>JAZFAV010000010.1:4191666-5587500 GCA_037954035.1 Rosalia funebris | reverse complement strand
CCTTTAGGAGTTTTCAGCGATGGGTTGGGGTTGGAGGGTCGTGCCGAAGTATTTTACTATGTTCTGGGCAGAATATTGGGAGGCACTTACAATAGGTCGTAAAGGGGTAATAGTTTTATGGATTTTTGGGAGGCCGTATATTTTGGGAATACGAGAAGATTTTTCGCGAGGAATGAGTTACTTTTTTAAGTCAGAAGAAAGACATGAGTTGTTGATGATGATAACAACACGGAAATTTTAAACGTTGATATATTTATTTGGAAGGCATCATTTATTATGTACTGATGTATGATATAAATACTTGCATACATTTATTCTGAATTAAGAAGTATTATAAAGATAACATCGGTAGAAATACAGCGGAAATAGCTGATAAATAAGTGCGTTCGTGCCCATCTTTGATTTCGTTTAAGTGGATATATGTATGTACGAGGGAGTACCCAAGAGAAACCGAACTGATGTTGTGGTGGGCGGATTTTTTTAGTACCGCGCTCTGCCACTAGTAGCGTATAGAGCTACCATTCCCGAGTTAGTAAGCCCGATAAGGAAAGTTCCGCTCGGCTTGTGTGATTTTTTTAGGGAGAGCTGTTTTGTGTGCACGTCGTTCTTTGATTCTCGTGAATAACGCGCCGTTGTAATGTATTGCTCGTTGCTTGGAAAAATTGGAACAGAAACTCTTGAAGTTAAAAATGGCCTACAAGGATGATGCTATTGGGAGAACACAAGTATTTGAGCGGTTACCCAGTTTCAAAAGAGGTGAAATGTCAATTGATGACAAACTTCTCTCTGGTCGTCCTTCCACTGCCCGAACCGATGAAAATGTTGAAAAAAATCACGAAATCATCCTGGAAGCTCGACGACGAACCATTGACGAAGTTGTGGAAATTTATGGCCAAAAATTAGGACACAGAAAGGGCTGTATGAGCAGGGACGTTATTATGGTGAAAAAATCAGTCGCTCGACTGTCATAAATCAGGCCTCTTCCGCCGAGAACTGTTGCGCAATCTTTTCAGAACTTTCAGGTAGATAGCCTGGTTAACTGTTTGACCCTGTAGAACAACCTCTGAATAGATAACTCCTCTCACATCGAAAAAACGAAAAAAGAAACTCTTCTTTTGGGTACGCCCTTGTATAACGACCATTATCTATCAGAACGAATAATACATATGTATTGTACGATATGTATATATATATATATATATATATATATATATATATATATATATATATATATACATATATATATATATATATATATATATATATATATATACATATATATATATATATATATATATATATATATATATATATATATATATATATATATATATATATATATATATATTTTTTTTTTTTACCCTGAATTCGTTGTTTATTTGCAGATGAAAATGTATGGTAAACATGTGAAAATTAAGAATGTTGTTTCAAATTCTGTAATATAATATAAAGCTAGGTGAGATTTCGACCCACCAAGGTTACTATAAAGAGAATGAACAGAAGTATGTGAGTTATATGTAGAAGTGCGTAGCTTTGAGATAAACCTGGCTTTCGAGAGAAAAGAAGAGAAGAAAGAGAGAGGAAGTCTAGACGCTAAATTAATGTGAAACCTAGAAACCTCAGATTTCCATACGCAAACTCTTAAACCTCCGTTTGGATTAGATTGATTTGCCTGGACTACAACTTGAAAATATATCTTTGTCTTTAATAGTTGGGGGTGGGCAATTTTCCTTAATTAACGTGTCAGTGACGCCAGAACCGGTTAAAAACCGGAGCGAATCACCTCATAACGACTCGGTGGCTATTTTCGCGTCATGAAATATTGAAATAGTTGGCACGTTACCATCCCGTGATTTATCCAGAATGACGAATAGAATAAAATATACGAAATTATTCTCACGTGTTGATAACATGAGAGAAAAATTTCACGAAAGTTGTGGCAGCCCACACGGAGTCGGCCGCATGATTACGATCGATATCGTGACTTCCAGACGAAAACGCGCACGCTGTTTGGATCCCCGCTAGTTAGTCGTCGACACGCGGAATCGCGAAGTGTGTGGACGGGACTCTTAATTGACGACCTCTGACGGGCCCATGTGAGTGTGTTAGTTAGTACGGGTGACTTAATTTTTACATAATCGGGGGTGAGATGAATTAACATAAGTAAGTTTTTAACTTTACGTCATATATTGTAGTTTATTGCGAAACTTTTAACAGTTAATAATTACCTCATTAATAAAATAATCAGTTAATTGTTCACTTATTCAACTCGAATGCGTTGACATTGAAAAACTATTTTGTTGCAAAATGAATACATAAATAGTTAATGTTGTTAGTGTTAATAAAGGACAATTGTTTAGTTAACAATTTTAGTAATTTAAGTTACTATTCATAATTAAAATTTTCGTAAATTAGTTCAAAGGGAATTTAATGCAATTTAAATATTAGCATAATAATTAAATATATGGATAAACAGAGATAATATATTTAAAAAATTAAATACATTTCGTATTAAGTGTTATTTTTGCGTCTATACACCAAATTAGTATGATTTTTAACGACGTATGACGACTTGCCAATGGTGTAACTGTTTGCATCAGATGATTATATAATTCTATTGTAGAGTAAATGTACTTACTTCGACAACATGTGTAAGTGACATGTGGCACCCAGAATATCAGTCGATATAATTCAGAATGCCAGTGATATACCTAACGACCTTGAGATCATATGATTCACAAATTATCTACTACGGATTATTTATACAAATTATTGCATAAGTATTACGAACATTGCGTACCTAGATGATAATTAAACGAATGATTGTAAAATACATATTATATATTTTATAATACCCGTAATTATTGTAATAAAGTTTTACAGTGAACTTAAATATGTATTTGACTTGTAAAGCTTGTCACCACATCCTACTACTTCCAATAACGATTAGAAAAGCCATTCGATTTAAATGTAAACTAAATTACGCGTTTCATGAGACGTTAATACCGGATCCTCCACCATTTTTATGACTACAGGTTTTTTTTTATTTTCCACTCATTAGTCACATCTCTCTTTAAATTAAAATAAATACGTGAACCGTATATACGCTATTTAATGTGTTTTCATGTTATTAAATGAAATTGAGCCGTAAAATAAAATAGAAAATGAAATATGCATAATCGTATAATTCTTTCACATGGAAAACATTAGGTATTAATAATTTTTTTGCAACGAATTGTATTACGAGATTAAGTTCACAAACTACTTTACTGTTTCTTGGGTTTAATAGCTAAAAAAGTAGAAACTTAGAAACTACCAAATTTGTATTATTTCAAAAAACTGTATCGCTTTAATGGGAGACAATATTCATAATCTACAAATTCAAAACTACATACTAGAGAATTACCAGTTGCTATTTGAAAGAAAAAGCAGTGAATCCTTCGGTTGAATTGCAATTGTTAAAATATTGTTGTATATAGCTTAAAATTACTTGTACTTTAGTAAATCATTTGAAGATCCTTCATTGTGTAGATTTAGATTACTTTAGATTATATATCTACATTATGTAAGAAAATTATTACTTGAATTCATATCAATGCAATATAATATTCTCTTTTGTTATATCATATAATATTTATACTCGTATATTCGAATCGAGAGTGTTCACGTAGTAATTTCCTTTCTTAAACCTCAAATCCAAGAATAGCCTATTTTATGTGCTAAGTATACAGATATGCATCGACGTCCGAAGGGGGAATTACGGGGACAGTTTTCCCCTGACATTGTGACCTATTAAATTATAATAAACTCCAGATGTATAAAAAATAGAATAATAAATTTATTAATGAACTTAACTATATTCTTTGTCAAGATAAACTGAACTCTATTGATCAAGGGCAAAATTAACTCAAAAATTTAATTTAGTGTATCTTATATTTCAGGAAAATGTATAGAAAGCATATTATACTTTTAATATTATGTCTTTTAAATATTGGTGTCGATATAGGAAACATTTCTGTACACGCTCATGTAAATATACACGTATCATCAAGGAAAAATGTAATTCTACACTATTGATATATTTACTCGAAATATAATCAATAATGGTTAATTTTTTAATTAATTATGCATTCGGTTAATACAGAGTGTGACCATTTTTTGGTCAAGGTGTAATTAGTTCCAAAAATTAATTAATTATTACCTTATTTGAATTCAACGTATTGAACTGTACGTATCAAACTGAACTGAATATGTATGACTGAATATGTATAACTGAACTGAATATGTATCAAAATGGAACTAATACTTGGCGCTTAATTGGTATAATCTGAGAAATACATTTTTTAAGACAAAACAAATATCCTAGTGACTATACCCCGTTTTCAGTAGTAAAATAATAATTAGTATATTTAGTAGTATATAACAGATATAAAATGATCGTTACACAATACATTACTACAATAGAAAATTAATTATGCTAGAATAAGAGGAATGTTTATAGAGGGCCTCCATACGTCTTCAATAATAAATCTATTGGCTATATAAATATATTAGATTACTCTAACAAAAAAATATCAACCCATTTGTTAAATCTGAGTTAGTCGGTGCAACTATTGTGAAAATTTAATGTCCTCGCCCGTCTACATAAATCCTTTGGCCCAAATCTAATATTTAAAGCTTTGATATAAAAGTAACTGCACATCAGTGGTGGCTCGTGATATTTTCAATAAAGGAGCTTTCTTGGAAATGCCAAATTGTAAATATTATCCATTTGTACATTTTCTCATAATCCATCAATAGTGTATTAGTGCTTCTATATTATGTGTCTTCCGTGACATTATCGCACAAATTTGAAGTTATGATCTTTTTTAATAATTCTAAAAAAGAAAAACGAACAAATACACTGATTAGCACCTTCTGTCAAAAATACGATTTTTTTTTCAAAGATAAAGATTAACACTGTTGTTTGCTAATATTTTCATAGGTGCTTTTACTTGTATATCATATAGCGAAGCAATTTTAAAAAATTGTGTAACGGATTATTCACGACTGCACCTTACACGTTATTTTTTAGATAACAAATAAATAAAAGTGTGAAAATGAAACTCATAGGGAAGCATGATCTACCCAGAATATAATAATTCTGTACGGCAGTCACCTGCAAAAATAAAATAAAATTTACAACCTCAATTCATTGAAAAAAGAAAAAATGCTATGGAATCGTGGAAAAATCCAATATGATGTTCATATGAAAAATAAAAGTTAATGCCATTTTTCCAAAACCGTATTTAAACTTTCAGAAAAGTTAATACTTCCCAGGATTAAATCTCTACTTGATAATATCTCTGATCATCAGTTTGGTTTCCGTCATTCACACACAACCATCCAACAGTGTCACAGATTAGTTCATAAAATAAATACGTCCATAGAAAACACACTCTACTCTCTTTCTCTATCTACTCTCCAGTATTCCTCGACGTAAGTCAAGCGTTTGATAAGGTCCTACACGAAGGCCTGTTATACAAAATTAAGCTCTTTCTGCCATCCTATTTTGATCTATTGAAGTCATATCTTTGGCGTTAGCACGGATGAAAGTGCATTTTGCCTCGACCGGGAATCAAACCCGGCTCTCCTAATTTCCGGTTGAGTGCTCTGACCGCTGAGCTATCGAGGCACACTCATTATCCCTGCTAATGTGCCAGTTTAATGCGTCACTACAGTACTCCCTCCCTAGAGACATGGTTTTTGTCTCGATACAATTTAACGGAATGTGACCGCGTTCGCCATTCTTACGATGTTACCGGGGGTTACCGTTGTTTGGTAACCCCCGGGACTATAGGGCGATGGATAGGACGGGAAACAAATCCGCGAATTTGAGATGTAAGGGAGGTTGCATATACTGGAATGAATCATATTACGTCGGGGTCACCACTTTGGCGATAGCAAAGATAAAAGTGCATTTTGCCTCGACCGGGAATCGAACCCGGCTCTCCCAGTTTCCGGTTAGTTGCTCTGACCGCTGAGCTATCGAGGCACACTCATTATCCTTGATAATGCGCAGTGACGCATTAAACTGGCGCATTAGCAGGGATAATGAGTGTGCCTCGATAGCTCAGCGGTCAGAGCAACTAACTGGAAATTGGGAGAGCCGGGTTCGATTCCCGGTCGAGGCAAAATGCACTTTCATCCGTGCTAACGCCAAAGTGGTGACCCCGACGTGATGTGATTCGTCATTCCAGTATATGCAACCGGAAATTGGGAGAGCCGGGTTCGATTCCCGATCGAGGCAAATGCACTCTTTATCCTTGCTATCGCCAAAGTGATGACCCCGACGTGATGAGATTCGCTCCAGTATATGCAACCTCCCTTACATCTCAAATTCGCGGATTCGATTCCCGTCCTATCCATCGCGTAAGGGAGGTTGCATATACTGGAGCGAATCACATCACGTCGGGGTCACCACTTTGGCGATAGCAAGGATAAAGAGTGCATTTGCCTCGACCGGGAATCGAACCCGGCTCTCCCAATTTCCGGTTGAGTGCTCTGACCGCTGAGCTATCGAGGCACACTCATTATCCCTGCTAATGCGCCAGTTTAATGCGTCACTACATATCTAATAGACCACCAATCTATAACTAGAGTTAACGACAAAGTTTCGAACGTGATCCCAATCAAATCTGGAATTCCTCAGGGTAGTGTATTAGGACCAATACTCTATTTATTATATACCTCGAATATGCCAACGATAGATAATATAATAATCGGAACATTCGCTGATGACACAGCAATACTTGTTTAGCACTGTAATATCCGAACGTCTACAGCAACACCTATATTTGGTAGAAGATTGGACAAAAAAGTGTAAAATAAAAATCAAAACTACAAAATTCACACAAGTTACCTTTACTCTAAGGAGAGAACAATGCCCGCCAGTTACCTTTAATGGTATCATAATACCAGAAGCCTCATCCGTAAGATATTTAGGAAAGCAACTAGATAAAAAATGGAATTGGAGAGAGCATGTAGCAAAAAATAAAAAACGAATTGATTTGAAATTCAAAAACTTGTACTGGCTACTCGGGAGAAAATCGCATCTTTCTTTAGAAAGCAAAATTCTAGTATATAAGGCGGTCATAAAACCTATATCGACATATGGAATAGAACTCTGGGCATGCGTCAGCAAGTCGAGTATTAACATCCTTCAGAGAGCCCAATCCAAAATACTTCGATCAATAACGGATGCACCATAGTATGTATCAAACAATACAATACGCAACGACCTCGGCGGGTCATTCATTAGTGATGTCGGGCAGAAGCAATCAACACCATAATACACTCGAAACACACCCCAATCCACTCTTACGACCATTTCTTCACCAACAAAACAATAGAAAATTTAAAAGACGACTACTAATAGATATAAAATAAACCAAAATGCAAGAAGGTTCTTCGCTGGAAGTATCCTCATCCCGTCAACTAAATGACTTCTCTTCATAGATCCTATGAAGTATTGTACTTCTGATTGCTGATATTTTGAAAAAAAAAAATTGAAAACAAAGGACTGTAGATTATATTTATCAATACAGCCAAAAGTACCTTTATTAAGCTAATATACCAAAAGTAAATTATGTGGTTACTAAAATGTCGCCACATCTTCAATTAAAGAGATGCGAGCTATTGTTGAAAATGCATCATCCTTTTTTTTCTTTTATTATCTAAAAAAGGGAAATAGGTAAAGTTTGATAATGCAGTGTACCGATATAAAATTCTTTAATACTCCACTTCTTTAACTGTCTTCCTATCTCTGATAATTCCCGAGATATGTAGCAATGCATGCAGCACCAAAGTACTATACTACATCACATATTAAAAAACCTTGATGATTATTATTGTGTTTTATTGCCAAGTAAATTTCAAATACTTAGTGGTTATTGGAACATAATAGTTGGATACAACTTTTTTATGATCTACTGATTATATGGTCAATATCTTAAATTATTGGTATGAAATAGAAGTTAAATAATAATAAAATAAATGGTAACATAATGTTATTTTAATAAAACTTGTATTAATATTCTATAACTACTTCCTCACACTATAGATTTCCATTAGAGTTAGGAAATGGTTTATGTGAATCAGATTACTCTCACTCGCTCTACAGTTGATAAACGCAATGTAAACACAGTATTCGTGTGTGCATGCATATTTTGATTGCTTGTAGTTTTGAATTAATGTTGAAGGTTTTTTATTCAGAGTTTCAGTTCCCCAAGAAATTTTATCCATCGAAAATAACTTTACGATCTTAGGCCAACACAATTTTAGTTATTTAAATTTATTAAAAAACAGAATTTAAAACCCAATAAGTGAATGGAAGTGATTATGTTATCATAAATAAGATACATACATCCACTTTGGTTTTACCGAACTTACACAGTGACACAATTTCACTCGGGTAATTTGGTTGGAATGAGACATCACGTGGTAATAATTGTGGATTTACTTGTTTAAAAATAAGGTTAGAACAATTTATGTATGCTCGCAAGACTCGTTACAAATATCAGTTTCATGAAATTAATATTAATAATTTCCGAAAGCTGGAAAGCTGTTTATGATATTGCAGTATTAGTGGACAAGCTTGGTGATTACGTATGTTTTACGTAAACGTATGTATAAACGTATTGGAATTTTGTTTAAAAAAGGTTACTTATCGTATTATTAATTTATTAATCGTAATTATATTCTATTGTGTTACACCTCGTATATATATATATATATATATATATATATATATATATATATATATATATATATATATATTAATAAAATTGTGAAATATTATTCAATTCGTACACATCTCATCTCAGTTATTATTTATTTATACTTTATATAAAACCACAAAATATACTAAGAATCGGTGTATGCAGAAGGGGCGTAAGTCAAGTAAACTAAGTTACGATAAAAAACAAAATAACCACGTTTTGTTCCTGCTATATTTGCCCTCGGATGCATTACTTTTTTAAATATACAACACCAAGCATGCAGATAGGATAGTACAGATTTGGGCCAAAAAAGTGTCACATTTGACAACAGGGATTTGTGAAAATTTTTTACTTACGTTTTTTCTGCACGTAATTAATTTTTTTTGGTTGCATTTATTAAGCTACTTATGCAAACTCAAATAAATAAGACACTACCAATATAGTTTAATTAATTTATATTTATTACAGGTAAAAGATATACGATTTAATTATTTCAGAGTTGATTTTAAACTTATTCTATATCTTCAATGCTATTAGAGGAGGTCATCGGCCACTGTAAAATATCTTCATAAAATGGTATAAATTCGCGATCAACAAAAGGAATACACTTTCTAATGCCTTCTAGTTTTTTAGATTTTATTGACACTTTACCTAAAGGGTAAGCTACTCCTCTTGGTAATACTGGACATTATTTTCCAGGCTGATTTAACTTAAAAAAATATGAGTTATAAAGCCTTCAATGTACTCCGCTGTCTTAACTTGCCCGGGCTATTCAGAATCGTAAATGAACTGAGCGAAGTTGCTTATATTAAAATTAATTTTATCTGTTCGAGGTGTTTGTTTTGATGGACTTTCTTTGACGTACAATTTTTTTTATAAAATTTGGGCCACCAATTTTTGAAGTTCAATATTTCATTCGAATTATATATTCTTAACAGCAAATTTTTTGTGAGCTCGTTATGATTAGTTCAGTAATCTGGTGAATTGTGAAAATTCTATCAAGTTTCTTTAATTTTTTCTTAATGATAGCGAACTCACTATCTAGAAATTCTAGAAAAGCGGCCGCCGGCCGGTGTCAGTTAGCGAAAGTAGCATATATATAAGAGGGTGATTCTTGTTCTGCCCCCAGTAATTAGTTCAGTAACCCAGCTGAAGTTCTTTAATTTCGGGAGAAATATCTTTCAGGTAATCCAACAAAAGGAGCAAACCTGATTAGGAGTTTTCTTCTCTTGACCTTCATGGTAAAGATATATTTTTGCAGAATTTTCGTTTAAATTGTGAATGCAAAACACATCTGCAGTGAGTTGGTTATAATAAAACACCTCTCCTACAGGTGTACATGGTAACTGAATGTTTTTCATTCGAAACACAATGAAAGGACTTGGGGATTTGCGTTTTCCGATTCAGATTTTAGTGAACTCTAGAACTTCCTTGACTTCCTCTTATGAATAATGAGTTCTGCAGTTGCTACTTTTTTAGCTTCATCGTTTAAGTGGTTATTTTTTATCTTAGTGCCTAAAACTTCCACTAAAGAGGTCTTCTAAAGGATAACTTAAAATTGCTAATGAAAAAATTGCGATAGTAAGGGTAGCTCATTTTTGTTGAGGGAATAATCAGCTGATTATATAGCACTAGCAGCCGCTACTACTGTGTAATCTTATAAGCCGCTTATGAGACTTACGCCATTTCTTCATATAACATACAAATGTGCACGATCAATATGAATTGCTTATGTCATTTTGGGCCTAGATATGACTAACGCCCTTTCTGCATATACTGATTTAAATGTTGTAGCGTAGCGTATAATATCAATTTAATGATTGGACGGATATGCCATAAACTGCTTAGTGGTTCCACATGATTAGTTAGCTACCTGGATAAAATTAGCAAATGTTAAATTTAGAACAACTAACATGTGCCAATATTAACGTAACAGCATAATCAATTAAGTGATTTAGAACAAATTACAATGCTTCAATGGAATGCCATACGTCAGAGGCAACAGAAAAATGTTCTCACGTTTAAATATACAAAGTGAGCCGGGAAAAACTGCCGATTACATTGTACTTTCGTAAAGTAATGAATACATCCGTTTAATCTTCAAAAAATGACATGTGAAAAACTCTCGGACCTGTTAAATTTTATTTTTAATTGCACAATATTTAACATGCAATTAATACATACAGCGTGATCGTGTAGGACGTATGACGTCATCGATATATTTTTGTGGCAACCCCCATTGTTATTCCAGAACGTGAAAGAACACATTCGGTTTACACACACGTTACAGTAATAATTACATTAGTGTGGGCATAGTTTAGATAAAAAAAAAAAAATAGGAAAAAACGATTTTACAATTTCAAAATACAAAATTTAATGGCAATGATTATGTGTTACTTATACTCTCAACACTTTGTTTAATTTCATTAGAAACTTCAGCTGCTTAGGATATTCGAACTGGTGCAATATTTGAGTGTCATCCGTATATGTCTGTATCGTGGTGTAGTTTGGGATATAACATATGTCAGTTGTATAAACAATGAACAAAAGGGTCCAATATTGACCCTTGTGGAACTCTAGAGCGAATGGATTTTCAGTTATATATATCATCATCTATTTCAATTATTTGAAACCAGCCTAATAAGTAGTTTTTGGAAAATAAAGTTGAATGGTTTACGTCAAAGGTTTGACTATACTCAAAAACACTGAGAATTTTCTGTTTCAATGGAGGACTGAAAATTTTATTTTCATGCGTTCTTTAATTTTAGTGCTTGTTGTGACAATTTTTATCACAGTAATTTTTAGGTAGATTTTTTCATAAGTTAGAAATACATATGAGGTAAATAAATTCAAGTAGTTTCTTTGATCTAACTCTCATTAGTTCTAATATATGTACATGTGTCCATATTCATTTGTTATTATCTTTAGAGGCCTAATGAGGTAACTGCAGCATTAGTTTACAGTATGTAGTTTCTAGTCCTTATATCTTTTTAAACCTATTAAGAAATATATTTTAGGACTTTAGACTAAAGGGATGAATGGATTTTTTGCCCACAAATAGACCTTAACGTGTTCTTTCTTCTAGGAAAAATAATATATTAGATTCATGTTAGAAAAAAGGTATGTGATTTACATTTTTAAGTGGGATATCGTATATGCCGCATATTGTCATATGATACGTCTTTGGTTTTAAGTAATCTTACACTGCGAATTTTGCAGCGTACCTTCAACTTTATATTTATATCACGTAGCTATTATTTGCCAAGCCTTTAAAATACCTGCAACGAATAAATGTTGGAAGCCTGCATATATTTGTAGTTTTCAAGTAATTAAATTGCATGTAACATTTGTTTCGAAAAATAAAACCCGCCACAGGTAGTATTCGACATTTGTCCCAGATTGGAACCGAATGACATATATACAGCTGTTTCAAACTTATTACTTCTCATCAGTGCCGTACACGGTACGCCGATCCAGGACAAATGCCGAATGACATTTGTGGGGTATACATCTTTATCGATACGATCTATGTCAGTAACATTTCTCGACTTCCGACATAGATGTTACTTATGTAAAATTTGTGTGTTTTACAGAAACAAAATTTTATGGGATATAAGTGCAAATATAAGGGATGCATTGGGATTTAAATTTAAGCAAAACTCTTGAGTGAAATCAAAGTAAATTAATAATTGTAAGGTATATTTTTAAATAATAAAATTAATGTTTGCTTAAACGTTATAACAAAAAAACGTTATAACAAAATGGGAGTACTTAATATGTTTATAATAACTTCTATTATCATTAATCAGTAAACTAAAATAAGTAAATCAGTCAAATGAGTTGAATAACACAATAAAATGATATATTATTCAGTAATAAAAATGTGTTTTAAATTATTTTCGATTAGTAGAGAATCTTCATCAAATATCTTTACGTTAGTTATACTTATCCCAAAATTTAGATTAAATTTAAGTTTTATTTTAATTACAATAAGTTCTCATTAATTATTATAATAATTAATTCATTTTATAATTCAGAAGTTATTAAAAATAGTTTTGACAAAATTGACATATATTAATAAATTTAACACTTCTATAATCTATGAAAATCTTTTTTCATTGGATTTATGAAATTCAAATTAAAAATTTTACAATATAATTGGATTTAATCAATTCTAGTCGTATTGAAACTTGTATTTCACGTGACAAGTTAATTATATGCACTTCTATTTATTAAATACTTGCTAAAACCATATGAGAATAACAAGTAAATAATAGAAATCTATTGTAGGCGAACTTTTTGTTCGTCTAGGGGAATTCCAGGAAGAAGTTCTGTAACATTAAGTGTTATTTTAAAACATATATGAAAAACATTAATATATATTCTAATACTTTTACTATCATTTATTTGTATTCAGTGTAGTTGGCAGTGCCGGTGCAATTTTTGTCTGGGGGTGCAATCGATAAAATAATAACAAACGAAAAATTAAAATAAACTTACCAATGTCTAAGCCTGAGGTTATTTATATAGGAAACCCATTGGTCTGTTTTTGGAATTCACAAAAACGCCAACTATAAGATTATTAAAATCTGGAATCGCTGCAATTAGCACTTTCTCCATACGTATCATGCAAAGTAAATTTAGTCTGTCTTGTGCTATTGTATTTCTCAATATTTTTTAAATTTTTTTAAGCATCGAAAAACAGCGTTCACTTTCAACACTTATCATTGGTATGGTACAAATTAATTTTAATAATAAAAGAGTAACACAGTCCGTCAGGTTTCGATCTATAAATAATTGTAAAATTGCTAAGCAATTTGCTGGTTCACGAAAATCTTCCCTACTGTATATAACCGTTAATTCACTTTTCAATATAACTTTGTACAAAAATCCATAAGTTTTCGTTACATTGTCAAAATCATGAATGGGGAATTGTTTCTCATAGTCACTAAATTTATTGGGGGAAAATAGTTTCGACGCTCTGAACTCAAATCTGTCTTTAGCTTGATTAATTAATATATCATACATACACTTCCTCTGTTTGTGCAGAAAATGATATGTCATCATGGGATCGCCTTGTATTTTTTTCAGGCGATATTGAGTAATTAGTTGTACGGGTTTTTATAATTGCGTCTTCAAAATTATTCAAATAACTGCTCATCTTGACAGCATCCAATGATCGAGACTGAAACTATTTAAATACGATTTCACAATGAGGCATGACCTTGGCGAAAAACGCGAGCCATTTAAGTAGTCGTTATTTAAATAACCTAAAAACATTTGAGCCTGATTTTTTGTACTGTAATCATTTCCCGCAGTGTCAAAAATACATTTCAAGCATTCTTTTAAAAGTTGAGCATATTCAGAAACGGTTCGTACAGGTCACATGTATATCGCGTGCAATGCACGCAAGTCTCATAAGATATGTATATATATCTCCTGCTTCACGCGCCCGAGTCCTCTCTTTCTAACACATGGTTAAACGGTTCTCTGATGTGTGCAATAGGAGAATTGAACTCCCTATGTATTTAAGTTGCAGATTTAATATCCCGTAGATAAATCTGATAAAGTCTAGGGCTGGCGCATCTCTGGACATCTAACAAGCTGTAAGCGAGACTGTTAGATATTGGAACATTCTATGTATAATGATATGATAATGTAAAGTAAACACCTAATATGTATGTATTTTTAGGAATTTTTAAGGGAGCTCACTGCACAAATGCACCTACAATAAAACCGCCACTGGTAGTTGGCAATATTATTTATTACATGACTTAGATTAACTACACAGAATTAGTCAGTCCATTAAGTACTTTCAATGAATTATTAAGATTATCAAAAATAGATATGCCAAATCTGATATACCTGTCTAGACCTATTTTGTTCTAAAAATACATGTGCTGTAAATTGCATCCATCTATGTATTTTCACTTTTGTGCTGTAGAATGGCTTTATTTTTTAAAACTGGATGTTTTCTGTAGATAATATAAATAGCTTGAATCTATTTGTGTTCTTCGTACTAGCTATTATTAACTTATCCGAATTTTTACTGGAGAAACTTGTTCTAAGGAAGAATAATTTTGTGAATAACTTTTTTACTTTTTTATTACGGGAATAATATTTATTCGTGTATAATTTACCCTCTAAAACATTTTAGCGATGTGATAGTTAGTTGACGTAACATAGTTTCATATTAATAAGAAAAAGTAAATACTCTTAATTTTATATTCAATTATGCATAGTTAAAATATAACACGATTTTTCGGTTTACTTAAATATAATGTGAGACCAGCTATACTATATAAGTTTACTATTTTAACCATATGCAAAAGCGGCAATTTTATGAATTAAATATATGTATATATTATATTGTTATTTTTAGCAACTATTAAAACAGGATTAAAATTTGTGAATTTTACGACCATCACTAAACAATGTTATCTATATTTATTAATAATTTAAGGCTTGTTTTCAAAAATATTTAGTGTAATACATAGTGTTTAGATAAAGTGCAATAAATGTTGTGTTATACATACGACATGATGCGTCGATGTACGAGAATTGTTTTATAAAATTATTTTCAAATTGCTGAAAGAATTTTATTTTGACTGACATTGAATGTCGAATTGTATATCGAGTCCTAGTTTTAAAATCACTTTCGTTATGCTCTGTATATTGTGATTAGCAATCAATTAAGTTTTTTCTTCGAATATTTATGTACTTTACGTGTACCTCTTACATTATTGTTTTGTAATGGTCGTTGCTACATAGTACTGTGTTTATGTATACTTTTTTTGGTTAGATTTACGTGACTAGTTGCAAATACATATTTATATATACTGTGATCCATAAGTAATGGATAACGTCTCCGAATTCTTGAAATACGTCAATTTTATATTTATAAAAATATTTGAGCAAGATTTTATACATCCATCCTACTGTTACTTTATCGAAGTAATATTCACCGTTTTAACATTTTAAAACAATATGTGAGTGGTTGATACTTTATTTTAAATAATTCGGCAAGTATGGAAATTGGCCTATCCATTTATGAACATTTTTAATATGTGTTAAAAGAAATGGAAACCCCTAAATAATTTTAACATACCCGTAAATATACGATAAAATAGTTCACTTATAACTATGACATTGACGACAACGCGCCATTTTTGTTTTCCGGAGGCGTCCAATTTTTTCGGAATTACCCATACTGGTGAATACTATGGAGAAATAGATGGTCATCTTATTCCTTGATTTAACATTTTAGAAATATGTGTTTTGACTTCCTCTTTATGAACGTGAGGGTAGCGGTACGATTTTGTGAAAATAGTTTTTGAGTCTACCGCGTCAATTATATGTTTAATTTCATTTGTAAGTGTTAAATTGTCACCTTCTAAATAAAATATGTCTGAAAATTCTAAACATGATTCTTTAATTAAAAATTCTTCTTCTTCACTTAGATATTCTATTCGCAGTTGGTTTTCAATTTCGAAATTTCTATCCGTGTAATTTTGATTTTTACTTGTCGTATTTGTATTTAATAAAGCGAAATTTTGAATGGGCTCTAGTTTTAAATCATCGAAATCTATATTTTTTAAATTGCATTTGCATTAATAATTGATGTTAAAAAATCCCTTTTTTCATTAATTTTTACAAGGATATTTCGAATCCTTACTTTATCTTTCTCTTGACTGTTCAATATAACTTCGGTATTAAAAAGATTGCATTGAATTATTTGTTTCGTACGAGGTGCGATCGAAATGTAATTTTTAATAATTTTGTTTTCTAAATTTGGTTGCGCCCTTCTTGTGGTTTAAAATCGTCAGTAACTTTAAACAGTGGGACAGGTTTAAAATCGATTATTAGTTGTTACATATAACTTACACGACAGTAAAATGTTGCTGTTTCCCTAAAGCTAGTGACTCATTATGAGTTCAAGTAAAATTTTTCAAATCACAAGTGCTAGATTTTACATTAAAAATTTGTGATATTACAAACACTGTTGATTTTAACAGCATGTTAGGTTATGAAATTTGGTAATAAAACATACTGCTAGTCAAGAATAGGAACAAGTTTTTATCGAGCCTCCTACGAAATACTCAGTAAATAGCCTAAATGGTCTAAGTAAATAGCCGAATGCTCTTTCTTCTACGCATGCATAGAGAAATCTTACACTTTTCCCTATTACTGATGAGTAGTAGTTTCCTTGCAGGAGCCTAGTGTAGGCTCCTAACTACACCGCTTCCATACACTAAACATGCTTAGTAATTAGGGTGTAGCTACACTATTATGGAATAGTTTAAATAAAAATGAGAGGATAGTAAACACTCTTCTATAGCTCAACGACTAAATATGAAATATTTGTAGAAGCAGAGTATGATCGTAACCTCTTACTGGATAACTAATTATCTATGCGAAATGAAAAATAGTTTAAGAGATGCAGTTGAGTATTTTCAAATTGACTAATATGACTTAGATATCGGGAACATGAAATAAGGCTACAATATTCTAATTTCGAGTGACTTAACACCAATTCTTTGAAGGTGGTAGGGTTATTAAACGATGTCGTGTTTATAGTTTCAAACCAAGGGTTTTACATGCACTAAGAGCCACATGATTGATATGCCCAAAGCAAGATAGCTTATCATCATCATCATCAATGTACACACCAAGATCCTTAATATTTTCGAAACGTATTAAAACTGCACCAGCAAAAGAAGTATTAAAAGTAGAAGAGAGTTATGTATTAGTGGTTGCTGTTTTAGGCTATACGAGCAAACTTCACATTTATGTTTTCATTCAAACACAACATTTATTGAATATATTACACATATCGAACGTTTATTATAATTATATATTTATAGTTATAATAGAATTATAACTATATTTATAGTATATATTTATAGTTATGTTGCAGTTTGTACAACTATGAAACATTGGCTGAACTTTACCTGAAATCTTCAATTTTAGTTTCTCGTTTTACTTCTAACTTTCTGTTTTACTTCCAGTTGCCACCTGTACGTTTCAGAAAAGCATGTAATTTCGGATATTTTGTCGTCGCATATTTCGCCGCTAAGTCATATAAGTCACATATTTTGCACCTGCTACTAACTCCGGTGGTGTTCCGGTCACCCGAACATCATCATCATCATCACTAATTATTTCTTAATATTTTTTATCACAACAATAAATAAAGAGTGATTGCCAAGGATTGAAAAAATGTTGCGCATTAATAAAAATTTCTTAATTTATAATATTGATTGTCATTTCAGAAAAAATAGTATGCGTACGTCGTAGTAAAAGCATAATCCCGGATTTCATGATTGTCAACAATTTATATCCTCAACAGGGAATGTATTAAATTTACTACTAGATACGCAAAGTACTATTTCGTGAAAAATAAAATTATGTAGGAACTCCAGGCGTTATTGAATATTGCCTTTGGTCGACATTTATTCGTCGAGCCCTGATCCTCGGATTGAGTTAAAGTTGACCTCAATGTAATGTAATCCTTCTAGCGCCCTTGGTGCATAAATAACTAAATTTAGACCTACAAAATAACACTTATTTAGAGTTTTTCGCAGATTATTAATAAATTAATGCAATTATCGCAATTATGGTAAAAATATCAATGCGATTTAACAAACTATCAATTTTTATTAAATTGTTCATTCATTATATAATTTAATGCTTCATACATACTTATCTCGATTTTAAAGTTACCTTATTTGATGTATTATTGTGAAATTATGTTACGACTTGCTATTAATTACACATGTAGATAAATGTGTGAGATCAGTAACAGATAATGATAAGAAATTGTATATGTGAATAGTTTCCTAACAACAGTAAAATGACGAATAAACCCACACGAATGCTAGTTTTATATCAATGATTAGATTCGGGTAACATTGCCGGAGTCTAGATACCGTCGCATAGACTTGAGATATTTGAATCGATGTAGGTACAATCAATTCATCTTAACTTACCTGTCGTGTTTGATCATCTGCATAGTATATAAATTACCGTCTACATAGTAATAGTAATAATAATAATTGTAATACCTATTAGTATAATGTTAACAGTAATATTATTATTGTATTATATTATAATTGCTGATTTATAGCTCCGCCACAACTAGGTAGCTTCAGATATTCTTCGGGCATAAATCATGCAAAAAGTCACTTTTTACAAATCCGAAGTTTATTTTGTGTCTAAATTTAGAATTTGATTTAGCGCACGTTTGATCGATTCTAATAATATGATAAATAATTTAGAAACGTTCTATCTAATTTAAATTATTAACGAGACTACTATATTCCACTGAAATAATAGTAGTAGTATTCAGGATGAAAAGGGCTTAGAGATTGCAAGATGCGTATTGTATATATAAATATTATTATTAATATATGGTATACTTTGGCAGAAACATTAAGATGGATGTTTACCTTGATTTAGGAATTTATATTTCTGGGTATCCAATAATTTATGTAGAAAAATAAGCTTTGAAACGCAAAATATTAATGGTAAGAAAAGCTAAATATTACTAATAAAAGCTTATCAACGCAATCAATATCTTTATTCATGCTGAATATATCATTAATGTCATCAATATTTCATGTGTCTCTTTGTGTGGGACTTACGTACAAACAAAAAGAAAAGGCAGTTGAGAGGCTTTTATTTAAATATTTCATTGGTTCATGCTTTGGTAGCCGATTTGGGCTATTATAAAAAATCAAAATAGAACACTTTTATAAAAATACATAGAAAAATAATATGTACCTTATGTAAATTGTGAACATATAAAAATATATGAAGATAACGTTTCATATGATGAGTTATTATGTCGAACTATGTATGAATGTTACAAATAGGTTGTTACAAATGGGGAAGTGAGAATTTACATTTGTATAATTTGTACAATTATTGTGATGAACAAGAAAGCTTTGCAATCCTATTCTAAAGGTCTTGGTGATAAAGCTATGACGGTCTTCCCTATATAGTTTTTAGGACTGGCAGTAATAAAAAGATGAATCTCCTCATAAGCATATATTTTATGAATTTGTTCTATTTTCCTTTAATATAGTCTCAACCTCTCTCTTGTCCTGCTTTGTCGTCGTATTTTGATAGAAGAAATGGAGACGGGGACGTAGTGAGGGTGAACAGGAATAAAGAAACATCTTCATATATATAATTAGCCATGTATGGTTAGCAATGATGTGATTGATGTGATAAAAAAGAGATTATTATATCTCACTTAATGTATTCTTGTATAATGTTTCACAAATCGTAATTTTCGGAATATTGTTTATGGCAAAGCAAACTTCTATTTCGCAAAAATTTTCTTCGCAAACCTCGATTTAAATGTCCTTATTACTGATTACTGTCCTCTTCGCGCGGGCTGAATAATTGCTAAAATATGGTATTGTATGGTTATGGTATAAAATATGGTATGTCTCATCATCAGGACAAGTAAATATTAAGTTCCACTTCAATTTCACAGCCACAGGTTAGAGGGCAAATATTTTATATTCAATTCGACAATTAAAAAAAAATACGTGCGAAAATAAGTGATGTATTTATGAAAAATATTAAATTGCTGCTACATGTAGACATTTTCTTGATTACTACTTGAAATATTGTAAAAAAAATGAAACTGGTAAAGTGAATCATATTATGAACATGTCCCCTTTATAATTAAACGAATATTCTAATTAAGGTAATGTTGCATTCGCTTAATCCTTATTCATAATATTGTATACTAAACATGTATAAACATATATAACATTTTGATACCAGATTAATAGACATTCATTATTTTTTATAAAAATATATATGTATTTATATCCGACTACTATAAGCTTTTAATAGAAATTCTAAATGGATATTCTAAAAATATTGCTGTGCATTTTTTATATAAAAACTATTTATGTAAAACAGGTACAAAAACCTTCTTAGTATATTCATTATCTCAATTAATGTTAAAAGTGTCAATTTTGCATAAATAAAACATTTTAAATAGTAATAATTTAATATTTCTTATTATATTTCGCTTCATGAGTAAAGTAAAATTAATTGATATTTATATATGAGTTGGTAAATAATGAATTTTGTGTGGAAGGTATATAATGTGGACTGTCGCCATACATTACATCATAATTTGTAATGAAAATATTACAAATACAATTTAAAGTTTTTTTAAAGAGAGCTTTGTAGATAGCGTAGATGGAGTGGTTGTTTGCATGATAACTTTAATTAAATATAAATGGGTATTAATTAAATGTATTTAGTCTGTCTTCCGAGCGATAACAGAAGTTGAAATTCGTCATAATGTTGGAGATAAAATAGATTAATGCACGTGTTGAAAAATATTTTTCTTATAGTATTATTGCAGACTGCCATTTATTGATAAGCGTCATATATATTTTACGTCTGCCTCTCGTTGATAAAATATAGGAATATATGGAAGATAAGGCATTATCAAACCAAATATTTCCACCTGTTATAAAATAAACATATTGTTAGCAATAATCATTCTTTCGGAGAATGTAATAATCCGACTTTGCTTTATAATACCTGATTTAAAACGTTATTTATTTTTATGATTTTATTTATGTACATAAAACGAAAGTATATCATAATTATTAACAGATAGCATAAAGGAAAAAATAACTAAAGCTGTGGATGGTTTCTTGGGAGATACCTTGTAAATAATTTTTTTGGAAAACGTTAATTGTTGGTATTTCGGTATTCTTGGAGCCATCTTCGGAAGATTAAAAGGGTTTTAATCCCCACATTATATCATTGAATCCCTATATTATATATGAATTTTAAAATTAACTGTAAATTACTCTATTATTTCAATAGACAGTTCGATACCCTACTATTTAGTGTGTGAAAATTACAAACCACTAGATTTAAGTAATATAGTTATACCTACAACTTAATATAGAATTTACTGTCTATTGCAGGCAGCCTTATCAAATTTTGTTGGTCATGTGTCGTATAAGAAAATTCCTAATGTTTGGATTTTCTTCTTGTCTATTCTTTTACAGAACTTTTTGTATAACTAACATTTTGACCAATGTATGTACTACAAGATGTATATTCTATTATAAACAATATAATAGTAATTAAATTACTTAAACCTAACGACTTGGAATTTCTAATAATATAAATATATTAGGGATCCATGGATGCTAAAGCCTAAACGTATGTACCATCAGGAAATAATGTTAGAAGACTGCTTCGATATCCAAATAATATAGGCAGTAAGTAATTAATTTTGCTGTTAATTATGCTCTCGATATCAAATGGTTCTTTATCCAAAATATAATAAACTTTGAGTTTAATTTATTGTTCCTTATGCATAACGTATCGAGTGTCGAATTATATTCTTTCTTCACATTTTGGTTTTGAAACACCAAAAATAGTAGTTTCTTTAAATAACTAAAGGAAGAAGATTTTTCATTTATGAATATTAAGTTTCATGAAACACATATTGAAATGAGATATTTCTTAAACTTACCCTTGATATCTAATTTATATCAGCATTTGCACACGTATATCGCTCTTTATATTATTTGGAGTGATACCAAGCTGGTTATGTTAAATACGACACTATGTATAATCTACGAACTCGGGCAGATAGAAAACATTCCATGTATCTATTTAATTATATATAACTTTTTGTGAGATATTCGCTTGTATATAAAGTTAATGTCGAAAGTATCATATTTTATATAAAATGTCTTCGTATTTAAATATTAATTTAAATAAAACTTTCGCCAACAGAAGTTGGTCCTTCTCCAAGAAAGGAAGGGAGCCATATGAATCACACGATGTAACCTCCTTACTTTTTTGTTAAATTTATTTAAAATATATACATTTACATTGATCAAATAAACTTGAATATTTACATTTGAAAAAGAAAATCCAATTTTTTTTTCAGGTAATAAAGTTGCCATAGTTCAATGTGGGGCATAGAAACTCATGATTTTTGAAAGCAAATAACGTTGAAAATACAAAAGTTTTTATACAGTGGCAAAGTTTTATATTGGCAAAGGTAATTTCATGTTATTTCATTTTTGCGATGGATTGAAAGGATTTAAGGCACGGCCGTGTCTCCTGACTGAATAACGTGGATGCTGCTGGATTTCTACTCTCATATTTGTGATAATCTCCGGAGTTCACACTGTACGAATAAGACCGGGTCGTCCTATTTAGTTTTCCTTAAAGCAAAACCACCCTGTCAAAATTATGCACTCATAAGTTTATGGTGGCACGGCTAGGAACAACTGGAATTTATAAATGTATACGAAATTGTTGCTGCGTTGCGATAAATGGTTTACCATTGAAATAAAACTGTTCTACTACGAACGTATGATACAGTTTAGTCTACAGTTCCATGTCTACTTACATTAAGCGAGCTCTTTCCTCTCTTACACTGAACACGATCAGTTCATGTGGTCGCCGGTAAACAACAATTAAAAACCATCAGGTTCCTATGCCCCACATTGTATTACTAATAGTTTCCTGGATATCTGAAGGTATTTCATCAGATGCTACACCACTCATTTTTACTTACCAAATCATTTTTCCTCAAAATATATATACCTTTTCGTGTTCACTGTATTGTAACAGAATTGGTATTCTGCATATCTGCTGTATAATATTTATATACAATCTATCTAACACCTTTTTAACTGCAATAATAGACAAATTAAGATTATTTGTACTATACATCTGTACGAGTATAGTAGTACATACTATAGTTTCGTAGGCCATTTATAGATTATGTCAAATTCTACGTTCAGACAAAATATTCCTTAGATGTTATTATGCAGAGTAACTGCAAAATAAAAAGATATTTTTCCATTTCTTATACTGTGTTATTTTTAATGTCCTTGGCAGGCTATAGCTAATGGCTAATTTTACAGAATGTCTTTGTATTATTAAAATACTTTGGAATCGTTCCACGTAAAAAACATTTTGGCACGTATCTGCATTTTATATAAAAGTAAATGCTGATGCTCTATGGCTGGAATATAACTTTTTTTTGTACGTATGTGCATATTTTTTAAGAAATAAGTCATAGATTTCTGTTCCATCCTTTGTAAGTTGTGATAATAACTTATATGATATATGATCATCCCTTCCGGAACATCTTGATCATCCCTCCGGAACAACTTTTATTTTCATGCATCGGTTTGAATGAATATATCTCACTCTTGATTCGACTATAGTATTATGTAAAGTATTATGTAAGTAAGGTATAGTATTATGTAAAGTATACGATCACTTCTAGCTTTTTGGTGTTCTGACAAATAGTTGAGCCCTCAGTAGATAATTGTAGATAAAACTAGAACACTCTTATTTTTTTTGACTTTGTAGGAGACTAAACCTAGTTTGTAATGCTTGATAAATATCGTCTCATTCATCATCTTGTAAATTTTAAGATTGGTTATTGGAAAATATATTGTTTATTTCTTTCATATTTGTTATTCTCTTCATTCGCCTTGATTTGGTATTGAATCTGTTCCGTGAAAGAGTTTATACATATTTTAAAGAAAAAAATGTTTTATTTTTATTTTCATGTGTTGCGAATTATGTGACTTAAAAAAATTAGAATTACTATCATATCATAGATTTAATAATATAAAAAATGTCAAAAAATAAAACCCGCCACAGGTAGGATTCGACATCTGTCCCGGATCGGAACTGAACGACTTACAGCTGTTTCGAACTTATTAGTTCTCATCAGTGCCGTACACGGTACGCCGATCCAGGACAAATGCCGAATGAACTCTATGGGGTATACATCTTTATCGATACGATCTCTGTCAGTAACATATAAGTCGGAAATCGAGAAAGGAACCACCAAACCGCCAAGCGGTTATTAAAGTAGTTCCCGAATAGCAAAGTTATTACATAATCGCTCTAGGAAACAACTACTCCTCGTACTAAAGCTCCACCAGGCATTGAATTATACCTAGAAGCGATTCTCAACCCCTTTATCGTGTTTCTGCACGATCAGATAAGGTTTCAAAAAATAAAACCCGCCACAGGTAAGATTCGACATCTGTCCCGGATCGGAACCGAACGACATACAGCTGTTTCGAACTTATTAGTTCTCATCAGTGCCGTACACGGTACGCCGACTTATGTTACTGACAGAGATCGTATCGATAAAGATGTATACCCCATAGAGTTCATTCGGCATTTGTCCTGGATCGGCGTTTCCTAGAGCGATTCTGTAATAGCTTTGCTATTCGGGAACTACTTTGATAACCGCTGGGCGGTTTGGTGGTTCCTTTCTCGATTTCCGACTTATATGTTACTGACAGAGATCGTATCAATAAAGATCTATACCCCATAGAGTTCATTCGGCATTTGTCCTGGATCGGCGTACTATGTACAGCACTGATGAGAACTAATAAGTTCGAAACAGCTGTATGTCGTTCGGTTCTGATCTAGGACAGATGTCGAATCCTACCTGTGGCGGTTTTTATTTTTTGAAACCTTATCTGATCGTGCAGAAACACGAGAAAGGGGTCGAGGATCGCTTCTGGATATAATTCAGTGCCTGGCGGGGCTTTAGCCCGAGGAGTAGTTGTTTTCTAGAGCGATTATGTAATAGCTTTGCTATTCGGGAACTACTTTGATAACCGCTTGGCGGTTTGGTGATTCCTTTCTCGATTTCCGACTTATATGTTACCGAATATAAAAAATGATTTTTTATAATATAAAACCGCACTAATGAAATGTAAAACAGTATCAATTAACTATTTGTAAACTTACCATAGGACTGGTTTACCTACTGTTCAATAAATACTGAACAAATACTGAATAAATGCTGAACTGGACAAGATATAATTAAAAAAAAAAAAAGAAATTATGACATATATCATAGCTTCTACCAAACAGATCTACATCAATTTGGTACAGGTTTTCTTATAGTAAGTAGAATCAAGCATTTAATCACAGGATATCTACGAATTCATTAGTGTCCCAGTTTGGGTGCATTATTAGGATTATTACGGTTATTAGAGTGAGAGTTTTTTATAATTAGATATTTTTTTTATTATGTTATTTATATGACGTAATCAATACAACGGATATTGAGTTAGTGCTCACTTTTTGTACAAAAATAATAGAAAATCGAAATGAGTCCAGGAAACGAGGTACAATCTACCAGCTTCTAAAAATGAGGAAATCTCCAACATCTAAAAAAGTACATCGCTGTTAATCTGATATATGAAAAAGCTGAGCTAACAGTTATGGTATCGATGTATGGTATGTAACAGGAGGTATAGATGAATTATAAGAATACAATTAAATAGGCAGCCGAGAATATTTTAGGGTAGGAGATCTTAACCAAAATATTAATTATTTGATAACTAATGCCAAGGAGCAATGGGCCAGAAAGAAACACAGCGTATCAAAAAAAAAAAAAAAATAATGAAATAAAACAAGAGAAAGTGAAGATACTTTCAGGATGTTGACAAGAGACAATGTCTCTCATGTTATATTTCCTGCCTTACAAGAAAAGTGTGTTTATCATCGCTTCAAAATCATCGCTTCGAACTTTATTAAATTGTTGTCTAATTGAAAACCACATAAATTAAGGCTTCGTTGTACTTTAGTTTACAGCATTTAACACTATGAGATACTGATGGCACCAAAAGTTGCTCAGTTTAAAATAAAAATAAATGTGTTTAATAATACATGAGCTCTCGAAAATAGTCAACGTTTAAAAATGAGCATGTGTTATCAATAAATAATGTAATAATACACATTATCACAGTATCTGATATATAGGTAATACATATTTAATGTAATTACATATATATATATATATATATATATATATATATATATATATATATATATATATATACTGTCATACAGAAGTAACATTCACCTCATGTATGTACATATATACGAACATGACATATATTAAAAGATGAAGGTTAGGCGAGTATTTTATAGCTCATCCATGAACTCATTCATCATTCACACGTACGAGTAATCTGTAATACAGCGAACACGAAAAGGTTGAAACATTCTTTTACATGTGGCGTACAAAATTTTGTAATAGGTAGGTTACATAAGAACTGTTTCGGTAAATTTGTTTAATTGTTAATAACATGTAATTTTATTATTTTTCTTCGATGTAACTATTATTTTAAGAATTCTATTATGTTTTTTCTTTTTGCAGTTACAAAATTTTTTTTTATTGTTTTTCCGTTACTTGACTCGCATTTTTCGAGAAATCCTTTATTATTCCCAATCCTTTATTATTCCTTTATTTGGTACGTATTTACGTTATTTGGTTATTTGCCTTTATTAGGCTACAGCACACTTTTATTTATCTACTGTCACAAGTTTTCCAAATATTGCATTCAAGTGAAACCCAATGAACTGAAATGTTGATGATGATTAGTGATGGAGACAGGACTCGTACGCACACAAGCTGAAGTTTGTTAGTGATTTAATAATAAATATTCTGAACGACCTATTATACTCAACTTCAAGTATAATATAAACAAAATCTTAAAATGTTAGTACTATGAGAAGCAATTATAATTATACCAAAAAATCCCCATTAACCAACTGGCGAAATCGCATTGGAGCTTACAACGTTGTCTGGTTTGAAACGCTTAAAAATTAATAAGGGCAATTAATTAATGAGCTTTGGGAAGATAACTTCGATCCATAATAGAATCTCTTTAGTTAACGCATATTATTTGCTTCGATCAAGTTACTTTTTGTTTAAACAGCGCCTTGAATGGGCCGAACTGGGCAAATACATATTGAGCCTCTGAAAACACTTACTGGATGATAGAGGGGCACCTGCAGTTTCTAGAGAAAGTAAAGAGGAATTATTACTATCACACTTGTAGGGTTATTTTTTATAGATGGTGCATGTAACTCCAAATTGTTGCAAAGTTTACAGTTACTACAACAGCACATAGTTCACTCACATGGGGCACTGCATCCAAAAAATTAAAAATCTTTAAATATTAGAATGGTTAATATGGCACCAACATGACGCAGCGCATCACGTTATTCACGAATTATGCTTGATTCTTAAAAACGACCTTTCCAATGAGTGGATTGGTAGAAGAGGAGCTGTTGACTAGCTAAATCTTCTGAAATTGTCCAGCTGTATCTTCTGATTTAACTTCGCTGAATTATTTCTGTGGGGTCACCTTCAAATCAACATGTACATTATGTTAACAGACCAAATACCATTAAGGAATTAACAGATAGAATTTGGAACGAAACAACTAATTAACTGCAGAGCTCTAAATAATGTTTAAATTAATTATAATTATATGTTTTTTGAATTAATCATAATTTTTCATAATACAGGTTGATTCAATATATTTTTATAATTTCAAATATTGTTGTTTCCCAAAACAATTATGTAACCTACTACAAACGTTAGCGTGTCATACTAAAAGGAACATTCTCTTGAATGATATTGTTAGAGAAGGGCGATGACATTAAAAAAAATGTGTGAAACAGTGAAACAAAATAAAAACCTCAACAGTGATTATGTGAAAACATATACATATACTCAAAAATGCGCATCTAAGAATAAAGATGCAAAAAAGTAGTGATTTTATGGAGCTTGTTCCAACCTTTACGGGTTCCCTGTATGTCTTTTTTGTATTCGCTACAGTATCCTTATACATCGTAATATCTCTATTTACTAAACGGCTGTTTTCGTGTGTGTGTCACGAAATTTTTAGGTCGATGTACGAAATGCCTTTCGTTCGAATTTCGGCATTTTGACAATATCAATATAGTAAATTTACCCTTGCGAACAACGTGGTAACTTTTGTTTTTTGATCCGAAGCCTCTAGAGGCATGCTCCGGACGTGCCTTCGATATGAAAGAGGGGGCGGCGCAATATTATTGTGATTTCAAAAAATAAAACCCGCCACAGGTAGGATTCGACATTTGTCCCGGATCGGAATCGAACGATATACAGCTGTTTCGAACTTATTAGTTCTCATCAGTGCCGTTTTTTGAAACCTTATCTGATCGTGCAGAAACACGAGAAAGGGGTCGAGGATCTCTTCTGGGTATAATTCAATGCCTGGCGGGGCTTTAGCCCGAGGAGTAGTTGTTTCCTAGAGCGATTATGTAATAGCTTTGCTATTCGGGAACTACTTTGATAACCGCTTCGCGGTTTGGTGGTTCCTTTCTCGATTTCCGACTTATATGTTACTGAATTATTGAGATTTGTTTACTCGTCGTATTAATATAGTGTTCATTTAAAATCATCACATACATATGTCATCGTTAAAAAGATACATTTGTCGTTGGAAGTAAAGTTTGATTATCATTTAAAAGTTATCGTTTACATTATAGGTGATCAAAAATTGCATTGTACTTTCTTTCAATCTATTATAACTCTAGGTATTGATAATTT
Organism: Rosalia funebris; assembly: GCA_037954035.1. Classification (NCBI taxonomy): domain Eukaryota; kingdom Metazoa; phylum Arthropoda; class Insecta; order Coleoptera; family Cerambycidae; genus Rosalia; species Rosalia funebris. The sequence continues at coordinate 5,558,295 of JAZFAV010000010.1, read as the reverse complement.
CAGGCTTCTATGACAAAGCCAATATGACTTCACATAATGTACGCACTTGTACGCATTTGTTTGCAATAGGGTAGTCTAAATGAATATTTATAACTATTTAACAAAAGCAGATGATCCGAGAATGCTCATCTGATTTCTCATAGATACTGAAAAGAAGATTTGAGATGCTAGGAACAACATATTTGAAGATCAAATTACATGTAGAATTATGAACACCAGGGGGTTATGTCTAACCTCTGATGTTTGTAATTTGTAATCTGATAACATAAGTAGTATAGCAAAGTCGGTTCTGGACCACCCTCGGATTTGTCCGCGGACATTTGATGCGGATGGCATGTGGTCATTGTTGATCTGAAGAACTTTTGGCGCAGGTATAAAACAGGTCTGTACAGGTATAAAACAGGTGTGTATCGGTTTAAACCGACCCCAGGAGACGCCATCATTAATTTAGGATGAGCTTTCTGCTAGCTGTTCTGAGGATTATAATGTGGTGGTTTCCTCTTGCCTTCCACATCACAGTCGTGTGTGTCATAGCACCATACCAACCCCCACGGTTTCTGCCACTATGACTACTGAAAAAGCTGCTGCCCTCCTTCAGGGACTTGTCTTAGTCTGGTTTTTCAATAAGGACCCTCCCACTATGGTTAAACCTATGGTATGGCTCCTTAAATCATTAAAACGCGCAAGCCGACCCACCCGCTCTAGTTTGCACTAGAACTTCGTCAAGGTGCAAGTCCTATCGGATCAGTTTTAAAAGTTATTTTACTAAAACTATTTTACTTATTCCTAAAAGTTATTTTACTATATTTTGAAGTACATTTCGAAGCAAGTAGAAAAGAAAACAGTAGAAGAGTATTCTAGTTGTCTTAGCAATTTTTTATTTTTTATTCAGGATTTAGTGCGTAACATAAATAAAATTGTAGCTCACAATACACGTTCTAAAATACTATATTCCCTTATTTATAAGTTGTCCGAAATAAATACATATCCTAAAATACCATAATTCCCTTATTTATAAACTGTACGAAATATAATCCATGAGAATATGCAATATATAATGTTCTAACAGTTTCAAATCGTCTCGATGTGTCTTATTTACATGACTAACCATGATGGAATTTCCAGGTACCCAGTGTGATGTGTACTTGAAAACTCTTGAAGTGAGTTGAAGTATCATTAAGCTGTTCCAAAGTGTTCTCCATTTCTATAGCTAATAAATTAGATAAGATTAAATCAATTACGGCTATTACTCAATACCAATTGGATTTCGCTTATCTATTTAAATAGAAAATCCTAATTTACATAATTATAATCTGTAATATAAATTATAACTTTGTTAGATTTTAAAGATAGTAGATTTTTCCCTTAAGTTAGAAGTAAATCTTAGATGCTAAACTTAGATGCTAAAGTTAGATCGTCTTTAAACATTTTTTATTCATATTGTCATAATGACGAAACTTGCTTTTAACATAATTTTAAATCATTAAGTTTTATTAAGTCCCATCAAATAAAATTATGTCAAACCAGACAACGGACTACTCAAAGTTAAAATTTAAAAAACCCAGGAGAAGTCATTTCAAAAATATATCACCAAACTTAGTAGATCTAACAAATCAATTTAGAAACCGATTAAAAATAAGAAGAAACCTAAATATGTACTCTTTATACGTAATGAAGAAGTGCCAAACTCCAACTGGGTTACAAGTGATGAAGAACAGATGGTTATGTTCCTCTTGCACAAACATTTACTCCAAGTGATGATGTTATAGGTAACAAAATTGAAACAAGTTGTTCTTGATATCGATATTCCCGAAAATAAACCACCAATTAAAGCAGATACTTGTAGGGAAATATATCATTGTCCTAAAAATCGTAAGAAAGTTCCAGGCTTTGACAAATAATACCTAAAATGCTAAATGTACTACCACAGAAAGTATTAATTTAATGTCTCTTACTTATATATTTAACGCCATATTGAGATAAAACTACTAACCTCAACAGTTTAAAATTGTCGAAATAGTTTTGATACCTAAATTAGGAAAAGATCTCACAAGAATTTTTTCATACCGTCCCATAAGTTTATTATCCGCAATTTAACTTCTATTACGTAGAATAAATACCGACTCTCATATTGAACTTCGGTGCATAGCTAAGCATTTGGTACATATACATGTAACTCACCGCATAAACTATGAAATAAATTTAGGGTTATGAAATAAAAAGTATTATTCATTTAATATATCGGCAAAGTTTTTAATAAGATTGTGGCATTCTGGCTTTTACATGAACTTAAACAGTTTCTTTTCATAATCTACTTTTGTATTCTAAAACCTTATTTAAGCTATAGGGAATTCAGAATCAGAGTAATGAAATAGAAACTATGAAGGAATATCCAAAATCCTTCCCATAAATTCTGGAGTTTCTCAAGGTAGTATAAAATTCAATAAAAAGAAAAAGAATCGTTAATTATTCATATAACAAACTCAGTAAATTGTATTTACTGTATTTTAATGATATAATATATATATATTTTAAACTTGGAGTCATTAGTCAATTTAAATACTTACGTAATTGGATATACCATAATGAATATATATTTATATCAAGTGTTAGCTATATTTTATGTTCTAAAATCTAAATTATGCATAGATTGATTGACTTTCTTCATCAGTCAAAGTAAAGCTTTACCCAATACCTAACTTCAACTTCCCGTACCTCATAACTACACATATGTAATCATAAATAACTACATCTCTATGGAAATTTTAAATTTAGCGTTTATTCGATATTGACAATGTCGTAATGTCATACATTACGTATGACATTGATCTGTTTTTAACAAGTTACATGTTCGCAGTATTTTTTCATTTAGCCCCACCATTTAAAATGGTGCCTAGTTTAGTGTTTAAACATTTAAATTACGAGTAATAAAAATGCGTGAAATAGATTTTCGATAGAAATGCAATTCACTATTCATGATGCATGAAGGAATGGTTAGTGTTTCACCTGTAATACTCTTTAACATGAGTTTAATGACACCGACTGATAATATATGATACCTACTAATAACTAATGTTGCCAAAGTTTCAATTGGAAATGAATGGAAAAAAAATCACTCTTGTTTACATTTTTACTATTTTTACGCACTATCATTACGTACCATTCACAGATGACTGTGACAATAACCTTATTTCTAATTTTAACGGTCGTTTCCTTGTTTAAGGTCCCATTTAATCGAACATGTCTAGTAAATTGAGAAAATTGGCTATAGGGGGATTGGCTGGAACGGTTGGAGCTGGTCTTGCGACGTACTTACTTCTTAAGGAGAATCGAAATGGATCTGTAAGTATCTTAAAAGTGTGGTTTGTTATTAGATGGTGATCAGAAAGAGAAAGTTCATATATAATAGTATACTCGCACCAGTATTCTTAAGAACGAGTATGTTCCTCGAAATAATCAATGAATTCTTTGAACATTGAACATGAAAAATACTGAGGATTTTCCTTTTTTCTTAAATTGTTGAAATAACGAACAATCATTGGATTTCAGCTATGTATATACAGGAAATGATAACCATGTACATTATATTAATAAAACACCTTTAAATACTATACAGAAGGGCTATATATATATATATATATATATATATATATATATATATATATATATATATATATATATATATATATATAATGGATTGTGAGAAATATGGTAGTATAATGTTTCTATTATCGACACTAAGATAATAGAAACATTGTGCTACCATATTTCTGATAATCCATGATTAAAAAGCATACATATACATAAAAATGCCAGTTGTTGATTCTAACAATAAAATTGTCCTTGGTCATTTTTCTAATGATGGATGTGTAAAGTAAAACTGTCTAATAAGAATATTCTGTTGAATAGTAGTTTAATAGATTTTAATTTTATTATAATTATTAGACTTTAATAAATATTCTATTATACTCAGTATCCACCAATATTAGAATGATTTTTGTAATTGCCATATATTCACCGTATATTATGTAATACTGTAATAGTTTTTATATTAAATTGAACCAGATTCTTTTTAAAAATAAACCATATTATAACTAACAAAGAATTTATGACTGAAAAAGCTCTCAAATGAAAAACTAAAACATTTAATACATTAAGCATTTATGGGAAAATTATATTAGAAATGTCCGGACATTTTTTGTTGGGAAGAATATGAATAAGAATACGCAATTGAAAATTTCTATTATTTTCTAACTATTGCCGCCAAAATTCTACAAAGACAATATGTGGCACAGTATTTTGAATAAATGTTTCATGATTGAGTACTTTCTGTATATTACGTAACATGAATTTTCAAACAGAGCTGAATCTTCGTATTCGTATTGCATACAACAACGTGTTAGGGTTCCAACGACAGGGCCCTATTCCAAGAATATGGCTCCAATTTACAAGTATAATACAGTAATGGTACAATAATAATAGGGACTAAACAATATAAATCGTATACATTGTGTATGTAAATATAATTATTCGTGGTAGCTTTCATTGCACTGTTTGAAATGTAGTGCAAAATTTCACATCAAATGTACATATGCACACTGAATATAGAATATCTAGATAGTTTGATATGAAATGACCACCGCGAGGCTATGATGGAATTTTACCATTTGCTGATGTGAAGTTTCATACCAGCCATGGAACAAAATCAACATCATGTGTGGTGCAAACTTCATTTTTTGGTGTCCCATTAATTCACCAGTTAATAATTTTTCTTACATAATGGGATTTACTCTTTATTGGACATATAAATTAGCATTTAACCATTAAGGTAGTAGTAGCATAATAAAAAAGTTCTTAATTATTAAATTCCTTAGTAAGTGCAAAATATGAATGACAAATGTAAAAACTATACCTACCCAACGATATTCTCCAGTGAATTTTTTAAAATTTAACATATATTTACACATCTAATATCCATTAGTTTTAATAAACTTGGCTCTGACAATGACTATGTGCTTTCCATAGGACAAAGAAACCATTTTAGCATTAGTTGATTATTCAGAAATCATAAATAGGCCCATTGTTTCTAATTTTTAACAGTTGTTAATAACATTTCCTATTAGAATTTAATTCTCGCTGAAAATCTATAAAAATTTGGTAATATCTTTGGAAAAATGTATGTATATTGTTATTAAATAATAAACAGCGACTAATAAAATTCCACACATTATTCAGTCATCTTGGCAAACAATTTTCGTAAACCTGGCCAACATAATTAATGTTTGTTTCTTAATATACATAATATGATCTATGTATATATAAGTAAATCGGAAATCATGAATAGCCATATTGTCTCACACTCCAACAGAATTAACGTGAATATTAAATGCGTACTCTAAAATAGTTACATACCACGTGGAGTAAAGTGTACTACATGGTAGAGTATTTATATTAGTTATATATCTAACTTGTGTAAAAGTTTACAATTATTGTGCTGTAAAATTTTACTAATTAAACTAGTGTTAAGTTTTATATCAGAAATGGCGAAATTACAATTTCAATATCATTCAAAGTGATAAAGTTTTACTACGGCAGATTTTCAACAGTGTAAGAAACACTATGGAAATAGCTAGTATGTTTTTTTTTAATTTGGTCCATTCATTTCGGCATCATGAATTCCCTTGCATTTAAATAAAGCATTTGATTTTGTAACCATAAGTAGACCCTAGTGCGAAAAATTGTTACAAATAAATGATACAAAAAAGAAATAAAAACAAATAGAAAATATGTTTAATGTTTTGATTTAATTGGATCTATTAATGTTCGGGTTTGTTACCCGACTGAGGCAATTAATACCTATTTTAGGGATTGGTTGCATTAGAGTTTTTTTAATATGTACTCTCGATCTAAATCAATGACGTATTATTAGAGGAAGAATAAAATAAAAAAGATTTATTGTAATTTTATGTTTTAAGGTTGATCATCAATAGTATAATAAAAACAATTTTTGTTTTGAACTAAATACACTAAAAATAACTCGTCACGTATGATAAAATATTACGTAGTTAATATTTCTTGCAAACTACCAACTTATATTTAATCATTTATTTAAACCATAATTTGTTAGCAACATTTGTAGATCATTAAATGGATTAGTGGTTTCCATTCACATCGAATTTAGTCTTAAATGAATAAAAATATTTGTGAATATAAATATTTATATTAACTTTCATATTATAAGTATCAAAGATGAAATAAAATTCAAAAGTTCGTATGCATATAAATATGTTTACGTTCATGCATAAGCCAGTTTTTTAATAAATGAGCAAGCTAATTTATAGTAATGCAATGTAATACATATTAAAATAACAAATAGTTCGCGAGGAAGCAAAATAAATGTATTATATTTCGCATACTGAGTAGTTTTGATAATATGTATATGTGCATTTTTAAATTTTAAAATTTAATTTTACAAATACATGCGCCTAGTCTCAAGATAGAAAGCACATCTTTTATGTCGGATGATGGCTAGAACATAGGTATTAGTGCTGTAAGGGTGGCCAGATTTGGCGAGATACATTGTTTATGAAAGTGTAGATTTATTTTTACTGGTACCCTCAAGATACAATGCAATGAGGTACTATCGATACGTTTCCTTGAAACAGGAAAAACTTTTTACTTTTTAGAGTTGATTATGCTCTTGCTCTCAAATTCGCTTAAATTATATTTTTCGGCAATAGAGGGCCTTATTGACCATAATTAACTTAATTAAGTCAGAATTGACTGTATTTCGGGGAATTGTATCAAAACTGCCTCATTACATTCTTTCTTGGCGGTTCATCTTGCTGAAACAAGCTGGTTATTAAGAAGTGTACTTTACTAACAGTTTACTACTTTAACTAGGAATGAAATATTAAGTATTTTAAACCATACACACAGTTGTCTCACTATCGCTATTACTTACAACAGAAGGGATTTCGTTCTCTTCATTCTGTGGATTTGAATCCCTCATATAAAATGTAATTTGGTTTGAAAAGCGTAGATTTATGACATTCTGGATATATCTCTAAAATTCCGATAACTATGTGATAAAAGTCTTAAAAATGTGGGATCTATACTTTAAAGTCGATTTATATTAGAAAAAGAACTTTAAATGTTAGTAGTACTTAAGCAGAAAAATGTGGATTATATAAGGAATAAGGTATTATACACAATGACAACTAAAAAAAAAAACATAATTTGAGTACAGATATAAAATTTGTATTAATATAATTGACGTCATATACAGAATAAGTAAAATATATGGCATATTTTCTATTTATGATTTAAATTTTAGTTTCTTTAAAACATATTTGCTAAATTAAATATCAACTATATTAAATATCAGCTATATTAAATATCAACAAAGTTTAATAAGCATTATAATACAATATGGAGTCTTAGTTTTGTCCCTGCTTTAGAACATTTGTTCAAATTGTATCGATTACGTATTTGAGTGCTATATTTTGTGAAGTGATGAGTATAATATTTCAAGCAACCTGTATAATGGGTGAAAGAATCTACATAATGTCCACTATTTTAAATCCATACATAAAATATGCTGATAATAGTTTCAAGTTATCAGTAAAATTTAAATTTGAAAAAAGCTCTAAGAACATTATGTACCTAGAGTATTCTTTAGATATATTTAACAAATATTATTATTATTATTAATGTACAAAATTTATATTTAATAATTAATACATATACAATGTATTTGTAGTGGGCAACAGTTAAAGCGGAAAGGACACCACCTAAAATCAAAAGGGTTCTTCCATCAAGAGATGTTCAAATTAAGGCGCTGCAGTCCGAAAACTTTGATGTTGTGATTATTGGTGGTGGCGCTACTGGTTCAGGATGTGCCTTGGATGCAGTAACAAGAGGTACTTATGATTTCCTTTCTACATAATAATAAAAATTAAACGTTGTTTATCGTTTCCTTTTTAAAAGCCGAAAATGAGAACACGTTTACAGAACCACAGTTTAACTGAGAACTATTCACGATTTGTTGTGGATTTATTCTGCCGTTCTGCGATGCAGGATCGCAGAATATTTAAATTAGATCCTGAATTCGCTTCCAGTTGCTATAAAATGATACTTTAGAATTAAGAAAGTATTCAATAAAAATGTCCTTAATGGTGTATTTGAGGAAGGGTTTATTAAATTTAAATCTTTTACAATTTTTTCTATGAGTGTGTTTAAAATATATATTTAAAGGAATAACACTGGGGAATAGTCAATTTGTTGCCAGAAATTTAAGAGTCGATTTGAAGTGTATATACTCCCCCTGATGCTGAAAATTGCATTACTTTCATGATAAGTATTAATACAAAGTAAGAAAAACAGAATAATAAAAGAATTTTTCTTGATTAAAATTTTTCATATCTGAAATTTAACAAGAAAATATTCAATTAAACAAGAAAAGAAAGGGTAATTGATTCAGAAAATATTAAAAATTATAAAAAAGTTTTTTTGTACCATTTTCTCTTACATTACTGCTGTGAACAGTCCATTTGCATACATCAATAGTAATTGGCCATCATGTGATGATCCCACCTTGATACCTTTCTTCCTTATTCAAATATCCTCACGAAACCGTTCACCTTGCTATTCACTGTAATCTCCTAACTTAGAAGGAAATTTGTCTAAGTGACTTTGCAAAAAATGTAATTTAATGCTCATATTGTCATCTAATTTTTCAATACATTTTAGCATTTTATGTACTAGTACTTGGTAGTTATTTGCCATGCGATTCCCAACAAAATTTTAATTACAGATACATAACCAAATCATGCATCAGATTCTACAACGGTCATATATCTGTTAAAAAAGAGATATTTTACCAGTTTTAGAATTTTTGGACCGTCAGAAATGCCACTTTTACAAACTGTTTCATTAAATCTAGTTTGATGTGAAGAGGTGCAGTATTATTTGTTCTCTTTTTATTAATGGCTCGTGAATAATGTTGGTTTCTACAACAGTCATAACGTCTCTCAAAGGCCAAACAGTTTGCTACCAATGGCGCGACTATCTCATAAATAGAGGGGACAAGGATATTTGATATATCCACATTGTTGTCCAAGAAGTATGGTGACCATTTTAAATCTAACAAACAAACCACTGATGCTGAGAATAAGCAATTTTTTCTAATACAAATTTAATATTTTCATATTGTTCTGTAAGTTTTCTTGAATGAACAATTGGACTCGATACAAACTTATTCATTCCGTTGTGCAGTAATACACAATTTAAGCTCTTATTGGAACCATCCACTAGGAGCCACTAATCATCTGGTAAATTTCAGGAGTATTATTTTAACAAACGTAGTCAATTTAGCTAAAATGAAGATGTGATGTAAAACTAGAGTCCTCGGGTACCCAGAAATAGATCTTAAATTTGTGGCAACATAAGAATTTGTGTTTGTTCCCCAGTATAATTATATGGAAAATATATTGTAATATATTTAAAAATCTTGATATGTTATAAGACAGACTGACATTTCTAGATTATTCTAGAACTACCTCAAATATCAAGGTCAAATAATCGTATAGTAATAGAATGGACAAATGTTGTGAAATATACGAATAAATTTAATATTTATCTTTTAGCAGTTATGAGGAAATTGGCTAACATTTATTGATTACGTTAGAGATTAGATAAGTTATCTCATAATTTATTTCGAAATACTCTAGGAACTAGTTACAATGATTCTATCTGTTTATTGTAAATGTTTATTTATCACGTATCAAATATTTACTGAAATACAAAGGATGTTGCAACTAAATTAACAAAGGTGGTGTAATTAAAAAAATATTAATTCAAAATTGATGAAATTAGCATTTTTATAAAAAAGTAATTGGTAGGAATTTATTTGTAATATCAAACGTCAATCTAATGCGTAATGAAAATCATTTGAGTTTGATGAAAATTTCACGACTTTTTTTACGGGTTACGAATTTTTACGAATTCATTTTTCGCTGCGAAAACAAAGATATAGCAATTTGTCTATATGTGAATATTTCATGTGGATACATTGTTATGTAAATAGTTGCAGTTTGTATAATGTCTTCCATAAAACATAAATATTTGGTCAATCATGAATCCTCTAGAAATTATTTATCATACATGGAATATATAGTGCTTATCAAAAGATTTCCTTTTCAGATATGGTACAAATTTTAATTAAATAGAACAGTTGAAAGAACTGTGTTAGTATGATAATAAAATTTTCTTAAATTATGCATAACCCTATTTGAAAATACATATACATATATGTACACTCCATGTATATGTATACTCATGTATTATTTATGAATACAAACTTCTTGTATAAATATTATTGTACTTTTGCCGATAGTAGTATTTATCGGGAGACTACAAGAATTGAGTAAAAAGATAATTCTGTGTTGAAAACCTATCCATATACGAATAACTGGCAACGATATAGTAGACCAGGATACGAAGAATGCAACAAATTATGAGCGAGATGATTGTATATATATCCTTCCAAGTAAAGTAAAGGCATCTATAAGAAATCAACTCATTGATACATGGCCAAGGGAATAGAACAAAATAGAGTCCAAACTAAAAACCATTAAACCAACAATATGGCATTTTCCCTGTAAGGTACCACAAAAAGAGGAAGTGGCAATTATACGTTTTAGATTAGGACATACTAGGCTCACATATTCCGATCTACTGTAAGATATAGAATAATCAGATGTTAGGTATTTAGGTTAAGTTAGGTATTTGCACGAATAAACAAAAAACAGCATAATGTGAATATATAACAAAAAGAAAACAGAAACAACAATACTATACAATGCATCAATATATTCTTGTATCACACATATATGGCGAGTTTAAAGTATATAAATAAGCGGGCAATAAAAGTAGATTATTTTTATGTTCCAAAAATCCAGGGGTGCAAGCGCCCCCTCTTGCTTATAGGTAACGGCGCCCTTGATTAAAAGTACTATAATTTCTTAGAGATACTAACTTGTTGTATAAAATATGAAGAAAATGTTCCACAGAGAAACAGTGGCCAATGACTATTAATGTAAACGCTACTATAAAAAAGTAATATTTACCTTTAGAATGGAGTTACTATAATGGTACAGGAAAGTTCTTCTTGGCTAAATGTAGTTGTTATATCATAGTCACGTTTTTTACCATTATCCTGTCGGATGGTTCAGCAGAATTGCCTTTAATCTCTTTGATGTTTTGACTCCTAAGTTAACATCATCGGCATGCGGTAACACCTGAACGGGAATATTTTTTCTATAGTAATTTTCATCATTCATATTAAATTATTCAATATTTCTACATAATGTATGACCTTCTATAATTACTAATCGTGGTGTACACGATCTATAAAATCGGGTTTTATATATTAGTGGTTTTGTCTTTAATATTAGAAATACTAAAAATCTATTAGCCATTTGATGAGAAGGTAGGTAAGAATATCAGTACACTGCTTTTTTTTTATCAAGTCGTGTTTTTGGCTATACTTATAACATGTAAATTCTAAATTAAAAAATATACATCTATATCATTGAAGAACGAAAATTAATAGTGAAATAGATATTTGTTGAATTTGTTTCCTGGTAGTAAGATAAAATATCCCCACATAACGTAAAAACGTTGAAATTGAAGAATCAAACAATAACATACCATTTAGAGCTGAATATATTTATTCAAATTGCATTGAGAGGTTCAATATATCTGGCAGAAATGTGTACATATATATGTGGAAAGTATTTAAAATGGCCATAATTATTTATTCATTTTGACAGGTTTTAAGGTTACCAAGATACAAATTTTAAATTTTGAGTCAAATCGATGGATTAAAAATTGTTTCCTGCTTCTTTTCCACACTACTATTCATTACAACACTTTTCTAATAAAAAATCTACCAAGCTGTTAAATAAAATACTCTATACATTTAAAACATTGTATATTCGGAGTCGGTTTATATTCAGTAGATAAAATATAACTGGTGATTTGATTAATATTTGCTAAAGTAATTTATATTTTTTATCTGTGTAATCCGAGACATGTTGGAAAATGAGTCTGTGTTAGAAAACGATTCATAGATAAAAGTGTATAACATTTATGTTATTAACGTTTAAGTATATCGAAAATGGTTTAACTCGAATAACTAATTTTTTTAAGCGATACCGGGGTGATTAATTACATTATTTCAATGGACGAATTAAATACATTTGGCTATTAAATACTCTGACAAGAATGTTGCATATATTTATCAATTAACATTTTGTTACGCCTACTGACAAAGTAATATTTAAAAATGGAAACGTTTTATATTCATGGATATCGTAAAGTTCAATAATATCTTAAATACACAAACGAACTTTGGCTACATAATTAGGAATTATAAAATAATGTGTAATTATAAACTCATTGCAACAAAATAAAATCTTTGTGGTGAAGGATGCTGACATCTAAAATTAAGTAAAATAACATTTGTCTGTATGTATAATAAATTAAGAAAAAACCTACTTAAAAAAAGTAACTTAACTAAAAAGCAAGAAATATATGTTTTATATAACAATTTAATAATTACTTGTTGTTCCGTTTAATGTAATTAAGAAATGATTGTTTATTATGTAATTATTATTAATTGTTTTATATAATTTTGAAGTCGGTGCCACACAATATTAGTAACGTGAATGCCGCCCCTCGGCAATTTTAAATGTAAACTCGTTGTTATAGTAGCAAGGTAGGTATATAAAAGGTGGTCCAACCAAAACGCACGATGTTAATTGTAAATAAAACAAAAAGTTTTCAGAGAATCATCTTAATATTTTTTATTATGATAGAAGGATCTATGACAATTATGTGTGAAACAAAATATCGGCCAAATGCTCGTTACGGCTTCGGTGGCATACCTCTATCCGATAGTCCATATTTTCAATGACTCTGAAACATAATTGAGGTTCAATGTCGTTAATGTGCCGAATTATCTCATCCTTTAGCTCTTGAATTGTTCTTGGCTTATTGACGTACACTTTTCTTTTAAATATCCCCAAAGAAAGAAGTCCAACGGTGTCAAATCGCATGATCGTGGCGGCCAATTAACATCGCCACGACGTGAGATAACACGGCCATTGAATTTCCCGCGCAAAAGTGCCATTGTTTCGTTGGCTGTGTGGCAAGTGACACCATCCTGTTGGAACCACATATCGTCCAGGTCCATATCCTCAATTTCTGGCCACAAGAAGTCCGTTATCATCTCGCGATAGCGAACACCATTCACGGTAACTGCTTGGCCGACCTCATTTTCGAAGAAGTACGGCCCGATGACGCTGCCAGCCCATAAACTGCACCAAACAGTCACTCTTTGTGGATGCATCGGCTTTTCAACAATCACTCGTGGATACTAATTTGCCCAAATTCGGCAATTCTGCTTGTTAACGAATCCACTGAGGTGAAAGTGTGCCTCGTCGCTGAAGATGATTTTCTTTGTAAAGTCACCATTCACTTCTGTCTGTTCAACCAACCATTCGGCGTATTGACGACGCTTGAAATGGTCAGTAGGCTTCAGCTCTTGAGTCAATTGAACCTTGTAAGCGTGTAAATTCAAATCTTTATTTCAAAATTCGCATCAGTGATGTTCGTGAGATGTTCAATTGTTGGGCACAACGACGAGTCGAGGTTAACGGCTCTTCGGCTACACTATCGCGAACAACAGCAATGTTTTCCGCAGAACGAACTGGGCGAGCATGCACAGGTGTTTTCACATATCCTACAGACCCGGTTTGCTGAAATTTGCGCACAATTCTCCCGATTGTGGCCACATTTGATCGATTATGCTGACCAAAAAAGTCACGATATGCACGAAATGCATTTTGATTTGAACGCCCATTTTCGTAAAAGGCTTCAACAATCTTAACGCGCTGCTCAATTATGCACCTCTCCATGGTTGAATTTGTCAAACACTGAAACAAAGAAATGTCAAATTAAGTTGGGCAAAAAACTTGACGTTAAGGCGTGACTCACAATTAACATTGTGCATTATGGTTGGACCATCCTTTATTTTCTTATGTTTTACTTGGTTATCTCCTCATTTTTTTTGAAGTCGGTTAAAAATAATATAAAACATTATTTTCATGTCCAATAGAATGTAAAATTTTAATTTTTTTATATTATAAATAGAAAATTATATTATATTGTTGAGACCAAATTATCTATTGCAGATCATTATAATGCTAATTGTTTGGAAGAAGAACTGTTAAAGCTGGAACTAATTCGAAACCGTAGAAATTTCAGTATCTAGCAATAGCCCTTAAGGGACATCATTTAAGCTAATACATTTACTAAGAATCCAATCGAGGATTCTTTTGACACTAATATCAGCTGTTACAACGTTGTACTGCTCCATTAAAATGTTATAAAACTGTGCGAAATTTTACCACCGCGCTGTATTCGGTTACTTAATTTTGGAAAATTATTACTGATAAACTAACTATACTGTAATCATTGTAAGTAATTACTTAGCATTGCCGAATTTAGCAGTAGATTTTAATTTTACAATTGATTGTATATTGCCTTTATAAGAACATTAAATACTTACATTACGTCCTTTTAGGTTTAAAGACAGCACTGATCGAGGCTGATGATTTTGCCAGCGGCACCTCTAGCAGAAGTACAAAGTTAATCCATGGCGGTGTTAGATATTTACAAAAGGCCATAATGCAGTTAGATTATGAACAATATAGAATGGTAAAAGAAGCATTGCACGAACGGGCAGCCATGTTAAGTCAAGCGCCACATCTGGCTCACCCACTACCTATTATGTTGCCAGTTTACCAGTAAGTATTTATATTTTCTGTTCTATATTAGTTTAAAATCATTTAGTGCTCTAAATAAAAGATAATATAATCGTTAAAGGGAAATTGTTTCAAACTTCTTAATTTTTTCATGTATATGTCAATTCTTTGTAAATTTTACACAATTAAATCCGAATTTTCGATGAAACCATAAACATCATATACTGTTGAGTTTTAAATAAAATGTTTTATAATTCAATATAACTATTACGTGATTAAAAAATCGATATATGATACCACATGGTAATTAAAAGTTGCTGCAAAAAGTAAAAAACTAAAAGAATAAGAAGATATCTAAGGAGAAATATTTTTACTGACTTAATTGACCCATGAAAATATTCTAAATTTTCATAAAACATTATGAAAATAAATAAAAACCCATGATAAAAAAGCCAATAAAATATAATTCATATAGGTCAAAAAAAAAAAAAAAAATGAAAATCACAACAAAAAATGAATCTTAAAATTTATGGTTTAAGGCTACTATCTCAGAAAACTGAAAAATAGTTGATTCTGTCGGCAGGATAAAGTTGTTCTTGTTTTCTAAAAGGTATATTTATTCACATTGCTTTATAAGAAATAAAGTTACAATACAATCCCATCAAAATTGAGACAAATAATATGGAGTGGCCGTTGAAGACGAGACTTTATTCCACTAGTCCTTCAAATGACATTGACCTGTTAGCTCTTAATCTTATCGAAATTGAAATATAGTGTAGAATGGCTGTTCAAGATGAGATTGTATTCCATTAGTCCTTCAAATGACCTTGACCTGTTGGCCTTGAATCTTATTTCTCATTAACGGAACCACACACTATCATGTGTAATTCCAAATTACACAATATTTCTAAAGAAAAATGTAATTATGATGGAATTATTAGATAACTAAAGATAACAAGGAGATAATATAGTGTGTTCTCTAATATCGTATAGTTTTTAATAGAATACAATTAGAATAATTTTTATAATGAATAGAACTATTCTAATATTTATTAAATTATTTTTAACCTTTCTAGAGAAAGATAAGAACGCTTTATTGATTTAATATTTAGTCTGTGCTACTTCTTATAGAGTATTTCTAACGAGTTTAAAGATAAGAACGCTTTTTTGATTCAATATTTAGTCTGTGTCACTTCTTATAAGAGTATATTCAATATATATTATTGGGTTATGACATATATTTTATATTTTCTCAAATACTTGAACTCCTATCCTAAAAATGTATAGAAAATTAAAAAAAGATAACACAAGCTAAGAAAATAAAAAAATATGTAACATGCATAACACTGACTTAGTTTTCTACAAAACACCAAAACACTACACTCGACGCGCGTCTCGCCAACGAAGTTGGCATTACCTGGAGATGATTAGAACAGTCTTAATAATCTCTAGATGACGTTAAATTTATTGGGGAAACGCGCGTCGGGTGTAGTGTATGGTGTTTTGTGGAAAACTAAGTCAGTGTTATCTTCACACTAAAGGTTCCAATCTACTCCAGTATAACATGCATGTTACGTAACATCAACACGTATATGTATACATAACTCCACATGAAAATTATGTTAAAGTTAGTTCGGCGCTTGTGTTTTTATTATTCTCATTATTTACTCCACTTATTCTAATTGCTATAAGGTTTTATTAGTAAAAGCGCAATACTACGAATAAAGGTGTAAACCTTTACGTGTAAAGAAATTTAAAAGATTTATCATTTACATGGTCACTATATAATTCATATACTACGTATATTAATTTCCTTTCATTGGATTACTTAATAGTTTTTATCATTCTTAATGATCTTCTAGATGGTGGCAAGTTCCCTATTACTGGTTTGGTATTAAAATGTACGATTTTGTAGCTGGATCAAAAACTGTAAAGTCCTCATATTTTCTTTCCAAGAAAAACGCCCTAGAACTATTCCCCATGTTAAGAGGCGATAGACTTTGCGGTGGAATCGTTTACTACGACGGTAAGATTCACAGTACAAGTAAATTCAATATGTCAAAACTATCTAATAACCCTATTTTAGGCCAACAAGATGATGCTAGGATGAACTTGGGAATAGCGTTGACAGCGGCTAGATATGGTGCTGCTGTAGCAAATCATATTTCAGCTACAGGACTTATAAAAGAGAAGAAAGGCGATAGGGAAGTTATTACGGGTGTTCGTGTAAAAGACGATATAAGTGGTAAGGAATGGAGTATTCCAGCCAAGTGCGTGATAAATGCTACTGGACCATTTACGGATAGTATTAGAAAGATGGACAACCCCAAAATAAGAGAGATTTGTTCGCCAAGTAGTGGGGTTCACATAACGTTACCTGGTAAATATATCTATATAAATAAGTATAGTAAGTATAACTTAAGTGGTTACTCAGTCCTTGGAACTAATAAAGGGTCTTTCAATAAGTACGCTCGATTTTTACATGTAAATGAAGCAAGTTGTGTGAAATATCCACTCAATTTTTCCTTTGCTTGAAAGGCTATTTTATGGCATTTAGTGTGAAATACAGCCGTTCAAATATTCGCCGCGGCTTTACTTGGTAGCACGTATTCGGGAGGTCCAATTTTCGATAACTTTTTCACATAAATCTGGTTGAATTTGCTGGATGGCGTTCGTTATGTTGACTTTGAGGGCAATTGTTTGCGGTTTATTCGCATAGACCTGTGATTTAAGATAGTCCCAAAGAAAGAAGTCTAAAGAAATCAAATCGCACGATCTCGGTGGACAGTTCATGTCGCGGCTGTGCAAGGTAACGATGCCTCCAAATCGCTCGTCCAGAACATCCATTCTGGCATGCGCTGTGTAACACGTAGCGCCATCCTGTTGGAACCACATGTCGTTGGTATCCATATCATCCAGTTTAGGTCACAAGAAGTTGCTTATCATCGATCTGTAGCGCTCGCCGTTTTGTTTTGGAAGAAGTACGGACCGATGATTCTGCCAGGCCAAAATCCGTGACTTTCTCGGGATGTATTTGGTGCTGGTGTTTTCCCATCACGACAATGCTGTGTTGGGACACGGCTGGTGCATCGTCCCAATTCCGACAATGTTGTTTGTTCATATATCCATTAATCCAAAAATGGGCCTCACCGCTAAAGATGAATTGTTTTGCGAATTTTGGGTCAACTTTCAAGTGTTCCAGAGTTCGATCAGCGAATTTTACATGGACACGGCATTGTCTATGATCGTTTGCCTTAAGTTCCTGGGTCAGTTGGATTTTATACGGGTCTAGACGCAAGCGTCGACGCAAAATTTGAAGTCGCAGAAAGGCAATGTTCTTGTAAACGACGAGAAATTGACTGCCTCGGGTTTTCCCGTACACTATCATGCACAACAGCGATGTTTTCAGCAGACCTTACATTTCGGTGACGTACGGGTGTTGGCTGATCTTTTATCAAACCAGTTGACTCGAATTTGGCCACCAAACGTCGAATAGTCGACGCTGCTGAATAATTCATAATAAATTTGACAGATGTTGCTTTAACAGATGGCTGCTATAACCTGACAAATTTGGAGCGACTCTATTGAAAGACCCCATATAATGGAACAGTTATGGACAGATACTAATTCTTCTATTATAACAGGTGGAGAAATACTAACTAATAAATTACTGTATATTTATATACATATATTAGTATAAATAGTACATATGTATTTCTATAGTGTTTTATATAAAAGCTTCTTGTTGTTGTTCAAAATCGTCCAAAACTACAATTCATGAACTCTTCTGATTTCACTTCAGTTTTGAAATAAATACTTACTGAATTAATACATCAAATTGCATTAACAATGTAATTGAGAATACCATAAGAAAAGCTACTAAAATTTAATTTTCTTATGTGTATGGAAATATAATGTAACAATGTAATTGAAAGTACTACTTTCTTTATTGAAGGCCCGTTTTCTACAAAACATCGAATCGCTATAACTCACTCTGCATAAAAAATGTTATTTTTAATCTCCTCTTGATATCAACTTGGCTCTGTATTGAGTATGACGAAAGCACTTTTGTATTTTATAGATAATTGACCTGCTATTTTTTGTTGCTGTATCCAGGGTTCCAATCTACTCGCCAAATCTTATATCAGAATATATATATATATATATATATATATATATATATATATATATATATATATATATATATATATATATATATATATATATATATATATATATATATACATAGCGTATGAAGGCCTTTAACAACATAATCAGCAATAGGTGTCAACAGCCAGTAAATTAAGGACATGAAAAGTCAATTTGCATTTAAATCTTTTGAAATTATTATAAATTCTATTGAAGAATATCTTGTGTTCCTGAATGTTCATATCGACCACCGTCAAATTAATTTCTCTAGATAACATGATCGGGATATAGATAGAGACCGTTACCTGCATATTTACATTGTAATAATATAAGTTTTTACACATTTTTATGTCTACCGTATTTAACCGTAAATGCAATTTAATACTATTTTAAGTTAAATGACAAAATAAGAGAACTGTTATATATTTAGAATAAAGTTGTAGACAATAAAGAACATCGTTATGGCGTGAATAAAGTGCACTATACATAAATATGTACAATTTGCCTCGTTTAAATTAAATCATGTTGATATTCTCACTCTTTATTGGAATACATTTGGGACTTGAATTATTTGCAGTGATATAGTCCTTTATGATATGTATATTTAATGGTATCCCACTTACATTTAAATAACAAGCTGAGATAATTGCTGTCTTAATACCAAGGCTTATGGCGAAATTCGTATTTTTTAAATTCCAATTTCTGCACATTTTCACAATTCTGACTGTAAATGACTAAAAATTATATATTAAGCGACAAGAAAATTAGTAATTATCTTTAGATAATTGAAAAGTAAAAATAATCAATTATCGAAATTACTTATTGAACCTAAATTATATAAACAATTTAATTAATTATCGAATGTAGCCTCATTCAAATAATTCTCCTTCAATTCCAATATGTTATTATTTTGCGATTCTTAGTACATTTTACAGTTTTGGAATGCTTATTTCACGACAGATTTGTTTTGTTTAGGCACAAATTTCCTGTCGATTTTTGGTCTTCTTTTATAAACTTTTTTATTTACCCACAGTTTCCCAGTAATAAAAATTCGAGGGTATTATATTAAAGAGCTAAAAGACGATAGTTCATAATATGTAGTTCATAAACCGTCTAGTTTATATATAGAGACTATAGTTCGTAAACTATATCTTCTGGAATTATGAATTGAATTCATCAATTCATAATTTTATAATTATGATGCACCATCCATCTAAAAATATATCTGTTGCATATTAAGAGGAAGATGCATATTCCATTAAAAATTTTATCTTTTAAGTTAATTAAACCTTCAGAATTTAATGAATTATAATTAAAAGACTAGAGGAATATCTTTTACTTGGTCTATTAAAATAATGACCCATGAAGATTCTCTGTAATTCAGGATTTAGTTTTAAGAATATTTGTGGTAAATGCAGCTGCATCATTAATTAAAATTGTATTCAGAAATGTTCGGTTACTTAAGAAAATCCGTGACCCACAATTTAATTTTTTATTTTTATTACTTTCTTTCAAATCGTGTACAAATTTTCGTTTAAAAGGCTCTGTCGATATCTCGTAGATTTATTCCTTGCTCGATTCGCATCTAAATATCCTTATCTTTAGTATGTGAATGTTTTTGATGAGCTTGGCGATTTTGAACATTTTTTAATAACGTTGTCAATTTCATTGAAGACAGTATTTATGGGGGCTGTAATTCCGTTACTAACAGGAACTCCTAGACAATGTCCTAAGATGAACTTCAACGTAGGTAACTTCTCTGATAAGTTCCATCACTAAATAACGTCCTTATTTTTTTTTAATTCCAATACACTTTAAGATTACTTACACCGCATAGCCATTTTTCATATTCATTATAGCTCATTGATTTCTTATTATTTAATTTGAAAATCCAAATTGTAACTCTGTACTTTGAAAAATTTGTCATAAAACTTGATGATATGATCAAAACATAATTATATTTAATATCTTCAATACAAAGTAAAATATAATGAACATTTCCTCAGATTTCCTCTAAATACGATGTCTTTTGGAACATGAAATATATGCATCATAATGGACTACTTATGCTAAAGCTAAAATCTGTAATTCGAAAAATTGTAAAGCTATCGGTGTGTCGTCATTTTGAATGATACACATTATCTATACCGAATCTTAATGTATGGACATGAATCAGGATAAAAATAACACGTC
Source organism: Rosalia funebris (assembly GCA_037954035.1). Taxonomy (NCBI): domain Eukaryota; kingdom Metazoa; phylum Arthropoda; class Insecta; order Coleoptera; family Cerambycidae; genus Rosalia; species Rosalia funebris. Next base: position 5,537,122 of record JAZFAV010000010.1, on the reverse strand, counting down.
TTATGTTTACTTTTATCATATTTAATATGTTTGTTTGAATATAAGTCCTAAAACTCACAAAAATTATAATAAAATAAACAGAATTAAATACCACGAAAGGTGGAAAATTTTAATGTATGGATAATAATCAGGTTAAAAGTAACACGTCTTAGCCTTATCATTACTTTTATCATGCTTGAATTCAAATAGACATCTATTTGAATATACGTCCTCAAACTTAAAAAAATATTAATAATAAGAAAGACAAAATTAAATATCACAAAAGGTGATGGCAAATTATTTTTTTCTTTTAAAACGTTAAGGAGAATTATGTATTATTATGAGTCCACCTCTTTCTAAATGTTTAACAATTATTGTAAATTACTACACGTATCAACAATACTTATTCTATGTGTATGTACTATCGTTTGTAAATATGTGACCATACAGCTTCAAACTTATATGAGTTGTTAATTGAATTGCTAGTTTACTGCTTCATGAGATACTGTTGATAAACTCATTGATCTATATTAACATCCATATTTTTTTAGGTTATTACAGTCCCGATCAAATGGGTCTTCTTGATCCGTCCACCAGCGATGGCAGAGTCATCTTCTTCCTTCCCTGGCAAAAACATACGATCGCCGGTACAACGGATTTACCCTGCGAACCAACACATAATCCAAAACCAACCGAAGACGAGATACTGTTCATTTTAGAAGAAGTTAAAAATTATTTGAATCCCGACGTTGAAGGTAAATATAGAATGAATTAACCTTTCAAAACTACATATTTATGGCAAATATGAAGTGAGATGATTTTAGTGAGAAGAGGCGATGTTTTATCTGCATGGAGTGGTATTAGACCATTGGTGTCCGATCCCAACAAACCAGATACCCAGTCGTTGGCTAGAAACCACATTGTACACGTTAGCGATTCGAATTTAGTGACTATTGCTGGGGGGAAGTGGACGACATACAGAGCGATGGCTGCAGAAACCATCGATGCTGCCATAGAGGGTAAGTTTTATTCACATGTGAAATAAGTGTGTCGCCGTTGCAGTATGTTCACTTTATCTAGATACACAGCAGTGTGTCAGCCAACTTCGGAAACGAAAAGGGCGACACACCGGCAGTGTGTAATATTACACGAACCATTTCAAGCTACTTTCGCCTCCTCATAACTCAAAAACTATTAGACCTACACATTGCAATGCATTTCTAATAAGACCCCCTCAGTATCTAGAACCCTAAATTTCATGAATAGACCTATTATAGTTCTAGAGTTATTAAGGTTTGAAAAGTGCTATTTTTATCACTCACTGACTGACTCACGCATCAAAAACTTAGACCACTTCTAGGGGACTTAGAAACTTGAAATTTGGCATCAGGGTAGATCATTAGGTGTATACAAATGAAAAAGTTTGAAACCACAAATCTTTGATGTTAAGTGTCGACAAAGTTATTGGTGCGGTTAGTTTTAAGTACTAAGCATCAATCAATCCAACAAAAATAGATGGCGCTACTACACTATGTGATTTGTTAAATAAATTTTCGTCTTGAATTTATAACTTGTTAAGTTTTATATCCAACTAAGTTGTTTGTAGTATAAAATAGAACAAATAGTAAAGTTAAAGCTTGTATTAAATTTTAAGCTTGTATTAAATATCTTCACGTTACGTAATTTACTGACTATTAAATCTTGCCAAGTTATAAGTTCAATATCAAAGAACGTAAGAAATTTTCTTTTAAATCCATTAAAGACCGTTGTACATTCCTATTGTAAGCTTCTGTTGTAAGTTCCTATGGAACTTGGCATCCGTTCAGAGCTCAATTCTTTTATCGGCGAAGCCAACCCCAAACGTCGTTTGTACCGAACTTGGCCCTCTTTCCTATTTATGTTTTGGGTCAGATTTACTATTCAAGTGGTTGTATTCAATATTTGTCGCTTTGAGACTCCTTCCACGTAAAAAATAGGGTTAGGCAGAATAGGTAAACAATATGTAAAACAATAATTAAGGTAACAATTAATATAACTGATAAATTAATTTATTACAAATGGTATATGTACATAGGATCGATAATATAGCTAATTAGGTGCAGTAAAATGATTTATACAAAGTTAATATTTGCTGGATCTATTATATTATTTTGGATAAATTTGTTAAAAATTCAAGGAATAACTTTTGGGAAGTCTTTCGGGCATGTGAAATTTTATTTTTAGTTGTGCATTTTTTAAAATATAATTAATACATACATGGTGACTCGTGAGTCACATGAGTACAGAGTGGGGCAGAGTAACGTGCTCATTTAGAAATTCAATTAAAAAAATGTATTGCAGATATATATTTAATTCTTTGAACATCAAGTACGACATTTAAATTTTATGTTTACACAGTTTCAAAGATGATATCAGCTAGGTGGAGTCCATTATTCTCAATACGCTGCGTTAATCGAACTGGGAAGTTTCGTTCAACTTTTCCAGTACATCGATGGGTATGTTGATGGAAGATGAAAGATGGTAGTGAGCCTCATCACTGAAGAAAACAAGTATGTCGTGAGGAATGCCAAGAAGCACCTCATGTGTATTTTTTCGAGCAACAAAATAGCGTGGATTAAGTTCTTGCACCACAGCCAATTTGTAGGGATGAAACTTTAGTTATTTATGATGGATTCGAACTCACAGAACTCACAGACAGCCCAACAGCAGCTGCTGCATGTTTGCAGACAGAGCGCTGAGGGGATCGCAAAACAGAAAGCCTTACCATGTCAATGTTTTGGGGTGATATTGCTGTTCCCGGAAGCCCAGGTTTTTCTCTTCAGATCACCAGTTTCCCTGAAGTTATTCACCCATGAAACAATCGACTGCCGGCCAGGAACACGACCACGGGGCGCAATATTGAAATGGGTACGGAATGCACGTTGCGTGGCGATGATTGAGTGACCATTAGAAGAATATGCTTCGACAGCGAACGCGTGCTCCACCTTCGTCCACTCCATGATGCTAACTAAACCAAGTGGAGCTACAACTTTACACCCCGCCATCTCGAATGTGCCTACCTCCACCCTCACAGAAGCAACCATCGCTTCAGGGCGCCAAATTCAAATAAGCAAGTTGCTCTGCCCCACCCTGTATTTCCAATTTTTATTTTAGCGTATTTAGACATTATGTCAGACTTTTCGATAGCGATATTATGAATAAACTTTGTGTAATATCGTATTGTTACTAATGCTGAATAAAAAAAGAACATAACTTATGGTACCTTAAAAAAATATCGATTAGAATGTAGTATCTGATGTACTGATTGCGTATTGAGTACTGGGTGATTTTGAATTCTACTATTACTGTTTGACAGTTTTAATTATATTAATATTTTCTTGATATCCAAATACATAGATACTTCTTTCAGCATGTGGCCTAACTCCAAGTCATACCGAAAGCCAAACCGATGGTTTATTATTGGTTGGCAGCCACGGTTGGACTCCCACCATGTACATTCGTTTGGTACAAGATTTTGGTTTAGATTGTGAAGTTGCGCAGCACTTAGCCAAGTCTTATGGAGACAGGGCATTTGCCGTTGCTAAAATGGCTGCATTGACAGGTAAATCAATTCGCTTCCATTGTACTGTTATCTTTACCTTGTTAATTCAAATTAAGTGAGTTAACTCGGGGAAACTTTGATAGACGTTATGTCAATAAACGCAAATGAACCATCTCATGTATGCAAGAATTTATGAATTTTACAGTATGTAATATTTTTAGGTAAACGTTGGCCCATTATTGGTAGGAAAATCCATCCAGAATTCCCCTACATCGATGCTGAAATCAGATACGGTGTTCGAGAATACGCCATGACCGCTATCGATATGATAGCTCGCAGAGTTCGATTGGCCTTCTTGAATGTTCAAGCAGCACAGGAAGCACTTCCAGATATTGTTGCTATTATGGCCGAGGAACTGAATTGGTCTGAAGGTAAAATTTAGAATAAGTTTTTTTACTCTAGTACATGTTTTGTATGGATTTGGATGAGAATCGTGGAATACTTCCACATCATAATAGGATAGTGAATTCCATTGAGAATACCCTGATAATGTATACCCTGTATATAGAACGATTGATCATGTAAAATATATTTCGTGAACTATATACTATATGCTAGTATTTTGACTGGAGTAGTAGCCTTCGAATAAGAGAGTGCTTCGAATGTCGCGCATGACTACCCTTTATCTGATTTACAATTAGAAGAGTTTATTTTGCTATTTGGTTAGTAATTACTGTATTTGCTGTATTTATTGTATATGGAGATAAAAAATGCGCTTAAAATGTGTTTAAAATATTTAGCTTTAACATTTATATATGTATAGACGAATAATGGAATTTTAATCTAAAATGGCCAGAAGTTTTATTTTTGAATTAAATTATTTTATGAAGACAGTTAATATGTTGGATGAAGTAAATTACTTTGGGTTATGGTTGTTGAATTCATTTTGGCGTTGCGCCGATCTTCCTACTTCTTCAGAAGAAATATAAACTAAGACTAATGTTACTGTCTGCTACTCCTCGTTGTATCGTGATTCTGTTCCATTTCTATGGTTGAATATGGAATTCGGGTAGTTGTGTTTGGTTGATCATAATTTTCTGCTCTGCCAGTACATAACAAGATTAATCTTTGTTATATAATGGCACAGCCATCAAGTATTGTTACGAAAATATCGATCCTGCCTGTTAAAATAGTTTTTAATCTGTATGGCTTCCAATGATTTTGTAATAATACGTGGACACTAATAATAACTTTTATTCGGTATTTATTTTGACACCACAATCTATACTGTGGTGCCTGTTCTTATATATATGTTCTGCTACTGCTGACTTGTACTTTAGTCTCAAGTGCGTTCCATAATTTTACATTTGATGCTTCTACTTGTTTGTCCAATGGATAACCCATTTTACAGGAACACTTCAGCGTTTATACATCTTTCGTGTAAATATCTGGAATATAATCCTTGCTTAAAGCTCAAAGGATATCCTTTCCGTGTACAATATGTTTTTGGTATGCCTGTTTGTCTGGAAATATAATATATATAAAAGGTAGACATGCGTAACTCATTAGTTGTTCTTGATCTTTAGCTCTCATGTTCTCGCTGTTCGTGGCCCTTTGTCGCTCATATTAATTCCTCGGTGATGAGAAGCTACATGTAGAAAACGATCTGTTTGCGTTTTATCTTCTTGTATATTCCATGAATCAGCTTGCTCCGGAGCACATCCCTTCTCTAAAGCGTTATAGTGAACTTGATATTTGTATGCTGGTTGTCAGATGATCGAAGAAAACAGCAGTTAAGATGATCTATAGGTACATAATGAAAGTAACGTGTACTCAACATAGCATTTTGGTTTTTTACACTATATTGTCTCTTTGCAATGAAGGCAAACAGGATCTCTTAGTTAATACATTATATGTTCAACAAAATAGGTATTATTAAAGATATTATCAAGTGAAAGATGGAAACGATGTGGATACTGTAGAAAAAGTAAATTAATAGTACGAATAGTGAGTCGACGAGATAAGTTTATTATTGGAATGATGTACATATATACAAAAAGGACCAGAAATGCTTAACAGGAGAATGATCATATTTATTATCAAACTAAGTATGACATAAAAGAAATTAATTGCCAACATGAAATGGAATGTCAGTTCATATGTACAGCAATTAACAGAGGAATGATGATCATGTAACTGAAATTATAATTAACACGAAGTAAGAAATAGGTAGAAGCTTTAAGTTTATAATTTATACAGATACTGATATAATAAATGGTAGAGGATATATAGCCTAGAAGGTAGGAAATAATTTGAAGGTAAAAATTTAAGAAAGTATTACTCAAAAACATAAATATATTGAAAGAGGTATAGAGATAATACACAGCAGGTAATGTTAGGTAGGCATTAAGGTGGAGAGTGGGAAGACAACACCTTCCTATTATTAATTTGCCTTTTATAAGTGAGACGTTAGGAATTTTATCAACATAATTTGAAATTAAACCAGATATAAGATTTAACAAGTTCAATAACATACTTACAAACAACATATAGTAACAACAAATATAATTCCAAGAAATGTTGCAGAATTGTATATTGCCGACATATACTCACATTACTTACGAATCTGTCAATTTGATCTACTCGTGTTTGTAAGCCTTCATTGATTGGAGGTTGAGAAATATAAAAGGCTCTAGGACCACATGGATATAATAAATGAAGTTATGGTACATGCGTTGGGGTTGCCAACTACGAAACAAACTTCAAGAGGACATGCAAAAGTAAAATAAATTACGATTACTATTCAGTAATCAAGATAAAGATAAACTTCAGTGTAAAATTTATTGTGATTCGAAGGTAAATAGTGGAGAATACTACCTGTATTTATTATATAAATGTATCAACTCAACCGGCTTCTTAGATACTATCGATAATATCTTTAGTTATAACCCATTAACAACGCGAATTTTTACTAGGAGACAGGGTTCATATGAGTTATGAAAACACCAATTAAGACATTTTGGAAAATGTCCCAATATTAAAGGCCGATTCACACTGTAGCTCAGGTCATGCTCCTCTCATGCTCTACTCAAGGCGTGGAGTCAAAATATTGTGACGTGGTATTTAAATGGAAATATTAATATTTAGCGCTTCGCTCACGGTACGCTCACGATCTTTGACCGCGGTCTTTCTCCCAACGGATATTTTGAACGAACCGTGAGCGAACAGTTGCGTCAGTGTGTTGTAATTTTATCCAAAATGTATTGAAATGTCTGTTTTGCCATGTGAAAATATTGTAAAATTTTTGTTTCATCATCTACAAGGTTTGTATATATACAATATAGATTGAAAAATTCTCTAAATGTCATGAACCCATATCTTCCTGCGTTTCATGTATTGTTACTCTTCATCATCCAAACATATGGCAATTGTAGCCAAATCACTTAAAGAAAATTCATTCATCTTACTATAGGAATGTGTTGACATGTTTCATACTAATTAAAAATGAGCACCAATTGAATGTAAAATGTGAATACTACCCCAAATCTTTGACTGTGAGCGGATCGTGAGCGTAGTGTGGCCTGAGCGCTTAGTATGAATCGGCCTTAATTCGACGACATCAAAACATGTTATCCACAAAAAGAGTGATATTTATGATAGATGAATGAATGATTGATTTCAAGCTCAATCAAAATCTCAATGGAACCTTGGAAATCTCCCTGTCTGATAATTTTTACAGGACATAAACATACTATTAGAATGTGGAAATGTTTATTATAATCGCAGTTAACATATTCTCCTGAACAGCAGAATATTCTAGCAATAGGCATAAGGTCTAATATAATCTCGCTGATGCAAACCATAGGATTATTGTATACATTATACACGGGTGGCCTGATGATGACATGATACTTCAAACCGGGAAATCAGAACACGTGCCGTTTTTTTTCTCGTTCATTTTTTGGATATAACAAATAGCAAAATATGAAAAAAATTAAATATTAAAAAATATATATTTTGTGGCGTTTTTCTCATATTACTATAGGATATAACGTGTATCAGGAGCTATATTGGACAAGGATATTGACGGACACACAAATATACACATATGTATATACATATGTATATATCATTACCTAACGAAAAAATATATTGACAACAGTATGTATTCTTTTGATACATGATTGCACATTGCAATGATGCCTCTATTTGAATGTAACATCATTTATACACGTGTTGTAATGGACCATTTATTAAAATATTTTAACGAAGCAACTACTTGGGTCGAAATGTTCAATGTTCAGTGAGAAATAACGTGCAATGGAACTGAACTTAAAGGAAATTTATATAAAACTCTGTTAAATGGTGTGGATACGCTCAGAGAAATATGTAGTTTAGGTTGTCTGAGGTATGTTACAGTATTGGAGAAGTTTCAAAAAGTCGTTACCGCTTGATTCGAGAAGAAATTAGAACTGACCTATAAAGAGAACTTGATTCAATTTAGAACCGCCTATTTGGATTTGGTATCTTAGTTACGCCAAAGTACATACAGATTTTCACAATGTTAACGAATTTTAGACTAAACACCAAAGGAATATGGGCTTTTATAGCGAACAGTCTATGAAGTCAGTACATTTTGATTTTACAGCTACTTGGAATAAATATAAGGTATTCCATAATCATTCTGAATCATCATCATCATTAGGTCATCAGTCCTAAGACTGGTTGGACGCTAACCTCCAGCTTCTCCTATCTTGTGCTAACCTACGCATTTCGCTAATTGTGCTACAACCTACATCCCTTACTATTTGCGAGCAGTAGTCTAATCTAGGCCTACCTCTGCCTTTCTTCACTCCTATTTCTGCCTCCAGAATATCGCGGACTATTCCCCCATGTCTCAGCAAGTGGCCTACCATTCTATCTCTTCTCTTCTTTAAGTTTTTCCACATACTTCTTTTCTCGCCGACTTTCTCCAATACTTCTTCGTTTCTAACCCTATCAGTCCATGGTATTTTCATCATTCTTCGGTAACACCACATCTCAAAAGTTTCTAATTTCTTCCTACTTGCTTCCCCTACCGTCCAGGTTTCGCAGCCGTATAGTGCCGTGCTCCATACATATGTTTTCAAAAATCTCTTCCTTGTTTCTAAGTTTATTACCCCCGATTATAAAAGTGCTTTCTTTTTGTTAAAAGCTACTCGACCCTGCGCTATTCTTTGTTTTGTGTCTTTATCGCTTCTTCCATCCCAATTTATTTTACTTCCTAAATAAGTGAAGTCTTTAACTTCCTCCAATCTTTCATTATTAATTTGTACTTTCGTTTTTGCTCTGCTCTCGCGCCCTCTGCACACTAACAGTTAGTTTAGTTTTGTTTTTATTCACCCTCATTCCGTATTCCTCTGTCAACACTGCTTCCATTTCGTTCAATGCTGATTCTAGTTCCTCCTTACTAGATGCTAATACTGCTATATCATCCGCGAATCTCAGCATTTTTAGTTTCTGTCCCTGTACTTTAATCCCGAAATCCACTCTACCTTTTACCACATTAATCGCCTCTTCGATGTACAGATTAAAAATTAGTGGTGATAGCGTACATCCTTGTCTTACTCCTTTCCTAATACCTACTTCCCTTTTTTCCCCTTCTACTTCTATAACAGCAGTTTGCTCTTTGTATAGATTGTGTACTACTCTCCTATCTCTATACTTCATTCCCGCGCTCTTTAGTATCTCGAACATTTTTTCCCATCTTACGTTATCAAAAGCTTTTTATAAATCTACAAATCCTATATAAGCGTTCTTTCCTTTTTCTATTGTTTTCTCTAACATTACTCTTAGCGCCAGAATAGCTTCGCGAGTTCCCCTATTTCGCCTAAACCCGAATTGGTCTTCTCCTAGTATTTCCTCCGCTCTATTTTCCATCCTCTTCTGCACTATTCTAGTTAAGATTTTTGACGCATGGGAAGTTAGGCTAATCGTTCTAAAGTTCTCGCATTTGTCAGCTCCTCTCTTTTTCGGTATAGTAACGATAATGCTCCTCTTATAATCCTCCCGCATCTCGCCCGTTTCGTATATGTATTTTACCAGTTCAAACATCCTATTTACTACTTTCTGTCCCGCACATTTCAAAATTTCCGCCTGTATTTTATCTACACCCGGCGCTCTATTATTCTTTAGCCCCCTTAGTGCTATTTCAAATTCCTCTCTCAATATAGGTTTTCCTACATCTTCCCTATCGATGCTAGATGTTTCCTCTAATATCTCTCCTAATTCCTGACCCTCGTATAAATTTCCTAAGTACTGCTTCCATCTATCCGCTTTCTCCTCTCTTCCTATCAGTATGTCCCCTGATTGACTCCTAACGTTTCTACTTATTGTTCCTATATCCCTGAAGTTCCTCTTAATTATTTTGTAAGCCTCATCGGTATTACCTACTTGCAACTTATCTTCTACTTCTTTGCATTTATCCTCTATCCATTGTTCTTTCGCTTTTCTACATTTTCTAATGATTTTCCACTTTATTGACTTACACGTTTTCAGTCCTTCTTCGTCTCGTCTGTTTTTGTAGCCTCGTCTCTTCTGCATTAAGTTTAAGATTTCGTCCGTTATCCAGGGCTTCCTAGCTTCCCTTTTATCGTGTCCTAAAACGTCCGTAGCCGCGGAAGCTAGACTATTCTTGATACCCTCCCACTCAGTTTCTGCGTTTTTGATTTCGTCCTTACTCGTTTTATTTATTAATTGATCTGTTTTCTCCTGGAACTTATCTTTCATATTCTGATCCCTCAATATGTCTACATTTATACGTTTCTTATCCTTCCGGGTTTTCAGATTTTTGAACTTTAATCTAGCTTTCATGACTACCAAGTTGTGATCGCTGTCTACATCTCCTGGATAACTCTTACAGTCTTTTACTTGATTTCTAAATCTCTTCCTAACCAGAATGTAGTCTATCTGATACCTGTCTATCCCTCCTGGCATTTTCCATGTGTACCGCCTCCTAACGTGATTCTTGAACAATGTGTTCGCGACTACCATCTTGTGCTTCTCACAGAATTCTATCAGTCTGCTACCTCTCTCGTTTCTGTTTCCTAATCCATAAGGATCTACAAATTCTCCTTCTTTCCCCTCACCTACGACTGCGTTAAAATCTCCTACTATTACTAAATTTTCATGACCCTTCACAAATCCTATTACCTGCTTTATGTCCGAATAAACGGCTTCTAACTCTCCCTCACTGTGGCTAGAAGTAGGCATGTATACTTGCACTATTACTGTTTCCACTGGCTTCGAATCTAACCTAACCATCATTACACTCTCGCTGTATTGTAGGTAGCTATCTACACACTCTCCTGCGTTCTTCCGCATAACGATCCCTACTCCCGCGTTTCCATTTACCGATCCTGTGTGTATTACCCTATAGTCACCGCTCAAAAAATCTCCTACTTCCGGCCAGCGCATCTCACTTATACCTACTATATCTAATCCTAACCTATCTATTTCTATCTTCAGATTTTCTAGCTTCCCTGCCTGTTTCATGCTTCTGACATTCCACGCTCCGAGTCGTGAAATGCTACACTTCTTACTATTATTGCACTCGATCACGTCTCTCGGAACAGTCCTCACCCGGAGATCCGAACGGAGGACTATTTTATCTCCGGAGTTTTTTGCCCCAGGAGACGCCATCATTAATTTAGGATAATCTTTCTGCTAGCTGTTCTGAGGATTATAATGTGGTGGTTTCCTCTTGCCTTCCACATCGCAGTCGTGTGTGTCATAGCACCATACCAACCCCCACGGTTTCTGCCAGTATGACTACTGAAAGAGCTGCTGCCCTCCTTCAGGGACTTGTTTTAGTCTGGTTTTTCAATAAGGACCCTCCCACTATGGTTAAACCTATGGTACGGCTCCTTAATCATTAAAACGCGCAAGCCGACCCACCCGTTCTAGTTTGCACTAGAACTTCGTCAAGGTTCAAGTCCTATCAGATCGGGGCTAAATCGGATCGGGGCGGATTCTGAATATGCTGAGAAATTATTAAATTATTAAAAGGCTATGTGCGAATATAATAGTAAACATATGTAGTAGAATAAAGCTGATCTGTTAATTTGCAGTACATTTGATATTATTATTGTATCTTTTTTTGCTAAGTTATAGAGTATTATCAATTACCATTGTAGTAAACAATAATTTTTCAGACAAAATACGAACTGTTTAGTTACTATGTATAACTGATGTTACATTCAAATAAAGGCATAATTGTAAAATGCAATCGTATATCAAAAGAACATACACTGTTGTCAATATTTTTTGTTAGGTAATGATATATATGTATATATGTACATATTTGTGTGCCCGCTAATATCCATGTTCACTATAGTTCCTGAATATACCTTATATTCTATGGTAATGCAAGAAAAAGGTCACAAAATAATTTAGAAAAATTTCTATTTTTCTACCTGTTATTTCCAAAACATGAACGAGAAACAGAAAACGGCACGCATTCTGATTTCCCGGTTTCAAGCATCATTTTCAGGACCCTTCAATCTAACGTTTTCCATTGGCAGCTCCAGCGTGACAGACTTTTGAGGTAAAATTTAGTTTAGGCCACTCGTATACAGTAAATGCATTTTGTTGTAGTAATCCTAGTAGCTGATGTTGCTTTACACAAAAATAAAACAGAAAAATATGAAATCTATTATTTCAGTAATTTAATTTATATTAATTAATCTCCAGTTATTATTTCCTTTTCCTTCAATGCTGCTTTTTATTATTAAAGAAGGTATATGCGCTAAGGTTGAGGCAGTATCAAGCAGGTCGTTGGAGAAAATTAGTATTCTTGTCTGAATTTTTGCAAAAATCATTCGAACTATTTGTTTCTTGTGTCGTAAATAAGTATATTAGTGACACATCTTTGATAATATTTACATCTTATAATCAATTATTTCTATGATTTTTTCAGAGGAGAGGATTAAGCAAATAAAATCTGCAACGGAATTCCTTCAAAATGAAATGGGCCAAAACGTAAATCGTGCTAGTCGTGACAAAATTCCAATTAACCTCAGTAAAGAAGAAATTAAGTTATACATTAAACGGTTCCAAATTATTGACAAAGATCGGAAGGGATACGTATCTATAAATGATATTAGAAGAAGTCTAAAGGTAAGTAAACCTACAACTAGTACAAGAGCCAAAATCAGCAATTTTGCAAATTAAGTATTTCATTAGATGTCATTGTATCAATTGTAAATCATTCAGTATTGCGTGAAGAAATAGTGATTTATGTTATTCACAAAGATTTTCAAATATATTAACATAATCTCATTGACAGTTTTACTGTATAATAATAACAGTACGAGTAAGCAAATCGCAATAATATTGCGCCTCCTCCTCGCTCATATCAAAGGCACCTTCGGAGCATGCCTCTAGAGGCTTCGGATCAAAAAACGAAAGTTACAACGTTGTTCGCAAGGGTTGATTTATTATATTGATTTTATCAAAATGGCGAAATTGGAATGAAAAGCATTTCTTACATCAACCTAAAAATTTCGTGACACACACACGAAAACAGCCGTCTAGTAAATAGAGATTCGTAAAAAGGGAGACGACATCCTGCGCTGACAGCTTGTTAAAACTCAGTGTTTTCTACATTTAAGTAATTTCTTATTAATTTTCGATAAGCTAGCAAGGGATGATTGTTATTATTATTGTCGTTTTTTGATCTCGTAGGGGACATATAAAATGTTCACATTAAGTTGGCCAACTTTTCTTTTATAACTAATTAAACATCTCGAAAATTGTTCTTTCTGTGTAAGTATTTTTTTATTGGAGTCATTATAGATCATTGTGTTAGTTGAAAATAGTTATTTTTTTATCTATATGAGGACCCAAACGCTTCACCATTAGTACATAAATGACATAAAAGAGAAGTGTTTACTTAATAATATTAATAAGTTATACTTAAATTAGGAAAACCATTTTCAAGATATTTAAATGGACATCAAATTAATGTCACAATATTATTTTTCCCTACGTGATCAGAAAATTATATTTTCCAACAATCAAGATTATTTAGATCTCGTCTTAATCTGCATTAAAGAAATAATACTCAAATTTTCCTTAAAGTTATACCATTGCATCTAGAATGATCTATTGGATTGAAATGTATAAAAATATATATGGTGTTCATGTTTGGTGAAACTGGAATAGATAGAATATTTTCAATTTATATCCGGTACAGATATAAAATTTTTAAGTTGCCCAAAAAAAATCAGAGAGATTTTAAAGCTGTTTCTGATTTTATTTGTTATGGCAAATTTAAAATATATATAATTAACATCAAATTACGTTATTTCGAGAGACCTTCATTCCAGACTTGTGCCTATTTTAACTATTCTTTGCGTGTATCCATACAATTGCTTCTCAGATTAAATCTACTCTTGTTCCCACGTAAATCAATCATCATTGAAATTTCTTTGCACAGAAATTCTTTAGTGATTTTGTAAATATATTTTATAGAATTTAACTTTTCCATAACCCTATTGTCTTGAAAACTTACATTGGAATTCCTTAATTAAGATTTTATTTGTTTCGTTATTGCAATATTATGTGAAACTTCCTATGATTTCTGAAGTTGTAATTCTTCCTATGATTTCTGATATTGCTTGTTCGTATTCAATCACTTGTATAACAATGCATTTAATATCACTGAATCTGCAGTATCACCATCTATGGAATTATTATAATGTATGTATATTATTATAATTATTTTTCAAAAGCTATTATGCGATGGCGTATCATTAGTAACATCACTATTTTGTGTATGAATGATTTTAAATTATATATATATATATATATATATATATATATATATATATATATATATATATATATATATATATATATATATATATATATATATTGTATATGTGCTATACAATAATACATGTATATAAATAAGGTTATATTATATTATTCAAATATTATATTTTGGAGGTCTGTTTAGAAAATTGCAGTTGTCCAACAATTATACGTTTTGAGAGGTCTAAGCAGTTTACAAATATAAGAAGCCTACAACCATGTTGCTTATTTGGTGATAGTCCTACTTCTTATCATTTATTGAAACATGTTATTCTTGTAAGAAAATAAGAAGCCTAGTCCTAGCTACGACAATAAGTTGCAGCTTCTAACTGACAACCTTTGAACATTATAATAAAAGAATCATAGGAAGCTTCATGTAATCTATTCAGTTTATTCTGATATGATATGCAAAAATTTTCAGATTTTAAGTAGAATTCTAGTTTCTAAAATGCATGCTTCCTCTAATTTGCCACATTTTCAAACTAATTATTGTAATCAGTCTTTAGGTATGAAATTAACCGATGACGAAATTCACAACTTACTCTCGGACATTAATGTGACCTATAATGGACAATTGGATCTCTCTGATTATCTACAAGTAAGTTGGGATGATTTTCTAAAATTATTTTTTTATTACAGCAACATGAAGAGAAGGAGGTTCCTGGGGAGGAGCTCCACGAAATTCTTAAGGAAATTGATACTAATATGAATGGACAAGTTGAACTTGATGAATATTTACAGGTTTGACATCATTTCTTGTGTTCATCCCGGCAGTAATAGTATCTATTTTATTTTGTCCTACTTTATTTTAACACATAATAGGTACACTTGGGCGAAACTGGTTCAACACAAGCGCCTCTATAGTTATGAGTTTTTCCCCTGTAGGTTAAAGATACCATAGAGTTATTTTAATGTATCACTTAGAGCTATATCGAATTTGGTAAAATGTATGTATATATAGTATATATATATATATATATATATATATATATATATATATATATATATATATATATATATATTATATCAATTAGATCTGTATTGAAATTTCATCAAATGGATGTACATACATATAGTTTATATTTTAGACAGAATCATAAGAGTTTAGTGGCATGTGAGGGTATTCGAAATAAAATAATGTCTTTGCAGAATATGATTTTGTCCATGAAACAATTTTATTTCTATTTATCTGTAAAACTGAGACGTAACGAAAGGAAAATCATGTATACGTAAACACATATTGCGTAATATTCCTACCATTTTGTGTTCCACATTATTGTAGTAAAACTTTAAAAACATTCTAAGTTGTATGAGAGCTAATATGTACCATTAAGAAATGATGTAACGAGACCTTCTCGATACGTTCCGAAATATATGAACGAATCAACGTTCGAGTTAATTATGGTATTGATCTTAAAATTGTCGCGACCTTTATTGCTCAGTAGAGTAATTAACAAAAAAGTTCAATCATTCTGGCCTATAGTTCAGGGGATATAGCAAGGAAATATAGAAAAGGGAATAGGGCAGGGTTTCTCGGACGACAAGCGAATGCTAAATAATCTATGCGAGCAGCCCAAGAATGAAATTAAAGCCATCAATAATGAAGATTTTGAGAGTTTCCTTAGGGAGTTAATGGACGTTAGGGAGTCAGATAAGAGCACAGACTCCCTGTGGAAGGCAACTAAATAATTAAATAGGCCAAAGACAATGGAAACTCGGCTCGGAAAAAAGTAAAAAAGACAGAAATATTTACTGACCACTTGGAAAATATTCTCAAGCCTTATAAGTCGACTGGCATAGAAGACATACCGAAAATTACTAACAGAGATAGCACGATAAAGTCAATAATATCTGCTGAGGGTATCAATACCATCAAAAACAACCGCAGTACAAGGAAAGCACCAGGTTATGATTTAATAACTGCACAAATACTCAAGGAGTTGCCCCGCAAAGCATTATGAAACTGGCGCATCTCCTCAACACAGCACTACGATTCCGATATGTTCCAATGTATGAGAGCTTGCTGAAGTAATAATGATCCCTAAACCTAGTAAACTACTTGAAGATAGAACATCGTACCGTCCAATATTCTTGTTGCCGATTATATCCAAGTTGTTCGAAAATCTTCTTTCCAAAAATTCAAACCTCAAGGAAAAGCAGCTTATTTCTTCATACCACTTTGGATTTCGTAACAAGCATTCAACCTTTGATCAAGTGCATCGAATTACCGATGTAATTGAGATAACATTAGAACAGAAAATGAGCCATGTTCTTCGCTCATACATCACTGATCGTCTCTTCAGAGTTAAACATGGCGAAGAATACTCCGACTTCAAGAAGATTGGTGCTGAAATACTTCAGGGTAGTATCCTTGGGCCTATTCCCTACCTGCTGTATACCAGCGATATCCCACAAAGCGATGGAATATTCACGGCAACATTTGCCGCCGACACTAAAAACTTCAAGCAGCAGTCAATAATGTTACCAACTGAACAAACAAGTAGTGCGTTTAATTAAATGGTGCAAAGTCAATTCACGTCAATTTCACCAACAAATACGATTATATACCAGCAAATAACCCCGAATGTCAACGAAGTAAATTACTTAGGTATGACTCTAGATGCAAAGCAACGATGGGAAACAAATACTAGATACGCCATAAGTTCCGGATGCCATAAGTTCAGTGTGGATTTATGTCATCCAACTCTGGAGATACACTAAGAAATTTATTATAAAAATCATCCAGATGCTTCAGAATACTTCGTAGCACCATAAATGTATTATGGTACATTCGCAATGAAGACATTCATCGTAACCTGAAGATGCCTATAGCTGAGGATGAGATCAATAAGTTTGGAGGCAAACATTAGAAAATATTAGAAAACCACGAAAATACCCAAGTAATGTCGTTACTCAACAACAATGGACTTAATCGACTACTAAAGAGACTAAAACAATTCAACTTAGTGTAGTGACAGTGAAAGTGCCTAGAAATCCTGTGTGTATGTCTATCACATAATAAAGTGATCACATCACATCACATAGTGCCATGTGGAGTATGTCGCTGGATGCTCACCTATTGAACAGCTAAGTCTAGATATTAGGAAAAATTGTTAGATAAATTTAATCTAGTTACAATGTTCAATGCCCTTGGGGAGTTTAAAAAAATCAGGGAATAGCATCAAAAGCGTTTCAGTACATTCTCTCTAAATAGTAAATATTAGTTTTTTCTGAGACAATGCCCTAGAATTTATTTATATTCAACATTTTGCTACAAAAATGTACTGTTTGGTATTTTAAAATAAACATGTGAATTGCTCTAATATGAACATTAAAATGACTCTATGGAACGCATATACATACATAGCATTAGGCTAATGTTATGGCTTTTTATCAGAATAACTGCATCTTTTTGAAATAATCATATAGTAATGTATATGACACCTTTTGATACCGAGTGTCACAAATGTATTGAATAATGGGTTTTCATCTGTAACAATACGTTGTATTAGAAATTGTTGATATGAGAATTGTTTAGATTAGACTGATTAATTATGAAATTTGTTTAGAAATTTTCCACTAACGGAAAGTTGTCTAAACTATATAGCTGTTAAATTTGAATGTTTCTTAAAACGTCCGATACTGAGTTCACTTTGAAAAGATTTTTGGTGTATTATTTACGCCAAAAAGATTAAGAATGATAAGAAACTTCAATCTTTAATAAGTAATTTTACTTTACTTTAATTAATAATGAATATCATAAGCTTCCACATTCCACATTACAACCACAAATATGAATTTTATTGTTTACATTTGGAGTAAACTTTGTAGTGGACGTCCTTTGATTAAAATATTTCTAGTATATAGATTCAGATATTGTTACTTATGTACCGACACTAAAATTTGAGGAAAGTGCACACTTTTCTAACAGCATGTTGCACTTTTCTAACAGCATGTTGTTTACTTATCATAGGAGAAAGATAAGTCTTTTGATAATAATATAAGTTTTATTCCCTATCTAGAGGCTCAACAAAATAACGGTATCATCTACAAACTTGTTAGTTGTTATAATAATGTGTAATTTATTCTCAGAACGAGTGCTCGAACAGGTCCATTTTGTTTTTTAGGTGCGTGCATCCTTTGATATATGTGTATTTTTTTGTCGTCATCACTAATGGAGTTATGAAACACTGCTGTAACAATGACACCCATATAAAATGTAACAAGTTGCATTTTATATGGGTGTCATTTATTCTGCATTAGGCATCGTAGGAGTGTTATTTATTGAGGATGCATTAAATGCTGACAAGTGTTTGGAGTTGCAATAATAGCACATAGTTCCCTCATATTTGAAGTGACATTGCATTCAAATAATGAAAACCCCCAAAAACGTAAGGGTTAATATGGTTCCAACAAGATTGGGTGCTACCACATTTTTCACGAATTGTGAACCTAAAATAATCTTTCCTAATAAGTAGACTGGTAGAAGACCTATTGAGTAGCCACCTGGATCTTCGGATCTAGCTCTGGTGGGCTATTTTTTGTGGTTTTACTTTAAATTCAAAGCATATCTTAAATGACAAAATATTGCCTCAAGGCGACGCCATCACCTTTTTTGCAAAAATAGTATGATTAACGGTCTAGGTGACTTTTTTAGGGAGGATGCAGAAGGAGCTTAATGGGAAATAACTACTGCAATCTTTGATTGGACCTCCCTCCCACCATTTCTAGATTCCAGGCCAAATACAATTGAGGCATTAAAAGACAAAATTCGTAATGAAGTAAGACTAATAACGTTTTACAAGAACTTCATTTTGAAATTCTTAAGAAGAGAATGACTGACAATTTGACCATTTAATTTAATGGTTCTTGTGTGTTTTAATTATTGTTCTTCAATACATTATTCTGGTCAATTTGATAAAATATTGGTCTTTCTCGGAACAACTGTTGTGTAATCTATTGCAAAATTGGATGTATGATTGGTAACAAATATGTGCTTTCTTTAATAGCACTATATGATAAGCCTGTTATTATTTCTAACTATTATGAATGAGAAGTTCTTCCAACCTTTACCTACTCACTGTATAACATAATATTGCCTTTTAAATATATTCATCTAAAAATAAAAAATACTCTAGAGAGGGATTGAAGCATAAATTAATTATTTTTATTTGATATTAATTAATATTTTTGTAGTAATTTTAATATTTGTAAAATTCAATTCGATGTTTTTCAGATGATGTCAGCTATAAAATCTGGACATGTGACGTATTCTAGGTTCGCCCGAATGGCCGAATTGGAGGAGCAAAAGCACGAGAAAGAAATGTTAAAGAAAAAGATATCCGTAGAACGAAGTGGAGGAGGCTTATAAGATAATTCATTTTTATATATCTAAGTTTACACACAACAATCATTGCATACATACTTCATCTACTTAACATTCTTTAAAATGAAAATTGTTTTATGGCAAAATGTGAACAATACTCAGGACCACAAAATTGTTACCTTGGTTATTTATTTAAATTAATTTAATAAAATTATTTAATATTAATTAGGCTGTACGGTTATTTATAAAATTTGATGGAAATGAATAGTAACGATACGAGTAATGAACTATGCTGTTAGTCTGAACGTACATATTTAAAAGTTAATTTATTTTTGTTGTTGTTTGAATGTGATAGTGTTAAATTTAAAATAAAACTGTTATTATATATTGTGTATTCTATCTAATTAACATCATAAACTAATTAATATTATAATAATAGTTCAATTATATATTTTATAAAATAATCAAAATTTACATAACAGTTCTAATTTTAACACATTCGTTAATATAAAAATTGTATAATAAATAAATTACAATAACTTAATAGAACATACATGTTGTAATAGGGACTATACTTAAACAAAATTTATAACACCATTTTAAATAACAATAATAGATTAAGAAATATACAAAATACACAAAACGCTATAATCCAAATACCTTTTCTGCTGGTGGAAATATCCGTAAAGTCAGCATATTCTTTCTTCAGTAGTTTTGCCTTATGTTTGGAGCCTAAAAATAAATACTGTATTGTTAATATTTCATAAAAAACAGAAAATGCGGGATTTCACCTAACAAGATTTAAGATGTCACCTAAATTAAGTGGTAAAGAAATTAAAGATCCTTTTTACGCATCTGAAGGATTACGGTTAGTACAGTATTACATACAGTTATTACAGTATTTGTTCGAAGACTCAAAAATATTTTTTATAGAACAGTTTTTTATACGACCACTTTATTAGGAAGGTTCAATACGTCTGCCTTCCGTGGATTAGACGTCTGCTAATACACTAGTAGACTAAAATTCATAATGTCCTAGAAACGACTCCAAGACTTTCTAGTTTTCAGCTCAATATCAATATTCTTAATCAAAATAAATCTGTCAAATCTGACGTTTTTCAAAACCAGAATTTTTCACCTCCTAATTGACTGGTCTTGCCCGTGGTCGTGGATAAAACGTTGAGTTACATTCGGGAAGTAACAGCCTTTAATCCTCTCGAGAAAATGGGCACCTTTGGCTGCGCCTCGAGTGTCATTTCTTCTCGTGGATTAAAAGCTTGGTAATTCCCTTATATAGTTAATAACTGTAGTTTATCATACATATCGTATATTGCCAAAAATTAAAATTTAATGGTGAGATTTTTCTTCAGAATTTAGTGGGAAATTGACCTAAAGAAGAGAATACATTTTTACATTTCTAAACCTGCATTAAGAGAAATTATCAGTAATGCTAATGATTACGCTTAAGAATGATCTTAAGAAACGAACCAGTGACACAAAGTAAAGATGTTTATGAATAAACTTTTGTATTAATCTAATTTTTGTTGGTTTAATCCAGGCAATTACCCATATTAAATAAAAAATTATAGTTCAATTTTATTGAGGCAACACGTTTTTGGTGGTGCGGCACAGTCTTACTGGGTTTGTAAATAGGGTACTACTCTAAATAATTAGTATACTCTGTCATTCTAATATTTTGACGGTATAATCTGCAATGTGAATCGTGTAAGGACCTTAACAATATAAGGTTCTTTTTAAGAATTTACGCCAATCCTGGCACGATATTCAGGATTGATCATAAATTTGTTGAAGGAATATGAAGATTTTGATCTATTCATAAATGTTAGGAGTCTTCATTCTCCATTCTCTAACGTTCCATTTTCGGAACATTCTTTACATGGTGAGTTACTTCTCGTCTCTACTGTTCAATATACCATATATTGACTGATTAAGTGTTCTGAATAAATAGTATTAAAATGAATAAAATCGTCTGTGAAGGAGAAAGTTATACAAATGTAGAGATGGGGACAAACACACCCATCTTTAGAGAGAGGTGTCGAATATCTCCTGGTTGGCCTGGAACGCAAGTATACAGGGTGACTGTTTTGAAGGCACATACCTCTACATTTATGTTAAAGAAGTCTTTGAAATACTGTAACTGCTGCTATTAATTTACAATAATATTGTCAAGTGATTCATGTTAAAATAAATACCTACCTACTTAGTAGAGTATCGTTTAAAAATGAAGATAATTCAGGAAAGGTATAGTAAATGATATGTTCGAAATATTAGTTTTATTTTGCAGGTGTAAAACTACAAAGAAATGTACAGACATAGAAGTGTAATTTAAAATACCCGTATAAGAAGAGCCTTTATTATAAAACTCTCAAATCCGTCTGAAATAATTTTTAAATAAGTGGCACATTTCAAGTAGGTACCAAAAAGAAAACCAACTACCATAGTGACAGAAAAACATGAATTAAAGGTGTCATCCTCAGTAACAGTAAATCCTAATAGTAGTATTCGACAACTCTTTACATTACATCAGATTTCACATATACGCATACAAATTTTATCAAAAAAATATCATGTGCAGCACAGTACACGTGATAAAAGTGAATACTTCTTTAGAATAGAGAATGAGAGAGATTAAGAGTGAGAGATTGAAAGAGAGAGAGAGAGAGAGAGATAGAGAAAGGGAGAGGGATAATTTCAAAAGAAATATAACAATATAAAATTTGTGTAAATAATATTCAGTTTATTCATTATCTACACTATCATCGGCTGGTGGTTCAATTGGTAATACTGATATGATTGGTTTGTGATAACTAAAATATGAAATATATGTTCGTCATTCGATATTTTCTAGATAACGTGTAAAAATTGCATCTATTGTTGTTGTTGATTCCTTGGGATTGTTATTTATAAGCAGACCAAATGTTTCTCGAAGAAAGTTAATCAATGTCAAAGAATCATTGGATCCGAAATTTACATTGAAATCTCCCCCGAGAATCAAAGGGATTTTGTCTTCGCCTCTTCCAAGTGCATTTGCACCTGTGTGGCTGTAAACCAGTAGGGAGCGGTGAATGAAATATATTATATCTTCTAGATTTTAACAAGTTAAACGGTTCAAGGATATTATCAAATAATCACAGAACACAGATGTAAATAACGTAAATAATTACAAAACACAATGATAAATATTCGGTACACACGCGTGCTGTTTCAGCTGTTAATATATAGCGTCTGGACGCGTACATCTATAAAGCACGCATGCTCGTCATACTATATTTTCTTCTATTGCCCCTTCAAGCAACTTAGATCTTGGACTTAGCGTATGAGTGGGCGTTAAAGACGAAGGACCGCACAAAAGGGAGACGCGGATAGCCTAAACTTATATATATATATATATATATATATATATATATATATATATATATATATATATATATATATATATATATATCAGTTGTATATATATGTATATATATATATATATATATATATATATATATATATATATATATATCAGTTGTATATATATGTATATACATATATATATATATATATATATATATATATATATATATATATATATATATATATATATATATATATATATGATGTATAGCTCTCTTTCTCCTTCTCTCTACGTTATATCTTTTTTCTCTCTCGTGTAACGAAACATCGAAACGTTACATTTTTTCCAATTCACTCTCCATTCTCGTCAAATATCAGAACGCCGCCAAAGAAGTATTCACTTCAAAAATAGCTACCACCTTTACAAATACGCATACCATCAACACTTGGAAACTGGTGCAGAAGCTACCCATAAAGTAAAGAGCCCAGGAAAATGTAAAATTTTCACAAACTATTTTCTATATTGATACTGATACTGAAAATACGTATTAGTGTAAGGAAAAAAATTATTAGAATTTTTGGAAGTTCAATGTATGGCTTAGTTTAATAAATAATCGCAATTTCTATGATACGAATCTCAATGAAAATACTATTCGTGAAATATATTTCGTCAGTTTGAAAATATTTATTGCTAGAGATAACATTCATCTTGCAAGGAAAAGACGGATATTCAGCAGGATGGACCTAGGCCCCATATTGTTGCTACGGTCAATTAACAGTTAATAAAGATTTTCAGTGTCAGATGGATTACAAACAACGGTCCATTCCGATGATCTGCAGGATTTCCTGACATAAATTTTCTGGACTAGTTTTTGTGGGATTACATTAAATGTCAGATTTACAACAAATAATGGCTTAGTATTTAAGCAATGGAAGAATGGATGCGAGAGTTATTACAAAATATTTTAGAAAACAGGATGTTTAAAGTTATTCGACACATATAGATTTGCTTAAATAAATATTGAGGAATTTTTAAAAATCTGGAGGATTTTTGGATGTTCCTTGGTTTTATGTTTTATGTATATTCTTATGTACTACTTCGAAGGTGTTTTTGTTTTGTCAAATTTGTACATTAACACATTTTTTAATCATAGTCTAGTTGTTTTTCATTTTAAAAATATGATTTTATTTGAAACATTGTTTACAATTGATTCTATAAAACGACACAGGGTGTCCTATATAATATTCGAAAGTTACTGAAATCAGAAGTGATGTAAAATATTTATCTACGCCATTCGGTAGCTTATATTCCAATATAAAAAATGTTATAACGAACCATACCGTAAAATCACTATTAAAATAGATATACAGGTGTTTCTCTTTAAGATAATACTCCGGTATAGTCAGACTGGGAGCAGCTCGTCATTTCGAGCGGCAGTATGAATGGACAAAATATTTAAAATTTTGTCGAGACAGTGAAAAGTACTCATGAAGATAGTGCTACTATTGGTTATGACTTTGTTTCAGTTAATTTAACGATAACCGTTTTGCGGTTTGGTGGTTATTTCCTCGATTTCCGACTTATATGTTACTGACATACATAGATCGAATTGATTTAGATGAATACCCCATGGGTTTTATTCAGCATTTGTCCTGGAACGGCATGCCGTGTACGGTACTGATGAGAACTAATAAGTTCGAAAGAGCTGTCTGTCGTTCGGTTCCCATCCGGGACAGATGTCGAATCCTACCCATGGCGGGTCTTCTTTTCTGAAACTTTGTTTGATCGTGCAGAAATACGAGAAGGGGATCGAGAATCGCTGTTAGACCTCATTCAATGCCTGGCGGGGTTTTTGCCTGAGGAGTAGTTGTTTTCTGTAGCGATTAAGTAATAGCCTTGCTATTCGAAAACTACCTGATAACCGCTTTGTGGTTTGGTGGTTCCTTTATCGATTCCCGACTTATATGTTACTAATGATTTACATTTAAAACACTGGTGTATCTTGGTGCTCAAATAATGATTAAGTATTGGTATTATCTGAGTTAGAATATTAGAAATATTGTACTAGACAAATGTTGGTGCGATGTTATAAATCAAATAGTAATAATTTTGGACATTATTGATAGCATTCTGGAGAGACAGATTAATGAAAATAACAGCATGCAAGTTGAAGTATGGAAATAGAAAAAAAATGAAAAAGTCGATTAAATTTAATATTGACATACGTTAAATTTTCTCAGGCATAAATCATGCAAATAATCACTTTACATAAAGATATTTTTATGTATTTCAATTTTATTTTATTAGAAATTTGCTTTAGCGAAGTTTTGATTGATTTTAATAACATGACATGTACTTTACTAGCAGATACTGGTGACTGTGCAAAAGGTTTTAAATTAACAAAACGACTACCCCTACAAATTACAGATAGTTGATCAGGTCACAGAAAATGACTTCGATCTAAATTTTGTGAAATGATTCAATATTCAAAATAATTTGTTTTGGCGATTTATTCACGTTCTTCGAGAAATAGTTAATGTGTGGGCAGGGATTTTGGGTAATCACATAGTTGGATATATGTTGTTAAATCGAAATTTAAAGAGAGAAATATATTTAATTTTGAAGATTCTGATGAATTTCGAGATCTGAAACGCCCCGTGGTATTACTATTTTCTTTTATCGTTTTGTTATTTGTGAACAAGAAATATTTTTTTTTACATTAACCTAGACTCTATTTTTAGTAAAGCAAAAGAGAATTAAAAGATAAGATTTACTAAATATGATAGACGGAGGTGAATTAGAAATGCTTTCGAATATATAAAACACTTCTATGTATTAGTTATTTACTTGATTATGTAATATTGTTGGATTAGGATTTATCAAATATGTTGGTATGTTGAAGAGAGATCAGATAGTTGGTATGCAAGAAATTCGAATGTGCATAATTTAGAAAACTAGACCAAGTAATAAATTTGATCTAAAAAAATATTTTACAATTTGAATCTCAATATTACTATAGGTGGAGCTTCATTAACAATCTTATGAGGGTACATTATTATCGTGATGTTTCTGAAAGTCAATGAGAATCAAAGGCAAGGTATTTTCTGTTGTCAAAAATGTTGTCAAATATATTTATGTCAAAAATGCTGATTTTTTTTTGGGTTACATATATACATAAGATATGAGTTAATTTAACAGTAAATTTGTCAAAGTACTATTGAGAAAGAAACATATGATGTGAAAGAAAACATGAGATACTTTTGACATACTCTCTTGAAATATAACCAATAATTAATTCATTTTAAAGTTAATTGTGCGTTTGGTCTCAACATGACCACACCACTTATTGATTAAGAGTATAATTAAGTCTAAAATTAATATTTTATTATCTATATTTCAGGGGTACCTACAGAATGTGTTTTATTATAGTATTTCTTTATTATATGTTTAGAATTATTTTACTGTGCCATACTAATATTAACAATAACATGCAAGTGTGTTGTTCTCTATAAAAATACTGATGCTGTGACATCCCACAAGTTTACTATTATTATATTAATATTCAAATTCAAACAAAAAGGAAACATGTTAAACAAAATGTAGACTATTTTAATATTCGCTAAAATAATAAGTTTAAAACGCCCTTCATGTTTAAATCTATGACGTGAAAAGATTACTCTGCCCTTACCCCCAAAACTATATAATATAGCAAGTAATGTGAGGGCTTAGATAATATTTTTATTAAAAAAATGAATTCTTATCTATGCCTAGGAAAGTGGGTAATATTTATATCGAAATAAATAATACTTAACAAGAGTTTGGCGATAGCAAGGATAAAAGTGCATTTTGCCTCGACCGGGAATCGAACCCGGCTCTCCCAATTTCCGGTTAGTTGCTCTGACCGCTGAGCTATCGAGGCACACTCATTATCCCTGCCAATGCGCCAGTTTAATGCGTCACTACAGTACTCCCTCCCTAGAGACATGGTTTTGTCTCGATACAATTTAACGGAATGTGACCGCGTTTGCCATTCTTACGAACCTTTGTTCGGTAACCCCCGGGACTATAGGGCGATGGATAGGACGGGAATCGAATCCGCGAATTTGAGATGTAAGGGAGGTTGCATATACTGGAATGACGAATCACATCACGTCGGGGTCACCACTTTGGCGATAGCAAGGATAAAAGTGCATTTTGCCTCGACCGGGAATCGAACCCGGCTCTCCCAATTTCCTGTTAGTTGCTCTGACCGCTGAGCTATCGAGGCACACTCATTATCCCTGCTAATGCGCCAGTTTAATGCGTCACTACAAAGAGAATAAAAAAAGTGTATGTGTACATATGTATATGCATAGACATATATACAAAGAGATTCAGGTTGATCGAACATGCCACTTCTTAAATATTTGTTAAGTCTCGCTCACATTTTTTGTGATGTCTACTAATACTCTCAGTTCATAGAGCTGGCAACAATGATTTAGATTGACAAATAATATATGCCGTACATCTAAACTCTGATTATTTTAACTGTAATGTATATATAGCACAAATCACATAATAACCACCTACTACAAGATCGATCTCGGTTGGAACAACTTTGATGCAGGTCGGGTTGCCCCACCATCGGTATTCAATTGATTTTCAACAATGGAAAAGGCTAATTTATTTAAAAAAAGAGTAATGATAAATCGAATAAAATTCGATTTGCTATTGAAAATCATTGAATTGACATGGCCAGTGTTTCCAACTAATGTGATAGACAAAAGTCATCATGAATCGATAAATCTCATCCAAGTGTTAATAAGTAGCGCAGATTATTTAAATTAGTGCAAAATTTGTGTTCCACTGACCTGCCGTATTTTACCGAATATTTACACAAGTGATTCCAGAGTATGTAATATTGATTTTGAAGTCCCAGTAAATTTCTGTTTGATAATTCTTGACATATTCTCATAAAATTCCTTCTTCTATAAGTATATTTATTAAATAATAATATTTTAGTGTTACAAGTATCTTAGTTTTTCATTTTATATAAGGTATAGAAATTTAACTACAATACTGGTTAATATTAAGAAAAAGCGTTAATAATTTACTATACACATATCTGTTTCACCTACTACTGTAGACGATTTGAGAGTTTAGAAAATGAAAAAAATAATTCTCAGAATCACTTACTGCTTAGATGGATGTTCAACTGAGTTTCGCTGTTGGCAATTATTTCGCACAAATCACAATTAAAGCTTTTTCCACGACGCTCCATTCTCATCTTGTGTTTTCTTCCATCTAAATGCCGTTGTAATATCTTCGTGCTAGTTACCTTTATGTTGCAAATTTCACAGGTCAATTGCTACGGGTATACAAAAATTAATTAGTGGATGTAATATTTTATTTGAAAGAACAAAACGAAAATAAAAAAACTAATTCGTATACAATTCTTATCCTTATAAATAAAAAACAATTCTTATATGAATTTTTATTCTCTTATACGGTAAAATTACACCGTGTAGTAATATATTTGTAAAAAAATGTTCGAGATACTAAAGAGCACGGGAATGAAGTATAGAGATAGGAGAGTAGTACACAATCTATACAAAGAGCAAACTGCTGTTATAGAAGTAGAAAGGGAAAGAAGGGAAGTAGGTATCAGGAAAGGAGTAAGACAAGGATGTACGCTATCCTCGCTATCACCGCTAATTTTTAATCTGTACATCGAAGAGCCGATTAATGTGGTAAAGGATGGATTTCGGGATTAAAGTACAGGGACATAAACTAAAAATGCTGAGATTCACGGATGATATAGCAGTATTAGCATCTAGTAAGGAGGAATTAGAATCAGCGTTGAACGAAATGGAGGCAGTGTTCACAGAGGAATACGGAATGAGGGTGAATAAAAACAAAACTAAAGTGGTAGTGTGCAGAGGGCGCGAGAGCAGAGCAAAAACGAAAGTACAAATTAATAATGAAAGATTGGAGGAAGTTAAAGACTTCACTTATTTAGGAAGTAAAATAAATTGGGATGGAAGAAGCGATAAAGATATAAAACAAAGAATAGCGCAGGGTTGAGTAGCTTTTAACAAAAAGAAAGCACTTTTATGCTCGGGGGTAATAAACTTAGAAACAAGGAAGAGATTTTTGAAAACGTATGTATGGCGCATGGCACTATATGGTTGCGAAACCTGGGTGGTAGGGGAAGCAAGTAGGAATAAATTAGAAGCTTTTGAGATATGGTGTTACCGAAGAATGATGAAAATACCGTGGACTGATAGGGTTAGAAACGAAGAAGTATTAGAGAAAGTCGGCGAGAAAAGAAGTATGTGGAGAAACATAAAAAAGAGAAGAGATAGAATGGCAGGTCACTTTCTGAGACATGGGGGAATAGTCTGCGATATTTTGGAGGCAGAAATAGGAGTGAAGAAAGGCAGAGGTAGGTCTGGATTAGACTACTGCTCGCAAATAGTAAGGGATGTAGGTTGTAGCACAATTAGCGAAATGCGTAGGTTAGCACAAGATAGGAGAAGCTAGAGGTTAGCGTCCAACCAGTCTTAGGACTGATGACCTCATGATGAGTAATATATACTTGGAACAACATTTATAATCCTGGAAGAGAGATGGGACGTTTGATGCAGCGAAAAACCGAAATATGACATGAAATATCAGGAGATGACTAAACCAATGTTTATTATCAGTAACGTACAATACTTCGGTAGTCGTCAAAACCTGGTCCTCTATTTTTACAATATTTGGAATATGATACCATTATAATCTTCCATGAATTAAAACCCTTTATTTTTTTAAATAAAAATGAATTCCTTAAAGTCCTCCGCATATAGTAGTACCACATGTTAGGAGTTTCCTATTTACCGTTTATAAAATAGCATATGTCTATGAGAAAAGTACAAATAAAGGAAATGCAGTTGTATTTTTTATATAAATTTTAATATTGCTCAAAACATCGTCCATTAAAATGTGACACTGACCGGCTGCCTGTAAACACCTTGTGTTGAATAACTTTCAGGCTTCAGATTATTTGGTTTCTTCAAATAGGCAATGTTAAGTTCTTAACGCTCTGTATATTATAAGAACTAAATAGGGGAACTAGGGAACCCCTAATATAAGTATCGTTATACTAGGGGATTTTAAGAAATTAAAATCCCTAACTTTGTTAATAAAAGAGGGGGATGTAACTTAAAAATACTATGATGCGTCATAACTCAAATTCAAATTTTATAAAAAAATTAAAGTTGTACATCAATCTGTACATAAATCTGTACGTCAATCTCTCTATAACGTATGTTACACTTATGAATATTATGCGAATTTATGAATATTATGTGAAACTTTCCTTCAACGTATATCAATATGTGAGCAAGATCTTGCTATAATTTCTTCGATGGTGTTCGGATATATTTATTATTATTTCATTATATTATTATTATTTAGTTATTACTATTATTTCTCTAGATCAAATAGAAAAAAACTAAGAGCAGGTTATGGAGTCGATGGAGCCTTTTGACTTTGTCGAATGCAGTTCAACAATGAAAACAAAACAAAAATTAATTTGCAAAAAGTATGAGTTTTTTGAGAAATACACTTCTTATTTAGTTTAAGGGATATCAGTATTGAGTTAGGTTTTATTTCATCTTAGTCATTATTTCCAATAACATTAAATCTCTGTAGACATAAAATCACCAAATAATCACCACTATAAATTTTAGACCACTTGGTGTAATCTGATGAATTGATTTGCCATGATGTTGCGTCTCTTTAAATTCATATTTAAATATATTCTGCTACCAGTATGGCAGGTCTATGGTGATTCAATTAGAGTCATTTTATTTATTATTATCTTCAAGAAGATGAGGTTAAATAATATCGAATTAAA
Organism: Rosalia funebris; assembly: GCA_037954035.1. Classification (NCBI taxonomy): domain Eukaryota; kingdom Metazoa; phylum Arthropoda; class Insecta; order Coleoptera; family Cerambycidae; genus Rosalia; species Rosalia funebris. The sequence goes on along the minus strand of JAZFAV010000010.1, from coordinate 5,506,179 downwards.
ATAACCAGCAATCTTATTTGTTTATCCATGAAGTTTACTTGAATTGGCAGTATATAAAATAAAAGAAACTTAATTAAAGAAAATCCAGTCTTGTAATTATCAAGTTCTATTAAAATTACTTTTCATTACTTTTCCTCAATATACGGTGATATTTTTGTTTCAATTTCAATTTGTAATTTAATAAAGTAACAAAAAGTATTCAAGGTGTCATTTTCAAATCTGCCCATCACTTTACTATTTTCAATTCTAATCCTTCTTTCGTGATTAATTATTAGGTATTGGAAAGTTTTCAGTGGATTTATTATAAATTGCAAAACTTTAAGTTATTGATTAGTTGAATTAAAAAATAAAACAAAAATATATTTTGCACTCTAAAATACATCAAATAGAACATATTACAACAAAACAATAAAATAAAATAGAAATAAAATAAAATCCGTACCAGCATGTAAAAAATGGTATAATATTATTAGTATATACAGAGTGTTGCATATGGTATGACAAACGGGAATGGTGGATAGGTGGGGCCATTTATAAGTTATTTAGCTTTAATGACCTCAATCCCCAGTCCCATGCGTAGGATAGCAGTGGAAATAAATCAATGTTTCAAAATATTAATATTAAATATACTTACGAATTTAACATTTACAAAGTTTAAAAATGTTTAATTTATTAAAAATAGTAGTTCAGTGTGTATTCGAATACCATTTGTTTTCAAATTAACATTTTCTATACAAGAAAATTGTGTCAGTTTGTAATATTATGTTCAATTTATTATTATTGCTTAATTTATTATTCAAATTTATTTAAATACCAAATATCGTTCCGAACATTCAGAAAAGTCTGTTATATGTTTTTAACCCTATGAAGGCAAATAAAATCTACAGTAGTATTATGAACATGAATGTTACTATATATAAATGTGATAATGTATAAATGAATATATAAATGTGATAATTTAAAAACAAGTTAAAGGAGATACATAGATTTTAGAGTGAAAAAATAGAAAAAAAATCGAAAAAACCGTGTCGTGTATTTAGAGTGATCTACTGTTTACGTTTATTTTGCTCAGATATTACGATTTGTTCATGGCGATCACATATTTTACGTCCAATAGTATATCGTCTGTCTCGAAATGTGTCGTTTGAAAAATAAAATTTTCATTGGAGGTAAGAAGAACGTGAAAATCAGAAACATGCTGTATTTGCTAAACATGTGTGTGAAACAAAAAACTGAATGCTATTTTCGACAACTTTAGGCCGAACGTGAAAAAAGTATCTGAAACCATAATTTAAATAACTGGAAAATACCATTAATTAATTAAATAACAATTATAAAAACACTTAAATGTAATTCTAACCTATTACATCTGAACTTTCTTGTAATATTAATTATATATGAAGGTGACATTTGCATAATAAGGATATCAGAGATATGACCTTCATATTAAACATAACATAAACAACTTGTTTGAAAAACTTACCATCACAAGCAAAACAAATAGTCTTAATTTGTTTATCCAAAAAAAAAAAAAATGCAATAATTACATTGTAAATAATTTCACACAACAATATGTATGATGATTACGCCGACGCCGAGGATGCTTGTTGAAAAATTTGTAGTGTTAATTAAGACATGTTTAAACATAATTATCCTAACAACATAAGATCGCTTAGCCACGAGACATTATTAAAAGCATAAATATTGAATTAAAAAGTCTGTAATTTATTAAACATATACATACGAAATATTTTGCCCAGGTTTTATTTATTGTGAATAATTTCTAATTCATAGTTTTCGAAAGAATTCTGTCAAAAAATTCGCTTTGATATACTTATTGACCGAGTATGGATATATTTAGTTATTTAGAAAGCCTTTGGCTGTTTTGTATCAAGGTTAAGTTACATGTTTACATTAAGCCTTACACTGATGTTTAGGGTAGCCAAATAACATTTCTAGAAGAACAGAAAAACCACTAAGATAAAAACAAAAATGTTTTTTTCTTTTCTTTAAATACAAATTTTAATAGTCAGTTCTTATATTTAAGAATCAGAATCATGTAGGTATATAAATGTACTATTCATTTTATCGCTATTTGCCAAATAAAAAACTGTCGTATCTTGCTGATAAACGGAAGAGTCTACCTGAGTCTAGCCATAAAAATAAGCCAAGGTTATGTTTTGAGATTTTTTATTTGGTAAATAGCGATGAAATAAACTATAAAATGTAAATACAATTAGCAAATGTCTACTAAATAAATACAAAACTTTTCTTCACATTTTAACATATACATTTTTTTTATAGATATAGAGTTTTGATGATAAAGTTTTTATTTATAATAGAAATTTGTAATATTGACTTATTGAACAGAATTATTTTAGATCTCAAGGCGATACTAATCAATTAGATATTACTGTAATAGAGTTTACCTTGAGTAAATAGGTAATCTCAATCTTACAAGAGCACTCAGTAGCTCTTTTGAATTATTTTGAAAAATTTAAGTTTTATTATTTTAGTTTTTCTAACATATTTTATATTAGGTATAGAAATGTAACTTGATCTATTAATAATCTTTATTTTATAATTAATTTACGTTAGAAAAAGTTACAATATAGACGGATTATTATAAAAAAATTACTTTACAATGGTAAAATGCAATTAAAATATTAATTGTGGGAGTATTTTATGGAAACAAAATCTTCTCTCGCAGGAACATATTACTGAACAAGAAAACTGATTATTTTAATGATGTGCTTTAAATACTTTTATATTTATGATAAAAAAAATTATTAAACCTCAACGAAGTTTCATTAATTCATTGCAGTATAGTAGAAAAGTCCAAAATTATGAATAGAGTGTAATATTGGTAAAAAAGGTTCAATATCAAAATAAAACTTGTAAATTTATTAATTATTTATTAAGGAGCAGTAGAAATCCGCATCCTTCAGATGTAGTTCTTTATAATTTTTTTTATAAGTAACTGTTATAGTATATTTTAACATACGTTGACAATAAGTAACTATGACATAAATATCAGGTACAAAAGAGGTACAACACTTGCTTTTTTTTTACTGTGCTTAGACGAAATATATATATAAAAAAAAACAAGAAATGCTTTTAACAGAATCATTATTTTCTAATTTGTTGTAATAATGGTTGTTATACGTTAACGTGTAATACGTTGATAATTTATGTATATTATTAGATCTATTATTTTTCAATTTTTATATTTAAATTTTACCTCTGCACGATATTTGTTACTTTTGTAAGTGTCTATTATTTCCAAACAATAATAATTCCATGTGACGTGAAGGACACATATAGTTTCATCAAGATGGGGCTCTTCTCCATTTTGGATGCCAAGTACGGGAATATATAGAGGAAACTTTTCCTGGTAAATGGATTGGACGCAGACAGACAATTGAATGGCCAGATATATCTCCCGATATGACCCCCCTTGACAACTTGCTATGAAGTCATATCAAGAATGTAGTCCACAAATATAGACCACAAAATATATGAGTTGCAAGAAAAGATAAGGCATAACATTTTTAGTATTCCTTCCAATATCCTTTTAAATTAATTAGAATATATTATTAAGCGAATTCCTGATTATCAGAAGTTAAACAGTAAATAATTTGAGTACCTTATAGAATAAATACAAAAGAACAGGATCTCAAAGAAAATACTTTTTTAACAGTCGATTTTTTTCAGAACCAAAGCTCCCTAGCGCCATCTTACTTTAGAGAATAATTGACCGTTTCTATACATATTAACGACATCCATACCGTGTATATGAATTCACATGTATATGTAAGATGACAAAATGTGTAAGTGTAATAAATTTTTAAGTATTTGCTTAGTAACTATAACTTGCAACTTGTTACCTGACTTGGCTTGTCGACGAAATGGCGTATGTTAGAACGATTTTTAAACGCAATGGAAGCATAAGAAATATATTTAACTTAAACAAATAATACATTATATGAAATAAGCATTATTTACTATAAATGTTTATGAATAGAATGTTGAGCCAAATGTTTAGGGTAAATACTTACTGTTTTTTTTAAGACTTCATTATCCTGAATTTCTTCGTCCTCGCTGCTTCTACTATCCCCAGCAACAGTGACGTCTACATCCTGTACGCCACTATGTATTTCTCCAGACATTTTATATCAACCAACAATAACATTCACTAACATTTATTTAAAACAGTACAAAATTACAATAATTCTTGTACATGAAATTTCGTCATTATGGATTTGCCAAAGTTAGATATGTATCTAGCTATTGTACGTGATATAAAAAGGCAGTACGGCAAAAAAGGCTAATAAAAACTACTAACAGTAAGTGGATAAAAATCGTATGGTAAGACAGTGGTGTAGTTATGGGGATGTAAGTACAGCTGCCGTTGCTGGTAATAGGAACTAATAAATAATACCGGATAAAAAAATCCTTTACAAAGAGAACTTAGAAAATTGTATAATTTCGAATAATATGAAATAGTGTACAGTATAGAATAATATAATTAGTTTTGTAAAAAAAATATTTGTGCTGCATAAGAAAATATTTTTGGAAATTGGTAACTTCAAGTCAATATTAGGTCGATTGATATATTTAAGACTCATGACAGGATCAATAATATGGTAATATTATCATTTATTACTTTTCCGCGCTCCACTATAAGCGGAAAAGTAATGTAATAGTGTAAAGAAATAGTGAAAAAACTAAATTTTTTTTGGGTTTATTTTTCGTTTTTCGGCCTAAAAACAAAAAAATGGCTTTTAAAAATTCCTTGCTGTGTGTGTGTCGTCGTTGTCGTCGGCATTTATTCTTTTTAGCACGATAACTCAACTAAATCGTGTCGGATCGATCGAGTTTTGACTGATTCTGATCGGAGATGTCTCCCAGACGACACCTGTTAATTTTGAAGTAGATAGCACACACCACCCTTGGGTCTATTTGAGACATTTTTTTTTGTTAGCACGATAACTCAACTAAACCGTATTGGATGGATCAGGTTATGACTAATTCTAATCGGGGACGTCTCCCAAACGGCACCTATTGATTTTGAGGTGGATAGGACACACCTCACCTTGTCCATAGGTCATGAGGAAGCACGATGGTGGACTATTTTATAAATTTCTTTTGTTAATACGATAACTCAACTAAGTCGTGTCAGATCGATTGAGTTTTGACTGATTCTGATCGGGAACGTCTCCCAGACAGCATCTATTGATTTTGATATGGATAGGACACACCCTACTACCCTACACCTGTCTATGGGTCATGAGAAAGCACGACGGTGGACTATTTGATAATTTTTTTTTGTTAACGATAACTCAACTAAGTCATGTCGGATCGATCGAGTTTTGACTGATTCGGATCGAGGACGTCTCCCAGACGACACCTATTGATTTTAAGGTGGATAGAACACACTCTACCATATTCATGGGTCATGAGAAAACACAATGGTGGACTATTTCAGAACTTTGTTTGTTAGCACGACCACTCAATTGAATCGTGTTGGATCGATCGGGTTTCGACTGATTCTGATTAGTGACGTCTACCAGACGACATCTATTGACTTTGAGGTGGATAGTACACACCCCACCCTGTTCATGGGTCATGAGAAAGCACGAGGGTGAACTATTTGAAAAAAGTAAAACTGTCGCATGAAACACATATTCTGCATTTATGTGTTGGTTTATTTTTTCTCGGCCACTCAATTTCGAGATATATTTGTTCTACGTGCGAAAAAGTCCGTTCTAAGGCTTTAAAACTGTTTACTTTTTAGTATAAGACACGCATTGTATAGTACATTTCATCGCTATTTGCTAAATAAAAAATCTCAAAACATACCGTGGCTTGTTTTTATGGCTAGGCTCAGGTAGATTGTTTCTTTTATTGGCAAGATAAGAGTTTTTTATTTGGCAAATAGCGATAGAATGAATAGTACTTGAACCGAGTTGAACATAATGGAGGGAATATTAACAAACGTGAGAATGATCTAATATATTTAAAATACAAATTGCTTATATTTAAATGTATTTATGAAAAATAAAAAATAATATAATGTTTTTTACTTTGTATTTCGTTTTGCTCAGTTAGAATGGACATTTATGATTTTATTTTTTTCTGGTATGTCTTAGTTTTAAATATAAATTTATAAATTAGAGATATTAAATAAAGATATAAAATATAAATTAATATTTATAAGACTATAAATGACACTATGACCAGAGAGCTATATTTCAATAGAACTTGGATTCTGAACTAAGAAAATAATTGTAAGCTAATTTACAACTTACATATATCATTAAAGTGCAATTTAAATATATTTATTATAAATATAAGTATAAATTTATTAGACCAATGTTCCTTTTACTTCATAGATACACAATAATGTTGTGTAACATTAGGGAATATTCATAATAAATTTCAAATACATATTTAAAAAAACCATAAATGTTACTTCCACTGCATTTACGCAGCCATTTTTTGTTTTAAAGTAAAACAAATGTTTATTTTACATTAAAATATGTTTTAAATATTATTTATTTGACTGCAGTTGATATTTTATTTATATGTTAGACCACTATTTTAATATCTCTTTAACGCTAACAATGCATTGTAAATGTATTGTTTTATTGTTTACAATACACTCATTCATGAGATCATGAGTGTTATTCCTTATTAGAAGTCACATGCATGACGCATAAAAAGGCATGTAAATGCGTTAGTTACGAAAATATTTACGATTTATTGGTTAACCATGTAGGATTGAGCAATAAGTATAAGTAAATTCCAAATTGACCATAAAATTAATTATAGTATGGTTAGAGATGCATATATGGTTTTCCCAGACACTTTGCAATACTTTTATATTATATTAATTAACGACTGCAAAATAAACTTCATTAAAATTTATATGTTACTATTATTTAACATTTATATCTTGCCAGTGTAGTCACATATGCCATGGATCTATCTGTTATCTAAAGTTCAATACCAATACTCACTTATTAGCCAACATAATAGTAATACTGGGAATACCATGTGTTTTTAGAATTAAAATATTACTTAATATTCCGAAAAAAAAAGAAAAACAATTGGTAATAATTAGTATTTACAAAAATATATTCTCACTAAGAAAATTCATTTTTACCATATTAATCTCATTGAAACTGTTATTTGCCATTGTTGTGTAATGATGTATACAATATCTATTTCAGTATGTTTTTTTTCAATTTTATGTAGTAGAAGACCATTGCGATAAATTCTGGGATTTACCTTCTCCTTGAAGTGTGCAAATTGATAGGTTTTACCATAACTATTTGAGTGTTTGATATTTCGTTTTAATCCTATTTGGAATTAATGCACTTGAATCAGTCGATCTAAATTAAGACTAATAATACTAGATACCTATGAGATCCTCCAAATTTTACAAGTCAATTCAAATGATGTTATTGTAAAATGTAAGTGTCTTTAGACAAAGTTTAGAAATAGATGATTATCCTTTTTTTCTATGGTTCCTTTATTCTGCTATGTTCCTGTTCAGTAATTTATTCATGATGTTTTAAAATTCCATTTCTATTTATTCTCTTCTTTTATTGGAGAACTGAGATAAGTAAATGTATCTGGGTATGTTTATGACTGAATATATCAGTTCTGATAAAAAATAAATTCATACAAGTCATTTTTAGTTAGTTAAATAGGTGATTGACCTGATGGTAAAGGAACTATAATAATATGTTTATTTAAACTAAATTTCACAAATATAATTTTTTTAAGTTTCATACGAATTGAAATAAATACGCAAAATTGGAAACAAGTTATTAGTTACAGCATCGAGGGTCTCTTGGCACTAAATACATTGTTAACCACAAATTTTTCCGTTGAATCTCAGTAATTCATGACGGTAGAGTATAGCAAACACTTAATAAATGTTGTAAAATAAGAGAATGGGGAAGAATGACGCCTGCTTTCAGCTTAGATATTGCCTGATTGTCGGTTTGTAACCAAAATCAGTGTCATTTAAACGTGGATGAGTCAGTATTCAAGGACTATTTTGTGAAATTACTCACATACTGTAACATGATATGGAAGAAATTTGGCGAAGATGAATATAGCTGAGAGCTGCAATCAACCCTCATCAGCAGAAGGGTGTTGTGGTATGGGTTGCAATCTCATATAGGATACATACCACTCGGCAAGAATAGGAACAAGTCTTTATCAGACCGCTCACAAAGTACGCAGTAAATAACCTGGTATAAGTAAATAGCCAAATTCTGTCCTCACTCTTTCCGTTATGCACACATAGAGAAATCTCACACTTTTTTCTATTAATGATCAGTACTTATTCTGTGTTTATAGAGGGAAGTCTATAGAATATACTAACGATCTATAGAATGGAGTATGAAGTACTCAATATTTAAGAAAAAATGGAATTTCTCACCATATACACCTTTTTCTTAGATAAAAATTGATTTTTAGTAATGTTGAAATATATTTCATTAAGGTCTTTCTTTCATTTATTTCCTACTAGCGCCCGGAAGACATATTACTCTAAATTTTTGTCTTACAATTAGTGGAACACTGGAAAAGTAAGATTAGTGGTTTGCTTTTTAAGGATCTTAAGTGTATTACATGTGACTACAATTTAATCGTATAAATATGGCTTTAATTTCATATAACTACGAAGTTTTACTTTTATTTATAATTTTGATTACGATAAGAAATATCATAATAATATCTTCTTCTTCGTCTTGAGAATGAGGCGACATAAAATACCACTTCTTCTTTCTTCTGTTGAGAAAGTTTTTTGATTACCATAGTGAAGTCTGGGGTAAATTCAAAGATATACTTTCTTTATCGATAAATAATATTATTTGATCAGTAAATTAATTTATATTTATTATTAAGGTTTTTTAGATATATACCTGTAGTGACGCATTAAACTGGCGCATTAGCAAGGATAATGAGTGTGCCTCGATAGCTCAGCGGTCAGAGCACTCAACCGGAAATTGGGAGAGCCGGGTTCGATGCCCGGTCGAGGCAAAATGCACTTTTATCCTTGCTATCGCCAAAGTGGTGACCCCGACGTGATTCGTCGCTCCAGTATATGCAACCTCTCTTACATCTCAAATTCGCGGATTCGATTCCCGTCCTATCCATCGCCCTACAGTCCGGAGGTTACCGAACAACGGTTCGTAAGAATGGCGAACGCGGTCACATTCCGTTAAATTGTATCGAGACAAATCATGTCTCTAGGGAGGGAGTGCTGTAGTGACGCATTAAAATTGGCGCATTAGCAGGGATAATGAGTGTGCCTCGATAGCTCAGCGGTCAGAGCAACTAGCCGGAAACTGGGAGAGCACTTTGGCGTTAGCACGGATAAAAGTGCTTTTTGCCTCGACCGGGAATCGACCCCGGCCCTCCCTAGAGACATGATTTGTCTCGATACAATTTAACGGAATGTGACCGCGTTCGCCATTCTTACGAACCGTTGTTCGGTAACCCCCGGACTATAGGGCGATGGATAGGACGGGAATCGAATCCGCGAATTTGAGATATAAGGGAGGTTGCATGTACTGGGGCGACGAATTAAAATTGGCGCATTAGCAGGGATAATGAGTATGCCTCGATAGCTCAGCGGTCAGAGCAACTAGCCGGAAACTGGGAGAGCTGGGTTCGATTCCCTGTCGAGGCAAAAAGCACTTTTATCCGTGCTAACGCCAAATGCCACAGATTTAATCTCGGTTATTATCCGATGGTTTCTCTTGAAAGAAATTACCGTACGACTATGATACAAGGAAAATTGCTCCTTCCAGCAACTACCTGGACGAGCCCCACATTGTCTTAATGGGTTCCTAAGCTGAACTCGATGAGAACATTTCAGGAATATTATTCTCATGGTTTAATTATTTTATACGAAAGAAATATACGTAAACAAAACTGTATAATATTTTGTAATTTTCTATTAGTACTAATATCTGTAGGGTCAGGCGTAAGTACGGAATAATGATTGTAATTTTCTAATTGTTTATTTTACACAAAAATGTGCCAAATAAAAAAGTTTTTTAGCTATTTACTTTACGTACGTTGGTGGTATTTCAATGGGAATCAGCACATTGTTCTGTAATTCATCTTATATATGTAAATTCTGTCAGAAAAATATGTATTTTGTTAGCATATCCATCATAATTTATTTCTAAATTAATTTTCCACATAAAATTATTGCTATTTAATTAAAATTTATATGATGTTCAGGTTTTCAGAGCATTTAAAATTCATTTAGTTTTCAACTAAACAACAAATTTAATTTAACTGAGGTAGAAAAAATGGTGCACTTGAGAGAAAAAGAACGAATTGATATTTGACTTATGGTTGGATATGGAGATGGTAAAAGGATACATCAAGTATGTACATTATTTAATGAAGTTTATCCCAAAGGCACTAGGTATAAATCGCATATTGCAAAGGTCGATACGCAGTATTTTGAAAATGGGAAAATTCTAGTCCCTTAGAACAACAGACTACAGTGTTCTTAAAGGACTAGAATTTTTAATAATAACAATTAGTTATTATTAAAATTTTCATTTTTAACAATACATATGTATTAACATTTGGTTTTAACAAAATGGAGCACCCTCCTACTCTTCGATCACCTGATTTGATCTCTTGAATTTTTTTTATGAAGTATGAAGTCACATATAAGACCATGTGTACAAGGAACCAAATGATGTAAATTATTTAAACATTTAAACGCTAGAATTGTTGAGGGTGATAAGAGGTGAAGTATTTTTAAATGTAAGGTGATTATTTATAAACAGACTGGAATTGTGTATCGAAAATAACGATAGATTGAAAATTTGGTGTGACCGATATGTTTTAAGGTAAATTGAATGTTTATGATTGAAATCGTTTCTTAAAATTTATTAAATGAAACCTACTGAAAATTTTGTGCAGACATGTGCAGATTATCTAATGGTATGTATAATGTGTTACAATATGAAAAAGCTATAAGTTACTATTTGAAAAAACGAAGTTGACTGCAGGAGTATAGAATTCATAGCAAAGCATTAAGATCACCAATATATGTAAAACTAGTATACCGGAGTAGGTTAGAACCTTTGGTGTGAAGATAACACTGACTTAGCTTTCCACAAAATACTATGCACTACACTCGACACTATGCGTTTTGTTAATAAAGTTGGCATCATCTGGAGATGATTAAAATTTCTAAAAGTTCCTAATAAAGTTTTAATTAGCTTCAGATGATGTAAACTTTGTTGGCGAGACGCGCGTTGAGTGTAGGGTATAGTGTTTTGTGGAAAACTAAGTCAGTGTTGGTAAAATTAATAGCTAATAAACTTTTATTTGAAATATTTTTGTATAATAGCACAAATAATTTAAAAGTTATAGGCACTATTCTATACTTCTGTTACACCCAGTATATATTTAACAAAATATTATCTAGTTATGAATCATTACATAGTCTGATGTGTTTGTCTCCGGCTCGAGAATCTACTTTAATATTGTCGATTTTATTAATAAGTATTCGTAGTCTATAAATATTAATAACATTTTAATATGGTACGGTGGCTGTTAAACTTGAGATTGAACAATACTTACCACCTTTCTAAAGAGTACGAGCTTTGAATTGATTCTTGATAGTAACTGAAGAGCTGTAACAAGAAAAATGAGTAACACCTAATTTTTTGGAAAGGTTGTTATAAGTATATGTAACTTTCACCTCGTGCCTTTATTTTGTTATTATCCTTGATAAATTTGCTGAAAATATATTAAACAAAAATCGATTTAGGTGATATATTTTGCCTACCCTTCCATTAAGGTATATGTCTATTATAATGGTATGGAGACTATGAAATTTATCTGAATGATTTGTCTAAATTATCTCATATGAGTAATTTGAAATAACACTCTGCACATAATTCTACACACAGACAAATGTTCATTATTAAACCGAAATATTAATATAAAGTGTAGTTTATTTCATCGCTACTTGCCACACAAAAAATCCCAAACGGCTCTTGTCTCATACCGTAGCTTGTTTTTATGGCTAGACACAGGTAGACTGTTCCGTTTATCGGCAAGATAAGAGAGTCTTTTTATTTGGTAAATAGCCATGAAATGAATAGTGTATCTCAACAAGTGACAGCCAAAAATTCGTGGTGACGCTGGTGTCGTTTCAAATAATTAAGGTGACTACACGGTGCCATCTATCGACTGCAAATAGAAATTTACGTTATATTTATGTTCTATATAAATCGGATTCGTTATGTTTCTATCAAGTAAATATGTTTCGGATAGAATTCTGAAATCGCTTCCTAATATTATACAGCAAAAGGGTAGTGGGTCGCCGGTTTGTCAAATGAGCAATAAAGTAATCTCATCATCTTACTACACCTTTATGACGACTTTATTAATTAAATTGAGATATCTAAATTTCTTCAAAGTTTGCCATTCAGTATTATCAATACTGTAGCCTAGTAAATCCGCACGTATATAGAATTTAATTTGTAAATTAAGGCGCAACAATATCGATTTGTAAGTACGGTATAACTTATGTGTCATAAGTAATAGTATTCCACCATCTTTAATGTTTACTCGCAGTAGTTCGTTCCTAAGAGTGACGCAAATAACAAGACAACAATGTACATTATTATAGAAAAATTATTATAGACAAACTACAGTGACAGAGAACTGCGATATTATCCAAACTACGTATGAAGGTTATATAAAAGTTAGGTTATATAGAAGGTTGTATAATTAATAGTGAATGGTAAGTACGAGTATATGATAAGTTTTAATCATTTATTCATTCATTAAAGTTACTATATAAAAGGAAAAATGACTAATACTACATATATACGTTGACAAAAATAATATATAAATATATGGCGTAACGGTGTCTCAGTTGTACCATTTGTGTTCTGTCAGAGATAGGGCGTCAATATTGAACGACTATCATCTGCAAACTATACGACGCCAACATCCCGTGATTAACAGTTCAACAACGAATAGTTTGTGTACAACTATTTTATGAGAGTGGACGTTTATTTACAGTTGCATTAAAAAAGAATCACGTAAAATTAGGACAAAACGAAGTGCCTACACAGTTAATAGTTACTATTTAATAGTAATTACTTAATCAAGAAATTTAAAGAGACGGGTTCTGTTATTGATAAAGCCACACCAATACGTCTTAGTTATGGTCGGACAGATGGAAGTATGGCTGCAGTGAGATTTATATCCAAACATATTAATTCAACGTCGTGCACAATAATTGAATCTGTGAAGAGCCACCACGCATCGAACTTTAAAGATATATTTGCATCTGTCAGTAGATTTTTATCTTGACGGATACGTCAGCAAACAAAATTGTTGAATTTGGGATGCTGAAAATCCACACGCTATTCACGAAAAAGAAATGCATCCACAGAGAGAGGCGGAGTAATTGAACCATACTTCTTTGAAAATGAAGCTGGTAATGCCATCACAGTAAATGAGGAACACTATCGTGAACATCGCGGGTTAAACAAATTCTTTTTTCACCAAATTGATGATTGAAACCACATGTTGTTCAAATCCAACAACATGTGGTTTCAGCAGGTTAGAGGAAGGTTTAAACATCACAGTCCGGATGGGGGTATCCTGATATGTATTATACTAAGTCAGGGCAATTGATTATATTATGGATTAAGTTATGTAGTACAATGCATGAAGCAGATAAATTCAATCTGGAAAGTAATACGCAATGAGAAATCTCCCGTAAGGGTATTCACCATCAAGTTTATGAATTGCAGATTTCATAAAGAATCATTGGACTTTTTCTATACCATATTTGTGGGCTTGGTGTATCAAATTCCAGACATCCAAAGTAATTCTATTTTATATATATGTTGGATTTTAAATTATTTAGAATTTGTAATAATAAAACCTAAACTGGCGATTGCGGCGAAAACATTTCTTACGAAACTTATTGTTGATTTGAATTAAACTCCAAGGTTTAGAATGTATTCAGATCTGCTTAGTATTATTGGTATTGTTCAATTGGTAACTATAGATAAGAGTTTCATTTTTCCTGGTGTATGACATATTTCATTTTCTTAAATTTAGAGACAGATTGTTCACAGAACACCATTTGTTGATGTATTCATTCTAGTACCTTCTAAAGTGCCAAGCAGTCTTCCAACTTACTTATTTGTGTAGATATTTTGATATCATCCACATCTATTAAAAACTGAGTATGTTGATTATTAATAATATCGTAATAGTAAAAATTACGAAAAGGAGTGGTTCCAATATATAATCTTACGGAACACTTGATATACTTGTTTGACTGAAATGCGTGGTACTGGACATACCGAACTTTATTTTGCAGGTAAGACTGAAATAACAGTAAGAAACCGGAAAGTTGGAAAGGCCGAAATAGTTTCTTTATTAGGATGGAGTGATCTAACTTGTTAAAGAATTTAGGAAAGTCCATATAAATAACATTTACTTGTTTCTGTGATCCAAATTTTCAGATACAAATTGTGTAATACAAAGTAAATCTGTGTAGTTGATAGATGTTGCAAGGAAATCATACTGGTTGACAGATATGGTATCTAATATATGAAAATAAAAGAATGGTGGAAAAAGAAATTCAAAAACCTTAGCAAAATGAAAATAATTATTATTTTTAATATAACTCCCATTCCCCCTCTTTAAAAGCAGGTACTACTTGTGACAGTTTCCATGCCTTAGAAAACTGTGACGTTTTTAATATTAAATTATATATTGCAGTTAACAGTTTTGTCAAGATATAAGATGCATCTCTGATAAAAATACGACGAAATAAGGTGCCATGATCATAAATGGTTTTATTTTTTTTAATGGCACAAATGACGTATCTCTTGTTAAGGAGTTAATTTTCAACAATAAATCATTTTCTTTATCAGAAGAGTAATTAAAATTGTTATCACCTCTCTAACAAAAAGAGTTCTGAGAAGTAATTAGTAAAGGTATTAACAAGAGTCCTCAAAGGTTTTATTACAGTAATAATCACTGAGGGGATAGAATTTATGCCATTTTTTGAGTGAATAGGACTTCACAATCGATTTAGAATTATTAAATATCTCTTGACACAAAGAAGTGCCATTGAAAATAGACTAGGACCTGACATATTTTATTAATACATTTTCTTCAAATTTGTCTGACAATCTAGTAATTTTAATTATTAGATTTAATGATGAGTCTTTTAACATTATATTTATCTTCATTATCATATACGTATATACTGGATTGGTAGGAATTTTTAAGGAAGTGCTTCATACTCGTAATTATACATATTTAATGATAATGAAGCAAAGTATCATACTATGAGTAGATAACTCACTTCATAAAATTTTATTAGCAATATTAATATATTAGTGTTACTGTCAGTAGCATTAACAAATAGCATTATCATCAGTAGCATCAATTACCATCAGTAGTAGCTTGCCACTAATACACATACGAGCCCAGCCTCATAATAGTTTGGCCAGGCATAATTTTACAACTAATATATTTAAATAAAAGTAATAACACTATCAAAACTATTTTGTTAAAAAGATATTGGCAACAGAAATAAAGTATACTTTATATATACCTACTTAAAGTATAACTTTTAACTTAAATACGATGCAATATTACTACGTTATGATGTGTCAATGAGAAGTTTGTTCATAGAAAACATTAAGATCCGCGATTCAGAATAGTTCAGCCAGTTGCTGAAATGCATAATAGGCTAAACATTTGTAGTGTTTTAAAATAAAATAGAATCTCAATTGTTGTCAAAGTGAAACGGGTATTATAATGTGTTTTGGACGTGCCTGCTAAAATTTTCTAAAAAAGAATGGCATGTGGCGTGGAATTAAGTGACGATATGCGAAAATCAATTGTTATTGTTCATAAACAGGGAATTTCGGCTAGGAAAATATCTGCTACATATTCGCTGCTTAAATCTACAGTGCAAGGTATTATCAACTTGTATAAAAAAATTGGATGCACAGGCTGTGCATCCAATTTTTAAGCTGTGCAGCACAGCTCAAAGGAAAAAAACTGGTCGACCATCCAAAATTTCATGCTTAAATTAACACGCTTTCAAGAGGATTGCAACAGCAAACTAACATCCAGTGCAAAATAAATTATGGTACTATGGAGGCAAGTCACTGGAAAAAATATTTCTGTATCTACAATTAAACGCTCAATAAAAAATAGGATACAAATTCTACAATGTAAAGTTTAATTCTTTACATTTTACTTTTGAACTTACCGGTTTCTCATTCAGGAAAGAGAAAAGCCGTTATTAACAAAACGATATAAAATCAATCCATTACGGTGGGCCAGAAAATATAGGACTTTCCAACAATGGCACCTGGTAATTTGGAGTAACGAATCCAAATTTGAAATCTATTTGGGTGATATCAGAAAATGTGTGCTAAGAACCCCACGGAAAACTTATCATCCTGTTTGGTTCCCAGGGAAAGTGAGGTTTCCTGCATCCCTTATGATCTGAGGGTGTATGAGTAGTATAAATTGCATTTTGTAGATGGTACTGTGAGAGCAGAAAAATATAAATAAATTTTCACAGACAGTTTATTGCCGTCAATACCATTATGTTAAGGCAAGATCTGTCAAAGGTTGGTTTACAGAACACACTGTCCCTATTGTGGAATGACCCTTTAGCTGTCCAGACCTCTCACCAATAGAAGCATTGTGGCATAAAATGAAAAAACAGTTCTGTAAACATCCAGCCCAATCAACAAGGTGATGTATAAACGTAGTAATATTTCAAAATAGTTTTGAGACTGTTATTACTCTTATTTAAATATATTAGTTGTGAAATTCTAGTGAACACACACTGGTTCTAAACGTTTCTCACCATTCTTTATTATTTAGCAAATAAACATTTTTAATCAAATGTATCACTTTTAGTCGCCCGAAGTTAGATATATCGATTGTTTATATATTTCACCATGTTTTACTTGTTTATCGAATTGTAAAGACCATGAATGATTTCTAGTTATGGTCTCAGTAATATAATTTGCCCTAAATTAAAAAAAAATATATTTAACGTTACGAAATTTGATTTTCACTTTCTCACAATTATTCCTTATTTGTATTAGTAAATATTTTTTTACGAATCGTGTTGAACATTTGCTGATTGTCTTGTGTTGTACATATACATGTACATAAACAAATTCCAAGATCAAGTAAGGGCCTCCACTTTCGACCATTGAGCTAATAACAATTGGTTTACATACATACCTTCTATGTATATTTTGAAAATGAGAGGAGGACATTCTATTATCTTAACGACTTTCCATCGAATGCCATGCCTTTTTTTAACTGGTATTCAGTTGAAACATGATTACTTTGTTGGTGTAAGTTTGAAATCATTTGCATTTTGAATTAATCGACTCGTGACCTGAGAAAAGGTTTGAAGATTACACTAATAGGTAAAATGAAGACTTCAATAAACTAACGAAAAACTTAGTTAAATTCAATATCACAGTTAAAGTTTACTCTTGAATTCAGTCTGTGAGCTACGGACCTACAAATTTATCACAGATGAACTCTACGAAATTGTACTAACGCTTTATAACAAGAGTAGACTAAACATGATATTGACATGAAAAAAAAAACATTGACATTGTATTTAGGTATATAGCTTATGAAACTCTAGTACACCAATATTCATTCTGAGTTAAAAGAAATGTGTAATATTTTATCGCGATAAAGAAGAATTGAAAAGCAATGGAAGAACACAGAGAACAGTAGAAAGTTTTAGTACTTATTACCGATTTTCTACTACCACAGTATTTCAGGAATTGTCATTATAGACAAAGATTCATATATAAAACGTACACAGTGTCGCAAATAAAAGTAAAATTTTCCAATCTTATATACAACCAAGTATATACATACATATGTATATAGTATAAGATTTTTATGTAGTTAACCTTTTAATTTTTAAGAAAACAAATATACATAGAGCAGGTAGGCAAGTGTCAACATCAATGTCCACAACATTTGTTTAAGTTTAAATTGTTGTTTTAAGTGTTAAGTGTTTTGTGATGGAGAAAATATCAGTAAAATATAAGTCGGAAATCGAGAAAGGAACCACCAAGCCGCCAAGCGGCTATCAAAGTAGTTCCCGAATAGCAAAGCTATTACATAATCGCTCTAGGAAACAACTACTCCTCGGGCTAAAGCCCCGCCAGGCATTGAATTATACCCAGAAGCGATCCTCGACCCCTTTCTCGTGTTTCAGCACGATCAGATAAGGTTTCAAAAAATAAAACCCGCCACAGGTAGGATTCGACATTTGTCCCGGATCGGAACCGAACGACATACAGCTGTATCGAACTTGTTAGTTCTCATCAGTGCCGTACACGGTACGCCGATTCAGGACAAATGCCGAATGAACTTTATGGCGTATACATCTTTATCGATACGATCTCTGTCAGTAACATATAAGTCGGAAATCGAGAAAGGAACCACCAAGCCGCCAAGCGGCTATCAAAGTAGTTCCCGAATAGCAAAGCTATTACATAATCGCTCTAGCAAACAACTACTCCTCGGGCTAAAGCTCCGCCAGGCATCGAATTATACCCAGAAGCGATCCTCGACCCCTTTCTCGTGTTTTTGCACGATCAGGTAAGGTTTCAAAAAATAAACTTTTTTAAATCAATTTTTCTTCATAAGAGTATTTAAAAAATCGCTTCACATGAACCAAATTATAAACTAAATCCATTGTCACTATCACAGTATATAAATATTAATAATTAGTACAATAGATCACTACACAAATTCACAAAACAGTATTTAAAATCTCAAATTAACACGAAATACGAAATAGGTACGATTTACGCCCGCTAACTGTACGAGAAGTAGGAAGGAGTCAACATTCACTGATGTTGCCTTAGCTGGAAAAAATTTTCGCCTGCGGCGCAATTTTTTTGCGGCCCCTACGGCGCCAGTAGTTTGGATACGTTTGAAATTTGCACGCGGGCGGCCAATCCCCTAGGATCGGCCCTGTACAGAACACCCGTTTCATTTCATCACGAGCCGCCACTGTACTGGAAGCTCTGGTAATTAACGCATTTTTTCCGAATTGTAGTGTCCTGTAGTTTTAGGTATAAAATGAGGATGAGATTAGTTTTGTCATTAACTTTCAACACATTTTCTGGCCTCATTAATATATTATTACATTTTTACTGTTAATACTTCAAATATATAAATTATCATTGCAATTTAACTTAACATAAATTAAAACCAGTATTTAAAATGGCATTTCCTTTTTTAGTTTTCAATTATAATATCAGCATACATGTTGCCTTAAATAGCTACAAGAAAAATAATCTGCAATACGTAATATCTGTTTTAAAGTATTTGTGGTATTAATGGTTTGATTGACCATTAATAGTTTCATTCATCCGTTAATTGTTTATTTTCTGATAACACTCGCTATCTACTAGCCTCTTGCCTTTGAAGAATACACAAGGTTTAGCCTATTGACATTTAACACAATCTAACTTTCTGTCCCACTTTATCGCAATACTTTCTAGCCAAGATTTAGTTTGTGGTGTGATGTCATTATAATAGTTTATAAATTACAACTCTGCCTCTTAACAAAAATGAAGTTTTTGAGTTGAAGTTGAAATGAGTTGAAGTTGAGTACAACGGTACTCCACTACCCCATATTAGGGATTTCCAATTTATCGTTTATAATAAGATACAGGGCGTTTTAAAACATTCTTTTAAAACACTCTCCTTGTATTGAACGTTAAATAATTTCCGGCCTGTGGGATTTTAAATAATCCGACAAGAATAAATTAAAAGGAGTTAAATTAAGTTAATTTTTGTGAATGGTGGTCATTTACTTGATCCTTATCGCCTCATCCATCAGTCAATAATAGGGCTTCATAGAGTAAGTATCAAGTCAATAAATTACCAGGCATCAACATAAAAATGATGAATTCTTGTTGAACTGTGAGGAGGGAGTCTTGTTGAACTAAATTCTTTGATGGAGAACATCATTCTTATTATTTGGATAAAAAACTTCTAAAATTGGAAACATAAAACCTCTAAATGTCTAGTTGCAACAACATTTTCTTCAAAGAAGTGAAACACAAAAATACGACCGTATCTTATAGGATAGAGAAGACATATTATGTTAGTAAGACACTAATATATGACCCTATATCCTATACAGGAACCTAGGATAAATTCCTATCATTCTAGCTTTAACATTCTAGCTTTAGTATTCTAGCTTTAGCATACATTTACCTCACCTTGAAGATAGCTATGCGATTCCCGAATCTAATGAAGATTTTCTTGAAATCAATATCTGCTGTTATAATGATGTAATGTTTCATTCAAAGAAAAGGTGACTTCGTTAGAAAGAAACAACAATATTTAAATATCATGTGCAGCACAGTACACGTGATAGAAGTGAATACTTATTTAGAATAGAAAATGAGAGCGATTAAGAGTGAGAGATTGAAAGAGAGAGAAAGAGAGAGACAGAGAGAGAGAGAAAGGGAGAGGGATAATTTCAAAAGAAATATAACAATATAAAATTTGTGTAAAAAATATTCGGTTTATTCATTATCGACAGTATCATCGGCTGGTGGTTCAATTGGTAATACTGATATGATTGGTTTGTGATAACTAAAATATGAAATATATGTTCGTGATTCGATATTTTCTAGATAACGTGTAAAAATTGCATCTATTGTTGTTCCGGATTTTGTTGTTGATTCTTTGAACCTCGTCGTCCAATCCATCTACCAGGATATTCTTCATCCAAATACCTTCTTACTGCACCGTAATAGTGTGGAGGAGCACCATCCTGTTGGAATGTTATTTCCAAAATGTCAAATTCATCTTGATTATCTTCCAAAATTTCAAGGATTAACGGTTCTATTGCATTTTGCAACATCTACAGATACACCTCACCGGTTAAGTTGGTATTTAAAAAAACAGGCCCAACGATGTGGTTTCCCAGTATACCTGCCCAAACATTGACCTTCTCGGGATACTGAGTATGTGTTTCACGAAACATGTGAGGATTTGCGTCACTCCATTATCTCACGTTTTGTGTATTTACATTCCCATTTAGATAGAAAGTACTTTCGTCACTAAAACAAATTGTTTTGACATAGTCTGGCTGTTGGTTAATTTTAGTCTCCATATTTTCACAAAATTGCAGTCTTCGGTCTGGATCGTCGTCTGAGAGTTGATGAACCATTTTTAATTTGTATGGGTGAAATTTGTTTTTTTTTCAACACCCTGTGCACTGTACTTTGACTGACTTCAGAGGTTGATGCAACTTGAGTTGTTGAAGAAGCAGGATTTACTATTACTTCTGCCAGTATATCAATTTTTTTCTCATCAGAAATTTGTGGTCTGCTAGATCGTTTTGCATCATTCATACTATCCGTTGTTTTAAACTTACGAAGAAGCTCTCTCAAATAGGTCCTCGAAACTGGGCGATCGGGAAACCTTTCATTAAAAATGCGTTCTGCTGCATGAATATTTTCTCCAGTTTCACCAAGTATTAGGATCGCTGCTACTTTATCACCTAAAACACGTACCATTTCTCTTCTTGAAGCACTTAAACGTTCAGCTTACAACAGTTTAACAAATTATTGAATGTACAAATATTTTAAAATTACAACAAGGTACTAAAACAGTTAAACGTTCGATCAACAATACACAAATTATTAAATGTATAAAAACTTTGACAGCTAAAAAAACATCAAATTGGGGAGACTTGCAAAAACGTCAGATTATTTACTATCCAACTATCCAGTGGCGGAGCTTGAATTTAAAATTTTATTATTAACTGATTTAATTCATCACAGCTTTGCGGTTTTTGAAAGCCAGTTATCAGAACTGCCGTAAACAGACACAATATTAGTATCATTGAATAGGTTTTTTCGATACCTTTTAAAAGAGGTGTCGCTTGCCATAGGGTTTCATTTAAAATTAAAATTATGACGTATGCGTCATCTTTGACGCATACGTCATCTATCATCACTAGTAGGGAAGTTTACAACCCTTAATATTCAGTTACTAAATTTCACTAGTTTATGTATAATCGTTCCAAAGATAAGAGGGGAGGAGGGGACTTTTGAATAGCACTGTATATATATATATATATATATATATATATATATATATATATATATATATATACATATATATATATATATATACATATATATATATATATATATATATATACATATATATATATATATATATATACATATATATATATATATATATATATATATATATATATATATATATATATATATACATATATATATATATATATATATATATATATATATATATATATATATATATATATATATATATATATCTATATATATATATATATATATATATATATATATATATATATATATATATGATGTATAGCTCTCTTTCTCTTTCTCTCTATGTTATATATTTGTGTACTCTGTCTTGTAACGAAGCTTGAGTTTTAGGTATACCAAATGTATAGCTCTCTTTCTCCTTCTCTCTACGTTGTATCTTTTTTCTCTCTCGTGTAACGAAATCTGGACACGTTACATTTTTTCAAATTCACTCTCCATTCTCGTCAAATATAAGAACGCCGCCAAAGAAGTATTCACTTCAAAACTTTCATAATGTAACAGGACAGGGACTTTTCATGACGTAATAGGACATCGCGAAATCGTATGTGACTATCTGGATTATCCCCTTTCAAATCTTGTATTAAATGTACTATATGAGGGTGGAACTTTTCTTTTACAATAATTTTTCTGTTTCAGCTGACATGATTTTTTAAACTCAGTTGAACTTTGAGGATATTATTAAACGCCAATCTGTATTTTTATTATTGTGTTTACATTGACGTGAGGCCTATCGTATCGATATACGAGATCGACTTGTTATCACTACGGGTTTCCAAAACCCTTAAACTGGTCTACTTTTATTTCATATTAATTTTTTTTAGGGCAATAAATAAAAATTTACAAATACCTTTAATTTTATTGAATATACATACATATATAAATAATTACATGTAATTTTTACTTTTCCTCACTCCACTATACGCGGAAAAGTAATGTAGTCGTGTAAATAAAAGGTGAAAAAACAAAATTTTTTTGGGTTTATTTTTCGTTTGTCGGCCTAAAAACAAAAAAAATGGTTTTTAAAATTTCTTTGCTGTGTGTGTCGTTGTCGTCGGCATTTATTCTTTTTAGTACGATTCTGATTGGTGACATCTTCCAGACGACACCTATTGATTTTGAGGTGGATAGAACACACTCTACCATATACATGGGTCATGAGAAAGTACAATGGTGGATTATTTGAGAAATTTTTTTTGTTAGCATGATCACTCAATTAAATCGTGTCGGATTGATCGGGTTTCAACTGATTCTGATTAGGGATGTCTACCAGACGACATCTATTGACTTTGAGGTGGATAGAACACACCCCACCCTGGCCATGGATCATGAGAAAACACGATGGTGGATAATTTGAAATAAGTAAAATTGTCGCATAAAACACATTCTGCACTTATGTGTTGGTTTATTTTTCTCGGCCAATCAATTTCTAGATAGATGATCTACGTGCAGAAAAGCCCGTTTTAAGGTTTTAAAACTGTTTATTAATACTGCGATGTAGCTGAAGATGTTTCGAAGTACTAGCATATCTTAGTGATAAATGAATTATTTAGTGATAACTAAGTCACTGGAAAAGTTAAAAAACACCCTTGTATCAACTTGATATACTATTTTCTTGAAAAAATCGAATGACTTCATCTCGATATAAAAGTTACACAAATGACTGCATAGTTTTCTTGATGACCCAGATTCTTAAGAGTAAGATTGAATATAACTGATGTAGGCAATGATTTTTGATTTAATAAAAATGTAATTCTATCCAAAGCGGCTTTGCTGCTGATAATAGGTAAACTCGATAAGACATAATTACATAACATTATAAATTATGAAATATGCATCATAAATAACAAACTTAAGGAATATTTTTGCTTTGCATGACTATTTGAATGAAAACTCGCAGAAAAGCGACTTTTCTAAAGCCTGTGATTTTCCACTAATTACTCAAATTACTAAATTCTATGGATATTCTAGTGGTGGAGAAAGTCTGCGAAAGTTATTTTGTGAGTATTGATTTTGTAGTATGTTGTTAACTAGATTGTATTTATAATTTTCTTGAATATATTTCAAGGATTATTTGTATTTCTATATTTGTATTTCTATAACAATCTCCCTTCTTTCAGAGGTTATTAAATATTTTTTCTATGAAGATTGCTTGAGCTTGTCTATTTTGAATTAACATTTTTTAACTACGTAATAAAATGACTTCTGATTTCGAGTCCTGAAAATCATTGTGAAAATCATACCATTCTTGTTATATTGAATACAATATCTAGTATATTACTACATATACAGAAAAGTCATACAAAAGGCTTTTAGTGAATTTCATATAGACATATTTTTTATTAATAGCTCCTGGAATATTTTCATAAAAGGCTTTACTTAATATCTAAGATGGTTGATACAATTACTTATCTACGTTATATATGATTTCTAATTACTACTATATAACTACGTATATATTACAGTTTCAATAACTCATTTTTAAAATAAATAGGTAATACACGGTACGCGTTGCTAATACGCCCCAAAAATAATGTAAAACGCCGAACCTATCTGGGTGGCATTGCGCCTGTTACTTCTCTTGACGAATATCATTTATGGTCAAAACTTCATGACAATGAGTTGACCGGTGTAGGAGCCTATTTAGAACATAGAAACAGACAAATATTCGCTTTTACATATGTATATACATAACATATGTAACATAATAACGTTTATGAAAACGTAAAATTATTTGTCCTTTAACTTGACGTTTTTAATTTTGGAACACTCTTAGATGTATTATTTATATATTATTGGCTGAATTGGATATTTAAAATTATATACTTGGTTCATGTGAATAAATGTTAAATTTAAAATAACCCCTAACTTAATACGGCAAAATGTGACGTGGCTAAATTAGATGACATCAGTGGTCATTCAGTGTGACCCTTCTTTATATTGGGAAAACATCGGAAAATGTCTCACCTATAAAACCTAAAAGGGTTTGCGTGCTCTAAGCAAGAATAAGGAGTTGGAGCTGGAATTTGCTTGACCATAGAGAACCAAAATGCTTTAAAATAAAGCAATAATCTCCAACAACCAACAATCTCTGAGCGCGATTGGTTCCGCACAAGTTATTTCGTTCGAAACTGGTATGAAACTAGGTATGTATGGTACAAAATATATTCGGTCCTCAAAATGTGCCCGAATTTAATACATAAATATTATCACACTCCACAAAATCGAGTTTTTTTTAAACCTCTTAAACACAATCTATTCCAGAACATGCATAGTCGATACATATACAGTGGAGAACATGGTTAGAACCAGTATTATACTATTTGCAAAATGTTCAAGAAATTAAGTCCTTAGTATTACAGTCCAACGGTAGAGAATCAGCTGCCATTAGAGATATAGGTAAAAGTTCAAGATGCTCAGGTGGAAACAGATTTAAAAACTATCTGTAGTAGTAATAATGCAGTAATCAATTATATACTAATTATTTATGCAGAACTAGCGATCATAAACAAATTATAAAATACTTCATTATTCTTCGATGAATCATTCCAAATAACAGACGGAGTGAAAAGTGCTACAGACGTTCGATGACGAAAAGTATTTAACCGGTATTTAAAAAATTGACAGAGTAACAAGGACAATTCCAGATTTCCAGATAGATTAAGACAGATTTATAGTAACAGTGCTAACCTAAATCCTTTAAATAATCATAGAGACCATTTGAACTGTTAATGTTCCATCTTTAGATACCGAGTGGCTATTTGCTTTATATAAGAACAGCTTTTTCATCGCACCGGACATCACTCACGGAATCGACTATAGAGCCATACGCAATGATGCAGATGTTTAGTTGAGCCAATCCGGGCTCTTAAGGCGCTAACTAAGTATAATTTATTTCATCTCTATTTGCCAAATAAAATATCCCAAACGGCTCTTATCTCATACCGTGGCTTGCTTTTATGGGTAGGCTCAGGTAGACTTCCGTTTATCGGCAAGATAAGAGTTTTTTATTTGACAAATAGCGATGAAGTGAACAGTATTACGAGTACATATTGTATATATTAATATAATATTATATATGTATAAGTTGATTATAGTTGATTATATGCGGCGTAGCCATTGATGAGGCAATAAGTGGGCAACTTCGGTAATAATATATATTAGTGAATTTCGGAAAATACTTTTCAATCATACATATTATTATTTAGAAAACATTTACGTGGAACTACCTTCATTGAAATTTCGTTGATATTATTAAAAATATATTGGTTGTATAGGAATTAGTTGTACATACTTATAGATTTAATATAATTAAAAATCAATGATTGAAAATTATATTTCTTAGACTAAGTTTAAAAAATTAAACATTTACATTACGAGGGGGTACCTAATGGGAATTATTTTCAGTAGAGAAATAGGTTAGCAATGCTACTCTTTCCTGCTAGGTACGTTTACGAGACACTCCCGCTAATTAGTTGGTCAAGTATCGTTCATGTGAAACCATCGCAGCGGAGAGAGTGATTTTTATGTTAAGCTCGTCCCAACGCTTTCGGCGATTTTGCGATGGTACACTTTAAGGAGCAACGCGTCAACACTAAATACTGTTTCCTGTTAAAAAACAGCGGCAGATAGTCTCAATGCTTCGGGAAGCTTATGGGAAAGAAGCTCTAAGCGAGGCAAGAATTTGCAAGTGGCTTGCCCGATTCAGAAGTGATCTAATCCCACTTAAAGGTCAAGCCCGTATAGGTCTATCCTCAACGTCCAAAAGCTTGTTCCAAAGAGAGAAACGTCTGAGAGTGTATCAGAAATTCAAAGAACAGGCACATACCTGACCCCTTTTTCTTGTCAAAAGTTATCACAAGAGATGAATCTTGGTGTCATAGGCGTACTATGATCCTGAAACAACACGGCAGTCCAGTCAGTGGAACACATCTTCATCAACCAAACCAAAAAAGCACGGCAACTGAAATCAAATGTAAAGTCCATGTTGGTATGTTTTTCCAATATCAAAAGGGTGGTTTGCACCGAAACTACTATCTGGAAGTGCTAAAGCTATTGCGTGAGACAGTAAAACGACCTGAATCGTGGAGATTGGGGGACTGGTTTCTCCATCGTGACAAAGTATCTGCCCACATAATGTTCAAAATCAACCAGTTTTTGACGAAAATTGATATGAAAACGAGTTTACACTCCCCTTATTCACTCAACATAGCCCCTGAGACTTTTTTCGTTCTCAAGAATGAAGAAAAACCTAAAGGGAAATCGTTTTCAGGGCATAGAAGAGGTTAAAAGCATCGCTGGAGGCACCTATAGCATTAGTTCAGAAGAAGTTTTTCGAACAGTGAAAAAGCCGTTGGAAAAAGTGCATATCATCTAATGGACAGTATTTTGAAGAAGATTGAAGTTTTCAGGATGTTATCTTAGATTGAAAAAGTATTAATAAATAATTTTCGTCTTTTGGGTACTCCTAATACATTCAAATATAAATTTTAAGACTTATGTTTATAGATAGAATTTAGATTTCAAGATCTTGATTGCTCTTATATCTACTTTCTTTTAATTTTGTTCTTGTTCTTTTTACAAGGATAATACTCTTTTTTAAATTACAAACCAGAATGTGACAGAAAGGACCCTTAAAGTCCCAATTGAACGAATACAACTTTGCCAAATGTCAAGGAAATATTCATTGGGTAA
Source organism: Rosalia funebris (assembly GCA_037954035.1). Classification (NCBI taxonomy): domain Eukaryota; kingdom Metazoa; phylum Arthropoda; class Insecta; order Coleoptera; family Cerambycidae; genus Rosalia; species Rosalia funebris. Next base: position 5,478,241 of record JAZFAV010000010.1, on the reverse strand, counting down.
TTAATACTTTAAGTTATCATACTACCATCCCTATCGATATCTTTTAATACTCTGTATATTGTATAATGAGTGAATGTGTATAGAACAAATATATTATATTTGCGGCAAAAAGCGAAAAATTTATTTTCAGTTATAGAAATATTAATGCATTTTAATCTAACACCCCATAACTAAATGGCTGGTTTACAAAGGTCTTATCTTACTCAAACCAGCTGCTTAGTTAGATAAATCGATCTCTATATATGTATGCGCGAGTAGATAATACGATCTCGTATATACATACTACGTAGTACGTCTGTATCTAATTTTAAATAATTTCTAGTATAGACGCTTCACAAGCGTCATATATAATTTGTTTACACATAAAACGAAAAACAAAACTTTTATTGTTGGTGCTATGAAAATATTATTTATGTAATCAATGAGTCGTGCAACAACTATTGTGCAGTTGCCTGCCTATATGTTTGCTCCGGTCACGGTTAAGACTATAGTGATTTTCATTAAAAATATTGTTTACTGGGAACGGGAATGGTACTTAATGAAATTATAATTTTAAAATGATCCACTAAGGACCCAAAAATAACAGAATTGGTATTCGCTAAAATGTTTTGGTTTCGTGTTTATTTACATCTTTATTTTTTACACTATCACGACGAATGTTCCAATGCTATTGTATGTGTCTTATATAGATATTAATTTCTGGGTAGGTGAACATATCTATCTTCTCTACTTATATCTATTTCTGATAAGACGTGCCAATAAGTTTTATCTGAAATGTTTCATTAATCGTAGATGAAAATGATATTGTCAGTCTATTACTGCACAACATGGACCAAGGCGTTAGACAAGTTCGACAGAAAAATCCAAGAGAAAATGCGTCCATCGTGTCCGTTATAACATTCTTGTAAGTTTGTATCATCATAATAGTTTTAAACAAATCTTAGTTTTATTTAAGTTATTTTGAATGACTTCAATAGATATTTTAAGTGATATTAGAACACTATTACGAACTCATTTCAACAAAATCACTTAAATTATGTATAAAAAATGTTCACACACATAAGTTAATCAAATTGTATATATCAAGTATGTTTTTAATATACTTCTAAATTATTTATGTACATGAATATCTATTTTACAATATTTTCATGTACATAAGAAATATTGTAATATTCTTTCTCTGCGTTAAATCTGCTATAATTTAATAATTGCTTACATAATTGTTACCATTTGCTATAAATTTGAATACTATCTGGATTTTTAATTCAATAATTAATGAGTTCCATTTATAATTTAAAATGTTGCCGGAAATGTTATTTAAACTACATATATGCATATTTTCAGGAATTCAGCAATAAATAAATACAATTATAAATATATAACTTTAAATATAAACATACATTTCTCAAAATTACGCAACTAAAGTACTTGTCTATTTTGGTATATATTTATAGAGTGTATTTTGTTTATGTAATTTATACGTGAATTGTATATACGTAAATTAATATTATACCTTTAAAACAACTACTTCAGTATATACCTTTAAAAATTATTTTGACTATGAATATTATTCTCAAAAGTAGATGGTATTTTCGCATATTCAGGACGAATTAATTTCATTTCTATAAAACAAAAAACTGTTAATGACTATGTCGGATGAAAATAATGTGAATTATATACAGGTTGTATATGACTCTCGTGAACTGTTTTTAGTGGGAGGTACGTTTTTATATAATAAATTACATGGTGAAAATATAATCTTTGAAAAAGGGTTAATACATATCGGATGATTTGATATAATTCACGTTTCAGGTAGTCGTCTCTGATTTTGAAATTTTCAGAGAAATTCACTTTTCGTGTACCTACCTTAATTTTCCAGATTATATTGACTATACTTTGGGTATTATTGTTCTGCGTTTGAAACTCACAGTTTACGGAAGGCAAGTATTTATTTATGTTTAAATGTATGTTTGTTTATGGTTGTTAATTCTGTTCTCTGTATGCGAACATATCTGTGAAATTTGGCCTTGATCCTTAAAATTATTTGCTATAATTTTTTTGTAAGGAAATATAGCTTACCGCTTAGGTACAGGACAGGTTATAATATAATACAGGATGTTTACTTAGTTGGTGAAATGTGAGATATAAACAAATCGAATCTTTTAAAATATTTCATTCTTAGGTTTGGCCTCAGACTTTAAGGTTACCATTGAAATTATTCATTTAAGGAAAACAATTTTCAAGTTTAGATTAACTTGAATTAGATATTGCTCTGTGCTTAAAATTTACAATAGTAAAAATCTCGCGGATTTTATAATATACTCTTGGTCGTGTTCTTAGTAATAAGTAGCTTTGATGAAATTTTCTCGGATTTGAGTTATTTGTTTTTACTTTGGCTGACTACTCCTGGGTTACAACCTGAGAGTTTATATATAAGTGTTTTATTTTCACCGGCACAGAATAGATCTTGATGATATTCTTGATTCTGAGTATTTAAACTGTAGTCATCGCAGTTGTTTACATGAAGTAACATATGGGGAATTACCTTGTTTATTTACATTGCATTACATAATTTCATGTATCTTTATACAATACAAACACTTATGTGGCGCTGGTTTATTAACATATTTTTGTGGTAGTACATAATTGTAAGCTATTACTTGAATTATGAATTTGTATGTATTTTCGGTCATAGAATGTTTTAGGAACTAGGATGTGTATATATAGAAACAACATATTATTACATATTACATATAAGTCATACAATATATAATATAATTATATATTGAATAATATTTATTATCTTATGAATATATCCTATTTGACACTGGTAGGGTTTCCTAGGGGAATTCCTTCATTAAATAAATGAACAACAATTGTATATGTTTGTGTATGTTGTTCTAATATATAAAATAATATTTACTAAGGTAAATGTTAAAACAGGGTTTTCTAGGGTTTTTAAGGAAATGGGGATATTTTATAAAGTCTAATAAGGCTCGGTAGTGACATCAACTTCTGAATTTTCCATTATATGTTATACTTCATATAACTCGTAAGCATCTCTGCGAAAAAGAGAGCTATAAATAAAAATAAAATTCTGTTTCATTTGGTACCATTTTTATTAAGTTTTAGATAAATTATCATGGTGATATTTAGCAAAATTTTGTTCTAACTTCATAATATAAACACAAAATACAGATCACATCACACCATACATAAACAAGACGTTGTTGGCGAAAAGATTAGTTTAACATGCCAACGACTAATTCCTGCCCCCTATGCATAGCAAAGAAACTTTATATCATCATTAGATTGATTGATTTATATTCGGATTACCGGCTTCTTGGTCAATCAAATTTAACGAACTATATAAACTTCTTCCGTGGACGTGTGTTATGAATTATGTTCAATAGCAGCAGATATTTTCTACCCTGATCCTACTGGCTATTCGGATTCTGACCTTATCGTGCAACTATTTTTCTTACAAGCTGATTTACTGAATTTATAGTGCAATAATCCAACTGCAATAACTCTGGAAAGGCTAATTTAATAATGTAAATTAACTGAATTAAATAATAAAATAAAACTTGGAATTAAAATTGCCAAAAAAAAAAAAACGATTTCTTGTGGGTAGCTAATATTACGAGCCCAGGTTCATAGTCATTTAGTCAGGCATAATTTTACAACTAATATATTTAAATAAAAGTAATAGCACCCTCTAAACTATTTTATTAAAGAAAAATATTACTAATAGAAACAAAGTAGGTATAAACTTTTAACTTAAATACCTTGAAATATTATTACGTTATGATGTGGCAATGACAAGTTTGTCAATAAAAACCATTAAGATTCACGGTTCAGAGTAGTTCGGTCAGTTGCTGAAATGCATAGCAGACTAAATGTTTGTAGCGTTTTAAAGCAAAATAGAAGCTCAATTGTTGTCAAAGTGAAACGGATATTATAATGTGTGTTTTCGACGCGCCTACTAAAATATTATAAAAAAATGGCACGTGACATGGCATTAAGTGACAATATGCGAAAATCAGTTGTTAGTGCTTGTAAACAAGGAATTTCGGCTCGGAAAACATCTGCTACGTATTCGCTGTCTAAATCGATAGTGCAAGGCATTATCAACTTGTGTAAAAAAACTGGATGCATAGACCAAAGGAAGAAAACTGGTCGACCATCCCAAATTTCACGCTTAAATCAACATGCTCTGAAGAGGATTGTAACAACAAACCGACAATCCAGTGTAAAAGAAATTATGGTACTATGGAGGGAAGGCATTGGAAAAAATATTTCTGTATCCACAACTACCCGCTCAATAAAGGCAATAGGGTATAAATCCTACAAGGTAAAGTTTGATACTTTACATCTTACTTTTTAACTTACCGGTTTCTTCTTCATGCAAAAGAAAAGCCGTTATTAACTAAACAACAGAAAATCAATAGGTTACGGTGGGCTAGACAACATAGGTACTGGACTTTACAACGACGGTACCAGGTAATTTGGAGTGACGAATCCAAATTTGAAATATGTTTGGGCGATATCAGGTGATGATAATAAAGGTGATGTAACAGAGTTTTGATGAAGCGGCCGACCTATTCTGAACCGCGAATCTTAATGGCTTTTATTAACAAAGATGTCACTGATATATCAAAATGTAGTAATATTTTATCGTATTTAAGTTAAGAGTTTATACCTTGTTTCTGTTACCAATATTTTGTTTTATAAAATAGTTTTAAGAGTGTTATTACTTTTATTTAAATATATTAGTTTTAAAGTTATGCCTGGTCGAATTATTATCAGCCTGGGTTCGTATAGTTATGTAGTGATTTTATGCCAACACATATTTATTATCATTTAACACGTTAATTATTATCTAATACGATTTACACCTTAGTTATTATCTCTGAAGTGTATGTATTTGATTGGCATGATATGTAAAAAAGTTTGTAGACATTAAGGTGTAACGTCTATAGAAACATGTTATAGGGATGTTGTAATATAGAGAGAATTAACAACAAGTTTTTCGAAACCTATAATACAGAAACTGAAAACTAATACATCTAAAATCCAAAAATAAAAACGCATTAATAGAGGATTATGAAACTTGAAATGAAATAGTAGCAGGGAAAACTGATAGATATCTTAAGGACAGTGTAATAAAGCTTAAAAGATGTTTAAAATAAATGATTTGTGAAATTTGTATTAGAAAATTAGCCATTAAATATGTTGTCAGATGGATTCTCCAAGCTAAGTATAAATATCTTCCTAAATTAAGATATTTTTTCTGCAGGACTTTCTTTAGACACATTTTGTTTTGTTTTTTAATTTTGCTGATCCAACTTACGATTTGATATACGGGCTCTAACAATAATATGTTGGGACAAGCACTTATTCTTGAAATAATACAATGGCTTATCAAAACGCCTGAAATATTCTATTCTATAAATATATAATAATATCTATTCTATAAATATATATTATTTTAAAACATTTTGAGGCGTCGTACTCCAATCAGTGTTAATAATAACTTACTGTGTCATTTGTCGCTCAAATTTGCTAATAACTAATTGTTGGGACAAACGAGAATAAATTTAAAGTTAGTATTGCTTTACATCAACCTTAGTCCTAACTTACTCTTAAACTTAAACCTCTGGAACTTTAGCAGGCGTAGTATTAACTTGTAACTGACATAATTCGATAGAAATTTTGTCCCAGATTACTTGCAGTTTTGTTCTAAATTCAATAGTAGTGTGTTGGGGACGGTTTCTTGAATATTGTTTCATCTTATGCCATATTTATCACATTCAAATTTAGACTGCTGGGTAGATGAGACAGAACCTTATCTCCAAACCAGTTTGTGGTATATTTTGCCATATGGCATCAAGTTCTCCATTCGGAAATAATTTTTGTGTACTACGTAAAAGAGGGTACTCAAGAATTTCTTGATACTTTTGGTGTCTAAACCTCGCCTCACACGACACCAATCCATAATATTCTGTGGAAACCTTAAAGTCCTTTTTAAACAGTCTTTATGGAAATATTCTGCTGCACTATGTGTTATTCATTTAAGGTTATCTCTAATGCATATATTAAATTTTGATTCATTACTGAATCTTATTATATTCAACTCATTTTTTGTCCATAGAAGTTTGGAATTCGTTCAATTGTACCGTTTGTGAACCTCGGTCAGTAGGCGCTTTTCTTTGGCCTAAATGAGAACTTGTACCAATTTTTAGGTAGTGAATGAATTATATAAAACTAAACTTACCTTATAGAATCCTAGACCTTATAGATCCTTATGGGAGTATTTTAGCTAGTATTCTCTAAAAATATTCAATTTAGTTGATCCGTTTCGTTGCGCAGTTATTTATTCAACCACTTCTCAATTAATTGCATATTGTGTTGTAATTAAATTTCTTAAATTTTTTTGAGAATATTTAAAATTTCATGTTGGTCTCTTCCAATATTTTAGGAAGACCGACATCTAGTTTCCCTGAACTTTGGTTAAAACATTGATTAAATCGTCGTATTTTTCATTATATTATAGACTAGTCTTCGGAATAGTTAATTCATTAGAAATTGCATGCAATGTTTACGTGCGTGGTATTGCTGAAAGTTAATATTAAGTAATTTATTTTCAGTGGCTTCGCCACTTTTCATTATACCAAATAAATCGCAAGAAAAATAAATATCTTAAGAAATTCACGATCTACTGATAATATGTTGCTTAGATATTGTCAGTGGCGATGCGTCCATTAAGGCTGTAAGGCGCAGCCTACCTTATATATTTTAGATGGTAGACCCCGTTTTTATATTGCCACTTGCCTTTGACAGAATGATAAACATTTTCTATTCATATTATCATACCTATTTCAATTCAAACTGAAGCGCCAGCATGCCGGCAACCGGCAGTGCGCAAGCTTTGGCAGGCCTGCGCACTGAGAGTCTGGGCTAACTCTCTACTGCCTTGGATTTAATGGACTTTATTGAGATCCGAGTACGCGAAAAATGATATGCAATTTAGCTAGCCTGATCGATCAGTTTGCGTTATACAGTGGCTATAATATTGACCTGTCGTTAGTCGTAGTGATTAGTGTTATTTTTAAGGATAATGGCGGCCCTAGACACTGCCGATTTAGTAGACTTTTTAATTAATAAGAGTGGTTATTTTAATAATGTATCTTTAGAAGATAAACTGAAAAATTAAAGCGGCAAAACCTACCAATTTATTTCAAGAACTATAGATGTTTTTGCAGAAAAGAAAACGTGGCGAATAGAATTGATATACAAAAAAATATAGTTGTTTTTGCGATTCAACTATTCAATATATATATATATATATATATATATATATATATATATATATATATATATATATATATATATATATATATATATATATATATATATATATATCGCATTAAAAATGAACAGCCCCCCTCCTTCGCCTAATTCAAGACAGCCTACCCTTAAATCGACGCTTCGCCACTAGATATTGTTAATGAGAAATATGATATTTACTAAGTCATAATCATTTAAAATAGTATAGAATATATTGTAATATTTGTCTTTAAAAGAATAAATAAAATATGTGTACATCAAATCAACCCTTTTTATGAGGAATTGTATTATTTCAAAAATGAGGGAGTGTCCTAATATATAGTTATTGGTCGTAATACTATTTATTTTCACTCTACAATACGATAATAATGGATGATGAACCATTTTTTAATTGCAATCAGATTTTCTGAATTTATATAGGTTCTATTGCAATAATTTTGAGAAACATATTTTAATTCAAATTAACTAAATAAATGTATTGGAGTATTAAAATTTAAAAATAAAACTTCAGGGATAACCCTGCTGATATTTTTAGTATATTTTATGAATATTAGAATTACGTATTGATTTTATATTTTATGATTATTATAGTTACGTATTGATTATATGTACATATATACTAACCACATCAATTTTTATCTCTCTAAGTATATTTGGTTAGCATGAAATCATAACAAAATGTGGCATATATTAACGTATGTCGTTACGAAAACAATACGTACTTGAAAACAATAAACTTTTAGAAACCTAATTTGTATTTTAACAATATTCACATCTAAAATCAAACAATCAACAATAATAATCACATCTAAAATTCAAAAACAAATAAGCCTTATTAGAGGAGCTTATAAATACTTCGATAATATAGTCTTCAAAAAAGTTAGGGTTTATCCACATACATAACTTTACAAGGTACTAAAACGTTTTGACATTTTTCTGCACAATATGGTTACAGATTTTATTGTAGATGTAGGTTTGTAACTTTTAATGTTATTTTTATAACTCTAACTCACACGCTTGCAGTAAACTGTGTTATCATAAAATATATCATATTGTCAAACTATTTCATAACAAATCTTTTACATATTCATTCTTTATACGAGTTATTCTTTGTTTCATAACCGAGCCGCTCTAATCTCTCAGGAGAAAATCCTCTCATGAAAATCCATCGATCGAGCTGAGATGCTAATTCACCGACTCAGGTGAATTAGCATCTCAGCTCGATCGATGGATTTTCATAGTATTAAACATGTATTTAGTGGTACATTGTGCATATTGATACGAATTCTTTTTTGCGTTGCAATGTACTAATTCATTCACCAGTCACCAAACATTGAGCATAATTATTATTGTTGTGTATTTAACAGAACGAAGTGTGGATACTTATTCAATTTTGACATATTTGACATCGAGTTATCGTAATTTGTATGAAGACTATGACTTACTTTATTCTGCAGAACAAGCCGCTCATCTTGGGCTTAAGAAGGGGTTTATGCAATATGTCGTAATGTATACAATATGTGAACTCCGTTGTTATTTGATTTTTATGCGTATACGTTCTACAGATCAACTCAAAAATATGCCATATTATGATCTTAAAACATTATTTTCTGTTATATTATATACGTTGTGTATAACGGATTTTCATTCAAGAATTCAATGATTCAGGCATATTAATGCTTAGTTGTTAGTTGAGTATATAAAAAGATACCGTTGTTAGGCTTAAAAAACAGGAGGGAGTACATATTTATAGAATATTCTGGTGATGTCGAAGAAATTGCAAATACATAATTTCTAGGCAATTGCTATAAAAATATGGTCCACATGTACTCTCTATTTGGATTAGTTATAATTACATTCATATATTATTACTAAATAAATAGTTTTAAAACCTTAAAGCGGACTTTTCCGCACCTTGAACTTCTCTATCTCGATATGCGACTGTTTTACTTTTTTCATTGGCGACTGCTTCAGTGCTGTATCAATACATGTGATCGAACGAAATTATTTTTTTTCTCATTCATTCGCATATGATACAGGCCGAATGTATGTTTTTTTCGTTCAATGCAAAATCGGCAAATTTTTCTCAAATAGGCCACCATCGTGCTTTCTCATGACCCATGGACATGGTGGGGTGTGTCCTATCTGCCTCAAAGTCAATAGATGTCATCTGATAGACGTCCCCGATCAGAATCAGTCGAAGCCCGATCGATCCGACACGATTTAATTGAGTGATCGTGCTAACAAAAAATACTTCTCAAATAGTCCACCGTCGTGCTTTCTCATGACCCATGGATAGGGTGTGGTGTGTCCTATCCACCTCAAAATCAATAGATGTCATCTAGAAGACGTCCCCGATCAGAATCAGTCGAAGCATGATCGATCCGACACGATTTAATTGAGTGATCGTGCTAACAAAAAATATTTCTCAAATAGTCCACCGTCGTGCTTTCTCATGACCCATGGATAGGGTGGGGTGTGTCCTATTCACCTCAAAATCAATGGGTGTCATCTGGGAGACGTAATAGTCCATCATCATGTTTTCTCATGACCCATGGACAGGGTGGGAGTGTGTGCTATCCACCTCAAAATCAATAGATGTCGTCTGGGAGACGTCCGCGATCAAAATCAGTCAAAACCCGATCGATCCGACAGGATGTCGTTGAGTTATCGTGCTAACAAGAACAATTCTCAAATAGTCTACCATCGTGCTTTCTCATGACACATGAATAGGGTGGGGTGTGTCCTATTCACCTCAAAATCAATAGGTGTCATTTGGGAGATGTCTCCAATCAGAATCAGTCAAGATACGATCGATCCGACACGATTTCGTTAAGTTATCGTGCTAACAAAAACAATTCTCAAATAGTCCACCATCGTGCTTTCTCATGACCCATGGTCAGGGTGGGGTGTATCCTATCCACCTCAAAATCAATAGGTGTCATCTGAGAGACGTCCCCGATCAGAATCAGTTAAAGCCCGATAGATCCGACACGATTTAGTTGAGTTATCGTGCTAACAAGAATAAATTAAATGCCGACGGCAACGACAAAGACGACGACGACGACAACACACACAGAAAAAAATTTTAAAACCGTTTTTTTTTTGGTTTTTGGATTGAAAAGTGAAAAATAAACGACACAATTTTTTTTCCATTTTTCTTTACACGATTACATTACTTTTCCGCTTACGATTATAGTATAGTTGAGTGCGGAAAAGTAAAACTGTTGATTTGCGAAACAATATGGAACGGAACCTAAAAGTGGAACATATTAATAAGTAAATAAAAACAAAGGTAATCAGCATTGTAAAACGTGTTATTGAAGAGAAACATCAAGATGTAAATCAATGTTTCTAATATCTATTAATATTTTGATAACAGTACGTATATTTCCTAACGAAAATAAATAAACTGTTTTTTGAACAAATAAATAATGCAAGATAAAAAGAACATTTCTCTAATGGTTCGATATGATTTGGAAATGTTGGAATTAATTTGTCGATTAAATATTTGACATACATTGATTAGATGTAGGATTTTTAGTGGTTGCATGTCGCTAATTTTGTTTTGAATCAGACTCAACTCTTTATTAGAATGACGACAAATATATTGTCACAAAAGAAAATGATATAAGAAATAATATAAGCAGATTCGTGGTGCATTTTGAAATATTATGGAAATATAAATTTAGGCGGATAACTAAATAGTGCAATTGGTATTGGACTATTGACAATCTGTACTGGTTACTGGGTGTAAAATCACTGCCAATGTAGAAATCGTTGGTAATCAAACTCTGGTTTGTTCTTTGGAGTCTTAAATAAAGGCTATAATTAGGTAAAAACATTTAGAATTTTATATGTAAGACTGTTTTCTGTATTCTAACTAAAAAAAGTTTGCATGGTTCCTGTGGTTCACCGATTGCAAAACGATTGTTATGCAATTGGTGAACTGCAAGAATTGTTAAAGATAATAAAAATCAGGACAATCTGATAAAAACAAAATGTTATTAAGGTTTATACTCTTTAATTAAAAGTGAGTAGTGTTCATATAACTATTTATATGAATAGACAACAGAACTAAATTTTTAATATTTCATACAAGACAAAAGACATATCTAGAAATATAACTGGAAGGATCATTATTATTTATGAATTTAGAAAATGTACTTCCCAAAGAGCATGTTAAGTCTATATCACGCTCAAGTTGAAAGTAGAATAATAAGATACGGTATATGTTTCTGGAGTAGTTCCGCTTTTTCCAAATGTATTTATTGATCAAAAACGAATTTTACTATACATTGTGGTAGTTAGTAAAACCTACTGATGTAAAACTATGTTTAAGAAATATAATCTCTTAACGCTTGCTAACCTATTTTATATATTTATTAACTATGTGTATATATTTACTTAAATATAAATTTATTTCCTACTAATGAAGAGTCCCATGTTGTTAATACAAGAATTAAAAATGATATTCATATACCTTTCTGTAAACATAAAGTAAACTCTGATTCTCCCAACGCTATGGGCCTTAACGTACAGTGGGTCAAAAAAGTATTGTTTCACTGTTGGCCTGACATGACTCATTTCAAATGCAGCATTTGAGATGGTTTTCTCCATACATACATATTTGCGACTGTCAGAGCCGAAAATATTAAACGTGAATGAGAATCGAAATGAGAAACCAAAAACTTCACTTGAGAAAATCAAATACTGCATTTGAAATTAGTCTTGTCTGGCCAACAGTGAAACACGGTGGCGGAAGCGTTTTAGACTGGGGCTACATGTTGGGGAATGATGTTGGAAACCTAAGTTTCATCGAAGGTATTATGAATGCACACAAGTATGTTGACATTTTGCGTCATAACTTGAACAGCAGTGCTGAAAAGACAGGCATCAGAGACACATTTACCTTCAAGCAGGATAATGATCCGAAGAACACCGCGAATATAACAAAGAAATGGTTATTTTATAATGTTGGTAGACAACTCAAACCTCCATCCCAATCCTCGGATATAAATACTATAGAGAATTTGTAGTACTTGTTGGATTTGAATGTCCGAAAAAATAAAATTTATTCGAAACAGCTGCTACAAACGGTTTTATTACAATGGGATCAAATTGGACCTGAAATAACCCAGAACCTTGTATCGTCGATGCCACAAAGAATTCAGGTCGTAATTGATGCAAATGGTATGGTATCAAAATAATAATGTGTAAATATATTTTTTAAGACTTGTTTGAATAAACATTTCTTCTGTGCCAATACTTTTTTGACCCTTGAAATTCACATTCTCATTTATTATTCTTATCTTATTTTTAATCCGCTCAATATGTTGCCACCAAAAGTTAATACTTGGATGCTAGTTTTTAAATAAATTTAGTATCAAATAATTCACTTTTATATTTTTGAGATTTAAGAAGAAAGTTGGGTGTGCCAATACTTTTTTGACCCACTGTATATAATAAATTACCTAAAAAGCTGAAATTCATTCAGATATTATATAGATTTAAAAAGATCTAAAATTATTTATTGTTGATAAACATTTTTATGATTTTAATGACTTTTAGAGTATTTAGTTTTTAACTTTTTGTAACGATTCTTATATATAAACTCGTATATTTTAAGGAAAATAATAATAATTATTATTATAAATTATATTACACATATGCAGCACTATGTGGAAAATAAGTTTACGGGAAGAAGATGTTCACTGGGTTAGCCAACTCGGCTGACAATAAGCGAAATGAGAAATATCGTTTGTTAATAGAGGCAGTTTGTCAATTTCCTTAATAATTTTCTATTTAGGTTCTATCAATAGTTGGGTGGGAGGTATGGGTTGTGTGTTAAAGAGTTATAGGACACAGGCAGGTTTATGAAGCCCTGTATATTGAGAAAACACTACAAAAAACAAAACATACTATATATATATATATATATATATATATATATATATATATATACATATATATATATATATACATATATATATATATATATATATATATATATATATATATATGTATATATATATATATATATATATATATATATATATATATATATATATATATATGTATATATATATATATATATATATATATATATATATATATATATATATATGTATATATATATATATATATATATATATATATATATATATATATATATATATATATATATATATAATATAGTATGTTTTGTTTTTTGTAGTGTTTTCTCAATATACAGGGCTTCATAAACCTGCCTGTGTCCTATAACTCTTTAACACACAACCCATACCTCCCACCCAACTATTGATAGAACCTAAATAGAAAATTATTAAGGAAATTGACAAACTGCCTCTATTAACAAACGATATTTCTCATTTCGCTTATTGTCAGCCGAGTTGGCTAACCCAGTGAACATCTTCTTCCCGTAAACTTATTTTCCACATAGTGCTGCATATGTGTAATATAATTTATAATAATAATTATTATTATTTTCCTTAAAATATACGAGTTTATATATAAGAATCGTTACAAAAAGTTAAAAACTAAATACTCTAAAAGTCATTAAAATCATAAAAATGTTTATCAACAATAAATAATTTTAGATCTTTTTAAATCTATATAATATCTGAATGAATTTCAGCTTTTTAGGTAATTTATTATATACAGTGGGTCAAAAAAGTATTGGCACACCCAACTTTCTTCTTAAATCTCAAAAATATAAAAGTGAATTATTTGATACTAAATTTATTTAAAAACTAGCATCCAAGTATTAACTTTTGGTGGCAACATATTGAGCGGATTAAAAATAAGATAAGAATAATAAATGAGAATGTGAATTTCAAGGGTCAAAAAAGTATTGGCACAGAAGAAATGTTTATTCAAACAAGTCTTAAAAAATATATTTACACATTATTATTTTGATACCATACCATTTGCATCAATTACGACCTGAATTCTTTGTGGCATCGACGATACAAGGTTCTGGGTTATTTCAGGTCCAATTTGATCCCATTGTAATAAAACCGTTTGTAGCAGCTGTTTCGAATAAATTTTATTTTTTCGGACATTCAAATCCAACAAGTACTACAAATTCTCTATAGTATTTATATCCGAGGATTGGGATGGAGGTTTGAGTTGTCTACCAACATTATAAAATAACCATTTCTTTGTTATATTCGCGGTGTTCTTCGGATCATTATCCTGCTTGAAGGTAAATGTGTCTCTGATGCCTGTCTTTTCAGCACTGCTGTTCAAGTTATGACGCAAAATGTCAACATACTTGTGTGCATTCATAATACCTTCGATGAAACTTAGGTTTCCAACATCATTCCCCAACATGTAGCCCCAGTCTAAAACGCTTCCGCCACCGTGTTTCACTGTTGGCCAGACAAGACTAATTTCAAATGCAGTATTTGATTTTCTCAAGTGAAGTTTTTGGTTTCTCATTTCGATTCTCATTCAAGTTTAATATTTTCGGCTCTGACAGTCGCAAATATGTATGTATGGAGAAAACCATCTCAAATGCTGCATTTGAAATGAGTCATGTCAGGCCAACAGTGAAACAATACTTTTTTGACCCACTGTACGTTAAGGCCCATAGCGTTGGGAGAATCAGAGTTTACTTTATGTTTACAGAAAGGTATATGAATATCATTTTTAATTCTTGTATTAACAACATGGGACTCTTCATTAGTAGGAAATAAATTTATATTTAAGTAAATATATACACATAGTTAATAAATATATAAAATAGGTTAGCAAGCGTTAAGAGATTATATTTCTTAAACATAGTTTTACATCAGTAGGTTTTACTAACTACCACAATGTATAGTAAAATTCGTTTTTGATCAATAAATACATTTGGAAAAAGCGGAACTACTCCAGAAACATATACCGTATCTTATTATTCTACTTTCAACTTGAGCGTGATATAGACTTAACATGCTCTTTGGGAAGTACATTTTCTAAATTCATAAATAATAATGATCCTTCCAGTTATATTTCTAGATATGTCTTTTGTCTTGTATGAAATATTAAAAATTTAGTTCTGTTGTCTATTCATATAAATAGTTATATGAACACTACTCACTTTTAATTAAAGAGTATAAACCTTAATAACATTTTGTTTTTATCAGATTGTCCTGATTTTTATTATCTTTAACAATTCTTGCAGTTCACCAATTGCATAACAATCGTTTTGCAATCGGTGAACCACAGGAACCATGCAAACTTTTTTTAGTTAGAATACAGAAAACAGTCTTACATATAAAATTCTAAATGTTTTTACCTAATTATAGCCTTTATTTAAGACTCCAAAGAACAAACCAGAGTTTGATTACCAACGATTTCTACATTGGCAGTGATTTTACACCCAGTAACCAGTACAGATTGTCAATAGTCCAATACCAATTGCACTATTTAGTTATCCGCCTAAATTTATATTTCCATAATATTTCAAAATGCACCACGAATCTGCTTATATTATTTCTTATATCATTTTCTTTTGTGACAATATATTTGTCGTCATTCTAATAAAGAGTTGAGTCTGATTCAAAACAAAATTAGCGACATGCAACCACTAAAAATCCTACATCTAATCAATGTATGTCAAATATTTAATCGACAAATTAATTCCAACATTTCCAAATCATATCGAACCATTAGAGAAATGTTCTTTTTATCTTGCATTATTTATTTGTTCAAAAAACAGTTTATTTATTTTCGTTAGGAAATATACGTACTGTTATCAAAATATTAATAGATATTAGAAACATTGATTTACATCTTGATGTTTCTCTTCAATAACACGTTTTACAATGCTGATTACCTTTGTTTTTATTTACTTATTAATATGTTCCACTTTTAGGTTCCGTTCCATATTGTTTCGCAAATCAACAGTTTTACTTTTCCGCACTCAACTATACTATAATCGTAAGCGGAAAAGTAATGTAATCGTGTAAAGAAAAATGGAAAAAAAATTGTGTCGTTTATTTTTCACTTTTCAATCCAAAAACCAAAAAAAAAAACGGTTTTAAAATTTTTTTCTGTGTGTGTTGTCGTCGTCGTCGTCTTTGTCGTTGCCGTCGGCATTTAATTTATTCTTGTTAGCACGATAACTCAACTAAATCGTGTCGGATCTATCGGGCTTTAACTGATTCTGATCGGGGACGTCTCTCAGATGACACCTATTGATTTTGAGGTGGATAGGATACACCCCACCCTGACCATGGGTCATGAGAAAGCACGATGGTGGACTATTTGAGAATTGTTTTTGTTAGCACGATAACTTAACGAAATCGTGTCGGATCGATCGTATCTTGACTGATTCTGATTGGAGACATCTCCCAAATGACACCTATTGATTCTGAGGTGAATAGGACACACCCCACCCTATTCATGTGTCATGAGAAAGCACGATGGTAGACTATTTGAGAATTGTTCTTGTTAGCACGATAACTCAACGACATCCTGTCGGATCGATCGGGTTTTGACTGATTTTGATCGCGGACGTCTCCCAGACGACATCTATTGATTTTGAGGTGGATAGCACACACTCCCACCCTGTCCATGGGTCATGAGAAAACATGATGATGGACTATTACGTCTCCCAGATGACACCCATTGATTTTGAGGTGAATAGGACACACCCCACCCTATCCATGGGTCATGAGAAAGCACGACGGTGGACTATTTGAGAAATATTTTTTGTTAGCACGATCACTCAATTAAATCGTGTCGGATCGATCATGTTTCGACTGATTCTGATCGGGGACGTCTTCTAGATGACATCTATTGATTTTGAGGTGGATAGGACACACCACACCCTATCCATGGGTCATGAGAAAGCACGACGGTGGACTATTTGAGAAGTATTTTTTGTTAGCACGATCACTCAATTAAATCGTGTCGGATCGATCGGGCTTCGACTGATTCTGATCGGGGACGTCTATCAGATGACATCTATTGACTTTGAGGCAGATAGGACACACCCCACCATGTCCATGGGTCATGAGAAAGCACGATGGTGGCCTATTTGAGAAAAATTTGCCGATTTTGCATTGAACGAAAAAAACATACATTCGGCCTGTATCATATGCGAATGAATGAGAAAAAAAATAATTTCGTTCGATCACATGTATTGATACAGCACTGAAGCAGTCGCCAATGAAAAAAGTAAAACAGTCGCATATCGAGATAGAGAAGTTCAAGGTGCGGAAAAGTCCGCTTTAAGGTTTTAAAACTATTTATTTAGTAATAATATATGAATGTAATTATAACTAATCCAAATAGAGAGTACATGTGGACCATATTTTTATAGCAATTGCCTAGAAATTATGTATTTGCAATTTCTTCGACATCACCAGAATATTCTATAAATATGTACTCCCTCCTGTTTTTTAAGCCTAACAACGGTATCTTTTTATATACTCAACTAACAACTAAGCATTAATATGCCTGAATCATTGAATTCTTGAATGAAAATCCGTTATACACAACGTATATAATATATATATATATATATATATATATATATATATATATATATATATATATATATATATATATATATATATATATATATATATATATATATATATATATATATATATATATTAGTCCCTTCAAATCAGGAAAATTGAGGGAAATTTTTCCTACAGCTGAGCGACCTGTATTTAATTTTAAATCTAGCAATTTTCAAAAATTTATTTCTCTCAGTCTATTTAACCGAATGATCTCAACCTGATCGCATTTTTTGTTCACTGAACTCTCTATTTATCGAAAAAAATTATATTAAAGCTTAGATGGTATGCACGCTTTCGGGAGAAGATTTTAACTGATCCGTTAATTTCATAATATTTGACCATTTTTAAAATACCGCTATTTAAACAAATTTTAAACTTAGAAATTATATATGGGCTTATATTGTTTGACTTGATTCATAGTTTCAAAATTAGTAAAAACTTTAAGTTTCTAATGATTACACTTTGTAATATGACCTGTTAAATTTAATCGATTTTCAAAAAATATCTATTTTCAATTAGCTTCAACTTTTTTCGTTGAACTTCGAATTATTTGAAACTTTCACAAAAATTGACTTGTATTCTTAAAAAGCCCTGAAAATTTGAACTTCCCAATCGAGCCAGGATACGAGTTACAAATTTTCAAATAACCTGAAAATCGTATTGTAACAATCGAGCAATTCATTCATTTTCAGACTAGATTTCATAATACTTTAGAAAGTACGTAAGTATAATTAATGATAATACTTTATTTCACATTAAATTAATATCATAAAATATAACAAGTTTTTATTTTAAGTGGTTTTTTAGTATATTTCAGAAACTTTTGTTTATAAATTCAGTTGAACTACTTATATTATTTTTTCAACATAAGTTACTCTCATTTGTAAAGTATTATCATAAATTGATATAAGTAAATGGTGAATCCGAGTGTATTTAATTGTTTTCACTGCTTCGAATCGAATTTTTCAAGTTTTTTTGATGTTTATGAACATATTTATTGTCTACCCATATTGTTCTAAAAAAATACAAATATTTTCTTTTTGGTTAAATCAGATGAACAAACAAGGTTTTATTAAAGACCTTGCTTCTATTTACTTTGTGTTTTTATAATTTTGATATGAAAGTAACTTCTCTTGAAAAGGAATATAAAATAGTTCAACTGAATTTATAAACAAACGTTTCTGAAATACACTAAACAGCCAATAAAATGAAACCTTGTTATATTTTATGATAATACTATAATGTAAAATAAAGTATTATCATTAATTGTACTTACTTGCTAAAGTATTATGAATGAGTCTAAAAATGAATGAACTGCTCGGTTGTTACAATACGATTTTCAGGTTACTTGAAAATTTGTAACTCGTATCCCGACTCGATTTGCAAGTTCAAATTTTCAGGGCTTTTTAAGAATATAATAAATCAATGTTAGTGAAAGTTTCAAATAATTCGAAATTCAAAGAAAAAGTTGAAGCTAATTGAAAATAGCTATTTTTTGAAAATTAATTAAATTTGGCAAGTCATATTACGAAGTGTAATCATTAGATACTTAAAATTTTTACTAATTTTGAAACTATGAATCAAGCCAAACAATATGAGCCCATACATAATTTTTAATTTTAAAATTTGTACAAATAGCGGCATTTTAAAAAAGGGTAAAATTTTATGAAATTAACGGATCAGTTGAAATCTTCTCCCGAAAGCATGCATACAATCTATGCTTTAATATTGGGCTTTATAGGCAAAACTATGCATATTTTGTAAAAAAAAAATGTAAGACAATTTGTAGGAAGTTTTTTGCTCTCCAACTTTTTATGTGATTGAACTTTTCTAAAAAAATCATATTTTTGCTTATAAATAAAAAAGAATGCGCTAGAGTGTTTTTTTCATTTACACAAGAGTATTACAGAAAAAAAAAAAGAAAATGGGTTTCGCCCTTTAGGGGCAAAACCGTGCGACTTAAAAAAAAAAACAAAAGAACAAAATGCGTCGGAAATATTTATATCTATAACTTTGATCTCTTGATAGTTTTCTCTACAATGTATAGTTTTGGCTTCAAATCGAAAAACAGCACAAAAATACATCAGCGCGCTCTAACGGCGCAACCACGCAGAATTTCGAAAAAATGAATAGAACAAAAATTGTGGAGAATCGCAAAATCTAATATATATATATATATATATATATATATATATATATATATATATATATATATATATATATATATCTGTAGTTTCAAAGACTATGCTTAGAATGCTATGCTATAAGTTTAGTTATATAATGTATACGAATTTTTGGTCCGTTTTAATTAATAATCTTTGAGTAAATTATCAAGTGGAAATATGCATTTAATTTTGTAGTCATGATATATATTATCGAACCTCCTATTTTTAACATGCGTATATACACCTACATAATATGAATATGTGGAATGATATGACACATGATTATAATCTATCTTAAAAGTTTACGCAAACAAAAATAATAATGAGTAATATATAATAAAATAAGTTATCGTTTAGTAAAAAACTTTTGAATACGCTGTTATTCAAAAGTTACAAGTTAAAATCTTATTTCATATTAATAAATTTTGTTTTTTAAATTTTGTGGAAAAGGAAGTTCCATTAGTAAATTACTATCAAACTCGACACTTTGATTCTTTTATACCATACTCGTGTATCTTTCGAAACAATATTCTTTCGATAAATCCCTTTATATAAGATTCCATAAAATAAGATATTATTATTACACATGATAGATAATGATATTTGATATTCTAGGATTCCAGGGTTCAGTCATCTAGGGGCAATGGAATAAATAATACTGCCGTTAAAATTACATCAGTATTCTTTTTTTTTCTTGAAAAACATATCCGTCTTATTACAAATACATTTATTAAACAAAACCATTATAAAATAATTTAGTTAATGTATGAATTATGTTGTGTTTCACCTTATTTCTAAAAATTTCGGAAATTATTATGATACTATGATAGCGAGTATAATTTGAGAGCTATAGTGCTACTACTATATTATCTTTCTTATACAATACTTGCATGCTTTATTATATACCAATCTTTTCATCCCAAAAATGTTGTTATAATTTATAGATTTACTGACGGTTCGATAATTAATTAAAATAGTAAGGATTTGAGGCGTTAGATATGGAAACACTTCATTATCAAAATGTATGATATTATAATAATATGATCCGGTTTATGCATATTGTGTGAATATGCAAGTGTTGGTGGGAACCGTTTTGTAATTCCATAATTCCAAAAATTAATATAGTTTTATATTGTTGATAGATTGACTCATTGAATTTGGCCAATAAAACGTATATATATATATATATATATATATATATATATATATATATATATATATATATATATATATATATATATATATATATATATATATATGTCAAATTCAAATGATACCGTTTCGTTTTTATTTTACAAATATTTCTTATGGTTACATTAATGTTATTAGTAAGTTATATTTTATTTCGAAGAAATACGAAAGTAAGCAACAAAAGTCAGCATACACGCTGCAAATGTATACCTAACTATTAACCGTATTTTCCTTTATTTGAAGTAAAATGTGAACATCTATTTTATTTTATTTATATACAAAACAATGAAGTTTATAAACATAATAACACTTTTTTAATATAGGCCACTTACTTAACGCGTGTCCAAACATGGAAAAACAAAAATTATTATATACCTGCGCTCAATTTCTGGGATTGACATAGCTGATCTTAGCATTAGTTGTAGATATACATAGTTGTGCAATGACAAAGCAACGTGGTAGTAAAATTATAAAAGTAGCAATTAAAGAGATAACTATCGAAGAACCTAAACTTGTATTGAATGGATAGTGTATACGCCAAACCACAGAAATTCTTGGAAAAGATTATTCAACAGTGGCGCAGATATTAAAGAGGTACTCAGACATAGGGTCATTAGAAAATTGACGCCGTACAGAACGACCTTCAATATTAACTGAAAGAGAACGAAACTGCAATTCCAACTAATCCAATGATAAGTGCTTCAAATCTAGCACCACAAATATCCAAGGCTGTACCAAATATGGGCATGTACAAAATATTAAAATATTATTTTGGAATCAGGGTCTACTAGGCTGTGTGCTACGAAAAAAAATATTTACTTCAGAGATTCATGAAAGAATGGAGTTTGTGAACGAATATAAAAATAGGAGCATTTCATTCTGGCAATGAGAAAAGGTTGTCTTTATAGATGAGAGCAAATGTAATGTTTTCGGTAATGATGGTGCACAAGAACCATGGAGAAAAAACGTGTAAAGTGCAAAATTTCGTATTCACAATGAAAATGGTGGGGGTTTGGTTATGGTTTTGTGTTGTATCTATATCGGCTAATGGGGCGGAACCACTAAGCTTTACTGAAGATAAATAAAATAGATCACAAAATATATTTGGATATTCTAAAGACAAATTTAGCATATCAAAAATTAAATCTAGGATCTTCGTGGTTATTTCAGTAGAACAAAGATCCAAAATACACTATGCGCCTTGCCAAGCAGTAGATTTTGCATTATGTACCCAAACAGCATCATTAATCGCCCTAGTCACATAAGACATGAACCTAATACAGCATTTATGGGAATATTTAGGCCCAACGATGAAATAACATCAAAATATGGAAGGGAGTCCCTAAAAACTAGGAGCTATCCGAGAAGAGTGCAATATAATATAAGGCGGGACAGAACAACTTGCTTATTTAAATTTGGCGCCCTGAAGCGATGGATGCTCCTAGGAGGGTGGAGGCAGGCAAATTCGAGAGGGCTGGACATATAGTTGTAACTCCGCTTAGTTTAGTTAGCATCATGGAGTGGATGAAAGTGCAGCGTGCATTCGCTGTCAAGGCATACTTTTCTAACGGTCGCTTATTCATCGCCACACAACGTGAATTCCGTATCCATTCCAATATTGCGCCCCGCGGTCGTGTTCCTTGCCGGCAGTTATTCCTTGCAGTTGCCGGCATTTCATGGGTAAACAATTTTAGGGAAGCTGATGATCTGAAGAAAAAAAAACCTCGAAACATTGACATGGTAAGGATTTCTGGTTTGCGATCCTTCAGCGCTCTGTCCGCAAATATGCTGCTGCTGTTGCGTTGTCTGCTCGTTCTGTGAGGCGAATCCTTCATGAAGAACTAAAATGTCATCCCTACAAATTGGCTGTGGTGCAGGAACTTAATCCACGCGATTTTGTTGCTCGAGAATATGCATGTCAGGAGCCTGATTTAACCCCTTGTGTCAATTTTTTATGGGGCTATCTAAAATTACTTTTTACAACAATCGTCCTAGTACCCTGACTCACCTGACGAACAACCTTCGTCAAGCTGTCGCCAACATACCCGTCGATGTACTGGAAAGAGTTGAACGAACCTTCCGAGTTCGATTAATGCATGTGTATTGAGAATAATGGACGCCATCTGCCTGATATTGTTTAAAGAATTAGATATATATATATATATATATATATATATATATATATATATATATATATATATATATATATATATATATATATATATATATATATATATCTGAATTACTTTTTTTTTAAATTCAATATCAAATAAACAAGTTGCTTTGCCCCACCCTGTATGAGTTAATTTCATGAGAACACTGCTAAAACCGTGGCCAAGATGACTGGATGCTTTGATCCAAGCTCGTGGTGGTCAGACTAAGTATTGAACGCGGTTATTATCATTTGAATTAATTAGGAGTATGATAAATTTTATATAATATTTGTAAAATTTTTCTTTTTTCTTTTTAGTAGTTAGTTTACTTTTTAAAATTTCATTCCTTCACTCTATTACATATTATGTATTATAAATTAAGAATGCAAATGCATTAAAAATATTTTAAATATAGTGTTCCTAACTCAAATTTTTTCATTATTCTGAGGTGTGTGATGAGTTTTGATGCTCACTGTATAACATTTTATCTACGCAATACAGTTCAGCGGCATACATTTGAGATCGCTTCACTTTCATCTTTGAAGGCCAGCAGTAGCAATTTTTTAATATAATTTGATAAAATTCCAGTTCATAGAGGCGGGTTCATTTATTTATTAATTTATTACCAATTATTGTATTCAATGATTACTTTCAGTTAACGTTTATTATACCCTCTTTTTTGTTTTATTACTAAAGTGTGTCTAATTGTAATTGTCTAAACAAAAATTGCAATTGTCTAATAATGGAGAATCAAAAATTTTTGTTTTCTACGTGTCACTATTTTTTCACTAATTTACAAATTAGTGTTAATTGTATGTAATTGTCTATTACATGTACATTGACGGCGTGTATTTTTAAAATATCTTATTTTCGATTTATTTGCTTAAAATAACTATTAGAATTTATTTTACTATTTATTTTAAAATAACTATTAGAAGTTATTTATAGTCTCTTTTATAATTATTTATACCGCATCAAATTTGTCCTTCATTCATCTTATCAAAACAACGTACTTGATTGAATATAAAAAATTGTTGACACAAATGTTAGATGTACATTTAAATAACCTCGGATTAAACCTAATGCTGAGCTTTCTCCAAATTTGCTAGAATATAGGAATACCCATACATGTGGGCATATACTCGCACAGTGTTTTCGTAAAATAATGAGTAAATTCGTTAACAACTCAAGAAATAACTTTTGTAAAAAAAGTATATTCCTAATTATGCATTTCTTAAAATATAATTAACATATACAGAGCGATTCGTTGTCAGATAAAAACTAGAACTCGTACTTCGTTAAGTAGTTCGAGTTATTTATTTAAAAAATATATTTCTTATCCTTTGTTTGCCAAAATCAGTGTGTTTGAGTAGTAACTTTATCATTAAGATTTGACACCCCTAGATTACTTCTTGTGGCGATACTTAAGATGCAATATATATTACTTACTAGGTCGGAGAAATTATAAGATTTAAAAGAACGAATTCATCACGAAATACAACGTATACCTCCTGAAGTTATTGACACCATTCAAAAAGAATGTAGTAATAGGTTTGGCATCAGGCAGCTAACGCTGCACAATTTGAACATTTGATTTAGTTGATTTTTTAAAGAATCATTGATATTAAATTTTATATTTTGAAATTACAAAATCGTTTTTCTTGATTTTTTTAATTTAACCTATACTCACGGTAATATAATTATTATTGTAACGTTTGTGAAAAATGTGTTCCTTCACATTCTTTAATAAAACAAGGGGGTTGCCATAAAAATATTGATGACATCATACCTCCTACATAAATCATCCTATAGGTATTAATTATATATAAACAAATTACGCAACTAAAGATATAATTTGATGTGTTCGAGAGTTTCTCTTAAAAGTTATTTCTTGAATTTTTAACGAATTTATTCGTTATTTAGAGTGGCGTTAAGGTGCGTCCAAACATGCAACAACGAAGCGTATCGTAACGCCGTAACGCCCGTGACAATTTAATCAATCATCGTAACATAGTCGCGCAACATCAGAGCGTTCACTAGCTTCAGCGTCGCATAAAAAGCTTGTACCGCGGTGGTGTAACGCGTACCCTTTCCATGTCTGGACGGGACTACAACAAATATGATGGATGGAACGGCGGCGGCGCCGGCGTGGTGTCACGAACCCTTCTTACGCGTTGATCTGTTGCTGATGAAAAGTATGTGCCCTCTTGCGATATTGTGTCACGATGGTAAGTTACGTGTCTGCGTTACGATACGCTTCGTTGTTGCATATCTGGACGCACCTTTAAGATGCGATACTAGTAACTACACATTAGATAATTACAATAGAGACATGCGACATATTGGGAAGAAATAGATCAACAAACAATTAACAATGCAATAGGCCATTTAACAATAGGCAATGCAATAGGCAAACAATTAACAATGTAATATCGAAGCAATAAGTGAAAATCTCGCATTCATTCAATAATACCACTGTTATGACAGAAATTATCATAATTGCATAAAGATAGTTACAGAATCGTGGCAATATTTTATGAACGTTGACTTTTAACTGATTTGTGCGTTAAGGGTTATCGACGAAACAAATTTATATTTACTATTTATTCATAGTGTCATATAAATAGTTTAATTTGAACACGTCTGTTTTGCTAAAAATGTGCATGTCAGTTTTTTTTTGAGAAGGTATTTAACTGCGAAGGTTAAGTTTTATTTTTTAAGTGAGCACTAAAATTAAAACATCGATGTATAAACGAAAATTAAATTTACATTTATTTGGACAACTCGGTGTAAATCTATTAGTGTTCCAAATGGTATACTATTTAACTACAAGGAAATTAATAGCGATGTTACAAAATGTGGAGTCAATAATAATGTAAATTATAAACATGTATGTACATATTAAGCATAACATGTATCACATACATTGGATTTAAAAATATAAGGGAATAAGTTTGTGTAGAACATTCAAGGTGCTAGCCATTAAAAGTACTTTAATTCTTAGAAAACTGTTCAAAAAGAAAGGCCACCTAAAATCGATACACTAAAATGGGCAAATGAAACTAAAATCGGCATTGTCTAACCTTTATCAAAAGTATTCGTTTCCAGTTAAACTGAAATATGTTTACGTTATTATAATTTTATCTTACGCATATACATACTTTATCAAGTGTATGAGTAATATTCTAGTGGTCAAAATAAAAATAAAAGATTACAAAGGAAGGAGGAATATTAAAGTTTTGTGGTTATTTTATTTATACAATTTTTTTATTGTTAACCAGAAATACGATTCATAATAATAGTTATATGTTAAAACACTGATAAGTTAGAATGAAAATATTGTGTCAGTTGTAAATATGAGCATACGCGTCCTTCGATGTTCGTGGAAAATTGATTTCCTGTTTATGTTGCTGTTCTGATGCGCATATGTAGTAATTTATTTATATGTTGATGATATTAAAAAGCAACAAAGAAACAGGGTTTATATTCAGTAGAACTAAAGCTATAACATATGTTTACCTTTAATTTACACTGTGTGTTATATAATAAGTAGTATATAATATAACAAGATCTCATGAAACTTCATAGCAAACCAGAACAGCACTACGTTGATTAGGACTTCAAACAGTACCTATACATAATGGTTATTGTACCATATATCTCTTCAGTCTAGCTGGTCTTCCTTGTTTAAGAAATAAGGTTTATTATTTATAAGCGCTTAACTATTGCTTATTCTGATCCTATATCTAATAAAGTGAACGCAATTTTGTTCATAAATAAGGACAAATATTGAACTTTGAGATCGTGAACTACCATACAGTAAATTGTTGGAAAAGTTTTGCGTTAGTCAATAATATTTCACGATATCAATTCATAATTCCCAATTTCTTGATTTATCTTAACAAACAGACAGCAACAGAACCAGCATCCGATCGGTATCTGTAAAACAGTTAATGCTCTTATCGTAAATTTAAGGACAGATAATAATGAACAAGCCTGGAACTGATTCAAAAAATGACAAAAAAATGTTTATGGCTGTACGATATTCTTATAATATCTGGTTATTTAAATAATCATTAAATAACTGGTTATTTAATTATGGAGTCCATTATTGGGTTAGTTTTAATCATCCCCTGGTGAAAAACTGGTATCTTGTCTTTCTGCATCGAAGTATTCAGCCCCTTCTCAGTGTATATTATTGACAATCATAATATATTCTTATTGATAGATACACAAAAGAAGGAAAATGACATATAAACGTATATATTATGTTGTTACTTTATTCATATGAAAGATAAGTAGGAAAATACTAGTTCACAGAAATCTTAAAGTTATAAAATGAATACATTTTAAGTTGCATAGGTACTTACTTTTAATATAGTTGACCGTTCTCTTAACTTAATGTTTACCTTTTAAAATGGAAAATATGCAGACATAAACTTAGTAGAATTGCCTATTTGAATGCCTCATCAGCGGTGCCGCATACTCGTATAAGTTTATTCGTACCTAGATCGATTCAAATATTTCAAATCTCGGCTACCTCCGAGTTACCCGATGATAAAGGTGTAAACTTTTATCACAATTTAGTTACAGCTACATTTTATACTATTTCATTAGTTAATTGTCAAAATTAAAAAAGTTTTAGGGCGCTTAGGACATTTAGGTTGAAATACCAGAGGTTTACTTTTTGATCAACGATAATATTATCTATCTAATCTATCTCTAGTCATTGTAACTTCTAACCTGCAAAAATATTTTATGGCCATTTATAATCAACAAAATACGCCTCAAAATTATTTAAAGTTAAAACTTTATCTTAAGATTATAGAGTTGCTATGGAATTTCAAGTCCAAAAATTAAATGTTAACATATACACGAGGTCTTATGCTGGGTTCTAATTATAATATCTATTAAACAAATAATAATAAAAGTATATGTTCCATACAAGTAGTAGCTTCCATACATGTAGTTCACGTGGTATATACGAGTAATTGAATTCAATACACATAAGTCTTTCGGCACGTGATATATACGAGTATTAATTTTTTTTAAATAGTATATTTAATACACTATAAGGTTAATGACGAAATGTCATTAATTTTCTTTGTATCTGTGGAATTCGCAATGGGATTCCAATTGAAATTTTCGCTTCTGATTAAAAATATATGTGATAGGATAATCTGTATTAATCCCGTATGACGAGTTTACGGATTATATGTATTCCAAGACAAGATTCAATTCTGAATTATTTTGTAGTAAACAAAATACACAAGTCATAGTGTTATATTTAAATTTTGTATAGGTAGTTGGAAAAATAAACATATTCTATAGCTGGATGATGTGGAACTGATTCAAATAACAGACGATTATAAACATATTTTATCTTCATAGTCAAACAATAGAAACATTCAAAGATGCCCAGTATTCACTTATGTATTGCATACTTGTAGTTAATGATATAAATTATGAAATTGATATGATGTGATCAAATATGAATTAAGAAAGAAAACATTTTAAGAAAAAAAATCTTTCTTTATATTATTATAACCGATGGACAAATTGAAAATACTGGTAGTGAGGAATTTTCTATACCTCTGATATTTTTGGTGATATATTCGTTTTTGTGAAAGTTCTTTTATATTATGATCTATTACTTTCAGTGAAAAGTTAAATAGCTTCTCTGTAATACTATATAGTATTACCTGAAATTTTTGTGTCGACTCAGGAGTATATGGGACATTAAGAGTGGATTTTAAACAATTTAAGGATTTTTTCTCAATTTTCGGAGTTAACTAACTAATGGTAGTCATTCTTACTTTACAAAGTGTAGTAAAAGAAGAAGTTTTACTGTTCAATTTAAGTGGTTACAAAGTTCTCCGGTAACGATAAAAAACGAGGACGACCTTTAATTTAAGATAGATTATACTCGTATAACATTTTAGTTCTAATAGAAGTGGTAGGTATATGATATGACTCATCATCAAGTAGGAAATGCCAAATAGTAATTAAGAGATGTGTCTATGATAAAAATGGTGAAATGATTTATCCAGTAAATCGAATAGAATTATAACAAGTTAAATTATACAATATATGTTGATGAAAATCATGATGTTGACTGAAATAACCATGCATTTTAATTCATATAAGCATAAATAAGTATTTGTTTTATGATGATTAATGAAGTGATAGCTAATTTTGAAACTACCAACCAAAATATACAATTGCAAAAATATACCATAAAAACAACACTAATATCAATTTATGCATTCTTAAAGATACATGAATTAGCTGTATGGAGAGCAGTAAACAATAATAACTAATTATCACGAAAGTAATTAATCATTTGCACGATTGTAAATTTATTTCTATAAAATTTATAAGTTTTATGTATTTTAATTATACCATCCTGTCATCTGTCGATTCTAGCTTGAAACTGCTTCATAAAAGTTGGAAGGTAATATCTAATGTTTCAGAACTGGAAATATATGCTCCTAGTATTGAAATGGAAGAACAGTATTTCAAAGCAAAAAGTAGATAAACCTAATTTTTATTGAAAATTAATATCCTGAAAAATTAAATTCTATCAAGCAATTAATGAAAATATTATAAATTGTATACATCATTAATGTTAATTTTATTTAGCGATATTATTGAAATTACTGTAAATGAGGTTTACTACCTGAATCTTCTTATTTTCTTATAGTTGTTTTTGAACGATTATTTTTAAACCTGATAATTTTGTTTTGATATTTGCACTCGCATCTTTAAAATCATGTTAGGAAAATAACAGTAATATTCACTAGTATATTCAGTTATAATAAATTAATCCTTTGAAACATTAATGCACGCATGCTTATTTCCTTAAACAATGGTTGTTCTATTTTTAATTACATTATTAAACATTTTACTATATATGGAATTTTGATAGTATATTAAATAATCTTTTTTATTTGTTACAGCTATACATACTCCTTATTTAAGGAAGGTCGCAAGAAGCAACTAGACGATGATGACGTATATGAAATTGTGCCAAAATATTCATCGGCAAAGTTGGGAAGTACCTTAGATACCTATTGGCAAAAGGAGAAAAAGACACGTGCAAATCCGTCCGTGTTAAGGGCTCTGCTTTCCTGTTATGGAAAAAAATACTTCTTCCTGGGCTTCATACAACTTTGCGTAAAGACAGGTCTTATGTAAGTTTCGAATGGTGACAGTATATTTACTAAGTAACTATTAGGAGACATATTTCTTGTCTAAAATAGTTTTTACAATTATCTACTTTATGGGTTTTCTTGTATTTGCGTATAAATATATTTCTTGTCCAAAATTATATATTACTACTATAATAGTAGTAATAATATGGTAACCCCTCTCAGAATTTGAGGACCGAATGAAGGTAATCAAAATTTAATTTTACGGAGTAAATTTTACAGATACACTTTTCAATTATTTCGGGACGTCCTTCGTGATGTTTAATTAAATTTTCGGTTCCTCGTGTGAAAAATAAAGAGTAGAGGGGGATAATTAACCCTGCACCAACTATACAGTACGGTAGCACGAATCCTTAAATATACAAAGTGCGAAAAAAATATTTAACAGATTTATTTCGACATTGGTATATTATAACAAATCCCAAATAAATGTGCTAAATATTTAAATAACTGCGTTTATTGTCAACGTCTTTGGGACGTTCTGTAAATTATTTTAAAATTCGTTTTTCATACCTTTTATTAAGCGTTCTTGCAAAACTTATTTGCAATCGACTTTTTGACTTATTTCTTGTTGAATGATTGCTAATTGATATAGTGGAATAGTTAACACGTAGAAGTTTTAACGATTTCGATAAAATCGTTCATGGAGAAGTACTAATAAAAATTTTCAGAAAGGTCTTCTTTTGCTTTTTGTAAATGTTCAAGTTTTGGTGTATGTATATTGTCTTATTATTGGAGACTATCATCACTGTTGAAAATTTATCGTCGTCAATATTTCCTCTAATATCCCGTTTCTTTTTAAACACTCTTATCTGATGATGTTATTTAAGAGAGAATATTTTTATTTATGGTGGATCAACTTCTGTGACAAATTGCCTAACTACTCTTTCGAGAAATTTATTAATTTAACTTTTAATATAATGTATTTCCGTTCTTTCGTTCCGATACTGGTTGTAGCTACTTTTTTGAGAATTATACTTTTTGCTGTTTCAAATTGTGTTATTGTTTTTACGTTACTGGACATGATTTTTTGTCGAAATTTTTCTCCTACTATAAAATAATTTTATTTATCTACTATTATATGTTTTGGAAATATGGTGCGTCTAAGGGAAACACAATGAATTTTAAAATTTTGATGATGAGCCATGGAGATACGACTTGCACTCAAGCTGAAGTTTGTGAGTTATTTAATAAGTACCCTTAACGATTTTTATACTCTGGGAGACAATTCTACAAAATATTATCCTGCAGTCCTGGAAGATACACAGTTAGATATATTACTAGCTATGCAGGAAAATCGTATTGACCAAATACTATTGAGGTACTAAAATATACATTTGCAATGAAGTAAGACTAAATTAATGCTCACATGATAAATAACGTTTCACAATGATTTAAGTGTCGACTTGAACATTATCAAGAGATAAATGACAATTTGAACACTTTATAATGTTTCTAATATTTTTTGTTTGTATTAATTATTATTTATTATTTTATTTCATAACATTCTGATTCATTTCCTAAAATAATTGTTGTTTCTCAAAACATTTCTTATGTAATCTATCATGCCATTTAAGGGCCCCCTTACACGGTCAATATTACTCCGTCAATGTCTAAATTGGTCAATATATTCATCTGAGTGATATATTCAAACAATAATATTGATTGAAATAATATTGAAGAAAATGAAAACGTTTTAATTTTTATTGAAAGCCCGTCAATATATTGAGTTGGCGTCCTCATATTCATATCCTGTCATATGGCCTTCCTCATATTCGTATTCTGTTTTTTATTAATGATGAAACCAATGCAACGAGGTGCTGAACCAGTTGTTCATCCATTTGCAAAACATTGCGGTAGTGGTTTCCCGTATCCATGATTTGTTCAAAGCAAGATTGTAACTGATATTATTTATCAATGTTATTGACTCATGTGAGAAGTACCTATAATTTACCACATATTGTGTCAATGTGACCGTTGGTCTAAGACACCATATATAAAATAAGTGTTCCCTTAAATGACAATCAAATAAAGGTCTTACTATTTAAAAAAATATCGAGGTTATAACTCCAAGTGATGCCAAGAAATACATGTATACCAAAAAATACACATCTAAAAAAAATAGACCTGTCCGAACATTTTCTCTTAATTGCCCGACCATGATTTTATCGAATTTGTTCTTTACATTTACGTGCCCATTGTATATCTAAGCCCCTTATTCCCTTAAATCTTTTAAGGGGTTATTTATTAGTCACTCTCTCGATACTATATTATCGGGATACATCATACTTATTGTATTGTGTGGTTTATGTCATTTTTATCTATAGAGGCGTACTATAAAAGAGAGATTTACAAATTTAACAAAACTTTTTATAATTGGTAATGTAAGGAATACAATGCACGTCAAAATAAGAAAAAATTTAAACGAGAACATTCCAATATTGACAAAGTTAATATTTCGACAAAATGAATGTCTATCAGTTTTATTATCTAACGCAATTCATAGAATTTTGTTAATCTCATAACACGTAAGATTGTTAACAGTGGCGGCTCGTAAACAAGTAATGAGGCTGAGATTCTTCTCCTATTTTAGAACGAATATAAGACTTTAAAATTAATGCAATTTATGAATATACATTGTATAATATGTATTCATCTAATGAGACTGAGAGACAATGATATCTATATCTCTATTTATTTCGTTTATATCTAACGAGACAACATTTCCCTTTAAAATTTAAGTTTCATTTCCTTAAAAATGTATATGTGGAACGTGACTAACTTGATATTTATATATGGGATAGTACGCCTACTGGCGAACAATCACTGGCCAAAAATGTGCTATGAGAAAATATGCAAGTTGTAATAATATTTGTAGTTAAAAGTTTTCAAGGAAGCCTCTTCTACGAAAAATGTAGTTTACCACAATTGATTGAAATAATAAGTCAGTGATCAGAAGACCATCGTGGAAACTTGTATTCCACGATACAGGGTGACTCACTATGTTTTAAATAGGCTATATCTTGAAAACGCTTGGCGAATGCTTATTATCTTCAAAACAACGAAAATAAAATTGGGAGGCTTGGACTGTAAGGAGTGGTACACATTTTTCTGTGACTAAATTTTCATTTCAATGTTCTATTCTCGATCATGCGCCACCAACATTTCCACAGAATTTTCAATGTACCACCTGTATATTATTACATTGTCTATCTTCTTGATCCAAGACAAATTCGGAGATACCATGTGTGTAGGTGTCTTACTCAATTTCAATTAGTTAGTTCCATTTGAAACAATAGAACTAACATAAAGTTAGAACTCTCAAATACCGACAAAAACAAAAGGCACGTAAATAGCTGAAATGAACAATAGGTATAACAGAAAACTATAATACTTATAAAATGTGTTCAAATTGATTTCCACCTTCACTAATGTAGTATTAAAATCTTGTTATAAGGTTTCTGGTACATGCTGCTCTAACCATACCTGAGTTAACAGTTCGATATGCTTCTACAATTCTATTCTGCAAATATTTTAGGTTATATTCTAGATTTCTAGGTTATATGATGTAAACTAGTTCTTGCAAATACGCCCAGAGAAAAAAAATCAAGGGTGTTGGATCAGGGGATCGCAGTAGCCAACGAATCACACTCTTCCGTCCAATCAAAACGGTATCGTATCATCTAACTTAGCCGATAAGGCGGCCGTCCAATAAACTACATCAAACATATCTTCGGAATGAGTATCTCTTACATAATAAGGATTTTCGTGTGATCAATAATGACTGTTATAACAGTCCTATTGTTATGCAGAAGGCTTTGGTTACTTCACAAAGTTTCACATTGACTAATACTTGTATAGTATTTTATTAAGAATTAAGAGTGACTCAATTGTTTTCATCTTTATCGTCTGCTTTTGTTAATCGTATATATCGCATTGTATTTATTACGAAAAAATGATAAAAGATGAATAATACGTATATAAGATAATTCAAAATGCTACCAAGACTTACACCAATGTTGTATTACATAAACATTACACTTTGTAGGCCGTTGATAAATCCTTACTATTAGTCCAATCAATCTGTCTGTGCCCCTATGTTAAATGGTCACTAATTGTAAACAGCAAAAAAAAATTTGAGCATATAGAAAATAAAATTTTAAGAAACTTTTTCTTCGAGAGCAAAAAAAAGTTTTTTGCTCTCAAAATGGCGGCCGATAATATAACCTAAAAAATTCGCAAAAGTAAAAATAAACGGTTTCTCGCGAATAAAAAAGAAATTTTTGCTCAGATTGGAAAAAGTTAAATGAGAAAGTTTTAGATAATGAAAAAATCTTTCGATTTAATTTTTGTGAGCTCGAATCGATTCATTACATTTCGAGATATATCGAAAAACCCGTTGAAAATTGCGTCTTTTTGTTTTTGCTCTAAAAATAACAATATTTGATGAACACATTCAATAATTTCAGAAAATATAGTCCTCAGTGAGATGGAAACAATCGTTTTTGTACAGTTCTAAATATTTTTAGTTATAGCTGTTTTCGTAAAACGGCTTTTCTATCGAAACGGATGGTCCTACAGACTTGTTCTAGGGCTTATTTTCTTCGTCAGTAGTTGTACTACAAATATATTCTCTGCAACAATCGATTTTTTTAAAATTTTTTATATAAAAAATCGCGTTTGAAAATGACGTGATTATTGTACATCGGCTTTATTACAAGAATTTATTGCCAAAAAACCGATATAGGAAAATTACGTCATTTTCAAACGCGATTTCTTATATAAAAAATTTAAAGAATCGATTGTTGCTGAAAATATATTTGTAGCACAACTCCTAACGAAGAAACTAAGCCCTCGAACAAGTCTGTAGGACCATCCTTTCGATGGAAAAGCTGTTTTACGAAAACACCTTTTTTTACGAAAACAGCTATAACTTTGAAAAAAATGTATATTTTGGAATTGTACAAAAACGATTGTTTTCGTCTCATTTCGGACTACATTTTCTGAAATTATTAAATGTTTTCATCAAATATTGTTATTTTTAGAGCAAATACAAGAAAACGCAATTTTCAACGATTTTTTCGATATATCTGGAAAAGTAATATATCGATTCGAGCTCATAAAACTTGAATCGAAAGATTTTTTCATTATATACAACTTTCTTATTTAACTTTTTCCAATCCGAGCACAAATTTCTTTTTTATTAGCGAAAAACCGTTTTTTTGACTTTGCGAATTTTTTAGGTTATGTTAGCGGCCGCCAATTTTGAGAGAAAAAAATTGTAAGTTTCTTGAAATTTTTTTTTTGCCCTCAGGGCTGGGTGTTTGTCCGCATTTATATGTGTAACCTTCCCCTACACAAGCCTTGCCTGTAGGCTTTCTGGGGAAGGATGTCTAATTTCCGTGTGTCCAAAAATAAAATAAAATATGTCCAGTGCTGTGCAGAGCCTTATTTACACAGCGCTGCTACTGAATATCGCCAATGCCCAACGCGGTGTATAGCCGAGAGCCGGTATATTTGATAGGAGACATGGGTTTTAAGACAAAATTCATTTGAAAGTTTTATATATTTTGATTTTTAGTTTTTTCTAATTTCTAAACACTAGTTATCCAGGGAATATTAAAGCTATAAAGAAAAGTAAAAAACAAAAATTAATCCTAAGTATATTTATTCACATAAAAAACATATAATTTTATTTCTAGTAAGTAATCTCTTTTAGTATGATAATCTTCAACACATTTCCCAACACATACAGGAATTTCACAATGCCAGAACATGAAGCAGGTTTCTCTCCTTTTGTCCTGTTTTTCGCAGACTGAAGAATTTTTTTCCCGCACCTATGAATTTTCTACTTCCTGAAAGCCTAATTGGTGCATCTTCACGAGAGGCTCTTTTTGCTGCACTTTCTGAACGTTCTGAATGAACATATTGATTTTCAATCCAATCTCTTGCAACTTGTAAAAAAAGGAAAATATGATTTTCTTTACCAGATTCAGTTTCTTGTCAAATCAACACTCTTCATATACATATTCTACTCCATAATACTTTTAGGATTTGTTATTATTTCACCAGTCTTTCGATTTTACCGGTTTCTATTATTCGCGCCTTATGTATTGTTGAAATCATTGTTACATCTCTTTTGTCTTTCCAGACATGTATTAAAACTTCACTTTTTCTACGGAAATCATGTTGCTTAATTATTTTTAGATCTTGAGGTAACCAACGATTTTCCGTTATTGTACCACAAATTCTTCTCTTTTATGATCTATCTTTTTAATTATCTAAAAGGTTTATCAATTTTTTTTTTGAAATTTTGCAAATTTTCTCCACTACCGCTACATAATTCAAATTTAGATATATATCCACTATTAGACTCGCATAGCATTCTTACAAGTAAGCCGTATTTACTTATCTTTCCTGGGTTGTAGACACGGAAACTTAGTCGACCTCTGTAAGGTATCATTGCTTCGTTCAATGAAAGATTTTGTTTCGTTTATAAACTTTATCAAATTTATTTAAAAAATATTCCATTATTGAGTTTATTTTGAAAAGTCGACTTGCGTTTTCTGGCATTTTATCATTGTCGGAAAAATGTAAGGATTGTAGTATTTGTCTGAATCTATTTCGGGTCATGACTTTAAGCAAAAATTGGCGTTTCAATGTGTGGATCAGTAAACCAATAATCGTTTATACTATATTTCCTCACTTGTCCCATTAAAATATTCAAACCAAAAATTACTTCACGTCGGATATTGTTGTATCTTCCCACTGCTTAGTGTTACACATTTATATTTCTGCATATTTTGCATATGATATCTATTTGTTTCTGTTACTAATAATTCAAAAAATCCTCACCAACCAACACATCCGCCACTTCTGAAATATTTTCTGAATTTTTTGGAATCACCTTAACACCATCATTTCTCAAGAAGAAATTTATATTAGTATCAGTATCATTCTGGGACCAATATATTGTTGAATTATTTTTTCGTTTTTCTAACTCTATATCATCGCAATCGCTACTCTCAGACTCACCTACAATTAGTAAAATTTTTCTTTTTATGTTCATTGGAAACTCATTGAATCATCGTTTCCACTTGTATAATTTTCAGCCTCGGATAATAAATCAGCACACTTCTTGTTAATACGTCGATGCATTCAAAATTGTCTTCTTCCATTATAAAACGGGGTAAACAATTAAGTTAATAAAACAATTAATTCATTAATTATTGCAAAATATAACCAAACATTTTTCAAATTAGACTAAGCCTAGTTTTCAAATAAAAAATACTACTATGTCAACTGAGCCTGGATTTCGAATACAAAGTCAACGGCTACCGGATTTTAAACAAGAAATACGTAGTAATACGTCAACGGACAGTAATGTGTTAATTATATAACATAATCTTACCTTTTAAAAATGAACATGTACAAAATATAATAGAAAATAAAATGTTGTAAAATTCAACATAACAATTAATCCAACTTGAAGCCATAAAAGTAGATTTTTTCCTGCCCTCAAGATGACTCGTTAATAAATTCACAAATTTTCTATGGTTTTATCCAATAATTCGAAATAGTGAAAAGAGGTCTTGTAGATATATTTAAAAAAATCCTATATTGAGCTTAATCTAACCATTTCGTACGATTTTTATAACTTGCTTTTATATTTTAGATTATTTCAGCCATTGGCACTTGGAAAAGTTGTAGCATATTTTCAAGCAGGCCAGACCACGCTTTCCAGAAATGACGTCTACAAATATGCAGCCATCGTAATTGGCCTAAATCTATTCAGTAACATATATAATCACAATTATGTACAATACATAATTGAATATGGAATTGGCGTACGAACTGCTTTCGCAGCCTTAATATATAGGAAAGCCCTAAGATTAAAACCAAATGCATTTTCCGATATAAGTATGGGAAACATAGTAACTCTCATAACAAAGGATGTGTTTGCTTTTGAGACTGCGCTTACGTTCCTTAACGATGTATGGGTTGGTTTCATACAAACTGTCATCATTACATATATAATTTATACTCGACTTGGGATATCTGTGTTGGCTGGAGTTGGATTTTTCATTATCATAATCCCTCTGCAAGGTAAGTCAATATTCCAAAAATATAATAAGTAAAAGATGGTGAAAGTTATCAAGGTCATAATGGTTATCAATATTATACATATTTGAGTAAGCTACGTGGAAAGTTGACGAAAATTAAGTTCTATGGACATTGTACCTAAATGAGTTGTCTTGTGTACTTTTACATGAGTTGTCTCATGTAAAATACTAAATTATACTCCTTCTGTCTCAAACTAGTTGTCACATTTGGTGTCTAAATTTTGTCCTAAATTAGTTGTCACATTTCGAAAAAATTATAAATAAAAAAATTAGGCACACAAAAGCCGGTAAATAGAAACTGAAATTATTATTTTTTAACTAATTTCACAAAAATATTGATTTCGTACTCGTAATTATGGATAATAATTCTTATACTCCTATATGAAGGTAATTCTAAGCTGCTACAAACTAAATAATATTAAGATAATTTTTGGCTTGTTAAAATAGCTTCAGGGTTACATTTGATGCTATGTGGAAGGCGGTTTCCATGTTTTAATTTTTCTTTATTCATATGTACAATCTTGTATGCATCGCTCCCAGAACACATCATTATTTTTGCATGCATGTTTGCAACGTTAAAAAAAATTTTGTCTAATTTCTCTCTGTCCAATTTATCGAAAGCAGTTTCCACAGCACCTATTAATTCATCTATGTCTTTGGTCACCACGGATTTTATAACGACTGAATTGCGTTAAAAAATCCTAAATCAAGCATTCAGGTTGGGACTATTTGAAGGCTGACACTTTAGTTTTAATGCCACCCATCTTTAATTGCCTCTGCTTGTACATCAGGATCTTCAACGGATAAGTGAGGCTTTGCATTGTCTTGTTGGATGTAGATCGGACCATTCTTTGCGTACCGAGAAAACTTTGCACGAGTGGCAGGCATTACTTTTTTAATAATCATTTTTTTTATTTATTCCTTGTTGAAAGATTCTACAACTTTAGTAACAAGTGCCCTTTTGTCGATTTTTAAAATTTATTTTGGCCGGTTCTGCATATACACACCCAATTTTCCATTAAAATATTTTTTCTCATGAGAATCCCACCTGGGTATTGCAACAGCCACCATGAACATTACTTTTGTTATAAACCGTTTACTTTTACACTCTCGGTGAGGGTCTTCTTCATCGACGGCAATATAATAAGAACTTAATGTTTTCGTAATATAGAACCATTTTTCGTCAATATCAAAGTGATCCTTCATTTCGCAAAATATGCCATCGGGCTTCAAATGTTGAAGACAAAAGCGAAGTCCTTCAAGCTTATTTTCAACAATTAAGAAATATTTTACTGCAGAAGAAACACGTTTAAATGTTTTACCTTCTTTTAACATTCGATGTAAAGAATCCCTTGGTACGGCTATTGTTCATGATAAACTTCTCAGGGTACTTCTTTTATGCAATGGAATATTTCTCAATTTTGCTAAATTTCCTGAATAATTTTTCCTCTTTCTTCCACATTTGCCTGGTTTTAATGAATCGACGTTATAGTATATACTTTCAGAGTTTTTTAGCTATTTCCATAGTCAAGAAATTGTACGTCTATGGAGCATGAATTGCTCTAAATCAATAACCATAGCACCATGTTTGAGTTTTTCATTTTCACAACGTTGCAGCAAAAACTGAAGAACGGCATTTCAGGTAATGTTGTCCATTCCCCTTTTTTTTAATTAATCTTCTTGACGAATCACTCATTTTTGGCACTTTTTACAATGAATTAAAGTGACAGCGGGTGCACTTTCAAAAGTTTATTTGCCAATCTGTCATCAGCCGTGTAATTGCAACCTTCAAACAAACTTTATGAATGATGTGATTTTAAACTTCTCTTTTGAGTATTTAATTTTCTGATATATTACTTCCTGGATTAAATTGTATTTGATAATAATCAGCAGAAAATGGTCAAATGTGACAACTAATTTGGGACAGAGGGAGTAATTTTTATATTTTTTCGAAACGACTGTAAAATTAATATTTGTGGCACGTTTAGTGTCTCTTGTGAAAATTTTCTACTGGAATGATGCTATAATAATTACAAATTTGAAATAAGTTGATGCATGGAGAGAGGAATTTAGTTATGCATCTGTGTGCGAGAGCTCAGATGTGTTGATTATGTAATTTTTGAATAATCTTGCACACCAAATGAACAAATGTGGTTTTAAGAAAAACGCCTTTACTTTAAATTTAAGGAATGGAAAACGTTACTTCTTATACTTACAGACTAATCCACATGACACAACAAAATACATAATTCCAATAATTATTACATATACTAGTATACTAGTTCTTAATTAAATCACGTACCTTTTAATTGCTAACATTTTATTAGTTGTTCACCTGAAGATGTATGTGCAAAAGGCCTTTCCCTTTCTGGAAAAAATCTTGTTGCTCTAATTAGTGCTGCATGCTGAAATCGAGTCGTTGGAGTTTCTCTTGAGCTGCTTTTGAGCGAGGAATAAAGCAGCAAGATGTGAGATATACATCCAATATTTACCTGAGTGTATTGGTATAAAATTTTGTATTTTATTTTAGAAATACGATTAAAAGGATTAGAGATGTATTCTGTATATTTTATAATCAGTTCATGCAAAAAGAAAAACTTAACTCAATTTTAACCCCCTTAACTCGAATATACGAAAGTAGTCACTGATGGAATTTAAAACGTGCTCTTTCCTTGAACATATTCAACCAACAGTAGTACTAGTATGGAAATCAATTATATCATTCGAAAATGTAATATCATTTGTTGATAGTATATTACATTCCTCTTAACAATTGATACTTATTTATATTATTTTTTAATGCACCTGTATAACAATATTTCGATAGCGATGTTACCTTCGTTAGCAGGATATGTTTCTTATTCGAATGAGAACTTGAAACTGACTAGGTTAAAAAGAAGTAGGTATGTTGTGTAGCGTGAAGAATATCCCTGCTCGAAACACATAACTCGATTTGTAGCATTTTTGATTCTATTTACTTATTTAAGTTTTATACATATTCTCAAGTTTTATACAATTCTATTTGGTAATTTTTTTCTGGATAATGCTAATTAATCATAAATGGCTGGAGGTTTAAAACCATGTAATCTCTTTTTAAATTCGCCTACTATTGGTTGTTTATTATGTACTTACTAAAGGTAAAGTTATTTTTGAGAGACCGAATGCTGTCAGGTTGAGCGATCCCACTACTCATTCGGTTATTTCTATTAAAGCGATTTAATGGAACTGTGAATGACAGTAAATATTTACATATTTATCTTTTGCGAATTTGCTATGTGTCTCTAATGATACTCTCCCATTTTATATAAGTTGTTCTTGGACTAACTGCAGTAATTATTATCCATTAACAAGTCGACTCAATGAATGTCTTTATCCGTTATTAATAATAGATATAATATTCATGTGTAAAAGGTGTTAAATAAGAGCGCACAATGTGAATTATAAATAAAACATGGTTTTATATAGCAAAGTATTGAAATATTTGTTAATTTATAATATAGATATTTTGGAATTGTGTGGAATAACGCATACGATAAATGGCTGCCACGGCTTTGATGGCACACAAATACTATTCTGGAGACATTTTCATTAACGGTTTTGCATAACTGTGGCGGTATTTCGCTTTCAATGCTTGGGTGATCGTGGGCATGTTGCAGTGAACCCAAGACTTCAGAAAACCCCATAGGAAAGTTTATAGGTATTAAATCGCAAGATCATGACGGCAAATTCTGGCCATCAAAACGGGAGATGACACGATCAGGAAAAGACATATGCAAGACCGTCAATGTTTCACGGGTGGTATGGCAAGTGGCACCGTCCTGTTGGAACCACATGTCTTCAAGAGCAATATCTTCCAATTGAGGCACAATAAACTGGGTTATAATGTCACGATAATGTTCGTTATTTACCATTAATTCATTACCTGCCCTATTTTCAAAGAAAAATGGTCCAATGATTCCCTCAGACCACAATGCACACCAAACAGTGACACGTTGGGGAAGCATATGTTTCTCGTGAATCATTAGTGGACTCCCAAATGTCGAAATTTTGTCTATTAACGAAGCCATCAAGATGAAAATGAGCCTCGTCGTTGAAGATTATTTTGTCTATAAAATCGACATTTAGTTATACTTCTTATTCAATGATCCAATTGGTGAACTTTCCTCACCGTACATGCTCTGTTGACAGAAGTTGTCGAGTAAATTGGATTTTGTAAGCA
Organism: Rosalia funebris; assembly: GCA_037954035.1. Lineage (NCBI taxonomy): Eukaryota > Metazoa > Arthropoda > Insecta > Coleoptera > Cerambycidae > Rosalia > Rosalia funebris. The sequence continues at coordinate 5,435,309 of JAZFAV010000010.1, read as the reverse complement.
TAGGCATATAAATCTTTAGTGAGAATACGGTGAAGAGTGGCTGTTGAAATGTTCAATTCTTGTGCACGATGACAAATTGAGGTCCTTAGACTCTCGGCCGTACTCTCGCGGAATGCCGTGATGTTTTGTTCTAAACGACCACTAGGAATTCGTGTCTCGTGTTTCATATCAATAACTGAACCAGTGTTTTCAAATTTTTCTATTATTCTTTTCACAATTGATAAATTGGGAACATAATTTCTATCGAAAATTGGACGCACTCTACGAATCGTAGCAACCAAACTTTCACCATTTTGATAGTAATGTTTAATAATAAGGATGCGTTGCTGTATCACGTCGAGCTCCATGTTTACTGACTCCTATCGGTTCACTATCGACCTGTCACAATTATTAGGTCGAATCATGAAAGCCAAAGTGGCACACAATTCAAATTTTGCGCTCTTATCGTAACACCCTATAAGGTTAGATGTAAATTAATTTTATGTTTATCACTTTGAGCTCGAATAATATAAATTTATTTTTAGTTTTTGTGGGACGAAAAGCTAGTTTGACGAGATTGGTATCGGCGAAGAAAACCGACGAGAGACTGCAAGTTACGAAAGAAGCATTTTCAGCTATAAAAATAATTAAAATGTACACATGGGAAAAGTTCTTTGAGAAAACAATAAACGATTATAGGAAGTAAGTATACGGTCCAATCAATGTTCATTATTTTCGCATTATCAACTGGTTTCACATGAATGTCCGCACTTGTTTGAATTATATTCTTATTTTCAGAAAGGAAGTGAAGAGTCTAGCAATTGTATTCTACTTAAAATGCTTTATTGTCGTCATCGGCACATTGGTCTCCAAGCTCTCATTTTATCTACTTCTAATGACCTACATTTGGATGGGAAATTACATTAATGCGGAACTCGTCTATTTTGTCCAGACCTGCTACATAAGTTTGAGGTCATACATAACAGTTTCCATTCCTTTCGGGATAAGCCAAACTGCGGAATTACTTGCATCCGCTAAGAGAATACAGGCCTTTATGAATGGCGAGGAGTTGAAAGAAAACCAACAAACAAAAAGTATTCAACACCCCAAGGTCTACTTAAGAAACGTTTCGGCAAGTGTAAATAATGTGGAAGTAATGAAGGATATATCTTTATTTGTGAATAAAGGGTTGTTACTTATAACAGGCAACGTAGGAAGTGGGAAAAGTGCATTACTGAAAACCATATTAAAAGATTACCCAATTAGTAAAGGTCAAGTACTTGTAGAAGGCACTATATCATATGCATCTCAGGAGCCATGGCTTTTCCCCTCGAGTATAAGACAGAATATTTTATTTGGCCAAATGTACAATGAGAAAAGATATCAAGAAGTATTGCAAGTTTGCGCCTTGACATTTGATATAAATAAATTCGAGGATGGAGACCAAACGATTGTTGGGGATAGAGGGGTGAATTTAAGTAAAGGTCAGCAGTCGAGAATAAATTTAGCGAGAGCTGTCTACAAAGAGAGTGACATATATTTGTTGGATGATTGCCTCTCTGCACTAGATACTCATGTGAGTAAATACGTTTTCAGAAAATGTATTAGAGAATTCTTAAAAGACAAAATTGTTATATTAGTAACTCACAATATTAATCACATTAAAGATGTATATGGGCACAATGTACTTATTATTGAAAATGGCTCAACCTTGACAATAGAACAGCAGAAACAGACATTAGATAAACGCATAACTTATTACATGGACGATGTAGATTTTGATTATTTTTCTGAGGAAAAAGAAGATCCATCGGAGGAACTGTTAATGGAAAAACACGAAGCAAATGATTACACGGATGATGATAAGGCGCCGCTATTAAAAAATAATCACCCTGAAGAACCTATAAAGAGTCTCTATCACGAAGAGAAAAAATCGGGAAAAGTTAGTCTGGATGTGTATCTTCGCTATTATCGATATACTGGAGGAATATTTGTATTGATCTTTATTTTGATCGTATTTGTTATTGCTCAAGGTGCATTATCATACACCGATAAATTAGTGAGTCAATGGTAAGTGTGAAAATAAGATATATCAAATTAGAGAAAGATTATGGAAATTTAAGTCAAGTACTGGTTATGTTTAGTTATAAATATTATAACAGTATTTTTAAAGTATTTAAACATACATAAAGTAACAAAGCGACTAAATTTATTTCATACTAGTTACTATTAACTCAAGTCTCCGTCAAATTAAGCAAGAAACTTTGATGTAACTTATTTTGGATAATTTGGGTACTTGGATAGTTTATCATAATTCTGTTTAACTATATTTCTTTAAGTTCAGTTTATCTTCAGTCATGAATATACGATATCGATGTTATTCTTCGATTTACAGGATATTCCAGTCAGTAGTAAGGGGAATTAGTCAACTATTAAAATTATTATATCTGGATATGAAATAATTTAACTTAATTCCTGTATAAATTATATTGCTTTGGTTGTACATATGAGTCAATATCTTATTCATTTTTATGATGATTGAGTGTTATCTTGAATTTATTCAGTACTGAATATTCAGTACTCATATTCAGTATTGAATATGCATGATGTATCATGCATAGTCAGTATGTTCCGTAAATTGATTTATTTTGATAAGACGTAGTGTTTTAATACTACAATACTACCAAGTTTAAAATAATGCAATAGTAGGACGGTAAGGAAAAGAGAGAGAAGCACTGTACGCGGGTGTATAATCCATCCTATTGTACGGAGTTCCAATCCGATACTCCATTCTGATAGACTTACATATTTAGAATGGAAAAGATATATAGAAGAGTTCTCCTAAGAGTAGCGAAGGTCGTGCAGGTAGCCACAGGCGTTGCACTTATACATCTCCTAGTAGAAAAGAGTAGATATTTTATAGGTATGCTGAGAGTGAGGGTCACCCGTTAGCAGTAAAACTGGTAGCAAGAACAAATACCTAAAAACATTGGCTGCATGACACAGAACAGAACATCGATAAAGGGCAGTGTATCAAAAAGCTTCTCACCATAACACCAAGGGTAAATTCTAAATATAGGACAGAATATTTCCTAACCTAGTTTTAATAGGACATGGAGTGTACAAGTTCCATGCAAACATTTAAGAAAAACTCTAGATGATAGTTGCGGGTACTATGGACTCAGGAGCACTCCAGAGCATACAACATTCAATTGCGAAAGGTTGGGAATAGACAGACAAGAGGCATACTTATCCCTTGGAATGAGAGATCTAAATGAAGCTAACTTAATAGAGATCGCAGGATGCCTGGAATGTATTACACAACAAGATTCAAAATATTATGAAGGAAAAAGAACAGGACGAACGAAATGAACAAGAAGAAGCAAAATGAAATTCTCATCTTGCGAATATCCAACAAGAATCTGAATACCTAATCACCAGTAGGTGAGCAAGTCGTGGAAGTATAAACACAGTTAACGGTTAGGATAAGGACAGTCCGCGACTCGAATTATATCAGAAATAACGCATTGGGGATAGCGAATACAAAAAAAATTCGCAAAGACCACTTACATGGTTAACCCACGGGTACCAGCTACGACCTTACAAAAATAATGTAAAAATCTCATAATTCCATTAACCCCTTCAAAAGGCATAACGCACTTTATTCTCGCTGCAGTATTTCAAACAGAATCTAATTTTGGTTTCTCAGCGATATGGAATAACATTTTTATTGTTTTATTTGTTTTGATTTCAGACAAAACTAAAAACATATCAATTAGCATTTTAAATTTTCCAATTTCTTTTAATGGAGCGATATTATATATGTATAAGTATTTATGCCAAGCACCACTTGAAAATGGTTTTCTGATTTAAATCTAAACAGGTGTGTATCGTCTACATTAATTTGCTCAGTCATATTGTATATGGTATATGAAGCTGGATACATATGCTGTATTCGAGATAATATTTTAAATTTAAACAAATTATGTAAAATTAAATAGTTAAACTAAGAAAATTACTATGCAACAGCAAATCTATAGTACTTAAGTTATACATACAAAAGTTAGTTCATATATAAATTTTAATTTATGATCAATAAAATCAAATGCTATAATAGCAAGAAGTAGAATAATAATAGCTGACCGCTTTTTATGTAATAATATATCGTAAAATTAAAAAGTGTACTATATTAATCATTACACAGTAGTGTAATATATAGGTACAGAGGTATAAAATTATAAAAAAAACATTTTTGGAAACAGACAACATGTTGAAGTGCCATAGAAATGCGAGTGTCAAAACTAGCAGTTGTAGACAAGCAAAAATACTTTTAACTACACCTTGCGAACTAGCTGCAAGCAAGCAAAATACTCCTTCAATATGTCTTGTACAAGTCTATGAATCCCAATATTGTTGACGGAACATCAATAATAAATAAGCATCTCCATGTTATGGGCTGTACTGTCAGTTCTACGTAGAGGATGCAATTTGAAGGATTATACTGTGGAACATATCCTAAAGAGCTGCCCCGCACTCCCCGAGCTATTTTAATGAATTATTGACCAAAAATAGCATATGTAATGACCTTAATGCATATGGACTCTGTCATCCTTCTCCTTTATAGAATCAGGATTCGAAGTCCTTTTGATTTGAATTTGGTTACAATGAAACTGTCATAGTATACAAATCATAAATGAATTAATGAAACCATACATTACTGAAAAGGAGTAACTGTGCTAAAGATATGACAAGTTTAAAATGCCATACACGTGTTTTTGTTTTTGTTAGAAAACATAAAGATAAAAAATAAGAAAACTTTATTTTATTTCTATGGCATACTCTGTACCTCAAGTGCACATTGAATGCGTTACTGTATCTGGCAATATAATGTATTAGTTATATATTCGAACTTTTTTGAGGGTTGACAGTAATATGTTTGTTTATTGCATTTGACCGTCGAGTCTCTAACAGTATGAACTTAAGAAGTAAATATTTAAATAAATCAATCCTCTGTGATATTGTTTCCTTTCGGTCAGTAATTCTGACCATTAAGATATATTAGCCTAAGAGAATATTTTATCTAACAATTATCGATCTGAAATAGTAGTTTTAGTATATAATAAAAAATATTATTATGCGGAAAACAATTATGTTGCTTATTGTTTATTATTCTAGTCATATAATTCTTCTTTATTTGCTTCCTTTAATTACATATATAATAACAAATAGTGAATAACGTAATAGCTTTTATTATATACCATTAGATGTTTTTATGGTTATTGAATTCCTGTTCAAGCATCTAAATTTATTAAATGAATATGTAAAATTTTTATCACTAAAGATTACTGATGTACACGGTATGATTCATTTAGCTGAGGAAATTCCTTAGCGTCCATAGAACATTATATTTTGTCAATACAATATGCTTCTTGCTTGATTCTTAAAAAAAATGTCATCAGAAAAAGTAGAAACGAGATCTCTAAAACAGACCTAATTTATTTCTTGTATGAGTCGATGATGGATGGGGCGACGAGAACCAACTGAATAACCACCACGTAAACCTTATTTTACTCTTTAGATTTCTTATTTTGGGGTTACTTAAAACCGCGGGTCCATTGTAATGGACTAAATAATGTTGAGGATATGGTTTGAGTTAAGATAAGGACGAAATCGTGATATGCAGAATACTAGCTATATGAAAAATAGATTTTTGATCTTTTTTTTTGTGAAAAGTATTCCATGTATATATTACTAAATGTTATTATTAACATAATTTTGAAATGAAACAGTTTAAGTAAAATGTTCAATCCGGCCCTGATTATTTCTTACGCTTCTTGTCTGGTTACATCGACGTTATTTGCTCTATTGAAATATTTGACATTCGGTTTCAAATAACTTTATAAAAGCGGTGTTAATTCGGGAGATGAGCTGGGCTTTAATTGATCATGATACAATCTGATCAGATTAAAAAAAATGTCAATGAAATACCAGTGCTAATGCAAAGGATACTTGCTAATGCAAATAATTTCTTTATTCATCATTTTTCTTATTGGTCTATTAGTTGTCGGTGCAATTAGCTGATTCAACCACTACTCTTTTTATTAAAGCTCCCCACAAAAGACCACATCCCTACCTCCACCATTAGTAATCCCACCCAAGTATTCAATCTGCACTTCAGCTAAAACCAGGGCAGATCTGTTAAAAATGGGCGCTACTCAAAGCCAAATTAGTAACTCCACCTTTACTTTTCAACCTATGTTCTATGAAAAGAGGATCTGACTGTTTGACAGTAGTTCAGTCAGTAGTCAGTGTAATTGTGATACACCATTTTTCCATCATGCGATTGGTGTAGTGATATTTCAAATGCTACAGAACTTTATGAATTTACAAACCAAGTACTTCCAATATAATTTAACAGTTGGAAAGAGTAAGATAATTATTATTTTAAACAGCACCATGAAAGGTTGGAAAAAATCCCAGATATTAAACATCTTCTCCGTTAAAATAGTTAACGAAGGGGATGTTTAATATCTGGGAAATAACTTGAGTTTATATATCTCAGCGCTTTTCAGAAAATGTATTGTTGTTAGGAATACTGAACTTAATCCAGGTCAAATGTTACATTGATAATTATTTTAAGTAGTACTAAATGATGTTACAACACAGGGGGTATGTTATTTAGTATATATCACTTAATCATCATCATTAGGTCATCAGTCCTAAGACTGGTTGGACGCTAACCTCCAGCTTCTCCTATCTTGTGCTAACCTACGCATTTCGCTAATTGTGCTACAACCTACATCCCTTACTATTTGCGAGCAGTAGTCTAATCTAGGCCTACCTCTGCCTTTCTTCACTCCTATTTCTGCCTCCAAAATATCGCGGACTATTCCCCCATGTCTCAGCAAGTGGCCTACCATTCTATCTCTTCTCTTCTTTAAGTTTTTCCACATACTCCTTTTCTCGCCGACTTTCTCCAATACTTCTTCGTTTCTAACCCTATCAGTCCATGGTATTTTCATCATTCTTCGGCAACACCACATCTCAAAAGCTTCTAATTTCTTCCTACTTGCTTCCCCTACCGTCCAGGTGTCGCAGCCGTAAAGTGCCGTGCTCCATACATATGTTTTCAAAAATCTCTTCCTTGTTTCTAAGTTTATTACCCCCGAGCATAAAAGTGCTTTCTTTTTGTTAAAAGCTACTCGACCCTGCGCTATTCTTTGTTTTATGTCTTTATCGCTTCTTCCATCCCAATTTATTTTACTTCCTAAATAAGTGAAGTCTTTAACTTCCTCCAATCTTTCATTATTAATTTGTACTTTCGTTTTTGCTCTGCTCTCGCGCCCTCTGCACACTAACACTTTAGTTTTGTTTTTATTCACCCTCATTCCGTATTCCTCTGTCAACACTGCCTCCATTTCGTTCAATGCTGATTCTAGTTCCTCCTTACTAGATGCTAATACTGCTATATCATCCGCGAATCTCAGCATTTTTAGTTTCTGTCCCTGTACTTTAATCCCGAAATCTACTCTATCTTTTACCACATTAATCGCCTCTTCGATGTACAGATTAAAAATTAGTGGTGATAGCGTACATCCTTGTCTTACTCCTTTCCTAATACCTACTTCCCTTTCTTCCCCTTCTACTTCTATAACAGCAGTTTGCTTTATGTATAGATTGTGTACTACTCTCCTATCTCTATACTTCATTCCTGCGCTCTTTAGTATCTCGAACATTTTTTCCCATCTTACGTTATCAAAAGCTTTTTCTAAATCTACAAATCCTATATAAGCGTTCTTTCCTTTTTCTATTGTTTTCTCTAACATTACTCTTAGCGCCAGAATAGCTTCGCGAGTTCCCCTATTTCGCCTAAACCCGAATTGGTCTTCTTCTAGTATTTCCTCCGCTCTATTTTCCATCCTCTTCTGCACTATTCTAGTTAAGATTTTTGACGCATGGGAAGTTAGGCTAATCGTTCTAAAGTTCTCGCATTTGTCGGCTCCTCTCTTTTTCGGTATAGTAACGATAATGTTCCTCTTATAATCCTCCGGCATCTCGCCCGTTTCGTATATGTATTTTACCAGTTCAAACATCCTATTTACTACTTTCTGTCCCGCACATTTCAAAATTTCCGCCTGTATTTTATCTACACCCGGCGCTCTATTATTCTTTAGCCCCCTTAGTGCTATTTCAAATTCGTCTCCCAATATAGGTTTTCCTACATCTTCTCTATCGATGCTAGATTCTTCCTCTAATATCTCTCCTAATTCCTGGCCCTCGTATAAATTTCCTAAGTACTGCTTCCATCTATCCGCTTTCTCCTCTCTTCCTATCAGTATGTCCCCCGATTGACTCCTAACATTTCTACTTATTGTTCCTACATCCCTGAAGTTCCTCTTAATTATTTTGTAAGCCTCATCGGTCTTACCTACTTGCAACTTATCTTCTACTTCTTTGCATTTCTCCTCTATCCATTGTTCTTTCGCTTTTCTACATTTTCTAATGATTTCCCACTTTATTGCCTTATACGTTTTCAGTCCTTCTTCGTCTCGTCTGTTTTTGTAGCCTCGTCTCTTTTGCATTAAGTTTAAGATTTCGTCCGTTATCCAGGGCTTCCTAGCTTCCCTTTTATCGTGTCCTAAAACGTCCGTAGCCGCGGAAGCTAGACTATTCTTGATACCCTCCCACTCAGTTTCTGCGTTCTTGATTTCGTCCTTACTCGTTTTATTTATTAATTGATCTGTTTTCTCCTGGAACTTATCTTTCATATTCTGATCCCTCAATATGTCTACATTTATACGTTTCTTATCCTTCCGGGTTTTCAGATTTTTGAACTTTAATCTAGCTTTCATGACTACCAAGTTGTGATCGCTGTCTACATCTGCTCCTGGATAACTCTTACAGTCTTTTACTTGATTTCTAAATCTCTTCCTAACCAGAATGTAGTCTATCTGATACCTGTCTATCCCTCCTGACATTTTCCATGTGTACCGCCTCCTAACGTGACTTAATATCACTTAATACTACTTAAATAATTTCAAAGATATTTTTTTTATATAGTAATACAGTTATTAATAATAATTTATTATAATTCAGTTTGATTTCAGGGTAAACGTTGAAGGCAATATAACAACCTACGCACAAAACAATTTAACGAACACTTCTGAGTATGATCAAGCACTAGATGGACGTAGTACTATGATAAATTTGTACACAGTTGTAACATTAGCTGCTGTTACATTAGCCTTTTTCAGAGCATTCCTCAACTTCTTCTTCTGCTTGAGAAGTTCTAAGAATTTGCATAAAGCCATAACAGCTACTATCATAAATGCGTACATGAACTTTTTCGATGGTCATTTTATAGGAAATATCGTCAACAGATTTTCCAAAGATCTGGCTACTATCGACGAGTACATTCCGTTTATTATTTATGAAAATTTGAGGGTAAGCACCAGTCTTAGAATAATGTAATATAATAAAATGAAGTAGATACTTAATGAGATTTGATAAAATAGATATTGAATGAATTATTTAGTATGCAATAGCCACGAACAGTTTGCAATCTCTAAATAAAATTTGGAGAATCTATTTTAATAGATTATAACTTGTATTGTATAAATATAGATTATACAGAGAGAGTCAGATATCTATTATCATTTTTAAACTATGATATAAATGTTAAATTAAAAACTAAGTCGATCGCGTTTTGCTTAAGTAATACGCTTTGGAAGTTTAAGTAGGAGTAGGCGAGTTTATTATCAGTGGACAGCGAATAAATAAAAAGATGAACAGATAAAGAAATGAAGAGAGAAATATAAAGAGAGCAATAAAATTATAGTAACTAAATTAAGTAGAAAATGGCCAATTCAAAATATGGAAGATTAAAAAAAATTTCCGTTGCCCAACATATTTTCGAAAACAATCATAAAATAGACTCTAGTAACTTAAAGTCAGTAGAAAGTATAACCAACAACATACTATTAGATACCATGGAAAGTATTAAGATAAAAATAGGAAAATATAAGGATAACTAACTAATTTAAGAGTACGTTGTTTTGGTTGATAGGTAAATAATGCCATTAATGGATCAGCTAACCGAATGAATATCTCATTACGATTCACTGATTATGGAAATAGTTATAGGAGATTATGTATTAGAGTAGTGCACTAACAAATTTTCCCTTCACTGTTCACTGACCCAGAAGAAATACAGTCAAGTTGATTGAATTTGTTAGTGAACTAACGAGAGATCATATGGATGTCACAGAGCGTTTCTTTATAAGTGATGAGGATGAGGTTTAACCTAAATAATTACATAAGCTAGGAAAAAGATTTCGTTATTGGTCAAAATAAAATTAATGTCAAATTCAACAAAGACTGCATTCGCCTAAAGCAACGGTATAGTGATACGTTTCCAAATTTAGAATTATTGGACCCTTTCTCTTTGAAAAAAAATTATACTGTTACTGTTTCACAAGTTCGCAAATACATATAGAAATATTACACATTCTTTTAGGCCTCAACTGGGATAGTTATTTAAAAAGTAGTGGTTCCAGCAGAACGACGTTTATTCAATGAACATTCATGTGGTAAGAGTTTCCATGGAAGTACTTCGAAAACTTTTCCTTCAATAGTTAGTCTTATGTAATATTGATTTCTGGTAGTGAGTAGTGAGTCTCGCCATGACTAGTGAGATGACCTGATCTTACATACAAAATTATCTTCTTCGGAGCCACTTTAATCATAGGGTGTTTGTGAATAAACCTCTAACCTTTATGATCTCAAGAGGGATATACAAGATGAAATTCTGACATACCAGAGCAAATATTGCAAAATATAATGAACATTTTTGTCTTGTTGGTGACTTTCATTAATTAATCTCTGAATATATCGAAATATTATTATGTTATGCTGTCCTTGTTACATTTATCGATTTTTTCTGTAATGCTTCAAACTAATGATAGACATCTGACTCTCTCTGTATTTTATTAAAATATCAGTTATATGAGATTAAAGAAGGTAATATATTAGCTAATTTTAACGTGAACTTAATTTAACGTAATATTTTGCTAAAAAGTAGTAAAATGATACTGCAGTAACGCATTAGAGATGATGATTAAAATCATAACATTTACAACAGCAGCAGTAATTTCATGCAGAAATGCCTTATGTAAAAGCATTTACCAAAAATTTCAGCTCGAAATACTTGAGATATTCGAATTCGAAGATTAAGTATTTAATTATCAATTTAGGATAGAATCATTTCATTTAAACTCATACCCCATTAAAATACATGTCCAAGTTCTAAAATATCTTGTATAGTGCAAATTTCGTACGCACAAGTCTGCATCTGAGTAATTGTTTGACGGTTCTTTTTTAAATTTAGGCCGATCACTGGAGTGCATATTTAGGAAATGTTAGATCAAATTTTCGTCATATCTATGCTTCGCAGGGAATAATAAAAGAGGCGATATTTTCTAGTTTTTATTAGCGAACAAAATTTGAATTCAATCTAATGAAAACTAATCTCAATTTTATCTAAATTTTATAGAGCGTTAGTCAAAAATTATGAAATATATATTATGTCCCATTTAAATTTTTTATAAGATGTACTTCTCAGAAAAAGAGTTAGAACATAGAGAATTCGCAAATATATTAGCAAAAAAAATAACTAACTAATTAAGTTAATAAATTCTTCAACATAAATAAATTCGACAACCACCATCGGAAGTTTGATGTATGTTTCCATCCTTTTTCCAACATTGCGATTCACTTTTGTTGGTTCTTGTCTTATAATATTTTGACATGCCTGTCAAACGCATATTTCTCTAATTCGTAACTGCAATTCTTCCACAGTGCATGGTCGGTTAACGTATACTTTATTTTTGTTATCTCAAAAATAGAAATACATTGGGGTGATGTCTGGACATCTTGGAGTAAACTTTTGTAGTGGACTCCTAAGATCAACCCAAATTATAGGATAATTGTGTATAAGTAAATTATGTACTGGAGCACCGTCTGATGAAAAATAAAGATTTTAGCTTACGTTCAATAAAATGCCGTCTAAAAGCCACTAAAGGCTGTTTCACGAAAAATCAGAAAATTATGAGCATTTAAATATTAAATAAAAGAAGGTCCAATAATTTTAGAATAACACGCCAAATATTCATTTTGTATACATATTGATTTTTACTATTGATTATCCAATATGAGCTTTTTGACGCTTAGTGTCTTATGTTTTGAGCGGATACTACGCACTAAACTAAAATTTTTAACTAAAATTAGCTTCGTTACAAAAAATAATATGTTTCAGAGAGTGACTGAATGAAGTGAGCTGTCAGAGTGAATTTCACTCTACCTCCAAATCTCTGCAGCATAATCCAATTTTCTTCTGTTGTCTCCTTCTAAAAGTGTATGCTTTTTAAACATCTTGTTATCTTATTATTTCCTTATTTAGATTTAAGTTCAAAAATATTTATGTAATACTTACGAGTTATTATGGAATGTCTCGAAAATTCTGTTTTCATTTACATCACTTGGATTATATTTTCTCTCAAATATTGCAATGCTTCCAGTCTGATGAAGGTTTTATTAATTTTTCATATTATGCTAAAGCGTGTCAGTTAAGATGTCGGTTATTAATAAGTCTCACATATTTTCTTCCTACAGTTTTGATAACCTCTCTCCCTAAACTTTTTTTAGTAACTTCAAAACTATTTTTCTTAGAAACCACAATTTGAAGTATAAATTCTACATTAAACTGTAAATTACTTAGCTTTTGTCAAAAAACATTTCGATAAATTTAGCTATGCCATGACCCGATTGAATTTTGCATGATAAATCTTTGTTTTGTTATTATTAGGATTCCTTTTTAATTGGTTCTTATGTTGTTTAATAAGACAATATGATTGTGCCAAAATGTGATTATTGAGACTGTTATAGGAAAGCTGTTGCCTAATGAGAATCAGTGAGAATTGATATTTGTCCAATATTCCTGACCGTCCTCTATTATCCGTCTCATCACATTAGTTAAAAACGAAAAACGAAAGAAAATTAAAATAGGCATTACAATTCTTTAACCAAACAAGCGATAATGAAAGAAATATGCACTACAATACAGATGGACAGATAGTATAAATTCTTGAATAACAGAAATTTATAACGAAGTTAATCTTAAGTCCAACAGTGGGGCGTAGTAGTTAATTAATTAATTGTTTTTGTGTTAATACATTTTTGTGAGTTTTCTAATTTCTATTTCGCATTATGTATTTTTTTACCAACCCTGAATAGGATTTGGATATAATTTGTTTTGACTATGTTTTGCAGAGTAATACATCAGAATATGAAATTAGTCTTTTATATTCGGTTTGCTAATAAGGAATAAACAAAATTCGCTCACGTTATTACTTTCTGCGATACTGACAAAATTCTAACGTACATAAATATGCATTCCAATGGCGAATATGATCTACCAAAATTTGAAGAGGAACTATCAAATAAGAACTCAGATGCACGTTTGTGTCAAGAAATTGTAGCTGCACTTTATACGACATGGAATTTGTAACAGTTAAAACGACTTGAACAAATTAGTTTTGATTTTGACGATACTATCGATAATTACTTACTATAATATATCGTTGTCAGCTTTGATATGTTTGTTTCAGGGTATTCTAGCATTTATTGGAATTATTGTGCTGATTGCATCAGTGAATGTTCTATTCCTTATACCTGCAGGTTTTCTTCTGGCGAAATTATATTTAATCAGAAGATTTTATTTACCAACCGGGAGAGCTATAAAAAGATTGGAGTCGGCCAGTAAGTTTTGACTATTTGATATTTTGAAAACATATATGTCGACGGTTTGTTTAATGCCATCGTGTTAATTTAAGATTACTTTTTGTTTCTCCAAATTTTTATATTTGGATTCTTTTTGTAAGAAAAACTTTTAGAAAGTTTACAATGATTTTTTTTTTATTACAATTAATAAATGTCATACAATAAAAGTAATATCGTAGAACTGTCGATCCGTAATCAAGACAAGAGCAATTGTTTTGTTAAGTCTTCAGTAAGATAACATATGTTGATAATATACTATTTTAAAATATATGTGATGTACATTATTTATAAGGCAATCATTTATCCAATTTTATGCCAGAGGGAGAGGGAATTGCGTATTGTGATTACGTCCTTGTAGAGATACATCATTGTAGCATACTCGACTCTGATGCTCTTCGGTACAAATTAAATGGATAAGAATCCACCACATGGGAAGCAAATTTATAATAATATGACACTACGACTAACTTGCCTTGTCATTCAGTAGATGGCCCTAGTTCAATTTTGATTACGTATTTCAATTGTATAATGACCACGATCTTCAGGATATCATTCCATGTATGTATAATATAATATGCATATTGCATATGCATATTGTATTATACATGCAATATGCATGTATAATGATTCGTTAATTTTTCTTAATGTAGACGTCTAGATTGATGTCTTATCTTTAATGTATTCGCGTTATAAATGATATATCTATTTTCAGCTCGAAGTCCAATGATTGGTTATTTGAATGCCACATTAGAGGGTTTAACAACTGTTAGGGCATACGAGAAACAATCTTTATTGGTACATGAATTTGACAAGCACCAGGACCTATATACTTCTGCCTATTATATGATGCAATGTACCATCAGAGCATTCGGCTTTATACTTGATATAATTTGTACAACCTTCCTTGCTGCGATTATGCTACATCTTTTATTCTTCGATAGTGGTAAGTTCTTGTAGACGATGCTGTGCATCTTGTTTGTAGACTTTGTCATTGATTTCATTGTTTCATTCTTCTCGGTTTGCGAATATTACGTGTTAAATTGGAATTTGTAGCCAATTTTTCATCACCAATCTAAGAAATTATCTAAAAAACGGCCATGAAGTGCAATGCTCGATGAAACGTTGGAAATCAGTTTAACGCGAGATACATCCAGAAATCTAGAAGAAATTATATTAGCTAGCCAAAAGTTTGGCCTGTGTCAATAAAGGAGACTGCGAAATTCAAATTTGTAAGAGATAAGACTTTTACAAGCGAATAAATGATTGACGATATTTTTTTTTGTTATAAAACTGCTTTAAAACTATAGAGTATTTATTAAGAAATACTAACAGTTTAAAGTTCACTATTATTATTATTATGTTAAATGGGTTTGGGCCTCATCAGCCACTGATCGCATGGGTAGTCCCTTGGTCAATCATTATCCAAAAATGCTATCCCATAAAAGGAGCAATTTAGGCCCGCCTTAAGCCTCGTCTCCTCTAGAATAATAGGGGTCCCTAATATAAGGCACCTCTTCTCCTCCAGTGTGGGGCAGGTGTAAAGAAGATGAATCGAGGTTTGCTTGCTCGTCTTCTTTACAATATCTGCAGGCCGGGCTGTCAGTCAACCTCAGCTTGTGCTTATATGCATTCAAGCTACTATGGTGGCCCGTTATGATTCCCACCAGGGTTCTGGCTTTGTGAATTCTTATTCGACAACCCGTTACTCCTGTCCACTTTTTATTGTGCTGGTCTCTTGCCCAGCCATTGATGCGGTCTGTGATTACATTCCGACTTATTTCCACTGTAGGTTCTGGTCCATAGAGGTTTTTCCTGGTCCCTAGTCCGGCAAGGTCATCTGCAATTATACTTCCCTTAATGTCATTATGCCCAGGTATCCATCCAGTGGGAAGGTTTTACCTATCCCATCGCGTCGCCTATACACCCCCTCACCCGCTCCGTTCCCACTCTTGGCTCCATCCGTGTACTAGATGTCTCCATTGAGTGGCAATCCAGCTCGACCCTCTATCCAGTCGATTTTACTGGTGAGGGTGATCTTATATTTCTTGTCAAACAGGAAGTGGACACCCGCTTTCTCAGAGAGCATCCATAGCAGCCCCTCCTCAGAAAGTTCATTAAGTGTATTATAATATGCCATTCGAAATCTATTATATAAATATGACGAATATTAGAACTCGATTTATTAAAATATCTCTTTTTGCTACATTTATTAAGCACATACAAATTGAAGTAATTAATTTGTAAAATTGCTGACAGTTACCTAGATTGATTAGCCGCACATATTATCGATAGTAAAAATCAACTTTATAATAACGTAAATCAGTCGAAATGTCTATTCGTAGACATGATCAATTATTTTATTTTTCATGATACCAGTTCAAACAATTTTCGGAATATTGGATATGTAGAGTAAACATGTAAAGTTTGTAATAAATTCAATAAAGTCGATACCGCGCAAGTAAGAAAAAACAACTTTGATACGAGATTTTATCATAATAACCTAACATCGTCATCAGATTTTTTTTTAAATAGCAACAACTATTTTATAATGCTATTTAAGAGAGCAAATTATTTGACATATTATAATGTGTAACATTTTGTTGTAGGTTACATAACAGTTGTTTTTAGATAACAAAAATATGTTTTTTTAATTTAAATTAATCAAAACAGTGTTATAAAAAATAATTAATGTACACAAAAACCATTGAATTAAGTATTCAAATTATTTACCATTTATTTTGCGGCAATGTGACAAAGTTAAAAAAACTTAAATTCTTAACCAAAAATATTATTTAATGTTTCAGTGTTAATTAGTATTACTTCGTTCCAATATTCGTCTTTTAAAAATAGTCCAGCGCAATTAGATCCGGAGATCTAGCTAGCCACCTAATAGCTCATCTTATACCAATACACTTATTAGAAAAGATAGTGTTTAGGCAATTATGCATAATTCGTGAATAATATGAAGCCGTGTCATCTGATAAATTAATTGTTCTAATATTTGGACATTTTCATTATTTAGACGTAGTTCCACGAGTGAGATAGCTACGAGGATGAGCCAAATATAAACCAGAATTTTGTTTAAATAAATTTATTGTCACAGTAAGAACATTTTTGAATACATCTTATTTTTCTACATACTCTCCTCTTTTATGAATACATTTTTCCCAACGATTGGAAGTTTTTGTGCCTCTAATCAATTGCGCACAAGCCCTTTCACGTCTTGGTCATCAGCAAAACAGCTTCCTTCAAGTTCTTCTTTGAATGGCCCAAACATATGATTGTCACATGGTGACAAATCTGGGATATATGGCGGATGCTTAAGTGTTTCCCAAAGGAGTCTTTCCAGATTTTCTAGGGTCAAAGCAGCTGTATGTGGTCGAGCGTTGTCGTCAAGAAGAATCAGACTTCGGATAGACATATCTCGTCTTTTACGCCAAAAATCCAGTTTTGCTTCATCAAGGAGCTGGCAGCAGTAGGCGGCATGCAGTTAACGTCGCCTGCTGCTATATTTTATATAATTCAGTGTATGATAGAACATCCATAGCAGTGGCGGCTGGTGATATATAGACAACTAGTGCTGTAAACACCGGCAGCCCGCAGGCTCGCTTACTTCCCAATGCTTTAAACACGTGTTCCGTAATTCGTACCACGTGAAGGCCGGGCTGAAAATATCCACTCTATTGACCGTTCACTCTGTTGAACTGAGTGTGCAAGGTAGTATTTTTGGAAACAATTTAAAATTTAGCTTTACTTGACTTGTCATTTATTTAATGTTGCAGATGAAAATATGATGTAATGCTGTTTTAATTAATATGAATACATAAATTAAATGGCATTACTTTTTATTACAAGCAAAATTTAATCAGTGCTGCAGCACGGCAACTCTTATGTACCAGCCGCCACTGATCCATAGTATTATAATAACATGGCTGTTAAAAGTTTCAGTTAACCAGAAGCAAACACTTTTTAAAAAGCTTACATCTGATTAAACAGAACTCCTAATAGTCGAATAAGATGAATCATAAGATGAATGTTCTATCATAGACCTCAATATAACGTTTCTATAATTTTAGGTACCCAAGCCGGTGATGTAGGTATGGCGTTATCACAGGCAATGATGTTAACCGGTTTGCTTCAATGGACAATCAGACAGTTATCTGAACTTGAAAATAACATGACATCAGTTGAAAGAGTTCTCGAATATGCAGACATCGATACCGAAGACAAGGAAACTGGGGAAATTAAGGAAGGCTGGCCCAGCCAAGGGAAAATCGAATACAGAAACGTTTCCCTTACTTACGAGGTTACTAAGGAGCAAGTTTTAAACAAAATCAGTTTTGTTATTCAACCTCGTCAGAAAATTGGAGTAGTTGGTAGAACAGGCGCGGGGAAGTCATCGATTATTTCCACGCTCTTCAGATTATACGATTTCGAAGGAAAAATTCTGATAGACGATGTGGATACCAAAACACTATCTTTACACTTTTTAAGGTCGAAAATTGCAATTATTCCGCAAGATCCAATACTATTTACGGGTAAGGATTTAATAAAATGATTTTAATACTCTGTGTAGCATGTTGTTGCTTAAAGACTATTTTATTAAGTTTTTGTAGAAAAACATGGGTCTTAATCTTATTCATGAGCGTTAATATTTTCTTCCAGGAAATAGAATTGTTTACTTCTGAAATGATTGGGCCGTTACTTGATGAAAATCCATATTTATACAAAATTAAAACCTTTGCTAGTTAGATTTTCACTTTTTATTTGTTAAACATAACAATTGTTTCGTCAAAATAGTGGCATCCTCAGATGTTGAGTACATAGACTATGTACTCAACATTTGAGGAAGCCACTGTGTTGGCGGAACAACTGTTATGTTTAACAAATAAAAAGTGAAAATCTAACTAGCAAAGGTTTTAATTTTGTATAGAATTATTACAATGGAATGTATGGATTCCACACAATGTATTGTATGTATATATTCCATACAATTATTAGTAGCTATTCTGTAAATAATTTCTCTTATTAAACTTCTGAACATTATTAACTTTCGGAGTAAATCAGAATTGAAATTCATATTGGATAACAGCTATTTAGGAAGTAAGTAGATTTTAATTTGTTGTCTAACAACAAATGTTTGGTTGTATCAAAGGTCATGTAGATGATATTGGACCCGGTAAATATAAAAACTGCAAAATATTGACTTTAAATTACCGTAATTATGTGACCAATATTGCTTCTTTGTCAAGTTAAATATTTCACGTCGCTAGAAAAGTATTAAATTAAAAATTAGATAGGGCTATCGATTCAAGGTTTTATTGAAATTAATAGCGAAATGAAATCATAATATTGCTCGAGAGTTTGTGTATTTTTTTATATACAGCATTTATTAAAAAAAAAACAAATACATAATTATGTAACCAAAACAGTAAGTAATTTTAAAATAATAAATAAAGAATGGGTAAACTAATGATTTTTGTATTAGGCGAATTTAATATATTACAGCCAATCTTATATGACTCTAGTTGACATTTTATGATCTTCAATGTTGAAGATCCTTGAATTTCATCATCAATATGTAATATATTACATTCTTTCTCAGTAAATTCTTTCGCGATGGTACATATTTTTTAATTATAATTTACAAATCGTATTATCATCTATATATTGTTTATAATTAACTAGTATGCGATATAGTATTTAAATTTGGGTTATGTTGCATCTTCCTCAACTATAAATCATTTAATTTTGTTGGTTAATGAATTTAAAATTTTAATAAATTCTGGATTTCATCAAATGCGATAGTTCAAAAATATTCAACTTGTATTTAATAAATTATTATAATTAGCAAACCATACTACTTATGTCTGATTTCATAACAAAGAATAGAAAGCATAACATATTAAAAGTCAGTATTCTGTAGGCTTCACCAATATCACCTAAAACATTTTAGTAAAATGTTTTCGTATTTTAGAAAAAACAAATAGTAAATAACAAAATTTAATAGAAAAACTGTTTATATTCATTGTGTTATACATTAACACATCAATTTCATTGGGCAGATACTCAATGAAATTAATGTGTTCTCTAACTTCTTTATTATGTTAATAAGCAGAATTTCCGAATAAACATATTTCTTTACCAATCATTCTGTAATATTACTATCGGTGATCACATTTAGTCCAGCTGAACATTTCTCAATGCTACAACAAGGGTGATTTTGTTGACTGTGTCATGGATTTATACATACTAATACTTGATATCTACAGAAAACTTGCTACCTGGTTGCCCCCTTGATATCATCAGGAAATTTTGAAAAACACCTTCGAGTTCTTCGTTCTATATAATTTTCACACAATATATACTATAAAATAATAATGAATATTCGACCCAAATAAATAAAATTGTTTTTCTTCAACATCATCATTTCTATGGTGATTAAGAGAATGAAGTTAAATATTGGGGATAATTTTTGCATAATATTGATTTAGAATATTTATTAGATAATAGTGACTTGTGGCAAAGTATTATCATCTGCATGCACAAATGATTATATTAGGTACATATAGGCACATGTACCTGTTTTAATGGTATGTAAAGAAAGATCTAAGGTATTAACTAAATTCAATACACATCTGGAAATTGAAATTATATTTATATTAAAAATAAAAAAATATTAGAGTCTGTATATAGATTTGAATATTTGGACAAAAATATTCTTTTATTCACACTGATATTGACTGAATTTGCTAATATTTTCCATATATTCAGTTCAATGTATTTTGCAAGTAAAGTATTTTAAGGAGTAGTCACCAATATTTCAGTATTGTGGTGTTTGGGTACTATTAAACTGTACTAGCGTTTAAAATGTTTCAGGTACAATAAGAAGCAATATTGATCCTACTGATAGTTACTCAGATCAAATGATATGGGAGGCTGTAGACAAAGTAAATATGAAACACGCAATCACGAGCTTGGACGAGGGAATAAATGAAGGTGGATTGAACTATAGCTCTGGACAGAGACAACTTATATGCCTAGCCAGGGCGTTAGTTAGTAAAAACAGAATTATTGTTTTGGATGAAGCAACAGCTAGTATGGATCCTGAAACATGTGCCTTATTACAAAAGACTATAAGAGACAATTTTACTGATTGCACTATTATTACTATAGCCCATCGACTGAACACTGTATCTGACTCAGATAAGGTAATATATAATTTTTATTAAAAATGAAAAATGATACGTTATTAAAGTTAAGAGAATATGTTCATAATTACATAATTACGAAAACTACGAAATAGTTTTTATCACGTTTTCATTAACTCGCTTTCTTGTATTTTGTCTCTTCGGTACAAATTTTGCAATTTATTTTAAACGAACTTTCCAATGAGTTAGAGACTTGAAACTTTAAATATAGTTCAGAATTGGATGACAATGCAATATTAACTCACTTTCTTTTCTGTCTTATCGTTAGTGTCCCGTATTCTGAAAAACATGAGGCGCATGCAATAGATAATTAATATATTCACCTACCAATTTTAGATTTTGTTAGGAATCGGTATGGGGCTAGGAGAAATTATTTAAAACTTTTTAGTCCTTTTTATAAACGTGGTAATTAAAAAATATTCAATTAATTTTAATATTGAGGACGGATACATATTTTTGTAAATAAGACAATAGGTTAAATAGTACTACTATTATTTAGCTAGTGCATTAAAATAAAATATTAATTATATTATATATAATATATAATACTAAATAATATGTAGTTTATTATATATTGCGCCGCCACTTATAAGGCATTCACATGGGCAGGTCTACTAAATAAGTTGGGATAGGACAATTACTAGTCCATCCTTGCTTCATTTGCATTTTTTCGTTTATATTTGGTATATACTAATTTGGGATAAAATATTATATCGTTTTGTTTAAGGTAATGGTTGTTGACTCTGGAAGAATAGTTGAATATGATTCTCCTGATGTGCTATTGGAAAAGAAGGATGGATTCTTCTACAGTCTGATCCAAAATTCGGGTCTTCTAGAAACATAAATAGTCATGTTCTGTATTGTTATTGTAAATATAAGGCGATTTGTCTTCCATAAAATATTCATATTTGTATAATAATCGTTGATAAAAATTGACATTCAATTGTGTCGGCGGTACACACAATCCATAATTTTCATGTCGAGAAGGTTATTTATAATATAACTCACAGTTTTGACCATCTGTGTATTTTTAAAATGTAAATTCTATTGCGTAGGTCAACTGTTATAGTTATTATAGCTGTGCAGTATGGTTAAGAATTTTAAATATGCTATTTTTAATAAAAGAAGATTACCAATGGATAAAGTATTTTATTTCTGTACCAGAAGTATCTGTATGGTTCTTGATATACTTAAAATTTAGAACAAACTCATGATTATCAATTTAAAAATCAATATTAATTTGTTCTATTATACTTTTTGTAATATCGGTTCAGTTGTTTATATTTGAAATCTGAAAATACAATTCTAAAATTCATTATTTAATAATACTCTAGATTTTTACTATTCTGATAATTCTATATTTTCTACAAATACAAAAGTACTGGTTTTGCAGACTTACATAAATATCTCGAGATATTGAATATTTCGCTAATTTGTTAGTA
This sequence comes from Rosalia funebris, assembly GCA_037954035.1. Taxonomy (NCBI): domain Eukaryota; kingdom Metazoa; phylum Arthropoda; class Insecta; order Coleoptera; family Cerambycidae; genus Rosalia; species Rosalia funebris. Next base: position 5,412,841 of record JAZFAV010000010.1, on the reverse strand, counting down.
GGGCTACAAACTAACCCTAATATTAAAATACTGTATATTTTCATTAGCCTATCTATATACACGGGTGGCTTGAACTAAATTTTACCACACTGTGGAACTGCCTATGGGAAATATTAGATTGAAGGATCCTGAAAATGATGCTTTAAACCGGGAGATCAGAACAAGTGCCATTTTTTTCTCGTTCATTTTTTGGAAATAACAAATAGGAAAATAGGAGAAAAATAAAAAATTTAAAACAAATATTTTTGTGGCATTTTTCTTACATTACCATAGGATAAAACATATATTCAGGAGCTATAGTTAGGATAAAACATATAATTATATAGTGAGCATGGATATTGACAAGGCACACAAATATGCACGTATATACATATATATCATTACCTAGCGAAAGAAATATTGACAACAGTATTTATTCTTTTCATACATGAATGCACTTTGCAATGATTCGTTATTTAAATATAACATCATTTATACACATGCTGTAATGGATCATTTATTAAAAGATTTTAACGAAGCAACTACTTTGGTGGAAAAGTGCAATGTTCAGCGAGAAGTAACGTGCAATGGAAGTGCATTTAAAGGAAATTCATGTAAAACTCTGTTAAATAGTTTGGATAACCTCAGAGAAATATGTAGTTTAGGATGTCTGAGATATTTTATAGTATTGCAGAAGTTTCAAAGTGTCATTACTGCTTGCTTCGGGAAGACATTCGAACTGACCTATAAAGAGAACTTGATTCAATTTAGAACCGCCTATTTGGATTTGGTAGTCACGCCAAAAGTACATGTAGTTTTTCTTCATGTCGATGAATTTTGGACTAAACACCAAAGGGATTTAGGCTTGGCACAAACTATGGAATCAGTACATTTTGATTTTACAGCTACTTGGAATAAATATAAGTTATTCCATAATCATCTTTGAACTGAAGGCTATGTGCGAATATAATAATAGTAAACATGCATAACAGGATAAAGCTGATCTGTTAATTTTCAATACATTTGATCTTATTATATACCCTTCTTTGATAAGTTATAGAGTATTATCAATTACTATTGTAGTAAACAATGATTTCTCAGACAAGATACAAACTGTCTGTATGGTGGTATTAGGAAAAAAACAAGATGTCATTAAACAGGTTACCATACCTGTTTTAAACCGGTACAGACCTGTTTTATACCTGTACACACCTGTTTTATACCTGCGCCAAGAGTTCTTCAGACAACAATGACCACATGCCATCCGCATCAAATGTCCGCAGACAAATCCGAGGGTGGCCTGGTACCCGCTTTGCTATACTACTGTCATATAAATATTTTTGTTTTCTTTCTCTCATTTTTTTGTCAATTGTAAAATAAAAATACAATTTTTAAATCGATATCGACAGAAACAGCGTACTCTTAGATATAGAAAGTTGCCATTTTTCATATTATCGTATTAAGCTATCTTCATACTTTCAATGACATTCAACTACTATTCGTTATATTTTTAACTACATTTATATTACTAGAATCTATTCTATGGTTATTTTCGAAAATATATTGAGTTAGAAAATGAGTCACGTGCTTGACCTGAATCTTGCTACAATTGCTCTCTTCGTATGCCCAATATACTATTGCCTACAATTTTAACAATTGATTTCATAAATTTGAATGTCTTATTGTTTTTAGTTTTTATCAGAATCGTGTGGATTCTGCACTCTTACAGTTATGTTGATATTCGCGTACCTCATACCAGTGTAAAATTGAAACGTCGCCCGCCATAACGTAATTCCATTATTTCATAAATGTTCAGCTCAATAATGTACATATACCTCTTATATTAAAGTGAATGATCATCATCATATAAGAGAGGAAGCTGGATATGATTACTAAAATCAAATTAGTGTTAAATTTAAGCTATCGTTAGTGTTACACTTAGTTAGTCTTAGTGTTAAACTTAGTCTATTAGTCAATATAATGCAAAGTTTTACTATCAGAGGGTAACATTCAAACTACAGAAATAAGGAGTTTATACTCCAACTCATCTGCAAATGACTTACGTAATAAGGACTAAACAAATTAGGCCAAAACAGTTATTCTCCTGGCTATATGCCAAACACCGAGCACTGAATTACATGACAAAATTTGTCGTATTTTTGTCTAACAGAGTTAGCACTAAAAATACAGCGATTGTTCTAAACTGTGTTGTTAGTGCTAACTCTGTTAGACAAAAATACAAAAAATTTTGTCATGTAATTCAGTGCTCGGCGTTTGGCATATAGCCAGGAGAATAGCTGTTTTGACCTAATTTGTTTAGTCATTATATAGTCAATATATAGTCATTAGGCCTGCAAATGCCTAAATATATAGTCATATATTTAGGCATTTGCAGGTGGGTTGGAGTATAAACTCCTTATTTCTATAGTTAGTCTATTAGTCTTAAAAATTGTCCGTCTACAAAAATAAATAGCAGGGCTATACAAAAAGAATATTTTAATTATGATAAGCCGTAATTTGTAATAAACAAATATAGTTTTGATAACTAAATAGAATTTGCTCAAATAAATCATCTCATCCTCATCATGAGGTCATCAGTCCTAAGACTGGTTGGACGCTAACCTCCAGCTTCTCCTATCTTGTGCTAACCTACGCATTTCGCTAATTAATAAATCATCTATTGCTGACTAAATTAACGATCATATAAGAGACGATGATGATTACATTAACTGTAATTTAGCATATTTACGTTGAAAATTTAAGGTTAAATAAACGTTTTTTCTTATCAGAAATAAATTTTCCTCTTAGTGTAGGATTACCAACATGTACTTAATGGTCACAATTTTGATGTAGCGCTGATAACAGACCAAGATACGGAAGTTACTTTTTCCAAGATGCGGAATTTCGATTTGATGGCTAATTTTATAGTGGACAACCTTTTATGCACTTCCATTTCCGCTCGTCATCATTAGGTCATCAGTCCTAAGACTGGTTGGACGCTAACCTCCAGCTTCTCCTATCTTGTGCTAACCTATGCATTTCGCTAATTGTTCTACAACCTACATCCCTTACTATTTGCGAGCAGTAGTCTAATCTAGGCCTACCTCTGCCTTTCTTCACTCCTATTTCTGCCTCCAAAATATCGCGGACTATTCCCCCATGTCTCAGCAAGTGGCCTACCATTCTATCTCTTCTCTTCTTTAAGTTTTTCCACGTACTTCTTTTTTCGCCGACTTTCTCCAATACTTCTTCGTTTCTAACCCTATCAGTCCATGGTATGTTCATCATTATTCGGTAACACCACATCTCAAAAGCTTCTAATTTCTTTCTACTTGCTTCCCCTACCGTCCAGGTTTCGCAGCCGTATAGTGCCGTGCTCCATACATATGTTTTCAAAAATCTCTTCCTTGTTTCTAAGTTTATTACCCCCGAGCATAAAAGTGCTTTCTTTTTGTTAAAAGCTACTCGACCCTGCGCTATTCTTTGTTTTATGTCTTTATCGCTTCTTCCATCCCAATTTATTTTACTTCCTAAATAAGTGAAGTCTTTAACTTCCTCCAATCTTTCATTATTAATTTGTACTTTCGTTTTTGCTCTGCTCTCGCGCCCTCTGCACACTAAAACTTTAGTTTTGTTTTTATTCACCCTCATTCCGTATTCCTCTGTCAACACTGCCTCCATTTTGTTCAATGCTGATTCTAGTTCCTCCTTACTAGATGCTAATACTGCTATATCATCCGTGAATCTCAGCATTTTTAGTTTCTGTTCCTGTACTTTAATCCCAAAATCCACTCTATCTTTTACCACATTAATCGCCTCTTCGATGTACAGATTAAAAATTAGTGGTGATAGCGTACATCCTTCTCTTACTCCTTTCCTAATACCTACTTCCCTTTTTTCCCCTTCTACTTCTATAACAGCAGTTTGCTCTATGTATAGATTGTGTACTACTCTCCTATCTCTATACTTCATTCCCGCGCTCTTTAGTATCTCGAACATTTTTTCCCATCTTACGTTATCAAAAGCTTTTTCTAAATCTACAAATCCTATATAAGCGTTCTTTCCTTTTTCTATTGTTTTCTCTAACATTACTCTTAGCGCCAGAATAGCTTCGCGAGTTCCCCTATTTCGCCTAAACCCGAATTGGTCTTCTCCTAGTATTTCCTCCGCTCTATTTTCCATTCTCTTCTGCACTATTCTAGTTAAGATTTTTGACGCATGGGAAGTTAGGCTAATCGTTCTAAAGTTCTCGCATTTGTCGGCTCCTCTCTTTTTCGGTATAGTAACGATAATGTTCCTCTTATAATCCTCCGGCATCTCGCCCGTTTCGTATTTTACCAGTTCAAACATCCTATTTACTACTTTCTGTCCCGCACATTTCAAAATTTCCGCCTGTATTTTATCTACACCCGGCGCTCTATTATTCTTCAGCCCCCTTAGTGCTATTTCAAATTCCTCTCTCAATATAGGTTTTCCTACATCTTCCCTATCGATGCTAGATTCTTCCTCTAATATCTCTCCTAATTCCTGACCCTCGTATAAATTTCCTAAGTACTGCTTCCATCTATCCGCTTTCTCCTCACTTCCTATCAGTATGTCCCCCGATTGACTCCTAACGTTTCTACTTATTGTTCCTATATCCCTGAAGTTCCTCTTAATTATTTTGTAAGCCTCATCTGTCTTACCTACTTGCAACTTATCTTCTACTTCTTTGCATTTATCCTCTATCCATTGTTCTTTCGCTTTTCTACATTCTCTAATGATTTCCCACTTTATTGACTTATACGTTTTCAGTCCTTCTTCGTCTCGTCTGTTTTTGTAGCCTCGTCTCTTTTGCATTAAGTTTAAGATTTCGTCCGTTATCCAGGGCTTCCTAGCTTCCCTTTTATCGCGTCCTAAAACGTCCGTAGCCGCGGAAGCTAGACTATTCTTGATACCCTCCCACTCAGTTTCTGCGTTCTTCTTCCATTTCCGCTATGTATAATATATTTTGCCAAATTATATGCATCTGTAATAACTTCCTCCATAATATTTGCTTTAATTACAATTATTACTTTTTTAGTAATTCTGACTATCATGAAAAATATTAGGATGTTACAAGATGCGAAATATTATCACTTGTTTATAGAAATTCTCATCTCTATAAGAAATATGTAAATTTGTTAAAAAAAATATATGAACTGTATCAAATATTATTTCCGTGATCTATTTAAACGAATAAATACTAAAAAAAATATTTTATATACTAATTAGACAATCTTTGGGGGAGAGCGGAGAACATTTTGTATATAAATTGCTCATTTGGAGTGCGGAAAAGTAAAATTGACATCAGCGAACGATAAAATTCTACTACGACCATGCGCGGTGTTCATTTCATACCAAATTGGTGCGTTCCTATATGTACGTCGTTTGGCGTGAAACTGTGTTTAATTTTACACCACATCTCAGACAGTGCATATATTTTAATACTGTATTAGTATAGTACTTATTTTCTTATAAAGAATATGATAGGCAGTAAAAATTAGTCGTGGACAAATTTATTGTAATATCTATTTTACATCAACAGGTGGTGAAGTTTCTCTCAGATGTAGACACTCAACTAGTGTGTTTTGTATCTACAAATGTATGTATATAAATTTCGCGTGTAATTTTACATATTATTTTAACAGGGGCGTAGCGTGAGAAAATAATCTACGGATGTGATAAAAATTTTAGAGGGAGAGGTAGAGTCAGATGTATGGTAGGCCATATGAAAATGGTAAAAATAAAAAAAGACACTAACCTAAAATGATTATACCTAGGTATATATCCTAATTTTTAAAATGAAGATCAATTATTCGGTTTTTGTTTGTCCAACGACATCATCTATTACTGTTTCTTCAAATGTTGGAGATGATCTCATTCCTTCTAACAACACAGTTTCAATATTTATTAATACTAAAGCTGACAGTCTTTCTTGATTTTGAGAATTTCGCAGATAAGTCTTTATTCTCTTTAAACATGAAAATGATCTTTCCGCGGAATTGGTTGTGGCAGGAATAGTCAAAATTAAACGACATTTTTATGACTCCGGGAAAACAGAAGATAATTGAAGGGACATAATATATTGGTGAAGCTCAAACACAGTGCTCTTTTTCATATCGGGATCACTATAAATCACTGAATCAGTGATCTTTTTATTGCAGTAACTGATATCTGATATTTTTGGCTGCAGAATTTTAAACAGACTCGGAATGTGGGAATATTGCAGAAATTACTGGTAAGAAAAAATTAAAATCAAAGTCGCGCAATAATAAAATAAAAGGCCTCTAGCATAAATAACGGTTTCTCGATCCCATTCCTCATTTTCATTTTCCACAATTACCTGAAACAGCGCTTCCAAATTTTCCTTACGTTATGGCGACAGTCGCCAAGATGCGTTCACAATAGCATAACTAAGTCCAGAAATAACCACAACACCCACTCCAGGTTCCACTATTGACTGTGTAAGTTCACTGACCTTTTCGCCCATCTAACGCGTAGCTTGCATGTAACGTGGACCATCGCATTTCAGCACTGCAGCAAGTAACATGGGAGTCCAATAATTTTTGGCCGATTTGAAATAAAAAAGTTGATGGTAGCGTTTAAGGTAAATAATGTATGTTTGCAGTCGGTTTAAAACAATTAAAAAATTGTAATAATTGAACAAATCGATGCAACTTTTGAATAACACTAAGTTGCCAATTTTTTAAGGGATGCGACGCAACACTCGCATCCATGTACGCTACGCCCCTGCTATTTTATACCAATAGGTGGTGAAGTTTCTATATAGACGCTCAATTAGTGTGCTTTGCATCTATATACATATGTATGTATATAGGTTTCGCGTGTAATTTTACATATCATTATAGATAGTGTACATCTGGTTTTATTCAATCTAATAAATAATAGTAAAACGAATTTAATATACATATTCATTTATATACATATAATTTTTATTTGCTCATCCTGTATATATCATAACTGATAAGAATGCACAGGTACATTAAAAATTGTTACGTTAATTCTTTAATTAAAAGTTATTTACGGATACATTACATATTAGAATATCACTTCCATTACCTGGAATCCATTCCAGGTAATGGTATTATTCCATTTGGTTATTTACCAAAATCAAATTCGTAAATTCTTTAAATTTAAAAATTCTTTTGTGACAAATATAGTATATATAAAATATACTGTATAATAGCCTGTATTATAATGGATACACATAAGATACATCTAAAGATTTTTTCATATCATCATAATCTCTAAGATAAGAAATATTAGGTAATTTAAAATAAAACGAAGTTGTTGTGTACGATAAATCTTAGATAAAATGTGTATTTGTATGTGCATTTAATTGTAAATATAAAAATTGTACATGGGCTGGGTATTTTATGCTGCACCTACTGGTATAGTAATTATTTATTTAAGTATAGGGGAAACATTAGTTAAGGGCAGAGTCTTATAATATTTTTAAAATAAATATTTACCATATGTATAAAATACGAAAAATATTATATTCGGTTTACGAGGAATCGGTTACGCATAAAAACTTAAATTTTCAGAGCAATTCACTATTATAAATAAGTTACGGACTATATTCCTTATTTATAGAGAGACATCTTAACACTGACTTAGTTTTCCACAAAACACTAAAACACCATATACTACAGTCAACGAGCGTTTCACCAATCAAGTTGGCATTATCTGAAGATCATTGAAACTAATCTTATGATAACAATGGATCCTATTTATACCTAAATTATTGGTGTGGCTCAGTGAGTCCCGATCGTCACGCCACTTTGTGTGTTGAACACAATGGTGGCTGGCAATCATTGTGTTCAACACAGAATGGTGAACCTCAATTTTCTAGTCCATCGCCTACTAAGCTTCCCTCTCAATAAAGATAGGTTTGAAAAAAAAATCGCTAATCAAGGATATAGCTGAGTGTAATGGATATTCCGTTGGTACATTTGTAAAAAGATTAGGAAACATAAATTTAAAGAAACACTTCTAAATTCCTCGACATTTCAAACTGAAAGGGAACATGCAGAAAAACATGTATCTATTCCTTACGATCCTCGATTCACCCGTTGTATTAGTAGGATTTTTAAAGATATAGGGATGATGGTAGTTCATTCATCAGGAAGTAAATTAAAAGAACTTTTAGGCAATTCAAAATACAAAATTAACAAAAGTGACTGGTCGGGGATTTACAAAATCAGCTGTAACGACTGTAATCCAAGGTACATTGGACAGACCAAACGATCTATTCAAACCAGGTTCAAAGAGCACATGGCGCATCTCAAATATGATAGAACAGATAATTCCAGTGTTGCCCAACATGCCTTGGCGAACAACCATAAGATAGATATTAATGACTTAAGATTAATTAGGAATGCTAGATGCATTTGAAAGTTTAGAAATTGAAAAGCGTAAAAATAGTATGAATAGTGACAGAAGGCCTATTCCACATAGCCCACTTTATTGGTTAGTTACGACACACTGGGCCGCAGCCGTGACGGTCGTAGTTCAATGAGCCGCAACCTTGACGATCAGGACTAATTGAGACACAGCAATAATTTAGGTATAAATAGGATACATTGTTAGCATAAGATAAGTTTTAATCATCTCCAGATGATGCCAACTTTGTTGGGGAAACGCGCGTCGAGTGTAGTGTATAGTATTTTGGTGCTTTGTAGAAAGCTAAATCAGTGTTACCTTCACACAAAAGGTTCCAACCTACTACAGCATGAGAAACATTTTAACTAAAACCATATTTTTAATGCAGCGTTTTGCTTAATCTTATTAGTTATTATGATAAACGTTAAAAATGTACCTATTGTTGTTATGTTTTGGCTACACTTTCATTCTTAAAATTGTAAAATTCTATATTCTCCTTTTTGGAAGTAAATAGAGACAGAATCTAGAGTTGTATCTATGTACATTCCTGGTTCCATTATTATTAGAATATAATTAATTATGAATTTATATTACATACAATTTTATAATCCTGGAACCTTTGGTGTGAAGATAACACTAACTGAGTTTTCCACAAAATACCAAAACACTATACACTAAACTCGACACGCGTTTCGCCAACAAAGTTAGCATCATGTGGAGATGATTAAAACTGAGTTTTAATCATCTCCGCCAACAAAGTTGGCATCATCTGGAGATGATGCCAACTTTGTTGGCGAAACGCGTGTCGAGTGTAGTGTATAGTGTTCTGTGGAAAACTCAGTTAGTGTTACAATTTTATAAGGTAAAATTCCAACATTTTACAAGTTAGCAAAATGTTTTCTTAAGAAATTCGAAAATGTTCTTTTGTTTTATATTATAAAGTCAAAGTCAAGATTGTATAAGAACTTTTTTTGAGAAAAAAGTACAAAACTATAATAAACACCTATTTATTATTTAATAAGATTTAAGGATATCATTTTTTAAGGATACAAATCTTGTTAAATGTGTTACGCAAACAGTAAAAAAATTATTTTATTATCCTATGTTAAAAAAGTTTTTTCGGTGTTAGGCAATATAGCCATAAAGGTATTTTATATAAGTGTCACAGAGAATTTTTTTCCATTCGATTTTCAGATTCATACCACGACCTTGTCCAAATTATAATACTATCGACATTTTTTCGAAATTTTTTGTGTCAAAACACAAACAGAATAAAAAATATATATTTTTGGAACTTCTGTAACATGTTTTGTATTAGTTTTGGCCGAATATTGCTGTCTCAAATTCGATCACTCTCGATACTGTCGAAAGAATTTTTCATATTATCTGTTCTTCTGCTTAAGTTATTCTATTTAAGTCTCAGAGGTATTCAAAATCATGGAAACTTATTTTCTGTATTATTCGTTATACGCATAGGATATCAACCGTCATATTTAGGATATTTATTATAATATATGTATTATTATTATATTATATAGGTTTGGGCTTCATCAGCCAGTGATCGCATGGGTAGTCCCTTGGCGATGTCCTCTTATCCGGGTCATTATCAAAAAATGCTATCCCATAAAAGGAGCAATTTAGGCACGTCCCCTGCCTTAAGACTCGCCTCTTCTAGGATAACAGGGGCCCTAATATAAGATACCTCTTCTCCTCCAGTGCGGGGCAGGTGTAAAGAAGATGAATCGAGGTTTCCTCGTCTTCTTTACAGTATCTGCAGGCCGGGCTATCAGTCAGCCTCAGCTTGTGCTTATATGTGTTCAGGCTGGCTACTATGGTGGCCCGTTATGATTCCCACCAGGGTTCTGGCTTTGTGCCTGTTCAATTTAATGAATTCTTGGGCCCATTTCTCAATCTCTGAGTATTCGATGAAGAGTTTGGTTATTCGACAACCCGTTACTCCTCTCCATCTTTTATTGTGCTGGTCTCTTGCCCAGCCATTGATGAGGTCTCTGATCAGATTCTGACTTATTTCCACTGCAGGTTCCGGTCCATAGAGGTTTTCCCTGGTGTATAGTCTGGCAAGGTCATCTGCAATTAGATTTCCCTTAATGCCATTATGCCCAGGTATCCATAAGAGTTCCACCGGTCCTTTCCCTGCCAAGTGGTTCAATGCTTCATAGCAATTATAGACCAGCTTCGACTTTGTCGTTGCTGAATTCAGGGCTGCCAACGCCGCCCTGCTATCCGAGCAGATACATACCTTCTCCTGGGTCCGATTTTGGTCGGCCCCCAGAACACCGTATGTAATTCCAACTAGCTCGGCTCGGAGTGCGGTAGTGTATTTGCCCAAGGGGAAGGTTTTACCTATCCCGTCGCGTCGCCTATACACCCCCGCACCCGCTCTGTTCCCACTCTTGGCTCCATCCGTGTACCAGATGCCTCCATTGAGTGGCAATCCAGCTCGACCCTTTATCCAGTCGGTCTTAGTGGTGAGGGTGATCTTATATTTCTTGTCAAACAGGAAGTGGACACCCGTACTGTCAGAGGGCATTCATAGGAGTCCCTCCTCAGCTAGCTCTCTTGAGAGTATATTCAGGTTCCTTACCTTCCCTTACCTTCCTTCCTTCATGTTTCCTACTCTGTGCATTGCCTTTGCGGCTTCTGCTTTCAGGATGACATCAAGAGCTAGCTACCTGTCTTGGGCTTGATATTGCTGGCCGGGGACGGTAGCGATAGGAGGGGAATCCCATGTGGAGTGCCACAGGGGTCGGTTATGGGTCCTACCCTATGGAACATTATGTTCGATGGGGTATTTAGACTCAGAGTGCCCGAAGGAGTGAGGATCTTGGGCTACGCTGATGATGTTGCGGTGGTCGTTACCGGAAGAAGTGGTGTTGACGTGAGGGAAAACGCCAACCTCACTGTCGAGAGGATCAGAAGATGGATTGAGGATAGGGAACTGACTCTGGGTTTGGATAAAACGGAGGCAGTCCTCCTGACAAGGAGGAGAAAGCTTCCGTACATCACGTTTCGAGTAGGGAATACCGAAGTCGTGCCGAAGCAGAGTATTAAGTACCTGGGAGTCTGGATTGATAGTTCCCTCTCGTTTAGGGAACATATCAAACAGACGTTAGAAAAGGCTGGCAAAACTGTTTCGACCCTTAGTCGTTTGCTGCCAAACATTAAGGGGCCCAGGGCACCAAAGAGGAGAGTCCTCAGCGGGGTGGTGCAGTCGATCTTACTGTATGTCGCCCACGTGTGGGTAGATATATTGAGAAGGGACAAGTGGAAGAGGGAGCTCACCAAAGTCCAGAGAAGAGCAGCGCTAAGGGTCTGTAGTGCATACAGGACCGTATCGGCAGCGGCAACGCTCGTGATAGCCTGTATACCACCCATTGACCTTCTAGCAAGGGAGAGACGGGAGGTGTACGGAGGAGCTGACAGAGGTGCAGCAAGGGAGAGCCTATGGGAACACTGGCAGGAGAGATGGGTGGCGGAGCCTCGAGGGAGATGGACGAAGGTGTTAATTCCGAACATAAGGCCATGGTGCGAAAGGGCACATGGCGATGTCGGGTATTATTTAACACAGGTCCTTACTGGGCACGGCTGTTTCGCGCATTACATATTGGATATTGGCAAATGTGAGAGCAGAGAGTGCTGATCCTGTGGAGAGGTCGACGATGCGGGCCACACAGTGTTCAGCTGCAAAAGGTGGATAGGAGGAAGGAGAGATGCGGAGCAAAAGATAGGACATGCTATCACTGTAGATAACATGTTCCTAATCATGCTCGAGAGCAGGGAAAGATGGACAGTGGTGGAGCAGATGGTAACGGCCATCATGAAGGAAAAAGATAAGGAGGAAAGGGAAGTGGGGAATGAATAAGTATCCTGATTGATATGCCAAAGAGAAGTAAAGCGAGAGCGGTTCCTCTTCGGCATTATACTGATAGGATAGCGGAGGTTAACAATAACAGAACACCAGAGGCCAGGTGTCTTTTGAAGATTTTCCCCTCGAGGAAAAAAAAAATGACATCAAGAGGTGGTATCCCCGTCAGTATCCCCATCGCCTCGATCGATGTTGATCTTGGGGCTCCGGTTATACTTCTAAGAATCAATCCTCTTAACTTGTTAAGTCGGTTGGCTTTCGACTTTAAACAGGTTCTCTTCCACCAGACCAGTGCTGCATACGTCAGTCTGGATTTGAGAATTGCCTCATACATCCATTTCATGGTTTCCGGTTTCAAGTGCCAGCTATTACTAATGGCTCTTCTCAGTTGCCAAAGTGTTGCTGTGATCTTGGAACATATGTGACTTAGATGTTTTCCCCATGAGTTTCCCGTCCAGGATTACTCCTAAGTATTCACTTCGCTATTATAGCTTAGTTCTTGGCCACCAAGTTTCATCGGACATGCTTTTTTCCACTTATATTTCTTGGTGAACGCCATCACCTAAGTTTTAGAGGGATTGACCGAGAGTCCCCTCTCTCTGCACCAATTCACAACCTTGTTTAAAGCTCCCTGCATTATATCGAGAATCGGCTTCAGGAAAGGGCCCTTCGTTATTATTACCAAGTCATCGGCATAGCCAATTACTTGGTAATCCTTTAACCTTTCAAGCAGCTCATCCACTACTAGGCACCACAGAAGGGGGGACAATACCCCTCCCTGTGGACAGCCCGAGTCGACCCGGCCCTCGATGGTAGTCTTGCCTTTATTGGCAGTAAGCTGTCTGTTTCCCAGCATATGGTCTATCCATTCAGTGATTATTCTGGGGGTGTAGCATCTGCCTAGTGCTCCGCTAATCACCTCCCTGGATGTAAAGTTGAAGGCTCCTTCAACTTTACATCCTATATATGTAACACACTCCCTCCTATTGTTATATGATAGCTAAAGCTGTCCATCGTAAGTGCTGTCTGCATCAATGGTGTTATAAGTACATGGGTAGCGTAAAATAATGAATAAATTCCTTAACAATTCAAGGAATCATTTTTGGGAAAAAGTCTCAGATCCGTCAAATATTATTTGTAACTGTTTACATTTTAAAATGCAATTAAGACATACAGGGTGATTCGTGTAGGAGGTATGACGTCATCGAATTTTTTTTAAAAGAGTACATTTTTTACATATGCTATGGTAATAATTACCTATGTACATTACTATGAGTATAGGTTAGCTAAAAAACATGAAGAAATACGATTTTTGCAATTTCAAAATATGTACTAAATTTAATCGTAATTATTATTTAAGAAATCAACTATATAAATTAAATATTTAATTTGTACTAACTAAACATTTAAACCAAAATCAAATTGTGCATCGTTGCTGCCTAACGGCAGGATTTGTGATCAATAAGGTTTTTTATTGCTGTCAGATAAAAACTTTGAAATTGTGTCCAATATTCCCGATGATTGATGGGAGTATTATATTCAAAATTCTCAAAATGTGGATGTGTGGTATGTGTGGTATGTCGCGGGTCAATGGAAGAATTCTGATTCTCTACTTTGACGTGAATGTAACTGGTGCAAGATATTTGGATTTTCTTTGAGACGACCTTATTCCTGCACTAATAACCTTATATCCAGATGTAGAGGAATCTGATCTTTCGAGAAATTACTTTTTCTTCCAACAAGCGGCCAGCGAAATCGCCAGATTCGGAACGTCTAGATTAAATTTTGGTAGGAATACTTAAACAGTAAAGTATACGTTACTTGGTCAGAGGATTTAGAAAATTTAAAGGCAAGAATTCGCTACGAAATACAACGTCGAAAACTAATATCGAACGAAATCGAAACTAAATGCGTTGCTCGCTTTATGTTACAAATACCCAACCGTCAGTCAAATGTCCAGAGCTTGAAGTCTCGATGTATTTTTAAGGAAAGATTCTAATGTTATGATCTTCATAATTTTATATTAAATAGTTTAAAACTTATATAGGATTTGTAGATTTAGAAAAAGCTTTTGATAACGTAAGATGGGAAAAAATGTTCGAGATACTAAAGAGCGTGGAAATGAAGTATAGAGATAGGAGAGTAGTACACAATCTATACAAAGAGCAAACTGCTGTCATAGAAGTAGAAGGGGAAAAAAGGGAACTAGGTATCAGGAAAGGAGTAAGACAAGGACGCTACCATCACTAATTTTTAATCTGTACATCGAAGAGGCGATTAATGTGGTAAAAGATAGAGTGGATTTCGGGATTAAAGTACAAGGACAGAAACTAAAAATGCTGAGATTCGCGGATGATATAGCAGTATTAGCATCTAGTAAGGAGAAATTAGAATCAGCATTGAACGAAATGGAGGCAGTGTTGACAGAGGAATACGGAATGAGGGTGAATAAAAACAAAACTAAAGTGTTAGTGTGCAGAGGGCCCGAGAGTAGAGCAAAAACGAAAGTACAAATTAATAATGAAAGATTGGAGGAAGTTAAAGACTTCACTTATTTAGGAAGTAAAATAAATTGGGATGGAAGAAGCGATAAAGACATAAAACAAAGAATAGCGCAGGGTCGAGTAGCTTTTAACAAAAAGAAAGTACTTTTATGCTCGGGGGTAATAAACTTTGAAACAAGGAAGAGATTTTTGAAAACATATGTATGGAGCACGGCACTATACGGTTGCGAAACCTGGACGGTAGGGGAAGCAAGTAGGAAGAAATTAGAAGCTTTTGAGATGTGATGTTATTGAAGAATGATGAAAATACCATGGACTGATAAGGTTAGAAACGAAGAAGTATTGGAGAATGTCGGCGAGAGAAGAAGTATGTGGAAAAGCATAAAGAAGAGAAGAGATAGAATGGTAGGCCACTTGCTGAGACATGGAGGAATAGTCCGCGATATTTTGGAGGCAGAAATAGGAGTGAAGAAGGGCAGAGGTAGGCCTAGATTAGACTACTTGCTCGCAAATGGTAAGGGATGTAGGTTGTAGCACAATTAGCGAAATGCCTAGGTTAGCACAAGATAGGAGAAGCTGGAAGTTAGCGTCCAACCAGTCTTAGGACTGATGACCTAATGATGATGAGTTTAAATCTCTGATTTTTCTTTGAAAATTATTTTAAAATGCGCCTAATTATTTTTACTGATATATAAATGAAATAAAAATAATTTAGGCAAAATTTTACCAGCCAAATTACTTCAATAATGTTCCGAAAAATCCATGTAATCTTATAGCTAAACTATTTTGACTTTTAAACGAACTTTGATTTTTAAACGAAATAAAAATAATTTACGTAGGTACAATTTTATAAGCCAAATTATTTTTATAAAGTTACGAAAAATTGAAAAATACCAGGTGGTATTTTTCAATTCGGGACGTTTCAATATGTACAGGGCACGAGACGTTTCAATATGTACTCTTATATTAATAGTTCTAGGTAACTAATGATTTTAGTTAGACAATAGTTATATGAAAAATTATTTATTTTACTGAAAGTTTTGATTGTGTTCGTATAATGAAGCAATATGAAATACAGATTGAAGCTATTTCTTAAAGACGTGTAATAAATGGAAAATAATAATGAATTTAAATAATACTTCTGCATTATACTTGTCAAGCCATTCTAATTTGAAGTAATTTATTTATCTCATCAGGTCTCTGCAAGATTAATATTACTCTTCCGCACTCAACTTTACCAGAGTGGAAAAGTAATGTAATCGTGTAAAGAAAAATAGAAAAAAATTTTATCTAGCATTTATTTTTCGTTTTTCGGCCTAAAAACAAAACAAAAATGGTTTTTACAAAACTTGTGTCTGTGTGTGTGTGTCGTTGTCATCGGCATTAAAATTTCTTGTGAGCACCATAACTCAACTAAATCGTGTCGGATCGATCGGGTTTTGACGGATTCTGATCGGGGACGTCTCCTAGACGACACCTATTGATTTTGAGGTGGATAGAACACACCCCACCCTGTCCATGGGTCATAAGAAAGCAGGATGTATGTAAATCTTTATGTGCATTCTGAGATTTTAAATATAAACATTTAACGCGTTGCTGATTTTGCATTGAACGAGAAAAACATATTCGGTCTGTATCGTATAGGTACGAATGAATGAAAAAACAAAAATTTCGTTCGATCACAAACGTATTGATATGGCACTGAAGCAGTCGCCAATGAAAAAAGTAAAACTGTCGTATAAAACATATTCTGCATTTATGTGTTTGTTTATTTTTTCTTGGCCACTGAACTTCAAGATAGGGATTTTACGTGCGGAAAAGGCCGTTTTAAGGTTTTAAAACTATTTATTTATGATTATGAATATTCACGGGTTTCCCCTACATATCACTACATTGTTGAGCCTGGCGGCAAATAACATAACCACTGAACAACGAGAATATAATATATCATGGATCGTGTACGATTTCGACCGAACGTTTATATTTGCCGCTTTGCCGGCATTAATGAAGCTTAGTGTTTATGATACCGAATATAATGTATGACATAAAACAATGTAAAATAAGTGTTAGTTTTTCAGATAAGTGGCCGACGTTGACGTTTAAATATGGACTTAGTTTAGTTAATGGCTTTAAAGAGATTTTTCAAGGTTTCATAGATGAAGCATCTATATTTAGATGAACATACAACTGGCTGTAGTATTGTGTTTACTGCTGCCGTGATATGGTTTAATCACATTGTGTGATTGTTGTGGATAGTCATCCTGATACTGATATATAGGAGGGACCGTCATAATATTATCTAAAGTGTAAGTATTATTAAATAAAGTTGTTTATGATATTGAGTTGTTGTTAAATATGCGACCATGTACAAATAATGTGAATACATTTAAATGTCATTCAACTTTGACGAAAATATTCATAATACCATATATGTATATATTTATAAAAATGCTGTAATATATGTATCTGCATATACAGTGTGAAAATAAAGCTGCGCACCATATTCATAATTTTGTTATTAAAGTATTATTTGATAAACGTGGATACATGTCTATCTTATTCTTTAAAAGGGATACACGACAAACTTATCCCTTCTTTATTTATTGACGTAAACATTTTTTAAAATTTAGTATTTGAGCTGTGACATCATCTTAGTCCTTTTTAAAATGCAACCCCTTCGTTAACAACAATTTAATTTCTCAATGTTCTCTGGTAACTGTCCCACATGAGGGGTTTGATATTTATCGTTTATAAGATAGAAAGTTTCACTTGAGAAATGTATAAATAAAATAAATAAGACTTTATTTTTTGATAGGAATTTACAAGTTAATATTACCTCCATTACCAATCTGACATTAACTAGCACATGCGTAAATACTCTGAATTTAATGTTCCATAGTTATTAAATTATAAACAATTGATCGGATATCAGTATCAAAATGAGTTCCACCTTGCCGTGACCAAATTCTTTGCTGGTTATCTTCATTTTGCTGTTGGTGTGTGATCATTTCTTAACGATATTTATCCTTGCCGCTAGATAGGAAGACAAGGGTGAACTGAATGAACACTATGTTTACCCGATTGGACGCCTTTGGATTTGTTTTAATTACTAGAAATCGCAAGTCTATTTGAAATGAAATGGAGAATATCAGCCCATAAATTATTAGACGTTAAATACAAAGTGTTTACAGGTGCCGGCCAATATAAGGTTAATACTGAAGGACGTTTTGAACAAATTTAATATGTTGGTCGAAAATGAAATGGTATTTGCGTTTTTGGTACTTTTCTTATAAGAAAAACATTATCTTAAAAACCCTAAATAGTAAACCTCTATTAAGAAACTAAATTTTGGTTAAATACTAGAGGGAGTCTCTAATTTCTAGACCTGGGCTACTTCTAGTAGAGGGGATTAAAAAAGACTATTATGTCACAATTTAAATACAAAATGTAAAAAAAAAAATTATGCCAGTCAATGTTCTTTTAAAAAATAAAGTTTCCTGTTTTGGAATCAAAATAAAAAATTTGTTGCCAAGGTGAGAAATGCGTAAAATGAAGTCAAATTTTGTAAAATGAAGAATATTGTAATTCTGTAATTTAACAATATTTATTAAACTTAAGAAATTTTCTCTACGGTATATCAGAGAGTAGGAACAAAATACAGATGCAAAAAACAATATGTAAAAACATATATAAGGGAGATAGTACACAAAGGTCACATTCAGTCATATCATCAAAAGGCCCATATCTCTGCGCCCATCAGTACTGCTAATTTGTCACCAAATACCGATCTTATTCCTTCAGCCACCCAACTGCGTGGATATATTTAAGAAGTGCACTCGGTGGTTATCGATAAAGATATCCCATTTCCAGTTCCAGTACAGCCCATACATAGGAGTAATAGTACAGCCGATAACATGAAATATAAATTTGTTTACCCTATAATGTTCCTTCAACAATACTATTAGGATTTGTAGATTCTTAAGATATGAAAAAAGGTATATTTTTATATCGGCGGAAAAGTCCGTTTAAGGGTTGAACACTAAAACTTTGAATAATTTCCTCTAATAATATAATTTCCGTGAAGAATAGGGATGTTCTGCTTTCACGAAAATATGTTGTTTAACTTAATATATCCGCCACACTCAAGAATCAAAAGAATCAATTTCTCTAGTCCTCTTTATGGGGGTTGTGACCTCCACTCCTTCAGGTATAAATGGAATAATATATCACCAAAATTAACAGTATATTCGTCCTATATTTTCATACTCATAAGTTTTCACAGTTAATTTCATAATGGCGCTTGACGCTGCGCAGCTCGTCGGTCTTCAGTCAAAACCATCATAGATGCGTCATTTACGAATCGCAAGTTTTGTAATTATATTTTGTTATAAATGAATTTTCTAATTCTTACAGTTTAGCGCTTATTAATACTTAAATGAGTACTTAAATGAGTACAAAGTGGCTGTATGAGTTAAATAACTCCAGAGTTTTTACATTCACCAGAACTATTAAAGCACTTCTTCCAGCATTATTAAATCCTACATTAAAACAAATACAGTTGTTACCTTGTTAGTTCAACTATTTTGTTTAATAGAGGTTTACACGGTTTTGGATGTATTTATGTTGGATATTTAAGTAGATGCACTTCTGAAAATTCCACTAAACTAGAAATGTTATGTTATTTAATGAGTCTAGTCAATAAAATTATATATTTAACTTTTTCGCACTCCACTATACGCGAAAAAGTAATGTAATCGTCGTAAAAAATTTTTTTTTGTAGGGCTTATTTTTTGTTTTTCGGCCTAAAAACAAAAAAAAATGGTTATTAAACCATCTTGTGTGTGTCTGTCGTTATCGCTGTCATCGTTGCTGTTGGCATGTATTCTTGTTAGCACGATAACTTAAACTAAATCGTGTCGAATCGATCGGGTTTCGACTGATTTTGATCGGGGACGTCTCCCAGACGAGACCTATTGTTTTTGAAGTGGATAGGATACACCCCACCCTGTCCATGGGTCATGAGAAGGCACGATAGTGGACTATTTGAGAAATTTTATTTGTTAGTACGATAACTCAACTAAAACGTGTCGGATCGATCGGGTCTTGACTGATTCTGATCGGGGACCTCTCCCAAATGACACCTATTGATTTTGAAGTGGATAGAATACACTCTACCATGTTCATGGGTTATGAGAAAGCACAATGGTGGACTATTTGAAAAATTGTTTTTGTTGGCACGATCATTCAATTAAATCGTGTCGGATCGATCGGGTATCGACTGATTCTGATTAGGGACTTCTATCAGACGAGATGGATGGGATACACCCCACCCTATCCATGGGTCAT
Organism: Rosalia funebris; assembly: GCA_037954035.1. NCBI lineage: Eukaryota > Metazoa > Arthropoda > Insecta > Coleoptera > Cerambycidae > Rosalia > Rosalia funebris. The sequence goes on along the minus strand of JAZFAV010000010.1, from coordinate 5,392,699 downwards.
GAGAAAGCACAATGGTGGACTCTTATTTGAGAAAAATTGAAAAAAGTAAAACTGTTGCATAAAACACATATGCAGCACTTATGTGTTGGTTTATTTTTTTTCGGCCACTCGATTTCGAGATAGAGATGTTCTACGTGCAGAAAAGTCCGATTTACGGTTTTAAAACTGTTTGTTTTTAGTATAAGTATAAAATTTTACTTTTTTATTTTCGACGAAGAAAAGAAACTTTTCTCGTGATATACATATATTGGAACGTGATATATATTTCTCATTCATCCTATATTTATAGGGGCTGAGGATTAGCTAGAACTATATGTATACATAATTCCCGGACATACACATCCAGCTGACTAGTATGAGAATTGTACCTACGGTCAGATTACTCTGACTTTCTCTTGGAATCTAAGACCTTCTAAGCGATTGGTTACTCGACCAATTTTTGTCGACTTTGAATCAAAAATGCCAGCGTAAAAGACCGGAACATAGTAAAATCACCACTTGACGAACGTATATAGAACCTTCAGTTTTACTTCACTTTTAAGTTTGAGGGAACTATTCCTGCGAGATATTTTATACATACGAATAACTGAAGTTACTCAGGTCATAATTATTTTCCCAAAATTCTTGCCACTAAGAGTTTTATTCCTCTAGAAGAGATATTTGTTGTTTCTATGTACTGTTCTTTAATGCCTTCCATCTATTATCAGTATAATCAAATACCTCCCAAACATACTTTAACAAATAAAGTAAATTCCTCTGTTGTTTAATTTATGGTTATGTCATGGTTGTCGTTTAATTCATTTTGATGTCATGCTAATCATCATCTTCACAAGAAATTCGAAAACTAACGTTGCTGTTTTTGCTCTTCATCATATGTGGTGATCAGAGTAATGTTTGGTTGACTATACACTATTTCCCCGCTTCCTTGACTATGTGGTACTCCTGTAGTCGTGCTTGGTTGATTATAATTTCCTCTTCCACATAATCATCATCTTCACAAGAAATTCGAAAACTAACGTTGCTGTTTTTGCTCTTCATAATATGGGATGATCAGAGTAATGTTTGGTTGACTGTACACTGTCCTCCCCGCTTCCTGGACTATGTGGTACTCCTGTAGTCATGCTTGTTTGATTATAATTTCCTCTTCCACCTTCCTGACTTCGCGCATGCCAAAGCTAGTCTTCAAGTATTGTTAAGGTGATATTCCTAAAGTGTCCTGTCTTTTAAATTTATTTTATTCCTCATAACTTTCAGTGATTCTAGAAAATTATTAGGAAGTCCTTGAAAATGGTGAAGAATGAAAATTATTTTAATTAAGAGGATACATATCGCCTCTGTAATATTTGAAAATTAGCATTACCAAGCACTGGTAGAGCAAAAATAGTGATTAACCGGGCCCGTCTACCGTCATATCATGTAACTATGGAAGCGGAACAGAACGCAATGGTTGAGTAAGCAGGACTACCGTTACACCACATAATTATGGAAGTGGAATTTATTTAATTTGAGTAGAGTTAACTTTTCAATATATTCCTTTCAATAGGCGTTGAAAAATAAAATAAATCATAAAACACATTTATATCATTCATCTCATTTTCATACTACACTTCAAAGAATTGTTCCTGACTAAATACTTAAACTAGGAAAATAGCAATAATTGAACATTACATAAGTTCAGTATTAAGGAACAATTGGTAATAATTTGGTGGAAGTGAAGATTATTAGGCAAGTCTAAGCATTGAAAACTATGTAGTATAATTTGCGTAAAATACGAACGCTTATGACCGTCATGTTTAAAAAAATTACGTTTTTAATAGTACCCGTGGTACACTGTGAAAGAAATTAATGATCACCTGAAATTTGTTAAAATTTTGTTCAATATTTTTTAGTCTATTTATCCGATTAAGATGATCTTTTATTGATATTGTGGAGTGATTCATGTGGAATATTTATGGTGTACTGATTTTGAATGACGTTTCAATTTTAGTTAAATACGGGGTATTATTTTAAGAATGAATTTCTTCCAGGATTTTTATAATACATTATGGAGTACACAAACATCATCATTAAATCCAAGCTACAATCATATTGTAGCCTGGCCTGTAACCACTGTCATCGCCTTTAATAATGGAGATAAGAAACTGAATAAAGAAGGCCATATTAAGAACAGATTAGACTACAGTATGCTTATCACTCAGATCTACTGATGATATTGGTGGACTTCACATATCTAAATTCTGTAATAGCCAGTATTTAATCAAAATTAAATTATAAAATATTATCTTAATCGGATGAATGGGTGAGAAAATATTGAACATCATTCAACAAATTTTACGAGATACATTAACTTATTGCACAAATGTACTTAATAACGTATTTAAGTTAAATTTAATTTTGCATTACCGGAAATATGACTACTATAAAAGGGTTGGAATTTCACATTAGATAATCTGAAATTCACCAGTTATGCAGATGTATATAGAGAACCATAAGCAGATATTTAGAAACAAAAATCCTAAATTGGGGGTATTTACATCAAGTGATCACGATAATCTGATATGTCCATAAAATTCTCTTGTTCAACAGCTTTTATAATTTATAAATGTTTGCATACTCGACATTCCAAAAATCTAGCATCAATAAATAGTCTACTCAGTATCCTAAAAAGTAATCATTCCAGTATATGCATATTTGATTGAGATATGTGTTGTCTTTGATAGAAGACCTGGTTTAAACCATTAGATAAATTGACTATAGTGTTATAGTCGTTTAAGAAAAAACATTTATTTCTAGAACTATGTATCTTGAAAATTGAAGCTTAGAGTTTATCGGTGTTAGAGTTTTATGCGCAACTATGTCCATAATTATTCCAAAAATAAAGTTTTAATTAAATTCCAAGATCAGATATTAGATACGAGTTACTGTTATTAATAGTATATATCATAAAAATATTATAATTCGAAAAATTAAAATTGCAGGAAATACGCACATATAGAAGGTTCTCACATATGCACGCAGATTGAAGCTTAATGATAAATATAATAATTTCAACTAAATGATAAATTCTACGTCTTAACTCATTTTGGAACCTTCAATAAATTTAATATTAAATCGTTTCTCGTTCGTTGCATTCCGAGAAAACCAAGATAATGATAAAACATTTCAGATATACCCATTTTCAGTATAATTAGCGCAAATGATATCGTTGCATCAAAACAGACAACTTGAAATTCTCAGGTACTTTCCCTATACGTTTGTTTCCTTTATTGTAAAAAAATATTGGGTCATGTATTAAGAAAATTAGACGAGTTATTTAGTGAGCCAATTTTCATAAGTATAAGTTTACGTTTTTTATTAATTAATTAATTTATTTTTTTTTTTCATTTTGTGACAGTAAGATTAGCTCAGAATAATGGATGTGGACGAAACATTATTAGGTCAGAAGAAAAAGAGACATCCGTTAGAAAAAGCAAATGTATTATCAAAATTATTTTTTTGGTAAGTATGTATTTTTCCCATTTACTTCTATTAGTCCTGAAAAGTTATAATAGTGAAATGAATTTTTTCGATTTCTAAAAATCATTCAGGGTATCTTTATGTTTATTTATGATCTCCATGTTAATTCAGCCAGAATGAAATTAGCTTTTGTATATTTATAATGTATCATAGAAGATGTTTTAATGGGATATATTGTTATACGATGAGTCTGAAAAGTAATGTGTAAATTCGATAAACTTGGTACTGAGGCCTTTTTTGAAAATCACTCAGACACGACAAAAGATGAGTTTGAAATGCTATTTTGAAATTTATCATTTAATTTTATCGAGTAGTTTTTAAGAGTCATGACGTCGTTGAAATTTGCTTAATGAAAAGCCCCATTTTTGATTGCGCCATTTGAAATAATTCTTTCTTTTACATACAGTAAAGGAAATGGAGGGATTCGTTACATATGAATTTTTTTGAGTAATAATTCTACAAAGCAAAAACAAATTAAATAATTATTGCAATTTAAAATAAGAAAATTAATTTACACTTTACTGTTTTGGACTTTGCCAACTTATGAATGAAGCACATTGTGAACATTTCGTGTAAAATAATGTTCTTGTTTTAAATTAAATAATTATTGTATTTCTATTTGCCTTGTTCAACTTTTGAAAGGAGCTGTCAAAGTAACATTTCAAATACACAAATTTTGACGTGTTTTAGTAACTAAGAAAAAATCTTTAATAATTTTGATCGAATTTTTACATTCCCTTTTTAAGAACTTACTGTATACATATGTATATGTAATTAATGCGACTGTAAAATAACGAACCAGCGAAATTATTATTTTACTATGACGAACAATTGTTGTGATAATTTTGGCGTCTAAGAACTTTGTCACAAGCATCATTTGTGCCTACCGAAAATATTGCTATAATCATTTTCTAATTATTTATATTTAAAATAATTCCATGCATTGTTATATATTTATTACCATCTCTGTGTAATTTTACTGTAGCACACGTTTTAGCAATATGTTTCTAGCAACAAAATTTTCATTAATTAAAGTAATCAGTTTTATAAATGTTTTGTATAAATAATAAACAGCTGTTCACAAAATCTGAAAAATTATTCTCAAAAAGTCGCATAATGCATAATATGTGATTTTATCCAATTTTATTTATTTTTACGAGCATTAAAAATGATTATTATAATAAAAACTAACACTGTCTAACCTATTTTCTCCTAAATATCATATAATAATAATGCCATTAAATAATATATATTTTAGTTGGCTACTGCCTTACTTTGTAAAAGGGTTTAAACGTGATTTAACTGAAAATGATCTATACGGTGTTCTGAAAACTCACGAATCTAAAAGATTGGGAGATAAATTGGAAACTGCTTGGAATTATGAGGTGACTCACAAAAGAAAGGCTTCTCTATTGATGGCATTATGCAAAGTATTTTACGTGGAACTGGGTCTCTATGGAGTTCTCTATTTGGTACAGGAATTTATTGTAAAGTAAGTATTCTCAATTACTTTTTTCAGTTTAGATACATAATATATATTTATATAAGCTTTCCTCGAATAGGAAATATGTGTAATTATAGCATCACTATTAAATTTATTTAATTGTGTACCTGGCAATATATCTGCCGAAGCAAAGTTTCGATGGTATTAGTTAAAGTATGAGAAGTGACACAATTATAAATCTTGTATGTATATATATTCCTATTCCCGTAATATCGTGTAATATGTTAACATCCATTGGACTTTTTCCTGTAACACTATATGAGAAGATATACGGGGTTAAGTCAGTCAAGACCGACAAACGTTAGATTGAATTAGAACCTTGAAAGACTAAGCATCACCGTTCTATTGATTCGCCAATTAGGTTTTAATGGAATAGTCTCCTGAACTCTGAAGCCCCCTAAATTCTACGTAGAACATGGTACGGTACACCCATGTAGAGACATTAATCCAGTAGTATGCCCTACAAACATCTCCACGTAATTGCTTATTAACATCATTCACGGTAATTGTAAATACTGACAGTTTGAATACACAACGTGGAAAGTACATTTTCCTGTCTACAAGAAGCGTACTCATGGAATGTACATCCATGGGCCAGCGTTTGGAAACGCTGTTATTAAGTGCTTAGATATATCAGAGTGCCATACAAATTATCAAATATCCCTTCTGACTCGAATGATTAGTACAGCAAATTCTAATATTACTTCATCGTTTACTTGAGAGAGGAAAAATATGTACATTGTTGTAGACTACTAGTCATATTGGCATAAGTGGTGACGAAAAGACTGACCAAGAAACAAGAAATGCAGGCAATAATGTTTGATTAGGTAATTCCAATATTAGAAGAGACGTTACAAAGGCATCTTCCAAACAGAAAACGACGTGTGGCAGAACGTATGGACAGAGAGCAACTCACAATTAAAAGAAGTCAAATTTGTCAAATCTGCGGTGCAAAGATTTTCCAATGTTAACTAGAAGAGAGGATGTTGCATCAATACGCTTCAGAATATCCATCACCTCTAATTACATACTGTAATTACGCCTCATCTCTAGTTACATACTCGCTACTAGCCGAAAGTGACTCAGGATATTATACATATCGGGTAATAGTACCAGCAAATCATACTAAAACAGTGCATACTTACGACGACTGACAGCCCGATCTGCAGATACTGTAAAGAAGACGAGGAAACCTCGATTCATCTTCTTTAGAGCTGCCTCGCATTGGAGGAGAAGAGGTACCTTATATTAGGGACCCCTGTTATCCTAGAAGAGGCGAGGCTTAAGGCGGGGGACGTGCCTAATTGCTCCTTTTATGGGATACATTTTTGCATAATGCCCGTATAAGAGGGGATCGCCAAAGCACTACCCATGCGATCAGCGGCTGATGAGGCCCAAGCCCACATAACATAATAATAATAATAATAATAATAACGACCAGTACACCAACGCGATATTTCAAACAGAGTTAGTTAGTGATAGCCTCAGCAATACAAAAATCGCAGATAATTCCAGATAATTCAGTTCTTAAAAACTACAAGGTTGTTGCGAAAAATATAATCAGTCAGTCATGGGATTGAATATGGATAGCAAACATAGCCAATTACTATCATATCTAACCAAAAGTATGAAAGTAGATGCAGTTACATATCGTAGTAGTTAAACCCACCATTAAAAAACTTTTTTCAGAATTAAAATTTTGAATTTCATTATCAAGAACTTGGTCTTCTTCTATGGGTTAATATTTATTTCTGGATGAATCCCAATTTGTAAAATATTTGAAAATTGATGCAATTATTTAATTCATAAAGGGAAATTAAGACACAGAAGGAAGCATATTCATAAAAATAAAGCTCCATAATATACGGTCGAGAGGTTTGTAATTATCTACTAGAGAAATGTCTGAAATTCTGCTACTTGAATTAAACTAGCGACTTACTACTGATCATGGAAGGAGTGACCTATTATCATAATCTAAACCATTTATAGACCTTATTGTGAGATTTTAATCTGCAACATCCAATGATCACTAACACTCGACAATACGAATACGATGTGCATTTAGGTCAGTTACCCGACACTAAGATATAAAAGTGCAGAGCTTTATTCGTTGCCACTACATAGATTGGTAACCTATCATATTTTTCTATAGAGATTCCAGTATTGGGAGTGACATTGTTGCTAGGGCTCGGGTCTCTACTGGAAGTCTTATCACCTCTCCCTAAGCATGGATGTGTTTCTCTTAGTCTTGTTAACTTTACTTCGCATCTTGAGGATTTTGGGGAAGGAGGTCAATTTCTGTGTATGTAAATTCAATTTTCTCCCATTTCATTCCACAAGCCATTTTTTCACTCTTGGCTGCTTCTTAAATTTAATTTTTAACAACTGCCTGACTGAAATGAACTGGAAGTCTTTACTGAAAACTTGATAGTAAGAGTCACATAATAATAAGTTTAGTAATCTGATTTATAGAGCTTGCTTGTTAGTTGTATTGGAATAAGGTTGACGTGTTTCACAAATATGTTCAATAATACATATGTCAATATTGTGCGAAACTTTATCACCACCTAACATTACAAACAAGTGGCATATTTTGTTCAACAGAGTAAGTACGCAAATAGTAGTATTTTTATAAATTAATATAGTTTCTCATATAGCCATTATTGTCGTTGATGTTAAATACATTTTTACTTTTATTTTAGGTTGTCTCAACCTCTACTGATCGCTAAATTTCTCAGATTTTACGAACCCAATCAAATCGACATCACCAAAAATGATGCCTATATTTATGCCAGTCTCATCGTTCTCTTTGCATTAATAAATGTTATGTGCGTTCATAACTATTACTTCTGTGTAATGCACTTGGGAATGAAACTAAGAATAGCGACTTGCTCTCTTATCTACAGAAAGGCCTTAAAATTGAACAAATCGGCATTAGAAGAAACTACGGTTGGGCAAATGGTGAATTTACTTTCAAATGATGTTGGAAGATTCGATTTTGCTGTTCAATATGTGCATAATTTATGGGTAGCTCCCATTGAGGTTTCAGTAATCATGTATCTGCTATATAGACATGTTGGGCCGACTGGGCTGATTGGTGCTTGTTTCCTAATCCTATTCATCCTGCCTCAAAGTAAGTAGCGAATATAATTGTGCTTTTGGCTATACTGATACTGACACATGTTCTACATAGTATTGCAACCTGAGTTAAATTTCTTATTAATACTGTTCGCAAATCTTGTACGCAATCTATCTTATTATATTCATAATTGTTTACAATTTTATAATAGCAATGTTTTAATATTGAGTTACACACACAGATTCACACTGATTGAACATGTCGCTTCCTAGAGGCTTTTTATATGCTGTTCACATGTTTCGTGATATCTACTAACTATACTAACTATAATTTACAGGTTATGTAGTTAATAACAATGTACGATTTGAAGATTACTTGTATCTCAGAGAATATAATCTCTATCTCTAAACTCGAATTAATGTTAAAGAGACAATGGAGAAACCCATTTTATATTTATTTAGTGTTATTAGTAGCTTTTTTATGCATATAATCGAAATTGCAATTTATCAACCATATTTAATGTAGGTATATAATAAAGTTGGTGTCTCACTTTTTTTTTTTGGAATCAAATATGGTATTTTAATATGTAACACGAAAATTGCATTTTATTGTTTTTTATGCAGTTTGTAACAAAAATAACAGAATACTATTTTTTATGCTTTATGAGTAAAAGTTCTGAAAAGTAAAAAAGTCTTGTACAAAGTGTTCATGTTCATTACTAACGAGAGTTAATAACTTGTGTGCTCTTCCACTAATCCCTTGTATATATAGAAAAATAGTATTACATAGAATATAGAAGAATTTCTATATAATTAAATAAATACTGTTCTTGCACTATACATTAAAAAATTCACAAATAAAATTAATATGAATGTAGTTTTAATGGGGATGCAGGTTATAAATTATATTTGTAAAATAATGATAAAGAGAAGAGAAATTATAATAAATAATGAAAATTTTTTGTCATTATTTATTATAATTTAATCATTAATAAAAATTTGGTTTTTTTTAATTTAATAATGGTATATATCATTTTTACATTGATCAGTAACTGGGTTATAAAGTTTGTATATATTAAATTTCAATCTTTCTTCAAACAGAGAGTTTTATGATCTTATGGTCTTATTTTATTTCTAATATTATCATCCTTACGAAAATATATTTTGTTGTATGAATATGCAGGCTGCTTTGAAATAAGTATTTCATACAATAAGCGTAGAATATTTACTTATTGATGATTTCCTTATTAATTCTTTTAATCTATAGGTTACATGATATCAAAATCACACCAAAAGGTCATAAAAATATATATCTTACACATGCGTTTAGTACAGGTTCTATTTTATTTGTGGAACCTTGATGTATCCGGATAATGTAATTATAACGATACACATTATTTTTTAATGTTCTTTGTCACATGTTTTCGATACCTGGGAATTTAATCTGTTGAGTCCCAAATTATTGCTGAAGTACATATTTTTATTTAAACATTATTGGTAGTACTAATTTAGTTTTTCAGATATATCTATCAGGCTTCTGTCCCAGTAATATAATTTATTTATTAGGATTAAGCATTAAGAAATGATCTGCAGCAACATCAGATAGTTGCCTTACATTTTCATTAACTCTACATTATACCACAGCAGAATCTATAACATTAATAGAATAGTAAACCTGTGCTATCTACATATTCATGAGCCATTTAATGGTTAAACTGACTAGAGTAAATAGTAAATAATACCGATCCTTCGGGAACACCTGATAACTTTTCTTGGACTAGATGGGTGGTTTGTTAATTCTATAACCTGAGTTATATACTTTCCAAGTATGACCGATTAAAAAAGCACAAGTACTTTACATAGAACTCACAACTCAAGTATTGCTAATCAAATGCCATCGTCACTTATATTGAAAGCTTTGTTAAAATTTTGGTGTAAAAGAGCTGCACATTTACCATCATAAGTGGCTCGAATGATATCATCAAAAATATGTGTTCAAGCAGTGGCACAATTGTGTCTTGAGCGACATCCAATTTACTCAGTCTGTAATATATTATTTGTCACTAGATAGTCCCTTAAATGATTATCTATTATTTTCAAGCAGTTAGATAAATTAGGAAGAATTTCTTTTTGGTGGTATATCTGACCAGTTTTGGAGGTTATTGCAATTGAGAATAGGAGTAATAAGAACATTTTTCCGTCAAATAGGGAATATATAAACTACAATAATTATAGTATTGATTATATGTACGAAAAATATATAAGATATGGCATGCATCATTTAATTAAGCAAATATTCATACATATCAGATCCTCGAGAATATGTTTTTACTTTTCTAGTATGTTACACAAATACATCTTCCGTCACTAATATAAAGTGAAATCCCGAATTACTTATTGTATTTTCTAAATAATTGCTTATTAGTGTATGGATTAATAACTTGAGGTAAATTATCATCATGTAATTATTAATAATGTTGGCATCTGAATATTGCAGAGGTTAATTCGTTCAGACAATAACATTTTTTCCAGTGTAATTTACTAGAAGATATGGTGTCAAACTATTTTGTGTTACGAAATTAAATGTGTAAGTCTAAAATTTTTAATGATTTAAATTTTTTTGATATGAACTTTTCGAGTTTTTATTTAAGTTATTATTGAACTAGTAACAGTTAGTCTCTCTTTTCTCAAAGTCAAGGAATAATATGACCTTCCTAAAATATTGTTTTTTTAATTTCAAGGATACCTTAGATAAGTAATTTATCTGTTTGAATAGAAAGCTGACATAAAGATTTCGGTAGACTATCAGTTAACTGGATAGAGGTTCTTATGACAAAACTGTCTTTCTCTTAGGCGATTTATCCTTCTAAATACTATTGGGACTTCATAGTTTTCCTATTAAATGTCCTAGATAGTTGTACAAATTTATAGTCGATTTCTCCAGAATTCGAAAACTCTTCTCAAAATTGTAAGAAGAATGAATAAAAGGAGTATTTACAATCGTCTTTATTTGCATACAACCAGTGTTTCAAACTTATATAAAGTTACAAAAAAGTCACCACGAACCAACAAATTTGCGACTTAATATTCCTAGGTAAATTTCAGGTAATTATTGAGAAACTGACATAGAAAAATTATATAAACTTGTTACACTAAGAGATTTGAATTTAATAGTATGTATATTTGCTTTATTAATGTATGTACATCTATCGTTATGAACTCTTGACGTGCCTGATTTAACTAAAAAGTGTTTACTATAACGTATTTTAAAATTCCCTAAGATTTAGGGATCAAGATCACATGAATGGGGATACTGATGAAAACTACAACTGTGATTATATGAAAGCAGTTTTAACAGGACAAAAATCACTTTTAATAATTTTAGTCTATTTTGTATGTAACATCACCTTTCAATCAATTTGAATTTTTTATAGAAAATTATATGTATTGTGAATATTTTCTTATATAGAAACATTGAGATCTATATTGAAACGTTTTAAGTCTTGCTATTGAATCAATTTATTTATATTATAATAGAATGTGTATGTGTTGTTCATTTGAAGATTTGTACATATTTTAGTGTATATGGGCAAAAAAATTTCTCAGTATAGATTAAAAATAGCTAAATGTACAGACGAAAGAATCCGCTTGATGGGTGAAATTATAAATGGAATTCAAGTTATTAAGCTTTATACTTGGGAAAAATCATTTGCCAAACTGGTAGAAATTTCAAGAAAGTAACAGGACCAAATTTATTTGACATCTATGTACATAGTAAATTAAAAATTTGTTTTAGAATGGAAATGAAGCATATCTGGGCTACATCTATAATCAAAGCGATAATGAATACATGCATTTCAGTTTTACACAGATCGGCGATATATTTATGTATCATAACTTACATCCTAACAGGAAACGTAATAAATGCTACATACGCTTATACGATAGCATCATTTTACGGCATTTTAAGACAGTCGGTAACGATGTTTCTCCCACGAGCTGTGACACAGTTTGCGGAAACACGCACATCATTGCAGAGAATTCAGAAATTTTTATCTCACGAAGAAATAGTCGTTCCCATTAATAAAAACAATTTTATGTTCATAAATAATTCAGAAAAGGAACCGATAAAAGTTCAAATTGATAAAAAAGACGATGGTGTTCACCTTAAAAACGTTTCGGTAAAATGGAAGGATAGTTTACCCGATTTTGTACTGGAAAACATTACTTTTGATGCAAATAGCTGTCAATTAGTTGCAGTAGTTGGTAAGGTAGGCGGAGGAAAAACTACCCTTCTTCATACAATATTAAAAGAAGTTATTCCAATGGAAGGGTCAGTGGATGTAGAAGGTATTATTTCTTATGCTTCTCAAGAGCCATGGTTGTTTGAGGGGAACGTTAAACAAAATATTATTTTTGGCCAACCATACAACATTGAAAAATACACTCGAGTAATAAGTGTATGCGACTTAGAGAAAGACTTTGAGTCACTTCCCTATGGAGAACAGACTTCCATAGGAGCTCTGAGCGGGGGACAGAAAATGCGAGTTAATTTAGCTAGAGCAATTTACAGGGAAGCTGATATTTATATATTAGATGATCCTCTCTCTGCTGTTGACGCTCGAGTAGGCAAACATCTGTTTGATGAATGCATTTGTGGATATTTGAAAGGAAAATGTGTCATATTGGTAACAAATCAGCTGCAATATCTTAAGAATGTTGATGTAATATATTTGATACAGAATGGAAAAATTCAAGTCAAAGGATCTTATGATGAACTCCGACAAATTGATAGTGATTTTGCAGAACTTCTTGTTGAAAATAAAGACGAAAGAAATGAAGATTTACTAGAAGCGAATACAGAAAGAGAGATCACAACTAATCATGAGAATAAGCCGGTGCATGAAAAAGAACAAAGAGGATCTGGGAAGATTTCTAAGAGGGTTTACAAAGATTATTTACAAGCGGGGGGTACCTGGAAAACAACTGTACTGGTTTTAAGTGGTTTTCTGCTAACCCAGATTTTCGCAATTTTGGCCGATTACTTTGTTATTTTATGGTAATTTCTTATTAATTTTTGTAGTTCTAAATATTTTGACAAAATATATCACTCTTTAATATTATATTACAAATATATAGCTAATATATAGATATACAAATAATCATTAACTTCAACTTAATTTTCGTACAGTTATATAATAATAATACATAGTGATGTTTTTTTGTAATGCCTGCAAAACTTAAATCATATATTTTTTGTACTTTTAGGGTTAATCTGGAACAATGGAGGTCACAAAATAGGATAAAAGAGAATTCTACAGTAAACGATGGCTTTAATGTTACTTATAATAGTACTAATGTAATACCAGTAAGAAATGACACAGCTGACGATAACCATCAAAGATCAATGTATATTCTGGATTCAATACTGACACAGCGGAGTTCCGTTTCGATTTACAGCTTTTTAATTTTTATGTCTGTCATAGTAGCCCTTCTAAGATCAATATCGTTCTTTAAATTTTGCGTTAAAGCTTCAATAAAGTTACATAGTTTGATGTTTGATACAATACTAAGAGCTCCAATGAAGTTCTTCAGTACAAATCCACCCGGAAGAATTCTAAATAGATTTTCCAAAGATATCGGAACGATAGATGAGTCATTGCCACTGACAGTTATTGACACCTTGCAAGTTAGTGCGGTTTGATGTTTATTGCATGTGTAATTAGTTAATTACTACCCATTCTAGTAGGTACTTTAATTAGTGTTTGTTTTTGCATGTATAATTCGTTTTATCTGAATTTCCTACATATACAATTTAAATACGTTTATTTTATATTTTATATAATTTTTAAAGTATCCACTTTTTTCAAACTGAATTATAAATTCAGAAAATTTGGTCATCATATTTCACCTTAATTACTTTATTTTATTTTCATGTTTATTATAACTTTCACAATTAATATTGTTATCACTAATAGCAAGTGTCTGTTATTCTTCCAAAATTTCAATGAGCGTGTTAACTATAATACATTAATTAATATAAGCAATAAAATAAGATAGTTTGAACAGAGTAGGCAACAAGTTTGAATAGAGAATAGAAGAGAATAGAATGGGTACACAGTGAGTTTGAAAAGTAACGTATTTTTTTAAGTAACTTGGATGTGTTAAAAGGTGTACTTGAAACTCCACTTTGAGATCCTAATTTTATTCGAACTGTACTTTTAAAAGTTATTACATCGATATTTTTAATGGAAAATAGATTTTTATTGCGCTATTTGAAAAGCCGTTTTTGTGTTTTTTGAATTTTTTAATTAATTCAAAAAAACAGTTCAATGCACACAAATTCTTACGCAACCAATATTTTACTTTACTATACGTAAAAAGAGTTATTTTAAATGGTGTAGTCAAAAGTTGGATTTTTCATTAAAAGAAATACCGATGACGTCACAACTTTCGAAAATAAGGCTTGAAAAATAAAAAGGTGGCTCTCATAGTAGCATTTCAAATACATAATTTAACATGCCTCAATGATTTTAAAAATAAAAAAAAATACTTGGTACTAATTAGTATCGAATTTACACATTACTTTTCAGACTCTAGGTTTTTAGACTAATATTGTTAATATTTCTATGTCATTCTTATTTATTATTGCATGTTCTTCGATTAACATTTGATTGTTTTCAGATTGCTTTGATAGTTCTATCTGTTTCTGTAGTAGTAGGATTTTTATACCCGTGGATTATAGTTCCAACCGTTATCATAGTTATAATCTTTTATTATATAAGGTTGGTCTTTTTGGCTACTAGTAGAGATATAAAACGTGTGGAGGCTGTCAGTAAGTAGTTCTAATTGCGATATTTGTACTATTTTATATACGCTCTTAAAACTTTTATTGACAATATGTATTTACATTGTTGGAAAAACTGATTCTTTAAATTCAAAGCTGATTCATTTAATGAAGAGAAATCGTTTTGTATATGTTGGTGAAAATGGTGTCGGAAATCGATTACAAAACCACTCGGTGGTCTACATTTTGAAAATAGTTACTTAAGATATATACGAGTGCATAGAACAAAAGTCATAACACACTACCTTAAAATGTACCTCATATAGAAAGCCAGACTAGTATTTCATACTATTTTTGACTCAAATTTTTGATTTGTTTATAATTCTGCATTTATATATAGTTCATTGTATACACATTTTATTTTTATATACACAAGAAGTTTATATATATATATATATATATATATATATATATATATATATATATATATATATATATATATATATATATATATATATATATATATATATATATATATATATATAAACTTCTTGTGTATATAAAAATAAAATGTGTATACAATGAACTATATACCATATGTCCCATTTAAAATGAAGACTCCTGGATATTTTCGTCATATTTTGAAATCCAGATTTGAGCTTTGGCACAATTGTAGTGCTATATAAGACGTATATTTCAAGGTAACCAACTTAAATTTAAGTAACAAACTGAGACAACGGGCGCCCGCTAAATGGGACCTATTTTCGATATTTTGCGTCGCCTTGAAGAAATCGATAAAAGTTATAAGAAAAAGTTGTTTAGAATACAAATCCCAATACAAAATTTCATTACAAAATTCGCATTTTTAGTTTTTTCAATAAAGTCCACATACGGTTACAATATTGGTTTTCAATTTAGTACGATTCCGTGGAGATGAAAACAAAATATTGAATAGAAGTGCCAATTTGACAAAAAATACATTTTTAATAGAAAAGAAAACAAACAATTAACTTTTTTTAATTGAAATAAGTAAAAAACAACAGTTTAATATAAATTAGTTTTTGAGATAATTACTCATAACACATAAATAAAGATATAATGCAAAGTTTTACTTGGCAGAGGGTAGTTTTCAAACTATCGAAGTAAGGCGATTATTATACTCCACCCCATCTCCAAATGCCTTATATAATAAGGACTAAACAAATTAGGCTAAAACAGCTATTCTCCTGGCTACATGCCAGTGGCGGCTCGTTGGGGTAGGCAAGATAGGCGCCGCCTACCTTTAAAATTTTATGTCATTTCTCATAACAGCGCAATTACAATGAACTGTTAACGTCCCTGATAATACAGAAATATTTAATATAATTAATAATAACTACTAAATACTAATTAAATTATCTATCGCCGTCGGCGGCGCTGGTGCCGTCAACACCCTTTATATATACCCCCGCAGTCCACACGGCGCCGCACTACACCGAATTAAATCATTTTATTCCTAAACAGAACAACCAGACCAGGCTCGGTTCTCCATCCCACCGCCTGAAAATCGATAGCTAACACGTCAACCAGATGTCGGTAAGACGACAAACAGCGTTGTTGTAATGGCAAAATAATCGCAGCTTAGACGTCTTCAGCCAATTATACTCTTTAAATAAAGCAGTTGAAGGCGAATGCAATCGTCGCCTGAAGTAGATCGGCGTTCTTCGGCAGATCCGAAGACGCTTTCGCATTGAATAAGCCGTGACATTACTGGGGGTATTGGGTTATATACCTATTGTGATGATCAATTTGAAACATTAAATATCGAGTCAATGTTAAAATGTTTTGTGGAATATGAATTTCGAGAAATATTTCCAGAGGTTTTTAAACTTATTGTTTTAATTGCTACAATTCCAGCAACAAGTACATCGGTTGAAAGACATTTTTCTTGTTTAAAACGTATTAAAACGGATAGTCGGAACTCTATGAAGAATGAACGTTTATCGTCGCTTGCACTTATTTCAATTGAAAAGGAATTATTTAGCACACTTCAGAAATCTGATGACTTCACGGAAAATATAACTAACAAATTTTCATTAATTAAAGATAGGCGCATTTTTATAATTTAAATTATAAAAAGTAGTAGGTATCCACTTTGTAATTGTCAGTCAATAATGGCGATGGTTAAGGAAGGCTGTGAGGGGAGGAGGAGGCCTATACCCTAAAGCGCCCTAAAATAATGTATTATTGCCAACCCAATTTACATAATATAGGTATAATGCTCAATAAATATATTTCGGTTATTCCAATTTATTTATACCCACAATAACTATTATTATTCACGAATAACAAAGAGGTATTAAGTTCAAAAAATTCTTGTGAAAGTCTATATTTTTGTATAAATGAAATTCAATCATTGAAATTCTGAAGTACCAGGAAAACGCGTGACCTTGAAAATTTTAAAAATTTTCGCCTGCGGCACTACTTTTAAAGGTTGATAAAGCTCATACGCCGCTATCGCCTACCCTAATATGGATACCACCAACCGCCACTGCTACATGCCGACGACGCATACTGAATTATATGGCGTGATTTGCCGTATTTTGTCTAACAGAATTAGCACTAAAATACAATGATTCAAATTGTTCGAAAACCACAAGGAAGATTCACAGTATCACCTCTCAGGTGATACTTTGTAACAGTATCTCAGGACATCGTTAACTGCAGAAGGTCGAAAGCGGTCTGCAGTACAATTTGTATAGAGGTTATATATGTATTATATATTTGAGAACCTTTTCATTACTCTGTCATAGGTTGACGGATTTATATTGTACTAACTGTTATACTAAAATGTGTTTTCGGCACGACACTGTTCAAAAATGTCAGTTGATTGATTCATACGATTGTTACCTGTGACGCACACGCATAGTATCATTATACAAACCATAAATGATACTTTGCGTTTTCCTTGTGGTTTTCGAACAATCTAAATCATTGTATTTTAGTGCTAACTCTGTTAGACAAAATACGGCAAACTTCGCCATTTAATTCAGCGGTCGTCGAGGGCATGTAGCCAAGAGGATAGTTGTTTTGGCCTAATTTGTTTAGTCCTTATTATATAAGGCATTTGCAGATGGGGTGGAGTGTAATAATCTCCTTACATCAGTAGTACATAAATAAAGATTTTAGTTAAGTATGTAGCTCTCAAGTTTTTTCTCAACTCTTCTGCGATTATGATTGGCCACTATTTTCGGCTCTGGAATGCTGATTTTGCAACAGACTCATCTCATTTTAGCACAAAGTTCTTCTCGATCTATTTTCGACAATAAAACTCAAAGTTTTGTTAGATTGACACTTAATTTAATCATAGTTTTTATTTTCATAGCAGCCTATTAAATTGAAAACCAAAATTGTAGCCGTGTGTGGATTTGGCGGAAAAATATTGGAAAAAACTAGACAAGTGACTTTCGTAATGACATTTAGTATTAGAGTTCAAACTTATATTCTGAACAATAATTTCTTCTAACTTTTTTCGATATCTTCAATGTGAAGTAAAATATCTGGAATGAGCCCCATTTGGGGGCTGCCGTTGTCTCAGTTTGTTACTTAAGTTGGTGCATCCAAATGTACGTATTTTGTGCGTCGTATTATATAGGACTACAATTGTGCCAAAACTCAAATCTGAATTTAAAAAAATGACGAAAATATCCGGGTGTATTAAATAAGACACCTGGTGTATGTATTTAGAAAAATATATATCATTTTATCTTAACTGACAAATTGTTAAATTAATATTTGATTTAAGGGCATTAAGACTTGTTCATGATGTCAAAGGCTAGCATTTGTGTACTCCCAACTTTAAGATAATTTGTGTCCAATGAGATGAAATTAAACGTACGAGAATTTGCTCCGTCAATATGGGAAAATTGTACCTAATATGTTTTAAAAAAAATTCGATCGATTGGTTTTATTTCCTTTTGGTTAGATATTTGTTGTCACAAAAGTTAGTATTTTAGTCAAAATAATTCTTTCTATATCTCCGGCATAAGTATGGAATAATGCCTGTAACCTTTTAATTATTTGCTTTATACAAAAATATTTCAAACATGTTTTTAACTATTTATTTCACTGTGATGATTTTGAACATCGTTTTTCAACTATACATTCGCTACTATGGCCCTCAAATTCATATTTTTAAATGGTAACCCATACAATCTTTTAGGTCTTTTAAATCATTTAGTCGTCTCGTGTTCACTTGTTTTTTATGTGACCCATAAATACCACAAGGGGTAAAATCATTCCACTGCTCCTCTATGTCCTCTCCATTTGTTAATTTTATAATAATGATAGTTAAAATATCTGTTAATATACAGGGTGGTATTTTTAAACTTACACAAGGCTTGGAGCATCATATTTACAGAGGGGTATTTATGAACTTAAACTGTAATTGATTTACATTTTAATCATTAAATGCCTATTTACTT
Source organism: Rosalia funebris (assembly GCA_037954035.1). Lineage (NCBI taxonomy): Eukaryota > Metazoa > Arthropoda > Insecta > Coleoptera > Cerambycidae > Rosalia > Rosalia funebris. The sequence goes on along the minus strand of JAZFAV010000010.1, from coordinate 5,373,351 downwards.
ATAGTACGTGTTTTGAATTAGGACGAGATATCTTGATGCGGGTATGGTATTTTAAAATATTTACAGTACTTTTGGAAGTATGTGTAAATATACATATGTATGTACTATATACTACTTTCCCTATTATTTCCCTCTATTAATATAGATGTTCGGAATATCTGCTATTAAATTTAAATGTCCTGGAATATTACTTATACTTCTATTGATGTCATACTACTGTATATTGTAGGGGTTGCCAATCGGTTCCATAATGGCGAAATATATTTTCTATAGTATGGTTTTCTATGGTACTTCATATACTTCTCACTATTTATAAATATTTAACAAAAAATATAACTTTAAAATAGGACATCATTACTACTATTGTTAATAAAGATTCAAGATTATTGTTTTAGAGACTGGAATGTGCTACTACCCGATTTTATAAACCCCGGGAGTTCACTACTATATCCTTAGTTTTTATTACCTACTTTGGGCAATCAACAATAAATATAACCTTAGCTCATATATACGCCTTTTATAGAATTAAGTGATTTATAGAAACAACAAAGCCGGATGCAATATATCAGGTTAGACTAGAACTAGATAGATTGGTAATATTAATAATTCACATGTACATAAATTATACTTTTCTTGTTTTTTTTCATATTTTTATCCATAGAGTTGTAAAAAGACTCATCATTGAGTCATTCAATAACATTTTAATGTAATACAGGCAACTGTGAAAATTCTTTTGGAAACCACAACCAACATCTTACATTGGTGACCATTAAATATAAGCTGCTTTTTTCCCTGCAGATACTAACTTAATTGATAAAAAGTACCTACATCGATTACTGCCGCTATAGTAGTTTTTCTGTGTAATTCTTTATTACAGGAAATTTATTTATTTATTAAAGGAACAAATCTTACCTTGTACGAAAAACGGTGGCCAGCTCGTTCGGAACCTACCTGTAAAGACACATATATTTTTCCTTAATTAAAAATATATAATTACTTCATAGATAATATAATACTAATAATATAACTTATTGTATTGATTGTTGGCTGTTCTGTATTCATATATTGGTATTATGTCTAACTAAATCAAGGTATCTATCTACTTACAACAAAGTTAGTTATGACTTTTTATTAAAAAAGAAAGTTATTATATTCATTCTTCATAAAATTTTCTGCTCAATATATGTATTCGTATATGTATTGTTGCCAATTTAAAAAACAATAATCCCGTTTGACTTAATTTTTTGTTCAAAAATTAATTTCGTATTTTAATTAAAACTAAAATATTTAAATACTTAACTTACCTATTTAACTCCTTCCCTAATATCAGTCGTCTAGACCAGCTTCCATCACACAGAAATCACAAAATTGTTTATGCACATCACTATATATTTACACCGCATATATTTTCGATTTCATTAAAAAACAATTTCAATTAAAATGATCAAAGAAAAATCACTACCGCACATTACTTTCACCTTCACCAAGTCTCACTTCTTAACGACTATTCAATAAAATACCAGGCAAATCTTAGTTTTAGTTTTTTGCATATATAAAGTAACATGAGCCGATAACTTTTTCATATCTTATGTAAATGAAAAAAGGATAGCGGAAGATCTTAATAAACTGTTATCGGTTGCCGTGGGGCTTACAATATAAACGAGAAATTGGAGTTTTTTAAAGTGTGACGTATATACGACGGAAAAAATTAGACAACTGATGCCCTAGCGAAGAAAACAAATAAAATTGTATTATCTTATAAATTACATATTTATTATAAAGGGTGGTCCAACCATAATGCACGATGTGAATTGTGAGTCACACCTTAACGTCAAGTTTTTTGCCCAACTTAATTTGACATTTCTTTGCTTCAGTGTTTGACAAATTCAACCATGGAGAGGTACGCAATTGAACAGCGCGTTAAGATTGTTGAAGCCTTTTACGAAAATGGGCGTTCAAATCAAAATGCATTTCGTGCACTTCGTGACTTTTTTGGTCAGCATAATCGACAAAATGTGTCCACAATCGGGAGAATTGTGCGCAAATTTCAGCAAAGCGGGTCTGTAGGAAATGTGAAAACACCTGTGCATGCTCGCCCAGTTCGTTCTACGGAAAACATTGCTGTTGTTCGCGATAAGGTCGGCCAAGCAGTTACCATGAATGGTGTTCGCTATCGCGAGATGATAACGGACTTCTTGTTGCCAGAAATTGAGGATATGGACCTGGATGATATGTGGTTCCAACAGGATGGTGCCACTTGCCACACAGCCAACGAAACAATGGCACTTTTGCGCGAGAAATTCAATGTCCGTGTTATCTCACGTCGTGGCGATGTTAATTGGCCGCCACGATCATGTGATTTGACACCATTGGATTTCTTTTAAATATCTTTGGGGATATTTAAAAGAAAAAGTGTACGTCAATAATCCAAGAACAATTCAAGAGCTAAAGGATGAGATAATTCGGCACATTAACGACATTGAACCTCAATTATGTCTCAGAGTCATTGAAAATATGGACCATCGGATAGAGGTATGCCACCGAAGCCGTGGCGAGCATTCGGCCGATATTTAGTTTCACACATAATTGTCATAGATCCTTCTATCATAATAAAAAATATTAAGATAATTCTCTGAAAACTTTTTGTTTTATTTACAGTTAACATCGTGCGTTTTGGTTGGACCACCTTTTATATTTATTGCGTTTTCGTGCCGTAACTAAGCAGTTTTAGAAACCGTTGGGTTTTGGGTTCGGGAAATTATAAAATTACAATAACAAGTCAATAATGAGGCTTATTGACTTGTTATTGATAATAACAGTTAAATTTCGCAAGAAAAATTTTCTATAATAATTGCTTTCTCTACCCGTCGTACCACCATCAATGTTTTATTTATAATAATCGCAAAATATATGTTATTATCTGCTCTAATAAAGAGAAAAACTCTTGACCATATAGCAAATGCGAGTTTTTAATGAAAAGTAATATGCTAAAAAATGAAAGTCTATAAAAGAATATGCACCTTTTGTTTTAAAACTAATGAATCTAAAGTTTTTCAGATGCTCTAGTATTAAATTGCATTACATATTTCGTTCCTCTTTGTACCTAATCGTATTTCTACATGAGAATGTATATTTGATGAAATATGCCATTTGATATTTATAATTTTAGATCGTAGTCCAATGTACACTCACTTGAGGACATCGATACAGGGACTAACAACAATTCGAACTTTTGGGGCACAGGATATATTAAGGAGAACATTTGATGAATATCAGAATCAGTATACTGCCGCATCTTTCCTTTTCCTTGGGGCTAATAGAACATTTGGGTTTTGGTTGGACTTCCATTGTGTTGTATATACAGCGTGTATAATTTTGTGTGTTTTGTTTGTTAGCAGTGGTAAGTATAAATATCATACATACTTGTATAAAAAGTAAATTGCCATAATAAAATAATAATAATAATAATTAACAAGGGTAGTAGTGTGTTGTATGACTAAACATTGTGAATATCCTGATGATTATTGTGTTTTGGGAACTGATTGTAAGTTTGACTTAATAAGCATAAAGAAGGAAGAGTTTGCTTTAAAGAAGTCGTTGAATCAACACTATCAGATTTTACTATAATTATTATTTTTTCCTAATACTGATTTAATTTGAGTAAAAATTAGTTTTCCGTGATAATGTATTACTATTATACATTTCACCATTTGTTAGTTCTGATATATACTATATATTAATTATACACATTTTTTGAAGTTTTAGCTATTAATTAAGAATAATTAATTATATTCGGAAAATTTAATATTCCAAACTATGTTAAACATAGCATATTTTTATCAAATTACAGAGATATATGTAAGTTAACTCAATAAGTTTATTAAGCGATATAATAACATTTTGAATTCAAACAATAGACTTTCAGATTTAGTAATTTCAGTATTAGCGTACATAAATCTCATAACTATTTGCACTCCGAGGATACCCATCATTCATCTGCAGATTTATGCCTTAATCTAAAATCTAGCCATAATAAGCATTTTCACAAACACAATCATCCATTGTTTATTTTCAAGAAACCTAATTTTAATAAACTGTATAATGATTTATGAAGTATTCATTGATTTATTTTGTAGATTTTTAATAATGTGAATGATGCTCGTTTGAAATTTTTGTTTTACTATATTCGGTTTTTAATGAAAAAATTCCAAAATAATACTGTGTCCACCATAGTTTATTAAAACAATTATAAAGAATATTAAGCACAAATATAGTACGACTTTTATTGGAAAAAATAGAGATATTTTATACTTAAATCAGTTTGTCACTACATTCTAACATAAAAAGAAATGTTGATGCTGCTTATAAAAAATATATTGGGGATATACATTAAAATAAACTCTACATATTGTTTGTCATTTATCAATAATATTGCGTAATACACTTTTCTTCGATGACTTTTGACAGTATAGTTATTGATTCATAAAGTATAGTCAATGAGTCTGCCATCTCCTTAAAATTCTTTAAAAGATGAAAATGTTTGCAATTTTTTTCTGCTCAACATCCCAACTGTTAAAGATAAATATGTCTACATAGCGTTAAAACAATTCAAAAATACATTAACTACGAGCCTAGATAGTATTCCTCTATTTTACTTTCCCGCACTCCACTATACGCGAAAATGTAATGTAATCGTGTAAAGAAAAAGTAAAAAAACTAATTTTTTTTTGGGTGTATTTTTCGTTTTTCGGCCTAAAATAAAAAAAATGGTTTTAAAATTTTTTTGCTGTGTGTGTCGTCGTTGTCGTCGGCATTTATTCTTGTTGGTACGATAACTCAACTAAAACGTGTCGGATCCATCGGGTTTTGACTGATTCTGATCGGGGACGTCTCCCAAATGACATCTATTGACCTTGAGGTGGATAGCACACAACACCCCCTTCTTTGGGTCTATTTGAGATTTTTTTTTGTTAGCACGTTAATTCACCTAAATCGTAACGGATAGATCGAATTTTGACTAATTCGGATCGGGGCCGTCTCCCAGACGACACCTTCTGATTCTGAGGTGGATAGAACACACTCTACCATGTTCATGGGTCATGAGAAAGTACAATGGTGGACTATTTGAGAAATTTGTTCGTTAGCGCGATCACTCAATTAAATTGTGTTGGATCGATCGGGTATCGACTGATTTTAATTAGGGGCGTCTACCAGACGACATTTATTGATTTTGAGGTGGATAAGTTACACCCCACCCTGTTCATGGGTCATGAGAAAGTACGATAGTGAACTATTTGAAAAAAGTAAAACTGTCGCATAAAACACATATTCTACATTTATGTGTTGGTTTATTTTTTCTCGGCGACTCAATGTCGAGATAGAGATGTTCTACATGCGGAAATGTCCGTTTTAAAGTTTTAAAACTGTTTATTTTTTTTAAATATTGTGCCCTTATTTTTGCTTATTCTCCAGCTATTATTTTTAATTTAGTGCTTCAGTCTGCCACTATTCCTGAGACTTGGTATGGATAAATTGTTTGTCCTATTTTCAAGCAAGGTGACAAGAATGAAATAAAAAATTCTAGACCTATAGTTGAAACTCTTTTATATGACTTCTTATTTTATCATGTTAAATCTAAACTATTATTTAATCAACAGGATTTTGTGTCTGATAGATCAAAAACTACTATCTTGTGCAAATTACTCATTTGCTTGCTAAAACATTAGACCAGGGTGACCAGGTTGTCGCAGTAAATATCTATAAAGCCTTTAATAGGCTCTATCTAAGATCTATAAAGCCTTTAATAGGCTCGATGATGATCTTTTATTGCAGAAATCATCTATCTTTCAGCTAATGAATAATGAGTAATTTCATTATTATCATCTTTTGTTCATATATCCCTAACAGAATATTAAACGTAAATTCTCTTGGATTTATAGTTTATTTCATCGCTATTTTCCAAATAAAAAATCCCAAACAGTTCTTATCTCATACCGTGGCTTGTTTTTGTGGCTATAATCAAGTAGACTGTTCCGTTTATCGACAAGATAAGAGAATTTTTTATTTGGCAAATAGCGATGAAATGAATAGTACATATTATGTTCAAACTATGGTAACATCAAGTGTTCCACAGGGCTCGGTCCTTGGACCTCTACTTTTCATTTTATTTATTCATGATATTTGTCATGAAATTCTAGTTAATACTCACATGTATTCATGTATTTTATATGACCTAAAGTTATCTACGTCAATTAGAATTAATTGACTTAGACGAGGAACCCTAATTTTATAAATCTGGACTATAAGAAAGGGAATGAAGGAGTTACTATTTGCAAAGGATGTAAGGTTTCGGGAGTTACTTTTGATTCTGCATTCACTTGTGTCGTGGTGTCCTATATATATTATATTTTAGCTAGTGCTAATAAAAATTATTAGAAATTATAGATATTTTAAAAATATTTAATTTTACTGTTCCTGTTTACTGCATTTGTCAAACCTAAAATAGAAAATGCTTTAGTTGTTTGATGCTCCAGTTATGAAATTCACACAACAAGTTTGGAAAAAGTGCAGAGGAAATACCTTCCTTTCAAGTCTACTGACATACATATATCCACCCATTGACATTATATAGTTTATTTCATTTCTATTTGCCAAATAAAAAATCCCAAACGGGTCTTATCTCATACCGTGGCTTGTTTTTATTGCTAGGCTCAGGTAGACTGTTCCGTTTATCGGCAAGATAAGAGAGCTTTTATTTGGCAAATAGCAATGAAATGAATAGTATAGAATGATTTACTGTCTAGTATCAACTTTAATGATGTAGCACAGCGTTTATTCTTCATAAAATTCTAACTTGCTACCATGTGTCCCCACCCATGTGCTTTGTTCATATATTTTGACATACTCGTACTTTCTGTTCAAACTGACTTTACATTTACAAACAGACACAAATTTGTATAAATATTTGTTCCTTACTTTACTCTGTTTTCCTACTTGCTTTGTTGCTTAACTTTCATATGAAATATTTATTTTTTATATTATTTTTGTCTTTTCATTTTTTTCATTTAATTGGTTTTATATGTTTGTTGTACATTAAATAAATAAGAATATTAATAACTATATACTAAGTAATAATAAACGCTATGGTAGTTTGTCAAATTTAAAGAGTCTATTTTTTATATATTGCGAACAATGCGAACACCTCAAATACCATCATCATTAGGTCATCAGTCTTAAGACTGGTTGGACGCTAACCTCCAGCTTCTCCTATCTTGTGCTAACCTACGCATTTCGCTAATTGTGCTACAACCTACATCCCTTACTATTTGCGAGCAGTAGTCTAATCTAGGCCTACCTCTGCCTTTCTTCACTCCTATTTCTGCCTCCCAAATATCGCGGACTATTCCCCCATGTCTCAGCAAGTGGTTTACCATTCTATCTCTTCTCTTCTTTAAGTTTTTCCACATACTTCTTTTCTCGCCGACTTTCTCCAATACTTCTTCGTTTCTAGCTCTATCAGTCCATGGTATTTTCATCATTCTTCGGTAACACCACATCTCAAAAGCTTCTAATTTCTTCCTACTTGCTTCCCCTACCGTCCAGGTTTCGCAGCCGTATAGTGCCGTGCTCCATACATACGTTTTCAAAAATCTCTTCCTTGTTTCTAAGTTTATTACCCCCGAGCATAAAAGTGCTTTCTTTTTGTTAAAAGCTACTTGACCCTGCGCTATTCTTTGTTTTATGTCTTTATCGCTTCTTCCATCCCAATTTATTTTACTTCCTAAATAAGTGAAGTCTTTAACTTCCTCCAATCTTTCATTATTAATTTGTACTTTCGTTTTTGCTCTGCTTTCGCGCCCTCTGCACACTAACACTTTAGTTTTGTTTTTATTCACCCTCATTCCGTATTCCTCTGTCAACACTGCCTCCATTTCGTTCAATGCTGATTCTAATTCCTCCTTACTAGATGCTAATACCGCTATATCATCTGCGAATCTCAGCATTTTTAGTTTCTGTCCCTGTACTTTAATCCCGAAATCCACTCTATCTTTTACCACATTAATCGCCTCTTCGATGTACAGATTAAAAATTAGTGGTGATAGCGTACATCCTTGTCTTACTCCTTTCCTAATACCTACTTCCCTTTTTTCCCCTTCTACTTCTATAACAGCAGTTTGCTCTTTGTATAGATTGTGTACTACTCTCATATCTCTATACTTCATTCCCGCGCTCTTTAGTGTCTCGAACATTTTTTCCCATCTTACGTTATCAAAAGCTTTTTCTAAATCTACAAATCCTATATAAGCGTTCTTTCCTTTTTCTATTGTTTTCTCTAACATTACTCTTAGCGCCAGAATAGCTTCGCGAGTTCCCCTATTTCGCCTAAACCCGAATTGGTCTTCTCCTAGTATTTCCTCCGCTCTATTTTCCATCCTCTTCTGCACTATTCTAGTTAAGATTCTTGACGCATGGGAAGTTACGCTAATCGTTCTAAAGTTCTCGCATTTGTCGGCTCCTCTCTTTTTCGGTATAGTAACGATAATGTTCCTCTTATAATCCTCCGGCATCTCGCCCGTTTCGTATATGTATTTTACCAGTTCAAACATCCTATTTACTACTTTCTGTCCCGCACATTTAAAAATTTCCGCCTGTATTTTGTCTACACCCGGCGCTCTATTATTCTTTAGCCCCCTTAGTGCTATTTCAAATTCCTCTCTCAATATAGGTTTTCCTACATCTTCCCTATCGATGCTAGATTCTTCCTCTAATATCTCTCCTAATTCCTGACCCTCGTATAAATTTCCTAAGTACTGCTTCCATCTATCCGCTTTCTCCTCACTTCCTATCAGTATGTCCCCCGATTGACTCCTAACGTTTCTACTTATTGTTCCTATATCCCTGAAGTTCCTCTTAATTATTTTGTAAGCCTCATCGGTCTTACCTACTTGCAACTTATCTTCTACTTCTTTGCATTTATCCTCTATCCATTGTTCTTTCGCTTTTCTACATTTTCTAATGATTTCCCACTTTATTGACTTATAAGTTTTCAGTCCTTCTTCGTCTCGTCTGTTTTTGTAGCCTCGTCTCTTTTGCATCAAGTTTAAGATTTCGTCCGTTATCCAGGGCTTCGTAGCTTCCCTTTTATCGTGTCCTAAAACGTCCGTAGCCGCGGAAGCTAAACTATTCTTGATACCCTCCCACTCAGTTTCTGCGTTCTTGATTTCGTCCTTACTCGTTTTATTTATTAATTGATCTGTTTTCTCCTGGAACTTATCTTTCATATTCTGATCCCTCAATATGTCTACATTTATACTTTTCTTATCCTTCCGGGTTTTCAGATTTTTGAACTTTAATCTAGCTTTCATGACTACCAGGTTGTGGTCGCTGTCTACATCTGCTCCTGGATAACTCTTACAGTCTTTTACTTGATTTCTAAATCTCTTCCTAACCAGAATGTAGTCAATCTGATACCTGTTTATCCCTCCTGGCATTTTCCATGTGTACCGCCTCCTAACGTGATTCTTGAACAATGTGTTCGCGACTACCATCTTGTGCTTCTCACAGAATTCTATCAGTCTGCTATCTCTCTCGTTTCTGTTTCTTAATCCATAAAGATCTACAAATTCTCCTTCTTTCCCCTCACCTACGACTGCGTTAAAATCTCCTACTATTATTAAATTTTCATGACCCTTCACAAATCCTATTACCTGCTCTATGTCCGAATAAACGGCTTCTAACTCTTCCTCACTATGGCTAGAAGTAGGCATGTATACCTGCACTATTACTGTTTCCACTGGTTTCGAATCTAACCTAACCATCATTACTCTCTCGCTGTATTGTAGGTAGCTATCTACACACTGTCCTGCGTTCTTCCGCATAACGATCCCTACTCCCGCGTTTCCATTTACCGATCCTGTGTGTATTACCCTATAGTCACCGCTCCAAAAATCTCCTACTTCCGGCCAGCGCATCTCACTTATACCTACTATATCTAATCCTAACCTATCCATTTCTATCTTCAGGTTTTCTAGCTTCCCTGCCTGTCTTATGCTTCTGACATTCCACGCTCCGACTCGTGAAATGCTACACTTCTTACTTTTATTGCACTCGATCACGTCTCCCGGAACAGTCCTCACCCGGAGATCCGAACGGAGGACTATTTTACCTCCGGAGTTTTTTGCCCCAGGAGACGCCATCATTAATGTAGGATAAGCTTTCTGCTAGCTGTTCTGAGGATTATAATGTGGTGGTTTCCTCTTGCCTTCCACATCGCAGTCGTGTGAGTCATAGCACCATATCAACCCCCACGGTTTCTGCCACTATGACTACTGAAAGAGCTGCTGCCCTCCTTCAGGGACTTGTCTTAGTCTGGTTTTTCAATAAGGACCCTCCCACTATGGTTAAACCTATGGTACGGCTCCTTAAATCATTAAAACGCGCAAGCCGACCCACCCGCTCTAGTTTGCACTAGAAGTTCGTCAAGGTGCAAGTCCTATCGGATCAGGTCAAATACCATAAGTATAATTAATTGTAAGACTATTTTTTTTTTAGAAATATTCGGTGGTAATGTTGGATATGCTCTCACAGAGGCTGTTTGCCTCATGGGTACATTCCAGTGGGGCATTAGACAATGGAGCGAGATGGAAAATCAGATGACATCGGTTGAAAGGATTCAAGAATATATAGAAATAACATCAGAAAAAGATGAAAAATCTAGAGATCCTCCAGAGAGTTGGCCAACCGCAGGCAGTATAAGCTTTGACAAAGTATGTCTTAAGTACTATCTCGATGATCCGTATGTACTTAAAGATATTACATTTCACCTAAAGCCTAGGGAGAAAATCGGAATTGTTGGAAGGACAGGAGCTGGAAAATCTTCGATAATTGCAGCTCTGTTCCGTCTAGTTGAAATTGACGGACAAATTTTAATAGACAATATAAATATAAAGAATATACCGCTAAATATTCTTAGATCAAAGATTTCTATTATTCCTCAAGAACCAGTTCTATTTTCTGGGACAATTAGACAGAATCTGGACCCATTTGGTAATTACAGCGATGATGTAAGTACTGTAGTTTTATTTACATATCTATATCTTGCCTTTATATGACTTGGCAACATTCAACAGTGTGGCAAGTAGACTTCAGTAGAAATAGAATTTCAGTGTTATTATTGCTGATCGTAATTCACACCTCGATACCATATTTCTATATGGGTTCCCCAGAACACCGTATGTAATTGCAACTAGCTCAGCCTGAAGTGCGGTAGTCTATTTGCCCAGGAGAAAGGTTTTACCTATCCCATCGCGTCGCCTATACACCCCCGTACCCGTTCTGTTCTCACTCTTGGCTCCATCCGTGTACCAGATGTCTGTATTGAGCGGTAATTCAGCTCGACCCTCCATTCAGTCGGTCTTACTGGAGAGGGTCATTTTATGTTTCTTGTCAAATAGGAAGTGGACACCCGTACTGTCAGAGGGCATCCATAGGAGTCCCTCCTCAGCTAGCTCTCTTAAGAGTCTATTCAAGTCCCTTACCTTCCTATTTATGTTTCCCACCCTGTGCATTGCCTTTGCGGCTTCAGCTTTCAGGGTGACATCAAGAGGTATCCCCGTCAGTATCCCCATCGCCTCGATCGGTGTTGATCTTGGGGCTCCGGTTATACTTCTTAGAAATAATCCTCTTAGCTTGTTAAGTCGGTTGGCTCTCGACTTTATACAGGCTCTCTCCCACCAGACCAGTACTGTATACGTCAGTCTGGGTTTGAGAATTGCCTCATACATCCATTTCAAGGTCTCCGGTTTCAAGCCCCAGCTATTACCAATGGCCTTTCTCAGTTGCCAAAGTGTTGCTGTGATCTTGGAACATATGTGAATTAGATGTCTTTCCCATGACAGTTGTGGTAATTATTCCCTGGACGGGGTTCGCTAAAAAGAAAACACTAGCCGTTTAACAAAATATATATTAGCAGTAAGCAAAGTAAAACTATATAATTTGCGGTACCAATACACTCTCATCAATATGGCTACCCTACTTAAGACCTTCTGTTCACTTCTCTCGATATGAGTCGATGTCGCTTCGCGACACACGCGCAAAATTCCCGCACTGGTACACGTGCACTCTATTTTTAGATTCGGGAAGGGCTCGCGAAAGAAGGCAGTGCCGTACCCGTTTTATTTTCCACATCCTCGGGCCCCGAAGTGCAAAGCACTTTCTCGTCGCTGTCTAACTCTAGTGGATATAACAAATTAATTGGTCTTTTTAATAATTTGCCGTTAGGGAGTCTTACAGTACATGCCCGCACTTTTCCGTCGCGACCGCAATGTGTATTCGTAATGCGAACCATCTTCCAAAAAATTCGAGGAACGCTTTGATCGTGAAGTAACACAATATTACCTTCTTTAAAAGGTATTGAGTTCTTGGGGTCTAAGTGATGCGCTGTCCTTAATTGTTGTAAATAGTCAGATGTCCATCTTCGCCAAAATTTATTTAAATTGGACTGTCTGAACGTCCATTTTTGTAGGAGATCGTTTCGTTTGATCGCTGCTAGCGGAATATCCTCCGTCACGTCTGAGTTTGCATCTCCGATTAAGAATTTATCAGGTGTCAATATGGGGGTGTTAGGATCACCATCAATATATGTCAAGGGTCTCGCATTTACCATTGACTCTACTTCACTAAGAACGGTTTGTAGTTCGTCAAAATTAAGAGTGGCCTTCCCAATGCTCATCTTCAGTGAATCTTTCACCGTCTTTACCAAACGCTCCCAAAATCCGCCCCACCATGCGGCTCTTTCTACAATAAATTTCCACCTTATCCGATTTCTTGAGGAAAAGGTTTGGACATCCGTATTTCTTAAAATTTTGTTAAGTTCCTCTAACTCCAAGGCTGCTCTCTTAAACGTCTTGGCGTTGTCAGAATAAATTACACTAGGAACACCTCTTCTTGACATGAATCTTCGTAAGGCTCTCAAGCAACTTTCTGTTGATATGTCAGGAACTAATTCCAAATGTACAGCTCGTGTGACTGCACATGTTATTAACATTATATAGACCTTTCTGGAGTGGCCATCTTCGTTTATGAAAAGGGGTCCTGCAAAGTCGGTACCTATAAACTCAAAAGCACGACTTGCCAAAATTCTATTTCTTGGTAAAGGAGCAAATTCCGTTGCCCCGGGCTTTCCTCTGAACTTCTTACATATTACACATTTCGCCAGGGTTGACTTTATCTTCTGTCTACCTCTTATTAACCAATAAGTTTTTCGAATTTCTGCTAAGACCAAGTTTACTCCTCCGTGGTGCATCTTTTCGTGTATCTGTAAAATGAGTTTTCTTACCCATGGGCTCGATTTAGGAAGAATAATAGGATGTCGAGCTTCATAAGGTAAATCACTTTCTTGGAGACGTCCTTTTAGTCTCATTAATCCATTACTATCCAAAAATGGTGACAATGATAAGATTGGAGAATTCTTGTTCAAGGTTAAATGGTTTTTTAGTGTCTTAATTTCTTCGGAAAATGCTATTTCTTGAACATGCTTTAACCAATATATTTCCGATTGCTTCAGTTCTTCTGTTCGAAGTGGATCTAATACCTTTTCTTTTGTTCTTAGATTTCTAACGAATCGGAAAATATAACTGGTTACTCTAAAAATTTTCTCTAGACTACTATATCTGTCTAAATCGAATAATGGTTCATTTTCTTCTGACATTTGGACGTTTAGTATAAAATTTTCATTGTCATTTTCCGTGTCAATTTCTGTTGCATCATATTCAGGCCAGTTTTCTTCTGGTTCAAGTAGAAAATTTGGTCCATTTCTCCATAAATCTGATTTTACCAATTTCTTCGCCTTAATACCTCTAGTGACTAGGTCCGCTGGATTATATTCACCTGGACAATACTTCCATATGCAATTTTTTGTTAAAGATTGGATTTCCCTTACTCGATTGGACACATGTTTTCCATCTTTGAGCCTTACCTCTAATCCAATGGAGCGTAATCTTGGAGTCTGTCCACAAATAAATAATTTCGATCTGCAATTTGGTATTGTTAACTATATAATTCTGTAACCTAGCGGCACAAACAGCAGCCGTTAATTCTAATCGTGGCAAAGTAAGTTCATTTTGGCCGTTACATTTAATAGGCGCTACCCTATTTTTTGACACTAGAAGATTTGAATGATAAACGTTATTGTCGTAGGTCCTCACATATGCCGCTGTCCCATAGGCTTGAGGACTAGCACCCGCGAAAACGTGAAGTTGTACAGATGTCTTGGAATTGTCGTTAACACATCTCAAAAGGGTAAAATCGTTTAGGTTTTTAATATCATTTACCCAATTTTGCCATTCCGTTTGGATTGACTCCGGTAATATCCTGTCCCAGTCGAAATTTTCTTTCCAAATTTTTTTGGAATTTTCAAACAATATTTTGCGCATTATAATGCACGGTCCCAAAAACCCTAAAGGATCATATATTCTGGAAATCGTTTTCAAAATATTCCGTTTCGTTATTATTTTTTCCTGGTCAGCATAGGCTGTCACGGAATCCAAATTCATGCCAAGTTCATCTTGCGATGTATACCACAGCACACCTAATACCTTTGGACAAAAGGAATAGTTTCTGCTACTTTTCTCTTTAAAGAGGTTATTTAAACGATCATCGCTACTGATCCATTTCCTCAAATTCATTTGAGCGTTATTCATGATTTGGACTGACTCATTATATATTTTTAAAGCGTCATCTACGTTGTCTGTTGCAATTACCAAGTCATCGACGTAAAACGATTCTCTTAATATCGTACATGTTTCGTTAAACTTTTCTGGTTGATTTGATAAATGCTTATTAATAGTAGCCGTTAATAGAAATGGGCTTGTAGTAACCCCAAAAGTTACCCGTTTCATTCTATAAGGAACGATATCTGACAACTCAGCTCCATCATTAATTTGTTTTTCGTACCAAAGAAAGCTATGTGAATCTCTGTCTTTTTCTGCTAATGAAATTTGCAGGAACGCCTTTTCTATGTCCGCACATATTCCGATGCATCCGATTCTAAAATTTAATAGTACCTTTATCAATTCCGGAATCAGGTTATCACCAGATAATAAATTGTCATTTAGTGACGAAAGATTCGGCGCATGCGCAGACGCATCATAAACGACGCGCACCCTCGTAGTGTCTTTATCTTCGCGATAAACTGGCCTGTGCGGCATGAAATACGTCCTACCTTCCGTTTGTTCGATCGGTGCCTTTTCCGCGCAGTCAGTATCTAAATAATTTCGAATTGCCTTGTCGTATTCTATTAATTTAGAATTTCTGATTAGATTTCTTGTTAAACTTTTTACTCTCGCTAAAGCTTGAGTGTAATTGTCGTCCAATTTTACGAGTTTCTCGAGTTTCCAAGGCAACTCAACTTCATATCTGTTGTTTTTCATTTTTATATTAGAATTACAAAATTGTTTAGTGAAATTCTCGTTGTTAACGTTATTCGGATTATATATATACCTATAGTTTCTAAATTCCAAAAGTCCTTTATATCAAAATCCTCTTCGGATGTTGCGTGCAAAACCGTAGCTACATTTATGTTTACATTTACGTTATAACTGTCTATCGGCGTGGGTCCAAGCAGAGTCCATCCCAGCATGGTATTTACTGCCGTTAGATCTGTCGTGATCTTTTCAATTTCACCAGTAACAAGCTTCCAATAATTGTCGGCTCCTATTAGCATCGATATGCCTTCAAGTGGTTCCGTACCCCCGACGCGAGCGTCCGCTAATTCATAGTCCTTTAATTTTCTTATGTGCGTGGGCGGTGTATTCAATGCATCGAAGCATATCTCTGGAACTACTACAGCATGCAACTAAATAAACTGTATTGTATACTGGCTGCGTAAATAGACTTCAACCTTCTTACAGTCTTGAGATTGACCCCTTTTGCTTGATCCAAATGGAATAATGGATAACTTATGTGACCCTATTACCTTTAATTTCAGCTCATTAAAAACGTTTTCTTTTATAAATGTCAACTGACTTCCCCCATCTATCACTATGCGTATGAAAAGTCCGTTGCAGTGAAGTTCATTCGCGGCTGAAACATATGAGCACGCCATTTGCAGCAACACGTGGTTAAAACCCCCATTTGTAATCAGAGCAGCGGAGTTTTCATTTCGATTAACGTTCGCATTATCGTTTGAGTCTTTAGAGTCATCTTTCTCGTTATTTTTATTTTTGGTTAAGCGTTTTTTAAAGTTCGGATCGCACATTATAGTAACATGTTTACCCTTACAGTTCTGGCACATTATATTATAACCTTTACAATATCGAGCGATATGATTTGACTTCGTACATTTAAAACATCTATTGTTTTTTCTTAGAATGTCCCGTTTTTGTTCGATTGTTAAATTTTTATTGCGACATTTAAATGTATTGTGCGTATTTGTATCGCAAAATAAACATTTACAGTCCGTTACACTACTAAAAAGTCCAGAAACCGTTCGCGGATTATTTACCCGATCGTTTTTTGTCGTATGCGTACTTTTACGCTCCTCTTTTGATACGCCACTGCTTGACGCACCCGTTATGGCTTGAGCAGATTCCACAGAATCTATCTCCCGTTTTATAAATTTTAATAGTATGTCAATTTGTTTCTGGCAATTCACTGAACCCGATTCCTCTTCGTTGCTTAAATTGTCTGTATCACAATCAATGTCATTAAGCTTATTAAATTCAACTTTTAATTGAAACGGTAATGATTTCATTAAAATAGTTTTAACCATTAGCCCATAACTATCTGATGATACCCCTAACGCTGTTAACGAGCGTGTAACAGCTGACGTTATGTTATATAATTTTCGTAACCCTACAACATCATGCTTACCCTTGACCGGGTTTAAATTTAATAATTGTTGAATATAGCTATCAACAATCCGTTCCTTATTGCCAAATTCGTTTTTGATCATGTCGATTGCGTCATTATAACATGCTTCAGACGGAGTTAAACCGCTGATCGTTTCGAGAGCCCTTCCCGTTAAAACCGATTTTAAATAATTAAATTTCGTAGCACTATCCAGTGATTTATTGCCATGCACCGCGCTCTTAAATTGTTCCCAGAACGGAATGAAGTCATGCAAATCCCCGTTAAATGTTTTTAAATTTAATTTGGGTAGTCTCACCGTACTCATCGTTGAATCTGCACCGGGAATACCTTGTACCTGCTCCTGGGACTGCACTGGTAAGCGGCGCTGCGCGTCGCCTGCGTCTACTTCGTGGCCGTTGCCGTCCATCCGTCGCACGCGCTGATCCCGCTGGTCCCCCGCTCCGCCGTCTGCTATCCGCTGGAACAACCTCGAACTGGTTATGACGATTTTGTCCTCGTACTCTAAAATCTGCTCGAATTCCTCTTCATATTTTTCTTCCTGAATGTACGGCATTGCCTTTTCGTTAGCTTCTTTTAAACACTTTTGAGCACTACCTAACCTGTCGTACATCGTTCTCAATTCCTCGACAGCCGGTACGCCTTTTAATAGCTCTTCAGCTTCGTTTACAAGCCTCGTTACCTTTGCCCTGCACGTTTTGCGAAACTGTAGTTCCATTTTCATTAACTTTTGACAGTCACAGACTCTAATTCGTTTTACTTTTCTTTAAACAACACAAACTGTCTGCTAGGTCCGTTTACAATTTTATTTCGCTAGTGAATTCACGTTATAAACAATGTCCTTGCCGTTTCGTTAAAGGTCACACACGTTTTACCCTTCCCGGGTTTCGGCACCAAAGATATGTGGTAATTATTCCCTGGACGGGGTTCGCTAAAAAGAAAACACTAGCCGTTTAACAAAATATATATTAGCAGTAAGCAAAGTAAAACTATATAATTTGCGGTACGAATACACTCTTATTAATATGGCTACCCTACTTAAGACCTTCTGTTCACTTCTCTCGATATGAGTCGATGTCGCTTCGCGACACACGCGCAAAATTCCCGCACTGGTACACGTGCACTCTATTTTTAGATTCGGGAAGGGCTCGCGAAAGAAGGCAGTGCCGTACCCGTTTTATTTTCCACAACAGTTTCCCGTCCAGAATTACTCCTAAGTATTTCACTTCGCTATTATAGCTTAGTTCTTGGCCTCCAAGTTTCAGCGGACATGTTCTGTTCCACTTATATTTCTTGGTGAACACCATCACCTCAGTCTTAGAGGGATTGACCGAGTATCCCTGCATCAATTCCCAATCTTGCTTAATGCTCCCTGCATTATATCGAGAATAGGCTCCAGGAAAGGGCCCTTCGTTATGATTACTAAGTTATTGGCATAGCCAGTTACCGGGTAATCCTTTAACCTTTCAAGCAGCTCATTCACTACCAGGCACCACAGAAGGGGGGACAATACCCCTCCCTGTGGACAGCCCGAGTCCACCCGGCCCTCGATGGTAGTCTTGCCTTTATTGGCAGTAAGCTGTCTGTTTCCCAACATATGGTCTATCCATTCAGCGATTATTCTAGGGGTGTAGCATCTGCCTAGTACTCCGTTAATCGCCTCCCTGGATGTAAAGTTGAAGGCTCTTTTAATATCAAGGAAGGTACCGACAACGTATCCTCCGGAGTCCAGTTGTGACCTGTACCCGTCAACTAATCGTTCGGCTGTCTTTAGTAAAAATGAAGTAAGGCTAATCGGCCGAATGTCCTTAGGGGACGTATATCCGACGTGTGCCCGCTTTAGGTATAAAAACA
Source organism: Rosalia funebris (assembly GCA_037954035.1). Classification (NCBI taxonomy): domain Eukaryota; kingdom Metazoa; phylum Arthropoda; class Insecta; order Coleoptera; family Cerambycidae; genus Rosalia; species Rosalia funebris. The sequence goes on along the minus strand of JAZFAV010000010.1, from coordinate 5,354,631 downwards.
ATCCTTGTGCCTAGCCACACTTTCGGGACCATTTTCAGTGCCAAGCCGGCCCCGGTGATCCTTATAAGCGGACCGAGGATGATTTCTTTTGCTTTTTGCAGAAGAATGTCATAAATCAGAAATGATTTAATAAATACATTTATAATAGTTATATAGTAATAAAAACTAATATATCTTCTTACTAAATTTTCAAGCTACCGGGGTTTATAAATTAATTATATAGTATATTTTCAGATATAAATATGTATTATAAGTATATTATATGTACTGATAATTACTATAATATCTACAAGATATTGAAATAAGTTTACTACATTAAGCCTTAGTTAAAATAAATCATACATTTTATTTTATTTATTTCTTTATGGATTGCTTGTGTTTTTTTCACAATAAATTATATTATTTTTCAGATGTTGTGGAATGCTTTGGATCATGTAGAATTAAGAAAGACTATATCTGATCTTCCGTTTGGTTTGGAGGATAAAATATCCGAAGGTGGATCCAATTTTAGTGTTGGCCAAAGACAATTGATATGTTTAGCTAGAGCAATAATCCGCAATAACAAGATACTCATCTTGGATGAGGCCACAGCCAACGTAGATTCTTATACCGATGAACTAATTCAGAGTACTATCAGAGCAAATTTCTCACGTTGTACGGTATTAACGATAGCACATAGACTGCATACAATAATGGACTCAGATAGGGTTTTGGTTATGGACGATGGTAGAGTAGTCGAATATGATCATCCTTACAAGTTACTACAACGTCGAGAAGGTCGTTTTCATGAACTAGTTAGTCAGACTGGAGAAGCAACTGCTAAAATGTTAATGGATAAAGCTGAACAGTATTATACACGTCTCGAAGAATCAAGGGATGTTGAGTGATCATTTTTGAAGACTGGTAATGGATCATAGAAGTATGAGCAAATTCATATATTTAAAGTACTGTTACTGTGTGTTAATGAAAGTTAGTTTTATAATTTTACAATACATCATATATTTTGTCTGTACAAACCCCATAAGTATATTTTAAGAATATATTTTAATTAAATATATAGTGTACGATAATATAATATAACTCATTTACATGCCAATTATTGTTACTTTATATGTATCTATTTCATATAAATTAGTATATTTCGATTTAAAACATTTTATACTGATATACATTTATATACACAGTATTAAACGTTTTACTGTTTACAATATTTCATTGATATATTGTATTATAAAAAATAAAATATATTGTCTCGTTATAAATTATTTACAAAATGATATTGTCTCTTTACTATTGCTACAGATTTGCGATTGGAGTATCTTGATAGTATCCACAAATAGAAGCAGATATGATATTGATCTAAACGTAAATATGGGTCATCAATAGAATTGCCCACTTGGCTGTTCTATCAATTGCGGTCTTTTATAAAATTACTTACGTATAAGTTATAATAATTTATGTAATATGTAATACTGACCCAGTTGACATTAAATACCCGAATAGGCTTGGCTAAACATCTATAGGAAGAAATTTCGGAAATTTCTCGATTTCCGACTTATATGTTACTGACAGAGATCGTATCGATAAAGATGTATACCTCATAGAGTTCATTCGGCATTTGTTCTGGATCGGCGTACCGTGTACGGCACTGATGAGAACTAATAAGTTCGAAACAGCTGTATGTCGTTCGGTTCCGATCCGGGACAGATGTCGAATCCTACCTGTGGCGGGCATTATTTTTTGAAACATTATCGGATCATGCAGAAACACGAGAAAGGGGTCGAGGATCGCTTCTGGGTATAATGTAATGCCTGGCGGGGCTTTAGCCCGAGGATTAGTTGTTTCCTAAAGCGATTATGTAATAGCTTTGCTATTCGGGAACTAATTTGATAACCGCTTGGCGGTTTGGTGGTTCCTTTCTCGATTTCCGACTTATATGTTACTGACAGAGATCGTATCGATAAAGATGTATACCCTATAGAGTTCATTCGGCATTTGTCCTGGATCGGCGTACCGTGTACGGCACTGATGAGAACTAATAAGTTCGAAACAGCTGTATGTCGTTCGGTTCCGATCCGGGACAGATGTCGAATCCTACCTGTGGCGGGTTTTATTTTTTGAAACATTATCTGATCGTGCAGAAACACGAGAAAGGGGTCGAGGATCGCTTCTGGGTATAATTCAATGCCTGGCGTGGCTTTAGCCCAAGGAATAGTTGTTTCCTTGAGCGATTATGTAATAGCTTTGCTATTCGAGAACTAATTTGATAACCGTTGGCGGTTTGGTGGTTCTTTTCTCGATTTCCGACTTATATGTTACTGAAAAAGACATTGTTACTAATTATTTTTTGACTTTGAATAACAGAAAATCACAAACATCAATTTTATCCAAAACTACCTTGACTGTAACTGACATTAAATAACATTGGTTTCAACGTCCTCTAGGCAGCATATCAAGTAAATCGATTTTCACAATTAAAACTTTATTTGCAATTTTATCGAAACTATTGTCATGCAATTTAATAAAATGTGTATATATGTACTTTAATTCTATGTGTTGTACAAAGAAGTATTTCGGAAGGAGGAAAACTTTAAAATATCTTTTGACTCCTTTGAGTATTTCTACAAAAAAAAAAAAAAAAAAAGAAATGGTTTTCACGTATTCCATATTTTTTCCACAGTTCCTTATTCTATTAATTGTTCCTTTGCTGAAATCCGTACCTAGATTAGATATATATTTGTCGATTTATTGTAAAGATCTATGAAGATATCTTATAATTAGCAATGTTTTATAAGTTATAACTAATTCTATTATTAGCATTAATTTTCCGCACATAGCTAGTATGGATGATAGAACTTTTGAGAATATTTAAAAAGGATGATATCCAAAGTTAAAAGATTTCTTTGGTTACATTCCATTCTCATTAGTATAGTAATTGAAGTTATATGTTCTAAGTAAAGTACATTCCCTAACTATCAACTGATGAGTTTTGCATAGCCTTTTCACATTCTTAACAATATTCACCATCTAATATTGCACAATGTGAAATGATGCAATATATTTCAATATAACGAAAATGCGTTGCTATAAGGTAGAATGGTAGAAAATGACCTATAGAGTGACACCCAATGTCACCAGATCTTAGTAAGCTTAACTGCTTCTTGTAAGGGTATTTAAAACTCAAAATTTGTCATATAACATGTAATTTGGAACATGTGGAAAATTGGGTAAAGATTTTCGAATCAAATTGACAAATTCATCGTAAATTGTTTCACAACCTATAAAATGAATATGTGAATAGACTTGATTAGATTATTACGATGTAACATATATTTTGAACTGTTCGTTATGAAACTTGATTTAGTTTCCTTTGGTTGACATTTTCTTTATCTTTTCTTCATGTAACATGAGAAAACAAATGTTATGTGTAACTATCAGAATTGCGTAAGCAACTACTAGATGTAACAAAATCGAGAAATATGTAGGGAGTTGATCACTTGAAAACAAGTGACTGCCAGTAATTAATATTGAAAAAAGAAAGTTAATAGTCAAAATTTATCTGTCGTGAAATACATTAAGAAAGTAATTATCGCAATTGGCAAATTTGTATAGTATTTTTGATGCTCGCTGCAAAACAATTTATAATACAGACTAATAAAATAAAAAGTAAATGTATTTTAACAAATATGTTTGAAAATGTCGCAAAAGACTAATAAATGCAAAATCAGTGATAATATAGTGCCAATAGCTACCATGTACAACATTTAATTATAAATTTTCTTCTGCATAATCTTAAATAGATTAGGTAAATTGTATGCTATTAAAAGTTATTAAACATGCCTCTTTAAATATGGATATTTTAAATAAGCTCCAAATTCAGTAATATTTTTTCTTTAGGCCTTTATTAATACGAAACTAAGTTTTAACTTACTGATATTCTTTCAAATAACCCCCGGACATTAACACGGACGAAAAGACATATTCAGCCGAATGATATTGGATTCGAATTTACGTCCTGATTACTCCGATCTTGTAGACTTATATAAGTATTTGACAAATAATTTTTATTATCATTTCACTTGTCTCCTATATCATTTATTATAAAAAATAAAAAACACACTACATTAAAATGAGCCTAAGAATTTATAGGAAAAATTATGAGTGTTTCTTTTTTAACCTAATAAAGTTCATTGCAGGCTCTATTAGTCTCCTGTCACTTAAATACATTCTTCACTGTTTCTCTATGTCCCTTTCTTCAAAAGTCTTCTGACATTGTATTGCAATTTTGTTTTTTTTTAATCGAACGGGGTTGTACGGGGAGTAGTAGCATTTACTGTGTCCTTTAAATTAGCCTAAATGAGAAATATTAAATTGTAAGAATTCGCAGGATATCTGGTCAGACTCTTTATTCTTATTCATCGCTCTTCAAATCCGTTTGTCAGATATTGCTTTATTCCTCTACAATTGCGAGATAGTGTTTCTTCTTTTAGGAATATTCCGAGGTTATATCCAATAAGTGATAAAATTGACAAGAATTCTTCAATTTGGTTTTGGACTTTTGTAAAAATACAAGTAATCTATCCTATTTAATGACTTATAAAAACATATAGTACCTACTACATGAGGTGCTTCATGTGGGATCAGATTAAGTCACACATGCGCCAAATCACACGCAGTCCAATATCTGTCATTATTTTGGTTAAATAAACCTAGTTTGGTGAAACGGTCAGAGATCATAAAACGTCAAACATTATTATCGCCTTCATGGTTAATACCAACTAACCTATTTGCAAGTAGGTTAAATACTTTTTAAGTTATATTCGGAAAGGTGATGGTGTATTGATATTTTTACGACCAAAAGCCAGCCTTTAACGTGTAGGAGTATGTCAAGAAATTTAACTAGTAAGCTCGAGCTTAAAATATTTTAAAATAGAATTTTAAATGAATTGCAACAAAATAGAAAATATATATAACAGATAATACCAAAACTAGATAAGAGTCCGTTTCATCACCCGAGGTGACACACCTGAAAGTAAACAAAAATATATCTGAGCAACCAATTCCCTGTATAATAATACTAGTATAAATATTTATGTGAAAATCAGCACTACTCCAATGTAGGTAAACAATAATACCTACAAATTCGTATGTCTTGCCTGGATCTACGGTCTTAAGGGTCAACTCGCGAAAGACCTCCCCAGACAATTAAGCTAGTCAGAGTATCTACCATGGTAAACAGTGGAATAGCATGCCTTCACTAAAGTACTAAGGGTCAACTCGCATAGTACCCACTCTATACAACTAACAAAACATGAAGGGTCAATTCGCGACATGCTCTGAATTGAATACTGAATTTGTAGTAAAACATTTAGTTTATGTTATTTAATAAATTATCATGCAACTGACTAATAAAAGAGTCGTATCAATCGACATAACAATACAATAGAATTGACTGCCCTGTGAGATAAACTCACCTGTTGGATATTACACTAAATGCACAAGTACGACAAATGAAATACACAGTTCTCACTTTAGATGTCTGCTTAAGGACTGGCATTCCAGAGAATATGTATCTAAACTCGGGCCCTTATTTAGGCTACGGCTCAGTAAAATAAACAAAGTATCGGATTGCTTTTATCTAACGCTAGCAAAAGACGTCGAGATTAAAGTTAATTTTAAAGGTTAAAATTACTGCCTTCTTACAAACGTTTGTCTCGTTGAATTGCAATTCACATTTTGAATTAATGTCTAGTCGAAATTAACATATGCAAAGACCTTCAGTTTCTTCACTGCCAATGAAGTCTTTATCTCTTTATCGTTGTCTGCATTTCCCTCTCTGAATGTTTTCCCAAAATTTGTGTCAAAGAAAGCAATGCAATGGTGGCGTATACCCTATATTCATTCACACCCGGTATTGTGATTATGTATAATCACATGAGAATTATTTCGTTGTGCAAGATTATGTGATACATAATTAGGTGAATATTGTTACCACTTGTCTGATAAAGCATCGATAACATTTTTAAATTGTTCTGCTAAATAATATGATCCCAGTTGGTGTGAGCTACCTCTTGGAAGAACGTCGTTCCATAGCCAGCTGTCAATAGATTGCTGTGATACACTAATTATTAGTAAATGTAACGGGTAAATATCTCGTGTTATATATTATTTTTATTGTTATATGACTGGAAGCACAAGTGTGGAAATCCCATTTGATTAGGTACACATTTATAAGTAAAATAATTATTATAATTATCGTTGAATCTTCGTTGAATAATAATTCACTTATGTTGTACGAAATAGAACAACATTAAGTTGAGAGAAAATAATACGTGAAATGTATATTATTGTCATTGTATTGTTTAGCGCGGATTATGTACATAATATAATCTGTCGAATACCACGTGTTCTTTATTTCTATAGATGAAACGGCGGGAATCCTGCCGAAATTAGATATTAACTGTTATTGTGCAATGAATGTTATTTGTAAAGCGCGTAGACGAAAATATAATATTAGATGCATTAGAATAAAATAATAGAAATATTTGTAGCATTGAAAAAATAACTCATTAAAACGTGATTTGTTGAAGCTTTTTGTTTATATGGTGCATACAAATGTAACAAATACTGTACAACCCAACTAAGCCTCTGATTATTTCAATAGGAAACGAATATTTCGTAAAATTAGCAGTCTAATTTTTTAAGTTATAATATTGTTAAATCTTTTATGAATTATGCAGAAAAAATTGATATTTCATCACCGTTACTGGTCTAAAAAATTTAATGTACATATATAATACAGATTATGTTCATTAAGAAATTTATATTTTGTTTCCATAAGCTGGGAATTATTGCATTAAAGCATAAAATGATGTAATAAACAGTGTAGTAGAAAATCAGTCAAATATGGAATAAAAGATATAATACATCTGAATTCGTTTGATTTTTGTATTATTTAAATATTATATACAGTGTGTTTCACCTGTATCACCTCGAATTTTTCTTAATTATTTTCAGATGCACTTAAAATTGCTGTCTGTTACACTATCAACAAAATTGAATATTCTATTATCTAAAAAATACTTCATCAATCACAAAATATTGAGGACAGGTAAAAAACGCGAAAATAAAAAATACAATAGGCTCTGCTTAATTGAAAAATATCAGTATGAAAGAAAAATCAGAATTACTAATTTAGATTCATTATAAATCTTTCGGAAAATATACTCATTGTCAGTATTTAATTTATATATTAACTCGGGTTAAAAGTTTATTAACGTATGAAATGATTTCAGAATAATAACCCATTGCTTTGTAGATGTTGTGATTAGTCACTTAGCAACTGCGTTCCCAAATGGTTGTCTGTCACATATGAAGAATAGTTTCCATTTTTCATTAAAATGATTACCTTACTATTTACAGTAGCTATCTTAACTGAATAACTGCAAATGAAAATTAAATATATTTTATTTATATGTTGTCGCTATCAAAAATAAAATTTGTTTATTATTAGTTTACTTGATACTGTCAACATTTTCTCAAAAGTCATAAATTACAGTTATATAAGCCCCTGTATTCACTCGAGCAAAAAACTAGTGTAAGAAATTTCGAATTTTGCTTATGGATACAGGGGAATTGTTTAAATAGCAAATTTTAAATAAGACATTGTTTAAATAGCAAGGAAATAATTATCAGCGAAGAAACAACATTCACATGATGAAGCACTATCCATATATTTCAATTAGAAGGGTCATTAAAACCTTAGTTTCTACTCATCTGTCAATGATGCAAATTTGGTTAGCGAGAAGCGCGTTAAGGAACACGTAATAAATCGTCTGTGGAAAACTGACTTCATGTTTTCGTTGCTGCATCGAAGGTTCGAGGCCCTTCCCAGGACCATGATTGTATTCAAAAACTTGAGTAACGGTACTGAGAAGAAACAAAAAGCTTTCGCTTTAGCTATTACAGCTAAAAAATAAGGGAAGTGATTTCTTCAATATTGAATTTATCTATTTTACAAACACATCGCTACGATCTTAACTATGGTAGTGAAAATGGTTTTCAAGCACAGTAAATGCTGTAAATTTTGCTCTTGTAATAAAAAAATTAATATGTGAAAAAAGAAAAGCCAGGATGAAATGGCATCACAGTCACACTCCAGCAGACAAAACTAAATACTACCAACTATCCAATAAACTCAAATTTAAATTAAAGAAAGTGCAAAATTTATCATTCCAAGGCTATGTATCAAGCTTGAATAGATACTACAACTCTATTTCGCAGCCTATTAAATCATCTACAAAATCACAACAAACGACCCCCCCCTATACGCCAAGATGATACTACCCCAAGTCCCTGGGCTCGAAGTAACAAGGAGAAAGCAGATTCTTTGCTAAACATCTCTCAGATGTCTTCACTCATAACAGTGGTGATCCAAATCAAGAAATATTAGAACTTCTAGCTAAAAATACCAATTCTACAGAAAATATTAAAAAAATTATCCAAATGAAATCAAGGAAGAAATTTGGCGCCTCAAAACTAAAGAAAGTCACCTGGACTCGACCAAAGATGTTCAAAGAACTACAAAAAAAAAGCTGTTACAATGTTAACCTACCTATGTAATGCTATTCTGAGGCTCCAGTCATGGCTAAAACATTTTAAAACGTCAGTAATAATTCGAGTACCTAAGCCTGGGAAAAATTCAAACTCCGTAACATCCTACAGACCAATTAGTCTCCTCTAAACCATATCTAAAATTTTAGAAAAGTTAATACTTCACAGGATCAAATCTCTACTTGATAGCATCCCTGATCATCAATTTGGTTTCCGCCATTCACACTCAACCATCCAACAGTGTCACAGATTAGTTCATGAAATAAATACGTCTATAGAAAACAAATTTTACTGTCCATCAGTATTCTTCGACGTAAGTCAAGCGTTTAACAAGGTCTGGCATGAACGACTGTTATACAAAATTAAACTCTCTCCGCCATCTTATTTTAATCAATTAAAGTCATATCTAATAGACCGCCAATTTATAACTAGAGTTAACGACGAAGTTTCGAACGTGATCCCAATCAAATCTGGAGATCCTCAGGGTAGTGTACTTAGTGTACTAGGACCAGTACTCTATTTATTATATATCTGAGGTCTGAGGTATATACCTCAGACATGTCAACGCCAGATAATACAATAATCGGAATATTCGCTGATGACACAACAATACTTGCTCGGCACAGTAATACTGTCATTGCATCAGAACATCTATAGCAACACCTATATCTGGTAAATGGTTGGACAAAAAAGTGGAAAATAATAATGAATACTACAAAGTCCACACAAGTTACCTTTACTCTAAGGAAAAAACAATGCCCTCCAGTTACTTTTAATGGTGCCACAATACCAGAAGCCTCATTCGTAAGATATTTAGGAATGTACCTTGATAAAAAATTGAATTGGAGAGAGCATGTAGCAAAAAAGAAAAAAAAACAAATTGATTTGTAATTCAAAAACTTCTACTGGCTACTCGAGAGATAATCGAATTTCTCTTTAGAAAGCAAAGTTCTAGTATATAGGCGATCATAAAACCTTTATGGATATATGCAATAGAACTCCGGGGATACGCCAGCAAGTCGAATATTAACATCCTTCAGAGAGCCAAATCCAAAATACTTCGATCAATATAAGATGCACCGTGGTATGTATCAAACAATACAATACATAATGACCTAGGCATATCATTCATCAGTGATGTTATCCAGGACAGGCCAGGACAGGAGCAATAAACACAATAATATACTCGAAACACAGCCCAATTCACTCTTACAACCACTCCTTTGCCAACAAAACAATAAAGAATATTAAAGAGATGACTACCGATGGATATAAAATAAACCTAAATGCAAGAGCGTTCTTCGCTGTAAGTATCCTCATCCCATCAACTAAAGGACTTCTCTTCATCGGTCCTATGAGAGCAAATTATCCTCTAGAAGGTATTGTATTTCTAATTGCTGATCATCATCATCATGAGGTCATCAGTCCTAAGACTGGTTGGACGCTAACCTCCAGCTTCTCCTATCTTGTGCTAACCTACGCATTTCGCTAATTGTGCTACAACCTACATCCCTTACTATTTGTGAACAGTAGTCTAGTCTAGGCCTACCCCTGCCTTTCTTCACTCCTATTTCTGCCTCCAAAATATCGCGGACTATTCCCCCATGTCTCAGCAAGTGGCCTACCATTCTATATATATCTCTTCTATTCTTTATGTTTTTCCACATACTTCTATTCTCGCCGACTTTCTCTAATACTTCTTCGTTTCTAACCCTATCAGTCCACGATATTTTCATCATTCTTCGGTAACACCACATCTCAAAGGCTTCTAATTTCTTCCTACTTGCTTCCCCTACCGTCCAGGTTTCGCAACCGTATAGCGCCATGCTCCATACATACGTTTTCAAAAATCTCTTCCTTGTTTCTAAGTTTATTACACCCGAGCATAAAAGTGCTTTCTTTTTGTTGGAAGCTACTCGACCCTGCGCTATTCTTTGTTTTATATCTTTATCGCTTCTTCCATCTCAATTTATTTTACTTCCTAAATAAGTGAAGTCTTTAACTTCCTCCAATCTTTCATTATTAATTTGTACTTTCGTTTTTGCTCTGCTCTCGCGCCCTCTACACACTAACACTTTAGTTTTGTTTTTATTCACCCTCATTCCGTATTCCTCTGTCAACACTGCCTCCATTTCGTTCAACGCTGATTCTAATTCCTCTTTACTAGATGCTAATACTGCTATATCATCCGCGAATCTCAGCATTTTTAGTTTCTGTCCCTGTACTTTAATCCCGAAATCCACTCTATCTTTTACCACATTAATCGCCTCTTCGATGTACAGATTAAAAATTAGTGGTGATAGCGTACATCCTTGTCTTACTCCTTTCCTGATACCTACTTCCCTTCTTTCCCCTTCTACTTCTATAACAGCAGTTTGCTCTTTGTATAGATTGTGTACTACTCTCCTATCTCTATACTTAATTCCCGCGCTCTTTAGTATCTCGAACATTTTTTCCCATCTTACATTATCAAAAGCTCTTTCTAAATCTACAAATCCTATATAATCTATAATCCTATATAAAACCTTTCCTTTTTCTATTGTTTTCTCTAACATTACTCTTAGCGCCAGAATAGCTTCGCGAGTTCCCCTATTTCTCCTAAACCCGAATTGGTCTTCTCCTAGTATTTCCTCCGCTCTAACTTCAATCCTCTTCTGCACTATTCTGGTTAAGATTTTTGACGCGTGGGAAGTTAGGCTAATCGTTCTAAAGTTCTCGCATTTGTCGGCTCCTCTCTTTTTCGGTATAGTAACAATAATGTTCCTCTTATAATCCTCCGGCATCTCGCCCGTTTCGTATATGTATTTTACCAGTTCAAACATCCTATTTACTACTTTCTGTCCCGCACATTTCAAAATTTCCGCCTGTATTTTATCTACACCCGGCGCTTTATTGTTCTTTAGCCTTAGTGCTATTTCAAATTCCTCCCTCAATATAGGTTTTCCTACATCTTCCCTATCGATACTAGGTTCTTCCTCTAATATCTCTCCTAATTCCTGACCCTCGTATAAACTTCCTAAGTACTGCTTCCATTTATCCGCTTTCTCCTCTCTTCCGATCAGTATGTCCCCCGATTGACTCCTAACGTTTCTACTTATTGGTCCTATATCCCTGAAGTTCCTCTTAATTATTTTGTAAGCCTCATCGGTCTTACCTACTTGGAGCTTATCTTCTACTTCTTTGCATTTATCTTCTATCCATTGTTCTTTCGCTTTTCTACACTTTCTAATGATATCCCACTTTATTGACTTATAAGTTTTCAGTCCTTCCTCGTCTCGTCTGTTTTTGTAGCCTCGTCTCTTTTGTATTAAGTTTAAGATTTCGTCCGCTATCCAGGGCTTCCTAGCTTCCCTTCTCTCGTGTCCTAAAATGTCCGTGGCCGCGGAATCTAGACTATTCTTGATACCTTCCCACTCAGTTTCTGCGTTATTGATTTCGTCATTACTCGCTTTATTTATTAATTGATCTGTTTTCTCCTGGAACTTATCTTTCATATTCTGATCCCTCAATATGTCTACATTTATACGTTTCTTATCCTTCCGGATTTTCAGATTTTTGAACTTTAATCTAGCTTTCATGACTACCAAGTTGTGGCCGCTGTCTACATCTGCTCCTGGATAACTCTTACAGTCTTTTACTTGATTTCTAAATCTCTTCCTAACCAGAATGTAGTCTATCTGATACCTGTCTATGCCTCCTGGCATTTTCCATGTGTACCGCCTCCTAACGTGATTCTTGAACAATGTATTCGCGACTACCATCTTGTGCTTCTCACAGAATTCTATCTGCTACCTCTCTCGTTTCTGTTTCCTAATCCATAAGGACCTACAAATTCTCCTTATTTCCCCTCACCTACGACTGCGTTAAAATCTCCCACTATTAATAAATTTTCATGACCCTTCACAAATCCTATAACCTGCTCTATGTCCAAATAAACGGCTTCTAACTCTTCCTCACTATGGCTAGAAGTACTAACTTTGAATCTAACCTGACCATCATTACTCTCTCGCTGTATTGTAGGTAGCTATCTACACACTGTCCCGCGCTCTTCCGCATAACTATTCCTATTCCCGCGTTTCCATTTACCGATCCTGTGTGTATTACCCTATAGTTACCGCTCCAAAAATCTCCTACTTCCGACCAGCGCATCTCACTTATACCTACTATATCTAATCCTAACCTATCCATTTCTATCTTCAGATTCTCTAGCTTCCCTGCCTGTCTTATGCTTCTGACATTCCACGCTCCGACTCGTGAAATGCTACACTTCTTGCTAACCCTATTATTGCACTCGATCACGTCCCCCGGAACAGTCCTCACCCGAAGATCCGAACGGAGGACTATTTTACCTCCCGTGTTTTTTGCCCCAGGAGACGCCATCATTATTTGGGATAAGCCTTTCGTTAGGTGTTCTGAAGATTATAATGTGGTGGGTTCCTCTTGCCTTCCACATCGCAGTCGTGTGTGTCATAGCACCATACCAACCCCCACGGTTTCTGCCACAATGACTACTGAAAGAGCTGCTGCCCTCCTTCAGGGACTTGACTTAGTCTGGCTTTTCAATAAGGACCCCCCCACTGTGGTCAAACCTATGGTATGGCTCCTTAAATCATTAAAACGCGCAAGCCGACCCACCCGTTCTAGTTTGCACTAGAACTTCGTCAAGGTGCAAGTCCTATCGGATCGGTGATTGCTGATATCTGTATCGATTAAATCGCTGCGATCTTAATTGTGGTGGTGAAAAAGAGTTTCAGGCATAGCAAAATCATAAAATATCGATTGAATGTATGTATTCCGACAAATGATACTATATACGGCAATTTCATGTATTCTGAAGTTTGTGGGATATCTGATGGAACTTTGTTTAGTCATGGTGTAAAAAAAATATGATTTCCTTATTGAAAATTATATTATTAAATATTACTCTAAATTAAGTTACTTTAACAAAAGTCACAAATCAAATAAAAAATAAACAGTTTTAAAATCTTAAAACGGACTTTTCAGCACGTAGAACATCTATATCTCGAAATTGAGTGGCCGAGAAAAAATAAACCAATACATACATGCAGAATTATTTGCTGTTTGGAATAGTTCACCATCGTGTTTTCTCATGACCCATGGACAGGGTGGGGTGTGTCCTATCCACCTCAAAATCAATAGATGTCGTCTGGTAGACGTCCCTAATCAGAATCAGTAAAAATAAGTAAAAATCACACTTGTATATGGAATTACACATTGGCTTATTTTTATTACTTTGGCTTATATGGAACGATAAGTTTGGTAGGGTTTTACAGTTACCTCTTTGTGAATTGAGAATTCCTTTTAACATTTATGCGACTGATTAAATACAGAAAAATGATTCCAAGAAACTAAGTATGTAAAGGCTATTTTTTGTCTTCCATATTTGTATAGGCTTTTAAGCTTCTGCTTTTATTAATCTTGTAAATTATTTTAATTATAGTATCCGATTCTTGCTCATTTGAGTCTGTTATTTAATAATTGGCCCTGCTCATCTTAACTAAGCATTTTATGTCTACATTTAATCGTAATGAGTAATTCTATTATATATTTATCGATTTAATACTGCATCAAAACCACAATGGGTTTATTATTTCTTTATTAATAAAATACCTTTATGACAAATAAATGCTCATTTTACCAAATACCATATATGGTGAAAGAAATACAAACTTCTCTTAAAAAAATAATAATTTTTAATGTGCTTAATAAAGCTGATATTATCACACGAAACTCACATTTATGTATAAGAAACAAATGATTTGCCATAAAATGTATACAATTTTGTTAAATAAATTAAGAGTTGCATACTATGCATATTTACATTATGCTGTTTGATTAATCTACTCAACCCATTGAAAGACACGGATTAAAAAATACATTTTAATTGAAATGTGCACTCCAATATATTTTGTTTATTATATTTTACTACCTACAATATATTTAAATATATAATTTTTTTTAACTTATTTTACAACTGTTAGTATAAAATAATTAAAAGTAATATTTATATACTATAATAATCAGTAGCATACGCCACTCCATATATGTAATAAGTTGATTGTACATAAAACGAAAATTCATTGTAATATAATTGTGAAACAGAAAATATAGTAAACTGTAGAAAACATATAGGTAGTTCAAATATTGCCAAAATTGTGAAAATATAAGTAACAATAGTTAACATGATAATTATTGTTTAGTTTATATTAATAGTACCAGAACAATAGAAGAAATATAAACTTTTAGGACATACTGTATGAATTTGTTGAAAATATTTAGGTCATCTCATTTAAATATTAAAGTATTTTCAAAATCAAATTGAAGTATTTCGAAGTTCATGGAAGAATAGAGGTACAATAACTTAAATTAGTACTTAAAATAGATATAAATATGTTGTTAGTAAGAAAATAGATTAATAATAATAACAAATTCTATTTCTAAGAAGATTTATCAGTCACAATCAACATAAGTCAGTAAACCAAATATACGTGAGCAACCAGTTTTCCGTGTACTCAGTCAGCCTGAAATTTAAAAATATGGTGCAATATGATATTGTCTCTACTAACAAAGTAATTTTAAATTGTATTTAAGGCATTTACATATGTGCAATAATAAAAATAGTTCCAAGGTGACATTTCTGAAGCTAATGACAATGAGCTGTGTTGCTCTTTTATCATCCAAGAAAGTATATTTTCTACATGAAATTTATATTCTGCGTGAATGAACTATGAACTAAACAGTAATGTGGGTATTTTCAATGGTCCAAAAAATTACCAAATTACCAGTAGTTATTGTCTTTATCTGTTCTAATCTTAAAATCAGTTTAATCTTTATATAATTCTTTTATAAACATAAAATGTGAATATTTTTTTATAATTAATGTAATGCTGAGAACATACGTATGTACAATGGAATGAAATTTAAACGAAAATATTTATTGTCCCGTGCAAAACTGAATTAATAACAATATTGATAGTAATATAATTACTAGATACTAAGAAAATAAGCAGTAATACATTGATTATTACTACTTGTAAAACTAAAACCGTAACCATTAGTCTACTTTGGAATAACATAGAAGGAATGTATTTATTTTGCAATCATGATAACAATATGCCCAATTCATTTATCTCCCTGTAGAGAATACTAACGTTTACCAAATGTATATAGTATTTTTTGTATTCTCCTATAAACAAATATAAATCACAAAATATTTCTATTTTGATAATATTTATGATTGTCTTTATTAATTTCGTGTACTTCAAATAATGGTATCCATTCCATAATATTCTCATGTAATTTCTAAAGCCCCATGGAAATACAAATTTGATTAATTATAGTTACTTGATTTCCTGAAACGAAATTAATGAAATTAAAAATAAATACACACACCATATTTATGTATTATATAATATCTGTCATTATGTAGAACCTTATGACAGATGTTACGTCAGATTATCCAATAAAAAATTAAACAATTATTTCAATGGTCATGTTTTAGTTGAACTCTAATTACTGTTACTGGATTTAATTCTTTCAAGGATTTACGGCCTCTAATCATAATTTAATTTAAATCTATACTATATCAAATACAGGGTGTAAACCTTAACTCGAATAAATTTTGTTCGTGGAATATGGCGGATTTCAATAAAAATTTCTGAAACAGGTCGAATTTTAATTTTGGTTGTGCATACTTAGGAGGTAATGACTTATTAATCATAATAATATCATCACGATGGGAGATGTAACCGCCCTTAGACATACTTTTTTAATGTAGAAGTACGTCAAGTGAGTATGATACGTCACTTTGAAGGTCCTAACGACAGAAAAACAACCCATTTTTAAATTATTTAAATTATTACCTGAAAAAAATACACGTATTTTTATGATACCCATCACTTCAACATAGAAGATGTACAGAGATATATTGAGAAGATATATTGAGGTACATCAAGTATGGAGTATTACGGCCGTGTGGTATACCTCAAGATTGTGATATGATCAATATTAATATCGCGAGCTAGTTCTTGAGCTGGACTTATCATGAAGCTTTCTTGAGGTATTATCGACTCATGAGGTTTTATCGTCAACAACATTTTGCCTTATTTTAGGTGTATCTTGATTGTACCTTGACTAATGTGTGATAGATCTAGATGTTGGTTTTTAAATAACTGGACAATATCTAGCCCTAGTTACATATGTAGGTACCCTTTTCAATACCAGATCATTAAAATTTAGTACGCAGAGTTTCCGTTGGATATAACATTTTGCAAGTCTTCAAACATCAAATCACAAATAATATATGAAATATAACACTAATACAAAAGATAAAATGAGAGATAAGATCACACTTACATACAAATTCTTTGAAACTGTATTTAAAACGGGCTTCAACAAAAACATCTAAGACAGAATAAAAAAGTGAAAACAATAAATGTGCATTATCAGTATTCTTCATAGCAAAGAACGTCAAGAAAGAAGACATTTTTTTATTTCTTCAAAGGTATACAAGGTGTTTTTTTTAAACAGCTCTTAAATTGCAGTGACAGTTGTCATAAAATTAGTTATTTTATTAGTTAAAATTATAGGTTTCTATATATTTTTTAAATAATAATTTCAGAAATATAGACAGCGAGGTATACGTTGCCTCCCGATCCCAATCAAATTATGTTATTCGACGTACTTCTCGTCAAGAGCAGAAGATTCGTCGTTTGAGACTTGTTCCCATTCTTGATGAGCTGTACCTTTATATTTAATAAAATGTTGAAGATGATACATCCCCCAGGGCAAAGATAAGTAAAAGTGTGGGGGGTAAACCGAAATTTAAAAAACTACCTGTTTCAGGAATTTTTCTTTAAATGCTTCATATGCGAGTTACAGAATACCTTCCAGATTATGTTTCCATCTTGTATGTTGTTTAATTTGTCTTACATAATAATCTTTTTAAGCACAAGTATAAATACAGTTATCTTACTATTTATGTACTTAAGTTTATTACTATATTTAAATTTATTGTAAAATAAATAAACCATTTTAAAACCTTAAAACGGACTTCTCCGCACGTAGAACATCTCTATCTCGAAACTGAGTGGCCGAGAAAAAATAAACCAACATATAAATGCAGATTATATGTTTTATGCGACAGTTATACTTTTTTCAATTTTTCTCAAATAGTCGTGCTTTCTCATGACCCATGGACAGGGTGAGGTGTGTCCTATCCACCTCAAAATCAAGAGATGTCGTCTGGTAGACTTCCCTAACCAGAATCAGTCGAAACCCGAACGACCCGACACGATTTAATTTGATCGTGCTAGCAAAAACAATTTATCAAAAATCAATAGGTGCCGTCTGGGAGGCGTCCCCGATCAGAATCAGTCAAAAACCGATCGATTCGACATGATTTAGTTGAGTTATCGTGTTAATAAGAAAAATTTCTTAAATAGTCCAGCATCGCGCTTTCTCATGACTCATGGGTAGGGTGGGGTGTATCCTATCCATCTCAAAATCAATAGGTGTCGTCTGGGAGACGTCCCCGATCAGAATCAGTCAAAACTTGATCAATTCGACACGATTTAGTTGAGTTATGGTGCTAACAAGAATAAATGCCGACGACAACGACAACGACGACAACGACAATGACGACAACGGCGACAACGACGACAATGACACATACACACACACACACAATGGTTTAAAAACCATTTTTTTGGTATTTAGGTTGAAAAACGAAAAATAAACCCTAGAAAAAAAAATTTCTTTTACACGATTACATTACTTTTCGGCGTATAGTGGAGTGCGGAAAAGTAAAAATGATGCAAATAAGATATGTATTAAATTATATTTAAATTTATTGTAAAAACAATAATGCAATAATAAAAGATATGTATTGTTAAAACATTGAAATATTTATTGAATACATCCATGATAAACTAAATTAAAAGGGATGTGAAGCCAATGCCATACGCATATGAAACTGTACTTATGTTTCATGTCACTTTAAGCAAATTGGTATTAGTTAGAACTAATTAAGATTTCTGAGTTTTCATAAATATAGGATGTTGTTTTAAGATGACATATCGGTATAATGATTTTTGGAATATTTTAAATAAGGCTGATCATAATTGAAATTTGCAAAGAAATGTTTATGAAACTTGCCACATATGGAGTCGTTGTCTATGCAACATTGGGGAAATATTTAAGGGCAGAGTTTTAAGGAAACCAGAATACGCAAAGGAGTAAGTTAATATGATAAGTTAACAAACTGAATTTTCGTCTGCTACACGGTAGTTAAAGTTTAAAGGTTTAGAAATTTCCAGAAAAAGTGTTTAAAATTTCCAATTTTGTTAGTCAAGTCTTTGCCAAATCGCCTTTGCCAATTTAACAATCACTAAAACGTCTATGAAGAAAATTTTGTATTTTAGTAGAATGCTATCGCTGTGGAATATATAAAGATAATTAATTGTTGCAAAATTTCTGCTAAATAGTTTTTAAAAAATTACAACAAACACTTCTCTTCTAAAAGTGTTAAGTAATTTGTTTAAACTTCTATAGTATTTTTCAATTTCTATTCCTGCTATCATAACTCTGATATTAATATCAGCAGTATAGACTTATTCTGAAGAAAACTTTAAATATAAAGCGAATCGTTGACTTATTGATAAAATTTCCAATATTTTATCTGTAGTGATAATGAAATTACTACATATGAAAGTTGTCGTTCAAATTAAGACAGGAAAATATATTTCAAACAGTCTTTAATTTCAGGAATAATCTCAACATGGACGAATCAAAATATTCAGAAGCAAAAACACCTCAAAAAGTGCATCCATATGAGAGAGCGAATCTAATTACAAAATGGTTCTTTTGGTAAAGATGCAGGCACCAACATATACGTATAAATACTACTGAACAGTTCTCTTTCAGTTGGATGTTCCCTTTTTTTGTAAAAGGTTATAAAAGAGAACTTACTGAAGATGACTTGTGCGGCGTTCTTGAGGCACACGAATCTAATAGGCTGGGAAATGAATTAGTGAAATCATGGAATTACGAAGTCAACCACAAAAAGAACCCTTCATTATGGAGAACAATTTTTAGAGTATTCAAGTTAGAGCTTTGCTTATCTGGCATTGGCCTTGTATTTTTGGAATTCGTACCTAAGTAAGTAAATTCGATAACTGGTTAATTCTTACGTAAACTTGTAAAGTATGTTGTTATGTAATTTATTATAATAAATATGGAATCCTTAACTAGTTACATGTTATAATAAAATTAATGTATTGCTTTAAAAGAAGCTACTTTCTTCCGGCGAAAAATTTTCTTCTTCATAAAATCTGTGCATAAAATCTTAAATAATGCATAAAATCAACAACAATGTGCAGCATAGATCAGTGTTATATTATAACTTAAGTAAATTGATTGTTCAATAAGATAATAAAAATATGACTAGAACCGAGTAAAATTTGTCAACGACCTCATCCTAATTAGTAGAATCATTAGTTTTCAGAAACTACTGAATCAAGGAGATTTCGATTTTATCTTGGGTCTCATCCGAGCAGTGTAAGTGAGTATACCTTTGACAGATGAGGCTCACATCTAGTAGACGTTACTACGTTCCACCGCAGTAGAACGTACCAAACGCCATCCCTTGGTAGTTTCGAGAACATAGCATCGTCTACCCGATGTGAGCCTCATCTATTACAAATGTATACTTGCTTACACTGCACTGATGAGACCCAAGATAAAGTCGAAACCGGTCTGCAGTTAGCGATATCCTGAGATGGTGACACTTTGCACCTTCCTTGTGGTTTTGGAACAATCTGAATCACTGTATTTTAGTGCTAACTCTGTTAGACAAAATATGGCAAATTTTGTCATTTAATTCAGCGCTTGGCGTTTGCCATATAGCCAGGATATTAGCTGTTTTGTTCTAATTTGTTTAGTCCTTATTTTATAAAGCATTTACAGATGGGATAGAGTATAATCTCCTTATTTCAGTATTTTGAAAATTAAGCTCTGCGAAGTAAAACTTTGCATTATATTGATTGAGTTTTAAGAAAGTTTCTGCAGTTTACAAGTTTGCAGAAAATAGAGGGCAGTGTAATTATAAATATAGGTAGTTATGGAACTGATTTCCACTTAATGGACATTTTTAAAAAGTGCAGTTAGCTATATTGTCATATATGTTAGATAAAATCCTACCATATGTTCTTTTAGACTTAGTATATCATCCTCTATAGAGTTATAATTCAGATCATTCACATATAGAATATTGCGTCTGAGAAAGACTACACCTAAAGTCTGTATAATTATCATGTAATTAAATGCTTTCGTAGCTTATCATAAATTAGTCTTTAGCATTTATCACTTATCACGTTCATTACGAGTTGCAAAACTTTAGAAAGAAAAAAACTTCGTGGAACCTTCCTGCCACCTCAGCGACAGCAACATTTTAAATAGAGAAATTCAGGAAACAAATACAGTAATTCTCCAATTAGTATTTAGTAATTTTTGGAATATCTTTAAGCAATCATAATGTATATAGTAATAAAAAGAAGTTCCTCCTTTTTCGACATAAATAGATGTTAAAATCGTAAAGTGAAATGAAATAATTTTTAAAAAAGTTTATTAAATAAAAAGTGACAAAATATATATATCAATAGTTATATTTATTTACAACTTCCGGCGTAGCGTTTGCTCGTTTGCATTGAGACAATAAGGATATTATTTCGTTACCGCACAGTGTTCACGACTAGCGGTAAATTAGGTAAATTTACACAGATTCGATTCCAGTGCTCATCAAGAATAGGAACAAGCATCAAAACTGCCGACGAGGTGTGCAGTAAATAACCTACTCTTTACGAATTGAGACCTTTGCAGAGTGAACATCAGTGAATATAATATGTATGTATATATGTACACAGAGTTCGATCTAACTGCTCGTAAAGTGCAGGTTTTCTCCTTCTGCAGCGGAGGAAAAAGTGTTCCTTTTCCCTCCGAATGCTGCCTCACTTTTTCTTCTACTCATACCTAGAGAATCTCATACATTTTCCTATTCTTGATGAGCAGTATATACCGTAATATACTCTATTTTGGACATTAGTCGTGGTACATATTTCTTTCTTTATTGATAGATATTTATGGATATTACACTGATAAAATAAATAAATAACAAATTATAAAAAAATACCCCAATGGTTAGTACATGGAAGTCGATAGTTAGGTATTTATACTTCGACAAGGTGCTAGTTTTAAAAATTAATTATAATTTAAATTAATAGTAGTGCCATAATGTTGTACAGCATATTATTTATTTTCGATTAATGTAATATAATTTATTAATTAATTACAATTAGAGGAAAACTAGAAAATAAAATGTATAATAAATATTAATTTTATATTATCTGAGTCTAGTAGTAGTGTGTAGCTTCATATTTTACAGTCGAATATATTTTTATCTGCATCACATATTTGAACTTCTTCCGAATTTTAAGTAAGTCAATTAGTTGACGGAGCCGTAGCTATGAGAAAATTTTATGATTTATACTAATTGTTTTTGTCATTTAATTCGTATTAGAGATTTTACAAACTTTTAAATTGATGAAATTAAATTATAATTAAATTTTTATAAATGTATATGGATTGATCATTGTCAATACCTTGAGAATATTGTAACTCTTGTTAAATCATGTTTCACAAAATTAAAATACTATATAGTTTACTGATGTGTGCTTAAAAGTATCTTTCTACCTGTGCATCACTGGATGAGGTTATCTATTACCTTCTAAGGAAAAGGGTACTTCTAAGGATATTCTTAATTGTAAAACGGCATCATTACAAACTATAAAAGATTCAGTTTTATTCATTATAAATAACATGTTTGGAAGAACTAATGAATTATAAACTTATTAAGAGGTTTAGGTACGCATATAGTAAAATCTGATGCCACGAAATGTATAGAAGATATCAACGAAACATAATTATGTAAACTACTTTATGAAAATCAGTTTAGGAAAAATTAAACTTTGAGTAGATAACATGCATTACACGATGTCAGTGAGGCTTGATTAAATGATATGTCCTTTGATATATGCAACTCCATAATTGATTGCAGTGACAATTCAACTCAAGAGGAAATAATGAAGAAAATATATACCAGTGTTACATATGGTTTCAAGACTAAACGATATGATGAGTCTTGAAGGCATGGTGAAATTTGATACCTATATTAGAAATTCTGAAACATTTTTCAATGCCTTATAATACTGTTAGCGTGATATTTTGGTAATTTGGCTTTTATGGAGCTTCATTTTTGATTTAGAATAAATATTATTTTAATTTCAAATAAGTGTTAAGAAATAGAGATATAAGTAATGCAATAGATGAAAATCAATGAAACATTTTCTTCTGAGATATCTCATTTTCAAAAAAGCGAGAAAAGGGATGAATGAGATATGTAGGTTTTATCCACAATATAGTACAAATAAACATTTATTTAATTGGTTTACATTCTGTGATTTAAGATGTTTATAATATTATTTATGATAATATAGGAGTATAACAATTCAAATTTTGCTCAATGTGTTCACAACAACAACAATGTATTCAATTTTGAACTACGTTCTTATTTGTTGCAGATTGGCCTATCCCTTGTTGCTTTCACGGTTTCTCACGTTTTTTGAACTAAATCAAACATCGATGGATAAAAGTGAGGCGTATATCTACGCTGGCCTTTTAGTATTATCGATCTTCATTCAAGTTAGTGTCTCTCATGGCTATATAATATACACTCTCCATTTGGGCATGAAAATAAAGGTGGCCTTATCTTCTTTAATGTATAGAAAAGCACTTAAATTGAGCAAATCAGCACTTGCGGAAATAACAATTGGACATATGGTTAACTTGTTATCTAATGATGTCATTAATTTTGAATATATTTTTCTGTTTATTAATTATTTATGGTTATCGCCTATTGAAACGGCGATTTTGATGTATGTAATATATATTTACGTCGGATTTACTGGGCTCATTGGAACTAGTTTCATACTACTCTTCACTCCTCTCCAGAGTAAGTGATTTTTTATATTACTTCAGAGTTATTTGATGTATCCAAAATATGATTTTGGATGTTTCCATTTTAGTTTACATCAGCAAAAAAACATCTGACTACCGATTAAGAACGTCTTTACGTACAGATGAAAGGATCTGCTTGATGAGCGAAATCATCACTGGAATACAAGTGATTAAAATGTATACGTGGGAAAAACCATTTGCAAAATTAGTGGAAATAACAAGAAGGTAGGTTGATGTATGCATCATTATAAATCACTATAATAATTCGCTTAACGATATAATTTCGTAATGAAAAACCGGTCCTGTTTCCATTTATTTGGGCATGCTATTCAATTGATATGGGCTTATGGTAAATGGTAGCTTATGGTGAATGGTTTCCTGAGGAACATTATCCCATTCAACAAGAATGGTTCGAGTTGCCTAAGAGTCATAGGGGCAGGTGTGTGGTGCCAAACTGATTGTTTTAGCGCGTCTCGTAGATGATCTATGGAATTTATATTTGGTATTCTTGGTGAGAAGTGCATAGTTGGAATATTCACAAATCGAAGGTAGTCCAGTATCTCTCTAGAAACGTTGGACCGAGCGCTATATTTCATAAAAAAAACGAAATTCTCCCCAGAAACTGGGAAAATGGCTTCACATGTTCTTCTGCGATGTTTTCTGCGTAGAAATAAGCAATCATGGATCTCCTCCATATAGGAATCAAATCCGTGCGACTCAGTGGTGGCTCGTAGTGATAATGTATGGGAGGGTTCAAAGCTAAAAAGCTGTGTACACGGGGATTGAGTTGCAGGGGGTACGGAGGGCGGTAGCCCTCCGTTTAAGCGCCGCAGGCGAAAATTTTTCAGAAATTTCAAGGTCATTGTGTTTTACAAGTACCTCAAAATTTGTATTAAACTCTACATTGACATTAATAAACGTGTGATGCTTTTTAAATTTTGAATAGGAAAGAATATTGAAATCTCTGTAATATTACGTTATGATATATTTTTGGAAAAAGAATTAAATTTTTTCAAGATTTATTTTGTGAAATAAATTAAGAAAAAAGGCAAAATTGGGATCTTCTAGAGTTCTTCGCAAACCATAGGCCTCTTTGCAAGTAACAGATTTATTACATTTTTCCTCCAATTCCTCGAAACATTCGATTAACTTTTCTCTGTTCTGAAAAATTACGTTTACTATCCGGATGTTATAATTCCAACGTTTAGCGGCAACTCTAGGCAATTTTCGATTTACAATTTCTTCTAATACATCACATCTGTGATTAGAACTTAAAAACTAGCAATTGCGGATAAATTTGAGAAAAAAATTTTCATTTTGGCATTCTAACTAGTTGCTTTCTGCATAATTAAATTTAACTGATGCGCATAACAGTGCACAAAATAAGCATGTTTATATCTTAGTTTTATTTTTGGTTGAACTCCACCGGTAACACCACTCATAACATTTGCACCGTCGTAAGTTTGAGCAAGTAGTTTAGATGGCGAGTTTGAAATTAATTTATCTAACTCATGTTCAATGCACTGCGTTAAACCCTCAGCTGACTTATCGGTTACTCTTAGGAAACTCCAAAATCTCTCATAAATATTTCCATTGTGGTAATATCTTACTATCATAACCATTTGCACTGGTTTGAAATATCAGTTGTCTCATCACTCTGAATTGCTAAAAATTCACTTTTATTAATTTGCTCTTAAATTTCTTGACGACATACTGCAAGCATACTTTCCAAAATTTAATTTTGCACAGTTTTAGATGTACCTTTAAAAACCGTCGCCTTGTCTAAATGTTCTCTCAAAATTACATCCAATTCTGACGAAAAATCGATTAATACTAGTAAAATTCCAGGGTTTTGAGAATCCTGCTTTTCATCGTGTCCTCTTAATGATAGTTCCAACTTTCCATAAAATTTTATGCAATTGATAATTTTATTTAAAATATACCTATTTTTAGTCACCTGTTCGTTATATTTTATAATATTTTGTCTGTATACTGAATTTAACTGAACTACAATATTTACCGAGCCTAATATAGCCAAATCCGTTCTGCACTTTATATGATTAGCAGAAATTTCGTGCTTTTTTATTTTCTGATTTAAATGTTTTAGATCTTTAAATCCTGTTAAAGACCATACCTTGTCCATTCCGATGGAACCAGAATAAAATAGAACACATGGAAAACAAAACAGAGCATTTACCTTATCACATTCACAAATCCACCAACATTTTTTGTAAATTTCTTTAGAAAAATGTCTCGTAAAAGTACGTGTCTCTACCCTGTCTGGTTGATTAAGATTCGATTCTGGTGTTGGTCGTCCGAGATTCTTAAGTTATACTTTTTCTGCTAACAGAAGAGTTTTAAAATTCACTTTCAGAATATTACTTATACTATACTATTAGTCATTTTGGCATCAATCAACTTAAAATAACACAAAACAACGAAACAGCAAATAAATATCGACAGCGATAATGTACACTCCACACGTAGTAAAAGAGCACTAAAAGGCTCATATAACTTGAGCCATCTGTCGCATTGTAAAAACCGTTCTCCGCGATCGGCAATTTCCGCGCCCGGTTCGTTTATTCATATATTTCCTTATGCAAGGAAATTAATGGCTCACTAGAGCTGTGCCCCGCACTCTCTGTTTGGGGTAAAGTTTGAATGATCTGTTGACTGGATCAATGTATTATGCGACTTTATTGTACACATAGCCGTCGTAAACGGGTAATAACTATGTTAAAAAAAATATTAAATTAATTAAATATCAAAAAACTGAAAAAATATGCATTTAATTACTGTTATATTTTTCTAATAGTGACTTGGGACTCTTGACCCTGAGCCTCTATGGAGCAGCTGCCACTGGTGCGACCATTAAAATAAATTCCTCCCTTTGATCCACCAAAAAAGTAGAATCCTCGGAGAGATATTGCAGGCAGCAAACGTTTCTTCTGTCCTCCGCCAGACTCTTTGACGTCCATTTGGTGAATTAAGACTTACTCCTGTTCCGTCTGAAAACAAAACTCGCAACCCGTCGTCAGAGGTCCAATTTACATGTTTTCTTGCAAAACACAGTCTAGTAATTCTATGTTCTCTGATGAGCATATGTTCCCTGATATTCTCCAATCCTCATTCATTAACCCTTCTCCTGACCCTTCGTCCAGAAATTGCTACATTTCAAGTTGTTGCTATGGCTCTGCTTAACTGTAAATTGATATAATACCTATTTGTTAAGGTGACTTGCATAAGATGTCGCTCATCTCTTGCATCTGTAATCTTCTTATGACTATGTTCTGGGATTCTGCAGTAACTTTTAAGTTCATTGAAACGTTTAATTGTTTGACTAATTGTTGATTATTTAACTCTTAACAAATTAGCCACATATCTCTGGCTACATCCCTTGTTAACCAGAGTTACCGTTTTCACTACTTAATCTTCTCTTAAGTTGTGTAGACGATTCATTCCTTCTATTTTAAGTGAACTGGATAATGTATTTCATTCACTTAATTATAGTATATTAAAGCAAATCATTAGCGTAACGGAATTTATTGCCTTTTATTTACACTTTAAACAACGTTAAATGTATTATTACCAAAGAATAACCAATTTACGTCAATCAAACAATTGCAATTGTTTATCAGTAGTGACAGAGGATATCTTATGTAGGCCACCTACATAAAATGCTTAAGGATCTAAAACTTCCAGAAATTATAATGAAATGTTTTGCTGATGCGTTAACTTTGTCCAGGGGCGTATTTCACATAATTATGAATAATTATGATACATGTTTATTAATGATTACTTATTATTCTTATTAATAGATATCATTTCAGGAAAGAAATACAACAAATTAAAGCTACATCAATAATACGAGCTATAATGACGTCGCTTAGTCTGGTTTTAAATGGAACATCAATATATTTATGTGTTATAACTTATGTGCTAACAGGAAATACAATTAATGCATCATATGTATACACCTTATATTCTTTTTATGGCATTATACGAGACTCGATAACGAATAATTTTCCAAAGGCTCTATCCCACTTTGCTGAAGCATGCGTTTCAGAAAAGAGAATACAAACGTTCTTGTTGTGCGATGAATTAAAATCAACTGATAATGTAGCTGATGTTAACAATGTACTACCTGAAACATGCTCAAATGGATTTAATGACGTCTTATCCATGAATCATAAAAATAAAATTGTTGGAGTTACTCTAAAAAATGTTTCAGCAAAATGGGTCAGCTCTTCACCAGAAAACATTCTGCACAAAGTGTCATTCAAAGCCACTTCTAAGAATTTAGTTGCAGTTGTTGGACCTGTGGGTAGTGGCAAAACTACCCTTTTGAATATAATTTTAAAAGAGTTAATTCCTAAAGAAGGGAAAGTAGACATAGTAGGGACATTATCGTATGCCTCACAAGAATTATGGATTTTCGGTGGGAGCGTTAGACAGAATATAACTTTTGGTCAAGAATTTAAGCAAAGGAAATACACTGAAGTAGTAAGGGTTTGTGCTTTAGAACGAGATTTTGCCCTATTTCCTTATGGAGATCATTCACTTGTGGGGGAGAGAGGTGTTATGCTCAGCGGGGGCCAGAAAGCCAGTTTAAATTTAGCACGAGCTATTTATAAAGATGCTGATATTTATCTGTTGGATGATCCTTTGTCCGCTGTTGATACACACGTTGGAAAACAGTTGTTCGATCAGTGCATATGTGGATATCTAAAGGAAAAATGTGTAGTTTTAGTAACACATCAGTTGCAATATCTTATAAATGTGGAGACCATTTATCTATTAGAAAATGGGAGAGTCACAGCACATGGAGCTTTCAATGAATTGCAAACATCAGATAGCGAATTTACAAAACTTCTAAAGAATGAAGACGAATCAAGTAAAGGTCAATCAAGTAAAATATCAGGGGAAATATATGATAAAAAAGAAATGGAAAGTTTAAAACAACAAGAACGGCCTCAAGAGGAAAAGGAACAAAGAAGGTCTGGTATAATTTCTTGGGAAGTCTATAAAACTTATTTTAAAGCTGGAGGCAATTTATTTAAGACAGTAATAATTTTACTCTCTTTTGTGATGGCTCAAATTCTATCAATCTCCATGGATTACTTTATAAGCATTTGGTAAGTTATTGTGAAAATGAATATACGTTGTTAACTTCTGTATTCTAAAATATAAAATGATAACGATAGTGATATTTATGAAATACTGTTTAGTTAAAAAATATATAACAGAAAAATTCTAATTTCGGAGAAATAGTTAGTAGCAATCAAATCAATTTTTCAAAAATTTCTTAATCTTTAATATTAAATACTGTATTTCATTCATAACCATTTCTTAAATTAAGTTTTTTGAATAAATTTAGCTATATGGCTATAAGCAGTTTGTTTTTTGTTAAGTGATTAATTATAACAACAAGAATATTTTAGAATTGTTGTTTTGATATGGCATGTTAGGAATTCAATGTTAATAGTGAAGTAATTAGTACTTCAAACTATTAGGTCTTTAAAGTATTTTGAAGTTCTTAACATATAAAAGATGGATAAAAAGATTAATTTGTATAACTGAAGATTTTTTTCTAACATGCCAATTTGGCATATTTGGAATAATTTTCGTTATGTGTTTTACTTATTTATGTAAATATAAAAGAAAATTGGAGTAACGCTGTTCGCAATTGTTTTGATTATAAACACTTCGATAATATCAGAACTTAATTTTATGAATATTTTATATTTTACTTTATGAGTATCATAGAGAACGTACAAAACTTGAAAATATTGAACTAAATATGATATACGGAATATGGAATACGTTCCAAAAATACGATTTCTTAAAAATTAATCTTTTATAAGACAAACAATTTCGTTTAACTTTTTCATTATCTCACTAAATTAAAAGATTAATCAAGCTACATGTAACCAGTTTCGATGTTGTATATAAAATAATATTAAATACTAGATGTATTTAAAAATATAGGCATGCTTAAAATAGAATATTACAAATTTAAACTAAAACCTAGATACATAAATCTTAAAAGTACGTTTCTTTCAAATACCCACATATCAGATGATGGTAGCAAGAAAATGTAAATATATAGATCTTTAGATATTGAAATGTTTTTTTTTTCATGACTACATATGATTTCGTTGTTGGTTGTGGTTTGTGGTATTCAAAACAATACTATCAAGGTATGTAAATATGAAACCGGAATTTGCCCATAGATGGCCTAGCTGCTAATGTAGTTACCGTCATACCACGTCATTGGCACTATTTTCTTATCTTGACATCTGATAAAGTTTTTTATCTCACAACAATATAAGTTTCATACAACAACATCGTTTTTAATAGCGTTAAACATGTCGAATTTTGTGCTTGGAAACTACGATTTGCGGACGGCATTGATTTTCTGTTACCATTTAAAGAAAACTGCTGCAGAATCGCATTGAATGCTTGGCATAGCCTACGGTGAGCATGCTCTTGGTAAATCACAGTGCCTTGAGTGGTTTAAAATATTCCGAAGTGTCAATTTTTACGTGAGAAACGGAGAACGTGGAAGGCCACCGAAGAAGTTTGAATATTGCGAATTGCAAGCATTGTTGGATGAGAATGACATTCAAATACAACAATAACTTGCATATCTATTAAATGTGACAAAAAATCCTTCATACGTTTAAAAGCCATGGGATATATCCAGACGATGGTAAAATGGGTTTCACATGAACTGAATGAAAGACAGCAGAAAAACCGAAAAACCACTAGCAAAATGCTGATCGTCAGCTACAAAAGAAAGTCATTTCTCCATTGAATTGTGACTGAAGATCGTCCATCGAATCCATGGAATTGTGGCGATGAAAAGTAGATATATTTCGAGAATCCTAAGCGTAAGAGATCATAGGTAACTCCAGGTGAATCATCGACATCGACTGCAAGGCTAAATCGCTATGGATAGAAGACAGTACTCTACATTTGGGATCAGAAGGGCGTGATTTATTATGAGCTGCTAAAACCTGGTAAAACCGTTAACACTAAACGCTACAGACAACAAATGATCGATTTGAATCAAGCTTTGTGTGAAAAAACAGCCAGAACATCAAAAAAGGCAACACAAAACGATTTTACTTCATTATAATGCGCCAATTGAGCCGTTTAGTTGAGAAATACTTTCACATGCGACTTATTTACCAGACTTGCCTTCGTTCGATTACTACCAATTTATATCGATGGGACACGTACTTGTTGAGCAGGACTTCACTTCTTACGAAAATGTACGAAAATTGCTCGATGACTGGTTTACCTCAAGACTCTCAAAAGAGCAAGAATGTTTTTGGAATGCAATCCACAAATTATCAGAAAGATGGGGGAAATATATGTCTATCACTGAGAAATAAATACCTCGAATAAAATATATGTTTTATACAATAAACGTATATTTCCTAAATAAAAAATTACTGTTTCATATTTACATACCTGGTATAAATGTGTATTATATTATTTTCAAAAGTATCTTGCCAATCCATTACTTATTTTTGTATGGTATTCGGTATATGATATTTCATGTATGCATGGTATTCGGTATATAATAAATAATATGTTTACATTTTTTAGGGTCAATGTAGAACAATGGAGAAAAGAAAACAACGCATTATCTTGTGTTGCTATATCGGAAAACAGAAATTGTACATCGGACACTGAGGTGCAAAATTCTTTGCATTCTATATTAAATATAATTTTAACAGACCAAAATTCTATCATCATTTACTCATTGATAGTTTTATTGACTATGATTGTGACAACATCGAGATCAATATACTTCTTTAAGTGTTGCATAACAGCATCCACTAGACTTCATAAATTGATGTTAGACAAAGTAGTATATGCAAAAATGAGATTTTTTAATAATAATCCATCAGGAAGGATTCTTAATAGATTTTCTAAAGATATTAGAATTATCGATGAAACGCTGCCTGTGACAATTTTGGATACTCTTGATGTGAGTGCATGTATTATGAAATAAATGAACCCTTTAATCTTTATAAACTAAATTCGTTTAACGTTTCAAAAATAAAGTAGATAACTTAAAAGGTATCAATGGTAGTGCCAATCTTAATTTTAATTTATTCATTGTAATAAGAATAATTAATCTTTGATCAAGAAAATCAACTGAAAAGATAGAGTTGACATATGATCTGACAATTAATGTTAAATTAAATCAAATGTTCAAGAAAATGTTATAATTAAAAGTATTTGATGTTAAATGAAATTAATAAGAAGTATAAATGTCAGATACATAACATACCCTGAATGATTTCATTTTAATTTCTAGATAGGTTTAAAGGTTCTGGCTATTTCACTAATCATTGGAGCGTTGAATCCGTGGACTTTGTTACCAACCCTCATAATCCTCGTCATATTTTATTGTCTAAGAATAATATATGTGTCTACTAGTAGAGATATAAAACGCATGGAATCTGTAAGTAAGTTTCTGAACGAAATATACTCCAGTAATTATTTTTCCTAAATAAAAGTATATCGACATATATTCTAATTATTATTTTTAGGAAGAAGCCCTATCTACACACATCTATTAGCATCTATTCATGGGATTACAACTATAAGAGCATTTAGGGCTGAAGAAATATTAAGACATGAGTTTGATAATTATCAGAATAAGCATAGTGCTGTGTACTTCATTCACCTAGCTGCAAATAGGACATTCGGATTTTGGCTTGATTTTCACTGCGTTCTTTATACTAGTTTTGTCATAATCAGTATTCTTTTTGTAGAAAAGGGTAAGTATGTTTAATAAGTGGATAGTAGATACTAAATAAGGAGATAAATTTAGAAGAAAAATAATAAATGAAATAGATTCCCGTTTTTATTTTAATAATATGCACAAATAATATTTAATTCATTACTTGGCAATATATTTACTTAATTATATAAGTAAAGTATTGTCACCGAACAGAATATAAGACAAGAAGATTCACTCTGCGCCGGAACATTGATCGTGTGCTTACAAAGGCATGCCGCCACGCAGCTGTTGAACGGCGGCTTTTTTGAGTATACGCGGGATACTCCGTGTTACGATTATAGTCCAATCAATAGGGAATGACCCGGTCACTAATTGTAAACAGCAGGAAAAAATTTGAGCATATAGAAAATAAAATTTAAAGAAACTTACAGTTCTTTGTTCTCAAAATGGCGGCCGCTAACATAACCTAAAAAATTCGCAAAAGTCAAGAAAACGGTTTTTCGCGAATAAAAAAGAAAGTTGTGCTCGATTTGGAAAAAGTTAAATGAGGAAGTTGTATATAATGAAAAAATCTTTCGATTCAAGATTTGTGAGCTCGAATCGATTTATTACTTTTCGAGATATATCGAAAAAACCGTTGAAAATTGCGTTTTCTTGTATTTCCTCTAAAAATAACAATATTTGATGAAAACATTATAATTTCAAAAAGTGTAGTCTGAAGTGAGACGAAAACAGTCGTTTTTGTACAATTCCAGAATATATATATATATATATATATATATATATATATATATATATATATATATATATATATATATATATATATATATATATATATATATATATATATATATATATATATATTTTTAAAAGTTATAGCTGTTTTCTTAAAAAAAGGTGTTTTCGTAAAACGGCTTTTCCGTCGAAAGGGATGGTTCTACAGACTTGTTCGAGGACTTATTTTCTTCGCTAGGAGTTGTACTACAAACATATTTTCAGCAACAGTCGATTTTCTTAATTTTTTATATAAAAAATTGCGTTTGAAAATGACGTAATTTTCGTACATCGGTTTTTTGGCAATAAATTCTTGTAATAAAGCCGATGTACGAAAATCGCGTCATCTTCAGACGCGATTTTTTATATAAAAAATTTTAAAAAATCGATTGTTGCTGAAAATATACTTGTAGTACAACTCCTAATGAAGAAAATAAGCCAAGAACAAGTCTGTAGGACCATCCGTTTCGATAAAAAAGCCGTTTTACAAATACACTTTTTTTTTACGAAAACAGCTATAACTTTGGAACTTTGGAATTGTACAAAAACGATGGTTTTCGTCTCACTTAGGACTATATTTTCTGAAATTATTAAATGTTTTCATCAAATATTGTTATTTTTAGAGCAAAATAAAAAAAACGCAGTCTTCAACGGTTTTCTCGATATATCTCGAAAAGTAATGAATCGATTCGAGCTCACAAAAATTGAGTCGAAAGATTTTTTCATTATCTACAACTTTCTCATTTAACTCCTTCCAATCCGAGCACAATTTTCTTTTTCATTCGCGAAAAATCGTTTTTTGACTTTTGCGAATTTTTTAGGTTATGTTAGCGGCCGCCATTTTGAGAGAAAAAAACTGTAAGTTTCTTGAAATTTTATTTTCTATATGCTCAAATTTTTTTTTGCTGTTTCCAATTAGTGACCGGGTCATTCCCTATTGATTGGACTATTACTTAGTTCGCCATGAGCGTCTGTTACGGGGGCTAATAGAATATACTTTGGTAAATTAGATATTTTTAGAGCCGTTTCTTAAAGGAAATATTTTGTTGAAATAAAATAGTACCTATGACTTACTAATGTTAATTACATAAATTGTTGACATTTAATGGAAGTAAAATAGGACATAAACTACAAATGATATTATGTAAAAGAAGAAATATTAATCGCATTATTTACTAACAAGCTAATCAACAAATGTTCTCACAAAATTTTTCAATATAGCTAGTTTGGCATTTGGTTTTTGTAATTCTTTGTTTTTTATATCGCGATTTGCGAATGTTATGGTATAACGAAGACGCACTCTAGTATAGAGGGACAAAAAATTATTTAATGGAAAACTTCTAAACGGATGTGTAAAAGGTACACTTTTAAATGCATCTTTTAGTCTGGCCCAGTTGAATCAGCACAAGCTAATTTATTTGCCGTAAAAAGTAAACACTTAAAATTTATTCAATTCGTTTGTGTATCTACACCCTCTAGGAGGTTTATTTGCCAATTGCAATTGCGACTTTAAAGGTTTGCTGGATTGTTCTGAATAATTTTCTTTTAGATATTTGTAAATATCGTCCAATGTTATTCCGGTGTCCAGTTTATTTTGACACTGAGATGATGCTGCAGCTATTTTTAAAGTTTTTATTTCCTCCTGTAATAGCTTCTTCCTCGGAGAGTTTGCGGAAAGTGACATTGTCGTCTGAGTGATCTTATCTAAAATAATTAATAGATGGCGGAGCAAATATCTATCTACTTTAACTTAAAAGTAGCTCTCATCTTTCTTAAATAATACCTTCAAAATATGTTTATCTTCAAACACTTTTTCTTCCATGTTTGTCATCACAGAAACATCTTTGTAGATTTTCTTTTCGCTCTCAATGCAAGTGTTACAAGAGACATTATCTAACATTTTTATGTACATATATATTTATATACAAATATAAATAAAACAAATTTGAGAAAAATTACTTACTTAAAAGTTAATGAATTTAATGAACTGCACCATAATACAAACGAGTTTTCTAATCATTTCTAATAAAACAGTCTTCAGGAAAATGTAAACTGCAAATATTTGTTCTACTATTACATTAATCCGGTGTAAGATTAGCATATCTATGGGTGCCAACAAAACCTAATGATTTTTTCAACTCTGACATCTAAAAAGTACTTTATAAATATCTATACGACATAAATTTAATGTATCTAATCCGAACTGTAACCCAATTAAATGCACAATCAATTATCTTACTTAAATTCATCTTTTGACCACCGAAAAAATGAGACTATAGATCCTGTTTTACTGTTATAGTAGCTATTGAAGCGGATATTAATAAAATTGATAATCTACAATCCGACCGGTATAATGCATCGGCTGCGGCAATCGGTTCGGTGTCGAGACTGACGGTATATATGCGCCACATGCTAGTTGGCTAATTCTCGCTAGACGACGAGACGGGGTAAGGAGGGATACTTAGCGGGTGGAGCTTAGAGTGAACTTTCTTGTCTTAATTTTTGTTCGGTGGTATTGTTCCTGGATACTTCACTATAATTCGAAAAACCTTGTTAACATTGTGAATTGGACACTACATTGCTGTTATATTACAGATATGTAACGACACTTGAAAGAAAAATTTACTGTAAGAGAAAATATATGCAAAATTTAAAATGATACCATTATCTTAATTTCGTTTAAACATAACGTAATGTAAATACTACAGGTATAATCAAAGTACGAGCCCAGGCTCATAATAGTTCGACCAGGCTTAATTTTACAACTAGTATATTTAAATAAAACTTATAACACTCTCAGAACTATTTTATCAATGAAAAATTATGGTAACAGAAACAAAGTATAAACTTTTAACTTAAATACGATGAAATATTACTACGTTATGATGTGTTAGTGACAATTTTATTAATAAGAAATATCAAGATTTGCGGTTCAGAATAGTTCGGCCGCTTCATCAAAACTGTGTTACATCCCCTTTATTAACTATAACAGCTTTAATTTAACAGATTTAATTCTAACAGCATTGTATCTAACTAGCTTAGCGCACTTTTAAGGAAACGTGCTGTCGTAAATTTCTTGTAATTTGGTGCGTACATCGTTAACTGAAGGGCTGGATGTTTCCGCAACTGTTTTTTTATTTTATGCCATAATTTCTATATTGGCGAGAGATCTGGACTGCTAGAGGGCCATTCCATGACAGGGGCATTATGTTTTATAAACCAAGC
Organism: Rosalia funebris; assembly: GCA_037954035.1. Lineage (NCBI taxonomy): Eukaryota > Metazoa > Arthropoda > Insecta > Coleoptera > Cerambycidae > Rosalia > Rosalia funebris. The sequence continues at coordinate 5,318,165 of JAZFAV010000010.1, read as the reverse complement.
TTTGACAGTTTTTGCTGTGTGACACCCAGCACAATCCTTCTCGAAAATGTACCGCTTGTCAGTGACCTGACATATTGGTATTGACGACAATAAACTGTCTGTCAAAATTTGTTTATATCTTTCTGCTGTTACAATACCATCTACGAAATGCAATTTTTCTACGCCCACACCATTCATACACCCCCAGATTATAGGAGACGCAGCGAACTTTACTTTTATAACCAAACAGTCAGGAAGTTTCCTGTGGAGTTCTTAGAACACGTTTCTAGTATTATCCAAACCGAATTCAAATTTGGATTCGTCACTACAAACTACCTGATGCCATTGTTATAAAGTCCAGTGCCTTTGTTCTCTGGTCCACTGTAACCGATTGACTTTCGGTCGTTTAGTTAATAACGACTTTTCTTTTGCCTGAAGGAGAAACCGGTAAGTTCAAAACTGAAATGAAAAGAATCAAACATTACCTTGTAGAATTTGTGTCCTATTTTCTTTATTGAGCGTTTAGTTGTGAAACAGAAATGTTCTTCTTATGGCTTGCCTCCACAGTACCATAATTTCTTTTCCACTGGATCGTTGATTTGTTGTTACAATCTTCTTTAAAGCATGTTGATTTAAGCGGGAAATCTGTAATGGTCGACCAATTTTCTGCCTTTGGGCTGCGCTTCCAGTTTTTTTATACAAATTGATGATGCCTTGCACTCTAGATTTAGGCAGGGAATACGTAGCAGATATTTTCTGAGCAGAAATTCCCTGCTTATGAACATTAACAATTGATTTTCGCATATCGTCTTATACTTAATGCCACGCCACGTGCTATTTTAGAAAATTTTAGCAAACGAGTTCAAAACACACATTATAATATCTGTTTCACTTTGACAACAATTGATATTCTATTTTGTTTTAAAACGCTACAAACATTTAGCCTCTTATGTGCTTCAGCAACTGGCCGAACTATTCAGAACCGCGACTTGCGAATGTTTTTTATTAATAAATTTGTCATTGACAAATTATAACGTAGTAATATTTCATCGTATTTATGTTAAAATTTCATACTTTGTTTCTATTACCAATATTTTTATTTAATAAAAGAATTTTGAGTATCTTATTAGTTTTATTTAAATATATCAGTTGTAAAATTATGTCTGGCTGAATTATTATGAGCTTGGGCTCGTAGTTATGAATATTTAAAATAAGTATCTATGACGGAAAACAAATTGTACTGTACTGCCATGTGATCTTATTCATCATATTTTTTTGAGAATAATTTAGTATTGTGGTCATTTACCTACTAAATAACAAAGCAACTCTATTTGTGTGGAGTGCCCAAAACACCACATACCTACACTTCCGAAGTGTGACGGTTCCCATAGAGGTTGAATTCACAATAAGCAGTTTTCGTGCCCCAGGTTTCTTATTGGGAACCAATTAGATTCTTGGGAACAATTTTTTTATAGAAGCGAAATAACATTTGCTACATATAAAGTGTCTATATATAAGAATATATTTGTTTGCATTCTGTAAAAAATGCGATTATTTTCATTCCATATTATGTTTTATTTCTAGTTTGGTGAAAGTGTTGTAATTATTCAAAATATAAATAATACACTTACATCATGTCAAATTTACCGTTATTTACTTTTGTTTTCTAGAAATATTTGGTGCAAACGTTGGCTTATCTCTTACACAGTCTGTTACTCTTACTACCGCTGTTCAGTGGGGACTGAGACAGTGGAGTGATTTAGAAACCGAAATGACATGCGTTGAGAGAATTCAAGAATATATAGATCTGGAGTCGGAGAAGACTGGGAAGACTATAGATCCGTCAACTTCCTGGCCAGAAAATGGCGATACTGAATTTAGGAATCTGTGTTTAAGGTATTCTCCAGAGGACCGTTACGTACTGGAAAATCTTAACTTTCAAATTAAGGGCAAAGAAAAAATTGGTATCGTCGGTAGAACAGGCGCAGGGAAGTCATCTCTTATTACTGCACTATTTCGATTAACATCTATACATGGGAAAATTTTAATAGACAATATTAATACAAAAGAGGTTTCTCTAGCTACTCTCCGTTCAAAAATATCTATCATACCACAAGAACCAATGCTTTTCTCTGGTACACTCAGAAAGAACTTGGACCCCTTCGACGAGTACAATGACGATGTAAGTGAAATATAACATAACATATCATAGATATTAAACATAAAGTGTATTAATTATAATTGTAGTAATGCTCTAAATACCATTGAATATATTCAAATTATTTATGGAAAAATAACTAAAGTCTTATGAAATATTTATATTCTTCTCAAAGAAAAAAATCATACTAACATTCACACTCACATAGCTAAATTACCGAGAACTCAATGTATGCCTAATTACTAACACAAACTGCATTTTGCATTGAGATCTAAACCGTTCCTCCATTTCTTCTGATATTGTATATATCTCCTATTTGTAATTATTTGTATTATTTCTCATTTTTTATTAAGAATAGTTCAATTCGCATGTTTGATGCGCATTAAATAGTCAAAATTGATAACAAAATATGAATATGACTCTATTATACTGTACCACTCATAATCATCCGTTATTATGGGGTGTCATGAACCTCTGATATCTTACCATCAGAAGCGGTATCGCACCTGTAGACTATAATTTCAATGAACCGCTGTCGCCTTGATCTGCGCCCTTTTCTCAGATTCTTTATATGTATATAAATATTGGTATTACATGTTATTATTACTTGCTGTGGTCAATTCAGCACTACCTTATATGCTGAATTCAATTTAATTTAATTTATTTGACTGAATATCAGAGAAATAAAATTGGAAACATTCAAAATCCACTTTAATTTAATATTTGTTGCTTCAATGTAAAAATGTGGAAAAAACGCCACTGGCAAACAACTCTGCTATTTGTAACGGAAATTTTCGTGTTATAATTATGGCTGATATAAGCAGAACCCTGAAATATGCTGAGAGGAACTTCTCTATTTGTTGCTAATATTGACTAGTATATTAGGAAGCACTCTATAATATGCCAAGAGGAACACCTCTCGCCAAAACGTTTCTCCACTGGAGAGACATTAAAAGATCAAATAATCGTAAATTCACGGTTATCAAAACGGCTCGTTGTCATAGGTTGGGTGCCGACACCTCAGTAAATGAGTTAATTATGATTTATGAGGCAATTATCTGAAATAATAGCTTTATGTTACATACACATATTCTGAGATATCCAGGAAGATACAACTAGCCTGATAAAAGGTTTTGCTATTCTGTAGTAGATAATGTACGCATCATAAGAGGTAAGCACTAAATATCGTTATTACTTTAAACAATAGGAAACCATTGCCTGTGGTATCGAGACGAATTATAAATGAAATAAATGGTAAACATATGTAGTAGTCCGTTTTGTACTGAAACTAGAAAAATGAATTACTGTTATGTCAAATTAATTACGATGTACTGATTTTAATGATTACCACAGCCAAGTAACGGTACTAATATAGAGTCATTACTCAGATGAATCCCCTCCTTCTCGATAATATCTGTTCGCGATAGTTTAGATATTAACTGAAAAATGGATAAAATAACGGTCATCTAACAAGGGCAGGTAGTCAAGTCAGCGGAGGTTTATTCTTCGGTTCATAAGCCCTACTTTCGACGATGTTGGAATATCCTAGAACCGGCTAAGTAGCTGTGCGGAAGTAGACTAGCACTATGTCTTCATATATCTTAATAGACACAATAGCGTATGTGTGTAAGGATATGGACACCAACTGATGATTTTATAGCTTTCTAGTATTCTACATATTCTTCTGGTCTTTTCACCTTCTGATCATCTGATATTTTTGCGTTCTAGTATGTTTCAGCTGTGACTACTCCGCGGAAGATCGTATTAAAATAAAATGAGAAAGAAAACAGATTCCTGAAATTCTTGGGGTATCAGGAATAGCCTAGCATGCAGTGTATATGTGACCACCCTTAACCGTCATGAATTTTAATGTTAAGTACTTGGTGGATCATCTATCCATTAAAACGGGGTGCTCATTTTGTTTATTATGAAATTTCGACCATTATAAGTAGGCAGAGTTTGAAGCCACGATGTAGATGTACATATAAATAATTTTATATTTGATATTTTGAAACGCTAATTTCCTTTTGAGAAGTCAATTAAATTGTACTCAATTGTTTATGTTATTTATTAAATGAAATACAAATCACATTTTATCATTTTATAAGGCAAATTACTTTAATAAAATTACGAACAACTCGAAAATCCCGTGTAAGGGTATGCTTTCGGGTTGCTTCTTATTTGCAATTTTAGTTACTTTCGTGAGTATATCTTAGTGCAGTTAGTGATAAACGATTCTATTTACCTTATATATTGTTTTTACAATAAAATTATATTTCAGGTGCTCTTGGATGCACTTTTCGAAGTGGAATTAAAGTATACAGTATCCAATCTTCCAGCAGGTTTACAAAGCAAAATATCCGAAGGGGGTTCCAACTTTAGTGTAGGACAGAGACAATTATTGTGTCTGGCGAGGGCAATAATACGTAATAACAAAATCTTGGTATTAGATGAAGCTACCGCCAATGTAGATCCGTATACTGACGGACTTATTCAAAAAACAATTAGACGAAAGTTTGCTGAGTGTACAGTATTAACAGTAGCACACAGATTACACACCATCATGGATTCGGATAAAGTTTTAGTGATGGACGAAGGAAGGGTTGTTGAATTCGATCATCCCTACACGCTTCTACAAAATTCAAATGGAGTTTTTTATGGATTAGTTACTCAAACTGGCAAAGCAATGATGGAAAATTTAAAAGCAGTGGCGGAACTACATTATAAGAAAAATATATAGAGCAAATCTAAGTAGTCGCAAATCATATCAATATTTGTGATACATATCATTATAATAGTTTTTTGAAAATCCAATTATATTTGTGTACGAATACATCATCAATTTCTTACATATTTATGTTTATGTCATAAATTCGACTGTGATCAAATTATGTTAATAATAATAATAACTTTGTTACTTACAATGAGCTTATTAATACACATATGCAGACTGTTGTATATAACAAAAAGAAACAAAAAATTAGAACTTCTATACAAAAACAACAATAATAAATATGCTATAAGGATATTGGCATATGCAGACTGTTATATAATAGTTTCCATCTTTAAATATAAAGTTGTCTACGGCACAAAATTTCTGAACAGATATCAGAAGACACAAGTCACCAAAATCAAGTTAAGATCATAGAACAAATCGTAGTAGAATTTTTATAATCAAAAACATTTATTAACAATACTTGTTCGGAATCATTAAAAAACTCTGACTCTCAAGTTTCGTCATATTACAAAAAGAAAATAAGTTTTGATGAAAAAAATTCAGATCCAAATTTTCGGTTTAATAATCATGATCATTTGTTTGAGATATCGAAATTCTTCAGTTTGTGAGGGAAAATTTAAGGGGTAGCCTAAGGCGAATGTCCACAATTTTAAATGTACTCAGGGATACACTTTGGCAACAGTTTTATCAATGAAATTACGCCCCTTCGAGTTTATTTTTTACACACATTAGAAGAATACTAATGGAATATTATTTTTGGCGCCAGAGAGGGTTTTTGCAAAACGCATGAGGGCTGACGGAGGTTTGGTAGAACATCTTTAATTCTTTTGCATTGTATTTCTTTTTAAATTGTATAAACTGCTTTTAAATAATTTCGAACTGATTTTGTTAATATAATTTTTTGTGATTAAAATATGCCTACTATGATTTTTGACTATTTTGAATAAAATTTAGCATTGTAGATGGCTATGCATTATAAAGATGGACATCGACTTTATCGCCTTATGTAGACCTTGCTGACTTCTATCTTTTGAGATAAATTTTATTTAAATCTAGGTACGCGTAGAAAAAAGAGTGAGATAGTATTAGTAGGGAAAAGTGTGCCCTTTACGCGCCGCCAGATCGAACTCTGTGTACATTCACATTCAGTATATATTCATCGATATCCACTCTGCAAAGGTCTCAATGCGACTGGAGTTAAGATCAGGCTTTTTACTGCGCACCTCGTGGGCAGTTCTATATCGCAGTTTGGAGATTTGTTGCTATTATTGACGAGCTGTATTTAGACAGTTTTTTGTATGCGAAAGAACAACAGGTAGTTGTTCTGTCTAAATAAGTATCTAAAAAATAAAGAACAACTTGCCCCATATTTTTTTCAGTTCTTAGTTTTCAGCTTGTGTTTGTAATATGCAATGTTGTAATTTGTAAATAGAGAAAATGGGAGCATATCTTATATAATAACTTCTCGTTTACTCGTACTGTTGCGTGCTAGCTAACTTAATATCTCCAGTATCGAATTTAATTTATCTAATTTAGCCATTTAGTAATACTGACTTATCGCTTTAAAGAGCTCAAAGTACAGGGTACTGTACTTATTAGGTCAGTGATTTTTAGTTACAAATTATTCGAAAATATCGGTTGAAAGTCGGATGTAGATGATCTAATATTAGTAGCATTAATATATTTACCGCACACCACAGGGGCACGATTTCTCTTAAATCTGTTACACGGTATTTTATAAACAGTGTTCTGGTATTTCATAACCTTCACACTTGGTCCTCGCATGAAGGGGACCATGGTTAGAAGCAGCGTTTTATTATTTGTAAAAGTAATTGTTTTGTAGTTCGATGATAAAGAATCAGCTATCACTAAAGAATGTCTGATAAAATATATAATCTTGACCTTCTACTTTAAAGAAAAAGCATATCCTCCAAAAATGCTGAGTTTTGCCAGTAGTAGACTCAGCTCTGTAGTGACAGGTTGTTTTGTGCGATTTTAAGCGCGATGGCAGATGTTGTGGATGTAAGGGACATTAAACATTACAAGCCCCGCTTACCTACACTTGTTCGTGAATTTAAAGGATTATACCGTTCTGAGGAAAGAAATGTAGAGTGGCTTGTGGACCTATTCTTAGGTACAACTGAATAAACTCGAGGTGTGTTGTCATCTATTCATAGAATGAAGGTATGTACCCTGGCTATCAAAGAGGTATTGGTCAAGAACTTGGTGTTAGTCAAGCTATAATATCTCGAACTGAGAATGCAGTAGTTGACAGCAAGAATACGCATTCATATGAATGGATAAAATTTCCAAGTACCAACAATTAAATAACCGAGGCAAAACAGTTATGGTAAAGCAAGTATAAGTTCCCGACAGTTACTGGTATTGTTGATCGTATCCACATAGGGAAAAGCAGAAGCCAAAACTCCATGGAGATGAATACATCAACCGAAAAGGTTGAATGTTCAAGCCATTTGTGATGCTAGTGAAATGCTAACTAGCGTCCACGTTAGGATCTGTGCACAACTCGAGGATATGGAAGAATTCACAAGTGGGATTACAATTAAGAAATAAAAGCAATGTTGTGCTACTTGGTGATGACAGATATGGGATAAAGCCATGCCGCATGATTATTTAGTAATCCTACTTCTGGTGCTGAGTTAAACTATATCAAGCTTTTGAAAAAAGAGAGAGTAATAATTGAACGATATTTTTGCCAACTGAAACGCCGGTTTCCTATCTTACAGTACGTTTGTCGCGTGAAATTGGAAAACGTACCAAAAATAATAATTCCTGTGTTGTACTCCATAACATTGCAAATACTTTAAGTGATCGTGATTTCGAACCAGCTGAAGAGGCATCAGAAGAAGACGAAGAAAACCATGACAGTAATGATAATGAACCACCTCTTCACCATCAAGGACAAGAACACAGAAGAAACTTAAGTATTGTAATAAACAATTTAATAATAATTATTAATAATAATAATTAAGTTTACAAGTGATGCATTTTACATGTCCTGTTAAATCAATTACATATTTATGAAATTACAATTTTGGAAAATAAAATAACATTTTGTCTATCTGAAAAAAAATTTTTTTTAACTTTAATAACACAAGGAAGTCTAAGTGAAGGAAGCAGGGACATCACGTCAGAACATGTTAGAACACATTCTAACATGTCGCTCAGGGCTCAGACGAGTCAATATTTTACTTGTGCTTGAAGGATATCCTCGCAAGTATAAGGTAATCATTATGAATACGAAAAGAAGGAAATGCTTATACTTCTACCTTTTACTTGAAATCATAAACTTATATTTCTACCTTATACTTGGGAGGATATCCTTCGTTTTTATCAATACGGCCCAATTTCTATAGATTTCTTTACATGTATATGAAAACCTTTTCATCATACTGGGACATCGTTCACAGAACTAACTTTACGCAATGGTTTACATGTTTAACCGAGTCAATCTTGATTTTTTATTCTAGCTCGATATTATATTTTATATAAATTATTATAACTGATAGGTAGTTGCTTATGAACAGCTCTGTTACTGATGAATCACTCCGTCTATTCTTGTCCTTAATGAGTTCATTTCGAATTTCCTTCGATACTTGATGGAAATTTAAAGCAAGAATTATGAGAGTCAACGTAGATAAGGCGGATAAGTTATCAAATCTGGCAGTTATCAATGGGGTATATATTTCTTCTCAAACTATCGAATATGTAGGTTATCCATCAAACTACGTTAGGGTATTGAACGTAAAACTAGTTAGTTAGTAACATTAGTTTTACGAACTATATTTCTAAGTTGATCATAGCAATTCTCTTCTTAAATATTTATAAAATACTAAATTGTAGTATATATTCTACACTGTACTAAATTTTGTTGTAACTTATTGGTTCGTAATATCTGTCACAATTTTCTGTAGGTTGTGGGAGACACCTTTCTAACTGTGATACTGTGAAATTAGTTAAAATGTAGTATGTATAACGGGACCGACTCCCTATGTTATATGTTCTAGTGTTACTGTTAATGATTAATCATTCTAGTTTCTTAATTCTTAATTATTTACCAAGTCGTGAACAATAGGTTTTTCTATTTTTAAAGAATACGACCTCGCTTTAATTGACATATGATTTATAGGTCAGTCATTTTAGATTTAACTGCGGGCAAAAAAATCCCACTTACCTGGATTTTTAAATATTGATATCATCAAAAACAAATATTGATATCATGCGTTGTGAGATATTCTAGGTCAATTGTTGCGCAAATTAGTTTTCGGGAAAATCTCTATTCTTATTGGTTGGGTGATGATGGAGATTATTACAAAAAGTTTCAATAGTCAGTCAATAAAATACAATTTTATCTATATAAACGTGCCCTATACCCCTTCCTTTTATAAAACTAACGTTTTCGTTGTAGATCGCGGAGAAAATTGGCATCGAATAATTACTCATTCTTTTCCGTACCACCTCGGAGGCAGAGCACGCATTTTTACATGATTCTTCTATTAGATCTAATATATGGTGTGCTGAATAACATATTATATGGCTGTTAATACATCTTATACTGTCACTATTGATTTTAATGAAAAAAAGTGTTTTGTCGTTAATGAATTATTTATTTTCTCATTTATCAGTTGTTATATGTAAATAGCTCGATATCATCGTTCCTTCTCGAATAGCTCGATATCTTCATTTTCTGTCATATATGTTTATAGAATATCATATGCACATGTCAATGCCAAACCTGTCAGTATCTTTAGTTCCAGAATTTAGGCAAGACAGACTATGACAGGGGATGAAACATTTTTCAACCCAGTTAAAATCAGTACGAGAATAGAGGCTGTGGCAGGTATAAAACAAAGGGCCATGTAACAATTGAGCATATGTCGTTCAAACTTGTTTTAATGGTTTGGGGAATTTCAACGTTGCGCTATTATGACGTTAGTGGCTTCTTCTTATCTGTATACTTGTAGTATACATCGAGTATTACAGCGAAAACAGTCGATTTTACAAAAAAAGAAAAAAAACATATGGGACATTTTTTGTAGACAATTTAATAATCTATAAATTTTGTAATAACCTCCTCTTGATCAGAGGTCGATAGCCTCCAATCAATAGGAAACAACATTTTCACGAAAAACTGAGTTTTGTGACCTTTGCCATCGAATATTTCACAAAACCGGCACCATATTAATGTAGATTTTTGACATTTTGTTTATAATGGTATAACGAATCTCTATGCAAAATTCAGCTCACTGAGAATCTTCCCGTAGGTATTGTGAAATTGAATTTCCTCTATTTTCGATCTAAATTGACTGGGCTATTACAACGGGACATTTGTATTGCACAATATTAAACAATTATTTGACGCCAAGATTACGGCGATTGAAATGAAGATTATATATCTATACATGTATACGATTGCGTCACAAACGTTATATCTATAAATTGACTGTCCTGCAGAACACAGACTACTTATGTACTACTTGTTTGTTGGTGACTACTAAACGGTAATATCTTGGTAATACCAAATTCTGTGGTTAAATTTATGTTATAGGAAAAATTTGTTTATTAGAAATTTATCTGTGTAAAAAAATAAGTCTGAGAGTAAACGTAAGTATGTAGGTATGAAACGAGGAAATATTTTTTATTAATAAATAGTAGTTTTGTTTATTAGTATAAAAATAAGAAGGAAATAATCTCATGCTTCTAGCCAGAAATCAAGAACAAATCGAAACAACTAGTAGGAGTCTCCAATGCACGAAAAACTATTGTTCTACATATGATTTCTAATAACAATTTAATAATATTCTAATATTAGAATGCGGAATGTAAAAAATGGTGTAATGGAAAAAGTAGAAATTGAATAATAGTAAAATAAATTCTCCTTGACGTATGTGTATGTATATGTATATGAACTTCTTATTAAATATTTTTCTGTTAAATTCTTATTCAATGTTGGCATATTTCTGGTACGAGGGATTATCATCAATGCCAGGAAACAATATTTTTAAATCATTTACAAAATCTGTCTTTGTACCGTAATCCTGATGCTTATTATCTCTAATATAATTTATGTATGTACATATACAATTTAGCAATAACTCTAAGAATAATATAATTATTTTATATTTTATGTATTTATTGCTTTCAATATGATAGATTCAAATAGTTTGCTTGCAGATTGTTTTATCAGTTACTGTACGTACTTATAATTTTCATTGGCCTTGAAATGTTGCGCAACATTATACAATTAATTGTAATATTTGCGGTACTACGTTGAATTAAACTAATTGTTCCTATTACATGGGCGCCCCTTGACATTAATATTCCATACATTAAAATGTAAATCGTTCCACTTCTACGACTATAAGTACATAAAACATAATATATTTTGCCTGTGATAGCATAATCAGCTCCATTTTCAAAAAATGATGGGCTAATTACTTCACCATTCCAAAATGCGCAATAAACCGTGCATTTCTGTGGATGTATTTCTCTTTCGTGAACAGCATGTGGATTTTCAACACTCCGAATTTCAGCATTTCGACAATTTTGTTTGCTGACGTACCTATCCGTGCAACATGAAAATGTGCTTCACAGCTGAACAAAATTCTGTTGCAAAAATCAGCAGTACCTTGCTTCTTTTCTAACAGCCAATTAACAAATGTACAATGTTGTAAATGATCTGTAATTTTTAGTTCTTGTATCAACAGAATTTTGTATGCTGAGAGATGTAGATCTTTCTTTAAAATCCGAAGCGTGATGGCTCTTGACTGATTCAATTGTTGTGCGCGACGTCGAATTCATATGTTTAGATACTTTATGTACACTTTCTCTCACTGCAGCAATATTTTCATCTGGCCGACCACAACGAGGACATATTGGTGTTGCCTTATCAATAACAGAACCCGTCTCTTCAAATTTCTTGATTAAGTTACGAACTGTTAATTCTGTAGACGATTAATTTTGTCCTAATTTTGTGCGAATTCTTCTTAGTGGAACTGTAAATGATCGCGCACTTTAATAAAACAGTATTCAAATGTAAATGGGCCGTACCACTCTTATTTTGACCATGATTTGTCTCAAAAGTATCGTACTAATATTTATTAAACTGAATTAATTAATATAACTGAAGTATGTTGCTAGTATGATGCTAGCTGTATTCTATCTGTAACAACCACCGAAAAACAGAGTAAACACTCTTTATATACTTTTTTTTTCTTCTAACGTCTTGTAAATACATGTTGTAATTTCCAGTGATACATGGCATTATTGCCTCATACTAGATAAAACAGAAACACTCCTTACTAACAAGATTATAAAATGAAAAGCTGAAATCCGAATAGATGTATCTGTTCTATGTCCATACGTGGGAAGAAGTTTACAAAATTCAACATACACGCATTTAGTATATTTTTGACTAGTGACCACGATATGCGTTTGACAGATACTCCTATCAAACTCAAGCTCATTAATAAAAACTCTTCGTGAGGTAAAGTGTGCAGATACAAAAATTCCGGAATCGACGCGACGTACTCGATTTTTGCTATTTTGTTTAATTATGCTCATACGTGATAAGGAGGACGATTTCTTAAATATTCAAGACACTAACACTTTCATTGTGATATATTGTCCACGTTTCAAGTTACAATCAGTAGTTTTATGTACAACTGAAATTATTACTATTGGCATTGCCGGTCAATCATTTCGATTACTTTTTTCTTTTCCCAAAGAGTTTGTTACCTTGCTTACAATTTTTGAAAACGATTCCAATTATAATTCTTGGTCTTATAGCCGTGCATAAAATCAATATTCTTTCACTCTACGAAATGTCTAATGTTAAAAATTCGCAAAATGTAATTGAAACCAAAATGAAAGTGAATTTCAGATAAGAATAAATATAAAGACGAATATTATTCATTCTTCCAGTTTTGCTGTAATAGTAATGTGGCGCAATGTAAATCCTACCAAAAATATGAACCATATTTGGAATTAATACTAGTTTTTTTATAGCAGTTATGTTGCACCACATTACTATTATAGCAAAACTGGAAGAATGAATAATATTCGTCTTTTATCTACACGAGTATCATAAAAAAGTTTATTTGTGGAGAATGCACTAGTAATATAATTTTGTATTTATTATCAGAATAATGAGACTCTCAAGGAATAATAGTAATAGTAATAAATAAATATTTTTCCATCATATTTATTTCCGTCAATGTTTTAAAACTGAAATTTAAAAGCTCTTGGTACCATGTTGTTAGAATATTACGTTTTTAAATCAAAATATACATTGGAGAAACCTGGATTAGTTGTTTTTTTGTTTGTTGTTCATCTTAATTTTTAAAGATAGCCTTTATGTAAAGAAAAAAATATATAATAAATATTTAATAGAAAACAGGATTCTATGTTTATTTATTTTTAAAAACAAAAAAAAAACTATAAAATCAGACAAATATCTAGAAGGTAGGTATGATCTTTAAATCTCCAATTTAGTAGTTCTTTTTATTTATAAAATAGTAAATACACCTTCTCTGCTGGTTTCTATTAAATGCTAATTCTTTGTACACGAAGAAAGAATTCGTCCGAAATAACTTCAAAAACATTAACAAAGCATTTGAGTAAGAAAATAAAACCTGAATTATAATGGCCACTCTTCGAAATCGTATAATTTAAGTTGGGCTTAGTCTCTTAAGTAGTTAGAAGAAACATATTTATGCTACAGAAGATCCGAACACATTGGCTGATATAAATATATTATTTCATGAGATTTTCTATTTGAACTGTTGTGTCACAATAGCTTGTTTAAATGGTAACTCCCTTTTCCTTTTAACAAAACTGAATTCCTTAAAGTTTGTCGAGTACAAGGGTAATCCATAGTAGGGGTTTCTTAGATACCATTTAGAAGTGGTAGTCTTTTGGAGAGTGGTCTTTTTTCTAGAAAAATACAAACACAATAAATACTATTCTATTTTTTACAGAAACTTTATTTTATTCAAAATGTCCTCCGTTACAATTCACATTACAATAAAATGCAACGTAATAATCTGGAATTGGTCCGCGCGCATGTGAATACATTCTATTGAACATTCAATAATTCCCAGGTTGATAATTTCCAGTTCGATTTGAAATTGTTGTTTTAGAACTTCTAAATTATCTGGATTATTAAAGTAGTCCTTCCATTTTAAGTAATCTCATAAAAAGAGATCCACGGTAGTCGAATCCGGCGAACGTGGTGCATGTTCAGGTAGCCCTCGTCGCCCTATCTATCTATCAAGGAAAATACCGATACTTAATGAGAAAGAGCTCATCTCCTTGAAAAAAATGACTTGACCAAAGAAATTCTTTGGTGAACTTCATCATCTACATTGTTTGAATAAAGAATTGGAAGTCGAAAGGTAGAAGTAAGAAATATTTAGCAGAATTAGTAATTGTTTTCAAAGATGTGAGGCCTTGAAAACGATTTCCTATCATTCCAATCCAATCCAATTTATTTTGACTTGACTGGAATATAATAAATATTCTCTGTATATCGCATCTATTTGAAGTTATGATAATGTACTGTTCCATTCAAGGAAGAAATCGCTTCGCCAGAAAGTAACAATAAACGTCAGAAACTTGTGATTTTCGTGAAAACGTAACATTACTATGTTTCAATTTGAATGGAAATGAAAAATATCGAACCAAAAATTAATGATTGATTGTTAATCGACACTTTGACACAAACATTGTTAGAGCACATTTTGAGAACTTTAAAGTTACGGTCAAAAATAAAGTGGTATTGCTTTATTTCCATTTACAGATTGTTGTATTATACAGATTTAGAGTTGTATTTTTGGTCGAAAAAATACCCTATCTTGCAAACGTCTAAACGGTAAATAGGAAATCTCTAATCTGGTTATATGGTTGTATGGTTGCATCGTTATGAAAATTCGAATTAAATGTATACAATTTTTACGCCATTCTAGTTTAGTCAATTTTATAGTTTAAAAATAAAGTTGACGTGTTTCACAGTTTGCAGAAAATCAGTTAAAAACAAAATTATGAATTTTGTTCGAAACTTTAACACCACGCTGTATACTTGTATTCTATATTGAAAGTAAAGTACAAAAAATAGTTTACAAAGAGTGATTGTCATTTTACGGTTATTACCGGATTCTCTATCGCATTCTCGTTGCCTTCCTAAATTCTTTGGTAGGAGATTAATGCAAAACGTTGACGTCAAAACTATATTTCTGGCAGTGTGAATTGGTTACTCGTAACGGGCCAGTCACTACATTATTGCTGGTAAATCAAACGCCGATACTTTAGGACAACTAGTTGTTGGCAAATGTGAATGAATTATAAGGTCTTAGGAAAAGTCTGTTGGAAAGTAATTTATTTGTGTAGTGTCGTTGAAAATACAAATTGGAAAGACTAAGATTTAAATTAGGTATGATGTTTGTTTTACTAACAAAATATTTGAAATAGTTTGACATTCAATGTCGTTTTATTAGTAAAATCAGAATATGTTCAGATACTTACGAATTGATATGAAATATTAAAAATATCATAAAATTAGTACTATAAAATAAACTATAAGTGAGAAATTTACGATTTCTTACTGAATGAAATTTCACTCTTTATTGATTCGTATACTGTAGAGACATCTACAGAGTTATAATACAATTTCCAGTACAAGCTACGTACAAAATATATGGAAGAATGCTTTAAATTATGTCAAATATTTAATCCATTTTTATAGTTAGCAGCAATACAAAATTAAAATGTGATTAAATAATCATTGACGATCCTTGCAAATTGTTATAAAAAAACAATTAAATACTTAATTACCAACTGCTAAATAAAATAAATAATGTAAGCTATACATTATTGAGTAGTAGCAGTAAAGTAAGTTGAGTAGTTGAGAGTAAAATTCTTAAAATACACAATAAAACATAATATTGAAAATTGTAAAACTTAAATTTTTATCAACGTTTGTTAATAAAAATTGATGGTGGAAATTACTTTCCAAATTCGAAATTGCTCCCTATACCCTATAAGTCACGCAGAAAATTACTGAAATATTTGTAAACATTATTGAGGTTTAGAATGATCAAGGATTTTCACCAACAGCTATGATGATAAAGACGACAGACGGCAGTTTTTAAACGCCATCTAGATAAGTTCCTTGAATTTAAAAACGTCGGCGTCGAGGTGTGATGAAAACTCGATTTTCCACTTCTCCATGAAGACATTTCTTCACTTGGGCGATGAAACACAAAATATGACCAATTTATGACAAACGTGGTCCAGCTAATCGCTGCTAAAGTACATCTTCACAACTTTTAGAGGGAAAGAATATCAGTTCTTCTTTTCCTTGGTAAGTTGATAAAACATTATAATGCACTTAAAAACGAAGATTTAATGTATTTTTTAACTACTGGTATATTTATGAAAACATAATCTTACTTTTATTATTTCGTTTCTAATGGATTTGTAATTTTCTCAAACCTGTTATATTTGTGATAAAAAACAGTTCACAATATTCATTTCATAATATTCATAATTATAAGTTTCGTAATTCTTAAGTAATTCATTATATTGAAAGAAACTGCAAATCATAACAATATCTATTATTTTTAAAAAATATACTGAAAAAACATTTATCATTTGATTTTCTCTTGGTAATTGAGTCCAAATTGTCTAAATTTCTAAAACTAAATAGAATATTTTCTTATTAAGATGAATACTGTTATAAGTTCTTAAATATTCAAAATTATGATATTTACCACCTTCAAATAACTTTTTAAATTGTCAGTTAAAAGATATGTTATCAGGTTGTATTAAAAAAGATGGTGATAACTCATGGATTAAGTAAGAAACTATAATAATCAGATTCTTAGTTGTTTTCATATAACTTTTGTCTTAAAGTTTATATATATATATATATATATATATATATATATATATATATATATATTACATCTATTTTCTTACGTTTATTATTATAGAATGTTGTTGTTTATTTGAATATCTTTTCTTCTATTATTATTTTCTCAATTTTCTTCCTGGTCTTCACAAATGTATCATATTTCATAGTAAAACTTTTAATTGAAATTAGTAATAAGCTTGACTTTAAAGAAGTAAGGAAGCGTAATCTGTACATCTTCTATTTTGCTGTATTGGTATATCGAAATATTTTATTGACTAAATAGAAAAGCCCTTTTTGAAATTATGCCTTACCAAAGCTGTTCCCCACTATCTACCCCTGGTGGTAATAATTAATAATTATTACATAGGAAACAGGAAATCTTGAAAATAAAGTAAACGATAATATTCGTAAACCTTTTAGTTATAAATACTTGATTAAAAATAAGATCTATTATCAAATCAGTATGAAGTATATAATTTTTAGTATAGTATAGTAGTAAAAATAGATTTGATGTAACTTTGAATGGTTGCCCCCATATTGCCCCACATATAACCCCATATATATATATATATATATATATATATATATATATATATATATATATATATATATATATATATATATATGTATATATATACCCACATCTTCACTCAACCATTTTAGTCAATATTATTATAGGCGCATGAATTAAAATTACAGAGAATATTAGTAATTAACATAACCCAGAGATCATCACGTTAATATTATTTTTTGTGATAAGTTAACCTGTTAAATATTTACCTCAGATAAAGGAATATTTGGTGATTAATATGGATCTATAACAAATATTATTATATATTGAACATTGAATATTGAAGTATACAAAATACACAATAAAAGCGATAAGAGTGTGTCATCGGATCATATTGGAAGAGTTGGGAATGAACCAGCATATTCCGTTGCACGACAATCTTGTGGAGGACACAATTTAGAAGAAACTTCAATAAGGCCAAATGATCTAAACATGCATGTAAATAAGACATGAACTATTGTCAACAGCTATTGAATTAATCTAATGAAATCCTAAAAAATAGTACCTACATCGGTCTCTTGAAACTACAGGAAGATTATCGTGTAATCAAGTGGTTCTAACTAATCTCAGAATTCATGTAAGGGTGGGTCTCACACCCGTCTTACATACGAGTATAGACTTTTATTACTAGGGTCTAGAGTTCTTAACTATACTGTAATTACAATTCTTAATTATATTTTAAGGGTATACTGCCCCCTTAACTGTAGCTCACGGCAGTGATGAAGAGTAAATATTAAGAATATTACGATTTATTGAAGATACCGGCCTATTCAAAAAGTCTAGAATAATTCTAGATAGATAAGTAGAGAAAAATAGACCAAATATTCCTATATTATTTGATATTTTAAATTACCGTTTTTATATTCCCCTTAATTTGTTCACTGTTGTTACAGTAAAAAAAAAAATAAAAATAAAAAATTGAAATGGCAAATTGAGAAGAATTGACGGTGGAGGGTGCCGTTAATGGATTAATGGTTAATTAATGTCCATTATTGCACGATTTTTTATACATGAAATTATACTATTTATGATACGTATGATCATTTTAAGCGTTAGTTGCACAATACATATTAATTGTTAATACAATGTTAAAAAACAATATTAATTATTATTTAAATATATATAAAAAACAAAAACAAATATTTAGAAGGCTCTCAAAAAATTAAACTGTCTTGAAACAGAAACGTTTAAAACATTTTGTTAAACAAACAAAAACTATATTTTTATCTTTGTCATTTATGTGTACATATTATTTTTATTATATTACATATTTTTAGAAAAATATATAAAATGGAAGGCCGTAGATAAATACAAGTCTTGATTCACTACACATTAATTTCCGTTTTATTATACTTAATAAACTAATAGTAAATGTGGCTCTGTATATTCAGTTTAAGAATGCCTACTACTATAGATTAATCTTGTATGTACGTATAATCATTGGAACAAGGAAACATGTACATGGACATGTACATGTCCATGTACATGTCAGCCAACACAATAAATGGAATCACATTTTATCAGCATGTGCTAATAAATGAATATTTTAATGTTAAACATGTTACAATATCGTACCGTATCCAAGTAGAAAATATCTACAAATGAATGTCAATTAATGACAATGCTTATCCAACTGCATGAATTGACGAGTGGAAAAAAACTGGCTGTTATTTGAGATAAAGTGTAGACTTCTATACATCTAATTTAATTATTATCCTAAAAAATATCACATGTATAGAGGAACTCATGTAACTGCTGATTTAACATGCAATTAGATATAGATATGTTAATTGAATCCTGTTTGTATTTGCTTACAGTATTTGTAAAACTAAAACAGATTTTATTTAAATCTCTCGTTTGCTTGTGAATCAAACAAAAAAGATAGGATTTTTTAGATGTTTGTTAAATTAAAACTTTTACAAGGCAGAAGTTATGCGTAAGTAACTGATGAACAATTAGTAATTAGGTGATTATCTATAAAATTCCAATAAATTACTATAGGCATCAGATGGGAAGCATAATATGTATATATGAATTGATGAACATTTTAGAACAGCGTGTTCTTTCAATAAGAATAATGTTTAATAGTAGATTATTAGCTAGAATACGAGGGTTTTTTCGAAGAAATTGGAGTTTGTAGACAACATATTTTGGAATAGATTCATTATATCTAAATGTGAAATATTTGTTTTTATTATTTACCATTTTAAATTATATCTGCAGTAATCATAAGGTAATATCAAGAAAATGAGGTTAATTTTTCAAAAAAACGATAGAGTCCTACATCCAACACCTATTTTGAAATTGCTAACGTTAAAATTTTATGTAATTAGATATACTCGTATGATATCATCATTCTGATCGAAATAATGCAGTAAAAATATTGGATAAAAAAATATAATAGCCATATAAAATGTATAACTATTTAATTGTAAAGCATGGCGCTGTAGCTATAGCTACATGTTTAGGTAGGTAGCTATAGGATATGTAATTCGGAAGAGGAAGTCTTTATTAATTCATTAATAAAGAATGGCGTGGCCATACATTGTACGATAAATTAGTATCCTCTGTAGAATAAAAACAATTTCTGACAAAAATAAAAATTACTGATATGTCAATAAGAATACCAATATCAAGGCTGTGTCAGTACTGAAGAGGGGTTAATACACAAGAAGTGTTAATTCACTTTTAATAATAAAAGTTGATCCTCAAAATTAAGAGTGTAACCAAGTTAACTTAGTTTATTTATTAAACCATTGTTATCCGTAATAGTTGTAGTAATATAATTAAGTATCATAAATGGTTGTGAATATACAAAGCATATATAGGTAACCTTTTTGAGTTTGTCATTTGAAAACATAATTATTTTGGCAATAAAAAATAAAAGATACTTGGATAAAAAATAACACTGGAGAATGATTCGTAGATTCTTCAGATACGATATTCAAATCGTATCTTTCGTAAAATACAAATCGAAAAATAAATTAAGCGTATATACCCCTTTAATAGATCTTGAATGAAATTAAAATTCATTTGTTGAACTTTACAAACACTTTTTTCTGTTTAAAATTGTTTGAAAGACATTACTGATGCATGTGTTGCATAAAATTTAAAAGGTTTGCAACACATCTTCTATCATATATTAATTAATTATACAATAATTATACGGATCCAAGAGCTTTTCTAAAAAGATATTCCGTGAACTTTTAGCGAATTTGTTTATTATTTAACGAAAGAACTGTATTTATATTATTTACAATTACAGCTTCTCAAAAATAGGAACAAGTTTCAAAACTGCTATATTGGACCGCCCACGAGGTGCGTAGTAAATAGCCTGGTCTTTAATCAGTCGCATTGAGACATTTACAGAGTGTTCAGTCAGTGAAAGAGGTGGTGTTCGATCTGGCCGTGCGTAAAGTGTATCTCTTCCCTCCTCACTTTTCCTTCTACGCAACATAGAGAATCTTACACTTTTTCCCATTCTTGATGAGCTGTATATATTATAATTTATAGCATCAACTATTATTACAAGACGTTTTAATAGATACCAACACTTTTCTGTAACACATGAATGTAACATGACAGTTCTTTAATATAATGTTTCTTTGTTGTTGTCTTTTTTATTTATAAAAGATTAATGTTTTGTTCTCTTTCATCAATATTAACTACGATAGTTTGACTACTCGTACAATTTATTTAGTATGTATATGGTAAGAAAATCTAACAAGGATGTCTTGTGTTAATTTACAACATATTTGTGAGGATTTCAACAATCAAATAGGAAAAGAGGATTGTTAATTAACTTAAACACCCAACTTATTTAATGAGGTAGGTATTTGCTCCCTTCAATGACTATATGAGACACAAACCTAGATACAGATATTTACAAATAATATTCAGCTGGACTTGAAATGTAGTGGTACCCTCTAAAATATGTATAAATTAAAATTACTTTAGTTTTCATGAAGAGTGGTGATCAATATGGAAACCAATGAGATGAGTTCTGTTATGAAATTATATAGTTTTCTGTTTTAGGAATAAACAAAACATTTATGTAATTAATTAATATATTTATAATAAATATATTTATAATATATACATACTATTAAGGGCTATAGAGTCAATTAAAGTAGGACTAAATATTATATAATTTTATGCAAATACGGATCATGCTGTCTTTGACAGTAGGATTTCAAAGATCAGATCCGGTTCGCAGTCGATTTAGAAGTTTCAATATGACCACCGAAGTGTTGTGTTATTGAAATACTATACAAGATGGTGAAAAACTTCTATTGGTTTATTGGTTCACCACAAGCAGTTAAAACTACAGGTTTCCATCTTAAAAGATACTCAGATAGACAGCGCTAGATTTATAAGAAATACTCTTAAATTTTGAGTTGTTGCTTTAAATTTTAGTTACATAATAATAATGAAAAAAATTATATAAACTAATGGAACTATATACTGGAATTACATACAAGGATCTTTATTTACAGACTTATTTAAATAAGAAATATAAGGAAATGCAAGCTATACAAACTACTTGAAAACCCTCAGTTAATAAAGCTCTTGCAATGAGTGGCTGAACTTATGGAACACTTAAAATAGGTTTTACTTGTATGCCACATTTATTTGCCAGATATTGAGCCACTATAAAAATATTTTAGCGTACTACTCATCAATAATAGAAAAAAGTGTGAGATTCTGATATATGCGTAGAAGGGAGTGAGGCAGCATTGGGAGGGAAAATGATGCAATTTATGCGCCGCCAGATCGAACTCTGTGTACATTCACTTTCAATATATATTCATCGATATTCACTCTACAACGGTCTCAATATGACTGAGTAAAGACCAGGCTATTTACTGTGTGCTTCGTGGGCGGTCCGATATCGCAGTTTTGAGGCTTGTTCCTATTATTGATAAGCAGTATGTTTTATGAGAAACAGTTTTAACGTGCAAATAACAAAATTATCATGATGTAACAAGTGGGCTCTGTTTATAATTCTGTTATATTCTGTCGCTAACTGAATCATTAGTTAGACACATATATTTTATTCAGAATATTAGTAGTTTTCTTTTCTTTCTTATATAATCCTTTCTTCTCATATAATCTATTAATTTGTTTCTTAATTACTAAAAAATAATTATTGATATTTACTAATCAGTAAATGTATTTTCAAGGAATAGGAAATTTTAAGGAAATTTCAAGGAATATATAAAAACATCCCTTGAGTGTTGATAAATTACAATATTATAACAATTTTCCTCGATCTACAGTATGAAGCTGGTGGGCAGTGTATTTCCGCAAAGTGCATATTTTATTTTTCAGTTGACATTTTGGGCAAACAAGTAAAGAATTCAATACACAACCTCCGTTCATATCAATTGGGCTTGTTAATGATCCATTACCAACTGAATCACCTTAGCTGTTAAGCCATACAAGAATCACAAATAATTTGTTATAGCAGTAATGATATGATTATGGAAAATGTTCCATCAATGTTGCTTCTTTATTTCATTAAAGAATACTTTTACATAACGTACCTGCTAAGTTCACATACATATCCTTCTTCGATAGAACTTAATAAATCCAGAACAACTTCACACTAGAACCAATTTCTTTCTATGACTACTAAGCACTGGAATTGATTACATATGGGACAACATATGGATTATGAGCAATTTAATATATCTCGTCGTAAATTGCAATTAGAAAAAAAATAATAAAAATACAAAAACCTGGCGTTACTCAAACGTCCTTTATAGTTATTTCATTAGTTTGCTGGTTATGTCATATGCATATGATTATAAGCAAAACGATGGTAATGTTCAATTAAAAAGAAAAAATAAGAATTCTGGACTTCAAATATAATTTGATGACAATAAAATAGAGTTCAATCGAATTTTAAATTTCCATAGTTTTTTTGTAAGATGATAATCAATACTTCAATTAAATGAGGCGAGCTCTAATTGTAATTGAAATATATAACTTAGAGTTAAGTTAATTATAATTGGAGATTAAACAGTAGTAGAATTAGATTTATATATCTACCTAAAATATAAAAAGGCTAATGCGATGAAGAAAATAAATAAGGTTTATAAACTAAAGAGGAAGGAAATAGTGAAATAGAAATCTTTTTGGTAATCTAACCCATCGACTAAAATATTGGAAATTATTTCACCAAATAAAGAGCATAGCTTTCGCCATAGCCTTTACTGCAAAAACAATTTAAAAGAATGATTCACCACAAAAATATCTCTTCGCTTGTAGGAGGCATCTGCATTTTACATTAGAAAGGTAGAGCTATTTATTTATGCCAAATTTTTAGGTACTCAGATCTGCAGTTGCAGTTTACAATTAGATGTAACTAGAACAACTAGATGTTCTTTTATTACGAATAATGGTACATATCAGAGGTGTAGCATGAGAAAAGAATCTAGGGATGTGATAAAAATTTTATAAAGGGAAGAGGTATAGTCAGATGTATGGTAAGTCATATGAAAATGGTAAAAATAGAAAAAGACACTAAACTAAAATGATTATGCCGAGGTATATATCCGAATTTTTAAAATGAAGATCAATTCTTCGGTTTTTGTTTGTCCAGCGAAAACGTCTATCACTGTTTCTTCAAATGTTGCAGACGATCTCATATCTTCTATCAAGCCACTTTCAATATTTATTAATGCTAAAGCTGACAGTCTTTCTTGCTTTTGGGAATTTCGCAGATAAGTCTTTATTCTCTTTAAACACGAAAATTATCTTTCCGCGGAACTGCTTGTGGCAGGAATAGTCAAAATTAAACGACACAATTGTGATGACTCCGGGAGAATAGAAGATAATTGAAGGGACATAATATATTGATGAAGCTCAAGCACAGTGCTTTTTTCCATATCGGGATCACTATAAATCACTGAAAGTTCACTTTTTAAACGACTTGCGTCAAAGAATGTTCCATATGTATCTACTAACGAAGAAAAAAGTTCATCAGAAAAACGTTTCACGAATGAAGTAAATTGTGTGGAATCTAGATCTAAGAATTTTAGTTTAGAAATTTCACTAAACCATTCACTTATGTTCAAAGTGAAAACATCCAAAGTTTTATAAAACAATCGTGCGTACGTGCTTTTCTTATCTTCTTCAGGAATTAAATCCAAACGCATTCTTTTACTTGGTGGTTGATTTTCTAACACAAATCTATCCATACGGTTCCAAATGTCACTAAACTTGTTTCTCGTTTGTTGAATATGTGATTTCAAATTGGCGATCTTTTTATTGGAGTAACTAATATCTGATATTTTTGTCTGTAGAATTTTAAACAGACTCTCGGAATATGGGAATATTACGGAAACCACTGCTAAGAAAAAATTAAAATCAAAGTCGCGCAATAAACTTAAAAGGCCTCTAGCACAAATAACAGTTTCTCGATCCCATTCCTCATTTTCATTTTCCACAATTACCGAAAACAGCGCTTCCAAATATTCCTTACGTTATGACGACAGTAAGATTACTGATCTTTTCGCCCATCTAACGCGTAGCTTGTATGTAACGTGGACCATCGCATTTCAGCACTGCAGCAAGTAACACGGGAGTCCAATAATTTCGGATGATTTCATAGCCGATTTGAAATAAAAAAGTTGAGGGTAGCGTTTAAAGTAAGTAATGTAATTTGCGGTCGGTTTAAAATAACTAAAAAATTGTAATAATTAATAAATCGATTGAACTCTTAAATAACACTAATTTGCCAATTTTTTAAGGGATGCGACGCATAATTCGCATCCATATACGCCCTTGGTACATATGTACAGTTAA
Organism: Rosalia funebris; assembly: GCA_037954035.1. Classification (NCBI taxonomy): domain Eukaryota; kingdom Metazoa; phylum Arthropoda; class Insecta; order Coleoptera; family Cerambycidae; genus Rosalia; species Rosalia funebris. Next base: position 5,292,976 of record JAZFAV010000010.1, on the reverse strand, counting down.
ATCCCAATTCTGATTATCTTGTAAAATTAAAATAGTATTTTTACTACCAAAATATATTATATTTACTATCAGAATAAGTAAATATTAATTTAAAACTATATAATGACATTACATTTAATGTCAATAAACAGCAATATGAAATAGGTATAACCAATTCATTAGAGAAATTCAACCGTCAAGTGATGACTGTATTCGAGGTTGCGTTTTATAATGTACAATAATCGTCTGTAGATGTATCACCGTACAATATATCAAAGTTTTCCCAGTCGGTCATACGTTTATACTTGAAAAAAGAGAAAATATATGATGTCTTACAATGTCTTACAATGTGTTTACCAATGAATATAATCTCATTTGAACGCAATCATTTTTCACTATTCTCTTGAGGTAAAGAAACAACAGATGTTTGAAGTAATTCATAGTATATACATTTAAGACTTATGAAAGTATCGTAGGTATTATGTAGTTTGTTTCCTATTTAAGTAATGTGATAAGTGCACAAGATCCTTTAGTTATTCGAAGCAGTATTATTACATTTCAGTGAAGATTACTATTAACAGAAAACTTGTAGTCGTATCATATTACTTTTTGTACTATAAAATATTAGTAAATGTATTGTTCACCAATTGCGTATAGAAGCTGGTCCACTGAAAATACAAAACAAGGTCATTTTCGGGTTCATAATAACATATTTAGATTCGACAAGGTCATTTCAAATAGAAAAACTGTTTGAACATTTAGGGAAAATAAACAATTGTAGGGAATTCACCTATTAATAAAAAGTTTGCTAATATTAGAACAAATACGAGGGGGTACGCGTATAAGAGCGTATAGAGCGTATATATCATTCCCGAGTCAGTCAGACAAGCAGTTATACAGTCCTGTCTGTGCGCCAATTTTTGACCAAAAATGGCATGATCCCTCTGCTCCAGCCTCCCTATTCACCCGATCTTACCCTGCGACTTTATTTCGCCGAATGAAAAGAGACATGAAAGGAAAGCGTTTTGCCGATGTTGCTGAGGTGAAGAAAAAAAGAGGCGGTGTGTGGCATCACAGAAGACGAATTTCAAAAATGCTTTGAACAATGAAATGAAAGATTAGATAAGTATACTAATACCAGTGGAGAGTACTTTGAAGGAGATTGAAGGGTTTTTGTTTAAAAATTAAATAACAAAATAAAATAATTCCGGTTTATTTTGTATAACCCTTCGTATACTAAGAATATAGCAGAAATTAAGTTGAAGACAATGAATACAATGTTTGGCCTATAGTTGGTAATATACAAATATAGTTAACAATAAAGTTAACTTTATAACAACAGCAATTTTTATAAAATGAATATATGAAACACATTTCATCTGTCTTTTACTTCTCGGAATTTAGATCAGATAATTGAAATAAAGAAATCTTTACCCTTATGGTTTGGTTGCAATAACAATATTTAGAGAAACTACAACGATTAATAAACTGTAGACCAAGTTTTGAGTTATTTCTATGACTACCTATAATCATTTGCTATATGGATATACTTAATTATTTTATTTTGGTGTATTCTATTTTGTATGAAGGCTTTTATGTACCTAAATATACTAGAATACGATAGGCATCCAGATTATGTATCAGACGCGAAGCTATAAAAGTGCAGCACTTTTCCCTTCAGTTACTAATACAATTCATTGATGGGTGACCGCCAGGGTCACCCATCATTGGTCATGTGTGATATTGGTGTTGTCATTGAATACTTGGGTTTCAGTCCTAATGAAGAGTTTGATTCCTTTTCCTGAGTATGGGTGTGTTTGTCCTCGTCTTTATGTGTAGTATCTACTTTCGAAGTCTGATACTTTAGGGAAAGGAAGCCAATTCCTATCTGTGAATGCTTCTTTTAGGTTTAAGTAAGAGGTCAATTCCGTCTGGTTTATTTTAAATGATCGAAATCCCAAGAAATATAATTCATACATTGGCCATTACATCAAGGAAAATCTGACCATAATATATAATAAAAATGAGTTTAGTAAATATTTTATCACTTGAGATTGAAATATTCAAAATTACTTATATTATTATTCTGTTAATTATTTAATTACAATGTACATACTAGTATTCAAACGTTTCTCGGCATTAAGCTTTTGTCTATTATTATACATATGTAGGTACTATGTGCTTTGAAATAATTTCAAAAACAAAATGATTTTATAAAACTTGTATTAACAGTAATTTATATTTTTTACAGTATACCACTTACATTATGGAAGAAGTAAAACACACAGACCAAACCAAAATCAAGAAGAAACACCCGCTAGAAAGCGCCAATATAATAACGAGTTTATTTTTCTGGTAAGTTTATGAACTATGTTATTTTCTAATTAAACATTAACAAAACTATTTTTCTAGTTGGTTGATACCATATTTTGTAAAAGGATATAAGAAACAATTGGATGAGAATGATATGTACGGTCCTTTAAGAGAACATGAGTCACAAAGATTGGGAGATAAACTGGAGAACGCCTGGAAATATGAAGTCGCCCATAAAAAAAGCCCATCATTATGGAGGGCCATTTTAAAAGTCTTTGGTCTGGATTTAGGGTTATATGCAATCCTTCTTGTAATTCGAGAACTTGTCGTAAAGTATGTAACATTTTAGTACACCATTTATTATTTGGATCTTAACTATTGCTAGAAAATTCGTATAAATAATTTAGTAAAGTTTAAAAAATGCTACAGCAAGCTGTCCTTTATGAAGCCTTTATTATTGTCGGTAAATCGATTTTAACAAGTGAGAATATTAAAAATGTGTAAAGATGGTTAGTTCTCGTCATGATTCGTGATGCCTTTGTTATGTATTATAAACATTAAAAAAATGTTTTCGTGAGATACAGGTAAAAGTAAATTAATCGATAATTAGTGCATATCGATTGATTAGAGTTATACTTTGAGGTGTTAATTTTCATTATGCTTGACATTACTAAATACAATTAAAAATCATTGCTAATAATATTATATATAGATTACAATAACAAATGTACGTAATAAATACATAACATAGATATATAACTAAATAATAGAAGTTTATAACTGGTTGAACAGTTAGAGCTAACTGAAGAACTTGTGTAAAACTAATTATTAGGTGAATGAAGGTGCTTGGATTAAAAACTTCATTAAATATAGTGTTTAATCCAACATATGTAACTTATGAAAAATAATATTCTATTTTTTATATAGTTAGACAATGTTTCTCGTTATTTTTATCTTTTTAAATATATTTATAAAATTAATATTACATTTTTTGTGAGTATATTGAGAAGCACTCACCTAGTTTACGGATGGTCACCATTTTAATTTAATAGGTGAATTTAAATAGGAGAATGTGATAGAAATTCAGGTCAGTTAGATGTCAATATGACGAGTGTCCTATCGTATTGTCCTACAGACGTGGTTGCCAGACAATGTCGTTACTAGTGCATTCCTGAGTGGCACATTGAGCCTAGTAGTGGAATGTCATTGTATGTTTGGGTTTGATCAACAACACCTCTACATAAGGACAAAGCGCTCACAAAATTTTAGCTCGTGACGTCATGAATGTAGACCTTTTCGATATGGAGCGAAGATGTAGGAAGCCAGCGTACAGGTGGCGTAAACACGATCGAGAGACCACAGATGTTTGAAACGTTGCCAGACTACTACGATACTAGCGAATATTAGGATTCCAGTATATAAAGGATGTATCTCTTTCTCTTAAATTACCATTTTCTTCTTCAATATCGTAAAACACATATTTCCATAAGATGTTCTTTCCTCTTTTTTTAATGTGGTATTTAGTAATTTATTTATTTAATTATCAAATATTACTACCTTGTTCGACTTCCCTAACAAAAATACTTTCCTTTCGGAGCCAGCAACAGCGCTCATCTAGTAAGCTAACCTGTGAACCTAAAAGTTGCTTTAATCAGCGTTATTTCTTGCATTTAGCAAAAATAGCGACCATTTAAAAAAAGGAAATAAAAAAAGAAAACTCGATACATTAACGAAGTAGGCCATATACCTACCTATACATGTATAAATATTTTTTATAACTAAACGTATATAATTTGGGACCTATTTCTTTAAAAGTTTAATTAATGTATTTTCATGGCTTGTGTTCTATAATATATTTTTTATACCTAAACTCTCACCTCAACACTAAGTTATGCACGATGTTAGGTAGGTAAATGAAATTTGAAACTGCATAACATGAACATGCATACCTATATTATACCTACTAAGTAATAATAATTAAGAGAAGGTGTAGAATAGTTCAGTATATGTATTTATGTGTAATAACCTCTTTTCAGTAGTGTGAAAAATGTTTATTATACATAAATACATATCCTGAATTTTGGCGCAGGTGTAGGGGAGTTTCCCAACTTCCCTGCTTAATACTGTACTTACTTAATACTGTACTTACTTAATACTTACTTAAACTTACTTAATACTGTAGTATTAAACCAAAACTCAAACAAAATTTTTGGGATTTGTCAAGAAGCCTGTCATATAACTAGCGTTCTTTAAAATAAGTTAGCTATTGATAGTTTTCATAAATATTAGTGTATGTATCCCCTTATATGATTAAAATTGCACGGCCTACATTGATGACGTCACACGACAAGCACTAAGGCCTTGTTATTCAGTGGGTATTGGTTTGATCCCAACAGAGCGAGATTGGCAGCTCTGCCTGAGTATAGGCGTTCTTTTTCGTCTCTATGTGTAAGCTTCCGGCGAAGCATCCGGCTCTTATACAGCCGGATGCTTCGGCGTAGGAAGTCTGTATGTGAAAACTTTTAAAATAAAGGTACATTGCCTTTAAATACAGCCCTTTGTATTGAAATTATACGTCATGATTTATAGCACTTTGTAGACTTTATTTATGCTTTATATCCTCGATAACCTATGACAAAATATTTACTCAGGCATACACTACCCAGAAATTTACAGACGCACATAAACAGAAAATAGAAATAACCATTTTTAACACTTCTAAATGACATGCACTATAAGTAGCACCGCAATGGTTGTATTATAAACTTCTCTGGTAAATTGTAAGTGAAGCTTTCATGACATTTTAATTGTAAGTTAACTTTAACAAAATACCATTATCTTTGTATAATGCACAATAAGAAAAAATGCATTTAGGAATTAATATCAATGTCTTAAAAAGTAATAAAAAACCCTATTCTATAATATAACGATATATTTGAACATGCAGTCTAATTTCATCAACATGTTCTTGCCGATGTTTAAAAATTTTGATAAAAGAATAGATAAAAGAGAAGGAGAAGGAATAGATAAAAGTACTTATTTAATTAATTTATTTAAGAAAACTCATAAATCGATTTACCATAAATCCATGAAAATATCATAGAAATTATCCCCACAACATTAATTCTTAAATTTATGCAAATGTTAATCGGTATTATTATTTCTGTATTAAATGTACAAATATTATGTGTAAATTGATTTTTAAGTTGATTGAGAAGGACTTACGTTGCTTTGGTTTTTCGGATATACAGTTGACGTAATTGAATAAAATTTATTATTCTGGATTCAGAAATGTAGATACACCTTAATATAGTTTTGGATCTTTTAATATATTAAAAGGTCAGGGGTTTCCCATGAAACGATAATATACAAAAATATTTATTAATTTTCTAGTTTAGTATTTAGCTCCATATATGTATGTTGACTAAGAGAAATAAATAAATTTGTAAGTAACACAATCGGCCACCCGGGAATATTGCTCCAACGTTCACTATTATTTTATTGCGATATAAAACGAATTTTTATTCTATATTCATCTTTTTCTATAATCATTATTAATTCCATCTAGTAATAAGTTTAATTTTTAATTTCCTTCATCAAAACCTTCAGTATTTATATACATAGTTAAATTTCTTTACTAATTACTAATCATTAATTTTCAGCTTGTCACAGCCAATACTAATAACAAAATTTCTCAAATATTATGAACCAAATCAAAATGAGATGACTAAAAATGAGGCCTACATCTACGGAGCGCTTATAGCTTTATCAACGCTGTTAATAGTGATGACTACACATAATTATATACTTCGTGTTATGCATTTGGGTATTAAAATAAGAGTAGCAATTTGCTCCTTGATTTATAGGAAGGCTTTGAAACTGAATAGATCAGCCCTCGCAGAAACTACAGTTGGCCAAATGGTTAATTTATTATCGAATGATGTTGGAAGGTTCAATCAGGCTACGACACATGTTCATTTTTTATGGTTAACACCAATTGAACTCTCTGTAGTTAGCTGGTTGATATATACTTATGTTGGTCTTACTGGCTTAATTGGAACTTTGTTTCTGTTCTTATCGACACCTTTACAGAGTAAGTAAAATTATTAGTTATATACTTTAGTGAATAAATAGATATTAAGAGCTTAACGTTGAAAATAGTGGATTAACTGACTTTAATTCTTGTTTTGCTCTTAGCTGAACATGAAGAGAAATCATAGGGATTTGTGTAGTATAAGTTTTTTCAGGATTGTAGGAAATTTAATAGTTTTCAGACATATATTACAGATTATATCAATTAAAAATAATTGAGATATAAATCAATTTATTCTGATATATTCTCAAATAAAATTACAATAATAAAATATTACTAATATTAATTAGTATTCATAGTAAATTTGAAATATTAGTTATTTATAAGAATTACAAGATAAAGTATATATTTTAAAGTATTTACTTTGTCCTAAAACTAGAGCGTATATATACAAGAAAAATATTCTTTACGTGTATAGTTTAGGATGGTTACGGTTTTCTATGATTTTTAGAGGATGAAGGCATTTTGATGAAAGTAAACTTTTAGAAAAATAAAATAGAAACTTTTCTTAACAAAAAAAAAAAAGAAAAATTTCACTCGCAAGATATGTTAAACAGCTCCACTTAATTATTCCTAACCAGGTTCGGAATTATTCTTAACCAGAATCTTCTTCGGTATCATTGATCTTCCTCAGTAATGAGGTTTTAACCTATGTCAGGTGTTCTCTGTATTTATATTTTCTACGATTGGATAAACATAATGTACCACGAACCTTGCTATAAAAGATGTGATGTTGTGGAGCTTCTGACCCGAGTCCAATATGTCAGTTCAACGGTTTTGTGTATATTTAAAATATATTTTTCAGCCATATCTAAGCAAATAAGGTGAATTTGTATCAAACTACTTTTCTACCAAGACCTAATTCCTGTTAAAAATATTTGGAGTAGACCGTAAACATCCTGTATAAACTATAGCATAATCACATATCTCTAAATAATAATGGTCACTATTTATTAATGTTGATATCTCTACTGAATTTGAAATAATCAACTAAGATTTGTAGTATTTTATTATCACTGAATTTTTTTTTGTAGCTAACTGAAACAAAAATATGTAGTAAATGACTACAAATGCCAAAATACTATTTTACATGAAATTTGCAGAATGTTTTTTGGTAAGGACTGAACGTTTTATAAAATTAATTTATAATAACTGTTCACACAACGAATATAGATGGTAAGAACCTTAACCGAAATAAATTATATAACTCGAATACGGAGGATGTAAATAAACTTTTTTAAATAAGTCAATTTTTAATTTTGGCTGCCTATAGCTGGGGCAAGCTCTCAAATTGACTCACTTTGTTACTGTGTCACCTTTATATTTGAAAAGCAAATTTTGAGAGCAATACATCCCCCAGGGCGACGATAACTAACTATCATTATCCCCCAAGTGTGGAAACCCAAAATACAAAATTGACTTATTTTAGGAATTTTTATACAAATCCTTCATATTCAAGTTCTATAATTTATTTCAGTTAAGGTTTCCACCCTGTATACTGTAAATAATGTGTACAGTGCCCGTTCACCAAGTCTCTTCACCCCCTCACCCCCTCACCCCCCCCCCCCCTTTAATTTTTGAACTGAGAGATCTAAAAGAATGAAAATTGAGATGCATACATTAAAGTTTAAAATTTATTTTAATTAATAAGTAGTGATATAATCATCATACATGGCATTACGGCGCCATTTTGAAAATTTTAAATAGCAGAAGTGTGCAAGTAACACCTCAATCGGAAGCTGCTTCAAATATATATTCAAACATTGTTTTTATTTAGACAAATATTTTTTGGTTCTCCAAAAAATCGAATAAATTTTATATTGGAATATCATTAAAATTTTTTCTGTAAAAGTTAAGTGTTAGTTTTTTTCCAACACAGATCACACAATTTTACCTTATGATTACATTTAGAAATTTGATTTTACATACTTTTGATAGATTTTCATAACATGTTACTTTAAGAAAACGTTAATGCCATTCTAATTCTTGGCGAGGCGAAAATAAATCTACATGTAACTGAAGTAATTTTTAATGAGAGATATCTGATACCGATCGCCCTGTCTCTAGAGTATACTTACGACATATACTAGAGAAGTTTCAGAAAACAGGTATTCAGGGTGAAAAAAGAATTGGACGCTCTGTCACTGCCTGAAACCAACAAATAAATATTGTACGAGTACCTTAGACGGTCGTGAATTCCACACAATCTATATCTTAAATAGCAGCTGTGCGTGGAGTAGCTGCAAAAGCTGTGCCAATGGTTTTAAACAGACAAAAATGTTACCACTATAAATTACAAATGGTTCACTAGCTCACAGAGGATGATTGCGATCACATACCTAAATTTTCTGAAATGATAAAAAGGAAATAGATTGCAAACCTAAATATTTAAAATTAAGTGGTTGTACCGTTGCATCCATGTTTTTCCTAAATGGAAATATAAATAATCAGAATGCAAGGTGATAGAAGACTAGTGTGATGTGAATCTTCATATATTTCGAGACAGCCATATACAATTTCAAAAAAAGTCAACGCGTGAGCAAAGATCTTGTGTAATTACATAATTGGTACTGTGTTTTTAAATCAAAATTTAATTGGAGAGGTATATTTGAATTATAGAGGAAAATCCTATAAATCATGAAAATGTAGTAACAGTTCATCTTAACAGTATACTTACAGCAGCTCAATAGATGGATTGGACACTGAGGTATAATAGAGGGGCCTACTTAGCCTCTAGACTAAATGCTTTTAAATTTAAAATCTAAGATATACGCTACATAACTTGCTAACATTAAGGCTTTCACGCAGATAATTGCTGAAGAATGTAGGTTAATTTCAACTGAAACACTTGAATGGATAAGGGGTGAGATTTATAACAGGATTGGTTACACTGTTTGTACTGCCAGCAAGAAGGAGGCGCACATTTTGATCAACTATTTTGAATTTCTATGAGGATATCTGTCACTACTTTTTAAATTTATAAATTTGTTATTTGTGAATTAAATTTATTGTTTTTACAGATACGTATGTAAAAACGTTTACTTCACTTCTTGTGTGACTTTTCTCAGAAAGAACTTAACAGAGAAAACTTTTACAGTGACTTTTCGCAAAACAAAAAAAAATTGATGGTAAGCCAATATATAAAAAAAATCAAAGTACCAAAATAAAAAAATAATTTTCAAAATGGCGCCGCAATGCCACATTTGATGATTATGTCACTATTTATCAATAAATAGTATTTATTGATTAAAACACACTTTAATGTATATACGTCAATTTTCATGAAACATATAACAGCATTACAATTTTAAAAATTCTATAATAAACGCTAAGACACGCCAACTTGAAAATTTGAATTGGTATAATATGGACCATAACGCTATTTAATTTTAATTCCCATTTGTCCAGAAATATTGGCAACATTCTTAAATTAAATGCAATTTCCTTAATTTTTATCGAAATACATAGAAAAATATAGGGAGTTGCATTTAAAATTAACAAAAGTTGGTAATATGGGTGAGAAAATTGAAAGTGAAATTGACTATCTGTATGTGCCAATCCAAAATGATAAATCCATGTATTAAAGTACCTGTTGCAAGAACAATGTATAAAATTATATCGAAATTCTTCCTTTCATAATAAACTTACACTATGTTTACAGTATTGTTGTTATATTTCGTTGTCGGCTCACAAAGTCGGCTTATGAACAATATACTTGTAATAAGAAAAATACTGAGCAAACAACAATAATTGTACAATAACTAATAAATGTAATATATTTTATAGTAACTCTATAGCAATATTAACATGCTATTTTAAATTTTTAGTGTATATGGGCAAAAAGACTTCTCAATATAGGCTAAAAACAGCCCTACTGACTGACGAAAGGGTCAGACTTATGAGCGAAATAATAAATGGAATACAAATTATTAAAATGTATACTTGGGAAAAACCATTTGCAAAATTAGTGGAACTATCAAGAAGGTAAGTACCGATGTACAATAATGAAACCACAAGCATATCATAATAAGGAATAGCTCTATTTATATAATATTTCTATTTCATGTTATAGGAAGGAAATGCAACAAATCCGAGCTACATCTATAATAAGAGCATTAGTGGCGTCATTCCATTTAACATTAAACAGAGTCGCCATTTATTTATGTATCTTAACCTACGTTTTAACTGGAAATACAATTTCTGCCACATTCGCGTATACCATATCATCATTTTATGGCAGTTTAAGGGATACGGTCACTAAGTCATATCCCAGAGCTGTAACACAACTTGCGGAAACTAATATTTCAGTTAAGAGAATACAGAAATTCCTCTTGTATGAAGAAGTGGAAAATAAAAATGATAATACAAGAGGGCCTTTAAAATTTGAAAACGGTCCAAATGGTACTATACCTCTAGATGTCAAAAGCCCTCTTGTTTATCTGAAAAATGTTTCAGCAAGGTGGGTAAACTTGTCTGATTATACCCTAGAAAACGTTACATTTGAAGCACATTCCGATCAATTGGTTGTAGTAGTTGGACCTGTAGGAGCCGGTAAAACCACCCTGTTGCATGTAATTTTGAAAGAACTATCTCCAGCGGAAGGTTCTGTAAATGTGAATGGATCGTTAACCTATGCATCACAAGAGCCGTGGATATTTGGGGGCTCTGTCAAGCAAAATATTGTATTTGGTAAAGAAGTAATTCCCGAAAAGTACAACGAAGTTGTTAGAGTATGTGCACTGGAAAGGGATTTCAGTCTACTTCCTTACGGAGACCGTACACTTATTAGCGACAGAGGGGTTACGCTCAGTGGTGGACAGCGTGCTAGAATCAGTTTAGCAAGAGCCATTTACAAAGATGCAGACATATATTTGTTGGATGATCCTTTATCCGCTGTCGATAATCATGTAGGAAAGCAATTATTCGATGATTGTATTTGCGGCTACTTAAAAGGCAAATGTGTTATTTTGGTTACCCATCAGTTGCAGTATCTTACTCAGGTAAAAACGATTTATTTATTACAAAATGGAAAAGTTGAAACATCAGGAACTTATTCAGATTTACAAGAATCTAAAGGCGAGTTCACGAAACTTTTACTTAAAAAGGATGATCAAGAAGAGGAGTCTGATGAACCACTTAAAAACTTGAATAAATCAAAACATAAGATCTTGGATAAAGATGTACCAATGCGAGAAAGAGAACAAAGAGGTGTCGGAGTTATTTCACGCCATGTCTACAGAAATTATATTAAAGCTGGAGGAAACTGCTTCAAGTTATCATTTTTGGCAGTGCTTCTAGTGATCTCACAAGCATCTGGAAGTGCTACCGATTATTTTATATCTCTGTGGTAAGCTATCCTTTTTTTGTTTTCTTTTATTTTTTGCTTAAGTGAGTATGTATACTATATTCTAATGTATATATAATCGTTTAAGATATAGTATGAATAATTACACTATGAATAATATTTCTTATAAGAATCCTTTAGAATAACTAAACTAATTTATTTTATATCTTCAGGGTTAATCTAGAACAATGGCGATTAGCAAATAATAAAGTGAATTCCAATGATACAGTTGAACTCGATTCTGGTGACAATAGTGGTACGCGAGATTCTATACACTATTTATTGAACCATGTTATGACTGAGGATATATCTGTCTCTATATATTCATTTTTAATAATCGCAACTATAGTTCTAACCATCACCAGGTCTATATATTTCTATATATGCTGTATGACAGCTTCTACGAATTTGCACAACATAATGTTTGATAAAATTGTATACGCTACGATGAGATTTTTTAGCAGCAATCCTTCAGGAAGAATCCTCAATAGGTTTTCGAACGACATTGGAATTATTGATGAATCACTGCCAGTAACTATTTTGGATACTGTTCAGGTTAGTACATGTAGAATCCACTTTCAAATACGAGTATGTTGTGTGGAACATGAACTAATAACGTTTCTTTCTTATTATATGGAATTGTAAAATGAAAATGTGCCAGTTTATAATTTATTACTTATCATTTTATCAACATACTTATATAATATACATAAATATGTACATATCTAAGGTTGATTAAATACTGTGATATGATTTGAAGAAAATTATTAAGTTACTTGTTGCATAAATATCTAACAATTAGTACTTATCGCATACATTTTTTTGTCTTATTAAAATCTCTTTAAATAAATTTAAATTCTCTTTTTATTAGTAGACAATAACATTTATGAGGTGTCATGATAGAAAACATAAAACTATTAAATTGATACTACTATTATTGTGACATATGGGACATTTTCGTTTGGTTATAAACTTTTATGAAAAGTAATATGTTTTTGAACATATGGTTTATTTTATTTTGATATTTTCATTATATGTTTCAGCTCGTGTTAACAGTCGTGGCGAGTTCACTGATTGTAGGCATTTTAAACCCATGGATTTTTGCTCCAACTCTCATAATTTTGGCTATATGTTACTATCTAAGACTGGTATTTCTTGCCACTAGTAGAGACATAAAACGCGTGGAGGCAGTAAGTAAGTTATATATTTAACACTATTAGATAAAATATATATTAATATATTTCACTTTTAGCACGCAGTCCCATATATACACATTTATCAGCATCTCTGCAAGGATTAACCACAATAAGAGCTTTTGGGGCCCAGGAGGTGTTGAAAAGGGAATTTGATAACTACCAAAATCAAAATACTGCGCCATCATTTATGTTTTTGGCAGCAAACAGGACATTTGGATTCTGGCTAGACTTCCATTGTGCCGTATATATAGGTTTGGTTATCATAAGCATCCTTTTTATTCAAAGTGGTATGTAAACTTTCTTAAACGTATCTAGACTAGACTAATGACTAAATAGATATATTTGTATTAAGTGCGCGTAAAGTCAGTTTGTTTTTAATGGTGCATGAGAGTATTAATTTTTAATAAAAGGTGATCCAACCAAAACGCACGATGTTAATTGTAAATAAAACAAAAAGTTTTCAGAGAATTATCTTAATATTTTTTATTATGATAGAAGGATCTATGACAATTATGTGTGAAACAAAATATCGGCCAAATGCTTGCCACGGCTTCGGTGGCATACCTCTATCCGATGGTCCATATTTTCAATGACTCTGAGACATAATTGAGTTTCAATGTCGTTAATGTGCCGAATTATCTCATCCTTTAGCTGTTGAATTGTTCTTAGCTTACTGACGTACACTTTTTCTTTTAAATATCCCGAAAGAAAGAAGTCCAACGGTGTCAAATCACATGATCGTGGTGGCCAATTAACATCGCCACAACGTGAGATAACACGGCCATTGAATTTCTCGCGCAAAAATGCCATTGTTTCGTTGGCTGTGTGGCAAGTGGCACCATACTGTTGGAACTACATATCGTCCAGGTCCATATCCTCAATTTCTGGCCACAAGAAGTCCGTTATCATCTCGCGATAGCGAACACCATTCACGGTAACTGCTTGGCCGACCTCATTTTCGAAGAAGTACGGCTCGATGACGCCGCCAGCCCATAAACCGCACCAAACAGTCACTCTTTGTGGATGCATCGGCTTTTCAACAATCACTCGTGGATTCTAATTTGCCCAAATGCGGCAATTCTGCTTGTTAACGAATCCACTGAGGTGAAAGTGTGCCTCGTCGCTGAAGATGAGTTTCTTTGTAAAGTCACCATTCACTTCTGTTTGTTCAACCAACCATTCGGCGTATTGACGACGCTTTAAATGGTCAGTAGGCTTCAGCTCTTGAGTCAATTAAACCTTGTAAGCGTGTAAATTCAAATCTTTATTCAAAATTCGCATCAGTGATGTTCGTGAGATGTTCAATTGTTGGGCATGACGACGAGTCGAGGTTGACGGCTCTTCTACTACACTATCGCGAACAACAGGAATGTTTTCCGCAGAACGAACTGGGCGAGCATGCACAGGTGTTTTCACATTTCCTACAGACCCGGTTTGCTGAAATTTGCGCACAATTCTCCCAATTGTGGGCACATTTGGTCGATTATGCTGACCAAAAAAGTCATGAAGTGCACGAAATGCATTATGATGCTTCAACAATCTTAACGCGCTGCTCAATTGTGTACCTCTCCACAGTTGAATTTGTTAAACACTGAAACAAATAAATGTCAAATTAAGTTGGACAAAAAGCTTGACGTTAAGGTGTGACTCACAATTAACATCGTGCATTATGGTTGGACCACCCCTTATTGTATAATATTTTTTTTCAATTTTTCATCTCAGTGCGTTGTAAAACACTGATTTTGTCACGAAATGCAAATAGTACTTTTTATCCAACTGTCCAAAAAATAATAAAAAGTTAACGTCAATAAGTATTTGCCATTGTATATTGAAGAAAAAACTCGGATTAATACTACAAAAATAAACGATAAATCATCAACTTCTAGTCGAGACATATTTTACCAAATATTCAACAATATGTTTAACAAGAAGTTGCCTGAAATGCCTTCTTCGGGAATTAATGTAGGAAACAATTGTTCCCAATTTTTTTATTTTTTTTAAAATAATTTTTTTGTATATTAGTGATGTTATGCTAAGTAATGTCATGTTTGTAGTTTTTAGTTTTCAATTAAACTTAAATATATAAAAGCATTTCAATTTTAAGTTTGCGTGAAAGAAAAATAT
This sequence comes from Rosalia funebris, assembly GCA_037954035.1. Lineage (NCBI taxonomy): Eukaryota > Metazoa > Arthropoda > Insecta > Coleoptera > Cerambycidae > Rosalia > Rosalia funebris. The sequence goes on along the minus strand of JAZFAV010000010.1, from coordinate 5,277,927 downwards.
TATTTTAACTTTAAAAAATAGTTTTCGGCTTAAGAGGAAAGATAGGAAATGATGAAATTTTACGTATTCATAGAAATTAACAACTGTCGTATTTTTTTAGAGTTGGACAAAAAATAAATTAGAGATGTCATATAGTTATATTATTAAATTAATTATACTGGCTGAAATTTATGCTTTCTAGAAACGTTTGGTGGAAACGTAGGATTAGCTCTTACTCAATCTATCGCTTTGACTGGTATGTTCCAGTTTGGTATGCGACAATGGAGCGAGTTGGAAAACAATATGACTTCCGTGGAACGTGTTCAGGAATACACTGATGTAGTCCCTGAGAAAGATAAACCACTTATCACACCACCTAAATTTTGGCCTGAAAATGGAGGAATTAAGTTTAACAGAGTCAATCTACGCTATTCCCCAGATGATCCATATGTACTTAAAAATCTTAACTTTGAAATTAAAGCAAAGCAAAAGATTGGTATAGTGGGAAGAACAGGAGCAGGAAAATCATCACTTATAGCTGCAATATTTCGTTTAACTGATCTAGAGGGAGCCGTTTTAATAGATGATGTCAATACTAAGGACGTTGCTCTCCAAGTACTCAGATCAAAGATATCCATTATACCTCAAGAACCGGTACTTTTCTCAGGAAGCCTTAGAAGGAATTTGGATCCTTTTGACGAGTATAGTGATGATGTTAGTATTATAAATATTCATATTTCTCTTAAATATTATTTGTTATATAAAATTATCAACAGGCAAGGTGTTCTTGGAATGAAAGTATAATAGGGTGCGTTAGAAATTATTATTCTTACATATACTCCCAAAATAACCCATTATACATATTTTTATATTTTATACAACTTATCCTGATTTTAAATTAGTAGTAATCATTCAGGGAATATCTTCTATCATCTAACTAAATTGATGTAATATTCAATTATGATTATGTACGCATCTCCTGCATAGAAGAAAATGTGTAGCAGATTATTTCAATCATTAAAAATTCTACCTGTTTATACTTTCGGTAAGAGCATATCTGTTAAATTGTCTGTGTTAATGATAGAAGAAAATGTGTAGCAGATTATTTCAATCATTAAAAATTCTACCTGTTCATGCTTTCGGTAAGAGCATATCTGTTAAATTGTCTGTGTTAATGATCTAATACAATACTATCAATATATACACTTAGATATTGTACATCTTATGCAAGAGAATATAATTACCACAACAAAGTTGTCGTCAACAAATTCAGTGATTACAAAAACTAAATGATCTATTAATTTATCTAAAAGTTTTAGCTGTATTTTCACCCATGAATAGTTTATAATAGAATTTTAAGATTATCCTACTCCACACACTCAGTTTAACGAGATACTGCCTCTAGTGTTTCTAATAACAGGGTATGAAATTTCGATAGATTGATCGACAGTTAGACGAAAACAAATATATGGCCTGAAAAAGTTTGCTTTTGTATTCACGAGAACGGTTGAACAGTATTTTAGAAAATGCATTATCATAACTATCACAAAAGCAAATTTTATAAGAATTATTGGTACTTTTCCTTTATTTTGGAGCATAGTGAATAGAAAAATTGTAAAATAAATTTTAGGACAAAGACAAAGAAATTTGTCATAGAGTTGTGTAATCATCAAGGTTATAATTACTTTTAAATTCGATGTTGCACTTGTCAGATTCTAGACACATTAAAAAATAGCGTGTATAAGATATCCCACTCCACACACTCAATTTAACGAGATACTGTCTCTAGTCTTTCTAATAACACAGGTCAACATGTATTTTGACTTTGATAAAAGGGTATGAAATTTCGATAGATTGATCGACAGTTAGACGAAAAAAAACTATATGGCCTGAAAAAGTTTGCTTTTGTATTCACGAGAACGGTTGAACAATATTTTAGAAAATCCATAATTAAAATTTTTATTGATCGATAAATCGAAATAAATATATTTATATATGATTTCTATCAACTTTTACTATCATATCAAATTACAAAATAGTGGAAAAAAGTTTAAAAGTGAGCCCTTTTATTTTTTCTTTCATGTCCATAAGTACTTTCTCTCTCTAAACCCCAAATGTAGTCCCCCATCATATTTTCGTTGTATATGCCCTGATAACGTTGTTCGAAGTTCATGATATCTTGATGAAAACGTTCTCCTTGTTCTTCTGAGTACGACCCCATGTTGTTTTCAAATTTATTTAAATGAGCATGCAGCATATGTACTTTTAGAGACATTCTGCAACCCATGGTTTTAAAGTTTTCTAACATGTTTTCAACTAGCTCTTGGTAATTTTCATTTGCTATTCCATAAAAAATCAGAGACTACTGCTTAGAAACTATTTCAACTTTCTTTTTTGATCACTAGTAAGTAACTTTGGAAATTCTTGACTGGCAAGCATTTCTTTAATTTATGGACCAACAAAAATTCCAGCTTTAACCTTTGCTTCTGACAACTTTGGAAAAAAGTTTTTTAAAAATATGAAAGCTTCAGATGTTTGGTCTAGTTTTTTTACGAATTATTTCATAAGCCCTAACTTGATGTGTAAAGGCGGCATTAATACATTTTCAAGTTCAGCAATAGGTTCACACATGTGGACAAGCCCAGGCAACATGCGGAGCCCAGGGCTTGTCTGGATTCCGAACAGGGAAGTTGAAATAGGCTTTATAGGCTTCACAAAGCATTTCACGTTTAAATAAAATTGTATATCTCATACTTTAATAAATATATCACATACTCGTATATATAGCAAAATGCATCAGCATCATATTTACATTTTCTCGGCAACATTTTAACCTCTTTGAGTCTTTTACAAAACAGTCAATTGTTGTTTATCACTTAAGTGACATCTGTGGACACTATGTAAAAGTTACGACCCTTTTATTTTTTGCGATATTTTTAAATATACCAGAACTACTTAATATTTCTACGATAACTCAAAAAATGTATTATTATCATAACTATCACAATAGCAAACTTTATATGAAGTATTGGTACTTTTCCTTTATTTTGGAGCATAGTGAATAGAAAAATCGTAAAATAAATTTTAGGACAAAGACAAAAAAATTTGTTGTAGAGTTGTGTAATCATCAAGGTTCTTATTACTTTTAAATTCGATGTTGCACTTGTCAGATTTCTAGACACATCATTAAGAAATAGCGTGTATATATCACCAAAGTATATGATTTGTAAATAATTTAGGTCTATAGTAAGTCAATTTAGATGGACCATAGATCAATCAAAAGCGTCCCATCCACATGATGGTGCTTACATTGAATTTCAATAAAAATTAAAGTTCATTGTAGTTTTTGCTTCAAAATTATGTATCACTGCGTATTTCAAATGATCCATTGAATAACTTTTTAACTAAAATATTGGTTTATAATTATCTTTTTAGGTCACCAATTGTACAAAATTATTAATTAGCAATTATGCGAAATCTAATTCTCTAATTAATTATTTCGAATACAATTATTTATAATGGCTTCTTAAATTATATATATGAAGTAATTAAAATACTATTTTATTGTGTAATTAATTACTATAATGCCTTCACAATGTAAATTGTCTTACGCAATTCATTAATTAAGACAAACCTAAAATAACTATGTTCCTGTTCAATGTAACTAGCCACTTTCTAAATAGGGTTAGATTGTCATATGAGCCGTTGAAAGCCAGCATGGTGTAAGTCCATTTTGTATGAAATTGAGAAAATTTGCTGTAAAGTTGCAGCCAATTTAAAAAATCTGTATTGTCTTCATGAAATCGTTATCCATAAATTCTGACCCAAAATGGATATAGAAATCATAAGATATGACAGATATAACAAATATTTCAATATTTTTGTATTTTTTTTATCATTTTGGACTTACACCACTCTACTTTGAAATACATAATGGTACAAAGTTAAAAAGGTAAACATATTTTCAACTAAATTTTTATTCAGACAAAAAACAGTATAATAAATTATAGTAACTATAATATCTATTCGTCTTCTTCAATAAAATCAAGAAATCCAATATCGTCTATGACCCCCTCACTCTTTAAATTTGTGAAAAATGGCTGGTAAACAGGCGGGATAAACTGCAAAAGAGTAAGGCAAAGTACCCTTGTAGAGGTTTTCTAGATTTATGGCTAGAATATTATGTGGTCTGCCCTTAGTAGCTGGGGTGAGATTTATGCAGAAAAATGGGAATTCTTCATCAATGGTCTCCTTGTAGAATATTTTATAAGGATCCTCGCTTGTAAAGCGCAACCACTGTATTTGAAGCTAGTTCACAGGTTGGCCGTCTGTGTTTTTTCCTGTTAGTTATTGCATTTTCCAATTTTTTTTATGAAAAAAAATCTGTATATTGCATTTGGTAGACATGGAAACCCTGTTTGGACCTTGCTTTTTTATAGCAGTATACCAGTCATCAGGAACATACATAACTTTCCCTTTGGCCTGAATCTCAATGTTACCGAAGTCTCGGTCATTCGGGAGGAAGGAATGGCCAGAAACCAAAAATTTGTGGTCTATAACTTTAATATTTTCATTTTCTCCCATTAAACGTATCCACATCAGGCTTGTCTTGATGTTTCGATTTTGCCCCGTGCTGCGGTACATGTTTCCAAAGACATGATGATATCTCCTGGGATCCACGAGAGGCCCTAGTTTCATCCCAACAATACATAAAGCCTTTATCAGTAACTAATTCGTGGCATCCAAAATTATACACATAACAATTGCGTTTATAGTAGGCTAAAGAACAGGTTAACACCGGGAAAGGAAGAGCCTTTTCCAAGTCAAAACTAAATGTATATACTGATGAATCCAGTAGGGATTTTTCTTTATATAAAACCATCGCTGTCCTAGCTTTTTCAGCTTTCCTCAGATGTACCTCATGTTCTACCTCGTATTATCTTTTTAGTTGTAGGTCTGTCTCGCATTCACGTTTCATTTCAAATGTATCGCACTTAGTGCAAATATCCTTCCTAGGAAAGTGAAAGTGAAGGTTAAAGTCCTTGTGGAAAATTTGCCTGTAAATTGCTTCTGAAACAGGCAATTCGTTTCTTTCTTTGCACATTTCTAGATACAAATTATACATTAAACGTTTATTAAGTTCTGGATTTAAATACTTCCTATTCGGATTGTGTTTTCGTGTGTAGTGTGATTCATACGCAGGAAAAGAGCTGATAAGTTGTCGAACTACGGTACATCGTTCCTCTGATATTTTATTAGCCGGTGGATGTTTGCCTCTTAAGTCTTCACCTGGTGATGTGGTTCTAACTTTTTTTAAGGCTCTAGTCATACGTCCATCTGAAATAGAGTATGTCTGCAAAAAATATGTTTTATATACTTCAAGCATCTTGCCTAAACATTGAACGTGAAATCTATTCATAATCGATCTCGGTCGCCTGGATTGATCACGAGGCCGGGATCGCTGAGTGTCTTCTTGTTTAATTAAACCGCATATAAAAGCATTTTGAGCTGCATAATTTCCAATTTTCCAAAATTTGTCAAAAGCCCACCTTCGTTCGGCGTCGCTAATTTTACTGAAGCACATTTTCCGACATTTACAATAAAAATTTTGGTAATGTTTAGCCATAACGTGTTTATTGGCCGAGGAAACATAATCAAGTCCCAAATTCCGCCTTTTCTTACGGACAGATGCAATTCGTTTATCTGGTTCTCTAAATCCTTTTCACCTTTACCTTTTCGTTAGATGAATAGTTTCTAATTGTATCTCATTAGTAGAAATTGTTTTGTTTACTTCTGAATCTAAATAGGAAATTTGGGTTATAATTACTTACTATGTTCACTTTCTTTAACTTACCCGAGGTATCAACGTCTGAAGGTTCAATTTCACTATCCTCCGACGCAGAAAACGGGTCACTTTCACTTGTTTCACTCATTGTGTTTTATGTGTTAGAGAAAACCGCTGACAGATAACAAACTTTATCTCAAAACTATATTAAATTTATAGTTACGGGGCAGAATGGTGTAAGTCGGACATACACCACTATGCATATTAACACTTAGAGATTACTGTTGCACGGTAATCATATGTGGCGCCATCTTAAATCGGGTAGAAGAGGTAGAAAAATTCTGAAAAGACATATAGAGAATTTTCGTAGTTATTATTTTCCTACATTGACCCAGATTTTACAATTTTTGGACTTACACCATGCTACGGTGTAACGGCTCATATTAAAAATCGAAGTTACGATGTTGGAACTATTTCTTATGAAAAGCTAAATTGTGATACTAAAATTAGGCCTAAAATGGGTTTATTTAAGTGAAGTAATATGTGATTTCAACTATTGTCGTTTCTGTATTGAAATCTTAAATGCATTTAAATTTGAAAATATTATTAGAAATGGAAATTATTACATTTAAAATTAAATTTAATAACGTATGTTTCAGGTAATATGGAGTGCTTTGGAAGAAGTAGAAATGAAAAATTCCATATTAGACTTGCCTGCAGGTTTGGAAACTAGAGTATTCGAAGGGGGTTCTAACTTCAGCATTGGACAAAGACAGCTACTCTGCTTAGCTAGGACAATCATTCGCAATAATAAAATACTAATTCTTGATGAAGCTACCGCTAACGTTGATGCATACACGGATGGCCTTATACAAACTACTATTAGGCAAAAATTTGCTGACTGTACAGTATTAACGATTGCTCACAGATTGCATACTGTGATCGATTCAGATAAGGTTTTGGTCATGGATGCTGGTGAGGCGATCGAATTTGATCATTCACATAATTTACTACAGGATGAAAATAGTGCATTTTTTGAATTGGTTATGCAAACTGGTAAAACAATGGTCGAAAATTTAACTTCTATTGCCAAAGATAACTATAAGGATATGTCGTAGTTCTTACTGATACTGTGTTATATGTATCTAGAATAGAAATGTAGTAGAGGTAAAATAATATTTAATAAATTACTGTTTTTATATTTATAAATCTGGTTGTTTTTATAAGGGTGTCATGTAACAAACGAATAATAGTAAAATCAATTTCCACAATGACAGCACGTGGTGGTGTGTATCCAAGAAAATATTTAGATATATATATATATATATATATATATATATATATATATATATATATATATATATATATATATATATATATATGTCGGAGACAACCCTCTGTATAGGCCCATGCCACCCCGGTTATCGAGATAGGAATGCATGGAATGCAGACATAAACACGGTTACGAGAAGATGTAAACATTATCATAAATGGTCATGTCGAATGTGTGACTGAGCTAGCGGTGGAACCTATTTTCTCCCGCGGGCAGAACAAAACCGAGTTGAGGGTCCCGTGTATGAATTCAGTTAGAAAAGACTCGGGATAGCGAGACGAGGTATCACGGGACTATTGGTGGCGGACTGCTTAGCTCCTTCCGTGCAATTTAATTATCATTTTAATGATCTGACATTTTAGTTTTAATATTTACTGACTATTGATTTCGTTTGTTTTGTTTAGTGACTTTTATATTTTTTCATCGTTATTGTTTAATTAATTATTAAGTGTAATAAAGTGTGTGAAAATGCGACCAAAGTCCAGTAAATCTGCCCCAAAGTAGATTCTTTCCTGCTCGCCTCCGACATATATATATATATATATATATATATATATATATATATATATATATATATATATATATATATATATATATATATATATATATATAAAATGTCAGTATGAAATACTAACATTTGTTTAATTAATAATACAATTGTTCACATGTCACTTTAAAACTAACGAAATTGGCAGGGCCTTTAACAGGTACGAAGAAGGTAAATTATACCTGTACGAAAAAATTTAATTTCATTTTTAACATCTGCTTTCATGATACATTTAGAAAATAATAACATAATATTTCTCAATAGTGTAATGTTTTTTTTAGTTTTTATGAATATTTATTCATAAAAATTCATATTAAGGGAAATACAACCAATGAAAAGCAGTTAAGTAATTGACACATTACAGATTTGTTCTCATTTTCACTAGTAATTATGTGTTTAGACTGAAAACAAAATCACATATTTTAAATATTTCAAAAACTGTAACAGTATTGTAGATATTACATTAATTACATTTAATTATTTAATATTGCGCAACATTTTAATAACATAATGGAAACCGCATGCCACATGTCGACAGAAGCTAATAAAATAATCCACGAACAAACAGTTACCCAAAGAAGACGACAAGACAATGTAATATTATTTTTCGCCTTATAATTACTGGACTAATTATAAATTCAAGGCTAATATAAAAATTAATCTATAATGTGCGTAAATTAATACTATGAACATGATATAAAACGGTTTGATAGAAGTTCACTGAAAGTGATTACAGGGGAAGCCTAAATTTTATATTTATATAAATAACGTCGGATTCCTGTCAAACATTTTATTTGTGGGCTAAACGAAACGGGGGTGTAAAAGAAGGAAATATATATCAAAAGGTATAATAATATCAATACAAAATAAAAATAATTTATTTTTATTTGATTATTTAATGAATATATAAGAAAAATATAATAGAAAAAATATAAAAATATCGTAATACATCAATTAACATAAACAATAAAGATAACTAAATACAACCATTATAAAAGTGACCTTGAAAAAATAAAGATAGAATGAAAAATTAATGGAATACAATGAATTATAAAATAAAAATTTGCAATCAACAAAATAGAGATATAAGTAAATTAAAAAAATAAGTATATAAAGTGTTCATGGAGAAATATAAATTTGACAATGAATTTTACAGTTATTAACAGCATCTTTAAATTATAGACCTATCTCGCTTATATCGACTATTACAAAAGTTTTCGGAAAGGTGTTAATAACAAGAGTCTTAAGTTTTATAAGGAAACAATATTTTGTTATCCCGTCTATTGGCTTTAGGTAAGATAAGTCTTCAGAATACGCAATAGCACTGTACAAAGATTGGTTGCGGCTTGACCTCTAATCTTATAAACCTTACCAAAAGGTAAGAATTTATCAGAAATGAGTCTTGCACAAATTTATTTGAAAGAGAGTCTTGCACCAACTTAGTTTGTAGCTCTATCATGAAATGTTCTGACTATAAATTCAGGAAAGAAAATTGTTTCTTATCTTTCTCCAGCTGTCCCTCATCACTTTTCTACTTTCAACTTGGGTCACCTGAGGAACACTCGTATTAAAATAGACACTAGTGAACGATAGGAAAACACTGATTTAATAAACAAGGGAATGCGTTTAATTTGATAATAAATAAATAAGTTAACCAACATTAAAAGGAAATACAAAAGAAGAAAATGAAAACATTTTAATTTACTGAATTAAATTTAGAAACATAATTTTGGCAATAAAATATTATATTAGTTTCATACTAATCTACAGAGGTAACCCCAAACTAACAACAAAATTCAGAAAAGTAATTTCAATAATTGTAACTTTCTTCAAGAGCTCAAATCTCATGGCGGTGGTTTAGTTGAACCAGAGAGGGATTGGTTGAGATTCCGTACTTCGCACTTCGATCAATTATATTGACTTTTGGTTTACCGTCTGTACAAATGTCGAATATAGACAGACGTGATTACCAATAATAAAATATTGATTAATAATTATATTATTAATATCTTCCCTCATATTTTGCCACGTGTCGTACCGTTTACATAACCAGATTATGATTGGTCCATTCTCGTTGATTACCCAGAAGAATAAAAGCAACAAAAACTCTCCATGGATCACTTGGTGGCTATTAAACATTACAGTATTGACTATTTTAACTTAGCTGTTCTGAACCATTATCTAACTAACTTGAGAACTTTGATTTTTTGATGAATTTGGCATAAAGAATGCTTTTGAGTGAGGTAACAGACTAAGTATCTTTATATTAAAAATATAAATTGAAGTTGTTAGAGCTTAGAAAGTTGGTGGCAAAGAGTTGAAAACACGTCCTACAGGTTTCTTGAAAATAAAAATCGAGGTGTCCGAGAATTTTTTTACAAAAAAAAACTTAGTTTTAATTTGACCAATTTTATTCCCAACGTACCTCAAATATATAAATAAAAACGATATGAAATTTCCCTTACGATATAATTGTAAAAATAAACTTATACAAAACTAAAAATTCCAAATACTAAATGTAAAATCTGTCATATTATTGGTATCGGTTCCTGTTTTTGTTATCCTTTATCCAATGCCTATTAATTATCAGTGGCGGCTCCTCCATTAGGTCATTTGGTCAATGACCCCCCAATATATTTCCAAACAGAAGCATAATAATGATATACCTAAATAAAATAATATATTTTTTTAAGATCTTATAAATTTGGAATTTCCCTTTATTATCCTAACTATTCTAAGCCACAAGCGTATAAACTCGACCGATTACTCATTCCGCATTATTACCGTTACCGATGCATTGCTTTTTATCTGTACTGGTTTTCGTATCGGGCTGGCACCCAGAAATGACCGCATTGTTTTAAATGGAGGCGAAAATCGGCCGAGTATTCCCGATCTAAATTGCATTAGGTGAGGCAGGCTTTATGAAGCAGCGTATGACGTGGGTTTGGGTCAACAGCCGTGCGTAGCAAATTTAGTATCGTTCGAGAGTTCGATGTGATTTTGTTCGTTATCAGTTTCTTGTAGATCACGTGATATACATTTGCATGCATTTATTTTTTGTTGGTGTTTCTTTACTCGGTTTTTGTGGTGTAAATTAATATTTAAAAAATGGCAACTACAGTGGTTGAGCGGATTAAGACTTTAAAAGCCGCCATTGAGCTGACCTTTGACAAAAAAATTGAGTTTAAGATCAGTGGTCGAGCTTTGCCGGAACTTAAAATTCGGCAAATTAGTAAAGACAAAAACAAAGAAGTAAATCGTTATTTTCGCAAAAATATGTATGAATTAAATGACTGGATATGCGGTTGCGAGTTGACAAATGCTTTTTATTGTTTCGTGTGCCTAATTTTTTCAAATGACATTTTATGGTGTAAAAATGGCGTAACAGATTTAAAACATTTAAAAGAAAAAATAAAAAAACACTCTTCATCTGCGGAGCATATTAAAAACTCGGTGAATTTTGCAACTATCGATCGCAATTGGATATTGCGTATCGAAAATCGATCAGAGACTTATTAGCCCTAGGAGGGGACGATGAAAGTCAATCAAAATCAAGTGAAACTCCGGGAGTATTTCGTGGACTTATTAACTTTGTTTCCGAACTAGACCCAATATTTAAAGAATTTTTGGAGAAAGCAACAATTCTCAAAGGGGTTTCTAAAACCATTCAGAATGATCTACTTGAATCTATGTTAGCGGTGGCGCAAGAGAAAATTAAATTGGAAATTCAATCAGCTAAATATATCGCAGTGCAAGTAGATGAAACTACGGACAGCTCGAATAAGACACAAATGGTGTTTATTATTCGTAATGTTTTGTCTGGTATAGTTTATGAACGATTTTTAAAATTCACAATTCCTCCCGGCACTACAGCCGAATACTTAACAAACGTCATTTTAAACTAGTTATAAATTTTAGAAGTAAATAAGACTCCTAAAAAATTAATTGCACAAAGTTATCATGGTGCATCTACTATGAGCGGACGATTGGGGGGAGTGCAAGATAGGATTAAAGAATATTATCCCGATGCAAATTTTATACATTGCTATGCACATCAATTGAACCTAATATTAGAAAAAGCGGCGAGCCAGAATTCAAGCGTCAAACTCTTTTTCACAAATTTGCAAGAATTTTCAGCATATTTTGGTCGATCTCCAAAACGTACCGCTGTTCTGGATGAATGTGTAAAAGTTCGTTTACCTAGAGCTGCACCAACTAGGTGGTGTTTTAATTCGCGTTGTGTGGAAACAATATTTTTGTATAAAGACGATATAATCACATGTTTAGAAAAAATAATTAGTAATGTCGATGATTTTAATGCTACCAGTGTTAATCAGGCAATAGGGTTGCAAGCATTTCTGAATAACAAGAACTTTTTATTTTGGTTAAACTTTTTTCATTTAATAATGCCACATGCTGAAATTCTTTTTAATCAACTCCAAAAACGAGGCATTGATGTGCTATCTGTTAAGACTAATATAGATCGATTAAAAATTCGATTCAAAATATTCGAGACCAAATTCTAAATAAATTATCTGAAAATGAATTTTCGAATACAGTTAGTGCAAGAAGAATGAAGATAAATGAAGATCCTAACCGACGAACCGCTTTGGAAGTGTGTGATATAATAGCATCCGAAATTAATCATCGTTTCACATTTAGTGACCATCTTATAATAACCCAACTTTTTTTTGTTCATCACTTCGAAGAGTATAAAAAGAATTTTCCCGAAAATATTTTGAAGTTAGTTAAAACGAATTTCCCGTACATAAACCATATGAAACTTAAAACCGAACTGGAAGTAATATATGACCGGGATGATTTTCGCGGAAATTCTGGGGCTGTAGGGTTACTTCAGTTATTTATTAACAATGGACTTAGTGAAACATTTTCGGAAAGAGTGCATTTGTTGACAATTTTGTGTACGTTACCGATGACAACGGTAGAGAGCCTCTCTACATTAAAAAGGATAAAGACATTTTTACGCAACACCATGGGGGAAGATAGACTCTCTGCATTGGCCATGTTAAGTATTGAGAAGACCTTTATAAATAATATTGTAAATTACAATGAAGAAGTAATCAATCATTTTGCGAGTGCCAAAGACAGAAGGATTGAACTAAAATTTAAAACTGTTTAGGTGAGTTAACACATATTTATTGTCATATATGCTCTTATTTTTAACCAATAAGTTGCTGTTACACCTTTGGCATTGATTACGTATTACGTCGTGTTTTTCTTGAAATTGACCCCCCCGAAAAATTGACCACGAGCCGCCACTGTTAATTATATTATCGATTAATTATACAGAATCAAACAAATACAGAAAGTACACGGTCTTGCTAGTATTATTCCAACACAATTTAGAAGGATATGATACGGAGGATTGAATGTCCTGTGGAGGTAGTTTTAAGGCATCTACCGTTCATGTCTTTCTTGTATCTGCTAGTGCGAGAAGATACAAGAGAAACAGAAATAGTATTAATCCATAAAAACAGATAATTTGCCATTTCTATTTCTCTTCCTATTTACAACTTCTTTAGGACATGGCGATCCAGTTCCAATTTTTAAACATTTTTTACTACCAGACTTGTGTGAACTTGATTCATAGGTTAGCTTGGATGGATAGAAATTTCAATGTTCAAATTACTATAAACAACGAGGAAAGACATTGCAAAATTAATGATACAGTATGGGATCGATTCTAACTTCAATGCTTGTTTTCAGAGATTTATAGAATTCAACCATACTGAGGGATGGTTCCAGCTGCATCAGATTCGCCATTTTTTTGCCAGCATTCACCTCACTCCTCCAGTTGTCCCACTGCGTGTGGATGTATTGAACAAGGATACTCGGTGGTAATTGACGAAGATCCGACCGCTTTCAGCCAAGAATTCCCCAATATTATCCTACACATAGGACTATCAGTATAATTCAAAATGTGGTGATGCTTACTTAACTTATGATATTCCGTCAACATTTCTATTAGAATTCGTAATTTGTTAGAGATAAATTCAAGCAGTAGTTTGCTAATTTACTTCAAGGTGTAGTTAATAATATTTTTGTTTCTCTACACCTACTGATTTTAAACCACCTGTCTTTATGGCGCTTCGTATAGCCTTAAAGACAGGTGATCCAAAGTCCTTCGTATAGGAGAGTGTATAGTCATTCATAATAAAATTTCTAGTGGGCTGACAAAGCGCTATTACTAGTTTCGATTCCAGTAAGAAGTCCCTGGAAACAATTTTTGTTCCTTTTGTTATTTTTGTTACATTGAATATATTACTATCAATTTAACACAAATAAAGTACTTTGCTAAGGCGTTTTTGCAATGTTAAATTGCATTTATTTTTCCTAGTAACAGAACTGAGTTAAACTGCGCAAAATAGGGTCTTTGCACAATCATTTTTATTATGGAAGATACTTTTTTGTGTTAACCGATTTTTCTTATGGTTAATAAAAATTTCTCGCGGTGCAGAACAGAGAGTTACCACCTCACGTAGAGGGGTTAATTCATTCTCATGTGGTTTCTTTGTATATATATATATATATATATATATATATATATATATATATATATATATATATATATATATATATATATATATGACCTAATGGAGGAGGCGCCACTGATAATTAATAGGCATTGGATAAAGGATAACAAAAAAAGGAACCGATACCAATAATATGACAGATTTTACATTTAGTATTTGGAATTTTTAGTTTTGTATAAGTTTATTTTTACAATTATATCGTAAGGGAAATTTCATATCGTTTTTATTTATATATTTGAGGTACGTTGGGAATAAAATTGGTCAAATTAAAACTAAGTTTTTTTTTGTAAAAAAATTCTCGGACACCTCGATTTTTATTTTCAAGAAACCTGTAGGACGTGTTTTCAACTCTTTGCCACCAACTTTCTAAGCTCTAACAACTTCAACTTATATTTTTAATATAAAGATACTTAGTCTGTTACCTCACTCAAAAGCATTCTTTATGCCAAATTCATCAAAAAATCAAAGTTCTCAAGTTAGTTAGATAATGGTTCAGAACAGCTAAGTTAAAATAGTCAATACTGTAATGTTTAATAGCCACCAAGTGATCCATGGAGAGTTTTTGTTGCTTTTATTCTTCTGGGTAATCAACGAGAATGGACCAATCATAATCTGGTTATGTAAACGGTACGACACGTGGCAAAATATGAGGGAAGATATTAATAATATAATTATTAATCAATATTTTATTATTGGTAATCACGTCTGTCTATATTCGACATTTGTACAGACGGTAAACCAAAAGTCAATATAATTGATCGAAGTGCGAAGTACGGAATCTCAACCAATCCCTCTCTGGTTCAACTAAACCACCGCCATGAGATTTGAGCTCTTGAAGAAAGTTACAATTATTGAAATTACTTTTCTGAATTTTGTTGTTAGTTTGGGGTTACCTCTGTAGATTAGTATGAAACTAATATAATATTTTATTGCCAAAATTATGTTTCTAAATTTAATTCAGTAAATTAAAATGTTTTCATTTTCTTCTTTTGTATTTCCTTTTAATGTTGGTTAACTTATTTATTTATTATCAAATTAAACGCATTCCCTTGTTTATTAAATCAGTGTTTTCCTATCGTTCACTAGTGTCTATTTTAATACGAGTGTTCCTCAGGTGACCCAAGTTGAAAGTAGAAAAGTGATGAGGGACAGCTGGAGAAAGATAAGAAACAATTTTCTTTCCTGAATTTATAGTCAGAACATTTCATGATAGAGCTACAAACTAAGTTGGTGCAAGACTCTCTTTCAAATAAATTTGTGCAAGACTCATTTCTGATAAATTCTTACCTTTTGGTAAGGTTTATAAGATTAGAGGTCAAGCCGCAACCAATCTTTGTACAGTGCTATTGCGTATTCTGAAGACTTATCTTACCTAAAGCCAATAGACGGGATAACAAAATATTGTTTCCTTATAAAACTTAAGACTCTTGTTATTAACACCTTTCCGAAAACTTTTGTAATAGTCGATATAAGCGAGATAGGTCTATAATTTAAAGATGCTGTTAATAACTGTAAAATTCATTGTCAAATTTATATTTCTCCATGAACACTTTATATATCTATTTTTTTAATTTATTTATATCTTTATTTTGTTGATTACAAATTTTTATTTTATAATTCATTGTATTCCATTAATTTTTCATTCTATCTTTATTTTTTCAAGGTCACTTTTATAATGGTTGTATTTAGTTATCTTTATTGTTTATGTTAATTGATGTATTACGATATTTTTATATTTTTTCTATTATATTTTTCTTAAATATTCATTAAATAATCAAATAAAAATAAATTATTTTTATTTTGTATTGATATTATTATACCTTTTGATATATATTTCCTTCTTTTACACCCCCGTTTCGTTTAGCCCACAAATAAAATGTTTGACAGGAAACCGACGTTATTTATATAAATATAAAATTTAGGCTTCCCCTGTAATCACTTTCAGTGAACTTCTATCAAACCGTTTTATATCATGTTCATAATATTAATTTACGCACATTATAGATTAATTTTTATATTAGCCTTGAATTTATAATTAGTCCAGTAATTATAAGGCGAAAAATAATATTACATTGTCTTGTCGTCTTCTTTGGGTAACTGTTTGTTCGTGGATTATTTTATTAGCTTCTGTCGACATGTGGCATGCGGTTTCCATTATGTTATTAAAATGTTGCGCAATATTAAATAATTAAATGTAATTAATGTAATATCTACAATACTGTTACAGTTTTTGAAATATTTAAAATATGTGATTTTGTTTTCAGTCTAAACACATAATTACTAGTGAAAATGAGAACAAATCTGTAATGTGTCAATTACTTAACTGCTTTTCATTGGTTGTATTTCCCTTAATATGAATTTTTATGAATAAATATTCATAAAAACTAAAAACAAACATTACACTATTGAGAAATATTATGTTACTATTTTCTAAATGTATCATGAAAGCAGATGTTAAAAATGAAATTAAATTTTTTCGTACAGGTATAATTTACCTTCTTCGTACCTGTTAAAGGCCCTGCCAATTTCGTTAGTTTTAAAGTGACATGTGAACAATTGTATTATTAATTAAACAAATGTTAGTATTTCATACTGACATTTTAATGATAACGAGAATTTAGTTACTTCAGTTACAAATTCAAATCACTATGTAGTGATGTGTTAAAACTGGCGCATTATCAGGGATAATGAGTGTGCCTCGATAGCTCAGCGGTTAGAGCAACCAATCGGAAATTGGGAGACCCGGGTTCGATTCCCGGTCAAGGCAATGTACTCTTCATCCCTGCTATCGCCAAAGTGGTGCCCTCGACGTGATGTGATTCGTTACAGTACATCGAACCTCCTTACATTTCAAATTCGCGGATTCGATTCCCGTCCTATCCATCGCCCTACAGTCCGGGGGTTACCGAACAACGGTTCGTAAGAATGGTGAACGCGGTCACATTCCGTTAAGTTGTATTGAAACAAACCATGTCTCTAGGGAGGGAGTACTGTAGTGACGCATTAAACTGGCGCATTAGCAAGGATAGTGAGTGTGCCTCGATAGCTCAGAGGTCAGAGCAACCAATCGGAAATTGGGAGACCCGAGTTCGATTCCCGGTCAAGGCAATGCACTCTTTATCCTTGCTATCGCCAAAGTGGTGACCCCGACGTGGTGTGATTCGTTCCAGTACATACAACCTACCTTACATCTCAAATCGCGGATTCGATTCCCATCCTATCCATCGCCCTATAGTCTGGGGGTTACCGAACAACGGTTCGTAAGAATGGCGAACGCGGTCACATTCCGTTAAATTGTATCGAGACAAACCATGTCCCTAGGGGGGGAGTACTGTAGCGACGCATTAAACTAGCGCATTAGCAAGGATAATGAGTGTGCCTCGATAGCTCAGTGGTTAGAGCAACCAACCGGAATTTGGGAGATCCGGGTTGGATTCCCGGTCAAGGCATAAGCACTCTTTATCCTTGCTATCGCCAAAGTGGTGACCCCGACGTGATGTGATCCGTTCCAGTACATCTAACCTCCCTTATATCTCAAATTCGCGGATTCGATTCCCGTCCTATCCATCGCCCTATAGTCCCGGGGTTACCGAACAACGGTTCGTAAGAATGGAGAACGCGGTCACATTCCGTTAATTGTATCGAGATAAATCATGTCTCTAGGGGGGGAGTACTGTAGCGACGCGTTAAATTGGCATTAGCAAGGATAATGAGTATGCCTCGATAGCTCAGCGGTCAGAGCAACCAACCGGAAATTGGGAGAGCCGGGTTCGATTCGCGGTCGAGGCATGATGCACTCTTTATCCTTGTTATCGCCAAAGTGGTGACCCCGACGTGATGTGATTCGTTCCAGTACATCGAACCTCCCTTACATCTCAAATTTGCGGATTTAATTCCCATCCTATCCATCGCCCTATAGTCTGGGGGTTACCGAATAACGGTTCGTAAGAATGGCGAACGCGGTCACATTCCGTTAAATTGTATCGAGACGAACTATGTCCCTAGGGGGGGAGTACTGTAGCGACGCATTAAACTGGCGCATTAGCAAGGATAATGAGTGTGCCTCGATAGCTCAGCGGTCAGAGCAACCAAACGGAAATTGGGAGACCCGGGCTCGATTCCCGGTCAAGGCAATGCACTCTTTATCCTTGCTATCGCCAAAGTGGTGACCCCGACGTGGTGTGATTCGTTCCAGTACATACAACCTCCCTTACATCTCAAATTCGCGGATTCGATTCCCATCCTATCCATCGCCCTATAGTCTGGGGGTTACCGAATAACGGTTCGTAAGAATGGCGAACGCGGTCACATTCCGTTAAATTGTATCGAGACAAACCATGTCCCTAGGGGGGGAGTACTGTAGCGACGCATTAAACTGGCGCATTAGCAAGGATAATGAGTGTGCCTCGATAGCTCAGCGGTCAGAGCAACCAAACGGAAATTGGGAGACCCGGGTTCGATTCCCGGTCAAGGCAATGCACTCTTTATCCTTGCTATCGCCAAAACTATGTCACTTACACAGTTGTCTTAAAAATTTAAAGAACGCAAAGATTGATTAATTACGAGATACGAATTGTTCATAAATTAATTAAAAATGAACCTGATCAGGGAAATAATTTTGCGTATAATTATGAATTTTAGCATCCAAAAGTATGTTTAAGTTTAAAATGTTTAAATGAATGTTTAAAAATTTCAGAATTCCATAGTAAAAATATGGTTTCACGATTTATGCCACAATATAGCCGAGATGGAATAAAAAATAGAAAATGATGTTTTAAAAATTTTCACACGCACATTGTAATTCCAATTTATAGAATTTATAGAATCATAGCAGAAATCTCTAATTATTTTTTTTCCACATCAAGAACTACATACAACTAATTATACTTTCTGTTCTATTTTCGATACTTGAATCATTATTCAAGTGTCGAAACCTCAAACCTCAGCTGTTGCATAAAAATATTGGTGTCAACATTCTTAATAATTTATATGTTAATTTAATTTAGGGTTAACTGTTAACTTTTATGATTTTAAAAATACAAGATATAAAATAATATATATATCAAAACATAAACAAATATCAAATGTATTTCTCATTTATCGTTTTAAGTGACGATGAAATCACGAATTTGGATACACAGATGAATAAAACTTCCCTACAAATAGTGTGTTTTCATTTCACAGATCTCACCCTTCATTACGGTGGGCATTTATCTTAGTGATCGATGAGGAGCTGGATGTAATAGTCTGCTTTGTATCTACAACATGAATGCGTGATTCGTGTCGTATACTTCCATGTGTCTAGGTAACGTATTAGGGATGTTTATATATTTCCGATCGAGATTGGGACCTCTACCTGATCGTGGTTGGGTTTGTCCTCGTTTGTATGTATTCCTCTCGTTTCTTGGACAATGTAGTTGAACTATTGAATAGAAATGTTTATTACGCTTATTAGAGAATATACAAGTATAAATTATAAGTATTGCAACGTATAGTAAAATTTTCAGTACTTTCTTCAGCGGTGATATAAACCAATATGTATTTGATTCTGTTAAAGAGAAATGCAATTGCAATATTTTCTGTTGGATAATGTTTAGTGTAAAAAAATTTATATATACATATATGTATGTTTATTATAAATTAAAACTACGTGATACATAGCAATATTAGTTGAGAAGTTTGGGGATGAAGATGAATGTTCTCATTAGAAGTGCCTTTATTCTATGGCAATGCCTCCTATATTTATCATATAGAAGGACTTCTTTAATTAACCTTAACATAATTAGCGTATATATCGGTTAGTTTTATGCAATGCAATTTTTTTCATAACCTTTTTCATTGTAAAATCACGGTCCACTATAACGGTTCTTTTCTCAAATCGTTTGTCTGTCTCCTATTTGTTGAAATGCCCATTTTTACGTTAAAAAACAAAATAAACGTCATTTGCGAGGTTATTTTTTTTCTTTTTTGATTTGACGCCAAAAAAGTATTTTGTGTTGTCGGACTCCACGAAAGGCACTGATACAGAGGACAAATCTTAAAAATCATAACTATTGTGGTCTTGGTTGTGGTTTTCGCTTACAACCCAAGTTTTCAAAATACATATGCTGCGGCCAGTTTAAGCCAGAACTTTATCCATTTATTCAATAACTGTAGTGGTACATAATGCAGTGTAAAGTCAATTGTAAAAGAGAAATCTCTTTTTAAATTATATTTTTCTAGAGATTCTAATGACATTTTTCAGCTAAACATCTGGGGAGTTCTGGGAAGATTTATACAATAATATAATTATTAATGATTTCACTCACCTAGCGCCACTTCCAATAGTATAATTTAGCCCCGCATCTATAATTTTTCCGAGCCGGGGTAAATACTTGACATTGGCGCCCCTCCTCTCGAGCATGTGAGATTAATGATTTTAAAAAACTCCCAAAATAAATATAATGGGTGGGATATTTTGTGGCCGGAGAATAAAAACCCTTAAATTAATTTTCACTCTTTATTACCTATTTGCAAATAACTTTTCCTTATGTATCACATTTGACATTAATATAGAATACATACAACCAGTGTAGACAACGCATAAGCCAGACTGTACACACATTCAGTCCTTGGGTCCTCTAAACTTCTAAACTTGTTAGAGCTTTACACGTCGAGCTTTTCTTTTCGCGAGAGAATAAATTACCTCATCAAAGGTCATCTCATAGCTCATAAGAAGTTTTATTTACAGATCGACGTTTCTGACTGTTGAACGCAGGTAGGCTTTAGTTATTTTTAGTTTGCTGAAACTTCGCTCACAGCTTGCAGATGTCGTCGGTAATGTACAGTAATCCTTAAAGCTATACTAATATCGGGAAAAGCTGCTTGCAAGTCATGTTTGCACATATGTTGCAACAGGTAGAATGCACTTGTCTTTTCGTTGATTCTGATTACAAGTGGAGCTTTTTAAATACGCTAGTAAAGTATTTTTGGCGGGCACCCACCATCTCGTGTTTTTTTAAACCTTAAGTAGGTCGAAGCCTCAGTGTCATATGTTTAAAATAGATTTTAATACGGGTTTGTTACAAAATAAAGTGAAAAAGAAATCAAGACGTACTAACCTAAGTGTTGTGTTGTTAATTGTGAAAAAATGAGGGTCAAAGTCCAGAACTTAGGAATTGGAGAGGAAAGAAAATGGATTGTAGCAGTGCGTCATCAAAGGTATTTTTTATCTCAAATCATTATTAAATACATAAAACATAATAATTGCCATTTTGTAAAAATAACAGTAACCTAAAAAAAAAGTTAAACTTTTATGTAGTCTTTTTTATTAAAGATATATTATTTCAATTTCAGGTCAAATCAGAATATGAAATAAAATGAATGTAGGATCATAACAAATTATTATTTCATATTTTTAATAAACTAAATATTGTGGAGACTAGTATACGTTGTGGGTTGAGGAAAATTAATTCCTGGGTTCATCATTTTTCCTATTTGATATCCTTTTTTGTATTTAGCTAGTTTTTCATCTGACGGTATATTCCATATCATTGGCTGATCGGTTTTGGAACATGTGTTTTCAAAATTTACATAGATACAGACAGCAGTTCATATTTACAAAGCCCTTTGCCTTCTTTATAACTACATATAGTATTTTGTACCACGCTTTCGGAGTTTAGCTAAAAAATAATTTTTTTTATTTAATTTATAAAAAAAGTTTTGGTAATAAAAAATACTTTTTTCTGGTGTTGTGTTTAATGATTATGCTGCAGTCATATCTGATCAATATTAATTTTGTTTAGGTTAATTATAAACTAAAGTTTTAAACTTACTTCTATAACAATATTACAGAAGTTAGTATTATTTTCTAAGCTATCTAGACCTGGTGTTTCTTTTAATACTGTACTAAAAATATATTGAGAATTATTGCCATCAATCTCTTCATATACATTTGAAACATGAAAACTAGTACATAATTTTGTATCTTTAGAAATATTTTTTCTAAAAATATCTAATTGCACTTCTTGAAAGCCACTCATCAATTTCTTTACGAACATTGTGTATAATTATTTGATAATTATATCTATTACTTGATAATATTTATTATAATTATTAATTATTTGATAGTCTGTCCCGTATGTTTACCAATTTCGGCCTATTGAAAGTAAAAAAAAAAACACGAGATAGCGCAAAGGCTGCACGAAAAAGATACTGTATTATAATACAATTGTGCTTAAGTCTGTGGAATATTTTTGAACTAGATAGGCTCCATTTTTCTGTAGATCTCCAGTGGAGATATTTACAAACGCGTGGCCACTGAAGAAAGCGAAATTTTCATACAGGTTCTTCGCGCTTTCTACCCTTGTCCTTGTTCCTGTTAATATGTTGTCAAATACTACTTTTATGTCTTTAGAAAATAGCAGAGTCGTGTCGAATATTCTTGATTCGTCCTCGCAGATTTCGTCGTGTTGCTTTTTCCTTCTGGAAATTCGGTTGCTTTTGAGGACCACGATTCCCAAATTTTCTGATACAGGTAGGTGCAGTTTCTTCGATCTAATACTCTATCGGTTTCTCTCTCATTTCTTGCAACATCTTAATGAGACCTTGCATTAGTGCGACAGAACGCGATGTGATTATGTTCTTTTTCTGTATTTTGACGTTAACTCTATTAATTTCTCGAAGAATATAAGCCCAAAATGAATATTAGTCTCAAATGAACACTCGATAGCATAACGCGCTCTGGATGTTAGGCGCCTTAGTGAAACACGTTTTTATTCACACATACATATGAATTTGGCGCCCCTTTAAATTGCTAGCCGGGGCAGACGCATCGGCTTGCCTCTCCCCTAGATCCGGGGCTGGTTTAATTTCAACGAAAACTTTCATTTTAAATGTACAAATGTATTTTTTATCTAAAACGTGTTAAATGATATCTAACATCATGTTGGCTTTGATCAGCCTGTTAAATATATTCAAAGTTATTATTTGTCTAACAAGACCATTTAGCCATATTCAAAGCCACTAAATCTTTGTCATAAACATAACTCATTAACAATAACCAATTGTTCTATCGGTGTAAATATTTGAGAAAAAGTGTGCCTGTAATATAAAATAAATAAATATATTCTTAATATGTTATTAATTTTTTATGTAAATATTAATTGTGTACATATTTATATGTTTTGGGTACGAACTTTCTGAGAGCATATACAACTAAATTAATATTTTTAGCACATCCTTTACGTGTATAATTACTGATTGGTTCCTAATACTCGTACCGTTTGGAAGGGGAAGATAAAGACTGCTGATGATATCAATTCCGCTATTTCTAGCGGTATCCATTGGTTACCGGATCAGTAACTTCTCTAATTCTGCAACACATTAAACGCTGGCAGTTTAGGGGAATCCATAGTTTGCTGCTTTTGTGATTAAACTTGTAATGTGAAAGGAAAAACGTGCCTATCAGTAAATTATCTGTATAGTGTAACTGAAAATATATTTTCAAGGAGTGGCTGGGAACAAACTTAGGTATGCTATTTCATTTAAAACGTGAACAATGGATATGCAGATTAGAACTGATCGATTCCACATAACTATTAAAAATATGGAGGGTCTAATGTTTATGGTTATACGAGTATTAGGTGTATTATGTATAGCTTTAATTCAGTAAGACGAATTTGATGTTTAATTAAATTCCACCATGTATTGATCGGCGCACTCTACTGACATCTATTAATTATTAGTAACACTTTGTTAGGAAATAAATCATTAAATTGTTCAAGATAAATACTCGTATTACATTTTATGCGTAATGCACATGTATATATTTGAAACTATAATTATGATTATTATTATACAAAATAATTAGAAAATATAATTTCGAAGCTTAATAATTCACATCACGGAAAAGTATAATATACAAAATATTTTTAACGTTTCATTGTTCAATATGAGCTTTTTTATGCACTAATTTATATTGAAATGCATATAAATTATGTCTGTGGTTTTATAAATTCGTTACAAATTTGTTTGTCATGATACCGTTACTTTCCCCTCCCAGTCCAAGGCTTTAGGAGAAAGGGGTCGACTTCTGTTTGTGAAAACTTTTTAAATGAAATAAATATATGCATTTTTTAAATACCAATTCTTTTGAAGAATTTTTGAAGACTACAGTATTTTGCAAATAGTAACTATTTTGCCATTCTTATATTATTATTACCTAAAAAAAAATATATGGGTAAGTTTAATTACATAAATAAAATAAATTAAGTATTCCAATTACTTGCTATTAAGTGCTTGAAAATAATCAATGAGGGACCAACATTACACCCAGGTAATTCTAATTTAATCATTATGGTACTTGCTTGATTGTTAAAATATATTTTGGATTTAGTTGAGTTAGGTCCAGTAGGTTAATTTACACGGAGTTAAGTTCGGAAGTCTTGCAAGCTTCTCTATGGATGTACATCTACCAACTCATTTGTATAGGAAAATTTCTAAGATAAGACAAAAATAATAAACAGCCCTAGACTTAGCAACAGTTTTATATTTCTTAAAGTCGAAAATCTTTTGTGAATTGAAAAATACATATTTCTGAAGTTGGTGAAGATTATCTACTCTCTACCGCAATTTTTGATCCAAAAATACACTATTATAGTATTTTACTCCGTTGCTGAGCAACATCCTGAAAATAGTAGGTATGAGAAAGTTCCTTTTCCTATCCAAGTTGTGATAGTAACTTTCTCACACCGGTTTTTTACTTAAATTTAGGCAATAAATAAATACAAGCAGACATGGGTTGGATAACTCATATTAAAAATGCATTTCTTATAAATTGAAGTTTTATTGAACCTATTACAAATATGGAAGGTTTATTATAGCTGTTACAATTATTATACAGGTATTATGTTTATATTTATGCAATAGTTATGTTGCAGTTTATATAGTTATGATACATTGGCCAAACTTTACCTAAAAGGCCAGCAACATTATTATCGTTAATTCTTATTCCGTCTTTGACAATATTATTACTATTATTAGTAGATTTCTCTTTGTTTCTTCCCTCTCTAAATACGATAAAATTTACTTTATTTGGAAAAGATTGTTCGGCAGAGGATTTTCATCTCCCATACTATTTTAAAGCAGTTAAATCTGCCTCTTAAATATCTTGTCGTAGAGAGTCGACAGAAACAATGTCCTATGTATTCATCTGAATTTGGCAAATTTAAAAATGGTGCCATGATTTGAGGTACTTTGGCAAGCTGTACATCCACTATTTCCCTGCACCCTTATTTAAAGAAAAAGCAGCAACTTTAAATTTTCTGGACGGCATGCAACATATTTTTTATACAGAAACACATACATATATTTCAATCAGAAAGCTCAGATCTCAAACCTATGTCATTGTTAACTTAAAAAATAAAAACTGAATAAATATTTAGGTAGTTGTAAAATTCTCACATATAAGCCTACCTTATTTATTAAATATATATGATCTAATGCTTAAGTAACGAACGTTGCAAGTCATTTATTTCATAAAACTTCTTTGGTTTATAGTTATCACTTTGACGTTTCAGGAAAGCACGTAATTTCGGATATTTCGGTAACAAAGGAAACATTGTTTCCCTTGTATTGCGTATTGCTTTCAGCATGGAGTAATTTATCATAATGTAGATTCTTGAACATAGTTGATAACTCAGAAAATTATGCAATCGACACTTTCAGATCGGAAAGTCGTATTCTCTTCGTGGCAGTAAACTATGAAATGTTTGCAAGGGGAGTCCTACTCTTCCTTGCATTTATTTGACAATAAATCTAAAGCCACATCTTTTTCAGTTGCTATTAACCTTATTGATGTCCCGGATACCTTAACCTCTCATCACTGTCCATCCTTTTTTTTTAATACCTTTTAATACTTACTAGTATTAAAATTGAGTGAATCTGACTTTCGTCACGACAGTAAATAAGCTGATTGTCGATGAATTGATTGTCGATGTCGATGATCATACGCAATTAGGTTATAGTGAAAAAATGTTATTAAGAATTTCTTAGTTTTATAATATTGATTGCGATTTCAGAAAAAAATGGTGTAGCCATCTCGTAATAAAATCACATTTGCGGACTTTAATTTACATCGTCATCCAGGAATATATTCGCTTTACGACTAGATATACAGTGTACTATTTATATCTTCTCATCAAACAAAATATGGAACTGTTTGAAGAAATGAAAAATGCTATTAATTAATGTAAAATATTGCTGTGATATTTTACAGAAATATGTCTGTCGGTTTAATACAAATATTTTATTTACTATCCAAAGACATTTATTTACAACAAATGATTATTTATTGAATTTAGCATTAGTTTTCCTGTGTTATTTTGTGTTTTACTGAGTGTTTCATTTGCTTTGTATATTCCCCAGTACCCAGTAACGTTATTATACGTATATTAAACAGTTAGGAGAGCATCTCTTGACTCTAATAACTATAAGGTCATCTACCTTATAGTTAGAGTCAAGAGATGCCCTCCTAACCTCCTACCTTATAGAAGTAGTTGCCAACATTTTTTATGTCGAATTTAGGAAACAATGTAATTTATTTTAATGGATATTCTGGTCTAACAAACTGGTTACGACTGATATTATTTCAATGAGTAACATTGGAATAACATTACTCGTATAGTTTATTTCATCGCTATTTGCCAAATAAAAAATCTCAAAACATACACTGGCATGTTTTTATGGCTAGGCTCAGGTAGACTGTTCCGTTTATGGGAAAGATAAGAGAGTTTTTTTATTTGGCAAATAGCGATGAAATGTTATAACTTGATATTATTTACACTGTCAATAGCTGTTTCAAAAACTCTCTTGACATATTGACTAATATTTGATAAAAAACTGTGAAATTATTGTCTCTGTTTTTAACACTAAATTTACGTAAGTTTGTTAAAAATTGGCACTTTCCCTCCACACAAACTTTACATTCATTTTATTTAATAAAACTTGTTTATTACGAGTATCATCAGCTGATTCAAATACTTGGTAATATGGCATAAATATCCTGAGTTTTTAGTCGGAATTCAGAATTTCTGATTTTTTTTAGAAAGTATAGCCATTGCTATAAATTTACTAATATTACAACTTTTTTATAGATATTTTAATATTTAAAATAATTAAATATTTGTTCAGAGAAACTAAAAACTAATATGTGAAGATGTTAGATTAGTTAAACAAAACATGTTTAGAACTATGATTTTCAGTTCTTATAACTTATTTGAAAGCTTTTCATTCATTTTGATATAGCAAGTGAAGTTTCTTGGTCACCTATTGTCAAACAAAAATTTATACAGAATATTTTATTTTCTATTATCAAATTATGATAGTTAAGAATGTACAATCAAGAAGATGTACTTCCGATACATTTCCCTGAAATATAAATAATACTGCATCATTATTGAGCTAGTTATGCTTTCATTCAATAGTGAGACTAAAGGCACTTAACTTCAAACAATAATTCATTATTACTTATATTTCAAGGGGACATATCGAAAGGGTCTCATTATATTTTTACTTGATAGTATATTTTGTTTTGACTTGTGTCTCTAGACAGTGTTTTTGTAATACTACTAGAATTAATACTCTCAATTCTCTACTTCAACTATGTATATACCATTAAGAGACGTATATAATTATTCTTTAAATAGTTTGCGGTTCATACAAAATACTGTATGGTACCTGAATTGTCAATAGCAAATGCATTAATATTACATACAAAAGCAGTATTTCCCTAATTCTCTAAACGAATTTGAGAATTTCACAGACAGTGTTTCGACATCCCTAATTACCACAGCCGATTATTTTACGCTAGGGAACATGGCTATAGGCAACATTTTATTATTTTCAGTATTTTCCAAAAATAAAAGTCTACATTTTACAATATGATGTTAAAGAAGCAACTACCGTCCAGGAAAGTGAAACTGAATTTCATGAGGCTCATATTAAAGTAGATTTACAAACTTTTTTATTAGGACGCATCGTCGTTAGTGAAATGACTGCAAATAATGGACACTGTACGCACACTATATGTACACACATGCTTTTAGGGGCGATTATTAACAGCTGTTATTATAGCAAAACAGGAGTATTATAGCAAAATTTGATAGAGTATAAGGAAAGATTAAGATTTTTCCTCATTAAGACTAATTTTTCGACCGATCCGTCATTAAATATCAAAAATAGATTACTTTAATTATGCAAATATTACATCACTAGATGGCGAACGGTCGTTTTCTTTATAGGAGAACTTTGTTTCATTACGGAGAATAAGTTTCGATGAAATAGCTATGGAAATATACCTAATTCTGCAGATTTTTCACCCATATCATATACTTTATGACAATACGACTTAACAGGGTAAATGCTTTAACGTTTCATTAATTATTACTTACGTTATTTTATGTTACGTATCTACTATTATGCACACGTCTTGGCACCCGCACCATATTGACTGATGCACATATAATATCTAAAATAATTAAAATAATTATTTAATAATTATTAATTGTTTGGTAATTCAAATAAATCCATTTATTATTTTAATACACATATTTTATTGACTAGAGAGAATGAATTTATTTGAAGGAAAAATATATTTCTTGAATCAAGGAGTCATTTCTTTTTCTGTGCAGAAGCTATAAATCGCTTGTCAAACGAATGAATAGTGAAATAAAAATTTTTGGCAAATGGGGCACACTTGATATTTCATGGCTACAATTGAGAACCCATTTATATTTTCTATCATTAACGTTTACCATTACAGATAGGATGCTATGGCATTAAATAAACATATTCATGTCATGAAAAGACGCACGACCCATCTGTATCTTTTCTATGTTAATCTATAAGTTTGTATATTATTTGTATTCACCCTACATTATTTCTAAGTCACTCATTATATTCGTATATTATTTCTTTAGATTTAGACTAAATAATTTAATTTTTATATGTTATAAAAGATACCACGAGCCATAATGCAGTTCATCTTGTCCTATAAAAGAAATCAATATTCATTCTCCTATGACTACAAGTACTACAAAATGACACTTACAGTGATATTATTAACAACAGTTTCAATGTCGAGAGGTAGTCTAGAGCTTCTTTTCTCGACCGTATTTTGTGCTATATTAGAGAAAATCAGCTAAATATTTGTCAGTATTATGTACATTGAGTTTATATAACAGTTAATGATGTATAAAATATTAAGTATGATTATTTATTAAGTCACAGATAGTTAACTGATTATACATCAATAAATTATCATACTTCACTTTTTTAATTACATGCAGTTGTAATATTTGCAATTAATATAGATGATATGATATAAATCTAAAGAAATAAGGTAACAACTTAACTAATTTTATTTTGTAATTAAAAAACGATTACTGAATTTGAAACGCTAATGATATAAATCTCGCGATAGTACTTGATGTGGGTGTAAATTTTTATATGTTAAATTAACTTGCTCTTCTTACTGCTACAGACTGCTATAGAAGAGAAACATTTCTTTTGAATCAACAAATTGCGAGATGTTTCTATTTTTCGTACATTCTTTATTTTGTTTATACATATATGTAATTCATTATAAAGTGTGTATCTATACATATCATAATATTATTGCTAAGACAAAAATTGTTTACTGAGAAGGTATAGAAATTATATTTTGATTTTATCACTAATATGGGCAATATGGGGAATTAAATGCAAAACAGATGTTAAATAGTTTTACGCAATTTCATATTATTTTCAAGAATTTACAGAAAATAACAGTAGTTCCGTAGTTCCCAACACTAAATATCAACAAAATTAAATAAATTGTATTCAACAATACATAACACGTACAAGTCTTAATTTTATAAATAAAATTTGTGTTACTCTTATAAATAACTCGTCTGTGAGTTCAGTTTGTCCGATTCTCAGTAACGCAGAAAATGACTGAACCTGAGTAGAGGATTGGACTATGTTGAAAATGAGCACAATGTAATAGCTAACGCACATTACAAAATATTCTTAAGTTATTAGTTGTTGTCTCTAATTATTCATATATTATGACAAAATAATCTTCAGCATTAATATATCTTCGTTCCATCATCAACCCTATTCACATATCAACCCCAGCAGTTCTATTATTGAGAGGCGTAATTCACTCGATACATAATAATTTTCATAGTGCTAAAAATAGTTAATACCTAACAAAAGAAAGTTGTAAATTTCGTTTTCGTTTATAATTTTAAACTATATTTTTTTAATTTATTTAAAATGGTTTTTAACTTTAGTAAAAGGTTATTTTCTATTAAAAGAAACCGTCTTTTTAATGTTTATGAAAAGAAAATTTTAAACTAAAATAACTAAAATTACGTTTTAAACAATTATAAGCAACCGTATAATTAAAAACTTGAGTAGAAAAGATATGTTGAATGGATCAACACATCCTCCGGGAGAGAAAGTATCCTGTTTTTCCTGAAAAATGCTGATTCCTTATGTTACTACTACCACCACAATTTTTAGGACCTTAGCATATTTTCTCAAAGATGCATAACTACTTAACTTTTCGACATTTTCTTAACACTAACATTTTTTATAAAATTAAATAATAGGAATTAAATGCCAATTTACACAATACATAGTGAAATAGGGGGAAATTGTTTGCAAGCCCATTTTTCGAAAAAAGAGAATGCAAAGGAGTTCATAATAGTCTCCTGTTGTATGTGATTATATACCGACTTACTGGAAATAGCCGTGCTGGAGGTCATCAACATGTAGTTGTTAAATAAATTCTGTCTGCTGTTTCTCTACTGTTCTGTATTTAATTTTGAAATAAAAAAAAATGGGCCCAATAATTCATCTACGAGAAACTGTTATCCAAACACTAATTTTCTGTGGCTTGGAATGACATAAGATTTAACAGAAATATGCAGATTATATGAGAATAGACGTACCCCGAAAGATGAAGCCACGCTGTGTCTGGAAAAATATTAAGTCTAGTAGACCGTTATTTTAGTTAAAAGGTTTTTGGTAATCTGCCATCAAAAGAGGTTGATATCATTGAGTCTTATATAGGTGCATGTCTAAGTTCTTTTCTACAATTATTTGGTATGTTCCATAAGGAAGTTCATACAAAAAGTCTTGAGACAAACTATTTAAAAGCTTCGTAGGCTCTTGCCTACCATCTTCCATATGTTGATAAACGTGACTAATAACTTCTTCACAAACTGCTTATTTGCTCATACCTTTTTTATGCGTTACAGAGCCAGTTTCGAAAATCCCTAACATGATTTTTAAGATAAGCCATAAAAATTTTGTATTACCAAGTAAGTCTAGAAAGTGCTCTAGAAAATTATCTAAACATAAAAGCTGACTGAATTCCTCAATTCAATTAACTAGCGTACCAGTTTGAAAATAGATGTTGGTCCATTATAAATTTTGGGCTCTGATGAAAGTCATAATTTAAAAACAGTTTCAAAACAACTGTAACCTTAAGTATAACAATGAAGAAAATTAATCAAAACAGTTTGATAAATTCTGACAAAATCAAAATATTTTGACATTTTTTTATTCATATGCACTATACTAGTTCCAACAATTATTATATCTACGACTACGTTTGATCAAGATAATACGTAATATCTCGGTATCATGATACCAGAGATATGACGTGATCTTCTAAGTGCAAATCATTCCATAATTACTTAAATTTCAAGTTTCCTGGATTAATTTGAGGAAATGATCTCATTCACTTTGGGCTGGGTATGGAATATCATCTTAAAATAATTCGATTGTAGGTTCGATTCATTTACTCAATAGATAAGTGAATCGAACCCGTGTAAAGTATAACCCCATGCCTGAAGATCTGTGGTATACGTGAAGGTTAGACAAAGGACTAGATTGTAGGTAACATCGGTTTTCGTAAAAAATAAGACGATAGAAATGCCCAGGTTAAAATTTTCTGATGGAATGTTTTACCACAATTTTTCAATATTATTTTAGTTTTAATATGTATTACAGTTTTTTGACTTTATTTCATTAAGTCAAATATTACATAAATTTCAACTGCAAGCAGTTTTAATGTTCTCATTTCTAAACTATATCAATTTTTTTTTAATTAGGTCTCCTCAATGTTACGAGATTTAGTATGAAACTATACCGTACCCTGTTCATGTGGAACTATTAATTTTATTTTAATATTTGAATCTATTACAGCATAATTACAGTTTAATTGCCTGTAACAATGGAGGAAATACGATACACAGAAGGACCTAAAGTAAAGAAAAGGCATCCCGCAGAAAGAGCCAACATTATAACAAATACGTTTTTCTGGTAAGTGTAGGAATTAAGATATATATTATCAAAATATATATAAATAAAACTATTTTTAGCTGGTTGCTACCATATTTTGTGAAAGGGTACAAGAAACAATTGACTGAAGATGATATGTATGGAGCACTAAAAGCACATGAGGCGAAGAGACTGGGAGATAAATTGGAGCAGGCATGGAATTACGAAGTCGCACATAAGAAAAACCCATCTCTATGGATTGCGATTATAAAAGTGTTTCGCGTCGAATTAGTGCTATATGCAATCTTCTTTTTAATTAGGGAACTTGTCGTAAAGTATGTAATAATTTTTATATTTATTGGAACTGAAAGCTGATTTTTCAGATACTTTTAAAGGTAGATCAGAAGTTCAATATATGGGAAACAGCATGTTACATGGGGTTTACTAGATAGCACATAATACATTTTCAGTTTGTATTTTGAGGATAGAAACTGACTGATGATACTACGTGACATTTATCACTATATTTATCATGAATCTGGATTTTTTATATGTCCTAACAAAGATTGATATAACTAATATTTCTGATATGAAATGCACCTCTGAATTAAAGTTAATGCGAATTCCTTTTTTATGTTATATGAGTCTGAAGCTTATATTATAATAATTGGTATATTTTTTATTTAGCAGTAAATAAAAAAATGTATTTCTAGAACAAGATAAAAAATTGGAAGAAAGCATTTTGAGATGAGATAAGCTAGCTTATAAAAGTAAAATAGGCATAAAAAATTTATTACATCTATATAACGCTATTTACAGTACTATAAATACATTTTTATAATATTGCAAATAAAATAAATGCAATTAGTGTTTGTCATATTTTGCAGAAAATCACGTAAGTGGAATGATATTGACCATAGATATATTCGGTAGCAAATTTACAATTTTAATAAAAGCTGTAGATGACTCTTATGATTTTATTTGAGATTAGATACGTATTCACTAAAAAAATGATTTACTGAAATAACGTCACACCATGTAGGTACTTAATTGTTTAATGATTAAATATAGCAGTTAATTCATCTTCAAGATTTCATTAAGCATAATAAATATACCTATTACATATTTTAAGTTTTACGATAAAAATTATTTTATACTCCACATCCTTCTTTTCAAACACATTTTGTACTACAATATAATAACATCATTGATAGTATATCTCAGATTTCTATCTAACAAATGCAAAATGAAATAAAATGAAGTGCTTATTCGCAAACACGTACTATTCAGTAGGTACATAAAAACCTTGAAACAGTCTTTTTACTTGTATGTACCAGGTGTCTCTAAATTTTGTGGATTTATTCAGACAGATTTTCCTTCATTCAGTTAATTACACTACGCCAAGTGTATTATAATTAAAACATAGGTAATTGTAGTGAAACTGCAACTCTTCTGAATTGTATTTATGACACAGAATTGTTTTCAGCAGATATAAAGTGTAAAGTTACCTGGTATATAGAAAAATTATGTTGATTTCCATAAGAAAAATGTATTTTGGGTATTCAGATAATAGACAATCTTAAGAACCAATATATTTTAGACTGACTAGTAATAATTAATATTTTCTATTATTTCCCCAAATTTGTTTTAATTGCTACTAAATATTATTCTAGATATAATTTTTCTTCAAGACATTCAAGATAACTATTGTGTGCTATATTTCTAGTTGACAATAAAAATATTAATATTTAATCAAAGAAAATATTTTATTCTGATTCGTCTACATTTAAATATTATATCTAGATATTGATATATTTACACTTATTTTAGAAGATTACTGTTACTGACTTAACGAACTTCAGACGAAATAATATATTTTGAATAGAAAATTAGAAAAGCCTTGGAAATCTCTAATTTTTCAAGAGTTTAACTGTACTGGAAAATCCGATCAAAACAGCGAAATACCCCATGGACGTTTAATTTGTATTCATCTAAACGTCTCTTCATGATATTCAATTATTATTAAAGTTATATTGCTAATATTTATCGAATTATCCACTACGTATAAATGACTGTTTCAAATTTGACGAAAATAATTGAGATCTTGTTTTATAATGCTGGATTAAAAGTTGTTCCAGGTTTAAACTAAGTTTCCAGTAAGACAAGCTTCCAATATTCGGGGTTTAAACTGAGGACAAGATAATGGGCTTTGTAAAACTGGCCAATAGGGGAACAGAGATTAAGATAGTCGTTGACAGAGGAGGATCGGTAAATGAGACAAAATTTTGCGGCGTACTGTAACCCTCAGAAAATTATTTTTTACATGTTAAAAGTATTCAATGGAGTCGATCGTTTGTTTTCTACAGAAAGTTTAACCATACTTGGTTAAACTTTCATGTCTATTAAAGCACAATTAATTGTTGTTAAATATGGTCATATGTAACCTTACCGTATCAGTTAAGTAAGTCATACAAATCGGAAATTTGCAGAGGATGAGTAGATGTGTGGGAGCGATCACTGTTCAGAGTTAGAAGTATTTCTTTAAACCTAAATACATGATAGTCTACTGATTTCGAGGGTATTTATCTGATATCACACACAGTGTCAAATATACAATCATTGAAATCAGTCAATATGAATCTTTTCAAAGACTTTCTATGTTTTGAATGATAATTCTATTAGGTTTTGACTCACCAATAAGTAGATTTTGCCAGGTTTATATATTTGATATAGATCTACTGACTTAGAACATGGTAACATTCCACAACAGTTATAGATAATATCATAGTTCGATAGAATATACAAAACATAAAAAGATAAAGTTCATTTATTCACCATTAAGAATATGGTTGGTATGTGGAAAATTCTATATAGATCACTTATTGCAGGGAACTGAATTAACATTTCTTTTATAATTAAGGGGGCAGATGTTCGAAAGGTAATTTCTAAACCTACTCTTTGACAGACTATTAATGTTCATGCATAGTAAGTATATTGATATTTTATTGCTTATTAATGTATTTGTGTAGCAAGTCTATTTTTGGTTTTCTGTAAAAAATAATTTTTTGAGGTCAACTGAAATTACATCCGGTAATAAAGGCAAAATTTCGCCTTTATTACCGGTCCTCCTGTAGTGTGATATTTATTCTATACGTAGTGCAACTCCTTATTGCTTATTTAACATTAATTTTCAGATTGTCTCAGCCACTTCTAATTACGACATTTCTCAAATACTATGAACCAAACCAGACAGAGATGACTAAAAATGACGCCTGCATGTACGGAGGACTTATAGTCTTGTCAACCCTGTTGATAGTCTTAACTGCACATAATTATATACTTCGCGTTATGCACTTAGGAATGAAAATAAGGGTCGCAACGTGTTCCTTGATATATAGGAAGTCTTTGAAATTGAGCAGGTCTGCCCTAGCGGAATCGACGATAGGCCAAATGGTTAATTTATTATCTAATGATGTTGGAAGATTTAATCAGGCCGCCACTCATATACATTACTTATGGATAACACCAGTCGAAATGGTTGTAGTTAGTTTTCTGATATACACTTATGTTGGTGTCACTGGACTGGTTGGAACTTGCTTTCTATTTTTATTCACGCCCTTACAAAGTGAGTGAACGCGTTACAAATTTACTAGATCGTTATCACTGATGAGATAAGAAAACATATCTTTTATTCATGCTGCCACTAAAAATTTCCAACATATAAATATATGCTTGGCGTTACATTATAAAACACTGAATTTTTATATCACGACCTAAAGCTGTTAAAGAATATAAAATCTACATAAATACAATTTAAGTGTATTTTTATACAAACTCTTTAGATTAATAAAAACAAAAATAACAGAGATATTAACATTACTATTCTATGAACATTAATATAGATATACTCTGTATATATTATAAACAGTACGGATTATAAATATTGAGGATAGGATTATAAAATTTATACTATTTGAATATATTTGAGTGTATATAAGGCTTCTACATAAGTTTATGTCACGAAAATTAACGACTTACGTCTACTGTCATTAATATTACAAATTCTCAATCAATAGTTTACAAAAAGGCTGTGACTAGAGTCCAGCGTCGGGACCCAGGTCAAGTCCCGAATAACGTCATAAAATGACGTCATAGGTAGGGTTTTGGGACTGATATTCCGCCCCGACGCGGGACCCTCATCCGGTCCCGAATTTATAAGGAGAACCGTACCTTCGTTAGTTACAAGCATTATTTACATACATGGTGCCCGAGTTCCAAACATCCAAACTTCACAGACATGTAGGCGATCTCATTCTGAGTAAATAAATTCCTACTTTTAAAACATGATGTATTGACAACATTTTTGCTCTCTTGTAAGTTTGCGATTTCTTGAATGGTTTTCGAGATATTCTCATTTCTTGCGCATGGTGCAAGATGTTTGTGCTATAACGTATCTCTCTAAAACTCCTTCATAAAGGAAGAATATAATAACAAATGTTTGTAGATCCTTACCCTAGATGCACTTAGAGTATACTCAGTTACTCAAACTGTTATTTCCTCAAAAATTATGTCCTCAAAAAAATCTATTTGGATTCCTAAGGGAAACTAGACAGTCAACTTATTTTTCTTACAATTATGCATTATAAGGTCACATTTTGCATAAATTTTTGACTTTAAGTGTACCTATCTAAAATGTTTTAAAAACATTTTGCTCACATTTTTGTTCCATGTGCAAAAATTTTGCAGCATGCGAAGAAATTATAATATCTCGAAAACCGTTCGAGATATCGCAAATTTACAAGAGAAAAAAAATATTGCGAATATATCATGCTTTAAAAGTAGTGTATAGACACACGTCAGTAGCGTACGACAAAAAAGTTCTAGTGTTTGAAATATTGCCCGGACCTCAGAAAATGAACATCCAGAATATCACTGACCACAAAAATAATAGGATATATTAGCCTTGCTTCCGTAAACAAGTATAAAAAATTTGAAAATTGTATCTCCATCTTTTCGGAAAATATTAATGAAAATAAAAAGAAATAGTTGAATTTCAACACCTTGTATCTCCCTTAGGAAACCAGGTAATAGGTATGTTTATAGGAACTTTTTTACTCGGAATAAGATTGTCTACATGTCCGTGAAGTTTGGATGTTTAAAAATCGGACACCATGTATACCATGTATGTAAATAATGTTTGTAACTAGCGAAGGTGCGGTTCTCCTTATAAATTCAGGGCCGGACGAGGAGCTCCTTATGGCGCCGGGGCGGTATGTAAGTCCCAATAAAGCTACTGATGACGTTATTTAGTGACGTTATTCGGGACCGGATTCTGGTCCCGAGTCGGTAAGGAATATCAGTCCCGAAACGCTACCTAGGACGTCATTTTATGACGTTATTCGGGCCTTAACCTGGATCCCGAGGCGGGACTCTAGTCACAGCCTTACAAAAATTGCGTTTAATGAATATTTTTATATAATGCGTAGATACTCGGAAAACTTCTAAGAGGCAGTTTGCGAATAAAATGTATTTAAATCTCATATTATTGATCCTGTATAGAATAGACAATAACAATATGTAAACATTACATGTAAATAAAACTACTTATATAACTATACCATTACCATGCTTTCGGTCAATATATTTTTATAGATATAGTGAATAAGTTATGTTTTTTTTTTATTATAAATAAATAGTGTCGCGCAACCCGAATGATATTTATTAAATTGCAACTTATTTGATTTTCTTTAATTTCATAGCACTTAGAAAGATCTTTACTGTTGAATTGATCATTTATTTCATTTTCATTTTAATTTTTCTTTTAGTGTATTTGGGCAAGAAAACTTCTCAGTATAGATTGAGAACAGCTTTACGAACTGATGAAAGGGTTCGGTTGATGAGCGAAATAATAAATGGAATACAAATTATCAAAATGTATACTTGGGAAAAACCATTTGCAAAACTAGTGGAACTATCGAGAAGGCAAGTAATAATATTTAAGAACGAAACATTTTTCTATTAATACATTATTAACCATTTTTTATAAATTATATCAGTTAAAAATTATACATTCTTACTAAAATGTTTTTTATTTTTTTTTAACAATACGTGTATTGCAGGAAAGAAATGCAGCAAATCCGAGCTACATCTATGATACGAGCCATAGTGATGTCCTTTAATTTAATTTTAAATAGAGTGGCTGTATATTTATGTATCTTAACATACGTACTAACAGGGAATACAATTTCCGCTACTTTTGCATACACGATATCATCATTTTATGGTAATTTAAGAGATGCGGTAACAAAGGCATTCCCAAAAGCTGTAACACACCTTGCAGAAACTAATGTATCCGTGAAGAGAATACAGAAGTTTTTATCCTACGAAGAAATAGAAGATAACGAAAGTAAATACCCCGAAAAATTTGAAGATGGGATAAACAGTGCTTTGCTAGTAAATCCAGTAAGTAAAATTTCTAGAGTTTACCTGAAAAATGTTTCTACAAAATGGATAAAGTCATCTGATAACACATTAGAAAATATTACGTTTGAAGCAGCTTCTAGTCAATTGGTTGCAATAGTAGGACCTGTAGGAGGGGGAAAAACTACCTTATTACATGTTATTTTAAGGGAGTTGTCTCCTGTTGAAGGTTCTGTGAGTGTGGAAGGTTCTTTATCTTATGCATCTCAAGAACCATGGTTATTTGGTGGCAGTGTTAGACAGAATATTGTATTTGGTGAGAAATTTATTCCCAAAAAGTATGAAGAAGTTATTAGAGTATGCGCTTTGGAAAGAGATTTTGATCTATTTCCCTATGGAGATCGAACGCTTATTAGTGATAGAGGTGTAACCCTTAGTGGCGGACAGCGTGCTAGAATTAATTTAGCTAGAGCTATTTATAAAGATGCAGATATATACTTGTTAGATGATCCCCTATCCGCTGTTGACACACACGTGGGTAAACAATTGTTTGACGACTGTGTCTGTGGTTATTTACGAAACAAATGCGTAATTTTGGTTACTCATCAACTGCAATATTTAAGTCATGTACAAATAATTTACTTACTTCAAGATGGAAAAGTTGAAGCTTCGGGGTCCTACGCAGAGCTTCAAACATCTGAAGGTGAATTTACGAAACTTTTAGTTAGCCACGATGCTGAAGAAGAAGAGTCAAATAGAAAATCCAAAAACATTAAGGAAACCAAAGATGAAGAGAAATCAAACAAAGATGCTCCAATACGAGAAAGAGAGGAAAGAGGTACGGGAGTTATTTCTAGTTATGTCTATAGAAATTATATTAAAGCTGGAGGAAACTGGTTAAAAATTATTTTATTAATAACAGCATTTATCGTTTCACAAATTTCTGGAAGTGCTACCGACTACTTTATAACTATATGGTAAGTTGTTTGTTTTATTTATAAAGAAAATACATTTTCTAATCATTCCATTCTGGGGTAAATGTCGATTTAAAATACAAGACGAACAGTATGTCGGAATGGTATGTTTACAAGAATAATATAGGTTTTATTTTAAATTACTTGAGGTCCAGCTGTTGGTTAACTTAATTATGTATATGCTTTCAGGGTTAATTTAGAACAATGGAGGCTAATAAACAATGGAAAATTAACTCATAATAACGAG
This sequence comes from Rosalia funebris, assembly GCA_037954035.1. Taxonomy (NCBI): domain Eukaryota; kingdom Metazoa; phylum Arthropoda; class Insecta; order Coleoptera; family Cerambycidae; genus Rosalia; species Rosalia funebris. The sequence continues at coordinate 5,237,776 of JAZFAV010000010.1, read as the reverse complement.
ACATCTTCAAATAGCACTAATGAAGATATTAGTATACGGAGTCCTCTACAATATTTTTTGGACTCCGTGTTAACTGTGGAAATGTCGATCTTTATTTATTCATTTTTGGTCATTGCAACTACAGTTATAACGATTACAAGATCTATATATTTCTATAGATACTGCATGAAGGCTTCTACAAAGTTGCATAACTTAATGTTCGATAAAATTGTGTACGCTACTATGAGATTCTTTAACAGGAATCCTTCTGGAAGAATTCTTAACAGATTTTCAAAGGACATTGGAATTATTGACGAAGCACTGCCATTAACTATTTTGGATACTGTTCAGGTTAGTATAACAAAAGAGGTTAATTTATGCATTTAATAAACTGTTTTAATAGTATGAAGAGAATATTAAATTATGCGATGAAATTTTTATAATCATAAAGCATGTAGATAAATAACATCATTCACATTTTGTTATTAAATTATTTTGGACTAATTTAATACTCTTGTCGACCATTTCATAGTTGGAAAATTATTAAGAAGACCAAAAATTTTATTTTTCTGAAGTACAATTAGCACAAGATTTGAATGGAAATGATTCCCAGATTGTTCCTTAGAGTTTTGCGAGGAAAATCTTCTCATATCTTCAATTCTTTTTTATTCGATTGAAATAATACATCATCTCAACTATAGATATTAGTGTGAAAATAATCTTCACTGGATTCAATACTCACATAGCCAGTGTTAAGGTAAAGAATGGGATGAAATGATAAAATTTTTTTTAGAGCCGTACTTTTTAAAAAAAAAATCTTATTGCTGCTAGATATTTAGAATTTCTATGTTTCAACTTCGATCCAGCTTTATTAGTTCTGTATCCAATATTTTTGATGTTCCCAGTCAATAAATTTTATTAGAATATTGCTAAGGCAAAGAATATTTGCTCTTTCAAACGAATAGCTCGATAGGAATAAAATGAATCCATCCATCACATTCACCTGATTTGAACCTCTTGGATTTCTTATCGTGGAATTATTTAACATTATGAGTTTAATTTAACAGGCCATACAACTTAGAAGATTTTAAACAACGAATTTGAATTTAAATAGAAAATATCAGTCTGGAAATTATTGAATGCTCGAACGAATTCAAAGTATTTACACGAATACTGGTCAACGTCAGATTTTTAAAGGAGGATATTTCGAGCAACTTTAAAATTTCTGTAAAAAATGTGGTCGTATTTGTTTTCTACTTACATTTTTCGGAAAAAAGTTTTATAATATGTAATTTGAATCAAATGACAAATGTGATTTGGACCTTTCAGATTTTTGATCATGGGACTACGTAACATTACGAGTATATTTTAACAGGCCATATAACTTTGATTTGAAGCAAGAAATTTGAATTGGAAAATATCATTGTAAAAATTATTGAACGTTCAACTTAAAGTATTTACACGTATACTAGTCTAAGTTAAATATTTAATGGAGGACATTTCGAATAACTTGTAAATCTGTAATAAATAAGGCCGTATTGGCTTTCTATTTATATTTTCGGCAAATAATCCTATAAAATGTAAATGGAAATCCCTAATATGGGACACAATCATTTAATAACAAAATTCAGAATATTGTTAGAAAATCTACTACTAGGCTGTGTGTAAAATTAACTTTGGCATCTTGTATGATAGTGTAACTGTTGTTTAGTGGATTTTAATATGTAATTTTGTTTTCCAGCTTGCGTTAACTGTTACAGCAAATTCACTAGTTATAGGTTCCTTGAACCCATGGATTTTTGCACCAACTCTCGTGATTTTAGTCATATTTTACTACTTAAGAGTTGTATTTCTAGCTACTAGCAGAGATATAAAACGAGTAGAAGCCGTCAGTAAGTCGCGATTGTTTATAATACACTTCGATAGACTATATGAATATTTCACTTCTAGCACGCAGTCCAATTTACACACATTTATCAGCATCTTTACAAGGGTTAACTACAATACGAGCTTTTGGAGCGCAAGAAGTATTAAAAAGGGAATTTGATAACTATCAAAATCAAAACAGCGCCCCGTCATTTATGTTTTTGGCAGCCAACAGAACGTTTGGATTTTGGTTAGATTTTCATTGTGTGATATATGTAGGATTAGTTATAATAAGCATCCTCTTTATTGAAACTGGTACGTATACATTCTATAATATGCAACGCGATTTATATAATTTTTGTCTCAAAAACTGAAGTTTAAGTTTTTATGAAAATAAAAGACTTCTTTAAATTTTAAAGAAATGAATAAAAGCACCGATCGAAATATTGTTTTTAGAAATATTTGGTGGAAACGTAGGATTGGCTCTGACTCAGTCTATTACTCTAACTGGAATGTTCCAATTTGGTATGAGACAATGGAGTGAATTGGAAAACAATATGACGTCAGTAGAACGAGTTCAGGAATATACCGAGGTAATACCAGAGAGAGATAATAAAGCGACAGAACCTCCTAAATTTTGGCCTGAAAAGGGAGGCATTAAATTCAATGGAGTGTCCTTGCGATATTCTCCTGAAGATCCGTATGTCCTCAAAAATCTTAACTTTGAAATAAAAGCTAGGGAAAAAATCGGCATCGTTGGAAGAACAGGTGCAGGAAAATCGTCACTTATTGCCGCTATATTCCGTTTAGCGGATATAGAGGGAACGATCTGGATAGACAACATCAATACCAAGGAGGTTGCTCTCCCAACACTACGGTCAAAAATATCTATTATACCTCAAGAACCGGTGCTTTTCTCAGGAACGCTCAGAAGGAATTTAGATCCATTTGACGAGTATAATGATGAAGTAAGTGTTATAATATATAGTAAGTTGCAAGCTACTGGGTGAATTCTTTTATATTTGTGGCTGATTTTATGTCAAAATGAGGTAAATTTGTTTACCTCATTGTTTATAGGTACCTAACATGCAATAATACCGTATTGCGAATGGTATTGAATGGTAGGATATACCAGGTATACAGACGTTAATTGTAAGACAAGCTATAAAGTGGCTGCCATATATGATCTCTTCAATCAATGATGATAAAAAGATAACATATTGTTTTTACAATTTATGGCTGGATCCTATTATTCTAGGGCTATTAATATAATGAAAACCTGTATTGATTTTTTCATTTGTTATATACTTGATATTTAGTAACAAACTTTAATAAATCAATATATCAAAAAGTTGGTGCAGTTACTTGTAAAATACTGATTTAACAAGAGCAAGACCGGGAACGCCGACTTGACTATATGATCGAGTTCGCATTTAATAATACGTTAGAGCTTTTATGAGTATATTGCTTGGTATCCCAATTAATTAAGAACATTACGTAGACGCGTAATTAAGAATAATATTAAATAATTAGCAACTTGTATAAAATTAATACTAGCCAAATGAATCGGATATAAGTATTATATGTATATATATATATATATATATATATATATATATATATATATATATATATATATATATATATATATATATATATATATATATATATATATATTATAACTAGAGCGCCTTATACCTATGAGACGGAACAGAGACGGACTAACAATCATACGCTGCCGATGCCCATTTCAATAGCAACGACATTTCCACCGCATGTTTCATAGAGGCCTGTTGTGGGTTTGTTTTCACCTCATCGCTGTTTTAACTCTTTACACAGCCTCGCGGATCACGTCGTAAGTTTAAATTTATCGTTTCAAATTGCCCGTCAAGAATAGGAAAAAGTGTGAGATTTTCTATGTATGCATAGAAGAAAGAATGAGGCAGCATTCGGAGGGAGAAGGATGCACTTTACACGCGGCTAAATCGAACTCTGTGTACATTCACATTCAATATATATTCATCGATATTTACTCTTTAAGGCTCTCAATATGACTGAGTAAAGATCAGGCTATTTACTGCGAATCTAGTGGGCGGTCCGATATCGCAGTTTTGACACTTGTGCCTATTCTTGACGAGCTTGTATGATAACATGAGACTTGTTCCTATTCTGGACATAACTTGTATGATTAAAATGCCACGAGATAAAGAATATAGACCAGAATTACTGCAAATCTGGACTGATAATGACCTGAGTTGTTTGCTGATATGTGTATTAGAATAAATGATTTATTTTGTAATGTGTATGAACGAATTATTAATTTGTATAAAAAAAGTAATATAACAAGACCTGTGAAAAGCCATGTAGCAATCACAATAATGATGTCCCTGTATTTTTCTAATACGTAACATTGAATTGGCAAGTGATACTCCGTTACATAAACTGAAGAATACACAATGCGTCAGATTCGAGAAAAAAATATATGTATATATAAACTACACTAAGAAACAAATATGTTGACAAGATATGCGAAGACCTATTGCAAAATACTCGCAACCACTTTGGGGAAAATTTGGGTACTTCATTATAGACGAAACAATTGTTGCATGGGGATGTTCTGTGGCAAATTTGGTGGTTTTCTAAGATGTTAGACAGAACCACCGATATTATATTTAGAAACTTTTCTAAATATAATACATTATTATAGTAGAATTATTTTATGAAGACCAAGTCGGCAATAAATCGTGCGACAGAGGCAGATGAATGTCTGACTTTCTTCCATACCAATCCAATCTGAGTAAGAGACACAGACCTGCCTATAAATCAATTACGCGCGCGCTTTAAAGGTGACCTAAGTAAAATTCTTTTACTGCATTCGCGTGAGAGAAGGTAAGCTATACATTGCTCTTTATCGCACGGTTTATTGCCGACTTGCTCTTCATAAAATAATTCTACTATACATGTGCAGCTAGCACATATAACCGAATAACAGAAACAATCAGAGACGGTTTCTTTTTACTTAACGAGGTACTAGTGAGTGTGAAAGAAAATTTTGTAAAAGTCTCTACTCGGAGAGACACATTTAGAGAAGCTCTTCCAGATATACCTTTATCTCCTGAACTAGTTATCACCTCCAGATGGTGTACTTGATTAGAAGCTGTAGCTTATTATGATAAGTTATTATAATAAGCTACAAGGTTTTTCTAACAGCTTATCCAAACGTGTCTCTTCGAGTAGGCGATTAACAACAATGTATCAATTAAATGTCAACTGGTACATCAAATAAGTATTGTAGTTTTAAATTTAAATAAATTTATTTTTAAAACGGTATATAACAAAGGTTTCTTTACCTCTGAAACAAAAACATTTTTTCCATTTATTGTATGAATTATAAACTATTCGTAGTACCATATACAATAGCTTTTTTATTTAGCTGTTTTATTTATGTTTTTTATTTTTAATAGCAAAATTTGATTAGATCAATTATAATTTTTAGATTTAAACACGTTACTTAAATTGCATTGGCAAATTATTCGCTCTTAATATTGATATAACTACTAGTTACTGAATATGATGTAATATAATATCGAAATTACAACAAAAATTCGTATCATATTCTTTTTAAGATCTTATTAATGAACAGCATTCAATATTAGATTCGATATGTTACACTATGTTTTCATTTAATTTCTTATTAGCTATTATAAGTATTAGTAGAAAACTTCAAGTATTAATGTAATAAGTTAAAGTTATGAAACTAAATTTCCAAAGCACCTTTTGAGGATGTGTCTTCTCAGCCAGAGACGCTTTGTATAATATTTCTGATACTTTGGATTTGTTATTCATGCAACTGGAGTGTTCATTTATATTTATGTATAAAGGTTTATTCCAAAACATATCTCAGAAAACTAGTTAAAACTAGTCTGAAATAATTCGACCGGTTGAATTCAGGTTCTGATTTAACATCTAACTAATTTAAAGAAAGCCAGTTGGTAAGAAGTAGTTCAGGATTTTTGTTGCAAATTAAGAACTATAAATTTTTATGTATTAATTCTATTTTATATTACAGATAATATGGAGCGCCTTGGCAGAGGTTGAACTAAAAAATGCGGTATTAGACCTACCCGCAGGTTTAGAAAGTAAAATGTCCGAAGGAGGTTCCAACTTCAGCGTTGGACAAAGACAATTACTATGTTTAGCAAGAACAATCATCCGCAATAATAAAATACTTATACTTGACGAAGCTACTGCCAATGTTGATCCTCACACAGATGGGCTTATACAAACCACAATTAGACAAAAATTTGCCGATTGCACAGTATTAACCATCGCACATAGATTACATACTGTGATGGATTCAGATAAGGTCCTGGTCATTGATGCCGGCGAAGCGGTTGAATTTGATCATCCCTATAACTTACTACAAAATGAATGTGGCATGTTTTATGGATTGGTTCTGCAGACCGGCAAGGCGATGACTGAAAACCTGACTGCTATTGCGAAAAATAATTATACCAATGTATTGTCTTAGACGTTATTATTCAATATGATGTGTGATATATAATTAAAACCGAATTATATGAAGCTTTAGGGAAAAGGTTTTAAAAAATGAACAAATCTATAAATGAAATTAAAGAATACTGAAGTTATGTAAAATGTAGCAATAAACTATACACATTGACTGTTCTTATTTTTATTCCCATATCCCATATACACTAATGTGTAGTAAAAATACCGTTTAGTTTTTCACAGTACCATTTCATTTTAAGGCTTTTGCTAGCTATTGACTATTTGTATACAGGTTAGTTTCTGACAAATAGGGACAGTTTGTAATATACACAATCCTCAGTGTTAACCATGTTCATATGCTTATCCATATATATGGGGCATCTCGTCTTCTGCTGGCGGTCTCCGCAGAAGGGGGTAAAAGGGCCACCCGGTCGATATTTGACCTCCTTAAACTCGTTATTTATTCATATGCTTATTGCCATCATTTTCTCTACTACAATATACGATATTTTACGTTTATTTTTAGTAAATACTAGTTAATGATGGCGAATGTGTAATTTACTTTTATTCGGATTATGTTTGTATGAACTTTGTACAAGAAAATGCTTGAAAAACCTGTTTCTGGCAATTGTTTGCTGTTATTTACGTTTCGCGTGTTTATATATTATTTCCTGGTCCTGAAGATTCTCTCCAGTATCTGTGCACTCATCGGTCTTCCGGTATTTGATTTGCTTGGTCGACGTTACCATCGGTCCGAGTCTAGTTGAATGTGGTCGAGTTCGTTGTTATTATCATATGTCCAAATCTGCACGAAAATATTTCATTGTGAGTATTGTCTATATTAATTGTTCTTAAGTTGTAATTTGTTCACTCTGCATCTGTGTTGTGTAGAATTTGTTAGCTAGTTTTTTTATGTGTTGTACTTGTGCTATATCATGTAGTCTTTGAATATTTATGTGTCTGCTTGCGTTAGTTGATAGTCTTCCTGTATTATTTTGTGTCGTCTGTAGTCTTAGATACTATGTTTTAGATATGTTGTGTCATATCGGACAGGCGTATGTGATGATGGGTCTTAGCATTACTTTATAGATCAATAGCTATTTTTTGTTGAAAGTATACTTCTTCTGTTAGAGTAGATACAGCTTGTTCATTATAATATAATACCTTTGTACCACATTTTACCTATTGATCATTGTTTATTCATTGTCATCTAATTGTCTATCTAATGCAACGCCAAGCTATTTTACTGCTCTAGATTCTGCTATTTGTATATTATTATTTATGTGTATGATATTTATTATTCTAAAGTTGTTATAGTTACTTAGGTATATTCTCGTTATAGTTATTTATTCTGTTTTTACTGGATTGATCTTAGCTTTCCATGTGTCTAAATATGGATGTAACTTTTGCCAATAACATATTATTTTTTCAATAGCTGTCTGTGCATTAAAAGAACTGCTATATATTGCTACCTCACTTCGTCGGCGTGTTGAACAAGGGAGGTGTTCGGGTAAATTGGGATGTTAGAGACGTATAGGGTGTATAAGATAGGCGACACACTGTTTCCTGGGCGACTCCTGCTGTTATTGCTTTTGATTATGATAATCTATTATTTACCGTTTATAATATTTTCCTATTTGCGAGATACGTTTTATTACAAAGATTATGTGATAGGACATATTAACTTTACCATTTTTACGAGAAAGCCCTTATCAAAGGCCCTCTCGACATCTAGAAATATTGCGACCTATTTTTTGTTGAAGGACTGTACAACATCCTGCGTTATTTTTGCAAGCACGTGTACAGTCACGTATTCCCGTCTAAAGCCCAATTTTACGCTAGGAATAATGTTTTTGATCGATTATCTCAGTTTAATTAGAAATATTTTTTTTTGATACCTTCGAGAGCGAATTTGTTAAGTGCGATCGGTCGGTAGCTTTTCGCGTTCACAAAATACTGTACTCGATACAGATTTCGCCAACTATGCTGACAATACCAGGAGATGAGTGTTTTAATTCTATTATAATATAATATATAATATAATTAATTTTAATGTTAGTTATTTTTCATTATAGAATAGTTATTTTTCATTTCCCTCTCACAAAACGCTTTCTTTGTAGGAGGGATGATGAAATCTTAATTAAAAAAAGTAATTTAAAAAGCAAAAGTGGGTAATAATTAAAATTGTTTATAGATCCCAATTATTGCTTGGATTGTTGTTTCCTCCATGTGGATATATTAAAAATTACTCACAATGAAACATTGTGCAAGTCTGTAATATTTCAATAAAATGTTATTGTTATATTCATCCATCTATTATACGTTTAAATTATTATAAGAAATAAGAATATAAAAATAAATGCAATAGTTCACTCAAAACATTAAGATTAATTTTATATTCTATGTCAAAAAACACATTTATTATAATGTGGATTGGCAAAATAAATCACTAGAAACTATTTTAAAAACACATACCATGTTATGGATGCACGAAAGAAAGAATAACGTTTAAATTTAATGAAAACCTAAAATTAATCCGAAATTGTGAAATTTCACAGTTACGCTTACTGAAACGTACCTAATTCAGTCCTACACATGAATTATTTACCTTTTCTAGAGTTTATTAGATTATTCAATATAAAGTTTTCACCCACAGTATCGGTTCAATACTGACTCAAAAATATTTATTACTGTCGTGTTCATAATACACAAAAAAAAAGAAAAGAGAATGAAAAAGAAAACTTTTGAGTCATCAATTGTGTTTTCTTTGATGAATTAAGAGCCGCCTTCATTGCATTTCAGGAAAAAATTGTAAAATGGAAAAATACAGCGGATAAATACAGCGGACTTATTAAATGAATAAATGTTTCAGATGCCATCAATATTGTTAACTTAGTTTGACATAAATTTAATTTAGAGATTTTAATTTTATTATTTTTGTCTTTATTTTAGTCATCTAAATTTCTAATAAAAGGATAAAAATAAACTGATCCTATTGAAATATTACACACCTGCTTAATGCATTATTCCTTAACCTTTTTTTAAGAACATATTTAATTATCTTTAATAGGAAGGTTATTTCTTTTTTATAACCTACGTTATAAAAAAGAAAATTAAGACAAAATAACAAAGGGCAATGTTAAAAGTCAAGGTCTAATGTAATAGGCAAAAGGCTTAATGCAATAGGCAAAGGGTTTGAAAGTATGTATATATTCTTATTCAGTTTATCTTTCTGAATAAATTTTCTTAAAATCATATATTATATCTTCTGCAGAAAAATGATTTTACTAATGGAAAGAATAACTTAATTTGTAAATTGATTTGATTTTTTCAAACTAAAATTATATATAGCACAACTTAGTTTTTACCTAAGCAAGGCTGAATAACCAGAACATGAAATTTCAAATAAAATATTTTGAAATGTTTTCATCTACATACATGGCTCCATCAGGGATCACAGTTGAATACATAAAATGGACATTAAACGTATGTATATAATGATCTGTTTGATGAGAAATGTAAGACGCAAAGAACATAAATCTAATGCATGAATGACCATTTCATAAAGCAAATAAAGAAAATATTATGATAAAATTTTGATATTTAAAGAATACTAATACTTTTATGATAGCTAAAGTTTATGTTTGTTTTTAGATTATAAGTGGATAATGGACTGACATGAATAAGTAACTATTTGCTTATATAATAATTAGCAACTGTGGCGCGTGTGAATAAAACTAAATATATTCCTTTTTATTTCATCAAGATGAGATCTTGCAATATATTTCATGATAGAAGGTATTTCATGATAGTTGAATTTTCTATAATAATTACAATAATTATTATGGATTTATCACTAAGGAATAGATTAAGTGAACATAATGGATTAGAAGTACGGTGTTGCATTAAATACTTCGATGCAAATAGAAACAAAAAATGAGAGTCAATTCGCATTAATCTCGTGTTCCTTTTAAATAATGGCTAAATATTTAATGGTTAAATAAAATATAAATGCATCGTATGTGTCGGGAACGAGGACAGAGAAAAATTTAATAATAAAACAGTTACAGGTAGAGAAGTTGATCAAAACAGCGACAGGATGGCATCGTATTCTCTCCTAATATGTTTCAAGAAAAGTACTGCTATAGGAAGGAAATCACTTACTCATAATATGAGTTTTATATTTTTTTTGTTATTCTTTTTGCTAATTTCGACTTTTGTAAAAAGCTCGACTTACTGTAGATGGGTAAACTAATGTACCAAATGATGTCTTAATCTGATATGTTAATTCTTTTAAACTGATATCTGGTTCTGTATATACTGTACGACTTATAATTTTTTCTTCAGTGAAAGTAAGTTTTCTGGTCGCCCAGGTATTGGGTTGCTCTGTATACTTTCTTTGTCTTCAAAACGCTTTATAACCGACTGAATGGACACACGAGATCTCTGTGTAACGAATGCAATCTCACTGTAAGATTTTCCTTAATTTCGTAAACTTAATATCACTTTTCTTTCTGCGACGGGCAACTGTCTCTCTATTTTTCAGAAGACATTTTGTATTTATAGGTTTAAATTTAATTTACATAACAAAATAGTAAGGTACAGTATACCTCAACAACTGAACATGTATATAAGCCTATTACAAACGTCGGAAATTGATACAACTGTTACTTCTTCTGGAAGTTACATAACTGAATGTAAATATTTATTTAATTACAAAAATTGAGTTTCGCAATATGGGTCATATTAGTTGCCCATTACATTTACAAATTTTATTTACTTGAACTGAAGACTTTATGAACTAAATTATATGTAATAATTGACGAATAGTATTCTGCTAGAACACTATTCGTTGTTAGAAGACACTTAATATGTCAGCATTTTATTACGTTCATGGTTCAAGGTGCATACATAGATGTAAAGTACAAATCTTACTCAATTCTGTACTTAACAAAACAGAGTAATTCATTCTAGTTTCCAAACATTCTAGTTTCATTTTCAAATAAATATTATTCTTGTAATGTCAATATACAGTTTAGCCAACAGTTACATATTAACAGAATGGAGGTTATAGGTTAAAAATGTTATGATGACATCACAACTCAAAAAGAACCAAATATAAAATCAAACACAAAATATAAAATGACGCTAAATTTGTACGTCAATAAATGTCGTCTTGAAAAATAAGATTGAGGTGATTTAAAGCTTCTCAAGAAATAATTGAATAAAAAAATTGTGACTTTCAACAACGAAAACCTTACTAACTTTACTACTAACTTGTATAAATATAACATAATTTTATCTCATCATCCGCCACCACAATATCATAATCACGCAAAACAGTTTTTATTAAATATTTTGTCTGATAAAATGTTTGATAACATTCTCCATATACATATATTATTGAAATATAATATGGTACTTCACTTCGTATCCAAGGACAATAAAGAATAGTGTAAAGTATGTATATTCAGTTATTAGTTTTATATCCTACAAGTTTTAGTTTAGTGTAGTCTAGAAGCAAATAAATAGGAGCACTATTCGTAAGTATTGTATATATTTTTTGAAGTTTAATGTGGTTCTGTTACCAATAACTTAAATTATAACATCATCATAAGCATCTTCTAGTATCATATAGTTAAAATATAAATGATTTATTATTAAAAAAAAAATGAAGTATAAGATTCGTATAGAGTGGGAACATCTAACATGGAATCTATTCTCTATTTAAATGAAATAACGAAATATTAGTACAACGTTATTTAAGATTTTACGTTTAAAAATGATTTAAGTATTTCTATAGGAATGGGTCTAGTTGAGATACTGATTTATTCTCTGTTAGATATTCACACTATTCTAGTTATTTAAATAAACTACATATATATGTAGTATACGTATGTATGTAAATATAAATCGCGTTTGAATCACTTTACTGGTCCTTGAAACTTGTATTGCATTCAACTAAAACAACTACAATATCATACTTGTTCAGTGGCAGATCTAAGCATATTTTAGGAGGGTGTCACATGATACTACATTTTAAAATGCTAAATAGAAAACGGAAATAGAAGAAGTAAAAACTTATATTTTGTATTTATCATATGCGAAACAGCATTTGCCCACACCTAATGTGATTTTAACAGGGGCGTAGCATATATGGATACGAGTGATGCATCGCATCTCTTAAAACATTGTCAAATTAGTGTTATTTAAAAGTTCAATCGATTTATTTAATTATTAAATTTTTTTTATTATTTTAAACCGACCGCAAGCATACATTAATTATTTTAAACGCTACCGCCAACTTTTTTATTTAAAATCGGCCGTAAAGGTGCCCAAAATTATTGGTGACTCTCGCCATAACATAAGGAAGATTTGGAAGCGCTGTTTCAGGAAAATGAAAATGAAGAATGGGATCAACAAACCATTATTTGGGCTAGAGGTCTTTTAACTTTATTGCGCGACTTCTTTGCGAGTCTGCTTAACATTCTACAGAAAAAAATTTCAGATGTTAGTTACTGAAATACAAAGATCGCCGATTTCAAATCACATATTCAAAAAATGAGAAATGAGTTTAGTACCAAGTACTACAAGTACAAGTTTAGTAGTTTAGACCAAGTAAAAGAATGCGGTTGGATTTTATTCCTGAAGAAGATAAGAAAAGCACCTACGCACGATTGTTTTATGAAATTTTGGACGTTATTACTTTGAACATTAGTGAACAGTTTAGTGAAATTTCTAAACTGAAATTATTAAATCTAGGTTCCACACAATTTACTTCATTTGTGAAACGTTTTCCTGATCAACTTTTTTCTTCTTTAGTCGATACATGAAACATTCTTTGACACAAATCGTTTAAAAAGGGAACTTTCAGTGATTTATAGTGATCTCGATATGAAAAAGAGCACTGTGTTTGAGCTTCGTCGATATATTATATCCCTTCAATTATATTCTGTTTTCCAGGAGTCATGAACATTTTGTCGTTTGATTTTGACTATTATTGCCACAAGCAGTTCCGCGGAAAGATCATTTTCATATTTAAAGAGAATAAAGACTTATCTGCGAAATTCTCAAAAGCAAGAAAGACTGTCAGCTTGATAGACGTTTTTGCTGGACAAACAAAAACCGAAGAATTGATCTTCATTTTAAAAATTATGATATACACCTCGGCATAATCATTTTAGGTTAGTGTATTTTTTTATTTTTATCATTTTCATATGGCCTACCATACATCTGACTGTACCTCTTCTCCTTATAAAATTTTTGTCACATCCCTAGATTCTTTTCTCACGCTACGCCCCTGGATTTTAATGATTTATTTTCCACAAAAGACTGATTTAGTATTGTAAAATCTATTTTGTTCATATGTTTGATAGTTAACTAATATTGACTTACATATATCCCACTGAAATATTGTATGTATATTATACCGTCTTATTACTTTCTTCCACGTCTGAAAATAAGTGAAATGTACAAAAATCCAACTTCAGTATATATGAGATGTTTTAACTCTATAAATACATTTAAATAATTTATTGAACTTAAAGCTATTTATGTACCTTGTAATTGTTGAGAATAAAAGAATCGCTTTTTGTAGTAAGGTTGGATGACGTCTGATAGTCATAATTTAGATGGCTATAAGTAATCGTTCTTCAGGTACCTTTCAACGTAATTCCATAATAAGAGTAAAAAAAAGTGCATTCTTCCTCCTCAGATTGTATTCCAAACTTCGTTTTCATGAGGTCGTGATTATCAATTGATTATCATATATGTCCTTCTTTAATAGATGAATCTGTCGGTGAAAAATTATATAACACCGAAATAGGATGTAATCGAATGGATACTTTCGATATATTCCTCTAAGATTCATGTAATAATCCAATAATTTTATAATTAATTATGGTCTTGGTCAGTACAGGGCATGACCAAATTGTATTTATTATTGCCTATATCTTAGGGGAGCGAACTCGATTTTTAGTGGAAATTTTTTGGGGACTCGACTTCTTGAATGTCAATTAATTCATGCCGTACGTTTAATAGCATATATACAATAATATAATTTCCTAGACCTAATGAGGTTTTTATTTTAAAGCCTGATTTTGTCTTTCAAATCATAGCTATAGTAAGGCAGTCACAGCACCAGCAGCAGTTTTGGAGTTGTCTAATATTTGAAGCACATCTGTATGCTAACTATTAATGTCAATATCTACAATAATTTGCCATCTATAAGTTATTTCAATCGTAAAACGTTCTTTGGAGTTATGATTTAGGATCATCATATCCATTTTCCTATAATGGGATCTCTTCCCATTTCCGTAATTACTTTTGGTAAACATGATTTCTTTAAATTGTTCCCTGAGTACATATAGGTATCGATCCTGAATTATCATCCGTAACCTAAGTTAAGTTTATCCTGAGGTAAACTAAGTTAAATTGGACTTAACATCATATTATTGGAGCTAAAAGGGAAGCTCTTATGGCTTCCCCTATAAAGAGAAAACATTTGCTCGCTACTCTTGCCTTTCCAATATGTTCAACCAAAATGGCATTATTTCGTTTTTGGCTGTGAATACTTTAGTGTATATGATTATGTTAGAATTTTAACACGATAATATATTCAATTTCAGGATAATTATCACATTTTGTGTGACTTGTCGAAACAGAAAATTCCATGTCAATATTTAGCCCTAGTTAACTTTCCTTTCGTTGAGCCCTAAGATGTTTTAAGTCATTGAAAGCTCTTTACTGAACGCCTATAACTAAAAGTAATCAATACAATTATGTGGGAAATTAAACAACGTTGTCATCCCAGTTCGATAGATTGGCGTTTGTTCCAATAGATTAGTTTTGATTACGTAGAATTTTTTAATGTAGAATTCTTATGCTAAGCAAATATTATGGGCTCACTAATTTATTGCGTTACCACACTCAGGTTTCCACATCTTTGCCGAATGATCTTCCTCCTTGAAGAAGCTTCGTAGTAATAATTATATACTCTTCCCAGTTGATTTCTCGAGCATTGTTAAGAGATATCATATGTTTTATGAGTTACATATTTCTTGGGATTGTGGTGAGTCACAAATTGGAGAAGAGTGTTTTTTAAGTTTGTTGCTATTACAATGTTGTTTGTTTGATATTACACCGAATATGTATATCCCTTTCATACCACAGTAAGGATGAGTTTATTGTACGGCTGCTTGAAGGTTTCCAAATACCACCTAGAAGTTCACGTTTAGCTCTTTAGTATGAGCTAACGCATCTTTAACCTAGTAAGTATTCCATTTTCCTTTAACACTTGGTGATTCCCTTCAAATACGTATATGAGAAGTAATTTTTTAGATTTTCGCCAGCAACGATTAAAGCATTGAAGTGATATGCCCGCATATTCTCTGATTAAAGTGCAACTTACTGCTACTGGCGCTACTCATGAGCTTAATATAAAATTTTATGCTGACGACGAAGTCATAACCTGAAATGTCAATCCAGTATCTGCTCCACACTTTACTGGACCGTGAAAAAGAAAAGAGTTAAGTCATTAAGAACACATTGATATTACGTTTTTGGAAATCAAATCCTCGCGTACTAGGATCGGGATACCTTATTTGTACACTTCAAACCGTTATTCAATTTCCGGTCCCTTTGTAGTTTAAATTTCAACTATATTCGTTACATTTTATTCCACTCTTTGTCACAGCTATCTCTTCTAGTCATCCACCCAAAGTGCTAGATGGACTTCATTGCCACTATTAACTACCTTCTTGTTTGATATACTTATCTTCATTGTTGAAGTCTGTAGCAAATAAATAAATCAAGTTATTAAAAGTGGCTCTTGTTATTCGCCAAATGTTTGTAGTATTAATTAAACCCTACGATTATATTTTTCGAAGGTGTCAGAAAATTAATTAATTTAAACCACTACATAATATTCTCACTGAAGTGTGTTATGTACTTCGCAATATCCTTGATACTTATTATGTTGTTGAATAAAAATAATGTTGCTGATGGTTGCAGATTAGGTTCTGAAGTAGTTATGTTTTCAAGATTTCTTTGTATTTTCAGCGTAATCTTATCATCCCTTGTTGTCGAACATCTCCGTGCATTTAAAATAATTTTATGTAATACAGATTTCATGATAGAAGATCGCTAAAATAATATCAGAATTATCATTCTTGTTGTGCCTGTAATTAAAAAACGATTAATAAAATCGAAAAGTTAAGATACATCACGATAAAAATAAGAAGAATAAGTGTTTTGCCGTTATAAGATTCTTTATCATGTATTTATAACAAATTTTGTCTTGGTTAACTAGAAATTTGATGTAAATATTTACAAAATGAGAGAATATTTCACTCAGTACCACATAGTTAAAAAATAGTGATAGTATAGAGGATAATATATTTTACAAACATAATAAATATTCATAGCTCAAGATATGACATACATATGTAAGGATTTTGTATTTTGTGTAATTTGCTTATTTTTTAATATATTGATAATAGTGAATTCATGTGTGTGATAGGACTGATTTTGACAATAATTGGTTAAAATATTTATACCACTTATAGCGTATATATTGTTATACGTAATAGTAAACCAGAATATATTTGTAGAGATAAGAATTATTGTGAAATTAGTTGTACTATAATAATATGCCAGTTTCACCTAATGAAATATATTTCATATGGACAATAAAATGATTCAATAGATTATGTATACTTAAAACCTGTCTTGGTCAGAGATGATCAATATGACCATGAAATAGAAAACGTCCATCTTATCTTTCAACTTTTTGAAATAATCTTATTAAAAATTGTTACGTTAAATGCCATACTAACATTAACAAACATGTTATATATATAAAGCTGCAAATAGACAGACAACTATTTAAATTAAAATTATAAAATTATATACATATAACAACAATTTTAATCAAAACTTTGGCGTTATTTTACTGATAAGAGGGAGCTTAAATTTTGTATTTGTTATAGAAATTATTGGTTCAATAAAATTAGTTAGAATAAAAGTAAATTTATTAAGTAATAAAATTGATATGTTCTATTTATATAAATTGTTTGTTACAAACGATAACGAATTCCTAGTTCAGCTAGAATACTATTTGTAAATAGTACTTCAGCTGAGCTAGGAATTCGAATAAACATTTTAATTCACCTCATAAATTTTACAATTGCCGATATGAATATTGACTTATTAGAAAATGATAAAATTAAGAATAGGAACAAGTATGAGATTCTCTAGGCTGCGTAGAAGAAAGAGTGAGGCAGCATTCGGAGAGAAAAGGATGCACTTTACACACGGCCAGATCGAACTTTATGTACATATATTCACATTCAATTCGACTGAGTAAATACCATTCTATTTACTGAACACTGCGTGGGAGGTCTGTTTCGCAATTTTGAGACTTGTTCGTATTCTTGATGAGATGTATATATATGTATATAGATGTATATAGATGTATATATTTATAAAGACGACTTCTTCTTGTGAAGACATTCCCAGAAGCATTATACTAGTCTCCTAAAAGCAGTATTCTAAAAACTTCTGTACTATTCTAGAAACAGCGACAAAAACAAAAATAAAACTAAAAGTACAGATTATATTAAAACTATTAATTCTAAAAATTTAAAAATGAGTAAAAAACGTTTCTTGGAATGGAATGATAACTTAAGATGAGGTGTCTGCAACAAATATATTTATTGATACATTGTTAGGTAAAATAGATTAACCTGCAAAGACTATTCAAACTTTATATAAACTAAAAAAGGAAAATTTAAACCGTGGCTTACATGTGGATTAATTAATTTTATAAAACAAAAATTATTTAATTTTAAGGTTGCAAAAACACCACATAATATAGAATTACAGAGAAACTATAGAGTATATAGGAATAATTTAGAGAAACTAATAAAGAAAAAAAGTGTTCTAATAAAAATAAAATTGATTTATCAAAGACTAAAACGTTGTGGAACAATGTCAACAAAATAAAACAAGTTATCCCATAAATATAAACCGAATATATATTTTCTCCAACGATATTATTGAAAATGTAAATGAAATATCTGAGATACTTAATGGAACATACGCAACAAATGCAAATGCAACAAATATAGGAGAAAACATGATAAAACAAATTGAAAAAGAAATGAAAACACAAGATGTCTCTTTCCTACCATTATTTTTGTAGCGACAAAGACAATCATGGAATTGAAAAACATAAATACTCTTGGAATTGATGGAATATCAAATCAGATCTTTAAGCTTTTTTAAATTTAGAATTTTTTTAGATTTGGCAAAATATTTTGGATTTGTGACCCATCCACTGTTGAAAATAGGTTTCGAATTGTGGATATTAGGAACTTACCTTTACAATTAATCAAAAGCTATGTACCCATTATAAAGTAATGTGTTATGCTAGGGAATGAAAAAAACTAATTTAGGAATATAAGAAGTGGTGTTCCACAAAGTACCATTTTGGAGCTATAGGTTTTGTTTCATATATAAACAATTTGTAGTCAGATTGTAAGCTTTGCGGATGATCATTTACGAAGATCATACCTATTACAATTTAAAACTCTAAAAGTTATAGTCCAGAAATGCTTTGTAAGTATAACAAAAATTGGATCTATTAAATTATTGCCGATAAATTCTCCTATAAGCCAAAACTACTAACGTATTATAATTTTAGTACTAACAAAAACTTTAAAACATTCTCTATTAGAGATTCTGAGACTATGAAATATATTGTTGTTTGATCAATATCTTCGTTCAGATGTTCATACTACAAAAATATTGTTATTTAAAACCTTTCAGGATGTTTTCGACTAGCCCAGAAAGTACTATCAACAGGTTTTAATTGTGTGTCAATTTTGTGCTCTGTGGTAAAAATCATAATTGGAAAACTGTTTAATGTTACAATATTAAGAAAACATCATCAGAATTGCTTGACAAATTTTGAATCAAAATATAATTGACATAACTTGACAAAACACGATGCTAGCTTTGAAATTTATTATAAATCTCACAACTACCTTTAACAACAATTATGCAACTCAAGACTCAAATAACTTTATGATAGACTCAAAAATATATTCTTGTTGCACTAAACAATACCCTGAATGATAACAATTTTTTTTCTAATATTTGCGACCATTATTCTCTGGTCTCACATTTTCGAGGGCAACGACAATTTTAGTAAATAACTCATGAAGGCTCGAGCCCTTTGCATCCATGCTCGTAAATTTTCATTTTTGTATATCTCCATAACAAATGCATATTTAGAATTAAGAAAAATTATTTAGGGCTAAGTCAAGCGATCTTGGAAATCATCTAATGATACCTATGCGATGTAAGAACGCATAGTGGGGCTAAATGCTGAGTTTCAGGAAAAAATATGTTTAAGAACGAATTGTTATTAACCGAATGTTGTTAGAGGCATCTCTTTTGTAATTTTTAAAGAGACATCGAATTAAACAACTATAAACCTGATGAGCCACGACCATTGGTCATGCAGGAATTCGCCATCACTGTCATTTGCACGACTAAACCTTTAATAACCTGTTGTTTTGAGTATTGTTTATGGAACATTGTAAGCAGCATATTAAATAAATATTAAATAAATATTTCTACTTCTAAAGACAACATAGGTATCTACTTAATAGTTGTAATACATCTGCAGTCAGTGGGAAGGGTTTTGTCTTTGGCTCAAACCTCAAGTTTGAGATGTAAGGGCCGGAAGATTCAAGGATCGGTGGTAAATATCCTCATTTATATACAAACGTAATATCTTTCGCGAATGGTCGAGTCGATAGAGTTTGTAGTCTTTATTGTGGTTCTCCTGTACCTCTTCAGAAAGCAAACCCACAGGAACAAATGTAGCTTCCACTATTTCCGCACCATGGAATAAAATGGTGTGTAGTGTTGATGGTATATAATACCATGGGTAAAGTACAATAGATAATTTTGAAGTTTCCTGAGCATACAATCCAAACTCGATTGGGTCAATATGAAAATCAAAATAATTGTCGAGTTAATTACAGTTAATTAACTCGACAATTATTGCTAGTCGGTGAATAAAGGATTCATCGAACTTGGTTATCTCTGCTGTCATAGCTGGATTCTTGAAGAAAAAAAGTTATAGTTAGCAAGGCACCGCATGTTAAAGTAAACAATGATCGTGTTTCAAACAGAAATCACTATTTACCCATATAGGTCAATAATAGTTGTAACTATTTTAATGAAACGGTGCTGTGACCAGGTAGGCAGGTATAGGCTGCTGAAAAATTCCTGGACTACAGTATTGCTTGTGTGAAGCAACCTGGAGTTTTTTATTCAATACACTTTTAAATACTGAAATTATAATTAATAGAGAATAATGTGAATTATTTCAAAATCACTCTCCATTTTGATAAATAACATAATATTTCAGATTTACGTATATTTTTTGTCAGATGAAATATTTTCATTGTAAAACAAGTACGAGTATTACATCTGGTTTCTAGGTACTGGTAATAATTCATACGAAATGTTTCTTACATAAAAAACATCTTCACATTGTAAAACTGATTTTTTCCGCCTCGGCGCGGCCCCACTGTGAAATGTGTTGTCTAAAAACGCTTATACCCCTAACATGTATTATGGACACGACAACTGCCCTGCTGATACTAAATTTTCCCATGGTCCATTTCTAAAGTTCGAACAACCGAAATTATATGATTTTCTATAAACTTTGAGGACCTGTAACCGTAAACTTAAAGCTTACAGTTGATATCGAAATTATACAGAATTTTAATTCAATTACAAAATATTCTGCGTAAAACTAAATTACTTTTTTATTATTTTGAAACGAGTATATAACATTTTCATTTTTTAAAATGCAATCATGAATTGATTATTTGAATTATTATTTGCGTTAATTAATTGTAACTCATTTTAACAATTCATTAATTTTAAAACCACTCACTTAAGTGACCTGATATTGACGGTAATATGCGCGGTAGCAACGACAAAACATTCGATAATTGTTCTGAAGGATCTTAATATCATAATATTTGATCAGATTAAACATATGTACTAGGAAATTAAATTAATTGAAGTGCTTCACGTCATCAAAGACACTTGAATGCAGTGGCGGCTCGTGATGAAATTAAACGGGTGTTCTGCACAGGGCCGATCCTAGGGCATTGGCCGCCCGCGTGCAAATTTCAAACGTATCCAAACTACTGGCGCCGTAGGGGCCGCAAGAAAATTGCGAAATTCAAAATTGAAAATTTTGAAAAATTTCAAGGTCACGCGTTTTCCTGATACTTACTATTACTATGTAAAATCCGTTTATACAAAATTATAGACTTTCACAAGAAATTTTTTTGGAATTTAATACCTTTTTCAAGAACATTCATGTTTTCCGTCATATTCTTTGGTTAAGAGAAAAGGCTTGTACGGTGAATTTTCTACTAGAGGGTCTATAATACTTAAAATAATTTCCGAAAGAGTTTCAGCGTCACATTTTGTAGGTTTCAGGTATGTCCAAAAACGTTCAATCGGTTCACCATCGAGAATATATCTTAAAGCTACCACTAACTGAGCTCTTGCAGATACATCAGTTGTTTCGTCTGCCATAACTGCCAAAAATGAAGGTTTGTTAATTTCTTTAATTATTTCTTCATGACATACTTTTAATATACAGTCTAAAAGATCATTTTGTATTTCTTTAGAGGTTCCTTTAAATACTGAAGCATTTTGTAGATGCTCGCTTAAAGTTACATCAAGCTCAGCAGAAAAATTTATCAAACCGCGAAATATCCCCGGGTTTTGAGAGGTTTCAGCTTCGTCATGTCTTCGCAGCGCCAGTTCAAAGGCCCCACAAAACTTTATGCAGTTTATAATTTTTGACAAAACGTATCTCTTTTTTGTCACATTAACATTATGCTCTTGCACATTTATCCAATAAGC
The DNA here is from genome assembly GCA_037954035.1 of Rosalia funebris. Classification (NCBI taxonomy): domain Eukaryota; kingdom Metazoa; phylum Arthropoda; class Insecta; order Coleoptera; family Cerambycidae; genus Rosalia; species Rosalia funebris. The sequence goes on along the minus strand of JAZFAV010000010.1, from coordinate 5,215,456 downwards.
TGAATCTAGCTGCGCTTTAATATTAGTTGTTCCTAATAAAGCTAATTCCATTGTATTATGTAGATGGCTTTTGGAGTTGTCGTGCTTTTTTATTTTTTCAGTTAAGTGCACCAAATCTGTCACCCCTACCTCCGTCCATGCTTTATCACAGCCAAAAAGTAAACAAGGAAAACAATATAACGCATTTTTTTTGTTGCACCCACAAATCCAATTGTTCTTCGAATAAATGTCTCTATTAAATTGACGTACGTCTATATGCTTTTCCGCGGCTAACACCTGCAGTCTCAATAACAATATCGGACAATGGCCTACCATTGTTTTTTAAATCAATTTTTTCTTCATAAGAGTATTTAAAAAATCGCTTCACATGAACTAAATTATAAACTAAATCCATTGTCACTATCACAGTATATAAATATTAATAATTAGTACAATAAATCACTACACAAATTCACAGAACAGTATTTAAAATTTCAAAATTAACACGAAATACGAAATAGGTACGATTTACGCCCGCCCGAGGAGTAGGAAGGAGTAAACATTCACTGATGTTGCCTTAGCTGGAAAAAATACAGCTCACTGACCATGTAAATTCGCGCATTTACGAGCGCCAAGTGTGGATTGTCGCGGGAGTTGAGGGGGAGGACGGGTGTGCCGAGCCGTGCTGAGAACTACCTCGTGTGGCCCAGTTCAATATATCGCGACGCGCTCGCGTAGAGAGCCAGATAATTCATCTGGTATAGATGAATAGCCAGAATAATTCAATAGAGGACGGCGGGCAAAATGCGACTTCAACGCAATAATTTGGTTAGCTGCACCAACTAACCAAATTATTTTATTAATAAATTTGAGTAATTATTATGTCGCGAAAATATACAAATATCAAATTTTTTTGGCAGTTCTGTAGCTCTGCAGCACCTATACACCAGCCGCCCCTGCTTGAATGTTTTAATTAGTTTAAGGGGAACTGTGTACATCTCATGCAAATTACAACCATGCATATATACTGAATGATCAAATATTTTTTTATTATTCCACTTCTACGTGTTATGGACACGACAATTGTCTTGCTGATATGAAATTTCCCTAAGATACCTAGTAAAGATCAAACAGTCAGAATTGTATGTGATTTTCAATGAATTTTGAAGGTGTTGAGCTGGTAACGGTAAACTTAAATGATTATTTTCATTTGATCAGTATCGACTTGTGGATAATCTATGGTAACTATATTATAAAAATGAACTTTCCTCTATGAATAAAATATATCTTATGAAATTATTATTTTCGTTGGTCTCCTCCATCATACTTTCATTAAACTTTATTAGGCTTATACAATCTTCAGGAAAAACATCTTGACTAATAACAACCTTATTTACAGCAACGATATTATTTTCTTCTTTTTTAAATTCGCCTAACAGTTTGATTATGAATAGGTTTCTGGTTGTTAGTGCTCTTCGCCATGAAGATTCTACACTTCCTATAATACAGCACACATCTCCAAAATTCAAACTTGTGAACGATATTCATAATTGTTTAAATCATCGGAATGAGTCGATTTTCAAATGCAATTGTAAATCGCGAGATAATTTTTGAAGTAGTATTATTTTGCATAGTGTCACTTAGTAATCTTTTACTAACTGCATCCTTTTCTCGATTCTATAAACTACCATTTTCAAAAAGTGAACTTAGTTAAACGCTAGTTTGCCTCGTCGATACAAAGGCGCAAACAATATTGAAAAGCAAATATCTTTTAGTGTCATACAAAGAAAAAACAACACATCTTAAATTGTGACCACTTCAACAACCTGAGATCCAGTTCTGTGGTTACCATATGCTTATTTGCTTCTATATTGTTAAGATAAAAATTAACTCCATGGTAACATCTACACGAAAGCCGCTATTGGTGACAATGCGCATATAGGCTTCTTTATAGAATATGAATTTTTTATTTTCTCTTCTTTTCTATCACACATAAATATTCCATTCAAGATTAGTCGTTGACAGTTCTGTATAGTGCCCCATGGATAGAAAATATTTTCAATTACTTTTATTAGCCAGGACTAAATGTCCTTATTTTATTAAATGCCCTTTATCAATTCTCGGGAATATAATATAATATATACATTATAAAATATTATATTCAAAATTAAAGAGCTAAATTAAAACTTTTATTAATTAACAACCCAAGGTACAGAAAATTGCAATATCAGGAATAAAATATTAGATTTATATATTAAGCGGACCCTACACGATCAATCGGAATAACATTCGGAATGAATCATTCAGATTGACGGTGTGCCAGGAATGATGTTACGCTCCAAACGGACCCTATACGGTCATTCCGGAGATCATTCCAGTCTACTCAGTTAACCTCAAGCTGTCGAGAATAGTGAACCGCAATGTCTAATAAAATTATGAAAAAAAAAAGAAAACATGTTTATCTATCGTGTTAGCTATAGCCACTTCAACAAAGTAAAGGTACAATGTTTTGGGTTAAGCAGTGGTTATTAAAACGTGAGGAATATTCTCATTTGAAATTGGTACGGGAAATAAAAGTTACTGCATCAGAAGACTATAAAAATTACTTCCGCATGGACGATAGATTTTTTAAAAAATTGCTCAACATGGTTAAGCCTCACCTAACCAGAAAAAGAAACACTGTGATAAGGGAGGCTCTATAAGTGGAAGAGAGTCTGGCAGTGACCCTGCGGCACTGGGTTTACTTCCCGCCGGAAGTTAGAGCGAAGTGTGTTAATTTCTTTTCGGACGTCTTCCACAGTGGCGTTGGGCTTCATCTTGAAAATTGCTTGTAGTTTCGTTGGCGCTTCATTCCGATGGTACTTATTACTGTAAGAGGGAGATGCGCTATTCCACAACTCCGGCAAGTTTCGTATAATTCAATAAATTTCCTCAACAGATCATCCTTGAAAGGGTCATTAACTTGACCCGTGAAATAGTTTTTAATAGGCGAATTGTAAACACTGATAAGTGATATCTGCGACAGACTGAAAGTTGTCTCCTCACACCATCAATGACATTCTCCCCTTCACCTACCGTGATTGACGCCCTGAATTCAAAAAATCCGGATCTCGTCAATCCCATTCTTCATTCCGTCATTCAATACCCTACATCGTCATTCCGATTGTCAGTTTTCTACCTGACTGACATTCCGATTGATCGTGTAGGGTCCGCTATATATATTATATATGATATATTTACATATATAATAAATGACAGAGTTTATACTGGGAGACTAGGACTTTTGTATATTTATACTTGAGTATAAATAGCAACTTCAATTAAATGGGACCCTGAGTCAGTAGTTAATATTCAGATACACTGTCCTCGCCTAATAAACCGTGTGGTAAGCAACCTTTAGATTATAATTTTTACATTAATTCGATAAATAACTTTGTTTTAATTCGATAAATATGATTTGTTGAGTTAAACTCATACGAGTATTTCTCACAGTTGTTTTCCAGTACAGTGTTGGGTGTTTGTCTCTATAATTATTTCTCTTCCTCAATAAAGCCTACGTCAGGTCACGATCGTGACAATATTCAACATTTATTATATCATTGCATAAAATAAACGATATTAATAGAAGGATTATGAAAAACAAATTATATAATTTAATCTATTTGTTCACACTTTCACTTTCAGCAGAATGCACATTGAATATGGGATCTTTTATCTCTATTTTTTAATTATGTATAGGGTATCTCAGCTGGAATTATAGTATTTAAATTGCGCGCTATTTGTGTTCTGTCAAAGATAGGACGTTAATATTTAACAACTCATCTACAAACCATACTACGCGACGTCAACATGCCTGTGATAGCAATATCAGCTTCATTTTCAAAAAAGTATAGTCCAATAATTATTCCACAACTCTTAATGCGCACCAAACCGTACATCTCTGTAGATGCATTTCTTTTTCGTGAACACCATGTGGATTTTCAGGAACACAAATTCAACAAGTTTATTTGCTGCTGTATCCGTCAAGACGAAAATGTGCTTCATAGCGGAACAAAGTTTTTTTGCAAAAACCAGCATCACCTTCGTTCTTTTCTAACATCTAATTAACAAATGTACGATATTCTAAATGGCTTATAACTTTAATTATTGTGTTAACTGAATTTTATGAATGTATGCTAACTGATGTGCATAGATCCTTCTTTATAATCCGATTCGTGTGGCTTTTAACAGATTCAGTTGTTGTGCATGGAGTCGAATTGATCTGTTAGGATACTTTCCTATACTTTTCTCACTGCAGCAATATTTTCATTTCACCAACCACAACGAGGACAACGTATTGGTGTTGCCCTATCAACAACAGAACCCGTCTCTTAAAATTTCTTGATTAATTTACGAACTGTTAACTCTGTAGGCGCTTCACTTTGTTCTAATTTGGTGCGAATTTTTCTTAATGCAACTATAAATAATTAGTTACATTCATAAAACAGTTGAACACAAACTATTGTTCGTTGAACTGTTAAGCGCAGCATTTTGATATCGCTTGATTTGTAGATGACAACTGTTATATGTTGACGCTCTATCTTTGACAGAACACAAATGGCGCGCAATCCCAATCCTATATTTCCAACTCTGTCACCTCATATAATGACGTATTACTTTACATGTCTAATATAATGCTTAACACTCTATTACAGTATCCATCAGTGACTTTAAACAATGGAGGAAATACGATACGATGAAGAAAATAAAGTAAAGAAAAGACACCCGGCAGAAACAGCGAATATAATAACAGACACATGTTTCTGGTAAGTGCACAGCTAAGAATATAAAATCACCTGAAAGTATATAACTAAAATTCCTTCCAGTTGGATGGTTCCTTACTTCGTAAAAGGACTTAAGAAGCAATTGACCGAAGATGATATGTACGGGCCCCTTAAGGCACATGAAGCGAAGAGATTGGGAGACAGATTGGAAAAGGCATGGAATTACGAACTGGTTCATAAGAAAAATCCCTCGTTGTTGATAGCCATCATAAAAATATTTCGCGTCGAATTGATACTATATGCAATCTTCTTTTTAATTAGGGAACTAGTAGTAAAGTAGGTAATAATAATAATTTCTATATTAAGTGGGACAGAACTCAGAGTTTGCAGAAAATTATCCAGGTAGACTCTCTAATATAACACCTGGCAAAGGTTATATATATATATATATATATATATATATATATATATATATATATATATATATATATATATATATATATATGATATTATATTTTTGTTTTTTTTTTGTTTTGAGTATATTAGAGATGACGTTAAAAGAAGAAAAAGATATAGAGCTTTGTTACTAAACATGGAACATTTGCGAAAATACTCCAAATTTATCTTAAAATAAAATTACCCTGGTAAATATTTCATTCTATCCGCGTCTAATATTTAAATATGTGACTATATTTTATACATAATAATATTCGATGTAGTAACATAAAACAGACTACATAAATTATTTCCAAATGCGATTATAATTTCCAGTGAAATATTTTTTATAATCATAGTTTTATTAACGATTTCTTCTGACGTGCAACAACTGGCGAGGCCACTTTATTTCTATTTAAGTGATAATTAATTTCAGTGGTTACTTTTTAATTCAGCGAAACCACTAATCCATATAGACATTTATAATTTTTTTATACATTTTTTAAATATGTTACCATAAACGTCAGTGTGATATCACCTGACATTATACCGAGCGAAACCGTAACTAGGTAAATTATGTAATTGAGATATAGAGGGTATCAATAAAAGTTAAAGACTTAAGACAGGTCGATTTTTAATATTGATTGGCCACACTTGGGGGATAATAAGCTCTTCTCCTCTCTTCATCCTGGGGGATGTAACCGTCCTCAAACTATTTTATTAAATGTAAGGATATGGCGAGTTACAAATAATAAGAATGATCGGATCAAGAGGAATAAAATGCATACCTGCCTATTTTTTTAAATTATTGCCGTAAAAATAAAAAAAACTATTTCTACAAAATAAAATTCCAGATAATATCACACTTAACATACTCAGTTTAATTTTTTTAAAACTGAATTTAAACAAGGCTTCAAAACAAAATAAGTAAGACAAGATAAAAAAGTGAAGAGATGTGTATTATTAATATTCCTCATAACCATAATGTTAAGAAGAAAAAAATGGTACACGTTTTGTTCACATTTTAAGGGACACCCAGTTAAATGCAGCTTACTGTATTTAAAGTTAAATTTAATAACAGACACACTTTACTTAATATAAATTATGGCCTCAAATAGTATTGCATAAAACATTAACAAATTGAGCACTTCTGCCATACCTACTTGATTGTTAAAATTCACTGATCTTAAAACTTACAAGTTCATATCCATTTTATATTATGGATATCAACATATGAATGTTCATTAAAGTACAAAATATTCTGTTTAAAAAGCAAACTGTTTTTTATTATTTTAAAGGTCAACAAATAATTTTGTCAACTTTGAAATTACGTGGTCGTGAATTGATTGTTTCAATTATTATTTGCATTAATTAATTGTTATTTATTGTAACAATTCACTAATATTAAAACCATCCACTTAAGTGACCTGATATTGTCGGTAGATATCCAGGGTAGCAAGGACAAAACATTAGATAATTATTTTGAAGGGCCTTAATATCATAATATTTGATCAGATTAAGATGATGTACTAAGGAATTAAATTAATGGAACTGTCTCACGTCATCAATGAAACCTGAATTTCTTAATTAGCTTAATGAGAACTGTTTACATCTTATGCAAATTACCACCGTGCATATACATATAAAGAAAGATCTGCTGGAGGAAAGCAGAGGAAAATATATTTTTGACCTTAGTTCGATTTTAGTGGCTCTCTTTTGGCATTTTTATTTTACTATTTAATCCAATAACGGCACTAGAACTCGCATCGAGTACTTTAAGTAATTAAGGCTTATCATATAGTGAATTGTCTCCAAGTACGACAAATCCAAAATTATATGTTACTGACAGAGATCGTATCGATAAAGATGTATACGCCATAAAGTTCATTCGGCATTTGTCGTGAATCGGCGTACCGTGTACGGCACTGATGAGAACTAACAAGTTCGAAACAGCTGTATGTCGTTCGGTTCCGATCCGGGACAAATGTCGAATCCTACCAGTGGCGGGTTTTATTTTTTGAAACAAAATTATACAACTGTATTTTACTTCTCAAATTAAAAATAAAACATTGAATGGTATATGCTTCTGCAATAATTGTTATTTTAACACTCAATTTCACCAAGACTCAATACTTAAGCATTTTATGCTTTTTAAAAAATCGGCTTTTAGTTTTTTCACATTAAGGTAAAAAATAATAGATAAATAAGTTTACTGATTTTCAAATACTATTAAATAGTCGGGATGTGACTTTCACCTATAAATAACGTATTATGTCGTAGTATTAACTTGTAGTATATTGCAATAAAATTTAGAATTTTTGAATTGTTACCAAATATAAAAGTGTGTATGTGTTACACAATATTCCCAAGCAGTATATTAGAATCTATTTAAGACATAAGATACAAAAAACTATATAGTTATTATATTTTGAATTATTTAAGTTGTCTCCAACAACTGTCGACATGTTTGGCAATCACAATTTCTAGTAAATAATTACTGTTCTCTATTTGATAACTTTGGCGTATACAGAAAAGCTTTTTAGTACAAGTTGTTCTTATGTAAGCTGATGTACTTTTTTTTTGTCAATATCTTCGCACAAAGTTCAAGCAATATTAATATGAAAAAGCCAATATCACTAATTCTGGTATTACATAAATTGATTCCACAATAATTATCGCTGCTATAGAAATGAAAACTATTGAAATATCGACCAATAAGATATATTGTACGCCCGTTATTTGACTATCGTTTTCTTATTTTTTACTGTCTCGCTTGTAAATTTACAGTATATAAAAGTTCATACAAGTGGTTTAAAAAAGTAATCACTTAATTATATTTAGCTGCCTGTAAGCTTAACAAATAAAATGGGTTGAAAATAATTGCAATTATTACATTCGAGGTGGTATAATTATTTAAATTGTTAATTGCAATACCATTCGTGTTGTTTTAAAAACTGAGAATCATACGTTTCAGATATTTTTCATCCAAATGAGTCACACAGACAACTTTAAGAAAGTACAAATGTGTATTCTAAATGTTTTCCATATCACCTTATTGAATATGAGAATTTACGACCTTAAAATTAAAGAAAAGAAGGGATATTAAAACAAACATTGAAGGAATAAGGAAAGTTCAATGATAAAGTTCAATAAACCTACCTAAATCCTACTTAAAATAAATAAATGCAAATATTTTGTTTAAAAAAAAATATATTAACTTTGGTATACAAGGTTTAACGACAAATGAAGAGGTAATGCAATATTTGTTCAAAATTGGGAACAAGAATTCAAAAATAGAAAACCACAATAAAAAAAGAAGAATAAGGTGACGTATATCAATAAAAAAAGGACAAAATTGCATAACCATTCTCCTTTTGTATGTTTCTAATCAAGAATTGCCATTAAATGTGTGATGTATTTATTTTACAAAATAGAAAAAAATAATAAAAACAAGAACAAAACGGGCACAGACGTGTGGATTTATTTTAACAAATCTATGTACAAAGTAGAATGTTACTTTATTTATTTAGCTTCAGAAATATTCTCCTGGAAAGCACTCTTTTGATGAAGTTCTCGATAATACTTTTAAGTGTATATTCATTGTTTATATTTAGTCCTATATTTGAGTTAATAGAGCATATTTAAATAATAAAAAAAGATCAATGATAATTTCCGAAATGACAAAGAAATCGATTTTCATTACTTATTTAGTTTTCTGAAAAAAAAAATATCAATGAAACTTTCAGTAAATAATGATTCACTTTTCAATTCAATTTCTCTATTACACTTTTTTAACACATTTGATAACTTATAGTAATACAGATTTTTATTTTATTTTTCTGTAAATGTGTAATGTCTTTTTTGAAATAAATATCTATATTAATGAAATAGTTTATGTTTAAATGCGATTATAATCATTAAATAGACTTGTAGAAGATTTGATTCAGAATCTCTTCTATTTTAAGAACAAATATCATATGTTAAAAAGCTTTTTAGAATTGTAATGTTAACTTGTTTTTACTCAAGAAAATTTAATAAATTAAACTATTATAAACTTTCTGTCATATCATGTGGAGAATACTCAATATTACTAAAATTGGGTAACTAAAAGTTTTTAAATTAAATTTTTTAATGTAATGTATGATCTGATCATTTTTCATTACATAATTTAAATATTTATCTAGCCATTAATATTATACTTCTAACATATTTTGACGGCGAAAGCTATTCCTAAAAATGGCCTTCCAGCGAAACTCAAATAAATGTCATTCCCTTTCCTTTTATATAATATTTATTGTAGATTATGAAAGATATTTTTTAAAAAATATAAAAACTTGAAACAGAATTATGAATGAACAGAAAAATTTTCAATATTGATTTAATTCTCACAGTTTGATTTGATTTGTAAAATCTGGTTCGAATAAATTGATACATTTATTAATATAGTATTGTACAAAATATAGTACCGATATAGTGTTAAACTACAACAAGCTGCTTACTTAATTTAGCTTCATACGCAGTTGAATGATTATGAAAAAATTCCAATAAATAAAGAACAACGTCATCGGCTAAAACAATACACAATGTTGTAATATAAGTATAATATACGTATACGTATATATGTGTTCGGTAAATGATGATGTCAAGCTATTAAGAGTAATTTACCCAACGACGTAATTAAATCTAATAACAATGTATGGATTAATCCTTTGTCTAAGTTATTATAATCGCTTGTTACATCTTCTCAAATTGTTTTATTAATGATAATGGTAACTGTAAAATATGATCTACCAGTGTATCTTAATATTTACTTCTAAAGTAATTATTATCATGACACTTATAAGAAATTATCTTGAGATTGATCCATATTCTGTATAAATAGTGCAACATGGAATATAAATATTTTACATATCTGTATCTCAAGAGAAAAGAGCTCTGTGATGTCCATTTTAGTGTGACTAGAATTGAGAAATAGAGTTTAGATGCATTTACAGTTAGAAAAGATCTATTAAAAGATTTAATGTCAGCATGTTAGACAAAAATAGATTTATTGACTAATCGTAAGATCAGTTGGACAAATATTACATAGCTTTCTAATGAAAGTGTATCAGTATTGTCTTTTTCATAATCCAAAACTTAGTTCCTCTTTTATTTGTTTGGGATTTTCTCTTAAAAATAGTAAACACAGGCATAATAATAAAGTCATATTGTTTTTGTTACAATACAAGTTAAATCATATCAGCTGTACAGTTAACTAAGCTGACTACAAAGATCTCGAAAATAAAAACACCCTGAAAAATTTGTACACTCATAGGAAAAAAAATCCCAAAAAATTCAAATGTGTTATCGCAATAAATCAAGATTTTTCTATAAAGAAAAACTGTTAACTGTTAATTAACTAAAAAGAAAAAATAGTATACGTATAAAATTTAAGGTGAACTGAAAATTCTATTTTATTTTTATCCTTTGCGAAACATTGCGAAGTAATCAACATTTTAATCATCTATTTGTTCATTCTATCAATTTAAACCGGGAACTTATTGTCTTCTTGCTGTTTTGATAACTTTTTTTAGGATTTACTATTTCTAAAATTGATGAAATATATTTCTTATTCATCGAGTTAACCAAAACAACCTATTTTCATGTTCTTTTTATAACCAAATGCTGTGGATAAAAGTTTTCGATTATCGAGAACAGCACAATAAGGTTAATAAAATAAAATAATTTATTTACGGCAATGCACAAAACGTTAATTTGCAACTGTCGACAGCACACAAATTGAAACATTATGAGTTATCACATTAGTATATAGAATAATCATCATTGCGCAAAATCGATTACTCTACACATTGCTACATTTAGACCAAATTCATATTACTTAACAACATTGAACGTAAGAAAATATTGAAAATGAGCGTTAGTAATGTAAATTATTTACACTGTTTGTAGCTTTAAATACATATTGCTGACGTCTAAAAAGGATGAGATGGCAAAGGAGATTGCAAAGCTTCTAAACTTACTCCTGGGGATGTAAAATCTTTTTGATGAGGAGTCTGGCTTTGTTGGTTCAAATAAATCCACACTCATACCAAAGAGCATCACGTTTCGGATTTATATTATAAATAGTTACGGAATTAAGGTTTATTAATGAAATTACGCACAAAAATAATGTGTATGTGTGGTATTATTGAACTTAATCTTGGGAGTTGAACTTTTGAATTAATTTGAAATTTCTTGATGACAATATCATATTGTTATGCATGGCAGTTAGAATAAAAAATAAATTCAGTCTTAAAAACTGAAAAAGTTACTATTATTATTACTCTCATAAAAAGTATTACTCTCATAAGTACGTAAGTTTTACATTTAATATGAGTTTAATTTAACTCATAATAGTTCGGCCAGGCATAATTTTACAATGAACATATTTAAATAAAAGCTATAACACTCTCAAAATTATTTTATTAAAGAAAAATATTGGTAACAGAAACAAAGTATAAACTTAAATACGATGAAATATTACTACTCGTACATCATGATGTGTCAGTGACAAATTTGTTAATAAAGTAGATTAAGATTTGCCGTTCAGAATAGTTCGGCCGCTTCATTAAAACTGTGTTATATCACTTTCAATAACAATAACGCTTTAATTCTGGCAGGAATTGTATCTTAGCCAACTCAACCCATCTTCGTGCATTCTTCAGGAAGCGTACTGTCCCAAATTTCTTGCAATTTGATACGTACATCGTTAACTGAACGGGCTGGATGTTTGCGTAACTGTTTTTTTTTATTTTACGCCAGAATGTTTCTATTGGCGAGAGGTCTGGACTTCTAGAGGACCATCTCATAATTGGGATATTATGTTTGCTGTGTGACATGCAGCACCATCCTGTTGGAAAATGTACTGTGGTTCAGTGCCTTGGTATATTGGTATTGACGGCAAAATACTGCCTGTCAAAATTTGTTTATGTTTTTCTGCTGTCACAGTACAATCTACGAAATACAATTTTCCTGCGCCCATATCACTCATACACCCCCAGATCATAATAATCGTAGAGAACTTCCTAACAATTTCCTAAACAAATAGTCAGGATGATAAATTTCCTGTGGGGTTGTTAGCACATGTTTTCTAGTATCACCCAAACAGATTTCAAATTTGGATTCGTCATTCCAAATTATCGGAAGCCATTGTTGTAAAGTTCAATGCCTAAAGTAAAAGTAAAATATAAGGTATCAAACTTTACCTTGTAGAATTTGCATCCTATTTTCTTTATTGAGTGTTTAGTTGTGGATACAGAATTTTTTTCCAATAACTTGTCTCTATAGTACCATAATTTCTTTTGCACTGGATCGTCGCTCGATTTGTTGTTACAATCCTCTTCAGATAATGTTGATCTAAGCGCGAAGTTTGGGATGATCAACCAGTTTTCTTTCTTTGGGTCATGTATCTAGTTTTTTATGTAAACTGATAAATTCTTGCACTGTAAATTTAGGCAGCGAATTAGTAGCAGATATTTTCTAAGCCGAAATTCCATGTTTATGAGTATTAACAATTTATTATCGCATATCGTCACTTAATGCAACGCCACGTGCCATTTTTGTTAGAAAATTTTAGTATCCGCTACCAAAACACATTATAATATTCACTTCACTTTGACAACAATTGAGATTCTATTTTAATTTAAAACGCTACAAACGTTCAGCCTATTATGCATTTCAGAAACTAACCGAACTATTCTGAACCACGAATCTTAATGATTTTCATTATCAAACTTATCATTGACACATCATGACGTAGTAATATTCATCGTATTTAAGTTAAAAGTTTATACTTTGTTTTTATGACCAATATGTTTCATTAATAAAATAGTTTTGAGAGTGTTATTACTATTATTTAAATATATTAGTTGTAAAATTATGCCTGGTCGAACTATTGTGAGCCTAGGATCATAATAGGGTTGTTAACCTAGAGTTCTATATTATATGCACATAAATGTTAACTTTTGAGTTCCACTGAAGCAAGATGGAGTTTTTTTTTTCTAATGCAATCCTCTAACCAGTCGACCTGCATTCTGTCTTTATACGATTGAGACAATTTTATAGAATAACCAAAGAATAAACCAATATTACTCAGTCAAAATTTTTGTCACGCTATATTTGAGATTATTTTGAAATATTACAAAGCTATCTATACTGGTACGATACTCTAATACATTTTAATATCTTATGATGAACAATAATTTTCGTGGTTCACGAAACTTATTCCTCCTTCCACGAACCTTCACTCGATAATAATATATAATTGTTTATCAAACATGTTATCGAATATGTTATCGAACGTCCTGAAGTACAATTCTTCTTTTAATCATTGTTGAACATTTTATTGCTGATTTACCGTTTCTCCACAGGTTGTCGCAGCCACCACTTATTACGCAATTCCTCAAATATTACGAACCCAACCAAACAGAGTTGACCAAAAAGGACGCCTGCATATATGGTGGACTTATAGTCTTGTCTACACTACTAATTGTTTTGAGTACCCATAATTACATATTGCGCGTCATGCATTTGGGGATGAAAATAAGGATAGCGACGTGTTCCCTGATTTATAGGAAGGCCTTGAAGTTGAATAGATCAGCCCTAGTAGAAACGACAATTGGCCAAATGGTTAACTTGTTATCCAATGACGTTGGAAGATTTAATCAGGTTACAAATCATATTCATTTTATATGGTTAATGCCGGTTGAAACTATCGTCATTAGCTGCTTGTTATATAGTTACGTTGGATTTACTGGATTGGTTGGAACTTGCTTCTTGTTCCTGTTTACACCATTACAAAGTAAGATAACTGTTATTTACTTAATAGATTTGTATTTTATTAATGTTATTATGTTCGTATATTACTATGGTATATGTAATAATAAAACAACTTGAATTATAACGATGATATAAAGAAATTTTATATTACATTATAATAAACTGTAAAATATCTATGGAAATGTTATAGCTTCACTTCTAATTATCGGAACAGTCAAATAAGTTACTGCTTTTCATATATGTTCTTCAAATCTTTAATTTATAAATAATAACTAATAAACAAAAATACAGTTATACATTAGACGTCTTTATTAAATATACTTTTAAACATACATTTTATCAGATATCTACTCCATTCAACCAAAATAGTGTTGTATTATATAGTGCTTTTCTTGGATACATGAACACATATAATTATAAACATATCTTGTTCCGTTTTCATTTTAATAATAATGTTTCAGTATATTCTTAAGTCATACATAAGATGAATCGTTTGATTTGGAATTATCATAATAGGGTATTCACGTAAGCAATAAAATAACAGTTAACTTGGACTGTATGTGTGTTATTTGTTGTAATAATAGAAATATGTAATGTAATATAAAAATAAAAAAATAATGCAGTATTATGTATTGTAATGTAGTACTGTATACTACATTACAATAGAACGTTGCACTCTTTCATTGCAGTACTTTACTTTATTCTTCTAGTATCCTAATGGAATTTTAATTACATAAGATAATATTTTTGACAGGAAACATCACTGTATTTTTATTAATAATGCATGTATACTGTAAGAACACTTTTTGAAACTTTTATACACTGATATTAAACTGACTAATAATGACTATATTAGTATAATGATTTTCTTTCACTACTTTCGGTTTCACTGTAAATTACCTAAAAAATTATATGGAACACCCAATACTTTTTCATATAGTGTAGAACACTATATGAAATAGCGTAGCTAAGTGAAAAAACCTTTTTTTTTTATTTATTTTGATTCGTACTAACATATCTCCGAAAGCAAGTGAAATGAAGACATATTTCAATTACATTTCTCTAATTGAAATTTTTGTTTGTGGTATTTTAAAAATAGTATAATAGAAAATTCAGTATTATTATTATTATTAAGCGTATATTCCGGAGAGCTGCAACAGAGACGGAGTAACAATCGATACGCTATCGATTTCCATTTCTATATCAATGACATTGCTACCGCATGTTGCACAGAGGCCCGTTATGGGTTTGTTTTCATCTCATCGCTGTTTTCACTGTTTACGCGACTTTGTGGATCACGTCGTGTGTTTGAATTTCTGTGTTTTTATCTGCGCCATAACGTAAAAATTAACGGGCCAAGAGATAAACAATCCAGTCCAGAATTACTCTAAACCTGGATTGATAGTGATTTCGAGTTATTTGTGGACATTTATGAATTATTAATTCATTTAAAAAAAGTAATGCAATAAGATGTGTGAGAAGCCATATTTCGTCTAGCGGTCATGATAACGATGGCACTACATTTTTCTTTGACCTCCCGGTAGCCTTTTTGACAAGTGATATCCCTTATTACATACCTTGAAGAACCCCTCACTACACCAGTTTCTTTATGGACCAGAAACGCCACAATTTAACTACACAAGGAAACAGATATATTGATCCGGTATATGATGATTATTGTTAAACATTCACAAATACGTTGGGGAAAATTGAAGTACACAAATTATTTGGTAGAGATATAAAAATACTGAGTAATGATGTAAAATTATATCTATATAGCGTGAATAGCTAAGAAGTACTATTCATTTCATCGCTATTTTCCAAATAAAAAACTCTCTTATCTTGCTGGTAAATGGAACAGCCTACCTGAGCCTAGCCATGAAAGCAAGGCACGATATGATATAAGAACTGTTTTTTTAAATAAATAAATTCATTTAGTATACAAAATAGAGCTTCCTGTATACAGTATACA
Source organism: Rosalia funebris (assembly GCA_037954035.1). Classification (NCBI taxonomy): domain Eukaryota; kingdom Metazoa; phylum Arthropoda; class Insecta; order Coleoptera; family Cerambycidae; genus Rosalia; species Rosalia funebris. The sequence continues at coordinate 5,199,490 of JAZFAV010000010.1, read as the reverse complement.
GTTAGGTATGGTATAGATTCCTTCCTGTATAGGGTTAAAACTAACAAAATTTTGATAAGCCTTTAAAATAAAATGTCTAATAATTGTTAATGTCGACATGTAAAATACTGTATGTAGTTAAAAATAATTGTGTGTAACTAAAAAACTCTAGAATTCACTGGTATTGATACTTCGAACATCAAAAGGCCTTTTATGAATTATCATATGTAAATTATTCCCTATTTTTTTCAGTGTATATGGGTAAACTGACTTCTAGATATAGATTAAGAACAGCCCTGCGAACAGATGAAAGAGTTAGATTAATGAGTGAGATAATAAATGGAATTCAAATTATCAAAATGTATACGTGGGAAAAACCGTTTGCGAAACTAGTGGAAATGTCAAGAAAGTAAGTATATTTTTTAATAATACTAAATCAGTTTTTACAGTATATCATAAGTATTAGGTAATAGAGATACAAGTTTAAATTATTGAATAAAAGAGGGAATCCAATGAAATTGGTTTTTATTTCTTGCGTTAAATATTCATTACTTTTGAAAAATTATTTTGAATGGGGACATATCGTAATATTTATTAATTATATTCTATTGTAGGAAAGAAATGCAACAAATTCGAGCTACGTCTGTCATACGAGCCATAGTCATGTCACTTAATTTAACGCTAAACAGAATGGCTGTATATTTATGTATTTTAGCTTATGTCTTGACTGGGAATACACTTACTGCCACATTTGCATTCACAGTGTCCTCATTTTATGGCAATTTACGAGAGGTGGTAACCAAATCATTCCCCAGAGCTGTAACACATCTCGCGGAAACTAAAGTGTCGGTGAACAGAATACAAAAGTTTCTCTCATATGAGGAGGTAGAAGGTAATGATATCAGCGACATGTCAAAGCAATTTATAAAACTCCAGAATGGAAAAAATGGAATCACTGCAATAGATAAAAGTGAGGAAATGGGTGTCCACTTGAGTAATGTTTCTGCAAAATGGTTAAAGTCATCTGATAACATATTAGAAAATGTTACCTTAGATGCTGACGTTAATCAATTAGTGGCTATTGTTGGTCCCGTGGGGGCTGGCAAAACTACGTTATTACATGTTATCTTGAAGGAATTGACACCTATTGAGGGTTCTGTAAATGTTCAAGGTTCTCTATCATATGCCTCACAAGAGCCATGGCTATTTGGTGGCAGCGTTAGGCAAAATATTACATTTGGTAAGAAATTTGTCCCAAAGAAATACGATGAAGTTGTAAGAGTATGCGCTTTAGAAAGAGACTTTAGTTTATTTCCTCATGGAGATCTTACGCTTATTAGCGACAGAGGTGTTACCCTTAGCGGGGGACAACGGGCTCGAATCAATTTAGCTCGAGCTATTTATAAAGATGCCGACATATATTTGTTGGATGATCCGCTATCCGCTGTGGACACACATGTAGGGAAACAATTATTCGATGACTGTGTTTGTGGATACTTGAAAAATAAATGCGTAATTTTGATTACACATCAGTTGCAATATCTTAATCGTGTAGAAAAAATTTATCTCTTTCAAAATGGAAAAATTGGAGCATCGGGAACATATTCAGAACTTCAGGCATATGAAGGTGAGTTTACAAAACTTTTAATCAGTCATGATGCCGAAGAGGAAGAGTTCGAAAGGAAATCAAAACACCTTAAGGAAAGAAAAGACGAACAGACATCGAATCAACCTGCTCCAATTCAGGAAAGGGAGCAAAGGGGAAAAGGTGTTATTTCTCAGCATGTTTATAAAAATTACATTAAAGCTGGAGGAAATTGGTTCCAAGTAATTTTGCTCATACTTGCGTTTATTATTTCCCAAATTTCTGGAAGTGCTACTGATTATTTTATTACTATGTGGTTAGTATGTGATATAAATATGATATTTTACCCTTTTCAAGTTATCAAATATGTTATGTAAGTCTGCATAAGTGTCATTATGATTATTAAGAGTATACTGTTAGAGTATATTGTTAGAGATTTAAATTAATACTTTCGATTTATCTAGGGTTAACCTCGAACAATGGAGAGTAACAAACAATGTAACATCCGTTGCAGTCAATGATACTATTGAATATGTTGTTGAAGAAAGTAAAAGTTTTCAAGAATCTCTACAACAGTTTCTGAACTCATTTATGACTGATAAGTTGTCCATTGTTACATATACAATTTTAGTAGTTGCGACTGCTATTCTAACAGTTGCAAGATCTCTGTATTTCTACAGATACTGCATATCAGCCTCCATTAGATTGCACAACTTGATGTTTGATAAAATTGTATATACTACCATGAGGTTCTTCAATACTAATCCACCGGGACGAATACTTAATAGATTTGCCAAAGATATTGGAATAATCGATGAGTCATTACCACTAACTATTTTATCTACCGTACAGGTTAGTATTGTATTATAATATTATTGAAATAATAGACAATATTTGAGCTATTAAAAAACCCAACCTACTTTATATACTAGATACTAGATACTAGGAAATATATTATATATTCAGTTGTTAGTTGGCGTATATTTGGTTTACAGGTAATTCATGTTTTAGCTTGGATTGACAGTGGTAGCGAGTTCATTGATTATTGGTTCTTTAAATCCATGGATATTTGCACCAACATTAGTAATTCTAGTAATATTTTACTACTTAAGAGTTGTATTTTTAGCTACTAGTCGAGATATAAAGCGCGTGGAATCTGTTAGTAAGTTCTACATTTAACACATTTTGACGAAGATATATTAATATAGTTGATTTATAGCACGAAGTCCAATATACACACATTTGTCTGCATCTCTTCAAGGATTAACTACAATAAGAGCATTTGGAGCCCAAGAAGTATTGAAAAGAGAATTTGATAACTATCAAAACCAAAATAGTGCTCCATCATTTATGTTTTTGGCGGCGAATAGAACGTTTGGATTTTGGTTAGACTTCCATTGTGTTATATATGTAGGTTTGGTTATTATAAGCATTCTCTTCATTCAAAGCGGTATGTAAATATTATTTCTTTATATTTCAGAAACAGTTCATTAATGAGATTATGAAATTGAATACTCATTACAACGATTTGTGATAAAAGTATTTTTTACTTTTTTACTTTCATTTTCAGAACAATTCGGTGGAAATGTGGGCCTGGCACTTACTCAATCTATTACTCTGACTGGAATGTTCCAGTTTGGAATGAGACAATGGAGTGAATTGGAAAACAATATGACTTCAGTGGAACGAGTTCAAGAATATACAGAAATAGAACCAGAAAAAGATGAAAAAGTCATTGATCCTCCTAGGTTCTGGCCTGAAAATGGTGGAATTAAATTTGATAAAGTGTCTCTGCGATATTCAATTAAAGATCCATACGTACTTCGGAATGTCAATTTCGAAGTTAAACCCAGGGAAAAAATTGGTATTGTTGGAAGAACAGGTGCTGGAAAATCATCACTCATTGCTGCGATTTTTCGTTTAACTGATATTGATGGAATTATTTGGGTGGACAATATCAATACCAAGGAAATATTACTTGAAACTCTAAGGTCTAAGATATCTATTATACCTCAAGAACCTGTACTATTCTCAGGAACTTTAAGAAGAAATTTGGATCCATTTGATGAATATAATGACGACGTAAGTATTACAAATCGAAGCTAGTTGTAGAGAACGATTTATACCTTTAAAAGATTATTTCATAACTTGAATTATATTTTATATGAACTTATATGCGTACTATGCTGTACATCATTTGATCAGTAATTTAGTATTTTATTCGTTTATATAGTACTTACCTATTTACTATTTGTTAAACATATAACAGCGTAACGTAGAATGTTAATTTCTGTTAATATTATTTGAGTGTAAGTTATAGGTGTTAGGTAAGTTGTTTTGTATAGTTAAGTAGCTGTATAGTAACATATAAGTCGGGGATCAAAAAAGGAACCACCAAACCTCTTCGGAAATTCTCTTCCTATTCGGAAACTACTTTGATAATCGCTTGGCGAAGCGATTGTCAAAGTAGTTTCCGAATAGAAAGACTTACATAATTGCTGTAGGAAAAAAGTACTCCTCGAGCTAGAGCCCCGCCAGGCATTGAATTATACCTAAAAGCGATCCTCTCCCCCTTTCTCATGTTTCTGCACGATCAGATAAGGTTTAAAAAAATAAAATCCGCCACGGGTACGACTCGATACCTGTTCTGTATGGAAATCGAACGACAGACAGCTGTTTCGAACTTATTAGTTCTCATCAGTGCCATACACGGTACGCCGACCCAGGACAAATGCCGAATGAAATCCGTGGGGTATGTATGGCTTTAGTACGAGAAGTAGTTGTTTCCTATAGCCATTATGTAATAGCCTTGCTATTCGGGAACTACTTGATAACCGCTTGGTGGTTTAGTAGTTCCTTTCTCGATTTCTGACTTATATGTTACTGACATAGATCGTATCGATGTAGATGTATACCCCACGGATTCCATCAGGTATTTGTCCTAGTTCGGCGTACTGTTTATGGCACTGATGAGAACTAATAAATTCGAAACAGCTGTCTGTCGTTCGGTTCTCATCCAGGACAGATGTCAAAACCTACCTATGGAGGGTTTTATTTTTTTAAAGAAAAATTAGGTGTATAGGTAAATAGTTCTTACCAAAATGTTTTTTAAGAAGTTCTTGGTCACCTAAATCTTAAAAGCATAAGTTATGTGTATAACGATCCTATTTAGTAATTAATTTGTAAATTTTTTATATTTTGGTCTTTGTTATGTTTAGTTATCTATTGAATATCTAATATAATTTCCATTCAGGATTCTAATTCTATTTTGTTCCTTATTGGTATATTGCTGAAACTACTATCAAAGTATAATATCCACAATAAGTGTAAAAAAAAATTAGCCAATTTAGATAACAAATTATGTTATATAAGTATTTATATTAATAAAAAATATTTTCTAACAAACTGTTGCAGTGGATTTAAGGTATTAAAGGTGAATAAACGATTTTTTTGTCTTTATCTTTACGGAAGACAAGTTTAAATCAGAACTACCCTCCCATCTATCCCGCTTCCGTAGATAAACATTCTCACACAATTAGCTGATTGACTGATGTCGGTTGATTGTATTAGAACCCCATTTAGATTATTTTGAGCCGGCAGTCTACGGGTAAGTTACCTTTGCGATTGCAGCTAACCATCATCACCCCAGATTAATTCAGGGACCTTGGAGACTTTCTATTCTTACAGGATATCTAAACACATCTATATGGCCATACCTATAAAAATCCATGTAAATAGTCTACCTCTAGTCTATATATACTGTGTAAAATAAAGTCTACTTATGTTTCGGTCAGTCGGCGTTGAACCCGTGATACTGTCAGGAAAAATCTTCTTTAATATCCTTTTATTGCCGTTATCTTAGTCTAATGTGATGGCAAAGTAAGACAACTCGGTCAATGACTGACCGTTTAGGCCATATTAGGTTTTATTTGTTTGTTTGCTATACTCTCATGTTCGTCTTGATCAATTATTGCACTTGTGTTCAGCTATCGCTTCTGTTAATTAATTATATTTAGTTTACTCTTTATTCTGAATTGTAGTTTATTGTATGTTTTGCAGGAAAAATGTATAAACAACCTTTTCCACAAACCCAGATTACACATTTTGTTGTAATATAGCCAATGGTTGATAAGTTACAACGTTTGTGCCCTTTATTCTTAGCGGTGCTTTTTTATTTCTATTATTAATAACCTGTTTTATATGTTAAATTCAAATATTGTATTTCAGGTAATATGGAGTGCCCTTGGAGATGTGGAGCTAAAAAATGTGGTATCGGACCTTCTCTCAGGTTTGGAAAGTAAAATGTCAGAAGGAGGATCTAACTTCAGCGTTGGACAGAGACAGCTACTTTGCTTAGCCAGGACAATAATCCGCAACAACAGAATATTGATACTAGATGAAGCAACTGCCAATGTTGACCCCCATACTGACAGTCTTATCCAAACTACAATTAGGCAAAAGTTCGCTAACTGCACAGTGCTAACGATAGCGCACAGGTTACATACTGTGATGGATTCAGATAAGATCTTGGTCATGGATGCAGGAGAAGCAGTAGAATTCGATCATCCGCATGTGCTGTTACAAAATTCAAATAGTTTATTTTACAAATTGGTTTCGCAGACTGGTAAGGCTATGACTGAAAATTTGACTGGTATAGCGAAAAACAATTATAAGAATTTATCGTCATAGCCTTTACTATTCATTTCATCTTGATACAAATACTTAGGAAATAATTGCAGTAATGTTGTAGTAAACGAACGAATGTATTGGTATAGGCGAGAATTTTTTGTGTAGTATATAACATTAGTATTTTTATAAGTATTCTTTATATGTACTCGTCAAATACTTAGACTTAATGCTTTGTTATTTGTAAATGAAGAAAAATTTAATAAGTATTGATTAAAATATATTTCACTTCATTTATTAATTTTTATTTTAGAGAAATTTGATTATTAGCTGCTTCTTGCTTGTCTGGGAAGTGGTTACATAGGCATAGGAGGAAGTTACTAATACGTACAAAGTTATCTATACGTTAACCTCGTATTAATAATTGTGGAGATGTAAACGTTTCTTTACATCTCAAAAAAAAAACCAAAAAAAAATGGAAATAATTAAAAACGCTTTTAAATAACCTATTTTCAGTAAATATATGCACGATCTCAATAGAGTTGGAAAATATAGTGTATAAAGGTAAATACAGATATATCAAGTAACATGGGGCTGAAATTATATTTCATTATATTTTTTACTTTTCCGCACTCCACTATACGTGGAAAAGTAATGTAATCGTGTAAAAAGAAAATTATTTTTCTAGTGTTTATTTTTCATTTTTCAAAACAAAAAAAAAGGTTTTTAAACCATTTTGTGTGTGTGTGTGTGTGTGTGTGTGTGGGTGCGTGCGTGCGTGCGTGCGTGCGTGAGTGAGGGTGCGTGCGTGCGTGCGTGCGGGCGTGCGTGTGCGTGTGTGTGTGTGTATGTGTGTGTGTGTGTGTATGTGTGTGTGTGTGTGTGTGTGTGTGTGTGTGTGTGTGTGTGTGTGTGTGTGTGTGTGTGTGTGTGTGTGTGTGTGTGTGTGTGTGTGTGTGTGTGTGTGTCATTGTCGTTGTTGTCGTCGACATTTATTCTTGTTAGCACGATAACTCAACTAAATCGTGTCGAATCGATTGAATTTTGACTGATTCTGATCGAGGTTATCTCCCAGACGACACCTGAACCTTGATTTTGAAGTGGATAGGATACACCTCACCCTGTCCATGGGTCATGAGAAAGCACTATGGTGGACTATTTGAGAAATTTTTGTTAGCACGATAATTCAATTAAGTCGTGTCGGATCGATCGGGTTTTGACTGATTGTGATCGGGAACATCTCCCAGCCGAGACCTATTGATTTTGAGCTGGATAAAACACACTCTACCATGTTCATGGGTCATGATAAAGCACAATGGTGGACTATTTGAGAAATTTGTTTTTGTTAGAACCATCAGTCAATTAAATCGTGTCGGATCGATCGGATTTTGACTGATTCTGATTAGGAACGTCTGCCAGATGACATCTATTGATTGTGAAGGGGATAGGATACACCCCACCCTATCCATGGTTCATGAGAAAGCACGGTGGTGGACTATTTGAGAAAAATTGGAAAAAGGAAACTGTCGCATAAAACACATATTCTGCATTTAATGTGTTGGTATATTTTTTTTCGGCCACTCCATTTCGAGATAGAGATGTGCGGAAAAGTCCATTTTAAGGTTTTAAAACTGTTTCTTTTACATTTTCCATTGGCCAAGTTATTGGAATCACCCACTACAAATTGTCTCTTGCTGACAACCTTACGATTTTTAACGGAAATCGAAAAGCATGTATTATATTCCCGTAAGCAATTAACTGTTGAAAAGTGAAATGCTTAATTTAAATATGCCTAAATGATATACTCGTATTGTGTTCGCTTTTTGAAAAACAAGTTTATTGGATCTAAATACTGAATATAGTAGTTAATTTGATGTTTTCTTAATACGCATCTTCAATAACATTATTTTAGAAGTTCATGACTTGACTAGAATAATGTTTTAATATGAATCTTGATATATTGATCTGGAAATATTCTACAGCTATAAAAAGAGGAGAATTAATTTTCTATATTCTTTTTCTGATCAGGTCCTTGTCCTCCTTGGAATTTATCCCTTTAATCTCGATGGGTATACCTATGTACCACAGATATATTAAAAACCTTAAATGTTTAACAGTACTTGAAATTATTATTTCAAGTACTGTTAAATAATTTATTCTTAATAGAGATGCATACTGAACTAAAGCTAACCTACAAGTGAACAAGCACCCTATATTGTGTCATGGATGACTTTTGACAAGAAAAATAAATCGTTAAGCAAACTCAGACTATTTCATCTATAACGCAAAGTTCTTATTTCTTAAACCCTAAAGGTAGTGCCAAATGTCAACTGATACATACTGAACTGATCACGTTATCTGACACTATATCGAGTATTATTTATACTCGATAATATACGTTTTCAAGTTATTTATAAATTAAGAATTTAACGAAATGTGTAGTAGATTATAAAATTTCCAATGTTATATATTTATTATCAGGAGAAATCATCGAAGAAAGGTTAAGGGAACAATTTGAATACAACATCAATTCTTGAATAGAATACTAATAAATCACTTCATTTAATGTCTAGTTAAGCATATGGAATATAGGGGAAACACAAAACACCCAGTATTTTACACTAGGACTATCGATATTAGTTTTTACCTAACTTTGCTATTACAGTTTTATCTATAAAGAATTAGAGAATGTAAGTAAATAAAATGGATAGCATATAACAATGCTATAAATATTATATCTTATTAGACTAAATTCTTAATTGTACAAATTATGCAAATAATAATATAACACGTTGAACTTTATGAAATTAATAGTATATAAATGATGTTAAAATAACACAAATGTATACTCTACGTAGTATAATCATTATTGTATTAAGTCACTCGACTTTATTTTAGACGACATTTACTTTTTTTTTTGTAAGTTGGCTATATTGTCTGAACATGGAATGAAAATAATAAAATTGTCAAATATCACAAAAATCATCGATATCACATCGACAAATATCATTAAAACAAGGCAAAACTAATAAATCTCTATAACTTTCCTTTTATTCATTTTCATTAAATAGTTTTACATTTATTAATAAGGATACAGTCTTATTCATTTTGTAATCTTCTCATATTGTTATTTTTATTATTCAGTTTAGTATCTAACCATTTTAAATTTCTAATACAGCTCTATATCAAGAATATATTTTTTAGTCAATATCTTCTCTGATTTATTAATATCTTCAAGTATCGGGTCATTGAAAAAGTAGACTATAATAATGCCTTTACGTTAATCGATTCTTGTTCAGTATAAGCTGAAGTCGTGTATACTCGTATGTGTATATATATGTGAAATGTAAATAAACGTAGATATGAAATTTCATATTGTCAATAAAAACATGAAATACAGATTTGTGTTAATAATAATCATAACCAGCAACACCACAAAGGATCAGTAACCTAGCAACTACTTGCAGTAAGGGAAAAGAGACAATGCATACTTTCACTATGAAATTTATTGAGTATTGGCTGATGAATATTTTATTGAAAATTGAATTAACATTTATTAGACTTAAATGTGTCATATGAACTTCTTTCATGTGCTACAGTGGAAAAGTGGGTGCGTGGTTTTTCCGAACTGTATTTTGACGACACCAAACTACGCGATACAATGATATCGTGGAGTGTAAAAACGCGCATTAAGGTGCGTCCAAACATTCAACAACGAAGCGTATCGTAACACCGACGCGTGATTTACTATCGTGACACAATATCGCAATAGGACACATACTTTTCATCCGCAACAGAACATCGACGCTTAACAGTAGTTCGTACGCTACGGAACGCTCTGATGTTGAGAAACGACGTTACGATGTTACGCTGTGTGCCCTTTAAATTGTCACGGGGCGGCGTTAAGGCCGTTTACACGCTACGATAAATCGTAACGATGTGATTGTAACAATTTATTGTTACAATAAATCGAAAGAGTGAGTACTGTTTACACGCAATGATTTCTTGTCCAATATTCATTGTCGACCGTGGTAGAACTCAGTCAGCTATTGCGATGGAGGAAGTACTATTGTGGTCTTTATTTGTTATTTGTTTAGCGAGAAAAGTAAAAAAGTCGCGAAAACCAAGAAGAAAGTGGAGTCGCCAGAGGTTTATATACATCATCTGCACCCGCCCCGGATTTCAACGAATTGTTGACTTTTGCTAGTTCTTTTTTATATACCGTACGCAATGCATTGATCTTTTTTACTACAGTGCTTCTGTCTGCCGACGAATCAGACTCCTTGTAATTTTTAACAAGCTCTGCATACGCCAAGTCTTCTTTATTTCTGTCGGAGTATTCTTTGCTCTTAATGAGCCACATGGAAAACTCCGACATAGTTCTATGAATTCACTCAAGAACTCACGAGGACTTTGATTGAAAACTGCCATGATTACTTGACCAAAAACTCGTCAACAGAAGAACGAAGAAAACACTACTTTTCCTACTTACAGCTAATGCTAAACTATCAGTAACATATAAGTCAGACTAAACTATGTCAAATTGTAGCGATAGATCGCTGTTACAGTTTACACTGTTCCAACCTGTCGTTACGATTCGCAGAAATTGATGCTGGCCGGCACCAACCATCCAATTCCAAATCCAATAAATCGCTACAATGTCCTATTTACACGCAACGATAAATCGTGACGATTCGATTGTTACGATAAATTGCTACGATTCGTAGCGTGTAAACGACTCTTTACGCTTCGTTGTTCCAAGTTTGGACGCACCTCTAGAGAACATATTGCGCCTAAAACATAAAACTTGTTTATGTGGTAATCGGAGTGCTAAGGAAAAGCATAAACACAGACTTAAAATGATGATAAGTTACAACATACCGTGGCCAATATTAACACGATAGCCAATTTAGTGTTCAGACAATTGCTATAAAACTGTGTCGATAGAAAATATAATAATGTTATCGTGCCTGCCGAGTCTGGTTATGTAGCGGCAACGTGAGAACAAATTCAAAGAAAAGTGTGTTCGCTTTTTAGTTGTGTGAGAATAACATATGAGTAAGTATTTGAAAATTCTTGATGCAACAAATTCAGAGGCAGTAGCCATACTTATGGATAGTAGTAGTCTAAGAAAAATATGGGACTACGATTTGGAGAACAATGAAAGACGTGTGTTACTTCATACAGCCGATTTAGCTATATGAAAGCATCTGCAGTGCACTTAAAAAATACAACTATATCAGTTTATTGCGTGCAACATGTTAACCATATGAACTCCATAACCTTGCAGAAACTGGTAGAAGCTGTTATCGCATAATTGAAAATAATAGTAACGTAAAGAACAAATTAAAAAAAAACTATTTCAAGACGAATTATCGAATACGCCATTACTACCATAGCCTATTCTGATACCTTGGGGCACTTAGTTAAAGGCCACAAGTTACTATTATATTCATCTTTATTATTTAAAGAGTTCTCAGTTATCCCAAAATCAACAAATTAATAGTAGCGTGAAGAATACAGTTTTATGGAATAATGATTTTGATAAGGAAGTAAATTACCACAGCCTGTTGTGTTGCCTTAAATCACTTAGTTAAAGACGACAAGCTATTATTCCATTCATTTTTATTATGTAAAGGGGGTGGTCGAGAAACTAAATGCACTTTCTATTTCACACGCGTAGCAGTCAGTTTTTAAGAATTTATTTGTCAATAAGGAACTTTGAGGGTATGTCTACTTCATTTGGATATACAATAGTTAATGCAGTAAACACTAAACAGCAGATGTTATCTGCGCCAGTTATATTTTCAGTTAACAGCACCTGAAAACTATTCAGCACGGATTCCGCGAGAGGAGGTCTACTATCGCGGCGACGGAAGAGGTGATAAGTTTCGCCAAATGGGCAAAATAGGACACCTGGAGAACCAGGGAATGATGCGCTATCGTCACCTTCAACGTACAAAATGCCTTCAACTCCGCAGGTTTTGAAGGGAAAGAAATGTTCGAGTCACATGAACAACGTTGTGAATATTTACCCGAGCTATAGCACGCTGCAGACGATGAGCAAAGTAAAGGTGCGGTGTTCTGCAGGGCTCAGTCCTAGGGCCCACCCTGTGGAAGGTCCTCTATGACAGGATCTTGGGCAGTTAGAGTTTCGAAAGCCGGAGGGTAACCTACGCCGACGATCACGACTACACGGCGTGGTCGTGACGGTCACTGCGAAGGATGAGAGCGAGTTGAAGGCAAGCATCGAAAGGACGGCGAGGGAGGTGAATTGCATAAGACTTAAGTTTGTCGACCGAGAAGACACAAATTTTGATAATAGCGGGAAGAGGAAAGCACCACATAGGGAGCTCCAGCATTTTGGGATAGGAAATAAGGTCAGAGAAAGAAATCCTAACGTACCTGGGTATTAGCATCGACCGGAAGATTAGCTTCGGAGACCACATAAATAGAACGGTGGATAGGAAGAATGGTCTAATAGGCAACTTGATGAAGTTGATGCCCAGAATAGGGGGATCCTCAGAAAAGAAAAGGCGTCTTTTCTGCACGATGGCGATGGCTAAGGCGCTGTACATCACTCGGTACTAAAATATCATAAATACAGGAAAGCGCTGCTGGTGATGCAGAGGGGCGTCGCAATTAGATGCGCCTGTGCATATGAGCAAGGCCGTCCCGGTAGACACCGTAGACGGCCTTGGTAATAGGGATGAAGGTACCAATAGACTTACTGGCCGAGGAAAGAGCCGAGATGTTTAGATGGGGGAAGGAAGAGGCGACGGTTAGAGAGGAGACAATGAACGAATGGAACAGAAGGTGAAGAGAGTGCGCTCATGCAGAGTGGGCTAGAAGGGTAGTTAGGGACCTGTAGAGATGGTATAGCAGAAGCGAGGAGGAGATGGATTATTATCTCTCTCAGCTATTGACCGGATACGAAAGTTTCGGGACACATACCAAGAGGATCGGGAAAACGATAGACGATAGATACTACTAGTGTAGCGAGATGAACACCCCGAGGGATACTTTCGCGTTTGTATGACGGGGTCGGGAAAAACAGAAAGAGCGAGACAAAGGTAGGTAATCATAGCTGGAGTAGTACAGCAAGTAGATAAATTAAAAGTAGAGTATAAGTAGAAATAGAGCCTTAGAGTAGAATATCTTGAAGACAGGAGAGAACCTAGAAGTAACACCGTAAGGTGAGTACCTAGGCAAAAGAGCTGCAGTTTTTAGTCGGTAGCCGTGAAGTAGCAGATCCGCATCACAAATGCGATATTACCTGGACTTCCGGGAGTGTTCTGAAGATATTTTCCTGCTTCTGTTCGTATATTGGGTGGTATTGTGAATCTGCTTGTAAGTTAAGAGGTAACTTTTAAGGTTACTGTAAGGTTAAGGTTAACTTTTCTTAATACACATGTTCTCCTTTAAAAATTTATACATTTTAAATATATATATTTTACATATTCTGTAGAAGTTGAAAGGTCTTTTCCGTATATAAATGGATTTTGAATGATAGAAATAAACGTTTTACCCCTTTACATTTAGAATAGATTACGCTAATATACTGGAACTCAATGAATGATTTGTATCCACTACTGTATGTTCAATGACATTATTCTCCTGTTATTTTGGGTTCAACAAAATCGACTTATTAAAAGGTGAAATATTGTTTATCATATCTTTATATGTATGTCAGGCCTGTGCCCTGGCATCGCCCCAGACTATTACGTCATGTACTACTCATCAAGAACTGAGAAAAGTGTGAGATTTTCTAGGTATGCGTAAAAGAAAGAGTGAGACAGCATTTGGAGGGAAAAGGGTGCATTTTACGCGCGGCCAGATCGAATTCTGTACATTCACATTCAACATATATTCATCGATATTCACTCTGCAAAGGTCTCAATGCGACTGATTAAAAGTCAGGTTATTTTCTGTGCATCTCGTGGGGGTCCCATATTGCAGTTTTGAGACTTGTTCCTATTCTTGATGAGCTGTATATACGATTTACTCGCGGACGTTATTTATTACATTAAATCGTCAGTCATTAACGAAATATTAGATTTCATTACTAAAAATCGCAGTCTTAACTAATTTCAGTACAAATGTCGCAGTTATTATTAAAATTATCACGGTATGCAATTAATCGCACCAAAAGTTATAAACTAACAACCAAAAATGTAGTATGGCTGCATTAGAAATCATACTACAATCAAAAGGTTGACATAATTGGTAATTTGACATTATCTTCTCGAGGGAAGAAATTATGCAGTTTCAGTTACATTTTGTCGTTAGATAATTCACAATAATGTAACATGTTACGCAAAAATATGCAAGCAAATCAATCTTTAAAGGATCTTCAAATATTTCTTAATAATTAATAAACCACAATAATGTATAAATAAACGTATTAAAGAACGCTATACATACAAACTATAGACATAAAGACAAAAAATAAAAAACGTTAATAACCGGGCCTACTGACACATATTGCCTATCTACCGATACTACCGATATAGAGAATATATGTCAACTTAGTAACTTTATCTCGTAATTAGTATTTTAATTGTTTATATAGTGAGTGGCATTTAACATGTAAACTAATACTATTGTTATTAAATTTTATCAGTTGAAAATGTTATTATTAATTTTCTCTAAAAGAATTGTCTAAATATGTTGTAAGATTACTGTGGATAATAGTCTAAAAGTGAGTAAGCATCTTTGTATTTATTTTATTTAATATTTATTATATATGACGTATGAATTAGTACGTAAAATGTATCTAGTAACCTTAAAATATAAACTTATTTTTGGCCATAAATAGGTGCAGTACCAGGACCAGATTTGAAAATTTTTTTCAAAGAAATATTTTTGGGATTAATTTAGTTATAGGGTTTCTTGGCTTATAACTAAATTTAAGACTAATTCTGTAACTGATATAGTTTCATTGACATTTCCCCTTTCTTTCTTCTCTTTTTCTTACTCTCCATTTTTAATAGATAATTTGGGAAAGCAATATTGTCTCTAGGTAATATACCTGGAGATAATATTTTTTCTTTTAACTGTTTACATATAAAGATTTTATTTATAGTCATATAGACATTTTAAAACGGAATTTCTTTCCCCATAAATCATAAAATCGTCAATCAATGACATTGTATAAATAAGGTGATCGCAGGATTTGTAGAGAGAATACACTTTCGAACTTTTGCTTGACACGCTCATTTTTTGCATCATCTATGGCGTGTAGCAGTGAATTTACATGGTTAACTACAATTTGCCCGGACTCCGCTAACGCCAACGTACTATTTTGTACTTTCTCTATTGTCATCATGCACTCCTTTAGAATTGGTATGAATACTTTTTAAATCTCAGTTTCAATGAAAATATATAGAAACTGTGTCTGGCATTCTTTAATACCTGAATCCTATTCAGGATTGAACTGTAGTAATACAAATTTAATTTGCTGGAAATTTCAAGCATAATAAAAAATTGTCTTGAACCATCTTCCCCAATAACTAAGGATCGGTTCTGGTGGCTTGGGAATTTCTTCAGGATAATTTCTGTGAAACTCGCGAAGATGTTTAGGAGAAAAACTTTTCTTGTACTCGCTATTAATGTATATACCTTCGGAAAACATTGTCGAATAGCTTCTGCCACAAGATCTAAAACATGTACGCTTACCGAATTGAATAGCGATATAATTGCACCGTTACGTTAAAACAGTATAGAAATTAATGAATGGTTGTCTCGGTGAATTACTATACATCGTTTACAATCTAATAGAAATTTTATTACGAAATTTTATGATTATTTCAGAATAGCTAAGATTTGTGGATTTGATAAACGCAAAAAGTAAAAGTTCATTGCAGTAAAAATATTCATTCCCCCACATGAAATGCCAATGCTATGCAACGCTCGTCCACAGCCTTAGCTATAACTAAGGGTAATACCATAAATTATTGACAGATAATAACGCGTCTATTTCGACGAGCCGTAACAGAGACGGACTAATAATCGATATGCTGCCGATTTTCATTTCTATAGCAAATACATTGCCACCCCATATTACACAGAGGCTTGTTATGGGTTTATTTTCATTTCATCGAGTTAAAACCTGACAGTGCTAGTGACATTCATTTAATGGCTACTAAGATATTATACAGAACCAGCCATAAATCAATTGTAGATTTTGTGACTAAAGGTTTTAACTGTGTATGGCCATATTAAGATAATTAATAAGTAATCTTTCTGAGGAATAATACTCAGAGAGTATTACTAATGCTAATGGGCATAAGTGCATACATGCAAAAAGCAGGAGAGTTAACTGACACATTTCCAAATATGATACACTTTACCTGTACAGTTCATGCAAAACCGAATAGCAGAAACAATAAGAGACAGTTTCCTTTTAGTTAATGGGGTAATTGCAAATGTGCAAGTTTTCTGTTTATTCAATAATGAATATTCATTAATATTTGTTATTGCATTATGATGTATTTTCCGTGAATTATAGCTGTGTAATAATAGTAACCTGAGTTCGACTCTGCTTGCTGTTGCTGCTTGCGGGAATAGACAATTTAGTAATATCAATCGAAAAACTGAAAATAAAATTTGCGTGCACCCATGAAATATCATTTATTACTGATAATAGAAGAATAGAGAAGACTTTTGAATCATGTAAAGTAGGAATAATTATCGATAACAATAATATTTATAATATCAAAAAGCATGTAAAATGGTTTAATTTGGGTACTTAATTTGAAGAGTCAACGAGATTGTAATCTAATTCTTTTCTAAATATTATGAAGGCCATATAATATTTACTTAAATTTGATAATAATTTATAAAAAATTCCATTATAATTCATTCAAGTTTGAAGTTCAATAAATTTTTGGTTATTTGATAGAAGAGGATAAGTATTTTAAAATATTGATTTTTCCTTAGTATCATTGACAATAATGTAATTCATTTGTTATGGTTTTGTAATATTTGGTAAAACCGTTTCCACCACCATATATTCAATCCATCTGGGCCTGGGGCAGCGAAGTTCTTAGTTCCAACAAGTGCTTGTTGAACTTCCTCCAGACTCCGGGCACGCTTCCTGTGGTTCTTCAATGAGAGTGTCCCAAAGAGCCTGGAAGCGTGCAATCACTGGAATATTATTGAATGGACGCGTCGTCTTATATATTTCCTTCCAAAAGTTTTCGACATTCTCTACAGCCGGCTGATCGATCGGTCGGCAGCACGTTGTTGCTCTTGAATAAAGCGGGAGGGATTTGTATGGAATAATTTGTTTTGTTCCATGCTCATTATCCGCCTATTCAAAGCTTTCTTAATCGCTATAAGTGCTCGAATCCTGTCTAAACAGAGCTGCTTGGTAGCTAAGAGCGCCGTCTGATTTAGAGTGTGGTGTCGGCGTCTGAGTCCGGCGATAATACTCCGGACTTTAGGTGTAAACTGCCGATTGCTTCTTGTATATTCCACCACACTCTGGATTCGAGAAGGATGCTGCCTGGCCTACTATATTTTGCCTTGGATCTGCTCTACTCGTCGCTTGGTTTTCTCGTTCCTATTGAAAGAGTTTGACCTCTCACGTGGAACGAGCTTCTTAGGGGCGTTGTAGACGGCACAATTGACCTGCCAGATGTCTTCATCTTCTGGAAGTTTCTCATCGATTCTAGCATCCATTCTTGCCAGGTCTTGTGGCTTTAGGTTAACCATGATATTAAGGTTACCTCTTGTCCTTATGGAGGGCTCGGTATACTCTCGTGGATTTTCCCCCGTCAACTCTTTGCTGCGGTAGAGGTGAAGCAAGTAGTATATCGGGTTGACGGGGCTGCCTTACATATCTTGACCTTCGCAGACAGAATACTTGGTTTCTCAAATTTTGTTTAGAGAAGGCGCGATGCTCGGGGTGCATTTCACTCTCTGAGTGCAATCTCGCCATGTATCCCCTGCGGCCAGGACTGCTGCTTTCGTAGCTAGTAAGCAGATCATCCCTTAGTTCCCTTGTCCACCTAAAGCATCCATTTTCATTGCCTTGGTCGTTGCCATTGAGACGGTCCGGTAAGGCCCCTCCCACCTGTCTCTGACCTCCATCCGAATTAGGCCGATTGTTAGGAGCACTTCCTCTGGTTTGGTTTGGAACCAGATTCAGACCCTGGGGATGGTTAGTCCCAAGAGCCTACGGCCAACATTGGTCCAGCAGAGTTACCCCTACCTGTCCAAGGTGTGCCACGAGGAGGCTGTTGATCCGATTTTTCACCCACCCTCTTATATATATATATATATATATATATATATATATATATATATATATATATATATATATATATATATATATATATACATATGTTATTAAATTAAACATTTTCTCTTGTTTATTAAATCAGTCTTTTTTTTCGTCATTGAACCTGTCATTGCATCAGTTTTATTAAAAGCATTTCTGAAGTAACTCGAATATATGACAATGCTTAACGTAAGGCGAAATCAAGTGAATATTTTTGTGATATGGACCAAAAATCCGCAGGGGCTTAGGGGCAGGTTGAGAATAAAAAACAATGTTTTTTCTTAAGTAAGAACATTTCACTACAAGACTATAAGACATAGAAATATACATATATGATAAGATAAATTTGCGTGAGACTTCAAAGAAATTTGTGTGAGACGCTCGTTTGATAAATCATTGCCTTCCAGTAAGGTTAACAAGATTACAAATCAAGCTCCAATCAATAATGGTACAGTAATTGATATACTTGAATATTACATACATACATGAAAGAAGTGTATTCCATATGATATCGAAATTATTGTCTATACATGCTTATTTAAAGATCCAAAGTAATATATATTAGTTAATAAGTACTTAAGGATAATTTATATTCAGGTCTATATTAAAATATTATTTGCATTTAAAGTAATATGCACCTTAAACCTTCGGAAATATTTTGCTTCGGAAATATATGTAAGTACATTTTATAGTAGTAAATATTGTACAATTTGATAAAGCAAGCTCTACTTTTTAAGCAGCATGTACAAGTTAGCCCATTAAGGTTTAATTGCAATTTAGATATTACTTATCGTTTAACTAATAATTAATATGTTTGCTTATTTTTTATTTTATTGAAATGTCATTGAACAGCAAATTAAAAAAACTATTTAAGATATCTATATTTTTATTTGTTGGAATTCCTATTATATAAAAAAATAATGTTTGAATATTTAACTTTAAATCACATTATCTTTCTGTGATATAATATTTAATTGTCACCTTATCTTAATTAATACTACTGTTCAGAAATTACGTATTAGATTAGAACGTGATAAATAATAAATTAATAAATGTAATCAGATTTAATCTCAATGGAAATTTGATATGATATAATTCATTGAATTATCAGCATTACATTCATTTAGCAGAAAATTATAAAAGTAATCCAGATATTGGGTGTAGATACCATATTTAATATTAATAATAACGGCTGAACATGTGTCATTTGAATGAGTTATTTCTATCAAAGAAGTTAACAGTATACTGTCACAAATCAAACTGGTACAAGGAAATAGTCTAATTTGTCTTGAAATAGCAAGATACGGAAAACTTCCCACTTTATACTTATTCTAATGTAGTTTAACAATTTAGAGATCCAAACGGAAGCATATATGGACGTAAATAGAATATGGTCACATCAACAAACGTTGAATTTTTGCCGAAATTGAATATGACCTTGAAAACATATATGAATATGGTAGCACCTATGCGCATGATATCAAATTCAGACATCGGACAGAACACTCTAAAATTTATTTAAACTGTTTAAATGATACTTGAAATTTTATATTTGATAAGATATCACCATCTTATTTGGGTATATATGTCTGAATTTTAGATTATAATGCTAATAGTCAACGAAATTACAAATATCCTTTTAACGGTTTACATTTTACTTGGTTTATACAGATAGTGACTAAGATTATTACTTTTACAGTGTATATTCGCATCAAATTCTACCAACACTTGACCTGAAAACAAAGATGATAAGTTGAACGAAATAAATAAACTCATCATCACGAGGTCATCAGTCCTAAGACTGGTTGGACGCTAACTCTCCTATCTTGTGCTAGCCTACGCATTTCGCTAATTGTGCTACAACCTACATCCCTTACTATTTGCGAGCAGTAGTCTAATCTAGGCCTACCTCTACCTTTCTTCACTCCTATTTCTGCCTCCAAAATATCGCGTACTATTCCCCCATGTCTCAGCAAGTGACCTACCATTCTATCTCTTCTCTTCTTTATGTTTCTCCACATACTTCTTTTCTCGCTGACTTTCTCTAATACTTCTTCGTTTCTAACCCTATCAGTCCACGGTATTTTCACCATTCTTCGGTAACACCACATCTCAAAAGCTTCTAATTTCTTCCTACTTGCTTCCCCTACCGTCCAGGTTTCGCAACCGTATAGTGCCGTGCTCCATACATACGTTTTCAAAAATCTCTCCCTTGTTTCTAAGTGTATTATCCCCGAGCATAAAAGTGCTTTCTTCTTGTTAAAAGCTACTCGACCCTGCGCTATTCTTTGTTTTATATCTTTATCGCTTCTTCCATCCCAATTTATTTTACTTCCTAAATAAGTGAAGTCTTTAACTTCCTCCAATCTTTCTTTATTAATTTGTACTTTCGTTTTTGCTCTGCTTTCGCGCCCTCTGCACACTAACACTTTAGTTTTGTTTTTATTCACCCTCATTCCGTATACCTCTGTCAACACTGCCTCCATTTCGTTCAACGCTGATTCCAATTCCTCTTTACTAGATGCTAATACTGCTATATCATCCGCGAATATCAGCATTTTTAGTTTCTGTCCCTGTACTTTAATCCCGAAATCCACTCCTTAATCCCGAAATCTTTTACGACATTAATCGCCTCTTCGATGTACAGATTAAAAATTAGTGGTGATAGCGTACATCCTTGTCTTACTCCTTTCCTAATACCTACTTCTCTTCTTTCCCCTTCTACTTCCATAACAGCAGTTTGCTCCTTGTATAGATTGTGTACTACTCTCCTATCTCTATACTTCATTCCCGCGCTCTTTAGTATCTCGAACATTTTTTTCCATCTTACATTATCAAAAGCTTTTTCTAAATCTACAAATCCTATATAAGCATTTTTTCCTTTTTCTATAGTTTTCTCTAACATTACTCTTAGCGCCAGAATAGCTTCGCGAGTTCCCTTGTTTCGCCTAAACCCGAATTGGTCTTCTCCTAGTATTTCCTCCGCTCTATTTTCCATCCTCTTCTGCGCTATTCTGGTTTTTTGGCTAAGATTTTTGACGCGTGGGAAGTTAGGCTAATCGTTCTAAAGTTTTCGCATTTGTAGGCTCATCTCTTTTTCGGTATAGTAACGATAATGTTCCTCTTATAGTCCTCCGGCATCTCACCCGTTTCATATATGTATTTTACCAGTTCAAACATCCTATTTACTACTTTCTGTCCCGCACATTTCAAAATTTCCGCCTGTATTTTATCTACACCCGGCGCTTTATTGTTCTTTAGCCCCCTTAGTGCTATTTCAAATTCCTCTCTCAATATAGGTTTCCCTACATCTTCCCTATCGATGCTAGATTCTTCCTCTAATATCTCTCCTAATTCCTGACCCTCGTATAAATTTCCTAAGTACTGCTTCCATCTATCCGCTTCTTCCTCTTTTCCGATCAGTATGTCCCCCGATTGACTCATAACTTTCTACTTATTGGTCCTATATCCCTGAAGTTCCTCTTAACTATGCTGTAAGCTTCATCGGTCTTACCTACTTGGAGTTTATCTTCTACTTCTTTGCATTTATCCTCTATCCATTGTTCTTTCGCTTTTCTACACTTTCTAATGATTTCCCACTTTATTGACTTATAAGTTTTCAGTCCTTCCTCGTCTCGTCTGTTTTTGTAGCCTCGTCTCTTTTGTATTAAGTTTAAGATTTCGTCCGTTATCCAGGGCTTCCTAGCTTCCCTTCTCTCGTGTCCTAAAATGTCCGTAGCCGCGGAATCTGAACTATTCTTGATACCCTCCCACTCAGTTCCTGCGTTCTTGATTTCGTCATTACTCGCTTTATTTATTAATTGATCTGTTTTCTCTTGGAACTTATCTTTCATATTCTGATCCCTCAATATGTCTACATTTATACGTTTCTTATCCTTCCGGGTTTTCAGATTTTTGAACTTTAATCTAGCTTTCATAAATACCAATTTGTGGTCGCTGTCTACATCTGCTCCTGGATAACTCTTACAGTCTTTTACTTGATTTTTAAATCTCTTCCTAACTAGAATGTAGTCTATCTGATACCTATCTATCCCTTCTGGCATTTTCCAGGTGTACCGCCTCCTAACGTGATTCTTGAACAATGTATTCGCGACTACCATCTTGTGCTTCTCACAGAATTCTATCAGTCTGCTACCTGCCTCGTTTCTGTTTCCTAATCCATAAGGACCTACAACACTAAAATTTACGAAATAAATTAACTGTTAATTAATTTGTTTCGTAACTTAAAAATAAATAATAAATAAAATTATTTTTAATATTGAGTAATGATTGAGCTGAAACAAGCTATTTATTAATTAACTGTTAAATCTGATTATTTTATTACCGATAGAAAGTTTGGATAGGTAAATAAGGATAGAAATTTGTATGGATCAAATATGATTTCTACAAAAGAAGGAATTAATAATAATAATAATTACAATAATAGAGAACGACAGATAGCAGCTATATTGGGTCATGCCAATAATCCCTAACATAATAGTGGATTATAATAGGTCATATCGTCCTCATTAATAAAGCACAGATAAAAGAGCACATTAGAGACATAACTTACTAGTTATCTCGAAACATCAGAAGAAGAGAAGCTTAGAAGATTAACAGAGATGAAAATTTTGCAATAGGAAATAAGTATATCTAAGGTCTAGACAAAGTAGAAATTATTCAAATAGTCATCTCAACAACAGGTGTAATGAGGAAGAATCTGAGAATTAACACTGAAAAGCTGGGACTTCCAAACTATGTAAGTAGTATAGGACTCAGGGTTCTGGGACAGTTCGAAGGCATCTTACCATCCGAAGTTACCACAAATTGAGAGGGTAGTATAAGAAGTCTTAAGGGTTGATCTGAAGACATATCGACTATAAGCTTTAGGGGTGGTTGCCCCATGCCAGCCCCTTTAGGGTGGATGCCACCCCCATTGTCCTGACATGGAATATAAAAATTGGGTGTGTATTATTCTCTGTTTGTGAAGCTCGCCTGTTTTCACCTGTCTTTCAATTGTCTAGCATCAGTTCGCTGGTACCATGCGGAGTTAGCCCAAATCGAGGGGGTAGTTCAAGAAATATTAAGGGTTGAATCTTAAGACATATCGACAATGACCGGAAGCTTCAGGGGTGGGTGTGCTACACTCCGTTGGACGCTACACGCTTTGCGCCAGTTTTCTGACACCTTACCATGCGAAGTTGGCACAGTTCGCTGGCACTATGCAAAGTTAGCCCAAATCGAAGGGGTAGTACAAGAAGTGTTAAGGGTTGATCTTAAGATATATCGACAATGACCAGAATATTTAGGGATGGTTTCCACCCCACGGCCACCTCAATTGACATTGAATATAAAAGTTGGGCCTGTGATTGGCGAGCCTCACCTGTCTTTCAATTGTTTAGCGCCCGTTGGCACCTTACCATGTGAAGTTGGCTTCAATTGTTTAGCGCCAGTTTGCTGGAACCATGCGAAGTTAGCATAAATCGAGGGGGTAGTACAAGAAGTCCTAAGGGTTGATTTAAAGCCGTTAAAGTTAATATCGACAATGACCAACAGTTTTAGGGTGGGTGACACACTCCTTAATGGTGCAACACCCTGTGCCCTACCCATTGGCAATGAAAAATCGTATGTGGACAAATTTAGCCTGGCCTTGGTGAGGCTCACCTATTTTCACTTGTCTTCGTGGGCCTCACCTATTTTTACCGAGCCTTACCTGTTTTCTCACCGAGCTTCGCCTGTTTTCGTAAACCTCACCTGTTCTCACTTGTTTTTCAATTGTTTTTTTTTTTCATGTTAAAATGGGGATTTTATATGTAAGGAGAACAGAGGTTTGTAGAGAGGCATCAATTTTTGTTAGAATTTAAATGTATGTATGGATTGACTTAACCTATATATATTTTTATAAGGTGTTCTGGTATAAATTAGGCTACGTTATTTTTCAAATTTTTATGTAAACCACATTTAATTAAATAGGTACAGAAAATCTTTAGTGAAATTATATATTGGAAATACCACTCGCAGTATTTTATTCCTCTTTTATATTTATTAAAACGATATGAGGTGCAATATATTTTTTTCCATTTGTAATGTATATTGGAAATGATCATAGATCGCAAATTAAAATCGTGTTCAAGTGTCGATGTTTTCATTATGATTTATGTGAACTAACCTAAAATAAAAGTATTTTGTTAGTTTATTTATATTTATTTATATTACTTCATTTAAATAATCATTCTTTCTTCTTCTTTTTGAAGAGGTACCAGGTCTGTAATTGTCATCTTCATCCATCTCATTATTTAACTTTTAATGATGCAACATTATCCTATAAAATAACACAAGCTAGATAGTTACAAATGTGAAATTTACAATGGTAGGTTAAATTATTCTTGTACAATATACGAGAGTATACAGTGCTATTCAAAAGTCCCTCCCCCCCCTCTTATCTTTGGAACGATTATACATAAACTAGTGAAATTTGGTAACTGAATATTAAGGGTTGTAAACTTCCCTACTAGTGATGATAGATGACGTATGCGTCAAATATGACGTCACAAGGTCATTGTGATCAATAATTTTAAATGGAACCCTATGGCAAGCGACACCTCTTTTAAAAGGTATCGAAAAAAACTATTCAATGGTACTAATATTGTGTCTGTTTACGGCAGTTTTGACAACTGGCTTTCAAAAACCGCAAAACTGTGATGAATTAAATCAGTTAATAATAAAATTTAAAATTCAAGCTCCGCCACTGGATAGTTGGATAGTAAATAATCTGACGTTTTTGCAAGTCTCCCCAATTTGATGTTTTTTTAGCTGTCAAAGTTTTTATACATTTAATAATTTGTGTATTGTTGATCGAACGTTTAACTGTTTTAGTACCTTGTGGTAATTTTAAAATATTTGTACATTCAATAATTTGTTAAACTGTTGTGAGCTGAACGTTTAAGTGCTTCAAGAAAAGAAATGGTACGTGTTTTAGGTGATAAAGTAGCAGCGATCCTAATACTTGGTGAAACTGGAGAAAATATTCATGCAGCAGAACGCATTTTTAATGAAAGGTTTCCCGATCGCCCAGTTTCGAGGATTTATTTGAGAGAGCTTCTTCGTAAGTTTAAAATAACGTGTAGTATTAATGATGCAAAACGATCTGACAGACCACAAATTTCTGATGAGAAAAAAATTGATATACTGGCAGAAGTAATAGTAGATCCTACTTCTTCAACAACTCAAGTTGCATCAACCTGTGAAGTCAGTCAAAGTACAGTGCACAGGGTGTCGAAAAAAACAAATTTCACCCATACAAATTAAAAATGGTTCATCAACTCTCAGACAACGATCCAGACCGAAGACCGCCATTTTGTGAAAATATGGAGACTAAAATTAACCAACAGCCAGACTATGTCAAACCAATTTGTTTTAGTGACGAAAGTACTTTCTATCTAAATGGAAATGTAAATACACAAAACGTGAGATATTGGAGTGACGCAAATCCTCACATGTTTCGTGAAACACATACTCAGTATCCCGAGAAGGTCAATGTTTGGGCAGGTATACTGGGAAACCACATCGTTGGGCCTGTTTTTTTAAATACCAACTTAACCGGTGAGGTGTATCTGTAGATGTTGCAAAATGCAATAGAACCGTTAATCCTTGAAATTTTGGAAGATAATCAAGATGAATTCGACATTTTGGAAATAACATTCCAACAGGATGGTGCTCCTCCATACTATTACGGTGTAGTAAGACGGTATTTAGATGAAGAATATCCTGGTAGATGGATTGGACGACGAGGTTCAATGTAATGGCCGCCTCGATCACCGGACCTCACACCTTTAGATTTTTCTCTGTGGGGGTATCTTAAATCGAAGGTTTACGCCACTCAGCCTGACAATATTGATGTTTTAAAACAACGTATTGTTACAGAATGTAGGGCTATTTCCGCAGACACATTTGAAAAAGTACGAGAAGAGTTTCACAATAGGATGTTTTACTGTCAGGAAGTAGATGGAGCTCACTTCGAACAATTACTATAAGTAGGTACTGATTCTTGAATCTGCAATTAAAATTATTATCCAAGTTTACTGATTACTGATTTAATCCATCAAAACTGCCATAAATACAAACAATACTAGTATCATTGAATACGTTTTTTCGATGCCTTTTAAAAAAGGTGTCGCTTGCCATAGGGTTCTATTTAAAATTATTGGTCACAATGACCTTGTGACGTCATCTTTGACGCATACGTCATCTATCATCACTAGCAGGAAAGTTTACAACCCTTAACATTCAGTTACCAAATTTCACTAGTTTATGTATAATCGTTAAAAAGATAAGAGGGGGGAGGGGACTTTTGAATAACACTGTATAATATAAAGAGTATAAAAAGTAAGAGTTATACCTACCTAAGAATAATAATAAGGTATAGCAATACCTAATATATATAAAAAACTTTAATGTGGGCTGTATTTTGTTTTTTGCACAATATACAGACGAACTTCTTGGTAACTTTTCAAGTGAAAATGGTAATTTTTCCGTTAAACGCTTGTGACGGAGGCTTTCTAATTTCCGGAATTCTCTATTCTCACTTTTGTTCATTCCTGCAGGAAGTATTTTAATTATGACGTGGTTCGGTATCCCATCATTCTCCACAAGGAATGTTTGGAATTCTTAATCAAATATGTTCTTCTTTGGATCTTCTTATGACCACCACAGTTTTATTTAAATTCTCCCCACTTTAATAATAAAATAATTAAAGTGTGAGACAAAGTCAACAAAGAAAAGTTGTTTTGACGCTCTGTTGACATCTTTTAGTAGCGATAGTCAAGCAAAACAGTTAAAAGCGATGTGAAATCGCATTTCGGTCTGCTGTTATTTATATGAATAATTTTATTAAAAAACATTAATTAAGTGGCGTCACGAAGTTGTTACATTTCCTGGTACTGCATACGTTGTATGTGATCACGTTTTGCTGAATTTGCATTTACTAGTACCTCAACCTTTAATAATATCAGATTCAATTTGTTTAATTCATTCTAAGTAAAATAACAAGGTCAGATGTTATCTCAATCCGTACATACCTTTAAACTCTAACAAAACTGATACCTCTTTACTCTGTTCTCTGTTCTCCTTACACACAAAAACTCCATTTTAACATAAAAAAAACAATTGAAGGACAGATAAAAACAGGTGAGGCTCTATGAGAAAACAGGTAAGGTTAGGTCAAAACAGGTGAGGCTCAAAAAAAAAACAGGTGAAAATACATGAGCCTCACCAAGACCAGGCTAAATTTGCCCACATACGATGTTTTCCAATGGGCGTGGCCCCCTAAAGGGGTGTGACAGCCACCCTAAACCTCCTGGTCATTATCGACATGGCTTTAAATTACCTCCTTAATATTTTTTGTACTACCCCCTCGATTTGTGCCACCTTCGCATGGTAAGGGGCCAGCGAACTGTACCAATTTCGCATGGTGCCAGCGAAACAAAATAATTGAAAGACAGGTGAGGCTCACCTATGCCCAATTTTTACAATGTCAATGAGGGTGCCGTCCACAGGGGTAACATCTACCCCTGAAGATTTTGGTCATTGTCGATATGTCTTAAGATCAACCCTTAACACTTCTTGTACTACCCTCTCGATTTGTGCTAACTTCACATGGTGCCAGCGAACTAGGAGTCCGCCCTAATGTGGTGTAGCTCAGGCAACCACCCCTAAAGCTTCTGATCATTCTCGATATGTCTTCAGATCAACCTTTAATACTTCTTGTACTATCACCTCGATTTTTGGTAACTCCGGAGGGTAAGATGCCATCGAACTGTCGCAAAACCCCGCGTCCTCTACTACTAAGGTACATCTTCTAAATTAAATTTTATATATATACAGAGTGACTCGTGTAAGTACTGTACAAGAGGGATGCTCCCTTTTCAATAGAATACCTCGTTGAAGATTAATTTTGTTTGCATTTAAATAAAAACGCAAAGATCGATGAAAGGAGGATTAATTTGCATACACGGATAGTGACTTCATTTGTCTAGAAGACAAGAGGGTTACACGTAGATTTACTGCAGAGGGGAAGATTACACGTGGAGACGCAGACAAACACATCCATGCTCACATGCGAATTTCTCCCCGCTGTGACTCGAACTCAAGCATACAATGCCCCAATACTAGCTCCAGTATTCCACCGTGGACTACAGTACAAATGACATTATTGCAGCCACTTCTACAGGAGAATACAATAGGTTATACATCTATATAGTGGCTGTAGAGAGTACTGTTCTTTTATAGCTCCGCGTTTCTATAACGATCGTCATGTTATTTAAGGGCTTATTAATACACTATTTTACAAACATTGTCCTGAAATTAAAGTAACACAGGCAAGTACAAACACCAACCGAAAGTGGGTAAAGTATTGGGTTCAACAGAGTGTTCAAGTCACCAACAAGGTGACACTTTGAAAACGCTGTGATCAAAACATAAAATGCGGTATATCGTTTATTAATATTATTGTACATACTAAGCCATTTATTTACGAACAATAACATCTTTCAAGTAGCGGTCTTGGATTTCTAAGCATTCATTTAATCGTGAATGATAATTGAGTATACCCCACTAGTCCCACTACATCATACATATTGGAATGGAAGTAATCTCTTTCCAAATTCGATGTCTTAATTCTTGAATATTCAGTGGCGAAGCGTCCATTAAAGCTGTAAGGCGCAGCCTATCCTATATATTTTAGATGGTAGACTCCGTCTTTATATTTCCACTTGCCTTTGCCACAATTATAAACATTTTCTATTCATATTATCATACCATTTCCATTTAAACTGAGGATCTGGGCTGACTCTCTGGCACCTTGAATTTAACGGACTTTATAGAGATCCGCGGTGAACGGGGGGAGAGGGGAGTACGTGAAAAATGATATGCAATTTAGCTAGCCTGATCGATCAGTTTGCGTAATACAGTGGCTATAATATTGACCTGTCATTAGCGTAGTGATTAGTGTTATTTTTAAAGATAATGGCGGCCCTAGACACTGCCGAATTTGTAGACTTCTTAATTAATAAGAGTGGTTATTTTAATAATTTATCTATAGAAGATAAAGTGAAAAACTAAAGTGACAAAACCTACCAATTTATTTCAAGAACTATAGATGTTTTTGCAGAGAAGAAAACGTGGCGAATGGAATTGATATACAAAAAAATATAGGCAAGTTGTTTTTGCGATTCAACTATTCAATATATATATATATATATATATATATATATATATATATATATATATATATATATATATATATATATATGTATTGCATTAAAAATGAGCAGCCCCTCTCCTTCGACTAATTCAGGACAGCATACCTTCAGCTTAAATCGACGCTTCGCCACTGTGAATATTTTGAATGCGGGTCGTTAAAATTTTATTTTTGAGATTGAGGCAAGCTTGTGTTTTAAATATCCAACACAGCCGAGTGCCTATCAGTCAAATGGTTAGGACTTTATAGAACGTACTCCTTTACCTTTTTCTTACCGAGTGTTTTCCAGAATGCGACCCTTTGGAAATATTTCGCGTCATTTTGGCTTCAGTGCTAATGCAGTTTCGCAAAAATGAGAAATCCCTTTTCGCAACTCAAAGGAATTGATTGCATTTCTACGTAGAAAAGTATCATAACACATTACATTAGAACTACGCAATGCTTAAATAAGTGAATTATGATCACGGATCCGTTCTTGAAAAATACCTCAATGAGAGGAGCACTATGTTCGCCACAGGTTCAATTTTGTTAAATGACAAATGTCATAATATAATCTCACCAATGTATGAAACGAATGACTGAAAATATCAGCAACTACTGCAACAACGGCATTCTAAAAAATCTCACGTCATCTTGGCGAACCTAATATATGTTTATAGAGAGAGAGAGAGAGAGAGAGAGAGAGTAGTTTAGTAAGCATAAAGTCTACGGAGAGAGAGAGAGAGGGAGAGAGAGAGAGAGAGTAGCTTAGTAGTTTAGTAAGCAATCTCTTGGAAGGTATTTTTTTCTTAATAAATAATATAATATTTACAGTAATAGAAACTCATCGAATTAAATTTCATGCATGGTTTATGTTAAGAGGATATGGGTATATTAAACTGTTAAAACTAAACTCCCTTCAAATATCCAACACCAAATTGCCATAAAACTTACACGGAACGAACAAAAGACGATTGAAATCGTAGTTTATTCCTGTGCTCATTCCTATGAATAAATAACAAACAAGTTGGGCGTATATGAGGAATTTGGTTCTATTACTTTTAAAAGAAAATCAACATTCACTTTGAAAGAGAACGTAAACTGGCAAAATTACGGACATCATTCAGCGGTTACTACCCATTGAATGCCTAAAATATCAATGGATTGAAGATTGGATACTGGATGCTCAGAAGGTGACTGTTTGGGCAGGTATCACCAGTAACAATATTATTGGTCCAATGTTTAATGAGGAAAAGACAGTTGAAAAATATTTAACTTATTAAAGATGAAATTATTCCTGTTCTTTAAAAGTTGCTCAATGTACTAGATGTGACCCCACCAAGTAAACCTGTTTAGACCTAAGAATACAAGGCAATACCCCATTAAGCTGTAACTGTTACAGAGTACCTAAACGAAACGTTTTCTAATAAACGGATTTTTTAAGGTAACATTAGGCAGAAGTTGTACTATATGCCAGGTTATTTCCAACAAATATGAAGAACATCTTGAATACTTGTTTTAATTTGACACGTATACATTTTCAAGTAAAGCAATTTAAATAGTCAATCATGTAGACCGCAAGTGATTAGGTCATTAAAACTAGCTTATCAAGAGGGATTAAATAATACAAAAATATTTTGTATCGCTTCCTATTTATAAAAATATTTTGCATCATGTTTCCAAAACGTATTTATTAGATTCATCGACTTTACATCAACAGTTTTACTCCATAGGTAGTTTCCACCCTGTATGTAAGCTCGGTTAAGCTCTGGGCTATAAACACAGAGAATATACATAAAGAAAATATAGTAGCTGAAGGAGCATACATACATGAAACAGTTTATAATCTCATCACAATACAATGACTATGCAAATACAAAAAATAAGCGTTTTGTCTGATAAAACGTTCGATAACATTGTCCATATAAATATATTGCTAAAATATTATATGAAACCAGATGACGTGAAGCACCGCTGCGGGAAGGTGATTTGCTTTAATAGGTATTTACTTGCGATGTGATATAGTGTAAAGTGTAAATCATTGATAATTGCAGCTGTGATATAGGTAACCTCGTTAGTGTTAAAATAAAGTTCATTGCCACATTACGTATATCATCGTCATTGGAAGCTGAGTTTTAAGGTACTTACCCACATTTACTTTATGTAAGTAGATGCTTAAATTGTTCGTGCATAATTTAATATGAACTATTCGATGCGAATTAGATTCTCTGGTTGATATTTCATAGAGTATACGTACGTTTCACATATAATTTATACTTTAATTGCTTATATAAATAGACACACAACGTGGTAAACATACCAGTTCAGTAACGTAGTCAACTAAATTTTGCATATAGTAAAGCACATGGTGTGTACAGTTATTTAATCTAAAACTAGTAATTTGTTATACAAAGATATGTATAAATGTTGCTACATATATGTATGGTAGTATTATAATGCACGTTTTGATGGTGCATAAAAGGTACACGTATGTATATACATATACCGAAACATCTATGCATTATTGACTAAATTAGCAGTTTAGTAGTTACTATATTATAAATATATTTTAATTTATATAAAACTGTTTTAAATATTGAAAATCATTAACTGTGGTCTTACTCTTAATAAGCGTGCCCAGTGAGTTCTCTTTACTATAACTAAACGAACTAGCGACAACAAACGAGAGTAATACAGTATGAAAAATATAAACCCAGTCAAAGGATATGTCCAGTGGACACCATCAACAATATTTATACAGGGGTATTTAAAAAGTATATAAAAGATGGCCACAAAATGAAAAATGCCTGTCTTAACGTATCAGTTTTTTGAAATAACTGACCTATGTAATTCTAGAGAATGCATTAATCTAGTCATCATCATTAGGTCATCAGTCCTAAGACTGGTTGGACGCTAACCTCCAGCTTCTCCTATCTTGTGCTAACCTACGCATTTCGCTAATTGTGCTACAACCTACATCCCTTACTATTTGCGAGCAGTAGTCTAATCTCGGCCTACCTCTGCCTTTCTTCACTCCTATTTCTGCCTCCAAAATATCGCGGACTATTCCCCCATGTCTCAGCAAGTGGCCTACCATTCTATCTCTTCTCTTCTTTAAGTTTTTCCACATACTCCTTTTCTCGCCGACTTTCTCCAATACTTCTTCGTTTCTAACCCTATCAGTCCATGGTATTTTCATCATTCTTCGGTAACACCACATCTCAAAAGCTTCTAATTTCTTCCTACTTGCTTCCCCTACCGTCCAGGTTTCGCAGCCGTAAAGTGCCGTGCTCCATACATATGTTTTCAAAAATCTCTTCCTTGTTTCTAAGTTTATTACCCCCGAGCATAAAAGTGCTTTCTTTTTGTTAAAAGCTACTCGACCCTGCGCTATTCTTTGTTTTATGTCTTTATCGCTTCTTCCATCCCAATTTATTTTACTTCCTAAATAAGTGAAGTCTTTAACTTCCTCCAATCTTTCATTATTAATTTGTACTTTCGTTTTTGCTCTGCTCTCGCGCCCTCTGCACACTAACACTTTAGTTTTGTTTTTATTCACCCTCATTCCGTATTCCTCTGTCAACACTGCCTCCATTTCGTTCAATGCTGATTCTAGTTCCTCCTTACTAGATGCTAATACTGCTATATCATCCGCGAATCTCAGCATTTTTAGTTTCTGTCCCTGTACTTTAATCCCGAAATCTACTCTATCTTTTACCACATTAATCGCCTCTTCGATGTACAGATTAAAAATTAGTGGTGATAGCGTACATTAATCTAGTAACATGTATAAATTCTAACGTATTAATTTTAGAAATTAAATACGTCAATTAACTACAGGTACAAGTAAGTACCTACAAGTTTGAAAATTGATATAAGAGACAACATTTCATGATAATAATGTCATTGATGCAATAATATTTCAAATTTATTAGTCAGTCATAAAATAACTCGTGGAAGAAATCTGTAACATCTTATGCCATACTTGTACATGTTGTTTGTTGTACCATTATTCTGGAAACGTCTATGCTAGTCTTGTTATAAATAAAAATAGATGGTCACTAATTATATTAGAAAAAAACCATTGACAATGATGGGCCTCATACCTCTGGGTATCTTATATAGATGCACATCTAAAATTCTTTGGTATTACTACTAATTATAAGTCTAAGATGGTATTTCAAGATTCCCAGTATTCCCAATTTCGATTAACCAACACACCAAGTACGGAAATAGGATTCAATCATTTAAATTCAATATAAATCATTCATACAAATTCTCTGTTTAAAATAAGAAGAAAATTTCACCAGAACTGCTGAACAAATTTTGATAATGAAAAATTTTACATAAGTACATTATACTATCTCCTAGAATTATTTTAAAATCCATAACTACTTTTGACCAAGTTTTTTTGACAAATTTAGATATTGGTATTTATTAGATTTATAAATATACTGGACATTGTTCAACAAGTAAATTAAATATGATAATTTAGAACACAATCTTCTATATTTACTAAACGGATGTTTTCGTGTGTGTGTCACGAAAGGTTTAGATCGATGTACGAAATGCTTTTCGTTCGAATTTCGGTATTTTGACAAAATCAATATGGTAAATCGACCTTTGCGAACAACGTGGTAACTTTTGCTTTTTGATCCGAAGCCTCTAGAGGAATGCTCCGTAGGTGCCTTAGATTTGAGCGAGGGAGCGGCGCAATATTATTGCGATCTGCTTGCTCCTCAGTCTATTATGCGTCAACACACACTTTTAAATCGATTGCTAAAGTCAACAGAACAATCAGATCGACAAGATATGATATTTTTTCGTTTTCAATTTTTTATGTTTTGATGTTATGTATTTGGAAAACCTATTTCAGTCTATCAATACTGCTCTCTGGATTACTGAAGCATCTATTCATAAAATAATTTCTACCGGGTTATGCTATGGGTGTGATCAAATTCATCTTGATGTTTCACTGTAACCAGATTCTTTAGAAACCAGTTTTAAAACCTTAAAACGGGCTTCTCCGCACATAGAACATCTCTATCTAAAAATTGAGTGGCTGAGAAAAAATAAATCAACACATAAATGCAGAATATCTATTTGATGCGACAGTTTTACTTTTTTCAAATAGTCCACCATCGTGCTTTCTCATGACCCATGAACAGGTTGGGGTGTGTTCTATCCACCTCAAAATGAATAGATGTCGTCTGGTAGACATCCCTAATCATAATCAGTCGAAGCCTGATCGATCCGACACGATTTAATTGAGTGATCGTGTTAACAAAGAAAATTTTCAAATAGTCTACCATTGTGCTTTCTCATGACCCATGAACATGGTAGAGTGTGTTCTATCCACCTTAAAGTCAATAGATGTCGTCTGAGAGACGTCCTCGATCAGAATCAGTCAAAACCCCACCGATCCGACATGATTTAGTTGAGTTATTGTATCAACAAAACAAATTTTACAAATAGTCCACCATCGTGCTTTCTCATGACCCATGGACAGGGTGGGGTGTATCCTATCCACCTCAAAATCAATAGGTGTCATCTGGGATGACACGTCCCCGATAAGAATCAGTCAAAACTCTATCGATCCGACACGATTTAGTTGAGTTATCGTGCTTAAAGAAATTTTAATGCCGACGACAACAACGATACACACACATACAACATTTTTTAAAAACCATTTTTTTGGTTTTTAGCCGAAAAACGAAAAATAAACTAAAAAAAAATTTTTTTACATTTTCCTTTACACGATTACATTACTTTTCCGCTAGTATAGTTGAGTGTGGAAAAGTAAAAAATGCAATCACTAATTTTGCTCTTCGCTGTGTTTTCTTTCCGCTATTTGTGGTGTCGTTCTAGCCACACTCAGTTGATCGTCATTTTCATTAGTTTCAAACATCTGTTATAATACCTTTAAATATGCTTAGTTAACTCAATCCTACCAACAAAGTACTAAATGTTTAATGTATTGTACTACATATGTTCAATAATGGTATATATTTTACGTAAATTTTAGGGCCGGCCTCAATTATAAGAGAGGCCCTATGGATGTGCTAACAATGTTTAATTTTATTGTGTATAGGACACCTATATGATCCAGAAGAAAGGGCAAAGTATAGTGAGTATCTTAAAACTGAAGTTCGTTTATCACAATAAAATTTAATAAAATCTTATTTCATGCTGTAAATTTTAAAATTTATACTTCATATTTCAAGCATAATGACAAAACAGAAAAGAGATTTACGATTGAGTATATTGTAATCTAATGCAAATGAAGAAAATATTTATCTTTCGTCACATAGAGTACATATATTATTATCACAGGTATTTTTATCATGATGACATAAAGTACATCATACTATCAATATGGAGAAAATTGAGGAGAAAGATAACGTAAATACAGTTTGATATTCTTTTTTATTAAATTTGGAACAGCCGAGTATATATTAAAAAATATTAAACTATTATTAGTAGACTACTGTAATTTATTTTCATATTCAATTCGAATATATGTTTACAGAAAGAAAAACTAAGAAATTATTATTTCAAGGGGATTCTTGGAAGAGGGAGTAGATAGATTTGAATCGTTGAAATATTTGAATAGTTAAAATAACCTTGACAGTGCTACCTATAGACAAGTAGTTTGAACAGTCCCGTAACAGAATAAAGATGATTATTAGAATTTCTTCCTGGTGTTTTAACAACATATTTCTCTAATAGGAATTTAGATGTAACATAAATGCTAAATATATTTCTATTATTGTTCATGATTGGTGATCTGATACACGCATCACTAACAAACCAAATATGAAATAAAATAATTCACAGTTTCCAATTAAATGCTTTGTCGTATACCAGCTTGTTATTTACTGCCATCGTATTTGCGCTACGTATCTGGCAAATTGAGTGGAATTATTTACAACTGGTTAAATGAACTATCACAAACGGTCATGACTCTTGCTTTCAGGAAGTATTAAATATATAAATATAATTGCGATAATAGAATGGTATTATGCTGCACAATTTTAAACACTACATCGTTTAAGTACAGAATAATTGTTCAGTAAAATTCTATAGTTCTATTAAAGATAAAATCTTTAGTTTAACAAAATTTAAAACAATATTTACTATATTGCAGATTTAAAAATGATTTACAAATGATTTACGTACGTATATTTTCCTTTACAAAATGTACATGTGATAACAAAAACGGGAGGCCAGTATTCCATGAACACTGAAAGGTTATTCGCTAATCAAATTAGCACCATCAGGAGGTAATTAAACTCAATTTTAATAATGTTCGTCGAGAAACGTGTAATTCTTCACTGCTCGTGGGAACCTAATTTCGTGTTTTTGAATTACATTGTTTTATATTCCAATCAAGTAAATGAAAAATCTTTCTGGTATTCAATAGGTTGTTCAAGCTATTTCTAAGTCCTTAAATGTTTAATTGTATCACTTAAATAGTTTTTTTGTGTAACAAAATATGAACCTCTCTAGATAAACTTTCTAAATCAATGTGCCTTACGATGATCATTCGAAGAGAATTCTAATGATTTTATAATAAAGACATCACATTTGATCGAGGATATTCAATATTTATGATATATGGCTCCTTTATATAGTATTTTCTTTTGAAATATTACTCACTTCACTATTAGATTCAGCAGCAACATTTGAATTTATATACTCGATAAGCTGATACACAATTGATTGTAATATCCACTTAAAAGTATGGGATCATAATTGTTTGTGTTGCTTTATCTTCTAAATTAGATATACTCTATTAACCACTAAAATTAATCTTAGAAAAAAATAATAAAATAAAAAAAATTTGCAATATGCAAGAGCACACTATCATTTTGTTATTTGATATTGGACAATCATGTAACTAATGTATTTACCATCATATATCTATTAAGATAGATATATATATATATATATATATATATATATATATATATACATATATATATATATATATATATATATATATATATATATATATATATATATATATATATATATATATATATATCTATTTTATTACAGCTGCTGATCAAATACATTACATATACATATTTAAATAGTGTTATTCAGTATTTAATAAATAGACTTGTCATTAAAATATCACTGTAAAAATGTAAATGAACAGTGAGGAATAGCGACAAATAACAAAGTTATTGTTATTCTGTTGTTGTCTGACTTCTCAGTCAGGTTATCAATATGGCAAAAGCGCAGTTCGAGGACTATTTTTATGCTGGATTTTATTGAGGTATTAACTTCACATTTCACTTAATTTTCATGGAAGATAAATTAAATTATTTTTGGTAATTACCTATGTTAATAGTGCAATATTCGCGAAAATTATAGATTTTTTATACTTCCGTATTTTCTCGACATTCCAAATATTACAAAAATGTTCAAATAGGTTTAGGCTTTTTATAGTCTGAGATATTGCGTCCCGAATCGCTGAAAATTTTGATAATTGGACATCAATTTATACTTTCTTGAAATTAACATGTAGCATTTAGCAGATATAATTAGGAATAATTTAGTAGGAATAATTTATCAGATTCTATATATTAGGAATACAGAATGAGGCAAGTTAATATTGAATGAAAAAAGTAACTTAATTTTCCACAAAACACTATACACTACACTCGAAGCGCATTTCGCCAACAAAGTTGGCATCATTTGGTGATGACTAAAACTAATCTAACAACGTATCCTATTTATACCTAAATTATTGCTCTGGCTCAGTGAGTCCTGACCATCAAGCTTGCGGCTCATTGAACTATGACCGTCACGGTTGCGGCTAATTGAACGACGACTGTCACGGCTGGTTACGACTCAGTGAGTCGTAATCACTAACTAACCAATAAAGTGGACTATGTGGAATAGGCCCTCTGTCACTACTCATACTATTTTTACATTTTTCTAATCTTTCAAATATCTAGCATTTCTAATACTCCCAATTAATCTTAAGATGTTAATACCTTTTTGTTTTTTCCTCCAGGGGAAAATCTTCAAAAGATATCTGGCCTCTGGTATTCTGTTATTGTTTGGCCAGGTAGTTCGGATTCGTATACGTCTACCGACTAAAAACCCCCCGCCATCCTATCAGTGTAATGTCGAAGAGGAACCGCTCTCGCTTTACTTCTCTTTGGCATATCAATCAGGATAAGTTGCTAATACCTATCTAATGGTTGTTCTCGAAAATATGTTAGGCAACACTAGACTTGTCTGTTGTATCATATTTGAGATGCGCCATGTGCCCTTTGAACCTGGTTTGAATTGATCGTCTGGTCTATCCAACGTACCTTTAATTACAGTCGTTACAGCTGATTTAGTAAATCCCCGACCTGTCATTTATGTTAATTTTATCTTTTGGATTGCCTGAAATTTCTTCTAATTTAGTTTTTGACGAATAAACCACTGTCATCCCTGTATCGCTAAAAATCCTATTAATACCGCGGGTGAATCGAGGATTGTAAGGAATAGATATATATTTTTCTGAATGTTTCCTTTTAGTTTGAATGGTCGAGGAATTTCGAAGTGTTTCTTTAAGTCTACGTTTACTAATCATTTCTTCAACTGTACCAACAGAATATCCATTGCAATCAGCTATATCCTTGATTAGCGCTTTTTCTTTTTCAAACCATTCTTTTACTGAGCGGAAAGCTTAGTAGGCGCTGGACTAGAAAATGGAGGCTAGCCATTTTGTTTTGAACACTATGGTGAGAATCATTAGGGATATATCGGAGTAGTGGTGTCTTTTCTGTATATATCAAATTCTAACTTACCTTCACTATTTTTAATATCTAATATATCTAAAAATGGTAGTTGCTCATTGAATTCAACTTCGCATGTGAATGTCACTGACGCGAAACGATTACTCAATTTGGAAACGAAGTTATAAATGTTCATAACTTTTGTGCCAAATACTGCGAATACGTCATCCACATACCTAAGCGAAACCCTAGGGAAGTAATCCATTTCTTCCTAGTAACAATAAAGCTAGTCCTAGACACAAGATTTATTTCATTCAATGTTTAGTATTATTCTTTTTCTTCGAACAACTCACGAATTCTAACCAATAAAACTTAACTAACCACTAAAGCAATGTAACCAACTACATATTATTATTATAAATAGTACATATTAATGGTTAACTACAAGCCTTCACAATTTCTATTGACGTTTTTTACTAATTAAGGCATGAAAAGTGTCTTTTTTAATAATATAGTTTATAATCTTTCAGATGTCATTTCCTATTATATTCAGTGTTCCGAAATATCTGTGAATATACTCGTACACCTAACATAAAATATTTTACATATTTATTTGCAAAACACTGATGTGTGGATATCAGTGCGACGAGGAAGATTTCTTCTCAATTCTTCGCACTTTTACTATCAAGATGATGGCTACTAAAATGGCCTAATAAGTAAATTAATTTTTTCTTCTACGTAACAACAACCTTATGGTTGTATAGCGAACTTCAAGAAAACTCATTCGATTTTGCAGTGAACTAACTTTAGAAATAGTTTTTCGATATATTCTTGTAGAAGTTATTTAACATAGTATTCGGTACGATATAGAGTTCGAACTGGAACACGTTGGCCAGAAATTGATAACGTTTTTGACACTTTTGGTAAACAATGTACCATAATCACAAATGACGCCACATACAACATTAAAGCAAATTGTCCTCCAAATTATCTCGTATTTATTTAACTCGTTCTAGTTTATCTACTGTTTACTCTAGCTCTTATTTACTCTATTTACTTTTTTCAGAACTTCAAGTTGTTCATATATTTTTCCAATAGAGCTGTGAAATGCAAGAGACAGTTAGAAATTTACATTTGAAATAGTGTAGTTTGATAAATTGATGCAAATTTTGGAAACTTGTCACTGATATCAATATCTACCCAGTGATTATATTTTCATGCTCTTAAAAACATTATGTCGCCTCTTGATTTTGAAAATTGCTTCTGACCTTTGCCGATATTAAACAGTTCATATCCAGCTATTGTCTAGCAACCTTTTCAATCGCTTCACGGCGCAAGTTTCTTATTAAATTGTAAGACCTTTCACGATTGTTATGTAAGGATAAATGAATCTTGTGTGTACAATATGTGTATACATTGTGATTTCAATATGTTAAGGGATGTCGATCTTGTTAGCACATACAATAAAATTATTCTTAGGCCATTACCATACGATTGGAATTTCACATTTTATTTTATCATTTAGCATATTAAATAGTTCTTGATGTTGACGATTTTTACGAAAATTGCTTTATTTATTTTTTTACATTTAATTACATATCACCTCTGTGATAGACTCTGCTTTGTGCGAGAATTTTGATAGTGGTTTCACTCAGCCTACATGAGGATATATTAAAATCTAATCTTGTACATAATCAGATGACTTTTAACTTAATATGTAACTACCCAGATTCTAATCTTAATACGGGACTATTATTTGCGATTTATCGTCATGAAACACTCATAATGTCAAATTGGTAATTTATCTCTGTGTGATTTCTTTATGTCATAATTTATCTTTTATCGTATTTGTTGCAATATAATACATTTTCTTATTACTAAAAATATTGGCTAATTGAGAAAGTTTTATGTATAGATCTAATCGTAGTCTTCAGGGTATTTATGTAATGAAATGACACTAGTGGTTATCTTGTTGTATATGTCTAGCTACGTGTATTTAGAATATATGAATATATATCAAGCTAGTACCGCAGTGCAGACAATATTTCGAGGCGAGATGCGAGAATTGACTGATCTGAAAACTTATCCCAAAAGCCATTCGCCTGGTGTGGTTATTACCAGACGCTACACGTGTCATATATTTTTGACCTAAAATGCAAGGGTTTTAACAAGGGTATGGCTGCAGCAACAAAAAGGGACATTTATTGCTTGATATAATCACATTTTTACCCATAAGAAACAGATGTGTTCGGTTTCGAATACTAGCTTACGCAACGGTGTCTACTTTCTAATACTTACACAATTTAAAACTAATATATACAAAAACCATCACGGCTGTCAATAGGTGTAAATGGAGCCTCGTCTTCCAACAGATCAAGATCGATAAAAATTTATACAAAAATTGATACATTTTTATAATGTATCAATTTTTCTTAAATATATTCATGTATAGTTCAGGAATAGTCAATGAACGGGAAATCCATTTGATAAAATTGCAAAGAGTTTATCTTATCTAATATTTTCCGATTTATTACAATGTAATGATAATTATCCAATAAGATGGTGCCTAATACCACTGACTAGAAAGCTTAACAACTTGAATGCAGTTTATGGTATGATAATATGTAGTACTGTACAAAAATATAATACAAGTCATTAGCAATGCTATCACTTGTTATTTCAAGTGCGCATTGGATTGATAGGACATATTCTTACTATTTCATGTGGTATCAACTTCAGGAATTATGAGCTGTAGTTTATTCGCAATTTATAGATATAAAGTAAAATACAAAGTAAAGATTTTAGTATTTAAAGAAAATTATTTATATAGATATAGAAATTTCTTATCCATAAAGTTATTTTGATAGAGTATTGAAGATGAATGATTACCGTGATATGTCAAGAACAAAGAGTCCTTTACATTATTAACAGTAAACACTATGTATAATAGGAAATTTAAGTAAATTGGTGAAACACAATTTATAAATATAAACTAACAACACATAATATACTAAAATAAGGAGTAATTTAAAACAAAACGTATTTATAACAATATTACTCTAATTAAATTACATGCTGCTACAAAATAAGAATCGTGTTGATCAGTTTAGTTCAAGTAATTAATAAGTTGAATTACTTTTCAATAATTGAAATTCAATATTCAATTCGATTATTTTGTAGATGGCTTTAAAAATTAATCTTTTTCTTTTTATTGCAGTTTCTGATGCAGTTATAGTAAAACCAAACAATGGACGATTCCAAGTATGCAGAAGCAAATCGTGCTAAAAAGAAACATCCCGTAGCTAGAGCAAACTTCATCTCACATGTATTTTTTTGGTAAGCATTCAGCTTTTTATATCTAACTTTATAAGATATTGCGTATAATATAATAAATTTGATTGGATAAAGAAAAAATAGAGAAGTCATTGGCGTCGAACTAACTGTTTGGAAAGCAAGTGGATCATGCAAGGCTACTTAAAGGATTAAACACCGTCAAATTTGGGAAAGACATAACTTTTGGATCCCTAAAAGTCATTGACATTATGAAGAATATATTTCTATCAATGTTTGTCGGATATATGTACGAGAAGGGTTATTCCTAAGAGGGACATACAGAGTTTCAAATATATCTCGCTGTATCGTAAAAAAATTGGTTTTATGAAGCATATCTCTTCATTAATCATACGAAAGTATAGATGTTCCTTTTTACTATGGCTTCTTGTAAAAATACAATTATTCTGTGCATGTAACTATCGCTAACTTGATATGATTCAATCTTGAAATACTTCTTCGCTTTCTTCGTTCCTGAAGTAAGAAAACACATTTTTGAAAATAAAAAGGTATATACGATTCCAAATATCGGTCAACGTCTCTTTCATTTATGGTCCGTAATTAAGTATGCGGCTAGAAAGTGATTTGT
This sequence comes from Rosalia funebris, assembly GCA_037954035.1. Taxonomy (NCBI): domain Eukaryota; kingdom Metazoa; phylum Arthropoda; class Insecta; order Coleoptera; family Cerambycidae; genus Rosalia; species Rosalia funebris. Next base: position 5,156,116 of record JAZFAV010000010.1, on the reverse strand, counting down.
TGATCCAGAATTAGATTAATTGTGTCACAAATATTTTAAATCTCTATATTTAATCGAAAATTGACTCCATGTAAGTGAATTTGGTCAGTTTTTTAGGACAGATTACGAGAGATCTGTTCATTAGGATATTGCCTTTCCGACACCAAAAATGCTTTCAATAACTTTTTTAGACTTCTATATCTGATATTTTTTCCAGATATAATAGTTTGGAAATATTAGAAGTTCTAAATAAATGATTTATATTTAATTTACCAGAATCCTCCTCATATTGGAGTAACTAATGGAAGTAACTAATTTTATTTGTGAGTAGATTTAGCAGAACATTTTTATTAATTTATTTACTTCAAAACATATATGTTGATGCATAAAACTACAGCAGATGTTGTTACGACAATTATAGAAACAACAGAAAAGCAAACAGAAATAGAAAAGAAAAGTAACTACTAAAGTATCTGCTATTTCGTGATCGACTGTAACAAAGTAATAACAATTATGAGTTTAGACATAGAAATCAACTTCTAAAGCTTCAAGCCACGGAAGTTTATATTTGAAAATGAAAGTAAGCACGCTCATGCTTAGGCGGAGGTACTGAATTCTATTCGTTGATATTCGGATCTAAGAATTCAATGATATCATCAATATTTCGCCTAGCTCTCCACCTGAACTAAAGTACAAATGGCGTCGTCACAAATGCTTCTATAGAGGTCTCTAAGTTATCCAACCTCTTCGGAAGTGCGAACAATTGCTTGACTATCCTTTGTTGTATGTTGACACTAACTCAATGGCCACCATCTTCTAGCGTTAATTGCATACTTTTTAAAGATTGTATATAACTCTTTGCTGTGTCGTAGACAATATTAGATGATCATCTTTGTTCGAAACAGTTTTAATAAGAAACATGGTTTCCCAGAGTTTAAGAATGCATAGAGTTTAAATATAATTAGGTGATGTTGATGCTAACGTCGTGGTGATGTAGACGTTAACATAAAGTTTTGTAGAATATACATAAGAAATGTATTTATAGATTATCTGATTTGATGTAATGAACTAATTTAGATAATTCAAAATAATAAATCATTGAAGCGGCAAAAACAATACATTCATATTTTACACTCGACGTAAAAAATGTTCACTGAAGATAATTCAATAAACCGAAACAGTATTCTCTTCCATTTTCACCTCTTATTTCTTTACACAAGAATCGTAGTTTGTCGGAACTCATTTGTATTATTAACTAATTTATTTTTCAGTTGGCTCTTACCATTCTTTGTAAAAGGCTTCAAGCGAGATCTCACCGAAGATGATATGTACGCGCCTCTTAAGTCTCATGACTCTGAAAGACTAGGAAATAAGTTACAAGCTGAATGGAATTACCAGTTGGCACATAAAAAGGACCCATCTTTGTTAATAGCAATTGCGAAAGTATTTCACATGGAGTTAATACTATATGGCATCTTCAACTTATTCTTAGAACTAGTAGTAAGGTATTTATTACATTTATTAATTTGTCAAAGTCAACTTGCTTAACAAACCTAACTTTAATTTAACATTAAAAATCGTTTAATAAAGGGCAGGTAAATTAAATCTCCGTGAGTTATCAAATGAAAGATTATTAATATTTCACTCTTCGGTATATATTTTATCTTTAAATGTGTACTACTGCTATTGTTAAATTTCTATGTAACAGAACCAACTTTATAATACGATTATATAAATCGTAGTATTAATGTTATTTGTAAATTTCATTTAGCCTTTGATTAATTAAATAAAATAATCTATAACAATTGCTATTACAAATCGCTATTGCAATTTATGGATGTTGGGGAGGCCTTGCCGATTTTCTAGTTTTGCAAATATTCACGAACAAGCAATACATGTTGCCATTATTAGTAAAGTTGCATACTTCGATGCCTTATCAGTGGAAATATATAAACAAAAATAAAAGTTATAATAATTTGTCTACTATGTGATACTATATACTTAAAAGTCTGCATTAAAAATCCAGACTTGTTTGATATCTCCAGCATTGCGTATGTCTCTAAAGTAAGTAATTTCTGAAAATTATATCTCGTGTGGTAAAACTAACTATAACTGATTCTTTAGCATTCAATTGGAAAACTAAGAACTTTAATTTGTGAAATAAAAAAACACTGCTTCTAACTCTTTCCCCCATCGTGTACGAATCTGCAGGAGATGCTGTGGAATATTAGTACACTATTTATGAAATTGATGTGAAAAATTGCTTTTGTGAGAGTTGTTAATACATTTACATTCGGTTCATTGTTTCGAATAATTTCTGTTAAGATAAGAAAGTTATAAAACATGTATAAGTATATAAGTATACACGTAATATGTATTAAATTCGAGCATATTTTTGGGGTAACATCCCGTAGAAAGCACAATTACGGCGTAACACTTAATGTTAAAATTTTTGTAATATTGTTAATATCAGATGGTTAATTCGCTAGGACATTTTTATAAAGATTTACTGTCTAGCAAATATGCAGATGACAGTCGAAGAAAACTAACTGTACGTACTATAACGTTGTACATAAAATATTTTTTTTAGAATTTGTTGTCTAGTTTATGGCTAACAACAATTTTTTACTGTGTATTTGCAATTTAAATTATTTTCAAAGCTGTCGCGAACTTATGGCCAATGTCTTTGCAACATATTTCGGTTGGGTAATTTCGATATAGGATTATATTTATCCCTAAACAAACGAAATAGTTTATTATTTAATATAAATAGCGGAATATTATGTGAATGCAGCATAAAAATTAAACTAAAAGTAAATTCGGCATACTGTCTTTGGCCACATTCTTTGGTCTTCTCAGTATTGGGACGTTTACATGTTTTGTGTAAGTATATAAAGTTCCCTAATGGCCAGTCAGCTACTTCGATTACGAACCAAATGCATTATTTGAGATTTGTCCTATTTTAAATCAGGATATTCTCATAAACCTTCTGACATTGGGCTAAATATATCTCTGCGAAAGTCACAAAGACAAGTTAGAAATATAAATATGTATACTGTGACAAGGAACAAAGCAATAGGACGGTCAAATACGACGATAAAGCTAAACTAACTCGCTCGTCCTAACACCTATTCGAATATATCAAGTCTATGTGACGGAATCTTGGCTATCATGAACTTATCTACGTGTAATACCACTGATGTAGGGCTCGCGGTGAGCAACTTTACATATTACTGTTCAAGGACAACATTCCGTGAGGATAAAATAATTGTAACATTGTACGATATGCGAAATAAATCTTTAGAGATTTAATTTCCTTTTAGTGATTAGCGATTAATAAAATACATCGAATCAAGGTCCAATGCTGTATTAGTGTTCAATGGTTGCTAGCGATTATAAAGGAATTCTCATTGAATGTGAATGAGAAGTACATACTTACGTATAAGACTAATTTATAGATGAATAAATAATGTTAATTCTGTACAGACGCCTTTAATGTAATGCAAATTATTGCACACAACTGATATTATTGTACACAATTGAGATCAAGCAATAACATACTTTGGGTATTATTAGTTTATTTAGCATAGGTTATATATTTTTTAGGCTGAGCCAGCCCTTGTTAATATCAAAACTTCTCGAATTCTACGAGCCCAACCAGACCAGCGTATCCAAGAATGATGCCTATTTATATGCCGGACTTATAGTTTTGGCAACCCTAGGAAATGTCTTGTGTATTCACAACTATCAATTTCGAGTTATGCACCTAGGAATGAAGGTCAGAGTAGCCGTTTGTTCCCTGATTTATCGGAAAGCTCTAAAACTGAGCAAGACCGCCCTTGCGGAAACTACTATTGGGCAGATGGTTAATTTATTATCGAACGACGTAGGAAGATTCGACTTCGCCGCCCAACATATTCACAACTTGTGGATTGCACCATTAGAGACAGTAATTGTTATGATTCTAGTTTACGTTTATATAGGACCTACTGGATTAGTTGGAGCATGTTTTTTATTATTGTTCATTCCCTTCCAGAGTAAGTATTTTTTGTACTCCAGAAATCATTATAGTTTAAGCATTAATATATTGGTCGAATAAGAGTTATGGATAATTGTCCGATGTAAAGGTATGATATTATGATATAGGGCTGTGGTAAAATTCAACTAATATTTTTATTTTATAAAATCATCCCAAGAACATGTGGAATAGTAAGGAGCTATTTTTATCTCCATTTTGATCTCTCATCAATTTTGATGACTTTTTGTTAATCAGAGGGAAAACTCACGGGTCATAACGATCATCGAATAGAAGTAACAATTATTTAATCAATTTAATTTAAGAAAAATCAAATTGTTGAACTGATTTGCTAGTATTATGTGCTGCAGTTCTCAAGGTTGTCTGTATTTTAAGTTTCCTCGTCGCTGTGTTTGGATTAACTGTATCGCAATTTCTATATAATAAATATTTTATTGAATCAATGATTAAATACAAAAGAACTCTAACTAACTAACTTAAGAAATAATCGGATTTATTAATGAAAATTCTTCAATATATTTAGATTCGTCTTCAAAGAAACATCCGAATTAAACATTTAACTTTAATTAAATCAATGCATAATTAGACTATTTTAGAGCATGGTGTATGTATGTTAATGTTTTTGTATTCTGAATACAAATATAATTTAATTTCACAGTTGTTTACATCTTCAATTATAGAGTAAGAAAAGAACTAATGCCCAGATAGGTCTATTTTGTTTATTATATGCATATATTGGTTTACGTATATATTCCTTAATATCATCACTATTGGATTTACGATGTGATCGACAGTTTATTTAAACGACAATACTCTTATCTGATGATGCCATTTAAGAAAGTAATTTTTTAAGTATCATCTATCAAATTTTGTGATAAGTTACATAATAATTGTCTTGAGAAACAAAAAATATGTTAGCAAATTAATTGGAACAACGTTATAAAAATAATAATACAAACAAAAGCTATTAGATTGTGATAAGATTATTTAGTTCTTGATAAAATGCAAATCGAAACTTGTAATTCTTGTAAAATTGTATCCATCATTTCGACAAAAATTAATTTTATTTTGTTTAGATTTCTGTCTTTTACTGCTAATACCAATGCCAAGTACCAATGAAGCATTAGTATTTAATCCGTTAATATATACCTTGGATTTAGAGTAACCTTACAGATAATTAGCTGCATTAAATAAGCGATCTAGCTAGCCATAGATCCTCTTGTATAGTTCATTTCATCGCTATTTGCCAAATAAAAAAATCTAAAAACATACCATCGCTTGTTTTATGGCTAGGCTCAGGTAGACTGTTCCATTTATCTTCAAGATAAGAAAGTTTTTTATTTGGCAAATAGCGATGAAAGGAATAGTACCAATGAATTTATTGTAAAGTACAGTGTTTAGGTAATCATGCAAAATTCACGATAAACGTGGTGGCGCGCCTTCGCATTGTACCATGTTGACTATTTGAGATCATGCTGTACTCATTGCCTTCATATTGTATCATAATGGCGATAAGTCGGAGAACTGTTTGCTGTTGTAGCAACTTCAAATACTCTTCAGTAGTTAATGTACTATCAATAAAGAAGGTTTTACAATCATGGTAAGAACAATTCCAGTCCTGACGTTGAATTTCTTTACTTGTGTCCCTCCATCATTCAAATCAGGGCTGCAGTACCTGTAGTTTTGCCCATTCACTAAGCCATTTAAACAGCAAGTGATATTTTCAGAGATAACAACCTGGTTTGGGAATTAAGATTATTAAGGAATTAACGTTAAAGCACTACTTCAAGAAATTGAAGTAGCAATGGCAGGATGTAGTCCAGAATAATAACGGAATTTTTATCTAGCAGGAATAGTTATTCTATGAATATTACAGATATAGTAGATCAATTAGAAACTGCAAGTGGTATCAAAGGAGGTTTTATAACACTCTCATTCTTTACACAAAGAATCTTTCCATAAGTTTAGAATGTATTCTTCCATAGCCATTTTACTTATTCGCTAGCTATAGAAAATAAATATTGCTTTAGTAAGAGCTAACGAAAGATGCTTTGATATCCTTAATAACTCCATAATATTACACTATTAATTTTTTCTCTAAGTTTTTGTTCACTTTCCTATAACTTATTCAAATTTAGAATCATTATCTTCACAAGTTTATTCAATTAATATAATGCTCAGAGCCATAGGAAACCTTAGCTTTTACCTTTCTCGCAACAGGCAGTAATTTAACCATTCCTGGAGGTTCATTCACTCACTATAAACAATGTAATTTAGTGGTATAAGAGTAAAAGTAAGTATAAAAATTAACTTCACTATGAAGAATGTCACTCACCAGAGTTATTTGGTATCAGCAATCTTGGAATACATCTGAATTTCCGAATCCTCTTACACGTTTCTCGTGTCCATAATTATTATGCAACAGAACTATCATTTCAGATATATTTACCTTTTAGGTAACAACGTAGATTCAGGATTTCCACACCCTGATTATTATTTGTCGGTTCCTCTATCCCACTTGGAGGGGGGTAGATCAGTATTAGATCAGTATTTTATTTAAAATTGAACTGGGGTATTTTTTTATAATGGTATTCGAAAAATATCTTTACATATTAACTTTAACCAATTACTTTATTTGTGAAAATCCTTACAGCATTAAGTTGACTGATTTTACTCGTATTTACAAAACTATATATTTCATGCCACAAGTGAAAAATATGTAAGCAAGCGAATAATGGAATAGAATGAAATAAGATATTTTCTATTTTATTTGATAGGGGATTTGTTTAATAGATTATGTAATTATATTTGATCAGAATTTCTCAGTTCACTAGCAAATATTTTAACTTGTATGACGGATGTCATTTTTATATATTACAGTTAAAATACTTATAAGCTATATATTAATGTTATTAATTAAACAAGTTATAGTTTCATAATAAATAGTAAATTTGGAATGTGACGCGTGCTCATTTTGATGGTTTTGAAACCTATTTAATTATATTTTCTCGGTATATCGTATATGCACTCTATATTTTTAAGAATATTATATATTTAATAAATGACTAAAACGATAACACAGCGAATGTTTCTAACATACAATACCATGTTGTAATATGTCAATAAACGAAGATATCTACAACAGACGACAAAAGAAGACTTGTTTTAAACTTATTTGTTGCACATAATAATATAAATAACGCCGGAATTTTTCCAATAGTGTTGGAATGTATTATTGCATTCTACATTCTTTAAATATATACTAATCAGCTCATGTTCTTCTTTAGTAATCATTGATAGACAATCGCTAAATAGCGATATAATCATTATCTGGAAATAGTTATTTGTTACTGTTTTCTATTTATTTATTAGACAGTTTAAAGATAAAAATGAATAAACAAATTAATTTGAATGAGAAAACTTCTGTAGATAAAATACTGTTTATTAGTTTTTCTCAAATTAGTCTGAATTAGTCTCAAAGTCTATTGATAAAATACATTTCATTAGTTCTTTATACCAGGAAGTTTTCTGTTGGTTTCAAATATTTTATTACATTTTTTGTTAATTCTCGTTAATAATGAGATATCTAAACAAATGAGGAACTTTAAATTTTAGGACAAACTTCAATCCAAAACATTACCTTAATTTGTAGTGATTGAGTGTTACTGAAACAATTCTATCTATATCATATTTGAACCTGATAATATGCTGGTCCTAAAGACATTTCAGATAGTAAAATATATTTTCGTGAAGTATTTTTATAATAACATGCTGGGCACATGTCATTATAAACTTAACCAAACTTAATGAAAATTAATATAGAATATTTTCTAAAGACCTTCTGAATTATTAGTAAAACAATTAATTGAATAATTAAGAAAAGTGATCTACTAACTTATTAATTCGCGTTAAAAATTAACTCTGGCTCAATTCTCTTTAGCTAGGGATCCTGATTGTTCATTTCTTCAATGTCTACTTTTTCTAGAATCAATAGTTTTTATAACAAAGATTTTACTACAGAAGCTTACACATTTAAATATACAAAAGAAAGTTTTAGACACACAGAAGTCGATCTCCTTCTATTGGTTCAAGCTGAGGAAGAGAACGTTAGATATAGACATGAGAATATATTCACGGAAGGGTACGAAACTCTCCTTCTCTAATGGGATTCAAACCCAAGCATACAATGATAATGAATTATGAATATATTAATTTCGGAATTTCAAATAAAATAGTTTCAATCAGTTTATTGAAAAAGTTCTAAACAAACTCATTTTTGGTATTCTTTGTGTACTCGAAATGAAATCGACAAACAGGATTGTTTGTATTTAATTGTAACGTTTGACTGTTTTTAAGTTTAACAACGTACAATTATTTTGTCAATGAATGGAAAGTAGGTAAAATTATGATGCCACCCAATGCATATTTGCACCAACTTTTACACATTTGATTTCAGATTAGTTTCGGTAATATACATTTTGGATTATTATACAGTAATCTGTACATTTCTTTTTGTGTTTTTAATGAAACATTTCCCCAATTCCCAATAATGATTATATATATTTGGAAATTAAACTCAATTTATAGGATAATATGTTTAAATTGTTATGCCATAAATTATTTGGTAAAATATTATTTTCAGATGTTAAGATAGAGATGTTACTTCTAAAAAAATAGCATTGGGTATTTTATTCATAAAACATCAAATAGACTACAGAACATGTGATGTTTGTTAGTTTTGTGGTATTATGATGTACAATGTACATATATACAAGACTCCTTCCTGTAGCTAAAATTTTGTCTAAGTTAATAAATAATATGCTTAAATTGGGTTTTAGTAATCACTTGATAAAAGCCTAGTTATAATATAGATACTATATTGATTACAGTATATATGTAATTACTATTGAGAACATAATCTATCAATTCTTGTCATACTTTGTTTAATACATCCATTAATACGTTAAAAAGTTCTTGTCATGTACTCGTACTTCTAACTCAATTAGGTTTAGCTAGAATTAGGTATAAAAATACGCTCTTAATTTTAAATAAATTCACAATTATAATGTAATTAAAATTTGGCGATCTTCTAATATATTTTATTATATATGGTGATATGATATTAAAAATACAGGCTTTATAAATATTTAATACAGTTTATTTATTTTAGTGTATATGGGTAAGAAAACTTCTCAATTCCGATTAAGGACTGCAATACGCACAGACGAAAGGGTACGTTTAATGAGTGAGATAATCTCTGGAATTCAAGTTATCAAAATGTATACATGGGAAAAACCTTTTGCTAAATTAGTAGAATTATCAAGAAGGTAATTTTTAAATATACTTAGCAAGTAGTTTCTCAAATCTCAAAATATAATATTTTAGGAAAGAAATTCAGCAAATTCGAGCCACATCTATAATCAGGGCGATAATGATGTCTTGTAACTTGGTACTGAACAGAGCAGCAATATATCTATGCATAATTACCTACGTGCTAACAGGAAATACTGTTAATGCATCATATGCATACACAGTCTCATCATTCTACGGAATTTTAAGAATGACTGTGACTATGTTCTTCCCTCAGGCTATCACTCAATTTGCAGAAACCACCGTGTCGATAAAAAGGATAAAAAAATTTTTGCTATACGACGAATTACATCCGAAGAATGAAATATCTGAGTCATTAAATGAGGATTCTAAGAATGGTACAAAAAATGGCACATTACCGATTGGTTACCACAAGAAGGAACCAGTTGGAATTCACTTGAAAAATGCTTCAGTAAAATGGATACCTTCTTTACTAGACAATACCTTACATAACATTACATTCGATGTCAATTCCAATCAGTTAGTGGCTATTGTGGGAACTGTAGGAGGTGGTAAAAGTACTCTACTCCACGTGATTTTAAAGGAATTGCCTCCAATAGAAGGTTATGTGGAAGTAGAAGGTACCATATCCTACGCATCTCAAGAGCCCTGGCTGTTTGGGGGTACTATTAGACAAAACATTATTTTTGGTCAACCCTTTGACTTAAAAAAATATGAGGAAGTTGTAAGGGTATGCGCATTGCAAAGAGATTTTACACTTTTTCCTTATGGTGATCGCACACTTGTTGGTGCCAGAGGTGTTACTCTTAGTGGTGGTCAAAGAGCTCGTATTAATTTAGCAAGGGCGGTGTATAAAGATGCAGATATATATTTATTAGACGATCCTTTATCTGCAGTCGATACTCACGTAGGAAGGCAGTTATTCGATAATTGCATCTGCGGATACTTAAAGGAAAAATGTGTAGTTCTGGTAACACATCAGTTACAATATCTTAGAAATGTAGATACAATATATCTAATGGCCGACGGCAAGATCGAAGCTTCGGGATCATATTCTGAACTTCAAGCATCAGATAGTGAGTTTACAAAACTTTTGGCAGATAGCAAAGACGAGGAGGAAGAAAAAGTTGACAGGAAGTCAAAACAAATTAAAGACGGAAAAGACAGTGATAACGAAACGCAGGATGCGCCAACGCAAGAAAAAGAAGGAAGAGGTACTGGAACTGTATCTGGGATAGTGTATAAGACATATTTAAAAGCGGGAGGTAACTGGTGTAAATCTATAACTTTAATGAGCGCCTTCATTGTATCTCAAATAACGGCCAGCTCCACTGATTATTTTGTTTCAATATGGTGAGTAATTTATTCTCTTGTTTGGAGAAAAAAGGCAAGGAACCAGTTCTCCATGAATACCGAAAATGTAGGTATAGGGCAACTCTTAACTGCACAAACTTTCGAGAAGATTCCAATAACCACAAAATTGTATTAATTTTATACGAACAATAATTTACTAGATTCAAAGTTACTAAATATTTGAAAATGATGTTCGTGTAAACAACATAAAACAGACTACAATAAACTCTCCTGAAATTAAACTGCAACAATTTTTAAGAAATCGTGAAGATTAAATTGAAAACAACAAAAGTTCTAGGATTTATGAAATCGATTGCCAAGCTTGTAGACAGTAATTATAACTGTATAAAAATAAAGATTAAGGAGCACATGACATAAAGTATGGAATATTTGAGAACTTTTCTGTTGCCGAACATAATTTCGAAAACAATCGTAAAATAAGCAACAGTAACTTGAAGATAGTTAAAAGTATAACCAATAACAGACTGTAGAATGATTTTAAAGGTATTAATATATTTAAATATATCAATAGCATGAACCAAGACAAGGGTATCTAACAGCTCTTGTTTTGTTGGTATGACAAATGACGATATGTTTTCGTAATTACAATTCAACAATGAATGAAAATCATTATAAGAGATTAGGTATTGGAATCAGTAGTGCAGTATACTGAAATATATTATTTCACTCTTTACTGATCATAAAGAGAAATAGTAATCAATCAGTGAGTTCATTAGTGAAACCGGAAAAATACTCGTAATGATTTAATTACCCTATACACAATTTGGGTATAAATAGAGACTAGAGATAGTTTTATAAATTAGCTTTAATCATCTCCTGATGCTGCCAACTTCATTGGCAAAATGCGCGTGCAGTAACGTCTAATATTTAGATATTCGTGTAAAACTGGTGCCTTGTGTTTGTGGCTGCATAGAAGTTTCCGGCCCTCTTCCAGGATATTTGGAAAAATTGGCGAATAAATAATAGTAAATAGTATTTTGTAGGTCAAACGTAGAGCAATGGAGGGCTGCAAATCAAATAATACTTGAAAGCTACAACAACAGTTCTATAAATAATACAGATATCAATGATATGATATTAACAACAGATGTCCCTGATACGATAAGCCTGCAGTCATATTTAAACCGAATATTAACTAGAGATGTAGCACTTATTGTTTACACTTGTTTGGTGTTGACAACAATGATTCTCACTGTATCAAGATCAATAGCTTTCTTTAGATATTGTATGACGGCATCAACAAGACTGCATAATCAAATGTTCTATAAGATAGTTTATGCCACCATGAGATTTTTTAACACTAATCCACCCGGAAGGATTCTCAATAGATTTGCCAAGGATATTGGATCAGTTGATGAAACGTTACCAATTACTATCGTAGATACTGTACAGGTATGCAGCGTAACGAAAACAACTTTCTTGTTGACCTTTTTTTATTTAATTCTTATTTTGGTAAATCTAATTAAAATGATTTGGCAACTTTTTATGCTTTAGCTTCAAAATACACGAATAAATTAAAACATGGTATTTTTTAGTATTTGTATATTAAAAAAATACCAAAAACATTAGTATATAATATTTTTCTATGAATGACTCATTTATAATATATTATATAATTACAGGTTGGTCATGAGTTTTTAAAAACATGCAATTTATTTATTAAATATTTTAAAACATTCAATTGTCATTGTTAAAGGGCCTTAATTGCATATTAATTTTAATACCAACTACATATTATTTACAGATTGGTTTGGTAGTTCTGTCCATATCCATAGTCATTGGCTCCTTAAATCCCTGGATTTTAATACCAACAGTTGTGATTCTAACAATCTTCTACTTCATTAGGATGGTGTTTTTAGCTAGCAGTAGGGATATAAAACGAGTGGAAGGTGTAAGTAAGTATTTTTTAGTGGTATTTGTAATGCCACCCTCCATGTGTAATACATTCTGCTAAATACATTCTGCTAAAATATGGTTTTATCTGTTTCATTAGCTTATATCACTTTAAGTATTAATTAATATTTTTATTATGAATTTCGGCGGTTTATTGCAAATTTCTCCAAACAATGTAAACTACATTTAATAACATTATTTCAAATCTCTGGACGCAAAATATGTCTAATTATGAAAGTTACTGTCTGATAGATGAACGTCATGTGAATTTCTTTTACGGAACCGGTTAGCAAACAACTTGTGATGAGGTAGTTTTATATTACACCTATATTGACATTGTTTCGTTTCATCTACAGCATAGGATATTTATTCTGTGCGATAATTTTTAATAAAATTAATTAACATGTTATTGTATATTTAGTATTCTTTGTAAGCATGAAATTAATAAATAACAAAACGCGATTTTTTGTTTATTAGAATAATGCACTAAATGAATGATAATCTTTGTTAAATATGAATTAAACATAAATATCATGAGAGATATTGCAACTAATTGTTTATAATAATAATAGTAATAATAGCAATATTTATTTATACTCGTACATAATCAGTGAAACTTTACGTTATTACTTTCATTTTTTCACAGATTTAACTCATACCTACTAAATCGTACTTACATGATATTATAATTAAATAATTTCAACTAATGTTCAACAAATTACAATGGTATTATTAAGGAACAATAATGTGGAATGTAATGAAAATCATGTTAATCAAAAACTTAGAAAAATAATTAGAGGTGAAATTAAATGGTAAAAATTTTAATTCAGTAACGTGTGTTCCTCCTTTAAGTAAGATCCTCCTTTAGTTTTTACCACTGTTTCTATTCATCTAAGTATGCTATTGATCGAATGATGAATAGTTTCCTGAGGAATATTCTCCCATTCAACAAGAAGGACTTCTTCGAGTTCCTTCATAGGGGCAAGTATGTCGTTAGTTCATCCTATATACGCTCTATGGAGTTCATATTTGGGCTTATTCGTAGTCCACCTCTATAACAACGTGGGGCCGAGCGCTATCATGTATAAAAATTGAATTGTCGCCGACAAAAGGAGCAAATAGCATCATAATATGTTCTTCTACAATAGTTTTTACATAGAAATGTATATCGATGGATCTCTTAAACACGAAACTAAATCAGTGCTACCATTGAAACAAACTCCTCTCCAAAACATTACGGATCCACCAAAAAAATGGGATCCTCGGAAAGATATTGCAGGCAGCAAATTTCTCTCCTGGCCTTCGCCATATTCGTTGACGTCCATCTGATGAATTAGAAATTACTCTTGCTTCGTTTGAAAACATAACTCACTTCCATCTTCTCTTGAAAAATGCAGTTTAGTAACTTTATGTTCTCTGGTGAACAGTGGTGCAATAGTTGGCTCTACGTCCAATATTCCGTCAATAGGATTTCCCCTGACTATTCTTCCAGAAATTCTTGTTTTATTATAAGGGTGATTTAATCTACTTTCCATTGCAATGTATAGTAGACAGTTCGTGCTGGTGTATCAAATAATTGTGTTAGGAACAATAATCTAATGTCTGGCAATTCTTGTTGAACTTTACATGTTAACAATATAATATCTGGGTGTTTTTTTAGGATTTGTATGTTAGATGATGTTTATAATCTCACTTCCCGTAAACTTTATATTTGATAATTTCAGTGGATGTGGTTCCTCTGGCACTTAAGTTATTTCATTTTCATCATCATTATATTTTATAAATTAATATTTTCTTTCAAGTTGGTAGATTTAAAAATAGAAATTCCTTTATTCATAAAATATGAAGGGTTAAATATAAGCAAACGTATCATATTTCACTTCAGTTTGAATGGTATGTTCTTGGGGCATACTTCATATATTTTAAATTTGAACATACTCTAACAGTTTAAACACATGCTATTAGAACTGAAACTAACATATTAAGAAGTTCTAACTTATTTTTTAATTATTCGTATTTTCTTTTAGCTCGAAGTCCAATTTATACACATCTATCAGCTTCGCTGCAGGGGTTAACAACAATTAGAGCGTTTGGAGCCCAAAAAATATTAACATTGGAGTTCGACAACTATCAAGATCAGTACAGTGCAGCATACTTCATGTTTCTGGGGGCCAACAGGACATTTGGGTTTTGGCTCGATTTTCATTGTGTTATTTATGTTGCACTAGTTACTGTCAGTATTCTTTTCATCGAAAGCGGTGAGTGGGAATTATATACGAGTATCTTAAAGTTAAGAATAATTATTCTTTATTAACTAAAGTCCTAGTACATGTTATGGCTATTATTTTTGTGACATAATAACACCGAGTTGATGAGATACACTATTACACCATATGCTTGTACGGATTATATTAAATGTTAAGTAGTCTAAGATTTTATATTGCACGCTCAAGATATATTGAGGAAGTGAAATTATTTTTGTCTAATGTATGCATATATATCTGTCTTTCTGATCTTTTTTTTTGTAGTTTAAAAATTTAAATGCATTTGTACTTTTTTACATAATTTTTGAAGTTTCCCTACTATTGAAGAAACCCTTAAAATGTGGAGTTGTTGAGTAGATGGTGTTAATAGCTGCTTAATAGTGGACTGTACTTGTGGTTTGTTGGGTAATAGACAACTAATACTGAATTTATCAGAATCACTTTAATAACAATAACTATTGAAAAATGTACAAACAACTCTTAACTCTTACAACAGGCTTCACAGCGTTAAAAAACATAATAATGAACAAGAATGAATGCCGGTAACCGGCCGTGCATACGGATTTGGATTTTGGCTCGATTTTCATTGTGTTAGATGTCGTTAGATGGCGCGCAGGCCATAAATAAAGCTCTTTCGGCTGCTTTAGGAGCTAAAAGATGGTTATCTAGCTTCCTCACATCAGCTGCAAATGAGAAGAGATGTGTCACAGAGTCTGTGTTTATTAAGAAAAGAATCACGTTATTTACGGTGAATATTGACGATGACTGAAAGTTGGGTGTTTCTGTACAACACTATAAAACGAGGTCAGATCTGATTTTGACTACTAATCGGAGACCATTTGTCATAGTTTCTTATTGGGAAGGAGGTAGAAAGCGATACTACAGCAGCATCAGCATATAGGCATAATATTTTTAGTTATATGTAAATCTCTTAGTTATTTCGATAACTATTACTCAACGAGATGTCTTATTATTTATATGATTTTTAATATACTATCGTTTCCCGTACTCCACCTTTGAGAGAACATTGAAGTGGAACTAATTATTTCGAGTCAAGTTGATTGGATGCACTACTACCGAATTTATTTCTTAAAGTAGTTTAACTCATCGACGTCTACTTATAGTATTGGATGCAAATTGAATACTGATAAAATATATAACAATTAATAATCGTGTGGCCCATTCGTTCCAAAAGAATTTTACTTATTTCACTAATCGTAAATAAAATTTCAGAGGTCTTTGGTGGAAATGTTGGTTTGGCGCTAACGCAAGCTATGGGGCTAACGGGAATGTTCCAGTGGGGTATGAGACAATGGAGTGAACTGGAAAACCAAATGACTTCAGTGGAGAGAATACAGGAGTATATAGATGTTCAACCAGAACAAGATGATAACGTTAAGGAACCACCTAAGTTCTGGCCAGAGAACGGTGCAATTAAATTTGATAATTTGTGTCTTCGGTACGATCCAAATGATCCATATGTACTTAAATATCTCAAATTCGAAGTACAACCTAAAGAAAAAATTGGTATTGTTGGAAGAACTGGTGCAGGAAAATCGTCTTTGATTGCCGCACTCTTTCGCTTAACAGATATCGATGGAAGAATTTTAATAGATAATATAAATATTAAAGAAGTAGCTTTACAAATACTTAGGTCAAAAATATCAATTATTCCTCAAGAACCAGTCCTATTCTCTGGAACACTAAGGAAGAATTTAGATCCCTTTGATGAATATAGTGATGAGGTACGTAATATTTGTATGTACAGATTTAATCCAAGGAATGAAAAAGGAAATGCAAATTGTTACAATTCTATCCATATAGTTTGCATGATATTATTATATTTCACTTATATCGAAACAGTTGATATCTATACGATTATCTAGATTGGATACACGTTACTTTGTATGCACGATTGTATACACGTTACTTTGCAGTGTTCTTGGAAGTCAAATATTATTGAAACTTATACGTTTATATAGAAAATAAACGTGACGAGATGATGTATCTTTCAAATGTATGCATATATTTCACAGGATGTTACTATATTTCATTTAGTTAGAAACAACTTATAGAATTTACTTATTTATCTTTACGAGATAATTTAAGTTTTGAATACATTGATCCTCTATTAGCTTAAAGTGTATCATGTTGCTGGAATATAAAAAGAACAATAAATGTAATTAGATGATGTAAATTATACAGTTTGTCGCGAATATCAAGAAATGAAGTTCATATTTGCCTTTCTATTTGGTTATTGTTAAAAGTAAATCCAGTTGAGAACATAAGATACATTAACATAATAACTAGAGCTAAATACTAAATGATAATCAGTTAGGTTATTGATACTTAATTAATTTATTAGTCATTACTTAATTTAAATTTATATAATGAGGATACTATAGATATTTATTTTTGTTTTTAGTATATTTTCTAGTTTCTCTAGAAACTGTTGTAATTTTCCTTAACTGCACTGCACTATGCAATAGATTCAAAATTCGTTAATACATAAACATTCTTTTATTCAATTAAGTCCATAATTTTTTTACAATTAATTGATGAAATATGTTTGATAAAACTAAATGTCTTAAAAACTAAGATAAATGTGTTTTGCAAAATGTCAAGGGAATGATTATACAAATGAATAACATTTCTATACAATTGTTCTAATCCATATTTAATTGTATATACTACTACTGAGATTATAGAATCCTTGGTAGAATCTTTACAACATCACAAAACTGAGTTAATTTCCAACGCAGATATCTGTATCATTAAGTAGAGGTTAATTGATATGAACTATATATTCAAATGAATTTTATTCCGTCCTCTTGAGACAGTATGTTTCGACAGGCAAACAGTTTATTCTTTAAGTGAATGTATTATCTAATTGAAATGAAAAAAAATATTGCAATAATAAGTGTTCTCAGAATACTCAGAGCGAAAAAAAGTTTCTAGAAATTTTCCTCTTTGATCAGACATTTCCTTTTCGATAAATGTTTCCATAATTTTATATTTTTTATCAGATATTTCATTTTACTTTTAAAGATAATATCAATATCGATAACGTTATAATGTTCCGTTGTAGTAATAGGTACAAATTACTTTAAATAATAGTCTCGTGTACTTTTATATAGATAATGTACTAAGTTATTAGAATAATGCATACAGTGTTCATCTAAGTCCTTTTCCCCACTATAATTTTGGACATTTAGAAAATTGTTTTTAAATGATAATAGTACACGAATAACATCTCCATTGGAAGTTCCCTCAAATATGTATTCAAACGTTGTATTTATTTTGGCTTTAGATTTTGATTTGATTTGATTTTTTAGTTTTTGATAGATAATATTATAATGTATATTAGTGTATAGTGTACATCTAAATTTCTTTTCCTCACTCTGACTTATTATTTTTAAAAATTATTTTTAAATAGCAATAGTATTCGAGTAACACATCAAATTAAAAGTTCCCTCAAATATCTGTTCAACTTCGTCTTTATTTTGATATCTATCTTAATATTTTTTTAAAAATCGATCAAAGTTAATATTGGCATATTAAAAAATGTAGGAACTGCTTCTCCTTAAATCCTGTGGCAGGTTTCTGATAGGAATCATGTAATTGTACTTGGACATTTTTACACATTGTTATTTTATTTTGTTTATATTTAGAAAGAAATACACATCACCCTACTTTCTATTGATTTAGTAATACGTACGTACTTGGTACGTACTTTAAAACTGGAATAAATCTGCACGCTGCTACAAGAGATGTTTTCAATAAGGTATATCTCGATCATCCTGTCTCTAAATCATACTTATGATAAATTCTGCAGAAATTTCAGAAAATAGGTAGTATTTGAGATGAAAGTAGAACTGGATGCCCAGGAAGAAAATAAAAAAATTGTCGCTAAACAGTCGAAACTTTCATGCAATATACATCTTAAACTGTAGAGTATCTAACTTAGAGACTATCTAATAGAATATCAACTATGAAATATATCCAAAAAGTACGCAAAACGTTTTAGAAAGAAACAAAAACGTCACCCCAAATAACCATTACACTAACTCATGGTCCCGATAGCCGCGATAGATTTTTTTTAAGTATAAATACATGTCAAAATAAGAAAAAGCGCTTCAATATACATTTGAAGCAGCTTGAAGGGCATTATTTTTACATTTTAATGTACCTGTTCTAAATTTTCGTTATTTTAGGTGTCTCTCTCAGTTCCAAAGTTAAGCGAGAGAGGTACTTTAGGATAGACGTGCATATAAGATAATATATATATATATATATATATATATATATATATATATATATATATATATATATATATATATATATATATATATATATATATATATATATATATATACAGGGTGAGCCACGGTGGATGGAGTATTAAAAGTATATGGAGAACGGATCTACCAATTGCTTTGAAACTTTGGTTACCAAAATAGTCGAGTATGATCTATGCAACTAAAATATTTTCGAATGTGCGGTGTTGCCACTTATACGTAAAACCAGCAACATCTTCAGACAGATGTCACAGGTTTCAGTAAATTTCTTGGTTCTCTTAATGACGAACCACAATTTATAAAATTCCTCTGAATTCGTAGAAACTTTCTGTTGTTCATCTGCGGCAAATTCGGAAATTTCTCATTAAATATTCTACAAGTTCTGTTGATAATCTTATTGCACTGTTCATGAATAATAAACAAATCCATTAAAACTGCGTTTGTATAATTATTTTCTGCCATATTTGTGCTACATCTATTCAAATTAAGTGCAAATATTACTAATGTCAAATTTATTTAGAAAAATAGCATGTCTGTTGTTATTGCAAAATGATAAAATAAAAATTTCATGGCCCACCCGTTATGACAACATACCAAAAGATATAATATTCTTGGAAGGGTTACAGAAAAGTGCCTATATATCGAAAACGGTACACATTAGGTATAGGGTACATTAACATTTTTAAATAGGTAAATGTATCACCTTTCCGAATTAGTAATAATATACTGGGCATTCCATTTAGGAAAATTGACTTTCGTGCATTTCTCTAAATCACTTATAGAAAGCATTCTCTAACTCACACTGTATGATATTGGAAACATTTGATTAATGAAAAAGATGCCCCCAGTCCTTGCCTAGACAAGTAATAATTAAGATATCCTTTTTGTAATTGCAATGTTCTCAGTTCTTCGTTCTTACAAAATGTCTGGACCTGTTATCCTAATGAATTCTTCTAACTGTCAAAATCATGCCTGACTTTGTTACCGACTAATTATAAAAGGTCCTAAAGTAGTTAGTCTGAAAAATTTAATTCAGATGCTGTGGGCTTTTAATATATCCTATGACCGTCTTTATGGTTGAGTTTCGTTTAGATATTATTGCCAGCAACTGCAAAGTGAGATCATGATTCCGATATGTATGGCGATAATAGACTTCCTGTCATAATAGTTGTGAATTTGCCATAAGTTTTTAATTAATAATATTAATTTCAAGAATGATCATCTTGCGTTTCAAGGCATTTTTCTCTTTATTTAATTCGTTTATTGTATTTTCCCAGCATTAAAGGTTTCATCCTCATATTTTCTTTTATCACTATCACTTTTATCACTATTTTCGTAAATCGTTAGACGTATGGCTAATATTTGTACTGAAATTGTTCTATCTGCATATATTCTGCAGAGTAAGCATCGAATCGAATAATTTATCCTCGTTTGTTACTGACTTATTTAGACTAGTTAGTAATGTGTTAGTGGAGATTTTATATTTCTTGAGCTTGAAAGTGAAGCTTAAAATTTTTCACAGAAAATCTACTGTACTGGGTTGGTTAACAGCTGGGCTTTATTTATTATTAACTTTATTAAATATATTACTATGGATTTCCTTTTATTCATTGTAAGATAATAGTTTTTAGAAAATACTTATATATAAAATAACCTAAAATTTGGACTCCACCTACCTCTCATTATTCATGTTGGTTGTTGTTGGCCTCGTATTCGAACAACATATTTACTTGAAAAAGCTCGGAAGAAACAACTACTTCCGAGTTTTGTTAGGGTTGATCAGCTTGTCTTGACGTTACGCCGATCATGCTGTCAGCTTCATAAAAAGGTTCCCAAAGACTGTCTTTGAAAACTTTCTGAGAAATCTGACAGATGATCAGCGAAACGTCAATGTTGACCAACCGTGGCAAGAAACTACCGCATAAAAGCCTTGAAAATACATATTTTCTTAGTTTCACATTTCAATGACTGTTTTCAATAATTCAGTAAAATAAAGAAGAAGAGATAGGTAATGTTTTAGGGGCGACAGAAACATTTTCTGCATGTATGGCTTCGTGAAATTTTCAGAGTTGTATAAAAATTAACTGATCTTATTAACATTTTAATACTAAAAGATTTTATTTATTATTTACTTAAATACCTTATTTTTAATTTTACTATATAATACTCATTATTACACACAGTCTATATATTAAGTGAAGGATTATTTCAATCTCCAATCAACGGCGAAAAATAACATATAAGTAATTCTAATGGACGTCACATTATTTCTATGTCACAATACAAATACATATTAACGATATAAATAAATATATCGATTAAATAAATTATAGTATTATGATAAATAGTAGCAAAACGTCGCTGTTAATTTGTTTTTGTTATATTTATTTATGTATTAGGCTTCACATAAATGTAAATACATTTTGACGACATAAATTAAGAAACAAAATAACAGATAATTATATTTATCTTATATTACGTTTAATGAACAGTTGCAAATATATTTAACGTTTCAGGTATTATGGAGCGCTTTGGATGAAGTAGAACTAAAGAATGCCGTGGTAGATCTTCCAGCAGGTCTGGACAATAAGATGTCCGAAGGAGGATCCAACTTCAGCGTTGGGCAAAGACAGCTGGTCTGTCTTGCTAGAGCAATTATTCGAAATAATAAAATATTAGTACTGGACGAAGCCACTGCCAATATAGACCCACATACCGACGCACTTATTCAAACAACTATTAGAAGAAAATTCGCTGACTGCACAGTATTAACTATAGCTCATAGACTACATACAATAATGGACTCGGATAAAGTTCTGGTCATGGACGCTGGTCAAGTAGCGGAATTTGGACATCCCCATGTTCTCCTTCAAGATCCAGATGGTGTATTTTATGGACTAGTAATGGAAACAGGGAAAGCAATGGCAGATAACTTAGCAGCTATAGCTAAACAGAATTATGATAGTTTAAATAAATAAACATTCCTTTTCGTTTATCAATGTATAGCCAATTATTTATTTCCATATCAATACTATAGTATTAAGTTTATTCTTAGTTATAAAGCCAACGAGAGATACATATGTACATTAATGAAAAATACAGACAATTTATATTATCTGGTTAATTTATTTTATAACAATCTCAGTAACTGTAATTTATTTGTCTACTAAACTACTTAATGTTGATATGAACATCCTACGGTCTGCGTTGTCTACCTATCCACAGTATGTCTATGAGCCTGTTTTTGATCTTCTTTCGTACAAGTATTTTCGAAAGAATCCGTTTTCCAATAATGCCTGGAGGAAGTTGTCGTCTACTTCATATGGTCTTCATATTATCTATTGATCCATAAATGTATGTATATCTAGAATCACTTGATATGCCCACCGCATATTTGTTACTTGGCTTCATTGTTTTCCCATTTAGTTGTGAAATTTTCTCTTGTTAACCTTCTGTCTATCTTAGAATACTTTTCCTATCTCTCTTTTACTTGTAACTCTATTGGAGAGACTCCTGATATTACTCCTGCCACTTCTGTCTAAATTGTTGTATATGCACAACTAATTCTTAGGAAAATAACGACTAGATACCCAAATATTGAAGTAGGTAATAAATTTGGGATGGAGCATGTAGATATCGTTTTTCATTTAGACAGAAATCGGTACCTCAGAGTTATACGTGAAACACGTCCAGGGCGAAACAGAAAAAAATGCTAATGGTAATTGTAAAAAATGGAAGGTAATGATCAAAGTACTAGATACTCGTATCGCAAAAATACAATAAAGTGTTAATATTACATATTGCACTAAATATAATATATCACAATTTCAATAGTTACATTTCATTTTATTTACTTTTGATGAAGGAAAATGTCAAACTATCAGAAAACTTAAACGGGAACTATATATCTTACACCTGTGTTCATTCATGTGAATAAATCGCAAACAAGTTGGGCGTATATGAGGCATTTGGTTCTATTACTCTTAAAAGCAAATCAACTTTCACTTTGAAAGAGAAAGTAAACCGGCAAAATTACAGACATTACTCAGCGGATAATACTCACTGAATGCCTGAGATACCATTGGATTGAAGATTGAATACTGGGTACTCAGAAGGTTACTATTTGGACAGGTATCATCAGCAACAATATTATTGATCCAATGTTTATTGACAGAAATAGACAGTTGAAAAATATTTAACTTATTAAAGATGATGTTCATGTCCTTCAAATGTTGCTGAATGGACTAGATGCTACCCCACCAAGTAAACCTGTTTAATTTTAAGAATACACATTAATGCCCAACGTTGCGTTTTCGCAACTCTTGTCAATGATCAACGTTGCACCATCTTTGAGAGTAAGGAGTAACCAATTATTCTTGAATATACAACATTCTGTTAAAGTATAGTCTTCTACACACTGTTATAGTGGCGGCAGTGGTTTATCTAAGAACCAGGATTTGAAAATTGCCGTTAGACTTTATTAGTGATTTTTGTGTGCAAGTAACCACGTACCTTTAAGACCATAAAATTCATTTATGTAAAACTTCATTGGAAAATAAGGATTTCTTTTGTATAAGTGTATTGAAGACATACTACTGAACTGAAGGTATCTATATCAAACAGATAATGTAATTTTGTTTCAGTTAGTTATAATTGTAATATAATTTTAAGTGTTGCGTTTTTGTAACACCGGGCAGAAACAATGTGTAAATATGATAAGTGTTAGGAGCATAATTTTGATACTGCCTTATTTTCACTACGATCACATTATGTTTTTTTTTTGTTTTAGGATAAAAAATCATATTTCATTATGTCAGAACCTTCCACCTCATGGAATTCCTTTCGGAGGAATAATAAAAATATGTCACCGGGTGGCAAAATTTTCTATAAATCAAGGGCACACAAAATAATGTCGCTTCTTGAGGAATCAAAAATTATGCATTCTAGTAGCAGTGCGGACGTGTACTTGGCTCCTCCGAACCCACATATTTTGACCGACGAAGATAGTGGTGATGAAGATCTTGGGGGGACGTTTAATAATTTGAATGCACCCAGTTACAATCCGAAGCTGAAGCAGTAGTTTACCAAGATTACGGTGAACTTAGAATTGACGAAACCAATATAGGCGTAATTGAAAGTAATATTGAGACCATACCTAACTATACAGGGAATATTTTAGAGAGAATTCCTGAACTAGCAGAAATAAATTCGAAAAAGAGTAGAAAATGGACGGAAAGTGATTTACCTACTAATAATAATTTATGTACGAGGATTAGACAAAAAAAGTCAACCTGGAAAATTGTTTGTCTTCACTTTATTCTCGCCCTATTACCCCCCTTCAAATATTTCAATTTCTCTTTCACGAAGAACTTTTAACACACATAGTGAAGGATACTGTACGGTATGCTATACAAAGAGGCACCAAACTAGAGTTTGGTGTTGATGAATTGAAGACATTTACAGGCATTTTATTAGTTAGTGGGTATAATATAAATTCTAGGAGGCGTATGTATTGGGAAGAGTCAGATGACGTAAGAAACGTTCTAATTGCAAACAGCATGCGCCGTAATAGATTGGAGACTCTTATGCGTTTTATTCATTTCAATGATAATCTTAGCATAGATCCAACGGACAGAACATACAAACTTGCTCCTTATCTTCAAATGCTTCGAAAATCATTCATTGGATACACTGTTTGGGAAACTGAGTCAAGTGTAGATGAAGTAATGGTACCATATTATGGACGGCATGGAATGAAACAACACATAAAAGGGAAACCAATACGTTTTGGATATAAATGTTGGTGTTGGATTTAAAATTTGGTTACCTTATTGATTTTCATGTTTATCAAGGCGCTAAAGGACAACCCAATATATATAAAAAGGACTTTGGTCTGGGTGGTGGAATCATTTTGCAGTTTGCAGACTGAAAACTGCAGAAAATGAAGTCATGCCCCATTGTATATATACAGATAATCCCTTTACTACCCTTAGATTAGTTGATTACTTAACAGTGAATGACATAGGATACGCTGGAACTATAAGATATAACAGAACTGAAAAGTGTCCACTCGGTGATATAAAAAAAATCTGAAAGGGGCCACTATGTCATTTGCTATGATGAAACAAATCAAGTACTGCTGTGCAGGTGGAATGAAAACAGTGTCGTTACTTTGGCATCAAACTGCCAGGGAACAACACCAACCCATCAGGCTACAAGATATTCGTTTGCTGAAAGTAAAAGTCACTTAACCGAATCTAATAAAAAATTATAATGAAAATATGGGGGGTACTGACCACATGGATCAGACTGTTGCCTATTACAGAACAAACTTTAGGTCTAAAAAGTGGTACTGGCCTCTTTTTATTTGGGGATTGGATGTTTCTGTATAGAATGCCTGGCTGATTTATCGTAAAATAAGAAAAGAAGTTCCAAATACACCGGACATGGATTTGTTAGAGTTTCGAAGAACTATAGCAAAAGCCTTGCTTACAAGTTTTGGAACACCTCCTAGCAGACCTGGACCTGTACAATCGATTCGAAGACGAACAACTGTGGACACTAGATATGATAATACAGGACACTTAATTTGTTCACAAGAAAAAGGAACACGTTGTGCGCTTTGCCACTCCACTACTAGTAAAAAATATATGAAATGCAATGTAGCGCTACATGGAAAATGTTTCCTGAAATATCATACTGAATAGAATAGTTATTATATTAGTCTGTTTTATTTCCCTATGTTTACATAATATATATATATATATATATATATATATATATATATATATATATATATATATATATATATATATATATATATATATATATATATATATATATATATATATACAGGGTGATTCACCTAACTCGTTCATTAAAAGTTTATGAATTTCCCATTGGAATTCATTTTTTAAAATTTGGAATCAGGGGTTAGCGAGGACGATCTATTCAACTAAAGTACTTTTGCTTTTTTGACACTTCCGATTATACCGGAAGTAGCTATCAACTTCCTTATTTTAAATAGAACACCCAGTATATTATTACATTTTTGAATTACCCTGCTGATTTTAAGTGAACTTTCTTAACAATTCCCTATACCTATCTTCAGCAGTTCTTGAGATATTTTAACTTTTTTGAAAAAATTAGGTTTTGTAGTATCCCATTATAATTTCTAATACTATGTAAGATTTCTCACTTTGACATCTACTCTGATGTTTACATTGACAATTAAGACAATGCGTATTATTTTCATGGCCCGCTGGTCAGAAGTAAATTAATAAAATGGAAAACTATGGTATCGAATAAAAAATACCTCGATAGCAAAAAAACGGTAGCAGATAGGTATAGAGAATTCTAATACAGATTGAAATATAACTTAATTCTCCATCACAGAAAGCAATAAAATACAGGGTGTTTCATTTAAGAAAATTGACTTTTGAGCAGTTGAAATTTGTCAGAATGAATTAAATTTTTTGGACACCCTGTAAATAATAAAATATTAAACTACATATCACCTGAATGCTTAATAGTCCGCCTAATTACAGCCCAAAGTTTGCTACTATAACTTTTGTTTTGAATAAGTGACGAGCATTCCAGTGGGATACTACAAAACCTAATTTTTTCAAAAAAATTAAAATATCTCAAAAACTGCTGAAGATAGGTATAGGAAATTGTTAAGAAAGTTCACTTAAAATCAGCAATGTAATACAAAAATGTAATAATATACAGGGTGTTCTATTTAAAATAAGGAAGTTGATAGCTACTTCCGGTATAACCGGAAGTGTCATAAAAGCAAAAATAGTTGAATAGATCGTCCTCGCTAAACCTTGATTCCAAATTTTAAAAAATGAATTCCAATGGGAAGTTCATAAACTTTTAATGAACGGGTTAACTGAATCACCCTATATATATATATATATATATATATATATATATATATATATATATATATATATATATATATATATATGTTGATATAATAAATATGATCCAAATGCAATGAATGCATAAAAAACACTTTGGTATCTTGCACATGTTTGTATTTTGTCTGCCTGCTATTGCGTTTTTGCAAGAGCTGTTTTTTCAAAAAGTAAATGTTGTAGCTCGAAAATACCTATTGTGACCCTTAAGTGGTCTTACATGCTCACACTTTATGAATGAAATTCAGAACAAATTATTACAAAAAAGAAGTTCTGGGCATTAATGGGTTAAGTTGTAACTATTACAGAGTATTTAAACGAAACATTTTCTAAAACATGGGTTAGATAAGGTACAATTAAATGATCATCTAGACCACCATACATTACGCCTATATTTTTTTCTGTGGGGTTATCTAAAAATATAGGACATAACATTAAATCACATAATATTGATGATCTCAGCAAAAGAATATAAACAGAAATAATGAATATTTCAGCTCAAGCATTAGAAAACTTTAGGCAGAAGTTTTATTACGCACCAGGTTATTTCCAACACATATGGAGAACATTTTGAATATTTATTTTAATTTAACACATATAAACTTTCAAGTAAAGTAAAATAAAGTAAATAATTAATCATGTAGACCACAAGTGTTATAGGACATTAAAACTATCTTATCAAGAGGAATTAAATAATATAAAAATATTTTGTGTCGCTTCCTGTATCATGTTTCGAAAACTATCTCTAACGTAACACTGAAAACAATTTTATTCCATAAGTAGTTTCCAAGCTGTATATAAGCTCGTTTAAGCTCTGGAATATAAAAACACAAGAAAATATAGTAGTACTGAAGAAACATACATGAAACAGTTTATAATATCATCACAATACAATGAATGCAAATACAAAAAATAAGCGTTTTGTCTGATAAAACGTTCGATAATATTGTCCTTATAAATATATTGCTAAAATATTATATGACCAGATGACGTGAAGCACCGCTGCGGGAAGGTGATTTGCTTCTTATAGGCATTTATTTGCGATGTGATATAGTGTAAAGTGTAAATCATCGATAATTGCAGCTGTGATATATGTGGGTAACCTTGCTAGTGGTCAAATAAAGTTCATTGCCATATTACGTATGTATATCATCGCCATTGGAAGCTGAGTTTTAAGGTACCCACATTCACTTTATGTAAGTAGATGCTTAAACTGTTCGTGCATAATTTAATATGAATTATTTGATGAGAATTAGATTCTCTGGTTGATATTTTATAGAGTATACGTACGTTTCACATATGATGTGTACATTAGTTGCTTGTATAGATAGACACACAACGTTGATAAACATAGCAGTTCAGTAACGTAATCAACTAAATTTTGCATATAGTAAAGCACATGGTGTCTGCAGTCAGGTAACCTAAAACTGCTAAATTTGTTATATAAAGCTATGTAACAATGTTGCCATATATATGACAAGTATTATAATGCACATTTCGACGGTATATAAAGGGTACACATATATAAACCAAAACTACTACGCATCATTGACTAAATTATAAATATAATCAGTAAAGGAATATTAAGCAGTTTGGTAGTTATAAATATATTTTAATTTATGTATATAGTATATATAACTATTTTAAATATTGCTAACCATTAACTGTGGTCTTACTTCTAGTAAACGTGTCCAGTGAGTTCTATTTACCCTAATTAAATGAACTAACAACAACAAAATCCAAAGTAATACAGCATGTATCAAAAATATAAACATAGCCAAAGGATATGTTCAGTGAACACCATCAATAATATTTATATAGGGGCTTAAAAAATATATATAAAAGGTGACCATAAAATGGAAAATGCCTGTTGTAGCTGTATATAAATATTTTGAAGTAACTGTCAAAATGTATCAAGTTACATATTTAACTAACCTAAGTAATTATAGAGAATGCCTTAATAAGGTGTTATTAATTTTAGAAATTAAATACGTCAATTAACTACAAATACAAGTAATCAACTACAAGCTTGAAAATTGAAATAAGAAACAATATTTCGTAACAACAATGTTACTAATGCAATAACTTTGCAAATTTATCGCTCGGTCATAAAATAACTCGTGGAATAAGAAATCTAAAGGTGCTCCAACCAGAACGCACGATGTTAATTGTAAATAAAACAAAAAGTTTTCAGAGAATTATCTTAATATTTTTTATTATGATAGAATTATGACAATTATGTGTGAAACAAAATATCGGCCAAATGCTCGCCACGGCTTCGGTGGCATACCTCTATCCGATGGTCCATATTTTCAATGACTCTGAGACATAATTGAGGTTCAATGTCGTTAATGTACCGAACTATCTCATCCTTTAGCTCTTGAATTGTTCTTGGCTTATTGACGTATACTTTTTCTTTTAAATATCCCCAAAGAAAGAAGTCCAACGGTGTCAAATCACATGATCGTGGCGGCCAATTAACATGGCCACGACGTGAGATAACACGGCCATTGAATTTCTTGCGCAAAAGTGCCATTGTTTCGTTGGCTGTGTGGCAAGTGGCACCATTCTGTTGGAACCACATATCGTCCAGGTCCATATCCTCAATTTCTGGCCACAAGAAGTCCGTTATCATCTCGCGATAGCGAATACCATTCACGGTAACTGCTTGGCCGACCTCATTTTCGAAGAAGTACGGCCTGATGACGCCGCCAGCCCATAAACCGCACCAAACAGTCACTCTTTGTGGATGCATCGGCTTTTCAACAATCAGTCGTGGATTCTCATTTGCCCAAATGCGGCAATTCTGCTTGTTAACGAATCCACTGAGGTGAAAGTGTGCCTCGTCGCTGAAGATGATTTTCTTTGTAAAGTCACCATTCACTTCTGTCTGTTCAACCAACCATTCGGTGTATTGACGACGCTTGAAATGGTCATTAGGCTTCAGCTCTTGAGTCAATTGAACCTTGTAAGCGTGTAAATTCAAATCTTTATTCAAAATTCGCATCAGTGATGTTCGTGAGATGTTCAATTGCTGGGCATGACGACGAGTCGAGGTTGACGGCTCTTCTGCTACACTATCGCGAACAACAGCAATGTTTTCCGCTGAACGAACTGGACGACCATGCACAGGTGTTTTCACATTTCCTACAGACCCGGTTTGCAGAAATTTGTGCACAATTCTCCCCGATTGTGGACACATTTGGTCGATTATGCTGACCAAAAAGTCACGAAGTGCACGAAATGCATTTTGATTTGAACGCCCATTTTCGTAAAAGGCTTCAACAATCTTAACGCGCTGCTCAATTGTGTACCTCTCCATGGTTGAATTCGTCAAACACTGAAACAAAGAAATGTCAAATTAAGTTGGGCAAAAAACTTAACGTTAAGGTGTGACTCACAATTAACATCGTGCATTATGGTTGGACGACCCATAATGCCTTATGTCGTTCTACCATTTTACAGGAAACGTCTATGCTGGTCTTGTTGTAAATAAAAATAGATTGCCAGTAATTATTTCATTAAAAAACCATTGACAACGATGTGCCTCATACAATAGCACCTTGTATAGATGCACGTCTAATTTTTTTTACAACTGTTTGGCATGCTCCATAAGGATTTCCATCTTTTCGTAATTTCCATCTTTTGAGAGATACGTTTCAAAGGTTTTGTAAACTTCTGTGCCATGCATTATTTAACAACTTCTTCTATACTAATGGCTGGTCGACTAGGTTATATTTTGCGTGAGTCACAGAATAACTTTAGTGAGACACAATATTAAGAATATATATAAATTCTTTGGTATTATTACTAAGTCTAAGAAGTTATTTCAAAATTCCCAGTACTCCCAAGTTCGATTAACCAACACACCAAGTACGAAAATAGGATTCAATCAATTAAATTCAATATCCATCATTCAAATAAATTCTCTGTTTACGACAAGAAGAAATTTTCACCAAAACTGCTGGACAAATTTTGATAATGAAAAACTTTACATAAATACATGATACTTATCTCCGAGAATTATTTCAAATCCAAGACTACCTTTGACAAAGTTTTTTAACAATTTTTTATATTGGTATTTATTAGGTTTATAAATATACTGGACATTGCTCAACTTTCCAAGTAAGTTAAATATGGTAATTCAGAGCGTAATCAGTATATTATACGTAACCACACGTTTTAAATCGATTGTTAGAGTTTAATTACAGCAAAACAATCAGATTGGCAAGATATAATATTTATTCGTTTTCTTCTTTTTATGTTTTGATGTTATAGATTTGGGAAACATATTTCAGTCTATTAATACTGCTCTCTGGGCTACTGAAGCATCTGCTCATAAAATAAATTCTACCGGGTTATGCGGTAGAATTTATTTGGTTTGGTATACAGTGGGTGTGATCAAATTCATCTTGATGTTTCGCTGTAACCAGATTCTTTAGAAAAAATCCAATCACGAATCTTGCTCTTAGCTGTGGTTCCTTTCCGCTGTTCGGGGTGTGGTTCTAGGTATACTCAGTTGATCATCACGTTCATTAATTTTAAAAATTTGTTAGAATACCTATCTTTAACTATGCTCAGTTAACTCAATCTTACCAATAGAGTACGACAATACCTACGATAAATACGTAATAGTTCCAAGTCAATCTAATGTATTTAGTGTGAGACGAAAAAAGTATTGTTCAACTTGTTTGAGCTTAAGTTTAAGTGCCTTATTTTATTTTCTCTTCTCTGCTCTTAAAAGTAAGATTAAAATGAAAATTGTTGTTCTTAGTCTGATATCACACTAAGTTCATGGAGTTGGATGGACCATGTCAATATTGAAACCTAACGTGCGATGCTAAATATTTGTAAATAGAATAAAGGAGTATATTGCTTGAGAAGAAAGGACAAAGTATTGTGAATATCTTAGATTAATCTTCATCTGTGAATTTTCAGAAACTGAAGTTCGTTTGTCGCAATAAAATTTAATGAGATATTATATTATGCTATAAATTGTAACATTTATAATTCAAATTTCAAGGATAATGACAATTAGAAAAGAGATTTACGATTGAGTATATTGTAATCTAATGCAAATAAAGAAAATAATTATCTTTCATTACATAGAGTTCATATATTATTATCACAGGTATTTTTATCATGATGCCATTAAGTACATCATACCATTAATATGGAGAGAATTGAAGAGAAAGATAAATTTATTATTATATTTTTCTTATTAAACTTGGGACAGTCGAGTATATATTAGAAAATATTAAATTATTATTCGTTGACTCCTGTAATTTATTTTTATATTCAATTCGAATATATTTTTACAGAAAGAAAAATTAAGGAATTATTACTTCAAGGATTCTTGAAAGAGAGAGTACATAATTGTTGTAAATAAATTTTAATCGTTGAAATACTTAAACAGTTAAAATAACCTTGACAGTGTTAAGTCATATCTATCGACGAGTAGTTTGAACAGTCTCATAACAGAATAGAGAAGACTATTAAAATTTCTTTCTGATACTTTAACAAAATATTTCTCTAATAGAAATTCAGACATAAATGCTAAATATATTTCTATTATTGTTCATCATTGGTGAACTATATGAAATAGAATAATTCACAGGTTGCAATCCAATGCTTTATTGCATACCTGCTTGTTATTTACCATCATCGTATTTGCGCAACGTATCTGGCACATTGAGTGGAATTATTAACAGCTGGTTAAATGAACTATCCGAAATGGTCATGACTCTTGCTTTCAGGAAGTACTAAAGTTGTAAATATAATTGCGATAATAGTACATATAACCATAGTATTATGGTTTAAATGCTCCACAATTTTAAACACTACTCGTTTAAGTAGGTACAGTATAATTGGTATAAAAATCCAGTAAAATTCTGCAGTACTATTAAAGATAAAATCTTTAGTTTAATGAATATATTTAAAATAATATGTACAATTGGCAGATCTAAAAATGATTTACAAATGATTTAGGTACGTATGTTTTCCTTTACAAAATGTACATGTGGTAACCAAAACGGGAGACCAGTATTCCATGAACACCGAAAGATTACACGTGTTTTGACACATGTTTCGCTAATCAAATTAGTATTGGTAAGAGATAATAAAACTCAGTTTCAATGACGTGCGTCGAGATACGTGTAATCCTTCGCTGTTCGTGGGAATCTAATTTTGTGTTTTTGAAGTACATTGTTTTATATTCCAATCAAGTAAAAGATAACTTTTTATAATATCCAATAGGTTGTTCAAGCAATATTTGTGCCCTTAGGTATTTAATTGTATAATTTAAATAGTTGTTTTTGTGTAACAAAATATGAAACCTTCTAGATATATTTTCTAAATCAGAGTGCCTTAACATGATTATTTGAAGAGAAATCTAAAGATTAGAGACATCATATTTGATAGACGATATTCAATAATTATGATATATGGCTTCTACACATAGTATTTTTATTTGAAATATTCACTTCATTACTAGATTCAGCAGCATAGTTTGAACTTTTATTCTCGATAAGCTGATGTGCATTTGATTGTAAAATTCATTCAAAAAGTATGGGAACTTAATAGTTTATGTTACTTTATCTTCGAAATTAGATTTAATTTATTAATTACTAAATTAATTTTAGAAAAAAATAATAAAACAAAAAAATTGGCAATACGCAAGGGCACACTATCATTGTATTGTTATATTGGACAATCAAACAACGATTATCTAATGTATCTATCATAGTATATTTTTTATTATAGCCTCTGATCAAATACATACATAATTTAAATAGTGTTATTCAGTATTTCATAAATAGGCTTGTTATGAAAATGTAAATAAACAGTGAATATTAGCGACAAATAACAAAGTTATTGTTTCTAACTTCTCAGGATAAAACTGCTTTCACCATATCAATACGAATATGGTAAAAGCTGTTCGAGAACAGTTTTCGTGCCGGATTTTCATTTACAGGCAACATTCCCGAATCTAGGGGGGAGCAAACTGGGGTACTTGCCCCGGGCGGCAATTTTAAGGGGTGCCAAATTCATGTTTGAAGAAAAATTTGTTTCACTAAACCGCCCAGCATCCAGAGCGTGTCGTACTATGGAGTCTTCATTTGAGGCTAATATTCATTTTGGGCTAATATTCTTCGAGAAATTAATAGAGTTCACGTCGAAATACATAAAAAGAACATAATTATTTCCCATTCTATGATCTTGCAAGAAATGATTGAAAGACCAATGGAATGTCAGATCGAGGCAGCTGCACCTACCTGTATCAGAAAAGTTGGGAATCGTGCCAGTCTTCAAAAGTAATTGAATTTCCAGGAGGAAAAAGCAACACGACGAAATCTGCGAGGACGAATCAAGAACGCTAGACCCGACTCAGCTATTTTTCAAAGATATAAAATTAGTATTTGACAAAATTTTAACAGAAATAGAAACAAGGGTAGAATGCGCGAAGAACCTGAATGAATAATTCGCCTTTCTCAGTCGCCACGCGTTTGTAAACATGTCCACTGAAGATCTGCAGAAAAATTGGGCCGATCTAGTTCGAAAATATTCCACAGACTTAAACGTAATTGATTGCTACCAGAAACTCGCCGTATTTAAAAGCAAGCTTCACTTGCAATCAGATTCAACGAAAAGACAAGTGCATTCGACCTGTTGCAACATATATATATATATATATATATATATATATATATATATATATATATATATATATATATATATATATATATATAAACATCACTTTCAAGATTCTTTAGCTTTCAGGATATACTGAACATTACCGACGACATCTGCAAGCTGTGAGCGAAGTTTCAGCAAATGAAAATAATTGGAACAATGTATAGTTCAACAATGAGGCAGGAACGTCTATCTGGTCTCGTGATAATAGCCATCGAAAATAAAACTGCCTATGAGACGAACTTTGATGAGGTAATAGATTCTTTCGCAGAAGGAAGAGCTGGACGTGTAAAGCTCTAGTAAGATTAAATAGTAACATTTGCTGGGAAGAACTGAAGGTGTGTACAGGTATGTGTCCTGCGTTGTCTACACTGGTTGTATGTATTCTATATTAATATCATACATAAGGAAAAGTTATTAACAAATAGGTAATAAAAAGTGCAAATTAATTTAAAGGTTTTTATTCTCCTGGTCACAAATTATCCCACCCAGTATATTTGTTTTGTGAGTTTTTTAAAAATTATTAATCAAACAAATCAATCGAATGCTGGAGAGGAGGGGCGCCAACGTCAAGAGTTTGTCGCGGCTCGCGGCTCGGCTCGGAAAAATCGTAGATCCGGGACTGACAGGCAATCACCTATGATCGACAATGTGTGTGCTAACGAAGTATTAGTACGCATTGAGTTGGATAATGAATAAGATAAATTAAACTATTTTTGGTAATTACCTATGTTATTGGTGGAATCGTCGCGAAAATTATAGATTTTTTATACTTCCGTATTTTCTCGACGTTCCAAATAATACAAAAATGTTCAAAAAGGTTTAGGCTCTTTACAGTCTCAGATATTTCGTCCAAAATCGCTGAGAATTTTGATAATACTCCATCAATTTATAGTGTCTTGAAATAATTTAGAAGATTCTATACATTAAGAATAAAGAATGAGATTAGTTAATATTGAATGAAAAAAGTGGCTTGGTATTGATCACAAAACTTTTTAACCAAATAATGCAACTATCGAAAGGTAGAATTTCATTTATTATTTTCGTAATCCACCACTCATCTTTAAAGAGAAACAAATATTTAATTTTTACGACAAGTCTACAATAATTCCTCTTTTTATATGATGTAATAATAAAGCTAGTCCTAGGCACACGGTTTATTTCAATCATGTTCATTTTTATTTTTTTTTTCTTCGAACAGCTTATGCATTCTAACCAATAAAACTTAACTAACCAATCAAGCAATATAACCAATAGAACTATATATTATTATTATAAATAGTATATTCTTAATGGTTAACTATATACCTTCATACTTTCAATTGAATCTTTCCACTAATTAAGACATGAATAGTGTATTTTTTAATAATATGGCTTATAACATTTCAGATGTTATTTTCTTTCAATGTTATCTTACTTATAGGTATTAAAATAGTAATTATATTCTGTGTTCTAAAATATGTGTGAATATACTCATTATATGAACCTAAAATATTTTACATATTTATTTGCAGAACACTGATATGTCGATATCAGTGTCATGAAGAAATATTATTCTTCTCAATTCTTCGCACTCTTACTGTCAAGATGATGGTTACTAAAGTGGCCTAAGAAGAAAATAAATTTTTTCTTCTACGTAGCAATAACCTTGTGGTTGTATAGCGAACTTCAGGAACACTTACTCGATTTTACGGTGGACTAACTTTAGAAATAGCTTTTCGAAGTAGTCTTCTTGAAATTATTTAACACAGTACTCGGTGCCATACAGAGTTCGCACTGGAACACCTTGGTCAGAAATTGACAATGTTTTTGACACAACAATGGTTTTGTGAACATTCTACCATAATCATAAGTGACACCACTTTAAAACAGATTGTCCTCCAAATTATCTGGTATTTGTTTAATTTGTTCTAGTTTCCTATCTGTTTCCTATTTGTTCTCTATTTACTTTTTTCAGAACTTCAAGTTGTTCTTATATTTTTCCAATATAGCTGTGAATATCAAGAAGCAGTTAAAAATTTCCCTTTAAAATAGTACCTATAGTTTGATAAATAGTTAACAATTTTGGACACTTGTCACTAATATCAATATCTACCTAGTGATTATATTTTTCACTCTCTTAACAACATTATGTCGTCCCTTGATATTGAAAATCGCTTCTGAGCTTTGTCGATATTCAAGAATTCATATCCAACTATTGTCTAGCAACCTCTTCAATCGCTTTATGCCGCAAGTTTCTTATTAAATTTTAAGACCTTTCGCCATTGTTATGCAAGAATTAATAAATCTTATATTTACATTGTGATTTCAGTATGTTGAGGGATGTCGATCTTTTTAGCAGATATAATAAACATATTCTTGAGCCATTCTTATACGACTGGAATTTCTCGTTTTATTTTATTATTTAGCGGATAGTTTTTGATAGTTCTTGATGCTGGCGATCTTTATGAAAATTGCTTTATTTCTTTTTTACATTTAGAATTACATATCCCTTCTGTGATAGATTCTGATTTGTGCGAGAATTTTGATGGCTTCACTCACAATCAGCCTGTATGAAAATTATATTAAAACCTAATCTTATACATAATCAGATGACTTTTAACTTTATATGTACCTGATTAGATTCTAATCTTAATACGGGACTATTACTTGTGATTTGCCATCATGAAACACTCATAATATAAAATTGTGTCATTTTTACTTTTCTGCACTCAACTACGAGTATACCAGAGCGGAGAAGTAATCTAATTGTGTAAAGAAAAATGGAATTTTTTTTCTAGCGTTTGTTTTTAGTTTCTCGGCCTAAAAACAAGAAAAAATGGGTTTTAAAAAATATTGTCTGTGTGTGTGTGTGTGTGTGTGTGTCGTTGTCATTGTCGTCGTTGGCATTTTAAAACTTGTTAGCACGATAACTCAACTAAATCGTGTCGGATCGATCGGGTTTTGACTGATTCTGATCGGGGACGTCTCCTAGACGACATCTATTGTTTTTGAGGTGCATAGAACACACTCTACCATGTTCATAGATCATGAGAAAGCACAATGGTGGAATATTTGAGAATTTTTTTTTATTAGCATGATCACTCAATTAAATCGTGTCGGATTGATCGGGTTTCGACTGATTCTGATTAGAGACGTCTACCAGACGACATCTATCAATTTTGAGGTAGATAGAATACACCTCATCTGTCCATGGATCATGAGAAATTACGATGGTGGACTATTTGAAAAAAGTAAAACTGTCGCATGAAACACATATTCTGCATTTATGTGATGGTTTTTTCTTTGCCATTTAATTTCGATATAGAGATGTTCTACGCGCGGAAATGTCCGTTTTAAGATTTTAAAACTGTTTATTTTATGTCGTAATTTATCTTTTATCGTATCTTTTGCAATGTAATACATTTTCTTGTTATTAAAAATATTGACGAAAATTTTGCGTATAGATCTATGGCGGCCTTCGGAGTATTTGTGTAATGAAATGATACTAGTGGTTATGTTGTTGCTATACTACGTTTATTTAGAATACATGAATAGCGATCAAGCTAGTACCGAAGTGGAGACAATGTATCGAGGCGAGATGTGGGAATTGACTGATCTGAAAACTTATCCCAAAAGCCATTTGCCTAGTGCGATTATTACCAGACGCTACACATGTCATAAACTGTTGACCTAATATACAAGAATTTTAGCAAGAGTATGGCTGCTGTAACAAAGAGCGATATTTAATGCTTGATATAATCGCATTTTTACCCCCAAGAAACAGTTGTGCTCAGTTCCGAGTATTAGTTTACACAAGGGTTTCTACTTTCCAATATCTACACAACTTGAAACTAATATATACAAAAACCATCACAGCTGTCAATAGGTGGATGTGGAGCCACGTCTGCCCACAGATCAAGATCGATAAAAATTTATACATTTATAATTCAGGAATAGTTAATGAACAGGAAATCCATTTGATAAAATTGCAGAGAGTTTATCTTATCTAACATTTTCCGATTTATTACAATGTAGTGATATTTATCCAATAAAATGGTGTCTAATACCACTGACTAGAGAACTTGGCAACTTGAATGCAGTTTATGGTATGATAACATGTAGTATTGTAACGTGCTAAAATATAATACAAATCATGAGCAATGGTGGCATTTGTTATTTCAAGTGCGCATTGGATTGATAGGACATATTTTTACTGTTTCATGGGTATCAATTTCAAGAGATTATGAGCTGCGGTTTATTCGCTATTGATAGATATAAAGTGGAATATAAGGTAAAGTTTTTAATATTTAGTTGTTTATATGGATATACAAATTTCTTATCCATAAATTTATTTTGATGGAGTATTGAAGATGAATGATTACCATGATATGTCGAGAACAAAGAGTTCTTTACATGATTAACAGCAAATACTATGTACAATAAGAAATTTATGTAAAATGATGAATCACAATTTATAAATATAAAATTACAACACATACTATACTTAAAGAAGGAGCAATTTAGAAAAAAACGTATTTATAACAATACTACTCTACTTAAATTACTTGTTGCTACAAAATAAAAATGTTGTTGATCAGTTTAGTACAAATAATTAATTAGTTCAATTACCTTTCAATAATTGAAATTCAATATTCAATTCAATTATTTTGTAGATGGTTTTAAAAATTTATCTTTTTCTTTTTGTTTCAGTTTCTGATGAAGTTATAGTAAAACCAAATAATGGATGAATCCAAGTATGCAGAAGCAGATCGTGCTAAAAAGGAACATCCCGTGGCTAGAGCAAACTTTATCTCACACTTATTTTTTTGGTAAGGGTTCAGCTTTTTTTTATCTAAGTTTGTAAGTATTTTCGTTTAGCTATGTGTAAAACTCATCCTCTCATAAACATTCAGGAAATATTGCGTATGATATAATAAATTTGATCGGGTAAAGAAGAAATAGTGAAGTCCTTGACGTAGAAGAAACTGTTTGGACAAGAAAGCGGATTATACAAAGACTATTTAATGGAATAAACACTGTCAAGTTTGGGAAAAACATAACTTTTACATGCCTAAAAGTCATTGATATTATGAAGAACATATGTCTATCACGGTTTGCCGGATATTGTAGGAGGAGGGTACACAGAGTGGAACATACAGAGTTTCAAATATATCTCGCAGTATCGTAAAAAAATCGTTTTATGGAGCATATTTCTTGATTAATACTACGAAAGTATAGATGTTCCTTTTTACTATGGCTTCTTGTCAAAATACCATTATTTTGTGCTTGTAAATATAGCCAACTTGATATGATTCAATCTTCAAATACTTCTTTGCTTTTTTCATTCTTGAAGTAAGAAAATACACTTTTGAAAACAAAGAAGTACATATATACGATTCTTAATATCGGTCAACATCTCATTCATCTACGGTCCGTAACTAAGTATGTGGTTAGAAAATGATTTTAGGAAATGTTTATCGAATTTATTTATAGAATTAGATTAGTTGTGTGACAAATGTTTTAAATATCTATATTTCATCGAAAATTGCTTCATAAATACTTCTCATGTAAGTTAATTTGGTCACTTTCTTAGGACAGATTATGAAGAGAACCCTCTGTTCATTAGGATATTTCCATTTCGACTACAAAAATGTTTCGAAAAACTTTTTCCGATATCTGATATTTTATCCAGATATAATATTTGGCAATATTAGAAGTTCTAAGCAAATGGTTTACAATTAATTTACCAAAATTCTTCTCATATTGCAGCACTACTAAGTTAGTGTTATCTTCACACTAAAGGTTACAACCTACTCCAGTAAATAGATAATTCAAAATAATAAATCATTGAAACGACAGAAATAATACATTAACATTTTACATTCGATGTAAAAAGTTTTCGCTGAAGATAATTCAATAAACCGAAACAGTATTTTCTTTCGTTTTCGCCTCTCATTTCTTAACATAAGAATCATAATTTGTCGGAACTCATTTGTATTATTAACTAATTTGTATTATTTTTCAGTTGGCTTTTACCATTCTTTGTAAAAGGCTTCAAGCGAGATCTCACCGAAGATGATATGTACGCGCCTCTTAAGTCTCATGAGTCTCAAAGACTAGGAGATAAGTTACAAGCTGAATGGAATTACCAGTTGGCACATAAAAAGGACCCGTCTTTACTAATAGCAATTGCGAAAGTATTTCATATGGAGTTAATACTATATGGCATCTTCAATTTATTTTTAGAACTAGTAGTAAGGTATTTACTACATTTATTAATTTGTCAAAGTTAACTTATTTAACAAAGGTAATTTGAATTTAACATTAAAAATCGTTTAATAAAGGGCAGGTAAATCAAATCTCCGTGAGTTATCAAATGAAGGATTATGAATTTTCCATTCTTTAGTATAGTTTCCATCTTTAAACGTGTACAGCCATTGTTAAATTTCTATGTAACATAACTCTTCAGAACAAATTTTATAATACGATTATATAAATCATAGTATTAATATTTGTTATAAGTTTCATTTAGCCTTTGATTAATTAAATAAAATAATCTATATCAATTGCTATTATAAATCGCTATTGCAATTTATGGATAATGATGAGGCCTTATCGATTTTCTAGTTTTGCAAATATTCACGAACAAGCAATACATGTTGCCATTATTAGTAAAGTTACATACTTGGATACCTTATCATTGGCAATATGTAAACAAAAATAAAGTTATAATAATTTGTCTACTATGTAATATTATATATACTCATTTAATATCGAGATTAGCTCGATTAAATATCTCCAGCATTGCGTATGTCTCTAAACTAATTTCTGAAAATAATATCTCGTGTGGTGAAAGTTATTAAAACTAATTTTTTAGCATACAATCGGAAAACTAAGAACTCTAATTTTTTAAATAAATACACTGCTTCTAACTCTATCCCCCACAGTGTAAGATTCTGCAGGAGACGTGTGGAATATTTCAGCAGCTTTTGACATCAATTTTACAAACAGTACGCTGTTTATAAAATTGATGTGAAAAGCTGCTTTTGTGAGTTGCTAATACATTGCATTCGGATTATACTTTCGAATATTTTTTTTAAGAAAGTTATAACACATGTAGTATACACGTAATATGTATTAAATTAGAGCACATTTTTGGAGTAACGTCCCGTAGAAAGCACAATTGCAGCGTAACACTTAATGTTAACATTTTTATAATATTGTTAATATCCGATGGTTAATTCGCTACTACATTTTAGGAATTAAACTAAAAATAAACAGTTTTAAAACCTTAAAACGGACTTTTCCGTACGTAGAACATCTCTATCTCGAAATTGAGTGGCCGAGAAAAAATAAACGAACACATAAATGCAGAATATGTGTTTTAAACGACAGTTTTACATTTTTCAAATAGTTCACCCTCGTGCTTTCTCATGACCCATGAACAAGGTGGGGTGATCGATCCGACATGACTTAGTTGAGTTATCGTGTTAACAAAAACAATTTCTCAAATTGTCCACCGTCGTGCTTTCTTATGACCCATGGACAGGGTGGGGTGTGTCCGACCCACCTCAAAATCAATAGATGTCATTTGGTCGATATCGCTAATCAGAATCAGTCGAAACTCGATAGATCCGATACGATTTAATTGACTCATCGTGCTAACAAACAAATTTCTCAAATAGCCCACCATTGTGCTTTCTCATGACCCATGAACATGGTAGAGTGGGAAAATCATAAACTTTCTGACATTGGGCTAAATATATTTGAACGAAAGTCACAAAGACAAGTTAGAAATAGAAATATGTATACTGCCACAAGGAACAAAGCAATGGGACGATCAAATACGACGATAAAGCTAAATTAACTTGCTTGTACCAACACTTATTCAAATATGTCAAGTCTATGTGATGGAATCTTGGCTATGATGAACTTATCTAAATGTAATACCACTGATGTAGGACTCACGGTGGGCAACTTTCCTTATTCAAGTTAGTGTTCAAGGACTAAATTCCGTGAGGATCAAGTAATTGTGACATTGTAGTATATGCGAAATAGATTCTTAGAGATATAGTTTAATTTTAGGGATTAGCGATTAATAAAATGCATCTAATCAATGTTCAATGCTTTTATTAGTGTTCAGTAATTGCTAGCGATTATAAAGGAATTCCCATTGACTGTGAATGAGAAGTACATACTTACTTATAAGACTAATTTATAGATGAATGAATAATGTTAATTCTGTACAGACGCCTTCAATATAATGCAAATTATTGCAAACAACTGAGATCAAACAATAATATACTATGGGAATTATTAGTTTATTTAGCATAGGTTAAATATTTTTTAGGCTGAGCCAGCCCTTGTTAATGTCAAAACTTCTCGAATTCTATGAGCCCAACCAGACCAGTGTATCCAAGAACGACGCCTATTTATATGCCGGACTTATAGTTTTGGCAACCCTAGGAAATGTCTTGTGTCTTCACAATTATCAATTTCGGGTTATGCACCTAGGAATGAAGGTCAGAGTAGCTGTTTGTTCCCTGATTTATCGTAAAGCTCTAAAACTGAGCAAGACCGCCCTTGCGGAAACTACTATTGGGCAGATGGTTAATTTATTATCGAACGAC
Source organism: Rosalia funebris (assembly GCA_037954035.1). Lineage (NCBI taxonomy): Eukaryota > Metazoa > Arthropoda > Insecta > Coleoptera > Cerambycidae > Rosalia > Rosalia funebris. Next base: position 5,112,715 of record JAZFAV010000010.1, on the reverse strand, counting down.
GTAGGAAGATTTGACGTCGCCGCCCAACTAATTCACATTTTGTGGATTGCACCACTAGAGACAGTAATTGTTATGATTCTAATTTACGTTTATATAGGACCTACTGGATTAGTTGGAGCATGTTTTTTATTACTGTTCATTCCCTTCCAAAGTAAGTAGTTTTATTATTCAAGAAATCATTAACACTCTAGTTTAAGCATTAATATTTTGGTCGAATAAGAGTTATGGATAACTGTTCGATGTATGATATAGGGGTGTGGTAAAATTCAACTAATATTTTTTTTATAAAATCATACCAAGAACATTCAGGGATTAACTGCATCACAATTTCTATGTTAGTAAATATTTTATTGAATCAATAACTATATACAAAAAAACTCTAACTAATTAACTAACTTAAGGAAGAATTAGTTTTATTAATGAATATTCATAATATATTTAGATTCGTCTTCAAAGAAACATCCGAATTAAACATTTAACTTTAATTAAATCAATGCATAATTAGATTATTTTAGAGCATAGTGAATGCATGTTAATGTTTTTGTATTCTGAATACAAATATAATTTAATTTCAGAATTGTTTACATCTTCATTCTTCTTATAGAGCAAGTAAAGAAAATAATGCCCAGATAGGTCTATTTTGTTTATTATATGCATATTTCGGTATACGTATATTTTTCTTAATATCATCACTGTTGGAGTTACGATGTCATCGATAGTTTTTTCTAAACGACAACACTATTATCTGATGATGCGATTTAAGAAAGCACATTTTTTTAAGTTTCATGCATTTCTTTTCGTGGTTACATAATAATTGTTTTGGGAAACAAAAAATATGTTAGAAAATTAATTAGAACAATGTTATAAAAAATAATAATACAAAGAAAAGCTATTAGATTGTGAAAACATTATTTACCTCTTGATAATATGTAAATCGAGACTTTTGTGTCGAAATGTATATATATGTTTTTTCTTGTAAAATATTATCTAGCATTTCAACAAAAATTAATTTCACTTTGTTAGGATTTCTGTCTTTTACTGCTGATACCAATGCCAAGTATTTGATCGGTTAAGATATACCTTGAATTTAAAGTAACCTTACAGACATTTAGCGGCATTATATTCAGAGATATAGCTACCCATAGATCCTCTTGTACCAATGCATTTATTGGAAAATATAGTGTTTAGGTAATCATGCATAATTCATGAAAAACGTGGTGGCGCGCCCTCACATTGTACCATGTTGATTATCATCAAACTGTACTCATTGCCCTCATATTACCATATTGGCGATAAGTGGGGGAACTACGTGCTGTTGTAGCAACTTCATATACTCTTCAGCAATTAATGTACTATCAATAAAGGTGCTTCTACAATTGTGGTAAAAACAATTGCTGTTCTCACGTTTATTTTCTTTACTTGTGTCCCTCCATCGTTCAATTTAGGGCTTCACTACCCGTAGATATGTCCTTTCACTAAGCTATTTAAACAACAAGTGATATTTTTAGAGAAAACAACCTGATTTGGAAATTGGAGTTATTAGGTCGCTCTATCAGTGACTGAAAGAATTATATTTTGTTTTTAAATTCATCTTCCAGAAACTTGTGAATTAATTTTACTTTGTACGGCTTCAATTATTCTCCATACAATTTCGCGAGTTGGTTGATGACGATTTTCTTGTACAGCTAGTAATATATCTAACTTATACCTTTGGTATAATTAGCGCTCACAGTATTATTTTTTCTAGTTTTGTTTTATTTTATAATATAGCATGCAATAGGTAGTTCAGGATAGTTATTATTAAATAACACATAAATTACAGATCGTGTACGGGGTCCTAACATGATATGATATTAAAATTAGAGGCTTTATAAATATTTAATAGACTTTATGTATTTTAGTGTATATGGGTAAGAAAACTTCTCAATTCCGATTAAGGACAGCAATACGTACAGACGAAAGGGTACGTTTAATGAGTGAGATAATCTCTGGAATTCAAGTTATCAAAATGTACACATGGGAAAAACCTTTTGCTAAATTAGTAGAATTATCGAGAAGGTAATTTTTTAAAACACTTACAATTAGCAAGTAGTTTATAAAATCTCAAAACAATATTTTAGGAAAGAAATTCAGCAAATCCGAGCTACATCTATAATTAGGGCCATAATGATATCTTGTAACTTGGTATTGAGCAGAGCAGCAATATATCTATGCATAATTACCTACGTGCTAACAGGAAATACTGTTAATGCATCATATGCATACACAGTATCATCATTCTACGGAATTTTAAGAATGACTGTGACTATGTTCTTCCCTATAGCCATCACTCAATTTGCGGAAACCACCGTGTCGATAAAAAGGATAAAAAAATTTTTGCTATACGATGAATTAAATCTGAAGAACGAAATATCTGAATCATTAAGTGAAGATTCTAAAAATGGTACACAAAATCTCACATTACCGATTGATTACCACAAGAAGGAACCAGTTAGAATTCATTTGAAAAATGCTTCAGTAAAATGGATACTATCTTTACTAGACAATACCTTACATAACATTACATTCGATATCTATTCTAATCAATTAGTGGCTATTGTGGGACCTGTAGGAGGTGGTAAAAGTACTCTACTCCACGTAATTTTAAAGGAATTGCCTCCGATAGAGGGTTCTGTGGAAGTACAAGGTACCATATCCTATGCATCCCAAGAGCCGTGGCTGTTTGGGGGTACTATTAGACAAAACATTATATTTGGTCAACCCTTTGACTTAAGAAAATATGAGGAGGTTGTAAGTGTATGCTCATTACAAAGAGATTTTACACTCTTTCCTTATGGTGATCGCACACTTGTTGGTGCCAGAGGTGTGACTCTTAGTGGCGGTCAACGAGCTCGTATTAATTTAGCAAGGGCGGTGTATAACGATGCAGATATATATTTATTAGATGATCCTTTATCTGCAGTCGATACTCACGTAGGAAGGCAGTTATTCGATAATTGCATCTGCGGATACTTAAAGGAAAAATGTGTAGTTCTGGTAACACATCAGTTACAATATCTTAGAAACGTAGATACAATATATCTGATGGACGACGGCAAGATAGAAGCTTCGGGATCATATTCTGAACTCCAAGCATCTGATAGCGAGTTTACAAAACTTTTGGCAGATAGCAAAGATGAGGAGGAAGAAAAGGTTGACAGGAAGTCAAAACAAATTAAAGACGGTAAATATAGTGATAACGGAACGCAGGATGCTCCGAGGCAAGAAAAAGAAGGAAGAGGTACTGGAACAGTATCTGGGACAGTATATAAGACATATATAAAAGCGGGAGGCAACTGGTGTAAATCTATAGCTTTAATGAGCGCCTTTATTATATCTCAAATAACGGCCAGCTCCACTGATTATTTTATTTCAATATGGTGAGTAATTCATTTTATTATGTTTGGAAGAAAGACAAGGGATCAATTCTCCACGAATACCGAAAATATAGATATAGGGCACCTCTTAACTTCACAGCCTTTCGAGAAGATTCCAAGAATCATAATATTGTATTAATTTTATACGAGCCATAATTCATCAGATTCAGAGGAGTTACTAAAGATTCGGAAATGATGTTAGTGTGCTCTTCTGAAGAAAAACTGCAACAACTTTTAAGAAATTATGAAGTTAATTTGAAACAACGAAAGTTCCGTAATTTATGAAATTGGTTGCCAAACCTACAGACAGTAATTATAATCGGATAAAACTAAAGGCCAAAGAACACATGACATAAAGTATGGAAGATTTGAAAAATCTTCTGTTGCCGAAAATGATTTCGAAAACAATCATAAAATAGATAACAGCAACTTGAAGTTAGTTAAAAGTATAACCAACAACAGACTGTCGAATAATTTTGAAAGTATTAAATATTTAAATATGATAATAGCATGAACCAAGACAAGGGTGTTTCAGTTCTTTTTTTTGTTGGTATGATGAATGACAATATGTTTTACTGATTACAATTCATTAACAATGAATGAAAATCATTATAAGAGATTGGGTATTGGAATCAGTAGTGCAGTAGACTGGAACATATTATTACTTCACTGTTCACTGAGCATAAAGAAAAATAGTAAACAATCAGTGAGTTCATTAGTGAACCCGGAAAAATGCTGGTAATGGTTTAATTATTCTATACATAATTTAGATATAAATAGAGACTAGAGGCAGCTTTAAAAATTAGCTTTAATCATCTTCTGATGCTGCCAACTTCATTGGCAATATGCGCATGGAATAACTAAATAATCTAATAATTAGATATTCGTGTAAAACTGGTGCCTTGTCTTTGTCGCTGTATAGAAGTTTCCAGCCCTTTCTTAGAATATTTGGAAATGGTGGCGAATACATAATAGTAGGTAGTATTTTGTAGGTCAAACGTGGAGCAATGGAGATCTGCAAATCAAATAATACTTGAGGGCTACAACAAAAGTTTTGTAAATAACACACATATCAATGATATGATATTAACAACAGATGCACCTGATGCGATAAACCTGCAGTCATATTTAGACCGAATATTAACTAGAGATGTGGCACTTATTGTCTACACTTGTCTGGTGTTGACAACAATGATTATAACTGTATCAAGATCAATAGCTTTCTTTAGATATTGTATGACTGCATCAACAAGACTGCATAATCAAATGTTCTATAAGATAGTTTATGCCACCATGAGATTTTTTAACACTAATCCACCCGGAAGGATTCTCAATAGATTTTCCAAGGATATTGGATCAGTTGATGAAACGTTACCAATTACTATTATAGATACTGTACAGGTATGTAACGTAACGAAAATAACTTTCTTGTTTACCCTTTTTTTATATAATTCTTATTTTAGTAACTCTAATTAAAATACTTTGGACACGTTATCCTTTTGTTTCAAACTACATGAATAAATTAAAGCACATTCTTTAATATTTATATTTAAAAAATATATGAAAAACTGTAGTATATAGTCTTTTTCTGATTGTTTTTTTTTTTTGAATGACTGATTTATAAAGTTATCTATCATTTCAGGGTGGTCATGATTTCTTGAAAATATGTATTTTATTTATAAAAAGTTTTAAGACAGTTTAATTGCCATTGTTAAAGAGCTTTATTTGGATATTTATATTAATACCAACTACATATTGTTTACAGATTGGTTTGACAGTTCTATCGATATCCTTAGTCATTGGCTTCTTAAATCCCTGGATTTTAATACCAACAGTTGTGATTCTAACAATCTTCTACTTCATTAGGTTGGTGTTTTTGGCTAGCAGTAGGGATATAAAGCGAGTAGAAGGTGTAAGTAAGTATTCTTTGAGTGGTATTCTTAATGCCGCCCTCTATTTTATCCATTCATAAATAAAATTCAGCAGAATAATATATCCACTGAATTCTATGTACGATCATGTATGCTAAATATGGTTTTGTCTGTTTCATTGGTCTAGATCACTTTAAGTATAAATTAATATTTCTGTTATGAATTTCGGCGGTTTATTGCAAATTTCTCCAAACAATATAAACTGTATATTTGATAACATTAGTTAAAACCTCTGGACGCAAAATATATTTAATAATGAAAATTACTGTCTGATAAGGGAACGTTATCTGAATTTGTTTTACAAAGCCATTTAGCAAACAACTTGTGATGAGCTATTATTGTATTACGTCTATATTGATATTGTTTCGTTACATCTATGGCATAGAATATTTATACCGTGTGATAATTTTGAGTAAAACAAGTAAACTATTATTATATATGTAATTCTCTTTGTAAGTATGAAATTAATAAATAACAAAGACACGATTTTTAGTTTATTAGGATTTTATGTTGTTTCAAAATAATGCAATAAACGAATGATTATCTTTGATAATTGATAATAAACTTCATATTATTACTTTTATTTTTTCGAAGGTTTAAATCATAGTACTTACCTATATGATAATATAATTAAATGATTTCAACTCTGTTTTATAAATTAGAATGGTATTATTAAGGAACAATAATGTGAAATGCAATGAAAACCTTGTTAACGAAAAACTTTAGCAAAAAATTAGAGGATCAATTAAATTGTGAACATTTTAATTCAGTCGTATGTAGATCTTCATTTAGCTCTATCACTGCTTCCGTCCGCCTAAGCTTGCTATGGATCAAATGGTGAATGGTTTCCTAAGGCATATTCTTCCATTCAACAAGAGAGACTTGTTCCCTCATATGGGCAGGTATGTGGCACTTAACTGATCTTTTAGTGAATCCCATAGATGCTCTATGGAGTTCATATTTCAGCTTCTTGGTACCCCTTTCTTGGTAACCCATATCTAGCAGCGTGGGACCGAGTGCTATCTTGTAGAAAATTAAATTGTCCTCGACAAACGTAGCAAATAGCATCACATGTTCTTCTACGATGTTTTTTATATAGAAATATGCCTTCATGGATCTCCTAAACACAAAACTAAATCAGTGTGATCATTGAAACAAATTCCTCTCCAAAACATTATTGATTCACCAAATAATAAGTTTAAAGAAAAAAGACTTAAAAAAAGTAACTTAACTGAACAGCAAGAAATAAATGTTTTCTACAACAATTTAATACTTATTTGTTATTCCATTTAATGTAATTAAGAAATTATTGTTTATTATGTACTTATTATTAACTGTTTTATATAATTTTGAAGTCGGTGCCAAGTAAAACATAAAAAAAATATAGGTATACCTTGCTACTATCACAACTAGGTTACATTTAAAATTTCCGAGGGCCGGCATTCGCATTACTAATAATGCACTTCAAAATGCTCCATTTAATATAATTTCTTAATTATATTAAATGGAACAACAAATAAGTATTAAATTGTTGTAGAAAATATTTATTTCTTGCTTATTAGTTAAGTTACTTTTTTTTAAATCGTTTTTTCTTAAAAACAATTTATTATTTTACAATTTTAAGTGATGGGTAGACTTACTGAGGATGTTTTGCGAATAAAAAAAACGACAGCTACTTGAATAAGGAGTTCCATTGTGTATCTTCGAAATCCAAAGCCCAATACCATTGAAATTAAAATGGGACCACCTTGGAGCTATATTGAATCTAACGCAAAAAGAATAATTAAAATCGGTATATAAACACAAAAGTCATACCCGGACATACATAAATAAATAAATAAATAAATAAATATAAATATATATATATATATATATATATATATATATATATATATATATATATATATATATATATATATATATATATATATATATATACAGGGTGATTCAGTTAACCCGTTCATTAAAAGTTTATGAACTTCCCATTCGAATTCATTTTTGAAATGAATTTGAATCAGGGGTTAGCGAGGACGATCTATTCAACTAAAGTACTCTTGCTTTTCTGACACTTCCGGTTATACCGGAAGTAGCTATCAACTTCCTTATTTTAAATAGAACACCCAGTATATTATTACATTTTTGTATTACACTGCTGATTTTAAGTGAACTTTCTTAACAATTCCCTATACCTATCTTCAGCAGTTTTTGAGATATTTAAATTTTTTTAAAAAAATTAGGTTTTGTAGTATCCCAGCAGAATGCTCGTCACTTATTCAAAACAAAAGTTATAGTAGCTAACTTTGGGCTGTAATTAGGCGGACTATTAAGCATTCAGGTGATATGTAGTTTGATATTTTATTATGTACAGGATGTCCAAAAAATTTAGTTTATTCTGACAAACTTCAACTGCTTAAAAGTCAATTTTCTTAAATAGAACACCCTGTATTTTATTACTTTTTGTGATGGAGAATTAAATGATATTTCAATCTGTATTAGAATTCCCTATACCTATCTGCTACCGTTTTCTTGCTATCGAGGTATTTTTTATTCGATACCATAGTTTTCCATTTTATTAATTTACTTCTGACCAGCGGGCCATTAAAATAATACGTATTGTCTTAATTGTCAATGTAAACATCAGAGTAGATGTTAAAGTGAGAAATCTTACATAGTATTATAAATTATAACGTGTATTATGGAAATCCAACAGGAATATTCAAATGAAGACATATTAAATTTATTTTTCATTAATGGAGAATGTAGAAAAATTATTGAAAGGACTTGTCGTTTGTTTAACGAGATATATCCACATTTACGGCCTTTAAACAAAATTGCCTTCAAGAGAATAGAAGCAAATTTTAAACGATTTGGAACTGAAGTTACTAGAACACGCCCCAAAGATGTTACTGGTGATGAAGTAAATGTCTTGGCATATTTCAATGCAAATCCACATACGTCGATTAGAGCTGCGTCACAAGATATGGGACTTTCTTACTCATCAATATAGAGAATTCTGGAAAAACATAAAATGAATGCTTTTTCCATTTTAAAACTGTAAGCTATCCACCAAGGTGACGAGGTACGACGTGTGGCATTCTGCGAAAGCATTTTATTAAAAACGCAAGAATACCCACATTTTTTGAACAAAATTATTTACACCGACGAATCAAAATTTAACAGAGAAGGGATAATAAATAGGAGGAATTGGCATGTTTGGGCAGAACAAAATCCACGAATGGTGCGTGAAGGTAACTTTCAAAATACATTTAGTTTTAATGTTTTTTGTTTGATGATGGATAATCGCGTGTGTTTTGAAGTGTATGATGAAAATTTAAATTCTCGTAAATACCTAGAAATTCTTAGAACGGTGGTTTCAAATTTTTTGGAAAATTTGCCACTAAATATTCTAAATACGTGTTACCAAATGGATGGCGCTCCAGCCCACTCAACCCATGAAGTTTACCATGAGTTAACAAATATGTTTGAAGATCGCTGGTTTGGGCGTAATGGTCCGGCTCTATGGCCTCCCAGATCACCCGGTCTAACACCCCTTGATTTTTTTATGGGGCCATATCAAGAGTAAAGTCTACTCAATGCTCGTCAATACCAGAGATGACTTATTACATCGAGTTAGAACTGCCTTCACCGAACTAGATGAAGGAATGGTATTGAAATCTACGACCGTTGAGATTCATAAACGAGTTTTATTGTGCTTAGAACACAACGGACGGCACATAGAACAGTTGTTACACCAATAAGACCCAATTGTTAACATTTAGTTATTATTGTTATTATGTTTTATTGTTTAGGCTAATGTAAGTTCCAAATCGTTTAAAATATGCTTTTTATTCATGATAATTTTTTTTTGTTCAATAATTTTGCACCATCGTTTATGATAAAAAATTAATATAAATGTTACGTTGTTTTAATTTTCATGGCCCGCTGGTCAGAAGTAAATTAATAAAATGGAAAACTATGGTATCGAATAAAAAATACCTCGATAGCAAGAAAACGGTAGCAGATAGGTATAGGGAATCCTAATACATATTGAAATATAACTTAATTCTCCATCACAGAAAGCAATAAAATACAGGGTGCTTCATTTAAGAAAATTGACTTTTGAGCAGTTGAAGTTTGTCAGAATGAACTAAATTTTTTGGACACCTTGTAAATAATAAAATATCAAACTACATATCACCTGAAAGCTTAATAGTCCGCCTAATTACAGCCCAAAATTTGCTACTATAACTTTTGTTTCGAATAAGTGACGAGCATTCCAATGGGATACTACAAAACCTAATTTTTTCAAAACAATTAAAATATCTCACAAACTGCTGAAGATAGGTATAGGGAATTGTTAAGAGAGTTCACTTAAAATCAGCAGGGTAATTCAAAAATGTAATAATATACTGGGTATTCTATTTAAAATAAGGAAGTTGATAGCTACTTCCGGTATATTTCGGAAGTGTCAGAAAAGCAAAAATACTTTACTTGAATAGATCGTTCTCCATGAATGAATTCCAATGGGAAGTTCATAAACTTTTAATGAACGGGTTATCTGAATCACCCTGTATATATATATATATATATATATATATATATATATATATATATATATATATATATATATATATATATATATATATATATATATATATATATATATATATATATATATATATATATATATATACAGGGTGATTCAGCTAACCCGTTCATTAAAAGTTTATGAACTTCCCATATATATATATATATATATATATATATATATATATATATATATATATATATATACATATATATATACAGACGAATTGAGAACCTCCGCCTTTATTGAAATCGGGTAAAAATGGGACGGGGAGAGATATTGCAGGCAACAAACTTCTCTCCTGGTCATATTCGTTGATATCCATCTGGTGAATTAAGAATTAACTCTTGCATCGTTTGAAAATAAATCTCGCTTCCATATTCTCTTGCAAAACGTGGTCTAGTAACTTGATGTTCTCTAGAATCTCTGGTGAGCAGTGGTGCAATAGCTGGTCTTCTACATCCAATCCTCCGTCACTAAAATTTCCACTCACCGTTCTTCCTGAAATTCTAGTTTGAATATAAGAGCGATTTGATCTACTTTCCATTGCAATGAATAGTAGTAAGTTCGTTCCACTGCACTAAATAATTCTGTTAGGAATAATAATAATCCAATGTCTGGCAATTCTTGTAGAACTTTACATGTTAACAATATAATATCCCGGTATTTTTTTAGGATTTGTATTTTGGATGATGTTTATAATCTCATTTTCCGTAAACTTTATATTTTATAATTTCAGTTGATGATGTAGTTCCTCTGGCATATAAGTAAATTTCTTTATAATTTCTTTCAAGGTAGTAGATATAAAAATAGAAATTACTTTATTCATGAAATATGAAGGGTTAAATATAAGCAAATATATCATCTTTCACTTCAGTTTTAATGGTAATTCTTGGGGCATACTTCGTGTGTTTTAAATTTGAACACACTCTAACAGTTATTAGAGCTGAAACTAACATATTAAGAAGTTATAACTTATTTTTTAATTATTAATATTTCCTTTTAGCTCGAAGTCCAATTTATACACATCTATCCGCTTCGCTGCAGGGGTTAACAACAATTAGAGCGTTTGGAGCCCAGCAAATATTAACATTGGAGTTCGACAACTATCAAGATCAGTATAGTGCAGCATACTTCATGTTTCTGGGGGCCAACAGGACATTTGGATTTTGGCTCGACTTTCATTGCGTTATATATATTGCACTAGTTACCGTCAGCATTCTTTTCATCGAAAGCGGTGAGTCGGAATTATATACGAGTATCTTAAAGTTAAGAAGAATTATTCCTTATTAACTAAAGTCCTAGTATATATTATGGCTATTTTTATGATATAAAATAACACTGAGTTGATGAGATTACACCATATATTCTTGTACGAATTATACATTTTAAATTTCTCAGAAACTGCTATATGGTAGTCTACAATTTGACATTGCATGTTCAAGATATATTGAAGAAGTGGAATTATTTTTGTCTAATGTATTAATATATATCTGTGTTTGTGATCTACTTTTTATAGTTTAAAAATTTAAATGCATTTGTACTTTTTTACATAATTTTTGAAGTTTCTCTACTATTGAAAAAAACCCTTAATATGTGGAAGTTGTTGAGTAGATGGTTATCTCTGACTTTCTCACATCAGCTGCAAATGAGTAGAGATGTGTCACATAATCTGTCTTTATTAGGAAAAGAATCACGTAATTTACGGTGAAAATTGACGATGAATGAAAGTTGGGTGTTTCTGTATAACATTATAAAATGAGGTCAGGTCTGATTTTGACTACTGATCGGAGACCATTTGCCATAGTGTCTTATTGGGAAGGAGGTAGAAAGCGATACTACAGCAGCATAAGCATATATGCATAATATTTTTAGTTATATGTAAATGTCTTATTGTTAGTTATTTCGTAACTATTACTCAACGAGATGTCTTATTATTTATATGATTTTTAATATACTATCGTTTCCCGTACTCCACCTTTGAGAGAATGTTGAATTGAAACTAATTATTTCAAGTAAAATGGATTGTATGCACTACTACCGAATTTATTTCTTAAAGTAGTTTAACTCATCGACGCCTACTTATATTATTGGATGCAAATTGGATACTGATAAAATATATAAGAATTAATAATCATGTGGTCCATTTGAAATAATCCAATAATAATTTTACTTGTTTCACTAATTATTGTAAACAAAATTTCAGAGGTCTTTGGTGGAAATGTTGGTTTGGCGCTGACGCAAGCTATGGGGCTAACAGGAATGTTCCAGTGGGGTATGAGACAATGGAGTGAACTGGAAAACCAAATGACTTCAGTGGAGAGAATACAGGAGTATATAGATGTTCAACCAGAACAAGATGATAACGTTAAGGAACCACCTAAGTTCTGGCCAGAGAATGGTGCAATTAAATTTGATGATTTGTGTCTTCGGTACGATCCAAATGATCCATATGTACTTAAATATCTTAAATTCGAAGTACAATCTAAAGAAAAAATTGGTATTGTTGGAAGAACTGGTGCAGGAAAATCGTCCTTGATTGCGGCACTCTTTCGCTTAACTGATATTGATGGAAGAATTTTAATTGATAATATAAATATTAAAGAAGTAGCGTTACACATTCTTAGGTCAAAAATATCAATTATTCCTCAAGAACCAGTCCTATTCTCTGGAACATTAAGGAAGAATTTAGATCCCTTTGATGAATATAGTGATGAGGTACGTAATATTTGTATGTACAGATTTAATCCAAAGAATGAAAAGGGAAATGCAAAATGTTACAGTTCTATTCATATAGTTTAGAGAATATTATTATATTTCATTTATATCGAAATAGTTGACGTCTATAAGATTATTTAGATTGTATATACGTTACTTCCTGTTTGCACAATGTTCTTGGAAGATAAATATTATTTAAATTTATATATTTATATAGAAAATAAACGTGACAAAATGAGATATTTTCATATGTATGCGTATATTTTACAGGATGTTACTAGATTTCATTTACTTAGCAACAGCTTATAGATTTCAAAAATAAAACCCGCCAGAGGTACGATTCGACATTTTTTTTCCTCGATTCTCGATTTCTCGATTTCCGACTTATATGTTACTAACAGCTTATAGAATTTATCTTGATGGGATAACTTAAGTTTTGTATACATTGTCCTCTATTTATCAGATTAAAGTGTATACTATTCCTGAAATATAAAGAGAACAATCAATACATGTGATTAGATGATATAAATTATACAGTTTGTTGTGAATAGTAAAAAATAAGGTTCATATTTGCCTTTCTGTTTGATTGTTATTAAAAATGAATCCAGTTGAGAACATAAGATATATTAACATAGAAATATCTAATGCTAAATAGTAAATGATAATCAGTTAGGCTATTGACGCTTAATTAATTTATTTGTTATTACGTAACTTAGATTTATACACAATTATACCGTAGATACTTATTTTTACTTTTATTAAATTTTCTAGTTTTTCTAGTTTTTAGTAATTTTCCTTAACTGTACTGCATAGTGCATTAAATTCAGAATTCATTAATACAACATAAAAATGCTTTGATTCAAATAAATCCACAATTTTTGTTTCAGTTAATTAATGAAATATACTTGTTAAAACCAAATGTCTTAAATACTAAAATAAATGTGTTTTTGCAAAATGTCAAGGAAATAATAATTGTTCCCTTGACATTTTATTTATTTAAATAATTATTATTTAAATGAATAAATACCATTTTTATATAATTGTTCTCATCCAATCCACATCTTTAATTTTATATAGTATTATTGATGTTGGATATCATCAAAATGTATAACTGGTTTAAGGTAAATCCATTAGTCAGTATGTTTTGATTTCTTAGCGGCGTCTTTAATGACGATTTATTACTGTAAACTACTTTGATCTTAATACGCTATTTATTTCTATATTTGTAACACACAAAAAGAAATAGTTAGTTGTTGTTTGGTTCTCATACTGAATAGAACATTTCTCCCCTCACTCCGTGTTTTATTTACCCAAACCTACAACAGGTTATGGGCCCAGGTGCGTGCGTTATAAGTTATACAGTAGTGTATATTCGTTGTGTACATTACGTTAAGCACAATGGACAAATCCAAACGAAATATACAACCATTTACTGCTGACAAATAGTGTTTGGAAATATCGCGTTCGTGCGTTACTAGCTGAACTCGATGTGCTTAAGGTAGTAGATCAATTCCTGATATCACAGCACAGCACAACAAATGGACAAAATCTCATCTCTTATTAACGCTACCTGTATGATGGAGTGATCACTGCGTTAGAAACATTGGGAGAAAGTCAGTTGAACACTATAGCATTTTCCATGATGCCTGAACCAAGTGAAACCAATAATACGCACAAAAGGAAACGAAAGAAGAAAAAGTGGAAGCTGAGAAAACAGTCTGATTCCCAAAAGGAACAGAAAACTAAGGACAAATATAAATTATCGAACGTGAAATGTGATCATTGTGGAAGATATAATCACAATAAGGCTGATTGTTTTCATTATATACGTATGTTAGGAAATCAACAACCTGTGAAAACGAATCTTACAATCAGTGGGAGTTTTGCATTCATGTTACATAGCCAGCCACTTCATAACTCCTCATGAAGAAAGACTTACTTTTCCCTTGAATTCCGGGGCAACTGACCATATAGTGAATCGAGAAAACGTCTTTACGTCCTACACCGTTCTGAAGTCTCCAGTGAGAGTGGGTGTTGCTAAATCTGGAATATCTCAGGAACTCTAGAAAACGTTCTTTTGCACCAGAAGCAACAGCAAATCTCCTCTCCGTGGGTCGTATCCAGCAGAGTGGATTAACGGTCATCTTTGGTAAATCAGGGGTTGAAGTATAAAATGATGATAAACAAATCATCATGTCAGGTATGCCATAGAATAGCCTAGTTGCAGTAACTTTTGGTGTGATTAAAACATGGCGAATATTGTAAGTAGATCTTTAAATACAATAATAATTTTTCATTTATGGCATAAATGTCTTGATCATATCAGTAACAATAAGTTAAAACAGCTAATAAATCATGATATGACGGAGGACGTTTATGACCTAACTAAGTTACAAGTTACAAATTATCTTTGTGAAGGGTGTGTGTTTGGTAAACAAACCAATCTTCTTTTTAATAAATGTAAAAATAAAGACCATGTTAATCGGTCCCTGTATATTATTCATACACTTGTTTGAGGACCAATCACGCCTGCAACCATACTTGATAGAAACTACTGTGTTACCTTGTTAATGATTTCATACACTATACAGTTACATATTTACTTATTCGTAAGTCAGAAGTCTTTACTGTCTTTAAAGATTATGTAACTAGAAGTGAAGCCCACTTTAATTTAAAAATTATATACTCATATTATAATAATGGGCGTGAATATTTATCAAATGAGTTTAAGAGTTTTACTTGAACAAAGAGATAACGTTCCATTTAACAGTTCCCCATAAGCCACAACAAAATGGTGTAGCAGAACGCATGATTCGCACACTCGCCGAAAAAAAAAGGCGTGCGATGCTATGTTCTGCAGAACTTAATAAATCGTTCTGGGGAGAAGCAGTCTTAACTGCCACTTATTTTTAATAAATAGGACCCCTACAAAAGCGATAAAGCTATATGCTATGTTCTGCAGAACTTAATAAATCGTTCTGGGGAGAAGCAGTCTTAACTGCCACTTATTTTTAATAAAATAGGACCCTTACAAAAGCGATAAAGATCAATAAAACACCATATCAAATGTGACACAATCGTAAACCACAGTTGAGGTACTTAAAAACTTTTTGGTTCAACTATGTATGTACATTTAAAACAAAAGAAAGTAAATTTGATTATACATCAATAAAATGTATATTTATTGGTTACGAAACAAATGGGTATAAACTGTGGAACGTTGAGACTGAAAAATTTATAACAGCGCGTGACATAATCGCTGATGAAATAAATTACAAGGTCTCCAGGCCTCAACCATCAAAAGACGTTGAAACAATAAACAAAACGCCGATAATTGAGATGCCTGAAATAAGAGGCCATGGTCAAATTAAAATCTCTACGAGCAACAATTCTGAAACATTGAAAATGAGAAAATAAACTCATTATATGATACTTAACTCAGGAGAAGTGACAGACTTAAGAATTGTCCGAAAAGGTCATACATTGAAGAACCTATTGATGAACTCCTAACTTATGTAGCCTATGTTCAAAATATAAACAATTTAATACTAAAATTATATACAGAGAGTCAGCAGCGAGCAAATAAACATCAGTGGGAGCAAGCCATCAAGGACGAACTTAAGTCGTTACAAGTAAATAATACCTTGACAACTGTAACAAAACCCTTAAATAAAAATATAATAAGTTGCAAATGGGTGTTTGCTCTAAAACAATACGTTTTGAGAAATTCTGTAAGATATAAAGCGTGTCTGGTGACAAGGGGTTTTAATCAAAAGTACCCTGAAAAAATCAGGAAGCCTTTGCACCAGTGGCGCGAATTTCCATTTTTAGATTATTAATAGCATTTGAAAATCAGTTTAATATTCTAATTTATCAAATAGACGTGAAAACCATGCTTTTGCATGAAATGTTACATGAGTAAATCTATATGCAGATACCGGAAGGTGTAACACCTAACGTAAATTAAGTAAGTAAACTTAATAGAGCATTATATGGTTTTAAAACAGGGATCTAAATGCTGGTATGAATGTTTTGATTCAGTTTTAAAAGAAAAAGGTTTTATAAATTCTCAAGTTGATCCATGCTTTTATCATTTAAATAGACAAAATATTAATGAAAATATTTATGTCGTTCTATATGTGGACGATATACATAGCTATAATAATTACTAAAGATCTTGATGTAATGACAAATTTTAGACCATATTTCAAGCAGCTTTTTGAAATGGCTGACTTGGAAGAAATGCGTTTCTTTCTGGGTATAGAAATTGTACGATCTGATTGCACTACATATATCTCTAAATCAGACAACATATTTAACAGATGTTCTCACCCAATTTAATATGATGGATAGTAAAGCAATCAAAACTCCTTTACCAACAAAAAGTAGATTCTCTAACTTTTATGTCTGAACAACATTATGATGCTCCTTGTAAAAATCTTATTAGATGTCTCATGTACGTTATGTTAAACACGCGTCCTGATTTAGCTAATGCATTAAATATTGCAATATGTAATATAAGTAAATATCAAAACAAAAATAATAAAACGCTCTAGCAAATTTAAAAAGGGGTGTTACGATATGTGAAAGGTACTCTTGATTTGAAACTCATTTATACTAAAAGTGATTATAATAAGATACAAATTGGTTATGTGGATTCTGATTGGGGAAGTAACGATGTTGATAGGTGTTGCTACCTCTTCAACCGAAGCGGAATATATTACACTATATGTGTTCGTAAATACCTTTGGTTAAAATAATAACTAACAAGCATAAATATACAAATTTACAACCCGATTGTAATCTATGAAGACAATATGGGCTGTATCAGCATTGCCAAAACCCCACTAGCCACAAAAAGCCAAACATATAGACATTAAATATCACTTTACAAGAAAACATACACAAAAAGGTAATATTGTTCTTTCTCATGTTTCCTCAAGAAAGCAGCAAGCGGATATATTCACAAAATCCGTACTGCTACAAGATTGAGTGAGGTGCGTGGCAATACTTACTTACATACGTTAAACATCTACGTATTCCAACCCTGTATATGTACCCTATTATATATATTTTTTATAATTTTGAGTAGGAGTGTTGGATATCAGCAAAATGTATAACTGGTTTAAGGTAAATCCATTAGTCAGTATGTTTTGATTTCTTAGCGGCGTCTTTAATGACGATTTATTACTGTAAACTACTTTGATCTTAATACGCTACTTATTTCTATATTTGTAACACACAAAAAGAAATAGTTAGTTGTCGTTTGGTTCTCATACTGAATAGAACATTTCTCCCCTCACTCCGTGTTTTATTTACCCAAACCTACAATAATTGAGATTATAGAATCCTTGGTAGAGCCCTTACAACCTCATAAAACTGAATTAATTCCCAAAGCAGCTATCTGTTTATATCATTAAGTAGAGGTCAATTGATATGAAGTCCTAATATATTGAAATGAATTTTATTCCGTCCTCTTGATACAGTGTGTCTCGGCAGGCAAATAATTTTTTCGTTAAGTGAATGTATTATCTAATTGAAATTAAAATAAACAGGTTTAAAACCTTAAAACGGAATTTTCCGCACGTAGAACATCTCTATTTGAGAAAAAATAAAGCAATACATAAATCCAGAATATCTGTTTTACGCGACAGTTTTACTTTTTTCAAATAGTCCACCCTCGTGTCGTCTCATGGCCCATGAACAGGGTGTGGTGCGTCCTATCCACCTCAAAATCAATACATGTCGTCTGGTAGATGTCTCTAATTAGAGTCAGTCGAAATCCGATCGATCCGACACGATTTAATTGAGTGATCGTGCTACCAAAAAAAAATTCTCAAATAGTCCACCATTATGCTTCCTCATGACACATGAACATGGTAGAGTGTGTTCTATCCACCTCAAAATCAATAGGTATCGTCTGGGAGATATCCCCGATCAGAATCAGTCAAAACCCGATCGATCCGACACGAATTAGTTGAGTTATCGTGCTAACAAAAAAAATATAATTACGTTTAATGAACAATTGCAAATATATTTAACGTTTCAGGTATTATGGAGCGCTTTGGATGAAGTAGAACTAAAGAATGCCGTGGTAGACCTTCCAGCAGGTCTGGACAATAAGATGTCCGAAGGAGGATCCAACTTCAGCGTTGGACAAAGACAGCTGGTCTGTCTTGCTAGAGCAATTATTCGAAATAATAAAATATTAGTACTAGACGAAGCTACTGCCAATATAGACCCACATACCGACGCACTTATTCAAACAACTATTAGAAGAAAATTCGTCGACTGCACAGTATTAACTATAGCTCATAGGCTACATACAATAATGGACTCGGATAAAGTTCTCGTCATGGACGCTGGTCAAGTAGCGGAATTTGGACATCCGCATATTCTCCTTCAAGATCGAAACGGTGTGTTTTATGGACTGGTAATGGAAACAGGGAAAGCAATGGCAGATAACTTAGCAGCTATAGCTAAACAGAATTATGATAGTTTAAATAAATAAACAGTCCTTTTCGTTTATCACTGTATAGCCAATTATTTATTTCCATATCAAAAATATAGCATTAAGTTTATTCCTAATTATAAGGTCAGCGAGAGATATGTATATTAATGAAAAGTACAAACAATTTATATTATGTGGTTAATTTATTTTATAACAATCTCAGTAAGTGTCGTTTATTTGTCAACTAGATTACTTAATGTTGATAGTACAGCAGATACAGAGCTGTTCTGGCTCCTTAAAATATCAACTACTAATGACGTGGATGTAAACAGCCACATGCATTTGAAAAATATTTTTCTTCATAAATTTGATATTTGTTTGGGTGTGCATATTAAATATTGTGTACACTACCAAGGCAATACCTTGCTATATATGGTAATAATACCTGTAAACATAAATTATTTGTTATTACCTCTAATCGTGTGTTTACGTTGTCTAGTTATTTAATGACTCATAAAACAATAAACTGGCCTGGCTGGAATATTTTAATTTTTATGTATATTAGAGTAACATCCATTGACATGTACATTATTAGATGTGAGCCGTGAGCCTTCATATTTAACGTCAATAAGAGCTCTTGCCGTTGACACTAACCATCATAGATTTAGTTTGTTCAAATGGATCATTATAATATTCAAATATCATCGAATTATTTAATTTAGTGAACTTATTTTAGAAGAACCATTATATTATATTGGCTATTAATGTTAATTATATTGGCAAGCTAGTTAGATTTCTTCATATCCTAGAAAATATGTAAAGATAAAGAACCGGCTATCTGGAAATCTCTTTGAGTCATATTTGGATATACAGCTTGGCACTTTTAATTTAGTCGCTTGCTTGACTTGTTTACTTCACCCTTCCCATAATTTTGAACAAATCTGAAGTTGTTGTTTCAATACCCATGAACTAATAACAGGCAAATAATAAATTTAGTTTTATATGGTTATTGAACGTCTATATCTATCACCGGTGGCACGAGACACGCTACCCCGAAATTGTAAATTTTGCCGAACCTCCATTTTGGTAATATTTGCTTAATATGTGACAGACAGGATATTATGGTTTTACATCCTATCCGAGTGATTTTGTATCTTCTATAAAAACTTCATCAAAACATCGTATAGCTTCTACGAGTTCAGTGACATAAAAGCCGCTAGAGGTTAAAGACGAGCTGGTAGTCACCCACTTTTGTGGTCTCCACGACGACCATTACTTGAATAATATCGATTATATGTGCTTCAAGGTAGCCTATACCACTACTCGTACTTTTTGTCGCCACTTTTATTAAAATAATAGGTTGTCTACTTAGAAGGACAAAAGAGATCTTAGGAGGTGAGTTTGAGTGGTCGTAGTGAGTGGTTATTGGAGAATAAGGATTTAATTTTTTGTAAGATGGTAAATCTTGCATAACACCCCAAATGGAAGTTATGCCGGGAGTGTCGGATTCCTACCGACTAAAGTCTCACCCTCTCTTTATTTCCTTATCTCAGTGAAACCACGTTAGTATTCGACGTCTATCTTTCCTTTCTATTAATTTCCTTACTATTTTATAGGCGATTTATAGCGGTCCATTGTTCTTTGGTTGACATAAGAGTGGTCCTCATATCTAATACGTTAGAAGTTCTTCCTGTTTTGTCGCTGTATTCTTGTCTACCATAATTCCATTGTGTATATATAAACATCCTATGGTCTGCGATGTCTACCTCTCCACAATATGTATATAAGTCTGTTTCTGCTTTTCTTCTTTCACATAGGTATTTTCGAAAGCATCTGTGTCCCGACAATGCCTGGGTGAAGTTGTAGTCTACTTCATATGGTCTTCATACGGTCTATTGGTCCATCCATGTATATCTAGAATCACTTGGTATGTCCACGGCATATTTATTGATTGGCTTCATTGTTTTCTCATTTATTTATGAGATTTTCTCTTGCTAACTTTCTGTCTATCTCCGAATACTTGTCCCGTCTCTCTTTTATTTGTAGCTCTATTGGAAGGATTCCTACTATTACTCCTGCCACACTAAAAAAGACAATAAGGTTAAATTAATATTAAATTATACTGAATATAATATATCACAATTCCAGTAGTTACAACATTTTAACCAAAGGTTGATCTTGCGCCCATAGAGTCATTAGCCACCCATATGTGCTTTAAGCCCTATGGACATACAATCTTTATAAACATAATTTTCTGTTCCTTGCTAACATAAAAGCAACCACTTCTAAGAAGGGCATAACAATTCGGGAAAAATAGTTGATGGTGTATATGGGTTAATAAGTTTACTTTTGTTTGGCATTTATATAAAAACTTAAAGGTAAGAAAATTGAAGATTCTCAGCATAAGAAGCGTACTTCTTAAGATTTTTAAGAAATATACCCAGAAAGCGATTTACTTCTTCTAGAAGAGAGGAAGCTATAAAGGTTATACGTAGAACTGAGAAAAAACACACCCAGACTCACAGAGAGATGCTAAATTTTCCCCAATGCGATCTCGAAGTCAAGCATATAATGGTCCACTGGCTATTACTGGTCAGTACTGAGCCTAGTTCGCCACCCTAAACCATCGCAAGGATGACATTATTGTAGCCACTTATATAAAAAAATACGTTGCAATTCATCCATGTCGTAGCTGTGGAAATAAGTATTCACTTTTATAGCTCCACGTCAGGGATGTTTATCGTATTCTTAAAATCGAGGTACATCTCAAAAGCCGGATTTTCCCATAGAGACTGTCGTGCTATTTAAGTGCATATCAACAATAAATTGACGAAGATATTTATCTTTTTATGAAAAATTATCCTGAAATAAAAATCTAGGCAAGTACATCAAACTAAATGAAAGTCGGTAAAGTACTGGGTTCACCATAATAACGTGGCACTTTGAACTAGGTCCAAATGGTGTATGCTATGTTTGATATGACCAAAACATAAAATGGGGTATAAGAATTTTATCAAAGCGTTTTATCAGTATTATCGTTACATTATCCTATTAATTTTTGAAAAATTACATCTTACAAGTGACGGTCACGGACTTCTAGGCACTTATTTAATCGGGAATGAAAATCGAGTACACACCACTGCATCATATCTATTGAAATGGCAGTAACCAATTTTCAAATTCGACGTTTTAATTCGTGAATATCTTGAATGCTGGTTATAAAAACTTAATTTTTGAGATTGAGGTAAGCTTGTGTTTTAAATGTTCAATACAAGTGAGTATGTAACAGCAGAACGCTCAGGTCTTTATAAAACGGATTATCTTACTCTTCTCTGAACTGTTGTGAATTAAGAACTGTTTAGCTCTTCGGTGTCAGTTTGGCTTCAGCACTAATGCAGTATCTCAAAAATGCGAAATCAGTTATTTATTGTTTTTATACAAGGAAATGTATCATACCGCCTTATATTAAAACAACGATGTCTAAATAAGTATTGAACCATGATATCACTTCTTATTCGTTCAAAAATGCCTAAACGACAAGAGCGCTATATTCACCTGTCCACTGATTCATTTTTATTAAATGATAAATGTCATAACATAAGCTGACCAATGTATGAAACAAACATTGACAACTACTAGACTGAAAACAGTGACAACTACTAGTCGTATATTACGGTGTTCTGAAAAATGTGACGTCATTCTGGAGAATCTAATATATATCTACAGAGAGAGTTTAGTAAACAGTCTAGTGGAAGGTAAATATTTACTTAATAAATTATGTAATATTTACAGTCATAGAGACTCATCGAATAGAAATTTTAATGATGATCAATTCTGTGTAAAAGTCAAATGAAAATTTCTAACATTATTAATTAGCAGTCCTTGATTTGTTCAATATCTCACAAGGTAAAGAGTCTTTAGAGTTTAGAGAATATGGGTATATTAAATTGTTAAAACTAAATTCCTTTCAAATATACAGCACCAAATTGCCTTAGAACTTACACGGGAACTAATAAAAGAAGATTGAAATCATAGTTCATTTCTGCGTTCATTTGTATGAATAAATAACAAACAAGTTGGACGTATATGAGGCGTTTGGTCCTATTACTTTTAAAAGAAAATCAACATTCACTTTGAAAGAGACAGTGACTGGGCAAAATTATAGATATTAATCAGCGGATAACACTCACTCGATGCCTAAAATACCATTGTATTGAAGATCGGATACTGGATGCTCAAAAGATTACTGTTTAGGCAGGTATCATCAGTAACAATATTATTTGTCCGATATTTATTGACGGATATAGTTGAAAATATTTAACTCATTAGAGATGAAGTTGTTCCTGTCCTTTAACAGTTTGCTAAATATACTAGATGCGACCATCGAGTAAACCTGTTTAGCCTTAATGATATAAGGCAACACCCCATTAAGCTGCAACTATCACAGAGTACATAAACAAGACATTTTCTATTAAATGGATTAGATAAGGTAAAATTAACTGATTACCTAGGCCACCATACCTTACGCCTATATTTTTTGTAGGGTTATCTAAGAAATATAGTACATAAACTGAAACCACTCAGCATTGACGATTTTAAAGAAAGAATATAGATGAAAATAATAAATATTTCAGCTTAAGTTGTAGTGAACATTAGGCCGAAGTTTTACATATAGAGGGTGGTCCAACCATAATGCACGATGTTAATTGTGAGTGACACCTTAACGTCAAGTTTTTTGCCCAACTTAATTTGACATTTCTTTGTTTCAGTGTTTGACGAATTCAACCATGGAGTGGTACACAATTGAGCAGCGCGTTAAGATTGTTGAAGCCTTTTACGAAAATGGGCGTTCAAATCAAAATGCATTTCGTGCACTTCGTGACTTTTTTGGTCAGCATAATCGACCAAATGTGTCCACAATCGGGAGAATTGTGCGCAAATTTCAGCAAACCGGGTCTGTAGGAAATGTGAAAACACCTGTACATGCTCGCCCAGTTCGTTCTGCGGAAAACATTGCTGTTGTTCGCGATAGTGTAGCAGAAGAGCTGTCAACCTCGACTCGTCGTCGTGCCCAACAATTGAACATCTCACGAACATCACTGATGCGAATTTTGAATAAAGATTCGAATTTACACGCTTACAAGATTCAATAGACTCAAGAGCTGAAGCCTTCTGACCATTTTAAGGGTCGTCAATACGCCGAATGGTTGGTTGAACAGACAGAAGTGAATGGTGACTTTACAAAGAAAATCATCTTCAGCGACGAGGCACCCCTTCACCTCAGTGGATTCGTTAACAAGCAGAATTGCCGCATTTGGGCAAATGAGAATTCACGAGTGATTGTTCAAAAGCCGATGCATCCACAAAGAGTGACTGTTTAGTGCGGTTTATGGGCTGGTGGCGTCATCGGGCCATACTTCTTCGAAAATGAGGTCGGCCAAGCAGTTACCGTGAATGGTGTTCGCTATCGCGAGATGATAACGGACTTCTTATGGCCAGAAATTGAGGATATGGACCTGGACGATATGTGGTTCCAACAGGATGGTGCCATTTGCCACAGAGCCAACGAAACAATGACAATTTTGCGCGAGAAATTCAATGGCCGTGTTATCTCACGTCGTGGCGATGTTAAATGGCCGCCACGATCATGTGATTTGACACCGTTGGACTTCTTTCTTTGGGGATATTTAAAATAAAAAGTGTACGTCAATAAGCCAAGAACAATTCAAGAGCTAAAGGATGAGATAATTCGGCACATTAACGACATTGAACCTCAATTATGTCTCAGAATCATTGAAAATATGGACCATCGGATAGAGGTATGCCACCGAAGCCGTGGCGACCATTTGGCCGATGTTTTGTTTCACACATAATTGTCATAGATCCTTCTATCATAATAAAAAATATTAAGATAATTCTCTGAAAACTTTTTGTTTTATTTACAATTAACATCGTGCGTTTTGGTTGGACCACCTTTTACTTACATTTATAACAATTATATTGAATATTTATTTTAATTTAACACGTATAAACTTTCAAATAAAATAAAGTAAATAATCAACTATATACACCGCAACTGTTATAGGTCATTAAAAGTAGCTTATCAAGAAGGATTAAATAATACAAAATTATTTTATATCGTTTTCTGTATCTAGTTTAGAAAACGTACCTCTTAGATACATCGACCTGCTTTTCATATAACCTCTAACATAACACTGAAAGGAATTTTATTCCATAAGTAGTTTCCATTAAACAGTTTATAATCTCATCACAATACAATGACTATGCAAATACAAAAAACAACCGTTATGTCTGATACGATACGTTCGATAATATTGCCAATATACATAAATATATTGCTAACATATTATATAAAACCAGATGACGTGAAGCACCGCTGCGGGAAGGTGATTTGCTTTAATAGGTATTTATTGACAATGTGATATAGTGTAAAGTGTAAATCATTGTTAACTGCAGCTGTGATATAGGTGTTTAGTTCATTAGTGTTAAAATAAAGTACTTCGTCATATTACGTATATTGTCGTCACTGAAACCTTAGTGTTAAATTAGTCACATGATAAAAAGAAACATATTCACTTTCTGTAAGTGGATGTTTAAATTTTTCGCCCACAGTTTAATATGAATTATTCGACAATAATTAAACTCCCTGGTTGCTGTTTGATAGAGTATACGTACGTATCATATGATTCGTATTTTAATTGCATATATATAAATAGACAATGTGATGAACATAGTAGTTCAATAACGTAGTTAACTAAATTTTAACACATAGTAAAGCACATGGTGCGTACAGTCAGATAAACTAAAACAAGTGATTAGTTATATATGTGTAAATAATCTATGTGTAAATGTTGCCATACAAATGACAGTATTATATTGCACACTTTGACGATGTATAAAAAGTATACGCAATATACAGAAACATATATAGAAACATATACATTACTGAAAAAATTAGAAATATAATCAGTAAAGGAATATTGAGCAGTTTGGTAGTTACTATGTTATGAATATATTTTAATTTATATAAAACTATTTTAAACATTGCTAATAATTAACGATGCTCTTACTCCAGGAAGCTTAGTGAGTTATATATACCTCAACTGAACAAACTACCAACGACAGCAAAAGAGAGTAATAAAACATGTACCAAAAATATAAACATAACTAAAGGATATGTTCAGTAAACATCGTCAATAATTATTATATAGAGGTATCAAAAAATTCTGAAAAAGATAACCATAAAACGGAAAATGTCTGTCGTATATCAGCCTTTTAGAATAGCTGTGTCAAAATTTGTCAAGTTACGCATCTAACTAACCTAAGTAATTCTAAAGAACGCTTTAATTCTAACGTGTTATTAATTTTGTAGATCAGGTACGCCAATTAACTACAAGTATATATATATATATATATATATATATATATATATATATATATATATATATATATATATATATATATATATATATATATATATATATATATACATATGTATATATAATGAAATATAAGTTTGAAGTTTAATTTAAGAAACAACATTTCGTGATAATATTATTCTTACAATAAACTGGTGGAAGAAATCTGTAATATTTTGTGTCGTATGTGTTGTACCGTTTTCCTGAAAACGTATATGCTGATCTTGAAAATAAAAATAGATTCCCACTAATTCAATTATTAACAAACTATTAGCAGTGGTGGGCCTCATATAATAGCACTTTATATAAATGCACATACAAATTGTTGTTTACAGCTCTTTGACATGCTCCGTAAGGAAAGTATTTTCCATTTCTTTGAGAGATACGTTTCGAAGGTGTTGTATAATCCTATGCCATGCATTGACGAACGTTATTAACAAATTCGTGGTTATTCATTAAATGGTTGGACCAACCATTCAACGAATGGTTGGTCTACCAAGCTATCTTTTGAATGAGTTATAGAGTCACTTTAGAGAAACACAATTTTGAGGATACTTATAAAAATTATTTGGTTTTACTACTAAGTCTAAGAAGCGATTTAAAAATTCCCAGTATTCCCAACTTCGATTAACCAACACACCAAATACGAAAATAGGATTCAGTAATGCAAATTCAATATAAATCATTCATATAAATTCTCTGGTTACAATAAGAAGAAAATTTCACCAGAACTGTTGGACACATTTTAATAATTAGAAAATGATTGATATAAATCATAGTAGAATTATTCCTCCGAGAATTATTTTAAAATCTACGACTCCACGAGTTTTTTGATATTGGTATTTATTAGGGTTTATAAATATACTGGACAGTGTCCTACTTTCTAATCAAGTTATATGTGGTCATTCAGAACACTATCAGTATATTAGATGTCAACATATACATTTAAATCGATTGCTAAAGTTCAATTACTGCAGAATAATCAGATGGACCAGATATGTTATTTATTCGATCGCAACTTTCTTTGTTTTGATGTTATTGATTTGGGAAACCTATTTCAGTCTATCAATGCTGCTCTCTGGGTTACTGAAGCATCTAATCATAAAGTAAATTCTACCGGGTTATACTGTAGGTATGATCAAATTCATCTTGATGTTTCACTTCGACCAGATTCTTTAGAAAAAATCCAATCACTAACATTGCTGCTTTTCTGTGGTTCCTTTCTGCCGTTTGTGGTATAATATTGGCATTCTCAGTTGGTCATAATTTTCATTACATTTAAAAATCTGTTACAATATCTTTAAATATGCTTAGTTAATTTAATCCTACCAATAAAGTACAATAAGTATGCAATAAGTTCCAAGTCTGTCGAATGCATTTTACTATACTTATTTAACAATGCTTTGGCAATGCTTAACAGCTTTGGTTCCAATTATAAGGGGATTCTATTGATGTCGTACTAATAGTTAAATTTGATTGTGTATACGAGACACATATTTTCATAAATCAATGTCACTGTTCTAAATGATCAAACCACCCTCCATTGTAGAATTAATAAAAATTAATACTACAATAATTGTAGGTACTATAAAATTTGTTATTTTTATATCCATACCTGTTATAAGATGGTGTACATGTATTTAATGCATTTTGAATTGTCTATATTAATTTTGAAATTCCTGTCAATATGTTTATGTTAGATTTATCGGTTCGATTTATTTAATTATTCCATTTAACATTTAGTATGAGACGAAAAAAGCATTTCTTCCGCTTATTTCGTATATTAATTATTATTAATAGGGAATTGAGTTGAAGCACCTTATTTTATTTTATTTTTTTCTGCTTTTAAAGGTGAGATTAGAAATGGTTGGGCGTAGTTCAATATCACCCAAAGTTCAAGGAGTTAAATGGACTATATCAGTAACATATAAGTCGGGAATCGATCAAGGAACTACCAAACCTCCAAGCGTAGTTCAATCAAGTAGTTCCCGAATATCAAGGCTATTACATAATCGCTATAAGAAACAACTACTCCTCGGGCTAAAGCCCTGTTAGGTATTGAATTATACCTAAAAGCGATCCTCCACCCCTTTCTCGTGTTTCTGCAAAATCAGACAAAGTTTCAAAGAATAAAACCCGCCACTGCGCACTGGTAGGATTCGACATCTGTCCTATAGTAGTTGTTTCCTATAGTGATTATGTAATAGCCTTGCTATTCGGGAACTACTTGCTAACCGCTTGATAGTTACTTTCTCGATTTCCGACTTATATGTTATTGACATAGATCGTATAGATGTAAATGTATACCCCATAGATTTCATTCGGCACTTGTCCTGAATTGGCGTATCGTGTACGGCACTGATGAGAACTAATAAGTTCGAAACAGCTTTATGTCGTTCGGTTCCCATCTGGAACAGATGTCGAATCCTACCTGTAGTGGGTTTTATTCTTTAAAGGGATCATGTCAATATTGAAATTTAACGTGTGATGCCAAATGATTTGAAATAAAATAAGGTAGCATATTTCTTCGAACTATTTTTTATTGATATACATTTATTTGACAGGATAATACGTGGATATATTTAGAAAAATAAAACCCAAAGTATTGTGAATATCTGAGAATAATCTTTATCTGATATTTTCAGAAACTGAAGTTTATCATAACAAAATTTAACGAAACCTTATATTATGCTGTAAATTTCCACATTTATAATTTATATTTCAAGCATAATGACAAAACAGGAAAGAGGTAATGATAGAGTATATGCATTAGATGACAATCTAATTCAAATAAAGAAAATAATTATCTTTCGTCACATAGACTACATATATTATTATCATAGGTATTTTTATCAGTACGTTATACCATGTATATGGAAAGAATTGAGGAAGAGAAAGTTAAAGTAATTATAGTTTAATTTATTTTATTAAACTTGTGATAGCCGAGTACTATATATTAAAAAATATTAAACTATTCATAGACTACTGCAATTTATTTTTATATTCAAATCAAATTTACGTTTACAGGAAGAAAACTAAAGAAATTATTATTTCAAGGGGATCCTTGAAAGAGGAAGTAATTTGTAGATAAACTTGAATCGTTGAAATATTTGAATAATTAAAATAACCTTGACAGTGCTATCTATAGACAAGTAGTTTGAATAGTCCCGTAATCGAATAAAGATGACTTAGAATTTCTTTCTGGTGCTTTAACAATATATTTCTCTAATAGAAATTCATATATAACATAAATGCCAAATATATTTCTATTACACAGGTTTGCGATGAAAAAATTGTAGCATATTTAACTAGTGGGTTTAACAGTATTTCTTGTGCTGATTATGGAAAAAATAGTGAAAAAATTCCATCGTCCCTAGATAAGTCACAAATTTTACCTGAAATTTTCTTATTTTCAGGGGTTTTCAGGTTCAGTATGCGTACGATTTTTCAATATTATAGTCTATATAAGTGGTAAATTTAGTCTGAATTATGGAGCTTGCATGGTGAACAGGTTACCAAACAATATGAGTATGTTATTTACAAAAAAAAAAAAATGTTTTTATTCTATTTATTTGAATAAGACAATGAATCTAAACTGGGAAAATCCAGTTCCTACTGGAACAAGACATGTCTCAGTCTGTCTGCTCCCTCCCCAATTCTACTGCTAGGCGTCGTGAGGAATGTAGTGAGCCGTGACTTGTGAGCTTGATTGCAGTCAGTGACTCAGTGTGGAGCTAACCACTGTAGTGTACACATCAAACAGTTTTGTGCAATTTAGAAGAAATGGCTACTAGAGGATGTGTCAGCTCTCCTAACTGTTTCTGTTATATTTGTGGGTCTTACCGTTAAGAAGCAACAAAGGAACATTTATAATCGTGTTCAGAAGGTATATTTTGCATACTTTGGTGTTAAATTAGGGGACCAAGATAAATTTTGGGTTCCTCATATAGTGTGTTCTGTGTGTGTTGAAGAACTGAGATAATGGTTTCAAGGTAAGAAGAAATCATTTCGTTTTGGGGTACCCATGATTTGGAGAGAGCCTAAAAATCACAGTGATGACTGTTATTTTTGTTCTTGTTCAGTGCAAGGTTTCAATTAAAAAAACAGGAAGGACATTTCATACCCAACCAACATACGTTCGGCTATTCGTCCTGTTTCTCATGGACCTGACTTGCCTATTCCTTCACCTCCGGATACCCTGGACAATATTGTAGACGATTTAGACCAAATGTCACATAGTAGCAGCGATAGTGAGGACAGCTACGATCCAGGTACCAATGACCCTAAACTTTTCTCTCAATCAGACTTGAACGATTTAGTACGAGATATGGGCCTCCCAAAGGATTCAGCGGAAGTTTTAGGGTCTAGACTTAAAGAAAGACATATGTTAGCCTCCGGTGTTTCATTTTCATGGTACCGGTTTAGAGAAAAGGAATTTGTCCCTTTTTTTACACAAGAGGATGACCTAGTTTTCTGCAACAATGTACCTGGAATCATGGAAATGTTCAAAATCACATATGAACCAAAGGAATGGAGACTTTTCATCGATTCATCAAAAAGGAGTTTGAAAGCGGTACTTCTTCACAATGGTAACAGATACTCCTGTGATGGCTCCTGTGTCTGTTGAACACTCAGTCCATTTGAAAGAATGCTACGAAAATCTTGAGTTTGTTCTTACTAAGCTCGGCTACTCTGACCATAAATGGACCATTTGTGGGGATTTGAAAGCTATTTCCATGTTAATAGGTTAACAAAGTGGTTACACAGAGTTTCCATGTTTCCTCTGTGAATGGGATAGCCGTGACAGGAAACAACGCTATGTCACTCAGACGTGACCAATCAGAAAGGCTCTTATTCCTGGAGTTAAAAATGTTGAAAGACAAAGTTTAGTGGATCCTAAAAAGATTTTACTTCCACCATTTCATATCAAATTGGGGCTAATGAAACAGTTTGTGAAAGCATTACCCAAAGAAGGAGAGTGTTTCAAGTATATTTGTGAACAGTTTCCTGGTCTATCCGATGCTAAGCTGAAAGAGGGAGTCTTTGTTGGGCTTGACATTAGAAAACTTTTAAAAGATGAATGCTTTGTCACTAAAATGGAAATGGAAGAAAAAAATGCCTGGAATTCATTTAAACTTGATGTAACAGGCTTTCTTGGAAACAAAAAAGACCCAAACTATAAAACTCTGGTTGCTCAATTTTTACAAAACTACAAAATATTGGGCTGCAACATGAGTGTCAAAGTCCATTTCCTTCACCCACATCTGGAATACTTTGCAGAAAATCTTGGGGCTGTAAGTGAGGAACAAGGAGAACGTTTCCATCAAGATATAAAAGAAATGGAGCGCAGATACCGAGGTCGATGGAATGTCAACATGATGGCAGACTATTTTTGGATGTTAAAAAGGGAAAATTCACAAGAACACAGCCGAAAAAGTACCAAAAGAAGCTTTGATGGAAAAAGAAAACGTTTTTACAAAGACTTATAATAACTTTGCAACACATGTGCATCACTATTATGCTCATTTTAGCTAGGTATCGTTGTTTTTTGGCTTCTATTTCATGTTAAAATAATAAAAACAAATCCAAAATTTTCCGTTTGTTGTACTTTTTTCAAAAACTTCAACTTTATATTGTAGGCAAGCCTTACGTGATAGAAAAAACCAATGTCATTTTTGAAATCAGCACAAAAAACTACATAAAGATCAGTTAACTAAATCAAAAACAATTTTTAAAAAAGTTTTTTTGCAGACCTGTGTTATTGATGACCTCTGGTGATACACACATCACTAAGAAACTAAATATAAAATAAAATAATTCATATTTTGCAGTTCAAGGTTTTATCGTATTTGCGCAACGTATCTGGCAAATTAAGTGGAATTATTTACAACTGGTTAAATGAACTATCAGAGACGGTCATGACCCTTGCATTCAGGAAGTATTAAAGCATTTTGAACATTACATCGCTTAAGTGCAGTGTAATTGTTATGAAAAATTCAAGAAAATTCTGCAGGTTTATTAAACATAAAATCTAGTTTAATTATTATATCTAAAACAATATTTACTATTGGCAGTTCTAAAAATTATTTACAATTATGTACAGTACGTATATTTTCCTTTACAACATGTACATGCCTTCTTGATATAGGTTAACATCATCAGGAGATAATTAAAACATAGTTTCAATAACGCGCGTCGAGAAACGTGTAATCTTTCGCTGTTCATGTAAACCCAGTTTCCTGTTTTTGAAGTATATTATTTTATAATCCAATCAAGTAAATGATAAATTGTTTTAATATTCAATAACCTAGTCAAGTAATTTTTAAGCCCTTAAATATTTAATTGTATCATTTAAATAGTTTTTTTCTGTGTAGTAAGATATTAACCTCTCTAGATATACTTTCTATATAAAAGTGCCTTACCATGATTATTTGAAGAGAATTCTAATGATTACCTATTAGATGCATAATATTTAATTTAAAATATTCAATAATTATGATTCCTTAAGCTATTTAGTAAACTATGTTTGAAGGTATTCTTTGAGTGTAATTTACATATTTATTGTTCCGAAGATATTAACAAAAATAAATTGAGTAATGCATTTTTAGAATCAGCAGCAACGTTTGAATTTTTATAATGAAAAGCCCGATGTATATTTGATTGTAATATTCACTTAAAACTATGGGAACTTAATTGTCGATATATTGCTTTTTCTTTGAAATTAAATACACTTTATTAGTTACTAAAATTAATAAAAAAAAATACTAAAATAAAAAATTGGCAGTACAAGTAGTACACTATCATTTCATTATTTTATATTAGACAATAATACAACGATTAACTATATATTATACCATCATAAATTTCTTATTATAGTCTCTGATAAAATACATATATTTATATAGTGTTATTCAGTATTTAATAAATAGGCTTATTATGAAAACGTCATTGTAAAAATATAAACAAACCCTGAAGAAAACTGACAAATAATAAAGCTATTGTTCATGATATATACATAATAATAATTTAAATCAGTTTAAGTAAATTACTTAATTTAAATTAAGTAAGAAATTAAAAATACACTATATTTTAATAGTAGGTGGAGTTTAATTAAATGTCGAAATGGAAAATTATTATTATTATCCTAAGTATTATTATGGTAGACTTTTTATGCAGGATTTAGTTATCAACCTGGTAAAAGCGCAGTTCGAGAATATTTTTCGTTCTGTATTTTCATTTATAGGTAATCACAGATGAGCGAATGTATTCACAAAGTATTAGTATACCTTGCGTTTCATAGGCAACAAAATAACTTGAGAGCCATTACCTATTGTTGGTGGAATAAATGCGAAAATTCATGATGTTTTGTATGCTTTCATATTCGAAATTTCAAGTATTGCTATAATATTGAAAATATTCACTGAAATATTGAAATTTACGCTCTTTCGTAGTTTTTGAGATTTTTCATTTCAAATGATATCAGAGTAAGAATGATTCATTACCACTTCTAAAAGTTAAATTCAGATTTCTCGATAAAAATTCACAAGTTCTGATAAGAATTATATTCAAATTATCAAAATAAAATTGGGTTTATAAAATTGTAGTCCACTTCGTATAAGTATTTGTTTGTTTCAATATAATACACATTGCAATTTTTTGTATTTATATGTTGGTATAACTCTGTTCTACTCGTTTGAGGTTCACTGGTCATAAATAGTGAGTATATGTCTTCTTGTTTTAAATACAATTAAATAACATCATAACAATAGTTTAAATTATTTAATAATTAACGCTCAACAGGAGGAATCAACATGAAATACTAACATTAATAATTCACTGTGCTCTTTAATGGAATCTCCATCATTCAATAATCTTGTGATGTTGTTGAAATAGCTGAGAATTTAGGTAATATTACATAAATTTATAGTTTTATGTAATAATTCTATAATTTAGGAATACAGAAGGAGACTATTTAATTTTGAATGAAAAAAGTGGCACGGTCTCAATCAGAAAACTTTTTGACCAAATAATGCAACCATAGAAAAGAGCCAAATTTCTTAACAATTTTTCTAATCTATGACCCATCTTTAGGGCCAAAAAATATTCCGCTATGGGTCCATGACAACAGTTCCCTATTTTGTTCATACCGTGGAATAATAAAGTAGACCCAAGCAAAGGGCTTTTCTCATTAAATATTCATTTTGCATTTTACTTTTCCGCACTCAACTATACGCGGAAAAGTAATATAATCGTGTAAATAATTTTTTTCTAGTATTCATTTTTCGCTTTTTGGCATAAAAATAAAAAAAAATGGTTTTTAATCCATCTTGTGTGTGTGTCGTTGTCGTCGTTGTCGTTGTCGTCGTTGTCGTCGGCATTTATTCTTGTTAACACGATAACTCAAACAAATCATGTCGGATCGATCGGACTTTGACTGATTCTGATCGGAGGTATCTCCCAGATGACACCTGTTGATTTTGAGGTAGATAGGAAACACCCCACCCTGTTCATGGGTCATGAAAATGCATGAAAATGCAAAATGTCTAACGAAAAAAAATTTGTTAGGACGATAACTCAACTAAATCGTGTCGGATCGATCGGGTATTGACTTATTCCGATCGGGGATGTCTCCCAAATGACACCTACTGGTTTTAAGGTGGATAGGGCATACTTCACTCTGTCCATGGGTCATGAGAAATCACGAGGGTGGACTATTTGAATTTTTTTTTTGTTAGCACGATAACTTAACTAAATCATGTCGGATCGATCGGGTTTTGACTGATTCTGATCGAGAATATCTCCGAGATGAGACCTATTGACTTTGAGGTGGATAGGACACACCCAATACTGTCCATGAGTCATGAGAAAGCGCGATGGTGGACTATTTGAGAATTTTTTTGTTAACACGATAACTCAACTATATAGTGCCGGATCGATCGGGTTTTGACTTATTCTGATCGGGGATCTGCCAGACGACATCTAGATTCTGAGGTGGATAGAATACACTTTACTATGTTCATGGATCATGAGAAAGCACAATGGTGGACTATTTGAGAACTTGTTTTCGTTAGCAAGATCACTCAATTAAATCGTGTCGGATCGATAGGGTTTCGACTGATTCTGATGAGGGACCTATACCAAACGACATCTATTGATTTTGAGGTGGATAGGATACACCCCACCCTGTCCATGGGTTATGAGAAAGCACGATGGTGGATTATTTGAGAAAAATTGAAAAAAGTAAAACTGTCGCATAAAACACATATTCTGTATTCATGTGTTGGTTTATTTTTTCTCGGCCACTCAATTTCGAAGTAGAGATGTTTTACGTGCGGAAATGTCCGTTTTAAGGTTTTAAGACTGTTTATCTATTATTTGTTCTAGCTCTTATTTACTTTATTTGCGTCTTTTTCAGAACCTCAAGTTGTTCTTATCTTTTTCCAAGATAGCTGCAAAATTCAAGAGGCAGTTATATATTTCCATTTAAAATTGTGTGATTTGATAAATAGTTAAGAGTTTGGGAAACTTAGGTCAAGGCTATCACCGATATCAATATCAACCTAGTGATTAGGTTTATAACACTCTTAACAATATCATGTCAGAAACAGAACAGGAATTCATACGTAACTAATGCTTAGCATGTCAGTAGGATCGTATAGTTGTGCAAATAACTTAAGCTGCAAGTATCTTATTGGATTTCAAGGCTTATCGCGTTTGTTATGTAGGAATATATAATTGTGCATTGTGGTTTAGGTTATAGAGATGCATCATCTCTATTTCTTCCTTTCTTAGCATATACAATACCTATTTTTGAGCTATCATTATACAACCGAAATTTTAGTTTTGTTTCTTATTTTATCATTTTACGGATTAACCAGTTCCATATAAAAATGACTTTTATTTATTTTTTCCAGTTAATTACATATCTTCTCCGTAATAAGTTACGGCTTGAGTCAACATTTTGATAGTGGTTTCATTCAGCCTACATGTAAATTAGGTTAAAACCTAATCTTATGCATAATCAGATTACTTTTGAATTTAAAACTACTCACATTCTAATCTCAATCTTAACACGGGACTATTATCTGTGCTCTCCTATCATGAAACACTTAACATATCATCAAATCGATGATTTAACTTTTTATATCAACTTGTTATATCAAATTTATTAACTTGTTATATCAACAACTTCGTAATTTATCTTTTATCGTATGTTTTCCAATATAATACATTTTATTGTTATTAAAAATATCGGCGAACTGAGAAACTTTTTCGTATAGATCAAAATCGGTAAAAATTATCGGTAAAACGTACATAGTTAGGGAATAATCAATGTATAGGAAATCCACTTGACAAAATATCAAAACGTTTATCTTATCGAACATTTTCCGATTTATTACAATGTAGTGATAACTGTCGAATAAGACGGTGCCTAATATCACTGACTAAAAAATTTTCCAACTTTCAATTATAATGCGGTTTATCGTATGTTAATACATAATGCTGTACTAAAATATACTACAAGTCATGAGCGATGCTGGATCTATGAATTTCATCTGTTGTATCGAATAAATATGGAGTTGATAGGATATATTCTTGCTGCTTCATGTAGTATCAACTTCATGAGATCACGAAGAATCTCTCATCGATCTCATCTCATCTCAATCTCTCTGAAGATAGAATAGATTTGCTATTTAAAGAAGAATATAATGTCTATAAAGAAGACTAAATCTGTTTTAATACAGTATTGAAGATAAACCCTTACCGTGCTCTGTCAGGAACAAGGAATTCGTTACATGATTAACAGCAAACATTATGTACAATAGGAAATTTAAGTAAAATAATGAATTACTATTTCTAAATATAAAATTGCAATAGTACATGATATACTAAAAAGTGTCTAGAATAAAACGTATTTATAACAATTTTACTTGTTGGTACCAGATAAGATTTATGTTGACCAGTTTAGTTCAAGTAATTAAGCCACAGATGTACTATTATTTTGTAGATGGCTGAAAGAGTTAATCGTTTTAATTTTATTTCAGTTTATTGATGAAGTTATTGTAAAACAAAACTATGGACGAATTCAAGTATGCAGAGGCAAATCGTGCCAAAAAGGAACATCCCGTGGCTAGAGCAAACTTCATCTCACACTTATTCTTTTGGTAAGCAATCAAGCTTTATTCACTTAAGTTTGTAAGTATTTTACTTTAGTTATGTGTATAGTAAGTTTAAAAAGGAAAACCAACTTAAAAATAAAGTAACTTAACTAAAAGGCAAGAAATATATGTTTTCTACAATAATATAATACTTATAAGTAAAACATAAAAAAATATATATACTTTACTACTATAACGAGCTTACATTTGAAATTGCCGAGGGCCGGCATTCGCATTACTAATATTTTATGGCACGGACAAAAATTATATAAAACAATTAATAATAAATAGTTTCAAAACCTTAAAACGGATTTGTTCGCACGTAGATCATCTCTATCTCGAAATTGAGTGGCCGAGAAAAAATAAACCAACATATATGTTAATGCAGAATATGTGTTTTATGCGACAGTTTTACTTTTTTCAAATAGTCCACAATCGTGCTTTGCTTTCTCATGACCCATGTACAGGGTGGGGTGTGTCCTATCCACCTAAAAATCAATAGATGTCGTCTGATAGACGTCTTTAATCAGAATCAGTCGAAACCCGATCGATCCGCCACTATTTAATTGAGTGATAGTGCTAACAAAAAAAATTCTCAAATAGTTCACCATTGTGCTTTCTCATGACCCATGAACATGGTAGAGTGTGTTCTATCCACCTCAAAATCAATAGGTGTCATCTGGGAGACGTCCCTTATCAGAATTAGTCAAAACCCGATCGATGCGACATGATATAGTTGTTATCATGTTAACAAAAAAAAATTCTCAAATAGTCCACCATCGTGCTTTCTCGTGACCCATGGACAGGGTGAGGTGTGTCGTATCCACCTCAAAATCAATAGATGTCATCTGGGAGACGTTCCCGATCAGAATCAGTTAAAATCCGATTGACCCTACACGATTTAGTTGAGTTATCGTATTAACAAAAATAAATTCTCAAATAGTCCACCATCGTGCTTTCTTATGACCCATGGATAGGGTGGGGTGCGTCTTATCTACCTCAAAATCAATAGGTGTCGTTTGGAAGACGTCCCCTATTAGAATTAGTCAAAACCCGATCGATCCGACACGATTTAATTGAGTTATCGTGCTAACAAAAAAATTCTCAAATAGACCCATGGACAGGGTGGGGTGTGTCCTATTAACCTCAAAATCAATAGATGTCATCTGGCAGATGTCCCCTATCAGAATCAGTCAAAACCCGAACGATCCGACAGGATTTAGTTGAGTTATCATGCTAACAAGATTTAATGCTGATGACAATAACGATACACACACAGACAAAATGTTTTAAAAACCATTTTTTTTTGTTTTTAGGCCGAAAAACGAAAAATAAACGAAAACATTTTTTTCCACTTTTCTTTACACGATTACATTACTTTTCCGCTAGTATAGTTAATTGCGGAAAAGTAACAATTCAATAATAAACAATAATTTCTTAATTATATTAAGAATATTATTTCTTAATATTAATAAATTAGTATTACATTGTTGTAGAAAACATTTCTTTCTTCATTTTTAGTCAAGTTACTTTTTTTATTGAAGTCGGTTCTTTTTAAACTTATTATTTTACAATTTTAAGTGATACGTAAACCTACTAAGGATACTTTGCGAATTAGAAAACAATGGCTACTTGAATAAGGTGTTCCGTTGTGTATCTTCAAACTCCAAGGTTCAATACCAATGAAAGTAAGATGAGACCACCCTGGAGCTATACTGAACTTAATGAGAAAAGAATAGTTAAAATCGGTTTATAAACACAAAAGCTATACCCGAATATATATATATATATATATATATATATATATATATATATATATATATATATATATATATATATATATATATATATATATATATACAGACGAATTGAGAACCTTCGCCTTTTTTGAAGTCGGTTTAAAAACACATTCCCTTGAAAAGATTCAAAAGATATTGCCCATAATATAGTAAATTTGATCGGGCAAAGAAAAATAGAAAAGACCTTGACGCAGAAGAAATTGTTTGAACTTGCAAGCGGATTATACAAGGCTATTTAAAGGATTAAACATCGCATCGCCAGATTTGGGAGAAACATAACTTTTACATCTCTAAAAATCATTGACATTATTATTATTTCTATCAACGTTAGTCGAATATATCTGGGAGGCGGTTTGTTCCTAAAAGGACCATAGAGAGTTTCAAATATATCTCGCAATATCGTATAAAATTGGTTTTATGGAGCATATGACTTCATCCTACGAAAACATAGACGCTGCTCTTTCTTATTGCTCCTTGCCATGTAAAATGCCAATATTCTGTGCATGCAAACATCACTAACCTGAAATTATTCGATTTTGAAAGCCTTCTTTGTTTTTTTCGTATTTGAAATAAGAAAACGCTATCGGAAACAAAGAATTTTATATGATTGTGAGGCGTTGACCTATATTAAGAGGTCAACGCCTCACTCATTTACGGTCCGTAAATTCTAGCTCTAAGTTTAGAAAGCGATTTGTTTGTCCAGAATTATTATAGAATAGTTGTGTGACAAATATTTGTGGTTATTACAAAATTATTTTAAATCTCTACATTTCATTAAAAATTCTCAAAAATTGCTTAATAAATGCTTGCCATAGAGCTTAATTTTGTCATTACTAGACATCCTTTCGTTCATCAGACTCCTAAAATGTTTCCTTTCTAAAACTTTTTCGAACACCGAAATCAGATGTTTTGTCTAGAAATAATAGTTTGATAAGATGATAGGTTCTAAGTAAGTGATTTATGTATGTTTAGTTTACCAGAATCCTTCTTACATTGCAGCAGTCAATAGAAGTAAATAATTTTACGTGTGAATAGATTAAACAGAACTTCTTCGCTAATTCATTTAATTTGAAAGAGACATGTTGAGGAATAAAACTATAGTGGATATTTTTTACTACAATTGTAGATATTTGTTAGTATTCGAAGCACACCAACGAATAAACGTAAATTGGTCCCAATACGGCAAATATTGGGTCCAGCTTTCCATCTAAATTAGAGTATAAATAGCACTCACTATCATCACAGATGCCTCTGCAGAAGTCTCTATAGCCTAAGTTATCCATTATTTTTTCGGACGTGAGGACAAGTGCTCAATTTTCGTTATTGTATCTTGACACTGAACTCAATGTTCACCGCATTATCAAGCGTTAATTACATACTTCTTAAAGATATACAATTTTTTGGTTTGTAGTAGACAGCGTTAGATGTTGTCTACTCTCTGGTAGCTCCATTGAAAACAGGTTTAAAATTAGGTCATGATGATGTTAACGTTACGGTGATGTTGACGTAAAGAATACATTTTTTTTATAGACTGTCTGCTTTCATGTAATTTAGACTAACTAATTTAGATCTTCAAAATAACAAATTACTGAAACGACAACAATGCGTTAAAATGTAAACTACCGAAAATACACTTTTTTACAGTCGACGTAAAATATTGTCATTGGAAACAATTCAATAAATCGAAACTGTATTTTGTTTCGTTTTCGTATATCATATCTTAACACAAGAATCATAGTTTGCCCGAACTCATTTATATGATTAACTAATTTGTTTTCCAGTTGGCTGTTTCCATTATTTATAAAAGGCTACAAGCGAGATCTCACTGAAGATGATATGTACGCGCCTCTTAAGTCTCATGACTCTCAACGACTAGGAGATAAGTTACAATCTGCATGGAATTACCAGTTGGCACACAAGAAGGACCCGTCTTTATTAATGGCAATTGCGAAAGTATTTCACATGGAGATAGTACTATATGGACTCTTAAACTTATTTTTAGAACTAGTAGTAAGGTATTTATTGCATTTATTAATATGTCAAAATTAACTTGTGTAACAAAGGTAACTTAAATTTAACATTAAAATTTTTTTTAATAAAGGGAAGGTAAATCAAATCTACGTCAGTTATCAATTGAAGGATGACATCATTAAATATATAGATACAATTACTGTAAAATTTCTAAGTAACATAACGCTTGAGAGCTAACTTTGCAATACGAAGTTGCCTTGGATACCTCATCAGTGGTAGCGCAATATATAAATAACAATAAAGGTTATAATACCCTGT
Source organism: Rosalia funebris (assembly GCA_037954035.1). NCBI lineage: Eukaryota > Metazoa > Arthropoda > Insecta > Coleoptera > Cerambycidae > Rosalia > Rosalia funebris. The sequence goes on along the minus strand of JAZFAV010000010.1, from coordinate 5,070,925 downwards.
CTGCTATATAATACTCGTACTATGTACTTAGTATTAAGAATCCAGACTAGCTCGATTAAATATCTCCAATATTGGGTATGTCTCTAAAGTAATTTCTGGAAGTGATACCTCATGTGGTGAAAAATGCTCTTAGTTTATCTGACTTTCTCTAATGGTCGCTAATTCTTTACAATCTAATTTTGAATTAATAAAATACTACTTCTAAGATTTTCCCCATCGTGCAGATTCCCCAAGAATTTGCAGAAAACGTTGTGGAATATTTATGACAATTTCATAAACATCGTTTATGGAATTGTAAAAACTGCTTTGGTGTGGGTTGTTAATATACTTATATTCGGATTATATTTTCGGGTAATTTCTGCTATAAGATATAATACATGAAGCATACACGTAATGTGTATTAAATTATATAAGCGTAACACTTAATGTGTTTTAAAGGTTTTGTAATATTGTTAATATCAGATGGTGAATTCGCTAGGATATTTTTTAAATTGTTTATTGGCTAGCTATGCAGATGACGGTTGAAGGGGATAAAACTATAAATACTATAACGTTGGCCACAGAACATTTCTGTGGGATCATTTTCATGTCGCGCTCTCATAGTCAACATCTTTGAAACGTACTTCAGTTGGGCAATTTTCATGTAGGACTATAATTGTTCCAACACTGATGAAATGGTTTAATATTCAATATAAACCACGGTATATTATATGAACGCGGCATAAACATTGAATTTAAAATAAATTCGGCATAATATCTTTGACCATGTTCTTTGGTCTTTTTATATATTGAACCATTTATATGTCTTATGCATATAAAGATTTTGTAAAAATCAATTTCTTTAGAACAGATTTTCATTCGAAAATCACAAAGACAAAATAGAAATATAAGTATTTATACTGTTGTAAAGCAACAGGTGGTCGAAGACGACGAAAAAGCTGAATTGACTTACTTGTACCTACACCTATTCAAATATCACGAAATCTTAGCTATCATGAAGAAGTTATCTAAGTGTTATATCACTGATATAGCGCTCACGCTGGGCAACTTATTACTGTTCAAGTTCCGTGAGGATCAAGTAATTGTAACATTGTAAAATATGCAAAATAAATCATTACAGATCTAGTTTCCTTTTAAGGATCAGCGATTAATAAAAGACATCGAATCAAGCTCCAATACCTTTGTTGGTGTTTAGTGATTGCGAGAGATTATAAAAGAATGCTCATTGAATGTGGAAGAGACGTACTTAAATAAAACACTAATTTATATGACGAAAAATAATGTTAATTCTTTGTCGACATCTATAATATACCTAACAGAAATCTGAAGAAATATTTAACTGAGATCAAACAATAACATACTTTGGGTATTATTAGTTTATTTAGCATAGGTAAAATATGTTTTAGGCTCAGCCAGCCCTTTTCGATATCAAAACTTCTCGAATTTTATGAGCCGAACCAGACCAGCGTATCTAAGAACGATGCGTACTTATATGCTGGACTTATTGTTCTGGCAACTCTAGTAAATGTGCTGTGTTTTCACAACTATCAATATCGGACTATGCACGTAGGAATGAAGGTCAGAGTAGCTGTTTGTTCCCTGATTTATCGAAAAGCTCTAAAACTGAGTAAGACCGCCCTTGCGGAAACTACTGTTGGGCAGATAGTTAATTTATTATCGAACGACGTAGGAAGATTCGACTACGCCGTCCAACGTATTCACAACTTGTGGATTGCACCAATAGGGACAGTAATTGTTATGATTCTGGTTTACGTTTATATTGGACCTACTGGATTAGTTGGAGCCTGTTTCTTACTACTGTTTATTCCCTTCCAGAGTAAGTATTGTTTTTATTCAAAGAAGCATTAATACTCTGCCTTATTAATGCCTATTAATATACTAGCCAAATAAGTGTTATGGATAATAAGTTTTCGGTGTAAAAGTCTGATATAGAATTATAGTATAACTCGACTAATACTTTTTTATAAAAGTTTCCCAAGAACATTCAGCCATCAACTGCACAATTTATATGTGCTATTAGTAAATATTGTATTGAATTAATACCTATATACAAAAAATAGTCTAAATTAAAAAAGAATCAGTGTTATTCATGAAAATAAATTAATATATTCAGATTTTTCTTTAAACATCCGAATTAAAAATTTTAGTTCAATTAAGTCAACAGAGAATTAGATTATTTTAGAATATGGTGTATGTATGTTAATGTTTTTGTGTTTTAACGTCGTCTCACTTGAAGTTACGATGTCAACGACTGTTTTTCTAAATAACAACATTCTTATGAGATGATGCCATTTAAGAGAACACATTTTTTATGTATAATGTATAAAATGTTATGGTAAATTACATATGAATTATTTTTAAAAACAAAAACATGTTAGCAAATTAATTAGAACAATGTTATAAAAAATAATAATTAATATAAACAAAAGCTATAAGATTGTGTTAAAATTACCTATTACTTACTTCTTGATATTATGCAAATTGAAACTATAATTCTTGTAAAACTTCATTTAGTATTTCAAGGTAAATTAACTATACGTTGTTTCGATTTCTGTCTCTTACTGCTAATACCAATGCCATGTACTTATAAAACATTAGTATTTGATCGGTTAAGATATACAATACCTTGGATTTAAAGTAACAGTAGAAACGTCTAGCGGAATTAGATCCAGAGATCTAGCTGATCAATCACTGTCAGATTGGTACAAGAGGATCAACATATCCTCTTGTATCAATTTTGTTTAGTTTATGTCTATTGGCGGTAAATGAAGTCGATTATTTTATTCATAGGACATTATATAAGTTCTGTGTTCTCTTTTTATGTTTGTTAGTTTTATGCTATTTTGTATATATATATATATATATATATATATATATATATATATATATATATATATATATATATATATATGTATATATATATATATATATATATATATATATATATATATATATATATATGTATATATATGTATATACAAAATCGTGTAGTATAGTTGTGTTAAACTTTATTGGATCTAATAAGTAATACGCTTAAATTGGATATCAGTAATCACTTTATAATGACCTAGTAACAAAATAGATATTATATTGATGGACTGAGAATATAATCTATTGATTCTCATCCTACTAATATACTGGAATTAAAATCTGGTGATCTTCCTAAACTTTTTTTATTATGCGAATAAATAATTATTCATATTATTCCCAATTTGTTTTTCATATAAGGTGGTATGATATTAAAATGCAGGCTTTATAAATATTTAATATCGTTTATGTATTTTAGTGTATATGGCTAAGAAAACTTCTCAATTTCGATTAAGGACAGCAATACGTACAGACGAAAGGGTACATCTAATGAGTGAGATAATATCTGGAATTCAAGTTATCAAAATGTACACATGGGAAAAACCTTTTGCTAAATTAGTAGAATTATCAAGAAGGTTATTTTTAAAAACATTTAATAAGTAGTTTCTAAATTCAAAACAATATTTTAGGAAGGAAATTCAGCAAGTTCAAGCTACATCTGTAATTAGAGCGATAATGATGTCCTGTAACTTGGTACTGAACAGAGCAGCAATATATTTATGTATAATTACTTATGTTCTAACAGGAAATACTATTAATGCATCATATGCGTATACAGTAACATCATTTTACGGAATTTTAAGAACGACTGTGACTATGTCCTTCCCTCAGGCTATCACTCACTTAGCAGAAACCATCGTATCGATAAATAGGATAAAACAATTTTTGTTATACGATGAACTAAATCTGAAGTATGAAATATCTGAATCACTAAATGAAGATTCTAAAAATGGTACAAAAAATGGCACATTACCGATTGATTACAACAAGGAGAAACCAGTTGGAATTCACTTGAAAAATGCTTCAGTGAAATGGATACTAAACAATTCCTTACATAATATTACATTCGATGTAAATTCTAATCAGTTAGTGGCTGTTGTGGGACACGTAGGGGGTGGTAAGAGTACTCTACTCCACGTGATTCTAAAAGAATTGCCTCCGACAGAAGGTTCTGTGGAAGTAGAAGGTACCATATCTTATGCATCTCAAGAACCCTGGCTGTTTGGGGGTACTATTAGACAAAACATTATATTTGGTCAACCCTTTGATGTAAATAAATATGAGGAGGTTGTAAGGGTATGCGCATTGGGAAGAGATTTTACACTTTTTCCTTATGGTGATCGCACACTTGTGGGTGCCAGAGGTGTGACTCTTAGTGGTGGTCAAAGAGCTCGTATTAATTTAGCAAGGGCGGTGTATAAGGATGCAGATATATATTTATTAGATGATCCCTTATCTGCAGTGGATACCCATGTAGGAAGGCAGTTATTCAATAATTGCATCTGCGGATACTTAAACGAAAAAAGTGTAGTTCTGGTAACACATCAGTTACAATATCTTAGAAACGTAGATACAATATATCTGATGGACTACGGCAAGATCGAAGCTTCGGGATCATATTCTGAACTTCAAGAATCTGATAGTGAATTTACAAAACTTTTGGAAGATAGCAAACATGAGGAGAAAGAAAAAGTTGACAGGAAGTCAAAACAAATTAAAGAGGGTAATGCCAGTGATAATGGAACGCAGGATGCGCCGACGCAAGAAAAAGAAGGAAGAGGTACTGGAACAGTATCTGGGATAGTGTATAGGACGTATTTAAAAGCGGGGGGTAACTGGTGTAAATCTATATCTTTAATGAACGCCTTTATTATATCTCAAATAACGGCCAGCTTCACTGATTATTTTGTTTCAATATGGTGAGCAACTTATTTTTTAATCTTTTGAAAAAAGAAAGGAACTAGTTTTCCACGAGAATATAGATATAGGGCAACTCTTAACTTCTATTCTTGCGAAAATTTTAAAAATCACAAAATTGTATTAATTATATTCGAACCATAATTTGAGAGATTTAGAAGAGTTACTAAAGATTTGAGGATTACATTCGTGTATTATTCCGAAAATAAATTGCAGCAATATTTAAGAAATCATGAAAATTAAATTGAAAACAACGAAAGTTCTGGGATTTATGAAATCGGTTGTCAAGCCTGTAATTAAATGTATATTCATGAAGACAATAATGATAACTGAATAAAAATAAGGGTTAAAATCTGGAAAATCTTCTGTTGGCGAATATGCTTTCGAGAACAATCATAAAATAGTCAACAGTAACTTGAAGTTTGTTAAAAGTATAACCAATAACATATTGTCGAATGATTTTGAACATATTAGTATATTTAAATATAACTACATTTTAATAAAATCCTATAAGAGATTACATATTGAAATTAGTAGTGTAATAGACTGGATCATATTATTATTTCACTCTTCATTGATCATAAAAAATAGGAGTCAGTGAGTTCATTAGGGAAATTGAAAAAATACTGGTAACGGTTTAATTATCCTACACACAATTTAGGTCCTTGTATCAGTAGAGACCTGGGGCAGATTTAAAAATTAGCTTTATTGATCTTCTGATGCTGCCAACTTCATTGGCAAAATGCGAGTCGAGTAACTTGATTTTCGTGAAAAACTGGTATCCTGACTTTGTGACTGTATAAAGGATTCCAACCCTTTCCCAAGACAATTGGAAAATTTGACGAATAGATAATAGTAAATAGTATGTTATAGGTCAAACGTGGAGCAATGGAGATCTGCACATCAAATAACACTTGACAGCTATAACAACAGTTTTTTAAATGATACAGACATCAATGATATGATATTAACAACAGATGTCCCTGATACGACAAGCCTGCAGTCATATTTAAACCGAATATTAACTAGAGATGTGGCACTTATTGTTTACACTTGTCTGGTGTTGATCACAATGATTATCACTATATCAAGATCAATAGCTTTCTTTAGATATTGTATGACTGCATCAACAAGACTATATAATCAAATGTTCTATAAGATAGTTTATGCTACCATGAGATTTTTTAACACTAATCCTCCCGGAAGAATTCTTAATAGATTTTCCAAGGATATTGGATCGGTCGATGAAACGTTACCAATTATTATCTTAGATACTGTACAGGTATGTAGCGTAATAAAACCAAATTTCTTGTTTACCATTTTCTTTATATAATTTTTATTTTACTAACTCTGAAATACTTTTGGAACTTTATCCTTTAGTTCAAACTATATGAAGAAATTAAATCACGATATTTTTAATATCTTTATACCAGAAAAATATCAAAAACTTTAGCAGATAGTCTTTTTCTGAGTGTTTTTATAAATGACTCATTTATAAGAATATCTATTATTTCAGGGTGCCCATGATTTTTTTAAAATATGCATTTTATTTATTAAAAGTTTTATAATATTCAATTAGTATTATTAAACAGCTTTAATTGCATATTTATTTTAATATACCAACTACATATTTCTTACAGGTTGGCTTGACAGTTTTGTCGATATCCTTGGTCATTGGCTCCTTAAATCCCTGGATTTTAGTACTAACAGTTGTGATTCTAATAATCTTCTACTTCATTAGGTTGGTGTTTTTGGCTAGCAGTAGAGATATAAAACGAGTGGAAGGTATAAGTAAGTATTTTTTAATTGGTATTCTTAATGCAGTCCTCCATTTTACCATTCATAAATAAAATTTAGAGAAGCATTAAATTGACTGAACTCGATATATGGATCTTACACATTCAATATGGTATTATCTACTTCGTTAGATGAAATTCAATATTATTTAATATTTTTGTTATGAATTTGGGCGGTTTGTTGCAAATTTCTTCACTGTATAACACTTTAAACTGTATATTTAATATCACTAGTTCACATAACTGGCGGCAAATTATGTTTAATTATGAAATTTACTATCTGATAAGTGAACGTCACGTAAATTTGCATTACAAAACTGATTAACAAATAATTGGTACGTATTACTGTATTATATGGAAGTAGTACTGTATTATACCTATATTGACATTATTTTGTTTCATCAACAGTATGGTATATGTAGGTATACCGTGTAATAATTTTGAGTAATATTAGTAAAATGGTGTTATATATGTACTACAACTCTATATAAGTATGAAATTAATAAATAATGAAAACACCAATTTTAGTTTATTGGGCTTTTATGGTGTCTCAGAATAACACATGAAATGAATGATTGTCTTTGTTAAATATAAATTGAATATAAATCTCATGAGAGATATTGCAAATAATTATTTATAATAATAATAGTAATAATAATAATATTTATTTATATACTTATACATATATAAATAAATGCACCAATAACAGGATGGTTCTGGACGGAGTTATTGTAAAGTTATCAGGAGTTTGGATTCCCTTCTCTGCATGGTCCGAGATCACGAACATGCAGAGATAGGAGCATTTTTATTTAAGATAGCACATAGAGCAGTCGATGAACTCGGTCTCGTATTCGACACCGAGTGGGCCAATCACAAATCTGTCATCGAGTTGAAACCCATTCGGTTAAAAGCCCAAAAGAACCTGCAAAGCATTTAAGAGTTCTGCAGCTTCATAAGGATAACAGACAAGCCCATGCTACATTTTTAGGGGTCATATGATACCGCTTGAAAAGGTATAATTTTTGTAGTCCTACAGAAATAAATCACTTTGAGCCCTATGCCGTACATTTTAAGTGGGATAAGAGAAAGTTGCGGAAAAGTGAAAATCGTAACCCATGGGGGTTGCATTTTTTCAAACAATCCTCTACGGCTTACGTTTATTTGTACTGTATTTATATCTGTGACTCTTAAAAAGAGAATGCCGTACAAAAAATAAATAACAGGGCAGAAGTATAGGAATAATTTTCGTTTTCCGAAAAGTGACTTCTATGTACTAAGGTGATACGATACTGTACGGCTTTTATGAAATCGATTTTTATATTAACAAGGATGAACTTTTTGGCTATGCTGTACAAATCAGTTGGACCATGGGATGGTAAACGTGAGATCAACTCCCTTCCTAGACCTCTATTAAGAGCGGTGATTTGATCCTGTACGGCATCAATTCCAAAATATACGACATTTAGAATCTTAAAAAAATATGATCCGCCTAAAAAGAATGGGTATTATCAATGTAAATAAAAAATCACCCCAAGAAAGGGAAAACGTCACGTTTTCTAGAGTAAGTTTATTATTTGATACTGTACGGCTATTTACTTTTTGGATTAATATAGGTTAGAATTTTTATTTTATTTAGTAGCCGTACACAAAATAATACACAATAATAATAATTTTATTATTGCGTATTATTTTGTGTACGTGAAAATTGCAAAACAAGTGAATGTTTTTAAAAATTATGCAAATTAAAAAATTCTCTGGGTAGATTCATGGATAGATTTTCAATTTTACGTCGTTTTTCCTTTCCTTAACTATAAAAGAATACAAATGTGTCCATGCCGTGCATTTTCATTGTTGGGATTTTAGACACTACATTACGCTATTCATACGATTTACATGACCCTTAATAGACACTACGGCGTTTGCGAAATATCATTGAAAATAGTAAAAGTTGATAAACAATCACAATGCCGTAAATTTTAGATGGGCTACAATCATATACCAGAAATTTATATTTCAGAGACGAATTTTTCTTGAAGTAAAGGAAGAAATTGGTATACATAACTAAAACTTAAAAATACGATGTAACGTAATTAATTATAAAAAATTGTGTACAAATTACCCAAAATGTTCTTTTTTTGATTAATTTTTTTGGAAACTATGAAAAAATTATGTGTTACACTCTTTGCAATGTAAATAATTTTAGTATGTTTCATAAGTTTACTTTTTGGCAAAAGTTTTTTCCAACATTTTTAATTTTACTACATACTACATTTGGAAAACTTAAAAAATGTAATTCATCATTCATATGATAAAAAGAATATAAATTAATTACTGATCGAGTATAATGTATTTAACAAAAACTTTCAATTTCACGTGATGGTTTCTTAAACAGTAAATTATAAAATATTATATTTTATACATTTTTATAGTTAATTTCAGGTGGCATCGAGACATACCAGTTTTTTAATGTTTAATATTAATAGAGGTGTGAGTGGTTATAATAAAATAACACAATTTTCTAGAATTGCGCTATATTTTATTTTGAAAAATTTATGAAACCTTTACTTCATTTTTAAAAAATTATCTTGTAATTTGTAAATGATTAGAAAAAGTAAATAAGTTGCAAATATTTATAAACTTAATTTTTACAGAAAGTACTAAAAAAAGTGTGACAAAATTGTCGAGAGAACACTGTGACACTAATTGATTGCGTTATTGAAGTAATCTTAATTTACACACATTACACATGTTCCAATACACAGAAAATAATATTTTCAGCTTTTCTATTTCATGTTTTATTTATGTCATAAAAACATCGATAAAAATTTATTCTTATAAAGTATAATTTATTCACGCACTGTTTCGGCATAATATAGCGGAAAATTTTCGGAAAATCCTTTTGCGTTTCAGATCCATTAATATTGAATAATTGGTTTCGAATGATTACAATATCAAGTAATACTCGAATGTAATAAAGTCATGCAATAAAATTTTATTCAGAAAAGCTCACTCAGGAACAGGAAATTAAATTTTTCAGACACATGTACCAACCAAAATGTACGGCACGGTAATAAAAATTATTATTAGGTATATAAAATAGTATTAAAATAATCAAGCTTTATGTGGTATCACATCAGCACCCTTAATAGAGGTCTAGGAAGGTGGTTGATCTTACGTTTGGCACACCATGGTCCAACTGATTTGTACGGCATATCAAAAAAGTTCATTCTTGTTAATATAAAAATCTAATTTCATAAAAGCTGTACGCTTTCGTATCACCTTAGTACATAGAGGTCACTTTTCGGAAAACGAAAATTATTTCTGTACTTCTGTCCTGTTATTTCTGTACGGTATTCCTTTTTTAAGAGTCACAGATATAAATACAGTCCAAATAAACGTAAGCCATACAGGATCATTAGAAAAAATGCAACCCCCATGGGTTACGATTTTCACTATTCCGCAGCTATCCCATGTCCCACCTAAAGTGTACGGCATGGGGCTTAAAATGATTTATTTCTGTAACAGTACAAACATTATATCATTTCAAGCGGTATCATATGACCCCCTAAAGATTTAGCATGGGCTTGTGGTCTATAAGCTCAACACAGGGCGTTCTTTAGAAATATAGAAGCCATTTGGGCTTATCCAAAAGGCTGACCTTTGCTTTCATAATATCAGCCGGACTAAATTCTGAGACCGAGGGATTCATCATGGCTTGCCAAGATGGTGTATTTAACACGCTCGTCTATCGGAGTCGTGTCATGGGTATGAAGGTGCCTCATGTTAGCTGCCTGGCAGGGCGCCGCCGCCGGAGACATTGATGCATTTGCTGTTGGCTTGTCCGGTATATCCAGTTTCGGCCTATATCCATACACAATGCAGCGTTACGGGTGCTCTATTATCATTTAAGGTACTCGCACCAGATAGATGAGATAACAGTTACCAGTGATGCCTTATACTCCGGAGGATATTGAGTCCGTTGTGGCAGACGAGAAGTGCCTAATATATTGAAACTATTCGTTTCCCACCGTCAGGCAAATACAAGCCAATAAGCCTGACGTAGTCCTCCTCGACCATCAACTCAGGACAATGTTCGTCATCGAGTTCTCGGCACACGGTGACGATAACATTGTTTTGAAATAAGAGGAGAAACGGAAAAAATATCGATATTTAATCTTCGAACCCTGTAGACTCTATCCAGACCATTCTGTTATATTTAAGGTACTGATTATAGGAGCCCTTGGTGGAGGGAGAGATACACTGCTTTCAAAATTAAAGAGCATACTGGCCGGCATGTCGAAATTCGGCAGAATCCTAGCCGGTTGCATGCGGCCGTGATTCTCGGTTCGCTTTGTCTACTTAGGGCACACGACTCTGCCCAATAATCACTAACCAAACGGACGTGAGGAGTGATTACTGGTATCACCAGTACACCTTCTGTGTGCGCTAGTGGAGTCAAAGAAAGGGGTGACTGGTCTCTATTAAAATAAAATATATACATATGTACACAATAATCAGTAAAGCTTATTACACATTATTATTTTAATTTTTTTTTGAATATTCAAGTCATACCTACTAAATCGTACTAATGATTACCTAATTAAATTATTTCAACTAACGTTTAAAAAATTAGAATGGTATTATTAAGGAACAATAATGTTAAATGCAATGAAAATCATGTTAATGAAAAACTTTAGAAAAAAATTAGAGGTGAAATTAAATTGTAAAAATTTTAAATCAGCGTAGATCTTCCTTTAGCTCTTATCACTGCTTCTATTCGCCTAGGTATGCTATTAATCAAATGATGAATGGTTTACTGAGAAACGTTCTCACGTTCAACAAGAACGACATGTCTGAGTGCCCTCATAGGGACAGTTATGTGACGCCTAACTGATCTTTTAGTGCATCCCATAGATGCTCTATTGAGTTGATATTTGGGCTTTTTGGTTAGTCCATTACCTCTCTAGCAACGTGGGGCTGAGCATTATCATATACAAAAATTAAGTTGTCCCCGGAAAACGGAGCAAGTAGCATTATATGTTCTTCTCCGATATTTTTTTTTAGGTAGAAATATGCGTTCACGCATTTCCTAAACACGGAATTAAATCCATGCGACCATCGAAGCGAATTCCTCTTCAACATATAACTGATCCATCAAAAAATGAGATCTTCGGAGAGGTATTGCATGCAACAAACTTCTCTCCTGGTCTCCGCCAGATTCGTCGAACCCTATCTGATGAATTACGATCTACTTTTTCTTTGTTTGAAAGCAAAACTCGCTTCCAGTCGTCAATGGTCCAACTTATATAGTCTCTTGCAAAACTGAGTCCAGTAACTCTATGTTCTCTGGTGAGCAGTGGTGCAATAGCTGGTATTCTACGTCCAGTCCTCCGTCATTAAGAGTTCCTCTGACCGTTCTTCCAGAAATTCTGGTTTGATTATAAGGGTGATTTGATTTACTTTCCATTGAAATGGATAACGGTAAGCAGTTCTTGCCACTGCATAAAATAATTCTGTTAGTAATAATAATACAATGTCTGGCCATTATTGTAGAATTTTACCTGTAATAATATCATATCTTTTGATTTGTATTTTTAGTGGTGCTTCTTTAAGATTTGTATTTTTGATGATGTTTATGATCTCACTTTTCCTAAACTTTACATTTGGTAATTCGAGTTGTTACCGTTCCTCTGGCACATAAGTTATCTTATTTTCATCTTTATCACCTTTCACTTCCATCTGAATGGTATATTCTTGGGGAATACTGTATATGTATTAAATTTGAACACACTCTTAGAGTTTAAACACATATTATTAAAGTTCTAACTATTCTAACCTATTGTTTAATTATTTTTATTTTCCTTTAGCTAGAAGTCCAATTTATACACATCTATCAACTTCCCTGCAGGGGTTAACAACAATTAGAGCATTTGGAGCCCAGCAAATATTAACAGTGGAGTTCGACAACTATCAAGATCAGTACAGTGCAGCATATTTCATGTTTCTGGGGGCCAATAGGACATTTGGATTTTGGCTCGACATTCTTTGTATTATTTATATTGCACTAATTACTGTCAGCATTCTTTTCATCGAAAGCGGTAAGTGAAAATTATATACATATTATGTTAAAGTGAAAAGGAATTATTCCCTATTAAAATCCGAGTATACGGAGAGTATTAGGGCTATTATTTTTATGATATAAAACGACATTCAGTTGATGAGTTATACTATTTCACCATATGTTTGTACGGATTATACATCTTAAATTTCTCACAAACTGTTATAGTCTACGATTTGATATTGCACTTGGAAGATCTATTTAAGAAGTTGACTTATTTTTGTCTAATGCACACATACTTAAATACTTACCTTTCTTATTTATTTTTTTAGTTTACCAGTTTAATTGTATTTGTACTTTTTTTTACATAATTTTTGTGGAATGTGTGGAAGTTGTATGACTATTATCTGACTTTCTCACATCAGCTAAAAATGAGCAGAGATACGTCACAGAATCCGTGTTTATTAAGAAAATAATTACGATATTTCGTCGCTTTCAGAGCAGAAGTGGCCTAATTGCAAATTTTGCTGCTACTGATAACTGAAAGGAACTAGGATACTTCAGCTCTAAGATTTTTTTTTTTTTTTGAGATACGATACTTTCTCATTTGACTGCAGCTCCCTTAGCATTATACATACAAATAGGCTACTTGTGCACTGAATCTATAATGCTAAAAACTATTCTAGGCGATTAAAACTGAAAATAGCAATTTTGCTGGTCTGCTCTGAAGCGACGATTTATAGTGAATATTGACGATGAATTATGTTAGTTTTTTCTGTACAGCACTATAGAATGAGATCAGGTCTGATTTTAACTACTTATCGGAGATCATTTGCCACAATTTTTTATTAAGAAAGAGGTGGAAAGCTATACTGCAACAACAGAGATATATAGGCATTACTACAATTGTAATTATATGTAAATGCCATAGTTATGTAACTGCTACGAAACGAGAAGACTTATTATTTATATGATTTTTTCTGGATGATAGAATAGATGCATCTAGTTCTATTAGTAGATACATCTACTGACAAAGTATATCAGAATTAACACTCTTATCACATGTCCATTTCTAAAAGTATTTCATTTATTGCACTAATAGTACAAAAATATTTTCAGAGGTATTTGGTGGAAATGTTGGTTTAGCGCTAACGCAAGCTATGGGGCTAACGGGAATGTTCCAGTGGGGTATGAAACAATGGAGTGAACTGGAAAACCAAATGACTTCAGTGGAGAGAATACAGGAGTATATAGATGTTCAACCAGAACAAGATGATAACGTTAAGGAACCACCTAAGTTTTGGCCAGAGAATGGAGCAATTAAGTTTGATAATTTGTGTCTTCGGTATAATCCAGATGATCCATATGTCCTTAAATATCTTAAATTTGAAGTACAACCTAAAGGAAAGATTGGTATCGTTGGAAGAACTGGTGCAGGAAAATCGTCGTTGATTGCTGCGCTCTTTCGTCTAACTGATATCGATGGAAGAATTTTAATAGATAATATAAATATTAAAGAAGTAGCGTTACAAATTCTTAGGTCAAAAATATCAATTATTCCTCAAGAACCAGTCCTATTCTCTGGAACGCTAAGGAAGAACTTGGATCCATTTGACGAATATAGTGATGAGGTACGTGATACTTTTATATATTTAATCCTAAGAACGAAAACAGAAAATGCAGAACACAACAATTTTATTGATATAGTTTAGAGTATCTTTATTATATTTCATATATATCGAAACAATTGACGCCTATTTGACGTCTACTGACGAAGATTATTTATATTGTATATGATTTTGCTTCCTGTTTGTCAATTTCTAGAGTGAACAATGTTCTTATAAAGCAAAGATTACTTAAACTTATATATTTATATAGAAAGTAAGTATGATGAGATGATAAATTTTTCATATGTATACGTATATTTCACAGAATGGTACTAGATTTCATTTAGTTGGAAACAGACAATATATTTTCTTATGGAATTATTAATTGCTCTGTTGAGACCTTCTGATATTTAATAGCCATCACATTTTTCTAAGTATTACGTCATGTCATTTTCTTAAAAGGATGACTACATTTTCTAAATAATAATCAACAATGTTCTACAGTTCTTGGTTATTGCAAAATGTCTGGAACAGTTATCCTAATGCACTCTTCTAACTCTCATAAAAATTAAGTTTTAATTTGGTTACCGACTAATAAAACTATAAATTGTCCTAAAGTAGTTAGTCTGAAAATATTAATTTCGATGCTGTGGGTATTTAATATATCCTCTGATCGTCTTTATGGTTGAGCCTTATTTAGAAATTAATGCAAGCAACTCCAAAGTGAGATAATGATTCTGATGTGTATGGCGATAATAAACTTACTATCATAATAGTTGTGAATTTTTCAGGTTTGAAATTAATAACATTAACTGCAAGAATAATCGACTTATGTTTCTAGGCATTCTTCCTCTTTACTTAATCCGTTTATAGTATTTCCCCTGCATACAAAGTTTTATTCTCATATTTTCTTTAATATCCAACAACACCTCAATCATCTGTGTCTATGGAAAATATCTCTTTTGTCGCTATTTTCGTAAATGATGAGACATATGGAGACATTTGCACTGAAACTGTTCTATCTATATAGGCACATATATTCTGCAGATTAAACACAGAGTGGACTAATTTATCCTCGTTTGTTACCGACTTATTTAGACTAGTTAGTAATGTGTTAGTTGAGATTTTATATCTTCTTTAACTTGAAAGTGTAGCTTAGAATTTTCACAGAAAATCTACTGTAGTAGGTTGACTGCCACCTGACCTTTATTTATTATTAATTTTATTAAATACATCACTATGAATTCCCTATTATTTATTGTAAAATAATAGTTTTGAGAAAATAATGATTTATAAAATAACCTAAAATTTGGACTCCACCTACCTCTCATAATTCCTGTTTCTGTAGTTGTTGTTGGCATCGTATTCGAATAACATATTTGCTTGTAGTGGTTTATTCTGGGTTGTACCGTGGTTGATCAGCTTGTCCTGACGTTTCCCCGATCATGCTGTCAGCTTCTTATGAAAGTTTCCAAAGACTGTCTTTGAAAACCTTCTGAAGAATCTGACAACATGATCAGCAAAACGGCAATATAAGTTGAGCAACCGTGGAAAGACCCGGAATAAACCGCTGCATAAAATCCTTGAAAATAAATATTTGCTTAGTTTCACATTTTAATTACTCTTTTCAACGATTACAATGAAAACGTTAATAAAAAGTGAAGTTTTAGGGGTGACAGGAACACTTTATATATGTATGGTTTCGCGACATTTTTAGAGAATTGCATAAAAAATAATTTATCTTATTAAAATGTTTACAGGTAATACTAAAAGATTTTATTTATTATTAACTTAACCCTTTAGCTGCTAAAGCTGATTTACCGGTCGTGTCCTATGTGCGCTAATAATGCAGTGATGCGTATATATACGTCTGAATCAGCCAGAGTTCATAGCGTATGTATACGGCCGTAGCAGCAAGTCGCTGAATAACCTGATTTAATGAAAATGGTCAGGAGTGGATTTGTTCACAAATAATATTCATAAATAAATTCCTTCATAAATGATAAATACACCCAATAATTAAATGCTTTATTCTATTTCGTCATAAAAGAAAACTTTATATTTTCAAAAAAAAAAAAGAAGCTAAATAACGTAATACTAAATATTGAAACTAAACAAAACATTCCAGAATTGAGAGTTATTAGAATATGCTGGTCATTTTCAAAATAATATTAATAATTTTTAACCATAACGTTCGAAACAATTAATAAAGGAAAGTGGCACATTGCATTCGGCGCACATATAACGTGTGTCTTTTGTGTGTCCCATTTTAGCACAAACAACACACCTTTTCTGAACTTCCTTTTTCTTGTCCGTTGGAGAGACTTGTGAGGGAAAATGTCGAGCTATCATCAAAGGCAGGGGATTATCGCCTTGTGAACATCTTCTTCCAGATCGGTGACTATAAATTTGGGAATGGTATTTTTCCAGGATTTTGTCTATGATCTTCATTTGGAAAGCCTGTAGGCTTATTATCGGCATTTATTACCGGCTGCAGTTTGATATAAGGCACGGGAATTAAAAATTGCGATATCCAATAAGTGGAAAATACTTTTTTGTACCATTGGACCGTTCTTCTAATGCATTCGGTACTGCTAGGCATCATATCGAAGCGATCAACAGCCCTCATGTTTTCATTGTAGTCCAGAATGCAATAATGTTTATTTTTTGCCTCCCCAGTATCCTTATCAATTTTACCAGTGCCGATAACTTCGCTATTATGCATTGTAGTCAGTACTGTGGCACTATAAACTTAACTCTAATTGCGTCTCACTGCCGAAGTTATCCACCAACACACCAAAGTAAGTACGGCTCACCTATGAGGGTGGGAGACTCTAAGCGTATTTATACGTTTGGAACAGTTGACATATAAAAAATATATATTTTTTAAATGGCTACCAACCTCCACGTCGTTCCTGATGCTAATAATGTAATGTTCATAAGTTATCAGATTTTAAATTTGCTCTAAGCTATTTAAAACACCAGGCGTTTATAAACGTCCGAAGCGTTAAGTGATTTGCGTATATATACGTCTCGAGTAATTAAAGGGTTAAATACCCCATTTTTAATTTTACTATATAATACTTTACTTAATTCTAATATTATTACACACAGTCTATATATTAAGTGAAGGACTGTTTCTCCAATCAACGGCGAAAAATAAATAACAGTAATTCCAATAGACCTCACATTATTTTATACACATTATTGAATACAAATATATACTAACGAGTATATATTTTATTTGATATAAATAAATTATAGCATTACAATAAATAGTAGCATAATGTCGCTGTTAATTTGTTTTGTTATATTTATTTATATGTCAGGTATTATAGAAATGTAAATACATTTTAACAGTATAAATTAAGAAATCAAATAACAGAAAATTATATTTTCCTTATAATTACGTTTAATGGAAAATTGAAAATATATTTAACATTTCAGGTATTATGGGGCGCCTTGCATGAAGTACAACTGAAGAATGCCGTGGTAGATCTTCCAGCAGGTCTGGACAGTAAAATGTCCGAAGGAGGATCCAACTTCAGCGTTGGACAAAGACAGCTGGTCTGTCTTGCTAGAGCGATTATTCGAAATAATAAAATATTAGTACTGGACGAAGCCACTGCCAATATAGATCCATATACCGACGCACTTATTCAAACAACTATTAGAAGAAAATTCGCTGACTGCACAGTATTAACTATAGCTCATAGACTACATACAATAATGGACTCGGATAAAGTTCTCGTCATGGACACTGGTCAAGTAGCAGAATTTGGACATCCCCATGTTCTCCTACAAGACCCGGGCGGTGTGTTTTATGGACTAGTAATGGAAACAGGGAAAGCAATGGCGGATAACTTAGCAGCTATAGCTAAACAGAATTATGATAGTTTAAATAAGTAAACAGTAATTTTCGTTTATCAATGTATAGCCAATTATTTATTTCAATATCATAAATATAGTATTTATGTTAGTAAGTTTATTCCTAGTTATAAAGCCAGCGAAAAAATGTATGTCAATGAGAAATGCAGACAATTTATATTATGTGGTTAATTTATTTTATAATACTCTCAGTAACTGTCATTTATTTGTCAACTAGACTACTTAATGTTGATAAATACAGCAGATAGCAGAGCTATTCTAGCTCCTTAAAACATGAACTACTAGTGACTTGAATATAAAATCCACATGTATTTTAAAAACATTTTTCTTAAAAAATGTGGTTTTTGTTTTGATGTGTATATTAATATTGTGTATATCTTGACCAAGACAATACACTGCTATAAATAGTAACAATACATGTAAATCTAAATTATCTGTTATTGCCTGTAATCGTGTGTTTATATTGTCCAGTAATCAAATGGTTCTTTTAACATGAAGCTGGCCTGGTGGGCATACTTTAATTTTTATGTATAGTATAGATAGATATAGATATATAGATATTTAAAAGATATAGAGATAGTATAGATATTTAAAAGAAAAAGTGTACGTCAATAAGCCAAGAACAAGTCAAGAGCTAAAGGATGAGATAATTCGGCACATTAACGACATTGAACCTCAATTATGTCTCAGAGTCATTGAAAATATGGACCATCGGATAGAGGTGGCGAGCATTTGGCCGATATTTTGTTTCACACATAATTGTCATAGATCCTTCTATCATAATAAAAAATATTAAGATAATTCTCTGAAAAATTTTTGTTTTATTTACAATTAACATCGTGCATTTTGGTTGGACCACCCTTTATATACCAACAATGCGTACAGCATGACAAAGGATGACATAATTTTAGCCACTTCTATCAATAATACGTTGTCATTCATTCATGTAGCAGCTGTGGAACAAAGTACTCAATTTTATAGTCTGCGTTAGGGACCTGATTTGGATATCTATCGTGTTCTTAAACTTCAGGTATATCTTAAAAGTCGGAATTTTTCATAGCGATTGTCATGCTATTTAAGTGCATATTAATAATTGACATTTTGTGTGTGTCTGTCGTTGTCGTCGGCATTTATTCTTGTTAGCACGATAAATTAACTAAATTGTGTCGGATAGATCGGGTATTGATTGACTGATCGGGGACTGATCGGCGACGTCCCCCAGATGACACCTATTGATCTTGAGGTGGATAGGATACACCCCACCCTGTCCATAGGTCATAAGAAAGCATGCTGATGAACTATTTGAGAAATTTTCTTTGTTAGCACGATAACTCAACTAAATCGTATCGGATCGATCTGGTTTTGACTGATTCTGATCGGGGACGTCCCCAGACGACACCTATTGATTTTGAGGTGGATAGAATACACTCTACTCTGTTCATGGGTTATGACAAAGTACAATGGTGGACTATTTGAGAAATTGTTTTTCTTAGCAGGATCACTCAATTAAATCGTGTCGGATCGATCGGGTTTCAACTGATTCTGATCAGAGACATCTACCAGACGACATTTATTGATTTTGAGGTTGTTATGACACACCCCACCCTATCCATGGGTCATGAGAAAGCACGAAGGTGGATTATTTGAGAAAAATTGAAAAAAAAACTGTCGCATAAAACACATATTCTGCATTTATGTATTGGTTTATTTTTTCTCGTCCACTCAATTTTGAGATAGAGATGTTCTACGTGCGGAAAAGTCCGTTTTAAAGTTTTAAAACTGTTTATTATCAACATGCAATACATTATCCTAATTTTTAAGAAACTACGTCTTACAAGTGACGGTTTCGGGTTTATAGACACTTATATAAAATCGTGAATGAGACTTGAGTACACACCACTTCATCATATCTATTGGAATAGCAGTAATCTCATTATAAACTCGATGTTTTAGTTCCTGAATATTTTGAATGCGGCTCGTAAAAACTTCATTTTTGAGATTGAGGTAAGCTTGGATTTTAAATGTTCAATATAGGTGAGTACCTAACACAGAACACTTAGGACGTTATAAAACGGATTATCGTAACTTCTATTACCGCATGTTTTCAGGAATGCGAACTGTTTAAGCTCTTAGACGTCATTCTGGCTTCACCGGTAATCCAGTATCTCAAAAAAGTGAATTCATTTTTTTTATTGTTTTTCTAGAAGGAAATGTATCATACCGCCTTATATTAAAACAACAATGCCTAAATAATTGTTGAACCATGATCACTTATTCGTTCTTGCTTGGATGACAAGAGCGCTATGTTCGCCTGTCCACTGATTCATTTTTGTTGAATGATAAATGTCATAGCATAAGCTGACCAATGTATGAAATAAATGACTAAAAACATTGACAACTACTACTCGTATATTTACGGCATTCTGAAAAATGTCACGTCATTCTGGCGAATCTAATATATATCTACAGAGAGAGTTTAGTAAACAATCTCTTGGAAGGTAATTTTTTACTTAATAAATTACGTAATATTTTTAGTAATAGGAATTCATCAAATAGAAATTTTGATGATGATCGGTTCCATGTAGAAGTCAAATCAAAATTTCTAACATTAATAATTAGCAGTACCTTGATTTCTCCAATATCTCACAAGGTAAAGCGTTTTTAGAGTTTAGCTAATATGGGTATATTAATACATATAAAACTAAACTCTCGTTAAATATCCAGTACCAAATTGCCATATAATTTACACGGGAACAGATAAGAGAAGGTTGAAATCGTGGTTCATTTCTGCGTTCATTTCTATGAATAAATAATAAACAAGTTGGGCGTATATTAGGCATTTTGTTCAATTACTTTTAAAAGTAAATCAACCTTCACTTTGAAAGAGAGAGTAAACCGGTAAAATTACAGATATTAATCAACGGATAACACTCATTGGATGTCTGAGATACCATTGGATTGAAGATTCAATACTGGATGCTCAGAACATTACTGTTTGGGCAGGTATCACCAGTAAGAATATTATTAGTCCAACGTTTATTGACAGAAATAGACAGTTGAAAAATGTTTAATTCATTAAAGATGAAGTTGTTCCTGTCCTTTAAAAGTTGCTAGATGTACTAGATGCGACCATTGAGTAAACCTGCTTGGTCTTAAGAATATAACTTACTAATATACTTTATTTGAAAGTTTATAACTTTCAAATAAAGTAAAGTAAATAATCAATCATATACACCGCAAATAAGGGGAATTAAATAAGACAATAATTAGTGCCAAGTAAAACAAAAATATATATCTTGCTACTATAACAACGAGTTGAAATTTAAAATTGTCGAGGGCCGGCATTCCCATTATTAATATTTTATGTCACCGACTTCAAAATTATATTAATCAATTAATAGTAATTACATAATAAACAATAATTTCTTAATTACATTAAACGGAACAACAAATAAGCATTAAATTGCTGTAGAAATCATTTAGTTCTTGCTTTTTAGTTAAGTTACTTTTTTTCGGTTAAAAATATTTTGTATTGCTTCCTGTATCCAGTTTTGACAATGTACCTCTTAAATTCATCGAACTGCTTTATCTCTAAAATAACACTGAAAATAGTTTCATTCTATAAATAGTTTCCGCCCTGTATGAAAGCTCGTTTAAGCTCTGGGCTATAAACACATAAGAAAATATAGTACATAGTATTGAAGAGACATACATGAAACAGTTTATAATCTCATCACGATATAATGACTATGCAAATACAAAAAATAAGCATTTTGTCTGATAAAAGGTTCGATAAAATTGTACATGTACATAAATATATTGCTAAAATATTATGAAACCAGACGACGCGAAGCACCGCTGCGGGAAAGTGATTTGTTTTAATAGGTATTTATTTGCGATGTGATGTAAAGTGTAAATCATTGTTAATTACAGCTGTGATATAGGTAACCTCGTTAGTGTTAAAATAAATTATAAAATAGTTCATTCACATATTAAGTAATCATGTATCAATCATTGGAACCTGAGTTTTAAGGTAGCCACATAGTCAAAACATAAACATAGCCAAAGGACATGTTCAGTGAACACCATCAATAATTGTTATATAGAGATATCAAAAAAGTCTGAAAAAGGTGCCCCTAAAATGGAAAATATCTGTTTTAGCGTATATCAGTATATTGAAATAACTGTTTCAAAATTTGTCAAGTTACGTATCTAGTTGACTTAAGCAATTCTATAGAATGTTTTAGTTCTAACTTGTTACTAATTTTAAAGATTAAATAGGTCAATTAACTACAAGTACAAGTAGTCAATCATAAGTTTGAAAATTAAATTAAATGTTCATTTACATTTCATTATATTTCATCATGTTACGACAATGTTTTGTAATAAAAATATTATTCTTGCAATAAACTCATGGAAGAAATCTGTAGTGTCTTGTACCGTATGTGGTGTATCGTTTTACTAAAAACGAATATGCTGGTTTTGTAAATAAAAATAGATAGCCACTAATTAAATTATTAATAAACTATTGGCAGTGGTGAGCCTCATATGATAGCATCTTATATTGACGCACATTCAAAATTTGTTTAAAACTCTGACATGTTCGAGAAAGAAAGTATTTTTCATTTTTTCTTTTTGGAGATACGTTTAAAAGGTATTGCAGACTCCTGTCCCAGCATTGACGAACGTCATTAACAACTTATTTCTACACGAATGGTTGGCCTACCAGGCTATACCTATTTTGAATGAGTTACAGAGTCATTTTAGCGAAACACAATTTTAAAGATACGTATACATAAAAATTCTTTGGTATTAGGTACTACTAAGTCTAAGTAGTGATCTCAAAATTCCCAGTATTCCCAAATTCGATTAAATAACACACCAAGTACGAAGTAACTTACATACTTATCTGATAACGTTTGAATTTCTATAATCGAAAATCTCATTATGTAGTGTATATTTGAGAGTAAAATTCACTCGAAAGTATGACATCTTAATTGATTATATATGTTGCTTTATCTTCAAAATTAGATAAACTTTATTAATTACCAAAATCAATTTTATAAAAAATAATAAAATACAAAAATGGACAATACAAAATAGCACACTATGATTTTTTACTTGATATTGGATAATAATGTAATGATTAACTATGTCATCATTTATTTCTTATTATACTCTCTGATCAAATACGTAGAGTTATATAGTGTTATTCAGCATTTAATAAAAAATAGGCTTGGTATGAAAATATTATTGTGAAAATGTAAACAAACAGTGAAGAAAAGCGACAAAAAACAAAACTACTATTTCTGATGTAGAGGTACATGACATTAATGTGAAAACTATATCTTAATATTCGGTGGAGTTTAATTAAATGCCTATAAATGGAACATAATTAATTTTATAATAAATATTATTATGGTAGACTTCTCATGCACAATGTAGTTATCAACGTGCTGGACTTTCATTTACAGGCAACCGCCTATGACCGAATGTACTAACGAAGTATACCTTGCGTTTCATAAGGAATAATATAAATAAATCTATTTTTGGTTATTACCTGCTGTTGGTGGAATAGATGCGAAAATTATAACTGTTTTGAGATTTTTTTTCCCAAATGATACCAGTAAGAATGATTCTATACCACTTCTATATCTATCTAATTTCTAATTGTATGCAAGGTACAAAACTACATTATACATTAGGTTTATTATAAAATTATAGTTCACTTCCTAGATTTGTTTGTTTTAATATAATAACATTTAAAATGTAAGTAAAATCACATTTACTGCGGTGTCAAATTTAACTTGGAGTATTTCGTGTTTATATGTTGGTTTAATCCTGTTCTTCTCTTTTGAGGTTCACTGGCCATAAGTAGTGAGTATATGTATCTTCTTTTAAAAATATTATAATGATTATAAATTATAAGATATATATTCGAAACTATAAAAAAGGAACATTATTCTATATATTCATAACCGTCAACTATAATGGTTGTAAATACACAGAAATTAATTCAAAACATCATAACAATAGTTTAAATTATAAGTAATTTAATAGTGGGAATCCAACAGAAGCTTGATATACCAGCATTCCTAATTCTCTTTGCTTTTTACTGGAATATACATAATTTAATAACATTTCATGTTTATAATATAATTCTGTGGACATTGAAATCGCTGAGAATGTCGATAATACTATACAAATTTATAGTTTCTTGAAATAATTTAGCAGATATAATTCTATAAATTATTAATACAGAATGAGATTATTTAATATTGAACGAAAAAAGTGTCATGGTCTTCATCAGAAAACTTTTTGACCAAATAATGCAACTATAGAAAAGCGCCAATTTAATTTTTGTAATCTACGAGTATGACCCGTCTTTAGAGGGAAAGAAATCTTTCGCGACGAGCCCACGATAATAATTCCCTTACCGTAAACCTGGATTACTTTGCCCCTTCAGGGGTTACTTTGCCCCACACTCACACAAATGTAAGTTAATGTAATTTAATTGATTCACATAGTAAATATACATTGATAACCCAAAATATCCATCGCTGTAATAAAGGTTACCCATCATACAATGTTCACGTTGATATGCTGCATTGCTCGTATTTTTAGGATCGTCATAATAGCGCTATATAATTGTATACAGAAATCCACGTGTTATTTGTTGTGTTAAAATTTGGTGCCTGTAGAAGTTTTTGTTCTTGATTTACAAGAAAGTATTTGCACATTAGTTTTGTACTATTAGGATAGCTGTTTTGCACTAAACATTCGTTTCAATAATTCATTAGAATCAGAAAAAAAATTATTTCTTCTTATAACCTACTTTATACACTTTTGGGGATACTTTTTTCCAGAGTTTCTTCCCCCATATGTCGTTTACCGAACTGCCAAAATGTGGACTACTTGGACAGAAAGAGGACCGAAAGGATGTCGATATAATTCTAGCAGCTCTGAATGGTTTGATTCGGCAATTATTACAGATTGGCTTGCAAGCCAATTTTTATACGAAGAAGATATATATCCTGGGGAAATAGTGAGCTTTAATGATAATGAGGTCACAATTAACTCCATAATAAAGTTTTTAAAATTGTGGAAATGGTCTACAAAGCGCGACGAAATGTCCTACTGTTGGTTCGACGACGTGCCGGATGCCATTAAGTCATCTAAACAAGTGTGGAAACGAGGATTGCTTGCAGTTCCTGAACTGGACAACTCTTTTTATTTTTCCGCACTCCACTATAAGCGGAAAAGTAATGTAATCGTGTAAAGAAAAAGTGAAAAAAAATTTTTTTTGGGTTTATTTTTCGTTTTTCGGCCTAAAAAGAAAACAAAAATGGTTTTTAAATTTTTTTTGCTGTGTGTGTGTCGTCGTTGTCGTCGGCATTTATTCTTGTTAGCACGATAACTCAACTAAATCCTGTCGGATCGATCGGGTTTTAACTGATTCTAATCGGGGACGTCTCACAGACGACACCTATTGATTTTGAGGTAGATAACACACATCACCCCCTCCCTTGCGTCTATTTGAGAAATTTTGTGTGTTAGCATGATAACTCAACTAAATCGTCTCGGGCCGATCGGGTTTTGACTAATTCTGATCGGAGACGTCTCCCAGACGACACCTATTGATTTTGAGGTGGATAGGACACACCCCACCCTGTCCATGGGTCATGAGAAAGCACGACGATGGACTATTTGAGAATTTTTTTTTGGTAACACGATAACTCAACTAAGTCATGTCGGATCGATCGGATTTTGACTGATTCGGATCGAGGATGTCTTCCAGATGACACCTATTGATGGACTATTAATGGTCTATATGGCACAATGGTGGACTATTTAAGAAATTTGTTTGTTAGCACGATCACTCAATTAAATCGTGTCGGATCGATCAAGTTTCGAATGATTCTGGGTAGGGACGTCCACCAGATGGCATCTATTGATTTTGAGGTGGATAGGACACACACCACCCTGTTGATGGGTCATGAGAAAGCACGAGGGTGAACTATTTGAAAAAAGTAAAACTGTCGCATGAAACACATATTCTGCATTTATGTGTTTGTTTATTTTTTCTTGGCCACTCAATTTCTAGATAGAGATGTTCTACGTGCGGAAAAGTCCGTTTTAAGATTTTAAAGCTGTTTATTTTTTAATATATTTCAGTTCCGTTATATTTTTGTATTTTTAGAAACCTCTATTTTTATTTTTTTTTCATTTTAGAATGTAGTTTTTTTGTTTCTTTTTTTATTATAGATACAAAAATTTAAATTACTGGAATTTATTTTTTACAGTTTCCAACGTTGGAAAATCTTTATCACGTAGCATTACCTACTTTACTCCATATATCATAACTCGTATTTTACAATGGATTTTAGAAACTTGCGCAAAGTAATCCCTGTCCATTGATAGAGTTTGTTCCACTTTTCAGCAAAAAAGTAGTACATGTATTGACTGTTTTTTGATTAAATACTATTGCAATGGTACTAAAGGTCTTATTCATGTTTTTGTTTGTAAAAAAGAAGACTCTTATCTACCTTCTATTAATTTTTGTTTCAACCATTCTTAAAATTTCCGTAAAAAAATGGAGCAAAGTAACTCCAGTTTATGGTATATTTCTCATGCAATGGAATAATAAAAGTAAATTGTGTTATCAAATTTAACTTATTTGTCAGCATAATCTGATTGTAAATAACATAGTTATGGAATTTCTGTATTTTCCAATGATAAAATGTTTACCACTATTGATGTTGATTTCTTGAAGCAGCATGTGGATTCAAAAGGAAGAAGCCCTGAGGAAATTCAAATTATATTATGGAGTCCATCACTCCATATTTGTGGATACTAAAATCGAAATTTAGCCCTATCAAATGCTATATTAAATTTTGCCTTAGACCTTCCCCAACTACATAAAAATAGACTTAAAATAAACATTTTCACCAATTGAAATTATCCACAAAACGGAATTATAATATTTTTTATGATATGATAATCCCCATGAAGAATTCCTTTATTTCTTTTATTTTACCTATATGTATTAACAATAATTTGTTGATTTGCTGATTATAAGTAGAATTAAAGTTACCATTTATTTCTACAAAGTGTTTTCCTAATACTGACCTTAGTTTAATTACTTAACTTACTTAATTTAATGAAAAAAACTGCGTATCTCCAAATTATTGACCAAACTCTAGTAAGAAAAATACGTAACTCTTTATTTTTTGTTAAAATAACTCAATATACAAAAATTCAAAGTGTACTCTAATAATTTAGATTATTTTTGGTGGTAACTACAAACTATAATCAAATTTATTGATTGTTCCTATTGCAATACAGAAAAAAACAGTTTTTAGAGTTTTCTGAAATGTTTTAAGAATCGGACGTACGCATTTTATGAATTAAGCCGACGATAGCTCAGGAATAATCAATATATCGGAAATCCATTTAATAAAATTGCAAAGAGTTTATCTTATCTAACATTTTCCGATTTACTACAATGTAGTAACAATTATCTAATCTATATTAACTAAACGGCCGTTTTCGTGTGTGTGTCACGAAATTATTAGGTCGATGTGCGAAATGCTTTTCGTTCGAATTTCGGCATTTTGACAAAATCGCAAACAACGTGGTAACCTTTTTTTTATCCGAAGCCTCTAGGGGGTGCTTCGGGGGTGCCTTCGAGCAAGGGGGCGGCGATCTGCTTACTCGTCAGATAATTATTACTACACTGACTAGACCAGTCAGTGTAGACTAAATATCACTGACTAGAAAATGTAGCAACTTGAATGCAGTTAATTGTATGGTAACATGTAATACTAAAATATAATACAATTCATGAGCAACGCTTATATATTTATTGCTTCATTAGTCACATTTATTATTTCAAGTGCGGTTGATAGGACATGTTCTTGCTGTTTCATGTGGTATCATCTTCAGGGGATCATGGGACTGCGATTTGTTCGCTATTTATCGATATAAAGAAGAATATAAAGTAAAGTCGTTAGTATTTAAAGACATTTTTTTATATGGATATAGAAATTTCTTATCCATAAAATTATTTTAAGATCAATGATTATCCTGCTATGTCAAGAACAACAAGTTCTTTACATGATTAACAGCAAACACTATGTATAGTAGAAAATTTTAGTAATATAATGAAACACAATTTATAACCATAAAATTACAACACATAATATACTAAAAGAAGGCGTAATCTAGAACAAAACATATTTATGACAATTATAACACTACTTAATTTACTTGATGCTACAAGATGAAAATTGTATTGACCAGTTTAGTTCAAATAATTAAGCCATAGATATACTATTATTTTGTAGATGGTTTTAAAAGTTGATCTTTTTGTTTCTATTTCAGTTTATGATGAAGTTATAGTAAAACTAAATAATGGACGAATCCAAGTATGCAGAAGCAAATCGTGTCAAAAAGAAGCATCCCGTGTCAAGAGCAAACTTTATCTCACAATTATTTTTTTGGTAAGTGTTCAATTTCTTTTTATCGAAGTTTGTAAGTATTCTTCTTCAGCTATATGTAACAACACATCCCCTTAGAAAGGTTTAGAAGATATTGCCTATAATATAGTAAATCTCATAAAGTATGGAAATAGTGGAGAAATCCTTGGCGTAGAAGAAATTATTTGGATAAACAAGGGGATTATCCAAGGCTATTTAAAGGATTAAACATCATCAGATTTAGGAAAACCATATCTTTTACATCCCTAAAAGTCAATTACATTATGAGAAATATATTTCTATTAACACTTGCCAAAGATTGGCAGATGCAGGAAGAGGGTTTCAAATATACAGTTTCAAATATTTTTCGCAGCATCGTAGGAAATTGGTTTTATGAAGAATATCTTCATTAATTCTGCCAACGGAGAGATACTTCTCTTTGCTGTTGCTCCTCATCATTTGAAATGTCATTATTTTATTCTATGCATGTAAACATCGTCAACTTGACATGCTTCAAATTTCAAATAATTATTGGTTTCATTCGTTCTTGAAGTAAGAAAATACATTTTTGGAAATAAAGAATATATACAGTTCCTTGTTGCCTTGTTGTTGAAAATGTATTTTCTTTCGGTCTTAACACCTAAAGTGCCGTGGGGGACTAATGCTGTCCCTCATTCTGCATAATTTTTCAGACTAGCTGCAGCCGCGGTGGACAAACCCTGTCCCCCAGTCCAATTTTCACTTATGGCCACGTCAGCCAGCGTATGTTCGACAAATCCTATTAAAACCTATGTATATGGCTAGAAGATGTATTAGACAATATTATGTTGTATTTTAGTATCGGCCTGTAGAAAGTTTGTCAGACGCGTGCTTATCAAAAAAACAAGACAGACAGTAATATTTAGAGCATTTTTCACAGAATAGTTTTGTTTTGCGTGTTTTATTTTTGGCAATTTTTCTACCCGAAACTTTGGAAATTTGCTCATAGCAAGAAGAACACGATCGTCTATTTTCGGTGTCTACTAGTATATGATTGTTTTAGCTGCTTTGTTCATTAGTGGCTACTAGCTTATCAAGTTTTGTAAGGCCTGAAACACAAAAAAAAGTAAAACTATCGATCAAAATGTCTTCCGTATTGTTTAACCTTTTATCACTTCCTCACGAAATTGAGTTATACTCATTCTTTCATTTGTTACTCTTTGATGCAACAAATATGAGTTCACTATAGCAGCTCCAATTACAAGTTCAATTGCGAGCTTTCTATACCATTTGACACCTCGCCGCAATGATGAATTGTATGACTTCATTTGATCTAAATAAATAAAATTATTATTATGAAAATAAAAGGAAATAGTGTGTAAAGACCTACCTGAGATGTCGATATACGCCTTGTGCTTATTATATTCTATCACAGTTTTTGGCTTCAGAATATCACCCGTTCTCTTTCTAACTGTAACCATTTCTGGTACATGTTTTGTATTAAGCATTAGGACGTTCCTCTTATCCTTCCATTTTACTACAAAAATGCCTGTGTTACTTTCCTCTGCTATAGTTTGTCCCCGTTTCAATTTCTCTTGCAAAACATTCTTAGGATTGAATTTCCTATTGCTGCGAAGGGTTCCAATAATGTAAGTATTGGTTTCAAGTAACTTATGTGCCAGCTCAACGGACGTGTAGTAATTATCAACTACTATTGTTCGTCCACTATTTAGTAAATTTTTCGTCAAATTCAGAACCACCTGAGATGGAACTGTATGTTCTTCTGCAGGATCTCTCTCTTGGCCACAGTAAACTTTGAAATCATATAAGTACCCACCTTCAAGGCATAATTTAAAAAGTTTGATGCCGAATTTGAATCTTTTGTTTGATATATATTGCTTAAATTTAAGCCTACCCTTGAAAGGTACAAGTGTCTCATCTATACAGATAAATTCACCAGGAATAATTGGAGCTTGAAACGATTGTTGAAGTTTTGTCAGTAATTGGGAAATTTTGTACAATCTGTCATCAATATTAGCATTTTCATTATTAGCAAAATGCCACGTCTTTAGTAATATTTCAAAACGATTCCTTGATAAAACATTTTTCAGCGAGTTTTCATATAAACATTTTTTCGACCAATAGTCACTGATTGATGGAAGTTGCAGTAATCCCATCCACATAAAGCAGCCAATAAATGATTCCATTTCTTCTTGAGTAGTATCTTTCCAGTTCTGAATTCGGGATCGTTTTGAAGTAGTTCTTTTATTTTTCTCTTGCTGAGCATAAACATTCGTTTCGTTGACGAAGAGTTGAAATATTTCGTCAGTGATCATCATTTTATAAAAATCGTAGGGAGTTTTTTGATAAAGGTCATAAATATGTGAATGAATTCCTGAATTATTCAGAGTTAATGAAATGTTTTTCAAGTAGTTTCCAGTTACTGGTCCCCACATCAAATTTGTTTCTATGTGTTGTTCCGAAAAATTCGTCTCTTCATCATTATAGTCGATATTTTGAGCAATTACTGACTCAATAATGTCATCAATATTATTTAAAGTACTACTTTTTGGAGTTTTATCGACATTTTCTATACTAGAGGCAGATGGTCGAGGTTCTTGAATTTGTTGTGTATTGAGACTGGGGTTAATAGACGTTGTTGAAGTGTCAAATTTTATGAATTTTTTAACCGTCAGCAATTCTTTATTTTTGAAATATTTTGTTTTTTTTTTTGCGTAACGGGATCATCCGAATCAGAACTATCTGAAGGTTCATACTCGCTGACTACTGGTGAAACATCAGATTCATCTGCGGACAAAACTTCATTCCATAAAGCAATAAATCTGTCTTGCTCCTTTTCATAATCACTCATTTTCACAACACACAGACACCAAATAACTCACAATGACTAAAACACCAGCTTACTCTATCCTAATTCGGTACAAACTGCAAGTATCAACAGGAAATTGCGTCAACTTCGCATGTCCCCCGCGGCCAGATTGAAAATCACATTAGCTGTGGCCGTGAGGGACAAACGTTGTCTGACAGAAAAAAGATTGTTATTTGACACTATAATTGAAGAAAATAAAACGTTGAAGTGATCTTTGAATATACCATGCAATGAGAAAAGAAAATATAGAAAAAAATTATGTGGTCATTATAAACGTCTCACCTAGATTTCCATTGCGGCAGTCTAGGTGTTAATATCGGCCAACGCTTCATTAATCTACTGTCCTTAACTAACTATGCGGTAAGAAAGTCACTTGTTTATCCAGAATTAGATTAGGTGTGTGACAAATATTTAAAATTTCTATATTTCATCGAAAATTGACCCATAAATGGTTTCCATGTAGATTCATTTCATCACTTTCTTAGAACAGATTACTAAAGCTCCTTTTGTTCATTAGAATCCTTCCGTTACGATTACAAAAATACTTTGAGAAACTTTTTCACACCCCGAAATCTGATATTTTATCCAGATATAATGGTTTGGTAATATTATAGGTTCTATGTAAGTGGTTTACATTTGATTTACCGGAATCATTCTCATATTGCAGCAATTAATAGTAGTAACTAATTTTATTTGTGAGTATATTTAGCAAAATACTTTTGCTAATTCATTTACTTTGAAACAGATATGTTGACGTACAAAATTGCAGCATATATGTTGGTTACTCAATTATGGAAACAGAACATCAAGTAGTTGCTTCTTTGTGATCACTAGTAATAAAATAACAACAATTACAAGTTTAGAAACAGAAATCGACTTCTAAAGTTTCAAGCTACGAAGTCTATATTTAAAAATGAAAGTAAGCAGATTCATGCTTAAGCAGAGGTACTAAACTCTATTCGTTGATATTCGAATTTAAGAATACAATATTAGGCCCAGATTTCCACGCCAATTAGAGTACAAATGGTATTGTCACATGACTCTTCAGAAGTTTCTATAATCTAAGTTATCGAAGTGCTCGACTTTCATTGTTGACACTGAACTCGATGTCAACCATATTTTCAAGCGTTAATTGTATACTGCTTAAAGATGTATAATTTTTTGGTTTGTAGTAGACAACGTTAGATGTTCACATTTATTGTAGCTCTATTCAAAACAGTTTTAAAATTAGGCGATGATGATGTTAACGTTATGGTGATGTTGACGTAGTCTTATAAATAATAATAATATAAGAATAAACATTGATGAATTTAAAATTTTTGAATTTTTTTAGAATACTTGTTTTGATGTAATAAACGAATTTAAGCCATTCAAAATAATAAACCACTGAAGCGACAACAATGCGCTAAAATATAAACTAATGAGAAAACAGTTTTTTACATTCTACGTAAAAAAATTGTCTTAAAAGTTAAAAGGAAATAATTCAATAAATCGAAACTGTGTTTTCTTCCGTTCTCACCTCTCATTTCTTAACAAAAAAATCTTAAAAAAAGACATGGCTTGTCTCGGAACACATTTGTATTATTAATTAATTTGTTTTTCAGTTGGTTCTTACCATTCTTTGTAAAAGGCCTCAAGCGTGATCTCACCGAAGATGATATGTACGCGCCTCTTAAATCTCATGACTCTCAAAGACTAGGAGATAAGTTACAAGCTGCATGGAATTACCAGTTGGCAAATAAAAAGGACCCGTCTTTATTAATAGCAATTGCGAAAGTATTTCATATGGAGTTAATTCTATATGGCATCTTCAACTTATTTTTAGAACTAGTAGTAAGGTATTTATTAAATTTATTAATTTGTCAAAGTTAATTTGTTTAACAAAGTTTAACTTGAATTTAACATTAAAAATCGTTTAATAAAGGGCAGGTTTAATCAAGAGACCCCGCCACAAGTAGGATTCGACATTTGTCTCGGATGGAATCCAAACGATAGACAGCTGTTTCGAACTTATTAGTTTTCACCAGATCCGTACACGGTACACCGATTCAGGACAAATACCGAAACAAATCCGTGAGGTTTTCATCTAACTAATAAGATATATGTCTATAACTTACAAGTCGGGAATCGAGAAAGGAATCACCAAACCGCAAAGCGGTTATCAAGTGGTTCCCGAATAGCAAGGCTATTACATAATCACTGTAGGAAATAACTACTCCTCGGGCTAAAGCCTCGCCAGGCATTGAATTATACCTAACGGCGATCCTCGACCCCTTTCTGGTGTTTCAGGCACGACCAGGCCTTTTTTGAAAAGAAACCTCGCCACGGGTAAGATTCGACATTTATTCCGGATGGAATCCGAATGACAGACAGATGTTTCGAACTTATCAGTTCTCATCAGTACCGTACACGGTACGCCGATCCAGGACAAATGCCGAAACAAATCCGTGGGGTTTTCATCTTCCTGGTCGTGCAAAAACACGAGAAAGGGGTCCAGGATCGCTGTTAGGTATAATTCAATGCCTGGCGGGGCTTTAGCCCGAGGAGTAGTTGTTCTCTACAGCGATTATGCAATAGCCTTGCTATTCGGGAACCACTTGATAATCACTTTGCGGTTTGGTGGTTCCTTTCTCGATTTCCGATTTGTAAGTTACAAAGGCAGGTAACTCAAATCTCCGTGAGTTTTCAAATGAAAGATGATGAATTTTCCATTCTTTATATATAGGTATATCTTCCATCTTTAAATGTGTACTGCTATTGTTCAATTTCTATGTAATATAACTCTTCAGAATAAACTTTATAATACGATTATATAAATCGTAGTGTTAATATTAGTTATAAATTTCGTTGAGCTTTCCTTATCGATCTTCTAGTTTTGCAAATATTCATGAACAAGCAATACATGTTGCCATTATTAGTAAAGTTGCATACTTCATATAAAAATAAGAGTTATAATAATTTGTCTATTATGTAATATTATATACTTTAAACATTAAAAGTCCAGACTTGCTCCACTAAACCTCTCCAGCATTGCGTATGTCTCTGTAATAGTAATTTCTGCAAGTGATATCGTGTGTGGTGGAAGGTACTAAGTCTTTAGCATCGAATCATAAAACTAAGAACTTTAATTTTTGAAATAAAAAAACACTGCTTCTAACTGTTTTCCCCATCGTGTAAGAAAGAACCTGAAGGATACGTTGTGGGATATCGGCACACTGTTTATGAAATTGATGTGAAAAACTGCTCCGGTATGGGTATTTAAATTCAGCTTATACTTTTGAATAATTTCTGTTATAAGAAAATTATAACACATGAAGTATACACGTAATATAAATTAAATTAGAGCACAGTTTTGAGGCAACATCCCGTAGAAAGCACAACTGCGACGTAACACTTAATGCATGTTAAAATTCTTGTAATACTGTTAATAGCAGGTGGTGAAATCGCTTAGTTTATTTAGCATAGGTAAAATATGTTTTAGGCTCAGCCAGCCCTTGTTGGTATTAAAACTTCTCGAATTTTATGAGCCCAACCAGACGAGTGTATCCAAGAACGATGCCTACTTATATGCCGGCCTTATAGTTTTAGCAACCCTAGGAAGTGTCTTGTGTATGCACAACTATCAATTTCGAGTTATGCAGTTAGGAATGAAGGTTAGAGTGGCCGTTTGTTCCCTGATTTATCGTAAAGCTCTAAAGCTGAGCAAAACCGCCCTCGCGGAAACTACTATTGGGCAGATGGTTAATTTATTATCGAACGACGTAGGAAGATTCGACTTCGCTGCCCAACATATTCACAACTTGTGGATAGCACCAGTAGAAACAGTAATTGTTATGATTCTAGTTTACGTTTATATAGGACCTACTGGATTAGTTGGAGTATGTTTTTTATTACTGTTTATTCCCTTCCAGAGTAAGTATTTCAATTCAAGATATATATATATATATATATATATATATATATATATATATATATATATATATATATATATATATATATATATATATATATAAAATTACGTTTCGTGTAACAACCAAACGGTTTTTAAAAAGTATTTACAATTTACAGGACCTCGTAATACGCGGACTTGGCCGCGGTGGTGCCCCCTAGTTTCTACCATTAAAGTTGCAGCAAAATGATATGGATAGTTATATAATATAATCTATTGATTTTTCTCATACTTTGTTTAATACATGCGATAGCGTTTTAAAAAGATCTTATCATATTCTTCTAAATATACTCGATATAATTAGGTATAAAAACATATTCTTACTTACTTACCTATATTCTTACTCACTAATCTATTGTCACTAAGATCTCAGGTGATCTTCTTAATCATTTTTCACTATGCGAAAACCAATTATTCATATTATTCCCAATATGTTTTTTTTTCTATAAGGTGATATGATATTAAAAATACAGGTTTTATAAATATTTATGATCGTTCATTCATTTCAGTGTATATGGGTAAAAAAATTTCTCAATTCCGATTAAGGACAGCAATACGCACAGACGAAAGGGTCCGTTTAATGAGTGAGATAATCTCCGGAATTCAAGTTATTAAAATGTACACATGGGAAAAACCTTTTGCTAAATTAGTAGAACTATCAAGAAGGTAAATTTTGGAAACACTTAACAAATGGTTTATAAAAACTCAAAACAATATTTTAGGAAGGAAATTCAACAAATTCGTGCCACATCTATAATCAGGGCCATACTGATGTCTTGTAACTTGTTGCTGAACAGAGCGGCAATATATTTATGTATAAGTACCTATGTGCTGACAGGAAATACTATTAGTGCGTCATATGCATACACAATATCGTCATTCTACGAAATTTTAAGAACGACTGTGATTATGTTCTTCCCTATAGCCATCACTCAATTTGCAGAAAGCACCGTGTCGATCAAAAGGATACAAAAGTTTTTGTTATGCGATGAATTAAATTTGAAGAATAAAATATCTGAGTCACTAAGTGAAAATTCTAAAAATGATATAAAAAATGGCACATTACCGATTGGCTACCACAAGAAAGAACCAGTTGGAATTCACTTGAAAAATGCTTCAGCGAAATGGATGCTATCCTTACTTGACAATACCTTACATAACATTACATTCGATGTCAATCCTAATCAGTTAGTGGCTGTCGTGGGACCTGTAGGAGGTGGTAAAAGTACTCTACTCCATGTGATTTTAAAAGAATTGCCTCCGATGGAAGGTTCTGTGCAAGTAGATGGTACCATATCCTATGCATCTCAAGAACCCTGGCTCTTTGGAGGTACTATTAGACAAAACATTATATTTGGTCAACCCTTTGACCTAAATAAATATGATGAGGTTGTAAGGGTATGCGCATTGCAAAGAGATTTTACACTTTTTCCCTATGGCGATCGCACACTTGTTGGTGCCAGAGGTGTGACTCTTAGTGGTGGTCAAAGAGCTCGTATTAATTTAGCAAGGGCGGTGTATAAAGATGCAGAAATATATTTATTAGATGATCCTTTATCTGCAGTTGATACGCACGTAGGAAGGCAGTTATTCGATAATTGTATCTGCGGGTACCTACGGGAAAAGTGCGTAGTTTTGGTAACACATCAGTTACAATATCTTAGAAACGTAGATACAATATATCTAATGTACGATGGCAAGATTGAAGCTTCGGGATCATATCCTGAACTCCAAGCATCTGATAGCGAGTTTACAAAACTTTTGGCAGATAGTAAAGACGAGGAGGAAGAAAAAATTGACAGGAAGTCAAAACAAATAAAAGATGGTAAAGACAGTGACACTGGAACACAGGATGCACCGATGCAAGAAAAAGAAGGAAGAGGTACTGGAACTATATCTGGGATAGTGTATAAGACATATATAAAAGCGGGAGGCAACTGGTGTAAATTTATAGCTGTAATGAGCGCCTTTATTATATCTCAAATAACGGCCAGCTCCACTGATTATTTTATTTCAATATGGTGAGTAATTTATTTTCTTATGTATGGAGACAAAATAAGGGACCAGTTTTCCACGAATATTCCAAAAATCACTAAATTGTATTAATTTTATATGAACCATAATTTACCAGATTCAGAAGAGTTACTAAAAATTAGGGAATTACAGCTCGTCAAAGATAGGAACAAGTACAGGGTGTGGCAGGGACGTATGGAAGATTTGAAAGAGGCGCCAAGCAAGGTGGGGTGAACCTAATGTTTTCGGAATAGGTAGTATATAGTGGTCACGAGATGCCATTTTAGTTGCCATGGAGCCGTGGTTTATTGAGCATCGTGTATTTGTTTACAACACTTTCATTGAAACGGGTCGTTCTGTCATTCAAACACAGAGACGATTCCGAAATCATTTTAACGTTGGCCGTCACGGTCGTGTTCCGAAGTTTGAAACGATCATGAAGTGGGTGAATAGCTTTCAAAGAACTGGATCTTTGAGACCTGGAACTGCGCGAGGAGGTGATCGAACGGTAAGGAAACCGGAAAACATTGAAAGGGTGCGTCAAGCAGTTGAAGCCAAGCCTCGTCGATTAGCCGTACGTCACGCTTGGGCTCTACGGATGTCAGACCGCTCAGTTCGCCGAATTTTACACCTCGACTTGCATTTTCATCCGTATAAGATGATGGTTGTTCAAGAATTGCAGCAAAACGACTACGGCAGACGGATGAGGTTTACAGAAGCGATGTTGCAAATCTTGACAGATGACATTGTTTTGATAATGAGTGACGAAGCCCACTTTCATTTATCAGGGGTGATTAATAAACAAAACTTCCGTTATTGGGCCTCTGAAACCCCGCAAGAGCTCCATGAACGACCTCTCCACAGCGAAAGGGTATCTGTTTGGTGTGGCATTAGTCGAAACTTCATTATTGGTCCGTACTTTTTTCGTGAAAACGGTGGGACCGTCACTGTCAACACAGATCGTTATCTACAGATGTTGCGTGATTATTTTCTGCCAGAACTGAAAAGACGACGTATCAACCTGAATACTGTATGGTTTCAACAAGATGGGGTGACTTGCCATACATCAAGAGCAACAATGGGTTTTTTAAGGAACACATTCTCTGGACGTCTGATTTCATTGTGAGAAGGTGTGGAGTGGCCCCCTCGATCACCGGACCTGTCACCATGTGATTACTTTTTATGGGGTTATCTCAAAGCACGAGTGTATATAAACAAACCACGTACACTCGAAGCCCTAAGTGAGACAATAACCCAAGAGATTCGAGCAGCTCCACGTGAAATGCTTCAGAGGAGTATGCAGAACTTCTCACAACGTCTTCAGGAGTGTTTCGACAAAAATGGACGGCACTTAACTGACGTCATTTTTCGTACCTAATCACATTTTTTTTTCTCACTCTTAACTGGTTTTGTAATGGCAACATCTGAGGTACACATTCAAAAAATAAAATTTGATTTTAGGTAAAAAATGAGTGAGTTACAGTTTTTTCAAATCTTCCATACCTCCCTGCCGAACCCTGTATTAAAATTGCAATATCGAACTGCCCATGAGCTACGCAGTAAATAGCCTGGTCTTTACTTTGTCGCATTGAGTCCTTTGCAGAGTGAATATCGATGAAAGTATAGTAAATATGAATGTACATAGAGTTCCATCCGGCCGCGTGTAAAGTGCATCCCTTTCCTTCCGAATTGCTGCCTCACTCTCCCTTCTACGCATACGCATAGAGAATTTCACATGTTTTTCCTATTCTTGGCGTAAAATCCACTACGCGCATACTAATACGTGACGAATTAGTGTACTATTCCATAAACCAATTGCAACAACTTTTAAGAAAACATGAAAATTTAATTCAAAACAACGAAAAACAACAGCATGAGGCAAGACAAGGGTCCTATACCTAGAGTCCTATAATATATTAGGTATTGGAATGAGCAGCGACTAACTGACTGGAACATATTATTATTTCACTGTTCATTGAACATAAAGAAAAATAGTAGACAATCAGTGAGTTAATTAGTGAAACCGGAAAAATACTTATAACGGTTTAATTATCCTACACATAATTTAGGTACTCGTATCAATAGACACTAGAGGTAGTTTTAATCATCTTCTGGTGTTGCCAACTTCATTGGCAAAATGCGTGTTGAACGTGCAATAATTAAATTTTCGTGTAAAACTGGTGCCCTGTCTTTGTGACTGCATAAAATATTCCAATCATTTCCCAGGACATTGGGAAATCCTGTCGAATAAATAATAGTAAATTGTATTTTATAGGTCAAACGTGGAGCAATGGCGATCTGCAAATCAAATAATACTTGAGAGCTACAACAACAGTTATGTAAATAATACTGATGTCAATGATATAATATTAACAACAGATATACCCGATACGACATTATTAAACCGAATATTAACCCGAGATATAGCACTTATTATTTACACTTGTCTGATGTTGACAACAATGATTATCACTATATCAGAATCAATAGCTTTCTTTAGCTATTGTATGACTGCATCAACAAGACTACATAATAAAATGTTCTATAAGATAGTTTATGCTACCATGAGATTTTTTAACACTAATCCACCCGGAAGGATTCTCAATAGGTTTTCCAAGGATATTGGATCGGTTGATGAAACGTTACCAATGACTGTCGTAGATACTATAACGGTATGTAGCGTTACAAAAACCAATTTTTTGTTTACCCTTCTCTTTATATAAATCTTATGTTAGTAACTCTAATTAAAATACTTTGGGAACTTTATCCTTTAGTTTCAGACTACACGAATAAATTAAAGCATGATATTTATTTATATCTGTATATTAAAAAAATATAAAAAATTTTAGCAGATAGATAGTTAAAGAGCCTTAATTGTATATTTATGTTAATACCACTTAAATATTTGTTATAGATTGGTTTGGCCGCTCTGTCGATGTCTTTAGTCATTTGCTCCTTAAATCCCTGGATATTAATACCAACATTTGTGATCCTAACGATATTCTACTTCATTAGGTTGGTATTTTTGGCTAGTAGTAGGGATATAAAGCGACTGGAAGGTGTAAGTAAGTGTTTTTCAAGTGGTATTCTTAATGTATTCTTAATGCAATTAATCCATTTTACCCATTCATAATTAGAATTTAGTAGAGTATTAAATTCACTAAATTATTCAAGGTATTTCCCTTGAAAACCTAGAATCCAGAATTTCATGAATAAACCTATTATAGTTCTCGACTTATAAAGGTCTGAAAAGTGCCATTTTTATCACTCGCTAATTGTGATCTATCTTGATGTCATATTTCATGTTTCTACTTAGAAACATGAAATATGACATCAAGATAGATCACTGCGTGTATACAGGGCAAAAGATTTGCAACTACAAATTATCGATGTTCGGCGTCGATAATATTATTAGTGCGGTTAGTTTCCAGTACTACTAATCAATTAGTTTCAAGTACTAGATATTACCCAATCCAATAAAAGTAGATGGCGCCACTACATTACGTGATTTGTAAAACGTGATATGCACATAACCTAGACTAGGCTCTCGAGAAGAAAATATGCTTTATTGTCAACCTGCAAGAACCAATGTGCTGTTAAAATCGCCAGTGTTTGTTATGTCTCAGAATTTTAACGTAATATGTAGTAGCACTTGTGATTTGAAAAATTGTACTCATACAAAATTAAAACCTTTGCTGGTTAGATTTTCACTTTTATTTGTTAAACATAACAATTGTTTCGCCGACACAATGGCTTCTTCGGATGTTGAGTACATGAAGAAGCCACTGTGTTGGCGAAACAATTGTTATGTTTAACAAATAAAAAATGAAAATCTAACCAGCAAAGGTTTTAATTTTGTATAAATATAGATTTTGATCAAGTAACGGCCCAATCAATTCAGAATTGTACTAAAACCTACTGAGTTACTGTCTGCAGAGAAACCACTTTTTACGGTTCTGTAAATTATATGTTACCGTAATAGTCGATTGTTTATTTGTATCAAAGTTATTTAGAGGTTTATTTATTTAACCCTTTGTGAGTTATTTTAATTTTTTTTATTAGTTACATACTGTACACATATGTACGTATTTATTTGTATTTCTTGTCCTATAAATGGATTTGTCTGTTGGACAAGAAAGGTATTATAATTATTATTATTACTATATTATTACTATTAGGGGATCAATTTCGAGTTTATATGTGAGTTTAGATTTCTGTATAAATATATCAATCTGTATTGATAAAGGATGCTTATTAATATTAAATTTTAAGTCAAACAATAAGTTTTTTTTGTAATTTTTTTAATTCTATTAACTTTCGAAT
Source organism: Rosalia funebris (assembly GCA_037954035.1). Lineage (NCBI taxonomy): Eukaryota > Metazoa > Arthropoda > Insecta > Coleoptera > Cerambycidae > Rosalia > Rosalia funebris. Next base: position 5,029,138 of record JAZFAV010000010.1, on the reverse strand, counting down.
ACTTTTTCTGGGTATAGAATAAATTTCTAAGCTGTTTTTAACAAAATATTGATGTCTTGTTATGTTTAAATAATTTTAACAATACTGATGAGTTTGTTTTTCAATAATAATGCTTGAGGTTTGTTTTTAAATAATGAGTTTAAAAACACTTTTGATGAAGTTTCTTCGTTCTTGCTTTTATAGGTGTTCCTCATTTTGGACAATTTTGAACTGACTCCCTGTCCCAATCCAACTATTTATATTGAAATTATACCTTAATATAAGACTGCACATTTTTTAGATACTGTTAAGTACTATTCTTGCTTGGATAAGTTTTCCCTTTTGTTATCAAGAGCTTTATATAACTCCATTTTCTACCTTTATTTAACTAAATACTCTGTACTGAAGCTGTTAGAAGTTGTATTTTTTAATTTTAATAAGATTGGGCAGAAAATTAGCAAATATATAGCAAACATTGTTGATCTAAGTTGTATGTATTCCTAACAATGGTATTAGGAATAATATTCCCATGTCTTAAAATTCGTGTGGAATTTAACCTGTAATGAGGTCATGACATCCTTTAGGTGCTTTTATCGAATTTGTATTTTTGACGATGTTTGTGATCTCACTTTTATATTTGGTAATTCGAGTTGGTATGGAGCATAGAAGTTATCTCATTTTCATCATCCTTATATTTTGTAAATTAATATTTTCTTTCAAGTTCGGTAGATTGAAAAATGCAAATTACTGAATTCATAAAATATAGGAATTAAATATACAAAATAAGCAAATATATCACCTTTTACTTCAGTTTGAATGATATATTTTTGGCACACACTTTATATATTTTAAATTTGAACACTCAGTTGAGTACACTACTGACTTTAAACAAATTTTATTGGAACTGAAACTAACACACCAAGAAGTTTTTATCTATTGTTTAATTATACTTTTCTTCTATTAGGTCGAAGTCCAATTTATACACATTTATCAGCTTCGCTGCAGGGGTTAACAACGATTAGAGCATTTGGAGCTCAGCAAATATTAACATTAGAGTTCGACAACTATCAGGATCAGTACAGTGCGGCATTCTTCATGTTTCTGGGGGCCAACAGAACATTTGGATTTTGGCTTGATTTTCATTGCGTTATTTATATTGCACTAGTTACCGTTAGCATTCTTTTCGTTGAAAGCGGTGAGTGAGATTATATATATTAAACTTAAACAGAATTGTTCCTTATTAAAGTCCTAGTAGATACATGGTATGACTGTTATTTGTAGGATGTAAAACAATATTAAGTTGACGAATTATACGGTCACATCATATCCTTGGACGTGTTATACATTTTAAATTTCCTAGAAAGTGGTTATTTTCCTAGAAAGTGGTGGTCTACAATTTGATATTGCACGCCGAAAGCATTTTAAAAAGTGGATTCATTTTTGTTTAATTCATGCGTACATACCTGCCTTTCTAATTTCCTTTTTTAGTTCACTAATTTAAATGTCTTTGTACTTTTTAATATAATTTTTGAAGTTTCTCTACTATTGAAGAAAACCTTAATATGTGGAGTTGTTGAGTACATGACTATCTGGCTTCCTCACATCAGCTTCAAAAGAGCGGATATGTCACAGAATATGTGTTTATTAACAAAAAAAAAAATAACGTTATTTATGGTGAATATTGACGATGAATGAAGGTTAGTGTTTCTGTACAACACCATAGAACGAGATCAGTTCTGATTTTGACTTCTGATCGGAGAATTTGCCACAGTTTCTTATTGGAAAGAAGCGGAAAGCTATACTCGAGAAGTAGAGGCTTATAGGCATAACATTTATAGTTATATGTAAATGCCATAATAACTATGTAACATTTCCGCTGTTTTTCCCGTACTCTACTTTTTTATGCATTACTACCGAATTTATTTCTTAAAGTAGTTTAGCTCACCGACGTCTACTTCTATTGTTGAATGCATATACTCTTAAAATACATAAAAATTAACGTTTTCATTACCTATTTGCTTCAAAAGTATTTTACATGTTTCACTAATTGTAAAAAATTTCAGAGGTATTTGGCGGTAGTGTTGGTTTGGCGCTAACGCAAGCTATGGGACTAACGGGAATGTTCCAGTGGGGTATAAGACAATGGAGTGAACTGGAAAACCAAATGACTTCAGTGGAGAGAATACAGGAGTATATAGATGTTCAACCAGAACAAGATGATAACGTTAAGGAACCACCTAAGTTTTGGCCAGAGAACGGTGCAATTAAATTCGATAGTTTGTGTCTTCGATACAATAAAGATGATCCATATGTACTTAAATATCTTAAATTTGAGGTACAACCTAAAGAGAAAATTGGTATCGTTGGAAGGACTGGTGCAGGAAAATCGTCTTTGATTGCCGCGCTCTTTCGCCTAACTGATATTGATGGAAGAATTTTAATAGATAATATAAATACTAAAAAAATAGCGTTACAAGTTCTTAGGTCAAAGATATCAATTATTCCTCAAGAACCAGTCCTATTCTCTGGAACACTAAGGAAAAATTTAGATCCCTTTGATGAATATAGTGATGAGGTACGTAATATTTGTATGTATTTAATCTTAAAATTGAAAACAGAAAATGCAAAACATTAAAATTCTATTGATATAGTTTAGAGGATATTATTATATTTCTTTTATATTGACACAGTTGACGTCTGTAAGATTATTTAGATTGTATACACGTTGCTTCTTGTTTGGAAAATGTTCTTGGAAGGCAAAGATTATTTAAACTTATTTATTTATATAGAAAATAAGTATGCCAAGATTATATACTTTTCATATATATGCGTATATTTCACAGGATGGTTAATAGGATTCATTTAGTGAAAAACAGTTTATATAATTTATTTTTATAAGATGATTTAAGTTTTGCATACATTGTCCTCTATTTATCAGTTTAAAGCGTTTAATGTTCCTGGAATATAAAGAGGACAATAAATGTGATTAGATGATGTAAATTATACAGTCTGTCGTAAATAGCAATGAATGAGATTCATATTCGTATTTCAGTTTGGTTATTGTTTGTGTATTGTAAAGCAGATGCGGTTTAAAACATAGAATATATTAACATAGAAATAACTAATGATAAATTGTTAATGATGATGAGTTATGCTATTAATACTTAATTAATTTAGTAGTTATTGCTTAATTTGAATTAACAAAACAATGATACTATAGATACTCATTTTCACTTTTAGTAAATCTTCTAGTTTTTGTAAATTTTATTAATTGCATTGTGTCCTATAAATCAAATTTAATTAATACATACAAATTATTTGATTCAAATAAATCCATATTTTTTTTTAAATCAATCGATGAAATATGTTTGTTAAAGCTAAATGTCTTAAAAGCTAAAATAAATGCGTTTTTGCAAAATGTCAGGGAAATTATTATTTAATTTACTAAATCCGTTTATAGTATTTCCCCAGCATTCAAAATTTCAACCTCATATTTTCTTTAATATCTATCAACACCTCAAAACAGTATTCATGTAGCAGGATCATTTGTGTTTATAGGTAATATCACTTTCCTCGCTATTTTCGTAAATGATGATACATGTGGCAAATATTTGTATCGAAGTTGTTCTGTATATATATATATATATATATATATATATATATATATATATATATATATATATATATATATATATATATATATATATATATATATATATATATATATATATATATATATATATTCTGCATATTAAGCATACAATCGAGTAATTTATCATCGTCTAGAATTTTTCGAAGCTTACAGCCTTTCACAGAAAATCTACTGTAGTAGGTTGGCTAACACCTAGACTTTATTTACTATTAATCTTATTCAATATACTACAATGAATTTAATTGTATAATAATAGTTTTCAGAAAATACTGATTTATAAAATAACCAAAAATTTTGACTCACCTGCCTTTCATAATTCATGTTGGTTGTTGTTGGCTTCATATTATTGTATTGTGTTGTATTCGAACAACATATGTATTTGCTTGTAGTGGTTTCTTCCGGGTTTTGCCGCGGTTGATCAGCTTGTCTCACATTTCGTCGATCATGCTGTAAGCTTCTTAAGAAGGTTTCCAAAAACTATCTTTGAAAACCTTCTGAAAAAATTGACAGATGATCAGCGAAACGTCAACATAATTTGATCAACTGTGGCAAGACCCGGAAGAAACCACAGTATAAAAGTCTCGAAAATATATATTTCCTTAGTTTCACATTTTAATTACCCTTTCCAAAGATTATAATGAAAACATTAATAAAAAGTAATGTTTAAGGGGTGATAGAAAATTTTTTTTCATGTATGGTTTCGCAAAAGTTTCAGAGAATTGCATAAAAAGTAAAATATCTTATTAACATTTTTATAGTACTAAAATATTTTATTCATTATTTACCTAAATACCTCATTTTTAAGTTTACAATATAATACTTATTATTACACATAGTCTATATACTAAGTGAAGGAATGTTTCCCTCTCCAATTAACGGCGATAAAGAGCAAATAACAGTAATTCCAGTAGACGTCACATTATCTTATACAGATTATTGAATAAAATACATACTAACAAATATTGATTGATATCTATATTTACTAAACGGCTGTTTTCGTGTGTCACAAAATTTTTAGGTCGATGTTCGAAATGATTTTCGTTCGAACGTCGGTATTTTGACAAAATCAATATAGTAAATCAACCCTTGCAAACAACGTGGTATTTTTTTTCTTTAATCCGAAGCTTCTAGAGGCATGCTCAGGAGGTGCCTTCGATATGAGCAAGGGGGAGGCGCAATATTATTGTGATTTGCTTAAGCACTCGTAAATAAATTACAGCATTACTATAAATAGTAGCAAAACGTCACTGTTAATTTGTTTTTGTTATATTTATTTATGTGTCAGGCTTCACATAAATATATATTTTAACGATAGAAATTAAGAAACCAAATAACAGATAATTTTAATTTTCTTATAAATACGTTTAATGTAAAAATTGCAAATATATTTAACGTTTTAGGTATTATGGAATGCTTTGGATGAAGTAGAACTAAAGAGTGCCGTGGTAGACCTTCCAGGTGGTTTGGAAAGTAAAATATCCGAAGGAGGATCCAACTTCAGCGTTGGACAAAGACAGCTGGTCTGTCTTGCTAGAGCAATTATTCGAAATAATAAAATATTAGTACTAGACGAAGCCACTGCCAACATAGATCCACATACCGACGCACTTATTCAAACAACTATTAGAAGAAAATTCGCTGACTGCACAGTATTAACTATAGCTCATAGACTACATACAATAATGGACTCGGATAAAGTTCTCGTCATGGATGCTGGCCAAGTAGCGGAATTTGGACATCCCCATGTTCTCCTCCAAGATCCCGGCGGTGTGTTTTATGGACTAGTATTGGAAACAGGGAAATCGATGGCAACAAACTTAACAACTATAGCTAAACAGAATTATGATAGTTTAAATAAATAGACAGTCGTTTTTATTTAAGTATATAGCCAATTATTTATTTCGATATCAAAAATATAGTATTAAGTTTATTCCTAGTTATAAGGCAAGAGAAAGAAATGTATATTAACAAAGCTGAAATAGTTGTTTTAATATCCATTAACTAATAATCGACAAATAATAAATTTATTTCTTTATCGTTTATGTCGTCGTCACCGACGCGACGGCACGAGCCACGGATACTCCCAACTTTGAAATTTTGCCGAACCTCCACTTTAGTAAAATAGTAGGGACTGTTTATTTGCTTAACATATGACAGACATAGAGTTTGTGGTTTTATAGTTTATCCGAGTGATGGTGTATCTTCTACAAACACCTTACCAAAATTATGTGTGGCTTTTGCAACACATAATTGCACAATGTTCTTCTTACACTGACATAAAAGTCGCTAGAGGTTATAGGCGAGCTGATAGTCACCGATCTTAGTGATATCCACGGCGATCATTGCTTCAATAATATTGATTATATCTGCCCGAAGTCAGCCTACACCACTACTCGCGCTTTTAATCATCACTTCACTTTTATTGAAATAATAGGTTGTCGTCTGCTTAGAAAGAGAAAAGGGATCTAAGGAGGTTAGTTTGAGTAGTCGCAGATGAGTGGTTTGTGGACAGGGGCGGCTGGTGTATAGGTGCTGCAGAGCTGCAGAACTGCCAAAAGAATTAAATATTTGTATATTTTCGCGACATAATAATTACTAAAATTTATTAATAAAATAATTTGGTTAGTTGGTGCAGCTAACCAAATTATTGCGTTAAAGTCGCATTCTGCCCGCCGTCCTATATTGAGTAGTAGACCAGATGAATTATCTGAGTCTCTACGCGAGCGCGTCGCGATACATTGAACTGGGCCACACGAGGTAGTTCTCAGCACGGCTCGGCACACCCGTCCTCCCCCTCAACTCCAGCAACAATCCACACTTGGCGCTCGTAAATGCGCGAATTTACACGGTCAGTGAGCTGTATTTTTTCCAGCTAAGGCAACATCAGTGAATGTTTACTCCTTCCTACTTCTCGTACAGTTGGCGGGCGTAAATCGTACCTATTTCGTATTTCGTGTTAATTTGATATTTTAAAGACGGTTTTGTGAATTTGTGTGGTGATTTATTGCACTAATTATTAATATTTATATACTGTGATAGTGACAATGGACTTAGTTTATAATTTAGTTCATGTGAAGCGATTTTTTAAATACTCTTATGAAGAAAAAATTGATTTAAAAAACAATGGTAGGCCATTGCCCGATATTGTTATTGAGACTGCAGGTGTTAGCCGCGGAAAAGCATATAAACGTCAATTTAATAGAGACATTTATTCGAAGAACAATTGGATTTGTGGGTGCAACAAAAAAAATGCATTATTTTGTTTTCCTTGTTTACTTTTTGTCGGTGATAAAGCATGGACGGAGGTAGGGGTGACAGATTTGGTGCACTTAACTGAAAAAATAAAAAAGCACGACAACTCCAAAAGCCATCTACATAATACAATGGAATTAGCTTTATTAGGAACAACTAATATTAAAGCGCAGCTAGATTCAGCTTATTGGATAAATGTGAAAAAGCATAATGATAATGTGACAAAAAAGAGATACGTTTTGTCAAAAATTATAAACTGCATAAAGTTTTGTGGGGCCTTTGAACTGGCGCTGCGAGGACATGACGAAGCTGAAACCTCTCAAAACCCGGGGATATTTCGTGGTTTGATAAATTTTTCTACTGAGCTTGATGTAACTTTAAGCGTGCATCTACAAAATGCTTCAGTATTTAAAGGAACCTCTAAAGAAATACAAATTGATCTTTTAGACTGTATATTAAAAGTATGTCATGAAGAAATAATTAAAGAAATTAACAAACCTTCATTTTTGGCAGTTATGGCAGACGAAACAACTGATGTATCTGCAAAGACTCAGTTAGTGGTAGATTTAAGATATATTCTCGATGGTGAACCGATTGAACGTTTTTGGACATACCTGAAACCTACAAAATGTGACGCTGAAACTCTTTCGGAAAATATTTTAAGTGTTATAGACCCTCTAGTAGAAAATTCACCTTACAAGCCTTTTCTCTTAAATTTTTCTTGTGAAAGTCTATATTTTTGTATAAACGGATTTTACATAAAAATTCTGAAGTATCAGGAAAACGCGTGACCTTGAAAATTTTCGCCTACGGCGCAATTTTTTTGCGATCCCTACGGCGCCAGTAGTTTAGATACGTTTGAAAATTGCACGCGGGCGACCAATACCCTAGGATCGGCCCCGTGCAGAACACCCGTTTCATTTCATCACGAGCCGCCACTGTTTGTGGAGAATAAGATTTTTTTTTTTTTAAGGAAGATGGAATAACTTGCATAAGACCCCGGATAGAAATTATGCCGGGTGTGTCGGATTCCTACCCAATAAAACTCGCCCCTGTTTCTTTCCCTCCCTCAGTGGAACCACGTTAGTATTCAATGTCTTTCTTTGCTCCCTATTATATTCCTTATTACTTTATAGGCAGCGGTCCATTGTTCTTCGGTTGACATCAGAGTGGTCCTCATATTTAATACGTTAAAAGTTCTTCCTGTTTCGTCACTGTATTATTGTCCAACATAATTTCATTGTGTGTATATGAACATCCTATGCTCTGCGTTGTCTACCTCTTCACAGTATGTACGATATATAAGTTTGTTTCTGCTCTTCTTTCGTACAGGTATTTTCGAAAGCATGCGTGTTCCGATAATGTCTGGGTAAGGTGAGGTGAGGTAGTTAATCTACCTCACATGGTCTTCATATGGTCTATTGCTCCATATGAAGGTTTATTATACTAATGAAGACATGGTCTATTATCCATCTATGTGTACCTGGAATCAGTTGGTAACTCCACCGCATATTTCTTGCTTGGCTTCATTGTTTTCCCATTTACTTCTCTGAGATTTTCTCTTGTGTGACACAAAAATTCAATAAGGTGTTAATATTAAATATAGCATTAAATATTTAATATTAATCACAATTCAATAGTTACGTTTTATGTACTTTTGATGAAGTAGAATAACGGTGTTGATATTACTGTTGATGTTATTAACTGTTTTGGACTAAGAAATTCAGTGAATATTGCTCACTCGTAAATTCCAATTATATGTTATGAAAAAAAATGTTAAACAAACTCGAATCGTATAAATCAAAAACATAAGTTAAAAATGTACTAATTTTAAAAAGACAAGAGAAGTTATTTCAACATAACGTTACGGTTGAATTTCAAAATTAATAAATAAAAATAGTTCATTTTACGGTGTTATGTGTTTTATTTAAAAATACTTAATACCTTATCAATAAAAACTTAAATATTAACTTATACAGTTGCATAATAACTTGTTTCATATAAAGATATGTTACTGTATATATAGTAAACGTGTAGGTATCATAAATTATGAAATATAAATTTTTGGTATGATATTGGAATGTAAAATTTCACGAAACACTACATAGATACATTTTGAGTTGATATGTACATACATATACATGTTTATAAGATAACAAAGTTATGTACTCATTTCTCTATTATCCTTAATATTTTTATTTTAACGATTAACATAAAACTATTGTCAAAGAAAGTAAAAATTGATATTTATTATACGTGGGTATATCCAGAGACGACTATTTCTTAAAATAACGTCTCTGGATAAATTATAAAATAACCATTTCTAATATTTTTATTGATACCCATTACACTGGCTTAAATAATAACATCACATGAAAATTCTCCAACTACCATATTTGACACTTCTTTTTGGGATTCATCTTTGAACCTACAGGACAATTAAAATCTTTAACGAAGTAGTCCGAATTACTGAAAGGTCCTTGAACCCTAAACTGTCCAGGGGAATGGTAACCGGTCAGTATTCTCAGTTTTAGCGATTCTGGCCTGTATTTAGCACACCAGGTGTTCGCTGCTGATATCCAGAACATTTGGTTGGGCGTGTATTTTAATCCAGGTAGTGCGGGTTCTCTTCGGTTCCGTTTTGTCCACTTATTGTACGCCATATATGCTTCCTTAATTCCACCATTATCAGCAATATTTTCACCTTGTGTGTTTATACCATTCAGCTAAAATACATAGTAAATTTATAGGTATAGGTACAAATGATATCAATTCAATACATATACATAGACAAAGCTGTAGAAAAAGCAATATCAAGCAAATTATACAGCCAAGCGCTTGTTAGTCAACGTTGATACGTTGACAATATATTGTCTGTATATGTTCTGTTAATATGTATTGGCAGAATATTTCTATATAAACGACAATCAGAACCGATTAATAAGCATTCATTATTAATAATTATTGTATTCCTTAATAAGTTAACATAATATAATAATAATTTGCTTCTCGAATATACGTAAAACTAACTAATGTCTTTTTATTATCATTTTTATATATCAGCTAATATTTGTATGTATTAGTAAAATATAGCTAATATGTTCATAATTAAATGCAACCTAACATTGATAAAATTAATTTAAAAGAAATCTACCCATCTATAATGTTAATAGGTATACGAGTATGTATAAAAAATATTATTTAAAGAAATATACTGTACAGATATCTAGCAGTCAAGTGGTACGAAGTACGTAAATGATATAATTGACAAGTTAAGGTAAGCAGTAAGATTAATTTTTAGGCTAGGTTATTTCTCAAATATTTGATATGTGCTACTGTACTGCAATTAATATAGGTTTATCTAAACCTGTATACGCCTTTTGAAGGTGCAGAAAACACTTGGGCCATTGTTCCTTTTCATATATGTGTTATAAGTAAACGATTTCTCTTTATAAATAAATATATTTTAATAGTACGTAACACTGGCAATTTTACTGCTAGAAATATTTTAACTGAAAGTAATCTGAATAAATTCCTTGAGCTTCAGTGTTAACCTAGTGGTTGTACTTAGAACTAGTAGAATGACTGTTTGCGAATAACTTAGTATTTATAAGCAAATATACATTATATGCTTTATTTTAAGAATTAAAGTACCGATAGTTATCAACACTAAGAAGAACCGAAATAAAAAAAAATAAAAATACACTACCAGTGTGTACGTAAAAGTTATTCTGATTAAGAGCTTTTCCTTGTGTCAGTTTTCTCTGTAGCATTTTACATAAACATATAGTTTTTATAGAGGTATTATGATGAATATTGATTTTCAGAGAAATTCTCAATTAGAAGACCAGAAAAGCTATTCAATTCGATTCAATATTAAAAATATACACGTATTATACGATAAAAGCAAATGCAAATTTTTAATAGTCACAAGATATTTATATTAACCAATAGCTGAACAATAATATCAGCGGAGGAGCTAAGACATTTGTTGGTCCCATAAGGCATGTTGTTAATGTACAACAACAATGAAGGCAGTAATAACGTTAATATTTGAGAATATGCAGTATAATTAAGTGACATTATTTAATTAGTGATCTTGAAGAAGATAGTTTGATTCCCATAAACAAATACATATTCTTAAATTACTTAGTATAATGCTTAGAAGAACGTTTAGAAAGTATAATGTTTAGAAGTAGTGCCTAAATATACTGCACCCAATTAATCATTTATTTTTATTACGCAATATTTATATTACACAAGTCTTTTTCAGACCTTTGATGGCGACTAATATTGGTGGCCATAACTAAGTACATTTTTGTTATTTTCGTAATATCTGGTTATTCATAGTGATAACCAGATATTACGTCATAGTGTTATTCCGTATATACGTTCACATTAAAAATGTGAAAGCGCGTCTAATTTTTTCAGGACTTCGGGACATCATTCATCGGACATCGAGTAAGTTGCCCCGATAATTCCCAGTAAGGATTAAATCGTTATAAGTGGTTGCTGCATTTGACGTCCGCATCGGAAATAAATTAGACGGGACAATTTACTATTGAAATGTGACGTACATCAGTCTAATGTTATCCTAGCTTGCACAAACGAAATATTGAATATTAATGAATACCTACATTAAGAAACCAATAAACTAACAATAAGACATGGAATCTACAGGGTGAAAATCACTTATAATATAAAACAATTTTTTGGTATTGTTTTAGGGACTTATGAGAAACATTCCAAAAGGTCGATGTTTAATTTAAAAGATACGTGCTCTAAATAAATTCTCATATTATTAGTCTATACTAAAAGTCCTACTATTATATACTAAATTAAGTTTTAAATAATGGTAGATTCTAATATAGACTAAGTTATTTTTTATAATAACGGCATCGAATTCTAAGGCCATCAGCCATTATTATCGCAACTAAGTTCCTTGCAACAAATTTTCTAATTAAATTGATTTCCTAAAGAAAGCCTATCACAACACGAATATTTTCTGCATTATCACTCGGGCATACAATAAAATCTTAAGTCATTTTTGGTCTTTGTCTGGATGCCGCATATTCATTATAGTGAAGCAGTACATGTCTCACTGTTCTCATCCTTGTAACTGCCACACGTTCTCATCTGGTCAGACTAATTTGAAGTTGAATCATTTGTGCAATAGTCTTTTGTCTTACGCTACTTTCTATACAATTTCATTAACGTTGTCATGAATGTTTGAGTCATGATTAAACAAGTTTGATCGAGCTTGCAGTGAACATAATGAATCTGAATATACTAATGTCGTATGTTAGGGTTGGGATAATACATTGTAGAGCTTGAAGGATATCACATAACTCAGTCATGTACATTGATATATAATTAAGAAGTGTTCAGGAAAAAGTTATGTCACAAATTACAAAAGCTGACGCTACTCTATATTCGGCTTGTTGATTCGTCAGTGACCACGCAGGGACTTCATCAAAACTTTGTGTATATATAATGGATAAGTTTATGGAAAACTTAACTAATGTTTCCTCTTATCTTGCATACACTAGTTTAGTAATTGTAGGTCGATTTTCATATATTCCACATCTACTTTCACAAATAGTATCTCGCTTGAATGTTGTGACTAGGTATTAATATTTAATGCATAATTTAGAAATTATCTTTCTGCTAAAAGTGGAATTCTAGTCTTCAATGAACTTGTACGAAAACCGCTTATTGCGAATATTTGTGTAGTATCTTGAATATATTATAGTTTTCTGAGCTTGGTAGTCATAAATCATACTTATACATTACAATATACTTATACATTATAAGTGATACCATAATACTTTTTTGTCGAACTAAGGTTTGGACAGTCGAATTAATATGTCCCTGTCACAGCCCCAATTAAGGATGAGTAGTTTCACTTATATTTAATATTTTTTATATTTTATGATAGTCTGCTCGATGTGAAAATCCCAATGCGATTTCTTGAATAAAATTTACCCCTAAGAATTTATATGTGTCAACGAATTGAACAGGTGTATTCATAATTTATAGTTCTGAATCTCGATGAAGTTTGCATGGTCTACAAACATTTTTGGCTTTTGTTTTCATTATTAAAATTTTAAAATTCTTGTAATTAGCTTCTTAAATTACTGTACTGATACTGATTTGAAGTTGTTCTTTAACCTCGTCGTCAGCAGAGCAGAAAATTGCAACACCATCTACATATATACACTTTTAAACTGGATGTTCAATATTTCTATTAATACTGTTTACTGTTATAATAAATAGCATCACACTTAAAGTAGATCCTTGGGGTATTCCATTTTTAGTTGAATATTTTTGAGATAAAATATTATTAAGTTTAATTTTGATAGAATGAATACTTAAAACACTTTGTTTGGAAATTACCATGTTACCTCTCAAACCCCAAAAGTGCAAGTGAAATTTTTTTTTAAATACCAAACCTCCACGTAATGTCGAAAGGTTTTCCCAATCGAAAATAACTGTAATGAGATATTTTCTATTTGAAAAAAATTTTGTATTTGGTCTGTAATGAACACTAACTTATCGAAAGTTGATTCTACAAGTTACAAATATTTGTGTGTAACTGTTTGGAAAAAAAAGATCTACGAGTATATCTATTTTTCGAGAATGGGATCGAGATGAGGCGGCAACTACGTCTTTTCATGATTTTGGATACATACTAAGTTATTATCAATAAGTAAATGGAGAGTATTTTATGTTTATTTTAATTTAATTCGTTTAAATAAACAATTACACTCAAATGTAGTTTGTAATTAATTAATAACCATAACTAAATAATAACTACCGCCTGTAATTAACCATCAATTAATTAGATGACACATATTATAAATAGTTAAAATTAGTTCTTCAAGGAGAATTTACTGATATAAAAAAGTATGCAGGGTGTACTGTTAAAAAGTCAATCTATATACCTATTTTTTTTTTTAGAAAATGTACCATTTAGATTAAATAAAAATCAACAAATCTAAGCGTTTCTTATAAACCTCTAAAATAAGATAAAAAATAATTTTATTCCATGTGGTTCCCACTCCAAAAAATTAATATAGTGAATGAGTAGGAAGATAACTTCCTATTATACAGTAAGTTGTCTCATCCATAAACTGATATAATACAACCGATGGAAAAAAATATAATGAATGTACCTACCATTCCTCTAATTTTATTAATAGCCAAAACATAATTATTTACTGCGTGGAAAAAATAACGAAAGAATGACAAACTAGTAAATTTGTCTCTTCAATAATAATTTGATGTAATATATAAACTAAATGAACTTTGTTCATCGAAAACAAAATACAAGTCTTCATAAACAACTACCCAAGATGAATACTGAAAATCAGATGGTCAGAAACAATAAGTAATGAAGAGCTGTGGAGAATAACTGATTGTGAGCAAATAAAAGCTCAAATCAAACATCGAAAATGGACATGGATTGGCCATACGCTGAGAAAACTATATGGAGATATAGCCTGCACATCATTGAACTGGAATCTACAAGGAAGAAGAAAGAGGGGTCGGTCAAAAAATACATGGCTCAGAACGGTTATCGATCAAGCTCCAGTAGCTGGTAAAGAATGGAACAACATGAAAACTCATGCCCAAAATAGAATCTGATGGAGGCATTACTTGGATAAACTATGTTCCCCAGTGGAAGAAAGTTTAAGATAATGATAATAAAAATTTATTATAAGAAATAATAACCAAATAAAGATGAATGATTATTATTTTTACTTTATTATGTGTATTAGGATGTCACAATTAATGAGAATATAATAATGGCTTGGAATAATCATATAACAAAGAAAAATTAAAGCAGAAAAAATGAAGGTAAGGGAATTAACATAGACAGCAAGTCGAGATAACTCAGAGGGAGATTTTATTTTAACTTTAGAAAACAAGATACTCATATACAGAACTATCATCAAACCAGTCTGGGTATATAGAATAGAGCTATGGACATGCGTAAGCAATTCAAATGAAGATTCTATAGAAATGTTATGCAAAATTAGAAGTGCACTCTGGTTTGTGTCATATAATACATACCCTTCATAAATGTTTGAAGTCTAGAGTTTTTTGCATCAAAGAAGTCATGAAGGAAAAAATTGTAAAACACAATGACAGACAAGCTACTTCAATGTCTTGTAACAGCCTCTCCTGGAATTACAAAATAGCAGCAAAGGATATGACTAGCTGATCTGCAAGAATATTAAAGAGGATTTGTCGTTGGAGAAGTCATCTGATTTAATGCCAGATGGCTCTCAAGTTAACCCATCAGTCAACCTCAACGTTATAGAATATCATGTCGCTAATAAAAAATTCAAATTAGAAACAAAGTAAATTGGCAGAGGTCAGAATCTGGTAGTACAACCACTTTAGATTATGAAGAGAAATGATATATTGATAAGCATTAAAAATACTCCATGTATATTAAACAAGCACCGTTAATCGCCGTTAATCACTGATAACGATATCAGTAAGACGTTTATATTGAGTTAAAAAAGGAAAATACCTTTCACTTCAAATACATTTAGATCAAGAACTTAATGACAATGATTTTAATAGTCGATTGAAATTTCATGAAATCCTGATAAATAGATATCAAAAAGTTCAGTTATTTATTTTTTCCTTAAGTTTTATGAATATACTATATGAGTGTGTTAATTATATGGATTTAGTTATATTTTATTTAAGTTTTTTTTTTCAGATGATGCAACATTTATCATATATAAATGTTGCACATCAACAAACATGACTTTAGATACTGGAGTAAAGAAAATATAGGTTGGATAATAGAGACCCATAAGAACATTTCTCTTTGGTGATAATATCCCTAGTGATATTGATACGATACAAATATTTGATATCATCAGGATGGAGCTAGATTTTGTAGTGGAAGTAAAAGTCTATCTCAAGTTTTCCCAATAGATAAATCGGTAGACCCAGGAACATTTAATGCCCACTCAGTCCCCCCATTTAAAATCGCTTAATTATTTTACGGGGTTATTTGAAACTAAATGTCAAATAATTATAAGAATGAAAAAACAGAAACATGAAGGCGAAAACGTAAGCAAATTACCTCGAAAATAATACATAATGTTTTAGAAGAATTTCAACAATACATCTATATTGCCAAGAAGTAACCCACTCCCAGGTTGAATAATATTATTGATACAATAATTATTTAAACACACTAGACAATAAAGTATAATAACTTTATAAAATTAATATTTTCACAAATGCACATTGTTGAATAGATAAATAAAAATCCTTAATTAAAAATGACTGAACAGATAAATGAAGACTTCATTAAAAACAAATAAATATAATCGTCAGTTTATATCTCTATTAATATTAGCTAGGTATATATAGCATGATCATATCGTTTTGCACAATATTCTGAATTACGTTACTAAATGATTTTCTGAAATACTCTCAAATACGTTAACCTTATTTTATAATTAGATATTAACTGACACATACTCCTACTATAATTTTTTCAGATTTCGTGTTTTAGTTGTGATGACATTATAGTATTTCATCATATCCTGTATACAATAGAATACATTTTATGTCAAAAAAAATACTACAAGGTTATGAAATTTTTAAATATATTTAAAAATTTGTCCTTTCTAAAATCTTACTACATTGTCAAACACTTAATTTAGAACGCGCTGGTTTTAAAAGTAAGTTAAATATCACTTAACTTATGTGAAATATCACATTACATTCTACAATGTTAATACACCCTGTTAGATAAACTGAAAAGCATAAGTTATCATTAATAACATCATAATGTTACTTTCTTACATGCACTCAGTAACTAATAAGAAAATAATACATACGTATACCCATTCACCTTCATCTCCTTATCCAAATCCAAAATACCACCTAAAATATACCAAAACAACACCTCTAACCTACTACCAGTTCAAAAAAACCATATTACACATTGTACATTTTTTATTAAAACACAATTAATTATAAATAATATAGCTCTTTACAAAACTTATATAGGAACTAAATATGTACAAATTCAATATAACATTTATAAAACTACATACAGATACTGCTACTGGTTTTTAATTACAAATAACACGATAGTGAAATATTTTTTTCTAATTATTCACACATCGCTTATACACGAGAGAACATGGACATCGATTTCTAATATGAACTCTATTGTGATATAATTTTGATATGTATTGAGGGTCTATAAAAAGGACGCAATGTGATGATAAAGGTGAAAGGTAGATGAAAGGCCATGTACTGTAATCTCGTTTTATAAAAATAGACTTTAAATGCCCAATTGTTGAGTGTTTTAGATTTTGTTTATTGATTAAAATGTTTAAAAAATGTAAATAACATGTTTCTCGTTAACATACACATATTTCTATATTTTAGCAACATTTAATTTTTACATTTTAATTATCTTATATCTAAGCTATAAAATTAAAAAATAATCTCATATTAAATGTTTAAAAATACCTTTGAATAAATACATATGCTTTTCTGTTGCTATTTTTAATACGTAACGCTTATTTTTCTTTTGATTGGAGAGGTATCAAGAATTTTACAAAATAAAACAAGAAATAGGTTAAGTACAAAACAGAAATCAGTCCGTCAATGGATCCAGATTAAATGGATTCAGTGTTTGCTTATTTTGTGGTGCACAATAAACATAATGCCCTTTAAGTTTATATAATGTAATAAGAGTATTTTATATCATATATTTTGTCAGTTACTTGTATATAAAAATTAACTGAACATATGTGCAATGTGCAACATATCAAATAATTGGACGATACTCTCACGATTTTCATAACTGTAGGATAATTATAATTCTACCAAATTTTACATTTTTTCTTGGGATTCATGTTAGATCCAACTGGGCATTTAAAATCTTTGGAAAAGTATTCCATGTTCGACATCGGCACAATAACCCTGTATTTGTCTGGTACGTGTTCGTCGGTCACGACTAGTTGTTGCAGTTCTTCTGCTCTGGTTTTCGAACACCAGATGCTAGCGGCTGACATCCAAAACATTTGCCGCCCGCTATATTTAAGACCAGGCAAATGAGGCTCCTCGCCGTGTCTGTCTACCCATCTATTATAAGCTAAATACGCCTCCTTTATACCGCCATTGTCGGCGATATTTTCTCCCTGCGTGTTAATGCCGTTTAACTGAAAGTAATGTTTAAGCGATTGTTAGTGGATTACAGCATGTAACATGCCAAATGCGACACTATACTCGTTATACTGAGCACTATCATATGAGAATGCTACTCTTGGTTTCTTCTGTAACAGGTTTATCCACATTGGTAGTAATTTTGGATTTCCCTATATCCGATTTTATCAATGACATTTACATTAAGAAAATAACTGTTTTTATTTAAACCTTTTATTCTTGTACGATATTTTAAACGCCAAGGATGCATTTGTGGTCACCATGGGGTGTAGTTTTGCCAACGTAATCGTTTGACATAGTGTATACCTAAGTAACTTTAACATTTTATAGTATCTACTCACGTAATTCGATGTATTAATAAACAACGCCCATCTGAGCAAATATAGTTCTTTCTGAACAAATATTTGACCAATGAAAACAGTTGAGTAGGTTAAAGATAATGAGTTATACTTTTAACGTTATGTTCCTATTATTTATAAATTTTATTACAAATATGACGAATATTTTTAAAAGGAATAAAGTAAAGACTGGTGAACTGGTAAAGAAACTTAACCATATGAAAAACATTAGAATAAAAATAAAATCAATTCTCCAAATCGAGAACCATAAGAGCATATTGAAGAACGGCGAAGAAAGAGCATCTAAGGGTTAGTTAAAGTTTAAAAGTATTCAATTCAACAGTGAAGAAAAGGTCCTCGTATGAGTTACGGGTGTGATGAAATTTTAAAAAAGATTTCTATCATAGATGAGTTTCCCTGAGGTTAACAATTCATGATAGTCTGAATTGCCCTTGACCTGCCCCCACTAGATTTATTCTTGAGACGAAAGTCAATTTGAAGTTCCAAAAATAACTCTATTGGAACTTCAAAAGATGTCACTGGAACTTCAAAATTTCTGAACACGTTATAATTATATGTATATTAATCAAGTGAACTTAATCACCTTTTCCTGTAGTT
Organism: Rosalia funebris; assembly: GCA_037954035.1. NCBI lineage: Eukaryota > Metazoa > Arthropoda > Insecta > Coleoptera > Cerambycidae > Rosalia > Rosalia funebris. The sequence goes on along the minus strand of JAZFAV010000010.1, from coordinate 5,010,082 downwards.
ACAAACTACTAAAATACTTTGAGAGTCAAAGCCGTGTTAAGTAACATTCTTTTTTTAATTTATTATCTAGTGTTTACCTATTAATGGAACCAATAAGACTGAAAGTTATCAAATTATTGAATGAAAATCATATTTTTAAATAATTTTTGTTAATTAATAAACAACGAGAATTGATAAATCTGATTGATAACATTCTTATTTACCAAAAAAGAACGATTGTCTTTTACAGTTACCACCCAATGTATTTGTTTTTTATACAAGTACGAATATATTAAAAAATATTTATATTATGATAAATCAATAAAACCGTACAATAAAACCATATTGCAAAATAGTTATCAACTTACGGTATATTCGAAATTATTGTAATAAACTATGTTTCATCTGAAAGAATTCATAGTTTCATAAAATCAAATTATAAAGGAACAGTTGGAGTCACTAAAAATATAAATGCAAGAGAAACCTAATTCCCGATAGTTAACAGCAGGATGGAAATCAAGTAACAACATATTTGTTAAATACATTCTACATTTTAAAGCAGTAAACTCTTCTAAAGTGTAAAGTTAATACTAAATCATTAGTACAATTACCATCAGCATACTTTCGAGTTAATCTAGAGACTATTTTGATGTAATAGAAGACATAATGAGAATCTAAAACCCATAAATTAAGTATAGAAACCCATAGAAAATAAAGTGAGTTTATATGAGTAAAATATTTCAAGTTTGGATCCATCTAAATCTAGATCAATTTTGGCAGTGAGACATAATTTAAAATGTAATCAGTTAAAATTAACTCTGAAGAAAAGAGTTTCATAATTTACAAAACACATTGGGGAGCAGACCCTAACATCGCCTTACTCCTCCGTAGGCCCATATGAGACTTTATATTTTACGATTTTGGTCATTCTCGACTTAATATATTGCAATATAAAGCATTTGGGGTTATTATCGGACCATCCAATTCTACCCCCATATGTGCTCTATTACCTGAGTATAATGAATCGCACATTGAATTAAGAAGGAGGTATTTTGGTTACAAAATTTATATTACCTAAGTATCTGAGTCGAACAGACAACCCTTTCGGCCGTAAATTAGGGAGTTAGCCACTTTTAATATAACCATTCCCTACAAGCAGACTAAAAAATCACTTGTATTGAGCGATATATTTATCGATATCCCTAAACACGAACGAAGTGATACCGAAGCTAGCTTCCCATTCATTCAGATCACTTATGAAATATTTCAGTACAAACTCCAAAAGATCTGATGAGATTTGTATATATGCCATTAAGTTCATAAATAATAATATAACCCGCTATGAAGTTGTAGCCGATTTCGACGTCTGTTATCAAGTTTCCATGGATCTAAATACAATAATGGGGTGGATGGTGGTTTCTACATTAAAAATAAGAATAGCAGTTTTGGATATAAATTCGATGATAAGTGGTCCATTTTTACAGCACAGGCTTCAAATATTAATAAATATTTCACAATGAACAATTTCAACGATTTTAAAACCATTCTTATCATATTCGTCTCTTTATCGGCATTTTCATCAGTTTTAAATCATCAGAAACACATTATGACGAACAGACTAATAGAACATAGTTGGGTTAAGGTAAATTTCAGTATAGTTGGTAATGAAATCAAGTGGTTAAAACCATTCAGGACAATACAATTGAATACCTTGACTATTTAGATTGGATCAGTCATGCACGAGCAGATATGAGGCAAAATGGGCAAAAGAATGGCTGTAAATTATATGGTCGAAAATTATCTGTAACATCAAGTTATATACTTCTCAAAATAGCATCATTGTTAGAATTCTCTGGTAATAGATGATTGCTTGTGACATTCATATATTATTTATTTGGTCATGGGGCACTGGATCACCAGTATCATCAGCTGTTTAAAATGAAATTAATCGATACACTTTTATGTGATTGGGATTAGAATACTGATGATAATGATTTAATTGTAATGAACTATCGGATTTTCAAATTTAGTGGATATGTTACCGCAAGTCCACTAGAATTATATATCTCATTTCATGACATAATTTCAAATAGTTGCAGTACCCCAAAATCATAGGTATCTCCTCTATTTAGTAACAAATAATAAAGCGGTGAAAGAAATATTTCTGCAAATTGCTAAGAGAGACTCAAAATGATGTCACTTTGTTTCGTCCTATATTATTAACATATATACCATAATTTGACTATTTTACTTTCCCTTCCTACCATATTATATCTGAAACAAAGTCATCATGGCCGGCACTTTAACGTGAAGATAGTATCCCTGTGTAATCCTTTATAATTTTTAACTGTATTTTGATCATTTTGGCCAATTAAGATAGGGGTGGTACGTTATCGTAGATTTTATATTGCATTAGTTGGGGTACTATATCAATTGACTGTACATGTGTATAGGTTCATGCGTGGTGCAATGAGAATATCGACTATGTGTGTATGTATATATAGTTTCGTAAAAATTGTACCGTAATCATCATCATGAGGTCATCAGTCCTAAGACTGGTTCGACGCTAGCCTCCAGCTTCTCCTATCTTGTGCTAACCTACGCATTTCGCTAATTGTGCTACAACCTACATCCCTTACTATTTGCGAGCAGTAGTCTAATCTAGGTCTACCTCTGCCTTTCTTCACTCCTATTTCTGCCTCCAAAATATCGCGGACTATTCCCCCATGTTTCAGCAAGTGGCCTACCATTCTATATCTTCTCTTCTTTATGTTTTTCCACATACTTCTTTTCTCGCCGAATTTCTCTAATACTTCTTCGTTTCTAACCCTATCAGTCCACGGTATCTTCATCATTCTTCGGTATCACCACATTTCAAAAGCTTCTAATTTCTTCTTACTTGCTTCCCCTACCGTCCAGATTTCGCAACTGTATAGTGCCGTGCTCCAGACATACGTTTTCGAAAATCTCTTCCTTGTTTCTAAGTTTATTACCCCCGAGCATAAAAGTGCTTTCTTTTTGTTAAAAGCTACTAGACTCTGCGCTATTCTTTGTTTTATATTTTTATCGCTTCTTCCATCCCAATTTATTTTACTTCCTAAATAAGTAAAGTCTTTAACTTCTTCCAGTCTTTCATTATTAATTTGTACTTTCGTTTTTGCTCTGCTCTCGCGCCCTTTGCCCACTAGCACTTTAGTTTTGTTTTTATTCACCCTTATTCCGTATTCCTCTGTCAACACTGCCTCCATTTCGTTCAACGCTACTTCTAATTCCTCCTGACTACATGCTAATACAGCTGTATTATCCGCGAATCTCAGCATATTTAGTTTCTGTCCCTGTACTTTAATCCCGAAATCCACTCTATCTTTTACCACATTAATCGCTTCTTCGATGTATAGATTGAAAATTAGTGATGATAGCGTACATCCTTGTCTTACTCCTTTCCTAATACCTACTTCCCTTCTTTCCCCTTCTGCTTCTATAACAGCAGTTTGCTCTTTGTATAGATTGTGTACTATTCTCCTATCTCTATACTTCATACCCGCGCTCTTCAGGATCTCGAACATTTTTTCCTATCTTACATTATAAAAAACTTTTTCTACAAATCGTTCTTTCCTTTTACTATTGTTTTCTCTAACATTACTCTTAGCGCCAGAATAGCTTCGCGAGTTCCCCCATTTCGCCTAAACCCGAATTGGTCTCCTACAAGTATTTCGTCTGCTCTATTTTCCATCCTCTTCTGCACTATCCTGGTTAAGATTTTGTTCTAAAGTTCCCTATTCCCTAGTTTTGTTCCCGTATTTTTCGGCTCCTCTCTTTTTCGGTATAGTAACGATAATGTTCCTCTTGTAATCCTCCGGCAACTCGCCCGTATCGTATATGCATTTTACCAGTTCAAACATCCTATTCACTACTTCCTGTCCTGCACATTTCAAAATTCCCCCCTGTATTTTATCTGCACCCGGCAGCTTTATTGTTATTTAGCCCCCTTATTGCTATTTCAAATTCCTCTCTCAATATCGGTTTTCCTACATATTCCCTATCGATGCTAGATTCTTCTTCTAATATTTTTCCTACTTCGTAACCCATGTATAAATTTCCTAAGTACTGCTTCCGTATATCCACTTTCTCCTCTCTTTCGATCAGTGTGTCCCCCGATTGACTCCTAACGTTTCTACTTATTGGTCCTATATCTCTGAAGCTCCTCTTAATTATTTTGTAAGCCTTATCGGTCTTACCTACTTTGAGATTATCTTCTACTTCTTTGCATTTATCCTTTATCTATTGTTCTTTCGCTTTTCTACACTTTATAATGATTTCCCACTTTATTGACTTATAAGTTTTTAGTCATTCGTCGTCTCGTCTGTTTTTGTAGCCTTTTGTAGCGTTGGGAGGGTATCAAGAATAGTCTAGCTTCCGCGGCTACGGACGTTTTAGGACACGAGAGGGAAAGCTAGAAAGCCCTGGATAACGGACGAAATCTTAAATGCAAAACTCTTTTGTATTAAGTTTAAGATTTCGTCCGTTATCCAGGGCTTTCTAGCTTCCCTTCTCTCGTGTCCTAAAACGTCCGTAGCCGCGGAATCTAGACAATTCTTGAAACCCTCCCACTCAGTTTCTGCGTTCTTGATGTCGTCATTACTCGCTATATTTATTAATTGATCTCTATATTTATTAATTTTCTCCTGGAACTTGTCTTTCATATTCTGATCCCTCAATATTTCTACATTTATACGTTTCTTATCCTTCCGGGTTTTCAGATTTTTGAACTTTAATCTGGCTTTCATGACTACCAAGTTGTGGTCGCTGTCTACATCTGCTCCTGGATAACTCTTACAGTCATCTACTTGATTTCTAAATCTCTTCCTAATCAGAATGTAGTTTATCTGATACCTGTCTATGCCTCCTGGCATTTTACAGGTGTACCGCCTCCTAACGTGATTCTGGAACAATGTATTCGCGACTACCATCTTGTGCTTCTCACAGAATTCTATCAGTCTGCTACCTCTCTCGTTTCTGTTTCCTAATCGATAAGGACCTACAAATTCTCCTTCTTCCCCTCACCTACGATTGCGTTAAAATCTCCTATTATTAAATTTTCATGACCCTTCACAAATCCTATTACCTATATGGCTAGAACTATGGCTAGAAGTAGGCATGTATACTTGCACTATTACTGTTTTCACTGGCTTCGAATTTAACCTGACCATCATAACTCTCTCGCTGTATTGTAGGTAGCTATCTACACACTATCCTGAGTTCTTCCTCATAACGATTCCTACTTCCGCGTTTCCATTTACCTGTGTGTATTACCCTATAGTCACCGTTCCAAAAATCTCCTACCTCCGGACAGCGCATCTCATTTATACCTACTATATCTAATCCTAACCTATCCATTCTGTACCGTAATATATAATAAAAAAAAAGAACTGATGGAAAGCGATTTACAATCTTACTGAAATTCAGATACACTTCAGACTCAAAATAAACATGTAACAGATATGCAGTTATGCGATCCATATTAATCAATGCAGTTAGATAATAAAATGGAGTTCTAAAATATTTGGAACTGGCCGACAAAATAGTATGTGAAGTTCAGAAAATACTATAATATAGTATATAAATACTATAATATGTTATATACTATACTATATATAGTATATAATATACTATATATAGTATAGTATATAACATTTTCAACATAAATTTATTTCAATTACATGTATATATTTAATACTCAATTCTGTAATTAGCAGTAATTTTAGCCAATATTCAAAAAAGATATTTTGACTTCATGACATATTACTGTTTCAAGATATATTCAACATGCAGCAAAATTATTGCGACCACTAAATAAAATTATAATTACATCTTTTAAAATCTAATTACATTTCAGACACGTGACTATGATGAAGAAATGGTGGTTCCATTATGTTTTTTTTTTGTTTTATTAGTTTTGGAAGTTTTGATGTCAGAGGTATTATTGACCTCTCGTTATAAAGTGATATTAAATGAACTTATACATAAACTGTAATGCTACATTATTGGTTATGTTTACAATATTAGTTTAAGATGAATTTTATAATTATATTTTGAATAATAAAAAAATAGATTATGAAAAATAATTCACATAGATTTTATTGGGAAATCATTTTTAAATACTTCATTATCGTTATACACATTATAATTATTTATACATTCATTTACATCTACTTTTGTCACCAATGAGAAAGTTTATTGAGAATAATTTTTTGGGATTATTAGTTAAAAATATTTGCAGAACAGCAAAGAAGTTTTGAACAAATTAATAATTCACACATTTTATTGAGTTTGGTACTACGTTGAATAACTTCATTAGTATTATCATATACAGGGGCTATCGTTGAGGTAACCCAGGAGTGAGACAAACCCAATATAACATCAAATGTATTTGTGCATTATTTGTGAAGCACTCTACAGATCTACGCAATCTATTTTTTATATATGACAATTAAGTGACATGATTCATGCGTTATTTATTGTTTGACTGCGGGTGTCATTGGATTAAAATTATAAAGTTCATTGCATAGAAATTCTTACGGGTTATTCATCTTATTTTGTTTTCTAGCTTTAAGTTTTTTCATTATGTGCGTCATTAAATGACAAAAGAAACCAGAGACCTTGGGAATATATTTTTCCGAGTCATAGCATTCTTGGTAAATAGGAAGCTAACTTATATCTTTATATATATATATATATATATATATATATATATATATATATATATATATATATATATATATATATATTATTTTAAAAACGATCCCAAAGAGTTATAATAGGTCCAGTATCTCGCAAAATACAGCGCAGTAATTTTAAATCATGCCGCACAGAGTGAACATGTAATTTGTTTGTGTCTAAAAAAGTTGACAACATGAATATATGCAATAAAATCAATGTCTCGTTGATTATATCTAATAAACTGCATTACATAATGGATTTGTGATCTTAAGAATATGTCAGGAAGACATATTTTGCAAAGAATTGTGTAATTTTCTAGTAACAGATGTGATATAAAGAGAAAATATTTTAATCAGTATTTCATCAAATAAGTAATAATGTAAACAATTTTAAAACCTTAAAATGGACTTTCCCACACGTGGAACATTTCTATCTCGAAATTGAGTGGCCGAGAAAAAATAAACCAACACATAAATGCAGAATATGTGTTTTATGTGACAGTTTTACTTTTTTCAAGTAGTCCACCATCGTGTCTTCTCATGAAGCATGGACAGGGTGGGGTGTGTCCTATCCACTTCAAAATTAATAGATGTCATCTGGTAGATGTCGCTAATTATAATCAGTCGAAACCCGATCGATCCGATACGATTCAATTGAGCGATCGTGGTAACAAAAAAATGGTGGTCTCAAATAGTTCCGCGTGCGCGGAAAAGTAAAATAAAAAATTTTCTTGAATTTTCACCCACTATTATTCTAGACACCTAGTACACCGACGAATATATTATGTAACATATAAAATGCAACACCCAATAAACTTAGACTCATTTGTTTTTTCGAAGTACCTCGTTTCAACCAACCTGACCTTCATGTAGAAGACATTTTTGACCGTGGGAGGCAGTGTAGATTTAACAGTTTTATCTTTATAATACCATATGTTTGTTCAATTGGGGAGAGGTCGAGGGCTTGTGATAACCATGGAAGAAGTTTGACTTTTTCAAAATCTTAAATATAGCCTAGCCAAGGAAATATGATCTAAATTCTAGATCATATTTTGTCGAATATAGGCAACTGCGACTATAGGTAATGATTTTCCATACTATAACTTCCACAATGTGAGTAATATGTCGTTTTATCCTGGTAATATGTCGTTTGACGTTTTACTGGATATATCCTCTTTCTCCATGTTTTCTCCATACTCTGATATGTAAGCAGAAGCAAGAATCACTTCTGAACACAATACAGTTCTTTTCCGTATTCTACTGAAATCTTTATCGGCTCCATTGCAATCGTTGACGTTGGTGGTTAATGGTAATACATAATGTACGTCCAGTAGACTGAAAGAGTCCAACAGATGTTTTTAGTCAGTACGCTGTTTACATTGTGGCTGGTACATCCTTGTCATCAAACCACTGATTCGCAAAAGCTCTAATATACCTAAATGGGTCTTTTGCAGTAAATAACTTGAGATGAACCTTTTTTGACATCCGGCATCTCTCGCTCTTCCTATTCCGCCTCCTTAAATCATGCCTGACATTTCATTGGACTTGATAGATTTCTGTTCACGTGGAAATAAATTTTCTTGAATAACACCAGATTCTTTCGAGAAGAGAAGGTAATCACATTAAACTACTTCTCATTTATATGTATTTATTGTTGGCGGAAATAACAACATAGCACCTCCTTTACTTTTAATTTGATTGTTGAATATATGTAGTTATTCAATCAATGCAAACCAAATAATAAAAAAACAGCTTTGGTATCCCTTGTTTTTGCCTATTTGCATAAATTTTTCAAGTTTTAGTTAATTGCTTTGTGTATATGCCAATTAAGTTCTATCGCAATCATATAAATAGTTAAATTGGTAACTGTAATAAATTCCACGAGATTAGATGACCATTAAATAGCATGACGTTTGTAATTTGATGGACTCCTGACAAAAAACTAAAAAACGCATTTTCCTAATATTAATCTGGAATGGTCTATTGCACCAGGGCGTGGTGAAAAAATTTTGCGACTTATATTGAAAAGGAACTTTCTTAGTCTACAAAATATTTCGTCATCAGGCTGTCAGTATTTTGTCTTATGCCATCTTTCAATTGTAGATTTCGTGGAATCTAATGTATGTAACATTATATTCCTAATTACAGAAATTAGGGTACCTAATTTCTACAATTAGTAATACAATAAGTAATAGTGTTAATAAAATTCTCGGCCGTAGATATTCCGTTTTACGATTCTTTGATTTTAATGTCTCTCGGATTAAATTTACAATACTGTAAATTCATCGACAATACAGTATTCCATAGTTATCAACAAATATCGTAGTTTCTTTGGACTCTTTAGGTAATGAATGCAAAGATGTGATTAAACCATAATTCGTTTTTCATTCAAGCCGAATGAGACAGCATTTTTGACGATACACAAAAGAAGCAACAGCAATAGCAGATAATATTTAAGTTGTTCACACAGTGGAATGAAAATGAAGCTATGGGCACCGTTATTAAGATAAAAGCTATGGCTGGTAGGCAGTAGAATGTAAAACAAACGATATATAAAAGAATAAGAATGCGAGAGGAAGTTTTGTATTATCTGGAAATAGAACAAGGACAATGACAATATTAATCCACTTCAAAATTACTTATAAATTTTAATATCTTATGACATTGGAAGAATATTTTCACAACAATATGAGTGAAGAAATATGAACATCATTGCAATTGATTGGAATAATTTCGAGGTAAGTTTGTACTTTATAAGGTAATATCGGATAGCTGATTGTATGCGTTTAATAATACAGTATATTTTGAAATATGTATGAATTTATTTTTGTTATGGTTTTCTTTAAAAAACTTTAATATTAGCCACTGGAAAAGTGGCTTTTATTTTTCCCGCTTATAGCTTTTCTTGATTCTGATGACGATACGACTAAGAATTTCAAGATTTGTTTTGAAATCCATTGTCCTCTTGGTAAACTTATATTCTCAAATTAAATTTCACCTGTCTTAGGACATTCTCGATTAGAATTAACCTAAATTTCATGCGTAAACACTCCAACCACATATGCATCCTTGGTTCAAATTAACCCTTTATAGCCGATTATTATTAAATATGAGGGTTAGTCAATACTTGCAAGACTGTTACAGCTTTATCATGCACAAACCAAATAAAAAAAAACCATAAAAAGCAATTTACATATAAGCAAAGTAAAATCAAAACTTACACAAACAAGCGCAAAAGCTAAAATACAAAACGGCACTTTGTGATTAAGTATTTAAAGCTTGTCACTAAACCTGAATTTACTCAACATTTTTACAATAATGATCAGTATAACGCTTCTATTGACATTAAAAGCAATCAAAAATACTCTACGAATCATGCAAAGTAATGTTTTCTAATTATCCGTATTATATCAAGATGTATTTAGAAAACAGTACACACAACAACTAATAATATATTTCTATTGTAAATACTTCTATCTGCTACCATTACCAATTATCAAATTTAATTATGTAATATTTTATATAGGGATACTGTGCAATATTCTTTAGTATTCATTTATCCACCTTGAAGTACAATGAACTTTATAAGTTATTCTCACCATACAGTTCTAAAATATTTCGCACGACAAACTAAAAATATGGCTGTTATTTCTTATTGGCACATTATTTAATTATTTCCTTGTATGTTTCTAGTTTGGCGAACTACCAGGAACGTGGTTACTTTTGATCGCTTTGATTTACTATACGTGACGATGATCATTTAGCATATTAAATAATCAGTTATAACATTATATATAGTTTACAAATACTACAACACAATGAAAGGAAGTCAGGTATAAATAATGTTAGAAACTAGCAACAATTTATTTTTAATAATCGTCTTACGGTATTGTGCAAACCGCATGATCACACAGTATAAACAATAATATAGCGATATTGTTTGCAGGTTTACAGTTATAAGAGGTCTCTGGTAAGTAACTACTCTCCTAAAGTTATGCCATAAACTATCTTGAACCTCTGTATAAATTCGAGAAATTTGGAACTAATGTACATAACATTTTTTGCAAAGAAATTAATTTTTGAAATCAGCAGGAAATAAGGAGCGTTATATCAGTCATTGAAATTAGAGCAAAATCCTTCGTTCACATTTAATGTTGGACAAAATTAGCAGCATTAGAATTTATTCTTCTTAATTTTATTAAGAAATCATCTTTAATGAGTTTTATTGTTTTAAACTTCAATAATAATTAAATTTATTTTATTGAATTAAACGGTGGTCCAACCATAATGCACGATGTTAATTCTGAGTCATACCTTAACGTCAAGTTTTTTGCACTGAAACAAAGAAATGTCAACTTAATTTGACATTTCTTTGTTTCAGTGTTTGACAAATTCAACCATGGAGAGGTACACAATTGAGCAACGCGTTAAGATTGTTGAAGCCTTTTACGAAAATGGGCGTTCAAATCAAAATGCATTTCGTGCACTTCGTGACTTTTTTGGTCAGCATAATCGACCAAATGTGTCCACAATCGGGAGAATTGTGCGCAAATTTCAGCAAACCGGGTCTGTAGGAAATGTGAAAACACCTATGCATGCTCGCCCAGTTCGTTCTGCGGAAAACATTGCTGTTGTTCGCGATAGTGTAGCAGAAGAGCCGTCAACCTCGACTCGTCGTCGTGCCCAACAATTGAACATCTCACGAACATCACTGATGCGAATTTTGAATAAAGATTTGAATTTACACGCTTACAAGGTTCAATTGACTCAAGAGCTGAAGCCTACTGACCATTTCAAGCGTCGTCAATACGCCGAATGGTTGGTTGAACAGACACAAGTGAATGGTGAACTTTACAAAGAAAATCATCTTTAGCGACGAGGCACACTTTCACCTCAGTGGATTCGTTAACAAGCAGAATTGCCGCATTTGGGCAAATGAGAATCCACGAGTGATTGTTGAAAAGCCGATGCATCCACAAAGAGTGACTGTTTGGTGCGATTTATAGGCTGGCGGCGTCATCGGGCCGTACTTCTTCGAAAATGAAGTGGGCCAAGCAGTTACCGTGAATGGTGTTCGCTATCGCGAGATGATAACGGACTGCTTGTAGCCAGAAATTGAGGATATGGACCTGGACGATATGTGGTTCCAACAGGATGGTGCCACTTGCCACACAGCCAACGAAACAATGGCACTTTGCGCGAGAAATTCAATGGCCGTATTATCTCACGTCGTGGCGATATTAATTGGCCGCCACGATCATGTCATTTGACACCGTTGGACTTCTTTCTTTGGGGATATTTAAAAGAAAAAGTGTACGTCAATAAGCCAAGAACAATTCAAGAGCTAGAGGATGAGATAATTCGGCACATTAACGACATTGAACCTCAATTATGTCTCAGAGTCATTGAAAATATGGACCATCGGATAGAGGTATGCCACCGATGCCGTGGCAAGCATTTGGCCGAGATTTTGTTTCACACATAATTGTCATAGATTCTTCTATCATAATAAGAAATATTAAGACAATTCTCTGAAAACTTTTTGTTTTATTTACAATTAATATTGTGCATTTTGGTTGGACCACCTATTATTACTGAATATAATATTATGTAAGCAATCGCTTGTTTCATTTTACTGTATGCAAAAAAACTCTTTCAAATAGTTTTTTCAAACAGCACAATCAAAAATGAGACTTTGAATTATTATCTTTATAATATTTAATGAGACTTTATTAAAATTATGTGCGTAGAATATAATCTACAGTACAAAAAAATAGAAAGAGGAAAAAATTAAGAGTGAGACGTCTCCATTGACGGTGATTAAACGAGTTTACGTTTGTCACTAATACAGTGTATTATAGTAGAATTCTACTATACTATCTATTTCTACTATCTAGAAATCTACATTAACTTTTATCTACAATTCTTCGACCAGATTTCCTCTTGCTTTGGACCACAAAGACTAAAGAATATTGCACAATTGACACATCTACGATTATAAAAATTAAACGTGTAAGGTTACTTACATTAAGCTTAAGCTCCGGAACGGAATAGTTGCCGTACTGGTCAATGATGCACTGGGCCTTCTCCACAAACGCCTTCTTGGTTTCTTCCTGCCACCAGTCGACTAGGTTGCCACTTTTGTCAAATTGTCTTCCCTGATCATCGAATCCGTGGGTGATTTCGTGACCAATGACAAAACCTATGGCTCCATAATTCATGTATCTGGGACGATCAGCGTTGAAGAACACTCCTTGTAGTATACCGGCGGGGAATTCTTAAAAAAGAAATTTTCAATGAAAGGAACAGTTGACCTTGTAGTCGTTATAATAAATAGTGACATATCTATTATTTAATTTTAATAAGAAAAAACATTTCGATAATACGTCAAGCTGTTCTCAATATTAATTAAACACATATTTCTCTGCCACATAAAATGGGGGCGAACCTAATATAGTTGACACTGTTATATTGGTTTTTCTCAATTTGATTATGGACTGTCGCGAGATGAAGTTTTGTTTATACTCCAATCCATCTGAAAATTCCTTAAACATTAAGGATAAAACAAATTAAGCCAATACAGCTACTCCCCCGGCTATATGCCGTCGTTTTGTCAAAGGCATACTCGCTTACACTACACTGACGAGACTCAGTAAGGTCGAAACCGGTCTGTAGTTAGCGGTATCCTGCGATAGAGGACGCTTTGCATCTTCCTTGTGATTTTCGATCATTGTATTTTCGTTCTATGTTAGAACAAAAAACGACAAATTTCGCCATATATTTCAGTGCCCGTCGACGGCATATAGCCGGGGGAGTAGCTGTTCTGGCTTAATTTTTTTTATCCTTGATGTTTAAGGAATTTACAGATGGATTGGAGTATAAACAAAACTCCATCTCGCGATAGTTTATAAACCTACCATCTGAAAACTTTGTGTTACAAATAATTTGATTATGATATTAGAGATACTTAAAATCCTTCCTTGAAGAAAGGTTTAAATTCAATACATAGTTCGAGGGTATCAATATTGATATCATTAAATCACTTAATTGGAATAACGTTGTCTTAATGCAGTTTTAAACTTAATTGTAGATAATGAGTATAAAGAAAAGCCGAACACATTAGTGAGAGCATTTATTGTAGTTAACTAAAGATTAAAATGTGCAATCTTTTAACCAACTTGTGTAGTTTTACTATTTCCCTCTCATGACAAATGGAAGGATTCATTTTCTCCGTAATTTCATATTTTTGAATAAAATTCTGTAGCAAAATAGTTTTGAAATATATTTTTCATCATAATTTTATACACCTCTTTTCAAGTCCTTCGAAGTGATATTGTAAGTTACTTTTTGATAGTAATAGAAATATTGTTCAAATTTTTCTAAAACAGTTATGTAATTTTCGAGGGGACCTAATTTATTTCTTATTTTACCGTGTTTTTTAAATCATCGAAGTTATGCGATTCTTTGAAAACCTTCAGTATTACATAACCATACAAAAATAATTAATCAGGGTCAAATCAGGACAATGCACTGGTCACTCTATTTGGTCACGTCTACCGATTCGTCTATTGACAAAAAGTATTCCTGACATTTTTGTTTTTAGTGTGAATATTTGTAAGTGACCCTAGAACTAGTATTACGAAAAATGTTTAATATGAGGTACTAAATATAACACATGGTATTTTAAAGTATTAAGCGCTAGGTAATAGGAAGGGTTTTTTGAAAATTATAGTATAGAAATTCATTTTGTATTTCGGTATTTTATATTTTTAGAAACTGGAGATTTCTGATTTCTTTCTCTTTAATGATTCTCTTAAAAGAAATAGAAATAAAGTAAAAACAAAGGCATCATTTTCTTCTGATATCATGTTTTTTTGACGGAAAGACCTATCCTTAGTGCTATCACTTAGTACCTATGCATGGGTACTAAGTGATGCTAGTGATAATTATCGCTGTACATTTAAGATACAATTTTAATCCTTAGCATTTGTTAGTAAATAATCGTTTTGCTTGGAGCTAAAATTAATAAAACCATAATCTACCTCTGAAAGTCAGATGAATGTGTATTTTTAAGAATGTGACTACATTTCTATATATTTCTTTTCAATACAACCAATATTTTTGACAGAATATGTTATGATTTATTTTCCTGATATCCACTTAAATAAGAGACGCTGCCATTAGTCTTTATTATTACATTTTGTAATAAAATGCAATAACTGGGACGTACGAGATTATGAAAAGTACTTGTTTACAGTGCTATAGATATACTTTTAGGCTCCAATATTTTGGCAATCGCAGTGGCTTTTGAAAGAGTAGATGCTCGTCAAATACGATTACTCCTCTTTATCTGCTTATACTGTTAAGTACATTAAAAGCTATTCGTAAAAACAGCTCTTAATGAAGACAATTTGTAAGTGATCCACTGTTTCCGTAGAAACCACGCACTAGTTGCACTACCTGACATATCTTGTGAAATTTTTTTTCAAAACGAAATAAAATTTCGCAAAGAATGAGAATGATAAGTAATAGTTAAATTTCCAATATCAGGCTTTTTCAAAACATTTTCTCCACTTTTAAATAAATTTTTCCCCTTCTGTGGTGCATTGTAGTGGATGAGCTGCTTGAAAGGTTAAAGGATTACCAAGTAGTTGGCTATACCGATGACTTAGTAATAATAACGAAGGGCCCTTTCCTTGAGCCGATTCTCGATATAATACAGGGTGCATTAAACAAGGTTGGGAATTGGTGCAGAGATAGGGGACTCTCGGTCAATCCCTCTAAGACCGAGGTGATGGTGTTCACCAAGAAATATAAGTGGAGCAGAACATGGTGGCCAAGAATTGAGCTATAATAGTGAAGTGAAATACTTAGGAGTTATTCTGGACGGGAAACTGTCATGAGAAATACATCTAAGTCACATATGTTTCAAGATCACAGCAACACTTTGGCAACTAAGCCATTGGTAATAGCTGGGTCTTGAAACTGGAGACCATGAAATGGATGTACGAGGCAATTCTTAAACACAGACTGATGTATGCAGCACTGGTCTGGTGGGAGAGAGCCTGTTTAAAGTTGAAAGCCAACCTACTTAATAAGCTAAGAGGATTGATTCTAAGATGTATAACCGCATCCCTAAGATCAACACCGATCGACGCGATGGGGATACTGTCGGGGATACCACCTCTTGATGTCACCCTGAAAGTAGAAGCCGTAAAGGCAATGCACAGAGTGGGAAACATAAATAGGAAAGTAAGGGACCTGAATAGACTCTCAAGAAAGCTAGCTGAGGAGGGACTCCTATGGATGCCCTCTGACAGTACGGGTGTCCACTTCCTATTTGACAATAAATATAAGATCACCCTTACTAGTATCGACTAGACCGACTGGATGGAGGATGGAGCTGGATTACCGCTCAATGGAGACATATGGTACACGGATGGAGCCAAGAGTGGGAACAGAGCGGGTGCGGGGGTGCATAGGTGACGCGATGGGATAGGTAAAACCTTCCCCCTGGGCAAATACACTACCGTATTCCAGGCCGAGCTAGTTGCAATTACATACGGTGTTCTGGGAGCCGACCAAAATCGGACCCAGGAGAAGGTATGTATCTTCTCGGGTAGCAGGGCGGCATTGGCAGCCCCGAATTCAGCGACGATAAAGTCGAAGCTGGCCGGCCTGCAGATACTGTAAAGAAGACGAGGAAACCTCGATTCATCTTATTTACACATGCCCCCCCACTGGAGTAGAAGATGTACCTTATATTAGGGACCCCTATTATCCTAGAGGAGGCGAGGCTTATAGCGAGGGACGTGTCTACCTCGCTCCTTTTATGGGATAGCATTTGTGGATGACCCAGATAAGAGAGGATCGCCAAGGGACTACTCATGCGATAAGTGACTGATGAGGCCCAAACCCATATAACATAATGTAATGTAATTTAAATAAATTAAATATAACATAACGCCAGTAAGAATCACTTATCCATCTTTTATTTTATTAGGTGTTGCTAGGGAGCTAGTATATTTATTCAATGTTTAGAAATGCTAATTGTAGCCAATATTTAAATGGTTAACTGCATTTAGAGTAAGTTTGTGGCCACATTATAACCATTTTCAGGAATTGACAGAAATTTCATAACATATTTTGAAATAAAAATATGTAGGTATGCATATAATGAACATGACTCTGACATGTATATAAGAAAACGAATTTTTCATATAACAATAAGATATCGTATTTCTAGTTAATTTTTTTATACTTCAAGAAATATTTCTAGATGGATTTTAAAATTGATACTTATATTGTTTTAGTTAATAATTTATTTAATTTGTAAAGACAATATGTGTTTTACATTTACAATTAGTACAAGTATTCAATACGCATCGTATATAATGCGCATTGATTAAAAAGGTGAAGTACCATGACTATTATTTATTCTTTAGTTATATAGATCTTTATTTATCTTAGTAGTTTCCATAAATTACGAAACATCAGCAATAAATTACAGATTTTACACTATATATTCATATACATAGCTGTGTTCACACATATGATGTTCACAGTACCAGGTTTATAAGAAATATAAAAAAGCGTATCAAGACCACATCTGAGATAGTTACAGAGAAATAAAATAAACAACTAGAGACTTCAATAAAGTCACAACATTTTTAAATTGATTTCTAAAATGTTGTTTATTCCGAAAAAGAAAATAGTTACAAGAGCGTATCAAATAAATATATATTACACTTGACCTACTTTCCATAATGTCACGTCAAATATAATAGAGAATATCTATTTAGTGTAATTTTCCGAGGGTTGAGAAAAGCGATAAGATGTATTTTAACAAAAAAAAAAAAAACAATCGATGATAATGTAATAACAGGAATATATATCCCCCTGGAATTTGGAATTCGATTTAAGCCACGTTATGGAACGATATTCGTTTGTGACAATACATATGTAACTAACATACATAATTTGCAACTTATATTGAGTCTTAAATTATAATAAATAATATAACTTACGGATGCTATTTTCAATGGATGAATAGAAAGCATTTACGACAGCTGGCCTTCCGTGTGTAATCCAGTCGGTTTTATTGACGGGTTGCCGTAAACGCCTAAAGGAAAATCTTGTACCAAAAAGTGTCAAGTTCAAGATCGACCTCATGTAATGATCAGGATCGATTTCCAACTAAAAATAAAATAAATATAAAATGATAAACTTATACTCTATTAGACTGAACGCCAATTGGTGATATGTACAACATATTTAACATATAGAACAATTAATGTTCTATACGTCGAATATGTTCTAAATATGTATTAAGTATTGTCAAAGTTTATAGAATAAATAATTATTTATTATGTAAACTTTGGTATTGTATATGTGTTATAATATATGTAAAACAGACTTACTTAATCGAAAAACTGTCTTAAACTTGTTACACTTCTTACAACTTATGCTGATTAGATTGAAATATGTACATATACTATAATTTTATTATGAGTAAAAACTAAAATAAAGAACACAATTCTTGTTCATTGTTCTCGAACGTCTTTGTCAATGCTATTAATTTTTATTTATTATCACAAGCGGAATCAAAAATAAAAATAAGATATCATAGTTGTAGGGTATTTAGTTCATACAAAATATTAACAACAAACTAATGATTGATATGATATGATCGTTATAATTTTTGTGAAAGACAAAACATTAATATTTTCATCTGTTGTATTGTCATCAGGTGTATGACACAGAAAATGAAAACCTAAAAATTGACTTAATTGATGTACCAAATGGAACGACTATTTACAAGGACACAGAAATATAATTTTTGAGATATATAGGACCATATTAATGATATATTAAAAATACAATTAAACATGGAATTTCAGTAAAGCAATATCCCAGAGAGGAGCTACGTTCTGCTATTCATTTATTATACACTGAAGGGGAAACTCATTGCTATCCATCGTAGAATAAACTTAGGATAAACAATTTATGTTTGCCACTCGAGCAGCTATCCAAAACAAATATCTGTACATAAAAGACAGTCTTCTTTCATATATGCTCAAATTTGAATAATATGACCTATTATTATTAATTACATAATTACATATACTTACACCATCATAGAATTCTTCCAGTTTCCTGTCATCCAATAATTCATCGGGATAAGCTATGTGCGTCGCCATAGATTTAGCTTTGTCCAAAGCATTTTGTCTTGTTTCGTCGTCCATCCACTCTACCGTTTTTAGTATATCCTGGAATTCGGCTCTAATATCAGCTACCATCTCTTTAGCATTTTGTCTTGCCTCCTCATTGAAGTATTTTCGTACATATAAAGCCCCAGATGCAATGGATAAACTGAAAAGTCAAGTATGTGTAAGTTCCTACTTACACATACCTTACACATAGCCTTGATCCTTCAAGGCTACAAATCTTATTCAGCAATGTAAGTTGTCAATTAATACTATGGTTAAAGGCGAAAGGATTGGTATAAAATGAGTAAGGCAATATAATTTCAGACGTTTTTTTAATTATGTTATGTTTAATAATTTAGTGACGACGCACGGATGACATGCTACACCACTCGCAATTGTTACTAATATGCCACAGTTAGTAGCACATATGTCTAGCCACATATATTTCAATCAACTACGTACGGCATAGACAGTTAATAATTTGGCGAACAAAATACAATAATTATGAAGTCACGTCTTAGCTTTATTGTATAATATGATTCATTGGCGTCTCGATATCTCTGTAGAATTTATTTCATTTTGATTTTATTTAAGGCATTAAAGTGATGGAAATATTACATTGAATGTTTTTATGGAGAACCTTTTCATTACTGTCATAGGTTGACAGATTTGTATTATACTAACTGTTACCCTAAAATGTGTTTTTGGTACGACACTGTTCAAAAATGTCAATTTATTGATTGATACGATTGTTACCTGTAACGCACACGCAAATAACCATTATACTAATTATATATGATATGTATGTATATGTAAGAAACGAACCAAGTAAAATTGTAATATGACAATGTAGGTATGTCAGCATAACCGAAATATGTTAATCAAAACTGGGTGGTATCCAATATATATTTATTGTATTTCAAATGTATGTTCATTTAGCAAAGAATGCAAATGTAGTAGATTTTGACACTACTTTTTGGCTAAGGTTTTTTAATATGTTATGTAATACTAACATTTATGACATTATTATTCCACTTTCGATAATTACTAACAATTAATATACGTTATTTATAAATGAGGTCCAGTCGATACTAATTGTTCCCTAGATGTAGAAGCCATATATATTTTGTGATTATCTTAACGACTTTAATATGGTATTATTGGGTCACCTATCGTCGATTTCCGTAATCACTCTATTTGGGTATTTACAAAAATTTTCACAGTACTTTTCTACTTAGTGGAAATTCAATTAATAAATAATTATATGAAGAAGTCTCATTTATAAGAATATATATATATATATATATATATATATATATATATATATATATATATATATATATATATATAACCATACAAAATTGAGTGTATAGAAATGTATAGAAGAAAAACTACTTGCTTACATGTGATCCTTGTTGGAGAAACCTTGCAAAAACTGTATTAAAATAGTAGTTCTACTAGATACCGGGTTGTTCTTTGCCAAGTTCTTTTAAATACCACATTAGTGGGATAATGAACTTAAATCCTTTGAAATATATTAATATCGGAAGTTCCTCAAGGGTTTATATGTGAGCAACTTCTTTTTGTTTTGTTTATACATGACATTATGAATGACCTGAATATTCGTTATTTACTATGTGGATGATTTAAAAAATTTGCATTATGTTCGATTCGGAAAGATGATATATGTTTACGATATAATTTAAATAATATAAACAACTAACACAACATCAGTTTCCAGATGATGCCAACTTTGTTGGCGAAACGCGCGTCAAGTAGTGTATAGTGTTTTGGTGTTTTATGAAAAACTAAGTCAGTGTTAGCTTCACCCTAAAGCTTCCAACCTACTCTAGCAATATAAATAACTGATGCACAGTGAATAAACTTCTGCTATTACCTTCGATAGACAATTAACTTCCAACATGCATACCGAAAATAGTATATAGACCTCATATAAACCGATGGGTCTTGAGATTAGAAATTCTACAGGGTTTACAGATTCTAACATTCTGTTATTACTGTTTACTGCATTTGTGAAATGAAAGATTGCATATGCGTATTATAGTTACAGACTTATACATAGAATTCGGAAAATATGTAAAGGTTACATAAGTGTCTCTCGTTTAAATGAAGTAGCTCATATCTCCTGATCGATGTACCTAATATCGCTTTACTTTCAGCAGAACTATATTAGGTAATTACGATTTTCAGTTAAAAGTTTGGAAAGTGGAAAGAAAATTCCATCTCTTCCATTCCATCAAATAATACTTGTGGAGATAATTTCGAACAACTCCAGAACTACTATGGAAACTATGTTTCTGTACACTAGAATTAGCAGGGTACAATAATATTGCGTGTTATTTATTGAGAGTACGTACAAACTTGATTTCTCCAATTTATTTTATGTGAAACCATTATAATAATATGAATGACAGAGTGGACATATTAAATGTGTCTTATTTTTATAAGACATACGGTATACATTTTTTATATTACTTGATTGGGTATATAAATATATGTGTATGCATCTCTTATGTATCTGTGGGTATTTGTATATACATACATACATTATATATATTTTCTTTTTTTCATATTGTAAGTTGTAAAACAATAATATTATAATTTGCCATCCAAAAACATAAAGAAAAATGAAGTAACAAAATTTTTGAGTTATAAATGTCTGATTTACTGACATTTGACATTATGTTCATCTAAATAATTTAGAATCCTTACCTGCCAGCAGAAATGTCAATGCATTCTTTCCATCTTGCTTCCCGTTCAGTTCTTCCGGTTACGACTGTTGTGTAGTCCAATTGGCGTTTCCTGAGCTTTTCCGTAAGGTAAGACACGGAGGATGCGGCAGCCCTCCACATTACATAATTCGCTTGAACCCTAAATTAAAATAATATATGTGATTTTTAATATTCAGCTAAGAAGTACAATGAACATTAGAAAGTAGTGTTCAAACTCGAATAAAGTAATTTACCTTTTTGGAGTTCTGCTAATGAGAGCCTCAAAATTATGTATGTACGATGGTACACTAACAACGACTATTTCATCATTATTCACTGAAGTGTCAGGAGCTAGGAGGTTATTCATATATTCAATCCATGGAATGCTTGGAAATTTAGTTTGGAGTTGATCAATGGTCATGGGATTGTAGAGAGCGGTGGCGTTACGTCTCTTCTCACTCGGCAATGAAATCTAGAAATATAAATATTCAGTTAACACATATATTTATTATTTATTTTATTTAGACAACACAAATATATTGTTATAAAATTATACATGTACTATGTTAAACATTATTAATAAAAGTTTTCTTTTATATTTATCTACACTATACTATATGTCGTGTATAAAATTTAATGGAAGCGTTAAAAGATTAGTTTTCTTGCAATATTACTGCAAACATTAACAACTAATCTACTGCAATAAAGAAAAAAATATATTTAATAATAAAAGTTACTCATTTCTATTTAAAATGCATTTGTCATATCAGTTAATATAGTTAATACACATTCCATATGTGCGGGACAGAAAGTAGTAAATAGGATGTTTGAACTGGTAAAATACATATACGAAACGGGCGAGATGCCGGAGGATTATAAGAGGAACATTATCGTTACTATACCGAAAAAGAGAGGAGCCGACAAATGCGAGAACTTTAGAACGATTAGCCTAATATAACTTCCCATGCGTCAAAAATCTTAACCAGAATAGTGCAGAAGAGGATGGAAAATAGAGCGGAGGAAATACTAGGAGAAGACCAATTCGGGTTTAGGCGAAATAGGGGAACTCGCGAAGCTATTCTGGCGTTAAGAGTAATGTTAGAGAAAACAATAGAAAAAGGAAAGAACGCTTATATAGGATTGGTAGATTTAGAAAAAGCTTTTGATAACGTAAGATGGGAAAAAATGTTCGAGATACTAAAGAGCGCGGGAATGAAGTATAGAGATAGGAGAGTAGTACACAATCTATACAAAGAGCAAACTGCTGTTATAGAAGTAGAAGGGGAAAAAAAGGAAGTAGGTATTAGGAAATTAGTAAGACAAGGATGTACGCTATCACTATTAATTTTTAATCTGTACATCGAAGATAGAGTGGATTTCGGGATTAAAGTACAGGGACAGAAACTAAAAATGCTGAGATTTGCGGATGATATAGCAGTATTAGCATCTAGTAAGGAGGAATTAGAATCAGCATTGAACGAAATGGAGGCAGTGTTGACAGAGGAATAGGGAATGAGGGTG
Source organism: Rosalia funebris (assembly GCA_037954035.1). Classification (NCBI taxonomy): domain Eukaryota; kingdom Metazoa; phylum Arthropoda; class Insecta; order Coleoptera; family Cerambycidae; genus Rosalia; species Rosalia funebris. The sequence goes on along the minus strand of JAZFAV010000010.1, from coordinate 4,986,922 downwards.
AATAAAAACAAAACTAAAGTGTTAGTGTGCAGAGGGCACGAGAGCAGAGCAAAAACGAAAGTACAAATTAATAATGAAAGATTGGAGGAAGTTAAAGACGTCACTTATTTAGGAAGTAAAATAAATTGGGATGGAAGAAGCGATAAAGACATAAAACAAAGAATAGCGCAGGGTCGGGTAGCTTTTAACAAAAAGAAAGCACTTTTATGCTCGGGGATAATAAACTTAGAAACAAGGAAGAGATTTTTGAAAACATATGTATGGAGCATGGCACTATACGGTTGCGAAACCTGGATGGTAGGGGAAGTAAGTAGGAAGAAATTAGAAGCTTTTGAGATGTGGTGTTACCGAAGAATGATAAAAATACCATGGACTGATAGGGTTAGAAACGAAGAAGTATTGGAGAAAGTCGGCGAGAAAAGAAGTATATGGAAAAACATAAAGAAGAGAAGAGATAGAATGGTAGGCCACTTGCTGAGACATGGGGGAATAGTCTGCGATATTTTGGAGGCAGAAATAGGAGTGAAGAAAGGCAGAGGTAGGCCTAGATTAGATTACTGCTCGCAAATAGTAAGGGATGTAGGTTGTAGCACAATTAGCGAAATGCGTAGGTTAGCACAAGATAGGAGAAGCTGGAGGTTAGCATCCAACCAGTCTTATGACTGATGACCTAATGATGATGACATTCCATATGAAAAAGATTGGATTGGTTTACAGTCTAGTTTAAACCAGTCAAGTTCAAACTGACTAGATCTAGAAGCTTACACTTGCACAATGTCAAATTTTTATTTATTCCATAAAGATGGTTTTTGCGATGTACAAATTATTTACAATAAACTATATTATTTACAAGGTATGAACAAAATTTGGGATTAGGTAAATCAGAGTGATCAGATATATTCATAGAAATTTCCTCTAAGACATTTAATTTTATTGAGAAGTTAATAGATTTGCATATTAATGTATCGTAAAATATTTTTAAGAAACTACCGGAAAGTCTCACATTTTAATAACTTTTGGGCAATTCAAGTCCTAATTTGGCAAGGCATAATTTTATGTTAAATAAAAGTAAGGAATATTCTGATCTAAATCTTGAAACTTGATATTTTATTAAAATCTATCCGATATCCAGTATAATATGGTGTACCTTACTTTTTAAAAGGGCATTGACTAACATAAAATTCTTTGTTTTTTCAGACAGATGATATTTGACCACTGACATTATCGTAATATTTTTGAAACTGCTACCATCTTTTTAAATATAAATAATAGAAATAAATTCTTTACAGTTTTCCAGAACAATGGTCCACGTTACAGATTTCCACTACTTCTAAATACTCTGATGATACAAGTCAAAAATGGAACAGAAAAAATAATTTGCAAATTAAAACAAATACTGATGGAAATAGTGTGCAGTGGAATTAGCAAATGTAAATACAACTATTTTTGAGAACGTCGATATACTGATGAGAAGAATTTTGTAAAATCTTCTACAAATAACCTAATGTATATATTTTCTATTCAAAATGAAAGTTTATAAATTATAAATTAAATAAGTAACTATAACAGTTACTATAGAGTTTTGCAACATTTGTACGATTGAATGTTGATTTATAACGAAAAGGATATGTATTTATAACTTTACCTATATAATAATTAAGGAACACAATGATAACCGTTATAAATCGTATGTCAACAAAAATCATTAAAACTAAAGTACACTAATCAACACAATATGCTGAATAATTTTGAAAGATTAGCAAGCCCAAAATGTCCGGAAAATATAATATATTTCTGATGTAATTTAACGTGACAGTACTTCCAAAATTAAATTATGTACTACACTGTAGTAAAAGTGAATGACCTTTTTTAGATAAATCATTTTTGGTGTGGTATTTACAAAATATCTTTAGAGTATTTTATACATATATTATTTGGAGCTTTAGACTTATGGTTCATACAAACTTCTCTCAGTGTATTTGTTTTTATTTAGACTCGATTTAGACTCTTTTTATTCACATTTAAAATAAAAATCACAAGTTCTAAAATGTTAACAATAATAATATAATTAATATTGTTAATTACATTATATTAACAATATTAATATAATTAATTAGAGTACCTATATAATTGCAATTTAATAAATATTAAAAGTATAATAGAAAGTGTGAAATTTTCGAGTATATTTTAGTATATAAGAATAATGTTTCTAAGGTGGTTATAACTTAAATGAATTTTAATGCAAATAATGGTGATATTGTATATTGAATAAAAAATTATATAAAATTTTCATATTTCAAATAGACAAACGTGTGTATTCTTAATTTTAAATGGGGAATAAAATAGTTTTAATCACATAGACATAATAATTTAGTAATAATAAACAATATAATATACTGGGAACCTTATTAGGTATCACTTTCGTCTTTTGTATAAGAAAATAGCATAAATCTATGCTGTTAATTAAATTTTATTAGAAAACGTAAATAGTGAAGTAATATAACTGGACTGCACTGAACTTTTTTATTAATAGAGTCTTTTAGGCCTAAGCTCAATAATTTTTGAGGGACATTAACTGATATTTAGTTTGTATGGTCATACATCATTACGTTTTTTTGCTTCAGTTTGACAACCTCCTTCATTTATACTATATTTTATAATATTATTAGAACGTTAGTGGTTAATAGAAGGTATGGCTGTCTCGAGTAGCATTTATTAACATTTCATTGAACAAATAACAATAATTAATGTTTAGAATATCTACTTGTAATTTCTTTATGTAAGAAAATAGTAAAGTTTGTGTTGTATAAAATGTATATGTTATACCACATAGACTAATTATTTTTAAATAAGAAATGTTCCAAATATTTACCATAGTAATGCGTGGTACACTATATACACATTTTATATAATCTATTATTATATGTATTTAAGTCAATCGATGGCCATGTCATCGCAAGATATAAGATATGGCGAATTCCATATAAAAAATATGTCAGGGACATAGCCGCATAATGAAATTATGATGTCTGGGTCTAGATCAAAGACAAGAATATAAAGAATGATATTGACGGTTATTTATTTACTCATTTCAAGCTCATCACAGTCACGCATGTATAAATATAAACCCTCGCCGAATAAACTGTAATTATACTGATACTCCTCATTGATATCAGTCCGAAACGAAGACCTTCACCTCGATATTCCAAATCGCAACGTTTTAGAATTTCATAAATACTCTACGTATCATTTGAAAATATTTATTGTCTCTTTAGCACTAGCTGCATATGTACTGTAAAATAAGTGTAACTGATATTTGCCATCCGAATACAGTACGTACTCGAACTACAATATATTCTTTAATAAAACTGAATATAACAGCAAGTTTGGTTGCCAAAAATCTGTGCAACATTCCTTTCGATATCTGTTGTCGAAACTGGACCTTCAAATATTTTTGATAAAGTGGTGACATATTCAACTAGTTACATTACTATAGTTTTTATTCTATTACGATATTATTTATAGATATAAATGATAAATATAATGCTGACTGAAATATCAGTCAACGCTTATAACAAAAGGAAATTACTGGAACAAAAATGTAGTGAAACTATATTGTATACCCGTTCAATTCATTATATTGATTTTGGCCTCAAACACAAACATAATTTACCATCATCCAGGAAATTTATTGCATTTTACGTTGGAGAAGGACCATTTATATACAGCTTGTCGAGAATAGAAAAACGTGTGAGATTGTCTGTGTAAGAGTGAGACAGCATTTGGAAGGCAAAGGATGTACTTTACATACCGCCAGATCGAACTCTGTATACTTATATTCATACATAGTCGATATTTACTCTGTAAAGGTCTCAATGCGACTGAGTAAATAACAGGCTATTAACTGCGTATCTCGTGGGCGGTCCGATATCGCAGTTTTGAGACTTGTTCCTATTTTTGGCAACTTAAACATATATTCGTACTAGTTTACCCTCTATGATTCGTTACCATATCGAGAAATAAAACATGTATGTATAAGAAAATGCAAAACAAAATAAAATATATGAATTTAGATTGTCTCATCTATTTCTATTTTATCTATTTTACATATTTCCACCACTATAGACTACTATCTCTGCTAGGAGCCGAATTACCCTGATTTGGTTATATTTGTATTCTTATAATATTGAAAATAATAAAGGTTACTTAACTTTTTTTGTCGTCTGTATCTGTCAATTTTTGAGAAAATACAACCGAAAACTATATATACAATATACGAAAATAAATCCAAAGAAATAATATAGTAAGTACAGTTCAGTAATTAAAAAGTAGTGGCGATTGAAATTAGTTCTTTACTAATTTATATAATATAGTTTTTTCATGTAATTTTAAATATTTGGAAACTATAACGCTAAATTGGTGAAATTGTATATGAGGTTAAGCTAAATTATACATATACATATGTTAGCTACCAATATATTGCATGATCTTTTCACATAACGATTTAACTATGTTTTTAAATATATTAGTTATTACTTTTAGTTTAATTATTTAATATAATTTATACTATTTCTATATACAAGTACAATATATAGCTATATAGCTAAAAAAAAGTTCATATTTCACTGACCCACTAATAAAAATTCATTTTACTTCGTCTACCACAAATATAAAAAATGTGTATAATTCCATATATACGAAAAATATATGTGAAATAATTTCCTTGAAGTTTTTATAAAGAATTAATATTATTAATCTTTGAAAAAGAAAGGAATTTACTGTATGGGTAGAAATCGTTTTATATGTTAATATTTTGTGAATATTTATCAGACATCGGATTTCCTAAAAAAATAATTTACTATTTTAATTATTTGGTTAATGAGAAATGGCTAAGTATTTTCATGTTTTAATTGAAACTATATAGCGTGACAGAAACAGTCACTAGTATAACACTGGGTAACAAAATAAATCTTTTAGATTGCTACAAATTTCATCGGTTTCGATGAAATTTGTGACCAATGAAACCGATATGAAACTCGGGGACTCTAATATCACATTATATCTTCAATTTAGCTACATTGACTACGTTTGTTAAAATAATGGAGACTCATGAAATTACTTATTTTAAGCATAAGTACTTTGTTTGTGTCGATTTAAATATTCGATTTAAATGTCGATTTATCATATTTCTTGGACAGCAAAGTGGATATACCAAATATCCTTGTCACCTCTGGTGCAGCATTGGTAGCAAATTGTTTGATATTTGAGAGATGCTATGATTGGATTGAGACCGTTGGAAAAGCCAACATTGTTCATGAACCATTAATAAATAATAATACTTTCAGCTCTTCACATTACACTGGGTTTAATCAAACAGTTGGTAAAAGTACTGGATAAGTCCGATGATTCTTTTTTTGCAAACACATTTGCCAAACATTTCCAGCACTGAGTAAGGAAAAATTAAAAGCTGTAATTTTTGAGGGTCCATAAATTCGAAAATCGGTAAAAGATCCAAATTTTAGTACGATATATGACCGTTATAGGATTTGATGCATGGTTTAGTTATTTAAAAATTTTTGGGCAATCACAAGGCAAATAACTAGCAAGACATAATCCTTAATATGTTAAAATGTGAGTCAATATGATAAAATTACATTTTTGCATAGTCACAGACAAAATTTCTTCTAACTTAGGAGATTATAGTGAGGAACAAGGTGAACGGTTTCCTCAAAATATCCAAATAATGGAAGAAAGTTATCAAGGAAGGTGGGATCGTCACATAATTTCCAATTACTGCTGGAGTATGCGGAGGGATTGTTCATAGCAAAAATATAAAAGAAAATCGTACAAAAAAACTTTTTTATAATTTTTAATATTTTCTGCAACAATTATTCTTTATTTTCTTGTTAGGTTTCATATACGAGGCTTGTCCGGAAAATACGTATAAAAGTGGAATAAAAACTGTATTATTCAGGTATTTCAATATGGTCCCCTTCAAAGTACTCCCCCTGAGACAAGATGCACTTCTGCCAACGCCGTTCCATTGTTGATAGGAAAGTCTTCAGTTGTGAGGCTCTTCAGTTGCCGTGTTGTTGCTGCCTTGATGGCTTCCACATCCCCCAAGTGCCGCCCCCGAAGCACCATTTTGCATTTCGGGAATAGGAAGAAGTCGCAAGGGGCTAAATCGTGTAAATAAGGTGGATATTCTGTCACGGTGATCGAGCTTCGGGCCAAAAACTCACGCACGAGCGACGTGTAAGCGGGCGCATTGTCGTGATGAAGGATCCACCTGTCCCCTTGTGCCAAATTCGGTCGAACTCGGGCCACACGACCTCTGAGGCGTCTTAAAACTTCAACATAGAAATTTCCATTCACAAATTCCTGGTGAACAATGCCCCGGGAATCAAAGAAAACAATCAACATTGTCTTCACATTGGACATTGATTTTCGCGAATTTCTTGTTCTCGGGTCCTCTGTTTGCTTCCACTCCTTGCTTTGAAACTTGAGCTCCACATCGAATTCGTAAAACCAAAATTCGTCTCCAGTGATGATCCGATTGAGAAAGTCCCCCCCCCCCCCCCTTCCTCTGCTTCCAACCAATCCTCACAGCAAGCAACCCTCCTTGCTTTCTGTTCTGGAGTCAAGAGCTTCGGAACGATTTTTGCGCACAATTTTTTCATTTCAAGTTTTTTTGTCAGAATTTCGTGAACGATTGTTTTGGATTGGAGAGACAGATGTTCAACTATCATTCTAACTGTCAATCAACGGTCTTGAAGAACACAAGCCCGAATTCGTTCAACATTTCCCTCAGAACTCGATGTAGAGGGGCATCCTGGGCGAGGGTCATCTTTCACCTCTTCTCGGCCCTCCCGGAACCTTTTTAACCACTTGTTTACGGTTGGTTACTTCAGAGAATTCTCCCCGTAGACTTGATTCAAACAAAAAATCTCACGGCCATTCTTGCTTAGCTTTGCGAGAAACTTGATGTTGATGCGCTGTTCCTCACTCAGAGGGAGCTCCATGCCGACGGCAGGTAAAAAAAGGGTCACTTTCAACAAGCAGGCGTACACTCCTAGTTACTCGTAGAGCGCTCTGGCTCGAACTGAGCGTTGAAGGGATTGCATAGAGCGGAAGAACCATCGGACCGCCCATCCACAATGCCTTGAGGCGCCGGCCCGATTTTTTTATTCGTATTTTCCAGACAAACCTCGTATATAAAAAAAAATAAAAAAAAGAGAAAATCCTTATTTTATTTTGTTTTCCTTACTCTGCATTAATATTTATCATGTATGTTCATTTCAGAAACGAGAGCCAATGAAGGAAAACTAATTCCATATTCAGCATCATGGGCCGTAATGTACTCAAAATCGACTCTTAAATTCCTGGCAACAAATTGACTGCTCCCCAATGTAATCTATGACTACAAGGAAGTATAAAAATACAATATTGGCTTTATTCTATCCATACATATATATTGAGCAAAACAACTAAGAGATGTGTGTCATTTATACAAAACAAAAGGCACCTTAATGGACTTAAGAAATTAAGGTACGTTATTTCGTATGTAACGTTATTAACATGTTTATAAATGTATTTGTTAAATGAATTATTTTAAATAAAACTAAAAGTATATAAAACTAAGATTAAATTTGAAACTAAGATATTTTCTATTATGCAAATTAAAATTCAACGAAGGATGTACAGATGTTGCGAAGTATTGTACAAGAAGTACTTTCTGCCACAAGTCTTATCTTGTTGTTTTGGGAATATTTATATTCAATATTATAGAATTATAATATTGTAGTGATATTGTGATCATCTTGTGTTTTATCGTCGTATCCTTTTTATTTGTCTACTGATAGTCGTAATTAATTTAAAGTGGACGAAAGACATTTATTTCTGTGGAAACAAAATAAATTTTGGTTAAGTACATTTTTTTGACCCACCTAGTGTATACAACCCAAACAAACATATGGGTAAGCAAATTATCCATTTTCATATTATGAAAGTATAGAAACATTTACTAGATATGATATGTCAAATATCAAAATTTTTCTTACAAGCTAATGTTTTTACATAATCGTACATAACTTTTTGGAAACAGAAAAGTATGCCTGTTGGCAAAATGCGGTTTATTTGTATATCATACAAATACATTACAAAAAATGAATACTAAAATATCTTAATTAGAAATGTATAAGTTCATTCAGATGTTATTTCTGTTTGTAGCCTTTAAAATATAGAGCTATGATTAATACATTATAATGAATTAAAAGTAATTAGAGACATTGACTTATTATTTTTTATCACAATTATGAAATATATTATTTTTATCAGTTTTAAAGAAAATTATTCTGAAAACCCAATGCTGCGATATTACTAATAGTGTGCCATTAGCAAGCAATATCGAAAAATGCATTCAACTGTACTTTTAAAAACTGTAATGGATAATGTTAAATGAAAAGTATATCGAGATGACGATTATCTCCTTTCTTAGATATAATGAAGAATAAAAAAACTATATACTATGTAGATAGCCATTATAATTGGATTCCATTCCTTATTGGATATTAGGATGGAGTTATACCTATATTCTAACTAGCAAGTAAAATTAAACGAGAGGTTATTCAAGAAGAAGACAATTGGACTATTTTAAATTTTTTAGTCCTAAACGTTATAAAGCAGAATTAATCCACATAAAGTAGAAAAAAGATCTTAATTGAAAATAAAACGCAACTAAAACAATTTTAGAAGGACGATCGTCAATGACGAATTTATAAACATATTTACAATGAATAAATGTATGTATACAATGTGTAATACAACTCTACAGTGTCTATTTCGGCTGTCCCATTCATAGAAATAAAATTGAAATATGTATTGTTAATATTTAATGTAAACAAAAGAAAAAATAACAAACTGAATTAAGTTAAAAATGATAACTACTCATACAAAGGCTTAAAAAATATGTATTTCCGAGTGAGAAAAAAAGATAACTTTTTTAATACCTAATGAAAAAAGTATATCATTGTGAAATTAATAATACAAAACATTTTTAGTATATCGTTCCTTCAGTTTAATTGACTGCAGAAGTATCAGTATATATTAACACTCGTGAACACCCTGTATATGTATGTGTTACGGTATAACAGTTATGGCGATTATATAGGTTTCTATATTTTATTGGGCTATTATGTACTACTTGCTATCATATCTTAAGTTCATTACTAAAAAGAAAGTTTTAAATTAGCATTTAAAACTGATAAAAGGTAATAAATTATTTACAAAAATTAACCCGATAACAATAATCATTGTGTATATTATTGCTTGCAAACAATGAAAGCATGTTTAACCTAATGTATACATCACACGCAGCGATGTACTCAATGATAACTGATAGCTTTCTATCTGTCGGAATGCTTTTATAGTGTGTGCTATATTTAAAAGTATATCAATATGTTTATTTGTTTGCGATTTAGTACATATTACATTTGTGTAGGAATTAAAATTGAAAATATACAAGTAGATGAGTGTAGGTATACAAATATCGTCACTTACGTTTGCTAATTTCATTTCAAATTCCAGTGAATCTCTTAGTTCTTTCACAGCTCGATCTCTGTCAGCCCCAAACAATACCGCTATATCGACCATATAACTGTAATAGGCTCTCACAATTTTGTCTTCAAGTCCTTTGGTGAGAAATTCTCTTCTTAAACCTAGCGATGCTTGATCCAGCTGTAAAGGCAAATTTATATAAATAGGAGTGTTTACATACAATTATTCTAAAGTATTCAGTCTGATTGATAAGCTTACAGCGTTTTTTCAATGTCTACCTACATCGAATCAGTGATGTTAGAGCCTATATTAACTATGGATCTATTGAGTTGTACCCAATTAGATTTTTGACTAAACGATTTTCATAGATTTATCTATGGAAAGTTCTAACTGAGAACTTTCAATTGAGATATACATATATTCATTATATGTATGCTTAATTACATATTATTATATGTAATTAAGTGTAGTGAAAAAATGAACAGGATTTTCTCCTGTGAATATTAAATTAAAATGACGTTCCTGAACCATCCCTCAGAAATATTGGACGGATATGAACATAATAATAATAAAACATAAATAACATATATAATAATGGATATATTATAGTCAAAATTGTAGGAGAATAATAACAACATTATTCTCCTATAGTTTTGACTATAATATATCCATTATTACATATATTACTTATGTTTCATTATGATTATGTTCATATCTGTCCAATATTTCTGAGGGATAGTTCAAGAAAGTCATTTTAATTTAATATAATTTAATATTCACAGGAGAAAATGATGTTAATATTTGCACAACACTCCTTAACACGCATACAGTATCATTATGCACGTAACATTATTTACAATAATATAAATTAATTTTAATATCTATACTGGGTGTCCTAAATTATATTACGGAAACTAAACCTCCTTAAACATGACCTTACTTTTAAATCTTTTTATTCGTTCTTTATGTCAATCTTTATATCTTATAATCCTAACCTAAGTATCAGCATGTCATTGTATAAAAGTATTTTATTACTTGTCATTTTAATAAGTCCTGTATACATATTTACATATTTATTTTGGCAGATGCCTTGTTATTTGCTTTATACGCAACCGGTGTTTAACATACTAGTATGTCAACTTTTGTGTTGTTTATTAATATACATTGAATACAAATTCAGATCTGATTTGATGATCTGACTGGTAACTTTCTCTACTACCATCTATTTGTTTATATAGTTTGTTCTGTTTTAGATCGCTTAATGTCAAAAATGTAGTTTGTAAAATATATAATTAATATATATTTATAATTTAAAATTTTAATAACTTTAGGTAAAGCATTATACATATATTTGGAATAAAAGTTCAAGATAGTATTATTTTTTTATAATTTGATTTTTATCGCAAAAATATCGAATAAATGAAAGAACGTTAATTATCTAATTGGGTGAGATTTAAAAACAAATATGTCGAAGATGGTAGTTCGGGGGCTGTAACACTTATAAACATATTATAAGTATAAACATACTATAAACTCATTATTGATCTAAATACGCACAAAAATGGAGCAATATATTCGTGAGAAGTATAAATATGGTACTATTTACTGTCACAATAAGGAAGTATGGATGGATAAACATGAATAATAACAAGGAAATTCAAAACTGATATTAATAAATAACTTTTTCATCTCCGCAGAAACACAATATTGCTATTTGCAAAACAATAAAATGTTTTGTAGTGGTAATAAATATAATTCAACGATCTACTGATTTATGAGTCCTAAGGAATTTGAGTTTGATAAAATAACTAAGAAATCTTTCAATCTTTGTTGGACCTAAAGCTTCTTTTCATTTAGGACTTCTGTTTTGATATGAAGCAGTAAAAGTAAGTCAAATTAAATTTATTTCTTATTTATTTTCCATTATACAAGTGTTATTATAACGTTAGAAGTTTCGTCTACGACCGGATGGATTTTCTAGCTATACTTACATCTATAATCCTTTGAGTAGAATTCTTGACATCAACTCCTACAGAAAAGTCAATGAAGTAATCCACGCTGTAGCCCACCTTCCTAAACCTATATACTGATTTCCTCCAATCGAAGTCGGCCTCACTCCATTTACTACCCTCCAGAACAGGCCATCCTCCAAGTTCCCTCAAAATTTCATGTATTGTATCAAGACCCTCGTTTTCAATAAGCGTCTTATTCATACAAGCTTTATACAGTTTTTTGGTTAACTTGAATGGTTCCGGTTCATCTGCTTGGATAGGTTCCTCGATCATCGTTCTGAGTTGTTCCTGCAGCAGGTCACTGATGATGCTGAATGACGTGACAGACGACTTATCATCAGGAATGTTAGTTTTCCTGAGGAAATTGCCGCACGTAAACTCGTAGAAGTCGTCGCATGGGTCGACGCTTTGGTCCATGTATTCTAGGACTTTGGACGCTGTGTGGACGCATCCTGGTGAGAGGCATACTTTTTGTTCCTCGACATCATCGTGCGCTGTTATTACGTATGTGTTGCCTTGGAGTGGCTCCGCATTAAACTGCGAACCTGAAACAAATATTTTGTACTGCAAAAATAATCGTAATTATGATAATTTTAAACGGCTATAAGCTATCTATGCTGTTCTGTCTCTTTTCTATAAATACACTGAATTAATAAAAATAAAGATAAATCAATTCAAAAATCTCATATATCAATTAGAAATAGTACCAGATTAATTCAACGAATTAGTCAATAAGATGAATCTGTGTATCGTCCATGTACGAGGGCACTATCTATATTTTGAGCCTAATAATAAAAAAGCATTAATTTGTCATTGAAAATTATTTTATCGTTTTTCAAAATATTCTCCTTCATGATCTATATACTTGCATGCGTTTGAACCATTTAACCGTTTGCTCTAATAGTGGCGATGTCGCCGGTCGTTCCGGTATGGCTTTTCCTGATTTTTTCCTGCAACCTGTTGCCTCTGCCTTCGAGTTGTCGTCTGAGGACTCCAATAAGCCGGTTTTTCAAAGCATTTTTTCCATTCCATTTTAGATGTTTCCAAAACATAGATTTTGAACGCATCAACCGCTTCTTCTTCCGACGAAAATCGTTGTCCATGCAATTTATTTTTAACGCTCGGGAACAAAAAGAAGTCATTGCGTGTTAAATGAGGACTGTACGGCGGATCACCCATTAATTCGATTTTTTGAGTGCTCAAACATTCGGTTGTTACACGAGATGTGTGAGAGCTCGCATTATCATGATGAAGAATGATCCGTCGGCGCTTGTTTGTTTTCCTTATTTCACCGAAGACGTCCGGCAAACAAATGGTTGTGTACCATTCAGAATTGACCATTTTACGTTCCTCTAAAGGCACTGTTGCCATATGACCAGTTTTTTTGAAAAAACAGGCGACCATTTGTTTCGAAGTGTTTCGAGCGAATTCTTGTTGGATTTGGTTCATCTTAAAACACCCATGCAGTTGACTGCTCTTTACTTTCCAGCGCATTCGCACAGATCCATGATTCGTTACCTATAACAACGTTATATACGTCTTTTGGAGCACAGTATTGTATTTCTTGAGCATTTGTTTGCGCCATGCCAATCGCCATGAACATCTTTTTGAATTTTTGAAGTGAATACTTCTTTGGCGGCGTTCTGATATTTGACGAGAATGGAGAGTGAATTGGAAAAAATGTAACGTTTCCAGATTATGTTACACGAGAGAGAAAAAAGATATAACGTAGAGAGAAGGAGAAAGAGAGCTATACATCATATATATATATATATATATATATATATATATATATATATATATATATATATATATATATATATATATATAATCGGTACACACGCAATATATATATATATATATATATATATATATATATATATATATATATATATATATATATATATATATATATATATATATATATGTATTGCGTGTGTACCGAATATTTATCATTGTGTTTTGTAATTATTTACGTTATTTACATCTGTGTTCTGTGATTATTTGATAATGTCCTTGAACCGTTTAACTTGTTAAAATCCAGAAGATATAATATATTTCATTCACCGCTCCCTACAGTTTACAGCCACACAGGTACAAATGCACTTGGAAGAGGCGAAGACAAAATCCCTTTGATTCTCGGGGGAGATTTCAATGTAAATTTCGGATCCAATGATTCTTTGACGTTGATTAACTTTCTTCGAGAAACACTTGGTCTGCTTATAAATAACAATCCCAAAGAATTAAAAACAAAATCCGGAACAACAATAGATGCAATTTTTACACGTTATCTAGAAAATATCGAATCACGAACATATATTTCATATTTTAGTTATCACAAACCAATCATATCAGTATTACCAATTGAACCACCAGCCGATGATAGTGTAGATAATGAATAAACCGAATATTTTTTACACAAATTTTATATTGTTATATTTTTTTTGAAATTATCCCTCTCCCTTTCTATCTCTCTCTCTCTCTCTCTCTCTCTCTCTCTCTTTCAATATCTCACTCTTAATCTCTCTCATTCTCTATTCTAAAGAAGTATTCACTTCTATTACGTGTACTGTGCTGCACATGATATATATTTTTTTAATTATGTGGAACCCTTGTGGACATTATTATGTGGAAACGAGAACAAACTTTTTTACACCTAAATGGTCATGCAATATTTTATATGCTAGTCGAACTCATGCCTAAGGTTGTCTTACTCTCACAGTATGTCACATGGCGATATTGTATTATCAGTTTTTGCACAGCATCAATGTTTTCTGGCACAACAACTGAATTTGGACGACCTTCACGACCTCGTCGGTGAGCGAATGGCGGCCACGATTAAACTACAGTGGCAAAAGATGGGGCTTTATCGCCAGAAGTGGAAGTGAGTTGATCAACGCACTCTTTGATAATCTACGTCGAAAGTTGTAATAAATCATCGCACTCAAATTTTCATGAATTAATTCCATTTTTTCACTGAGATACAATTTTCAAATCACTGTAAATAACACTAATAGCGCTTAAATGATAAAATGATCCCAAGAAGGTTATCGTTAAAAATGTCAAACTTTCCATTGAAAACGTCAGATGGCGTCTGACAACATTTAGTGTTGCCAAGGCTAAAAATATAAATAGTGCCCCTCGTAACAATACTGTATATTTTATTCTAGGAAAGTAAAAGAAAATTATAAAGATGGGCTCTTTCAGGTTATTAAGTGGGAAGTGTATAAGAGACCTGTAATAAGGAAGAGAGTTGGCTGAATATTTTTTTCCATAATATCGAATATATAGCGGATAAGTTACCTACAGTTGTCTCACACTTTAAGAACTTACGTGCAATAGCGCAATATTAGGAATAAGTTAAATTTTCTTTGCTGAACTGAACTCGAAAATATCATATAAAGGGTTTATATCATGAAATATTATTGCTAAATAACAAGACTGAAGAACTTGATGGTAATGTAATATCAAACTGTGTAACTTTACACTTTATACAACGTTATAGCGTTACACTACTTCTTAGGCTTCGTTTGTTTTACAAGTAGCTTTTTTACAGTTATATGATTGCAAGAGATTATATAAGATTTAATATTTATATATTATTGGTAACAAAAGTTGAGTGTTGGTTATAATCTTTAATCTTCAGTAATCTTCATACATAGGTACTAGTATATCTACAACTACGTTTGACTGGATACAACTTAGTATAGTGGTTATTTAATTACAATTTATAATATAATTCCTTACTGTAGATCTTTGCAGTAAAGAATTATAAAACCTTTTCATAGCATATTCCCATACAAGTATGACAAAATAGTCTATTTTAACATTCGGTAATCGAAGTTGATAATCCTTTTTATTGTATTCCTATCCTATTATTCTTATTATTATTCCTGAGAATGCCCCGGCATCATTATTAGCAAGGCAATAAGTAATTGCGTGGAAAACTATTAAATATATAATAGCAAATTATTGTAATAACGAGATGATGTAGTGGCTGCTAACTGTACTTAATTTAGGAGCCAAAATGACTGTGATTGATTCGGACAGTTAATTAGTTCTTCCCTTGCTTTTTGGTTATATATGACGGAATATCCAGTGTATTCTACTTCATAGCTACATTCTTCTATGATTATAATAAAGTTTATATTATTTTTACTAGATTGTTTGCAGTAATTCTGAAGACTGGCATTAACTCCATGAAGTTACTACAGTTTTTAGCAGTTGGCTGTAGGCGCATGCATACTTGATGAAGTTAATCAATTTTCATCTCATCGTTTGCTGCGCTACTGACACTGCAGTTTAAGCTCTCAATAGTATTAACTTATAATTTTTAGCGACTAGTTACCAGTTGATGTTAATCGATAAAATTTCAATTTCTATCTTTGAATGAATAATATCTTCACATTGTCACATTGTTCGTCCATTTATAATTATGTTTTTCTTACACAAAATAAACACGTATCAGATAATAATTCTGAAAAGTACATCAACCAACTACTCATATCACGTATTTCTTTGAGGCTGCGAATTAGAAAGCCGAAAAATTTCGCTTCAATTTTTGTTGATGTGTCGATAAAATCATCTTCGATTTTACAATAATACATTGATTACTCTATTTAAAATGAAGCTCTCTTAAAAACAAAATATCTTAAATTAGGGGCATAATTAATTTTACAATTAATTGACAATAGTTGGTACAGTGCTATTTACTGTATCACTTAAAAAGGACAACACTTTCAATTGCAATGTTGTGACATTACCAATACTGACTGAACAATTTGTTAACAAAACATATGGTAAAAAGCGAGTCATTGGCCAACTTTCTAATTGATTCTGCAATTTAGCATCCATTACGAATTACAATCAAAAAAGGGCATTAAACCGTATCGAGTTAATTTATTGGTTGATGAACTATTAACTGTTGTACTTGCAAATTGGCAAATTTGTGTTATTTAAAAATTAAATTGATTGATTTTTAATTATTTTAAAACGACCGCAAACATATATTATTTACTTTAAACGCTACCATCAACTTTTTTATTTCAAATCGGCCGAGAAGGCACCCGAAATTATTGGACTCCCGCGTTATTTGCTGCAGTGCTGAAATGCGATGGTCCACGTTACATCCAAGCAACGCGTTAGATGGGCGAAAAGTTTAGTGATTTTACGCAGTAAACAGTGGAACCTCGAATGGGTATTGTCGTTATTTCCGGACTCAGTTATGCGATTATGTAAACGCATCTTGGCGACTGTAGCCATAACATAAAGAAGATTTGGAAGCACTGCTTCAGGTAATTGTGATGAAAATTAAAATGATGAATGGGATCGAGAAACCGTTATTTCTGCTAGAGGCCTTTTAACTTTATTGCGCGACTTTGATTTTAATTTTTTCTTAGCAGTGTTTTCTACAACATTCCTACATTCCGAGAGTCTGCTTAAAATTCTACAGACAATAATATCAATTATCAGTTACTGCAATAAAAAGATCGTCGATTTCAAATCACATATTCAAAAAATGAGAAACGAGCTTAGTGACATTTGGGATCGTATGGACAGATTTGTGTTCGAGAATCAACCACCAAGTGAAAAGAAGAAGATAAGAAAAGCACCTATGTACAATTGTTTTATGAAATTTTGAACATTATTACTTTGAATATTAGTGAACGGTTTAGTGAAATTTCTAAATTGAAATTCTTAAATCTAGATTCCACACAATTCACTTCATTCGTGAAACGTTTTCCAGAAGAACTGTTTTTTATAGTATCTTTAGTAGATAATATATGGAGCATTCTTTGACGCAAATCGTTTAAAAAGTGAACTGTCAGTAATTTATAGTGATCCCGATATGAAACTGTGTTTGAGCTTCACCAATATACTGTGTCCCTTCAATTATCTTCTGCTTTTCCGGAGTCATCACAATTGTGTCGTTTAATTTTGATTATTCCTGCCAGAAGCAGTTCCGTAGAAAGATTATTTTCATGTTTAAAGAGAATAAAGAATTATCTGCGTAATTCTTAAAAGCAAAAAAGACTGTCAGCTTTAGCATTAATAAATATTGAAAGTGCCTTATTAAAAAATAAGAGATCATCTCCAAGATTTGAGAAACAGTGATAGACGTTTTTGCTGGACAAACAAAAACCGAAGAATTGATCTTCATTTTAAAAATTACGATATAATCATTTTTCTTCCCCTTATAAAATTTTTATCACATTCCTAGATTCTTTCCTCAAGCAAGGCCGTGCTAACAATAAGTAATAGTGTATGACTATTTTGATATAAAATACAGGTTAACTGAAATTGCGCAGCCTACATAAAAAGGATATTCATATATTTCACTGGACTTTTTTTCTGTAAAAAAATCCGAAATTGAGTAGGTTTATATTTGGCTTATTAAAGAAAAATAAGAAGAAAAATGTTTTCCTCAATCAAATACTTTTTTAACATGCTAAAAAAATATTGGCACCAATACCTCAGTTATTGGTGCCAACATAACTCTATTGCTGCTATATATATTTAATTTACAATTTACACACCATCAAAACTGATATTTTATTAGAACAATTTTAATATTTGTGTTACATATCGATTTACTTGTTTTATTATGTTACTTTTTCTTTCATTATGTTAGATGACTTTTCTAAATTTATATTATAAACTAAATTTATAGTTACAGTCTAAAGTATATTATGAATTATTGTTATAGCATATTCAACGTTAAATGGTTAGATGGAACTCAAACAATCAAGGGGATAAAACCTAATGAAAATTAGGCTTTCTCTTCTATCTTTTGCTGCTTCTTTTATAATAGTTATTGAAATTTCAATATAGTTCCTCACTTTGTTTAATTTCTCTTTAAATATCAACCATTTTTCGAGATATAATAGACCTAACAGTTTTAATAATACAGTTTAATAACTGAGTAAAGATCAGGTTATTTACTGCGCACCTCATGGGTAGTCCGATATTGCAGTTTTGAGACTTTTTCCTATTCTTAACAAGCTATATTAGTAACCGTTTGTAGATAGTTTAAGTTTTCAAGCGCGATTATACTATTCCAATAAACTTTAATATGATGAATGAAATAAACTATACTCTTTGAATTAATCTTCGCCAAATAAATGCGCCTTTCTGCTCGAAAATAGTTCACATAATTGAAATGAAACAAAAAAATATGTTTAGAAGTTATTTAAAGCCAATTAAGACTGTATCGAAAATATTTAAAAATTCTTCCTCAAAAGTTCTATCGATTGAGACACTAGGTGTAGTTCATCACAAATGCTCATAAGTTATTAACTATTATATGAATAAGCAGCTTAATGACCTAAATTTATTGTGAATGTCTTCCAAATATATTCAAAAGAACATTTTGCTACATATCATGTTTTACTTATTTACAACAAAGTTATTTCTCTAGTTAGCTCCCTGCTACTGCAAAGTACTTTGGTACTCCAGTTTTAAAACTGTTTATTTCTTTGATGCTTAATTTCTTCAAGTGCAGCTATTAAATTGCAACGTTTCATAAAACATTTATTACGTGGATAGCTATTCTAACTTCCGTCAAAAGTTAAAATTGGTAGAGAGAAGGTTAAAAGAATGAGGTGGATGAGGGAGAACTTTGTATCCTAATTCAAAAAGTTTTTGCACGATCTGCTGGGTAACGTAGGGTATTGAATTATTGTGCAGGAGTATCGGTCATTGACTATTAACCAATGAAGTCTAGGCATACAATTTTCGATGAAAAAATTCAATGTTTCTTCAATAAGACTTCCACGATGGTCTCTCCAGGTTGTAAGAATGAGCAGTAAGTGATATATTCACAGTCCAATTAATATCACAATGATCTTTATATACTAAAGTAGTGTTTTTGCATGCTGTCGAGGGCTTCTACCCATCCTAACAATTGATTTGATAATTTGTGATTAGATAGAGAACCCATTTTTAATCCTATATTATAACATAACGAAAAAGGCTCCGTTTTGGTTGAACAAGGAGCTGTAGTGGTTGAAGTTTATCGGCATCAGTAAATTCACGTGCTATCTATTTGTTAAGTTCTTTCACATTATTAGTTTCAGCATATTAAAACTTACAGTAGCAATAGATACTGTAAATTGTCTGCAAGATAGCGTAAGGTATTACCATTGTTGATGGATCGCAATCAACTTCCATCTGATCAATAGTGTTCGTTGGTTTTTACAAAGATCATTTGCAGTTCAATGTGAAGATCAAAATATCCTTTACTAAATTTAGTAATGATCGTAAATGTTCATTAATTTTTCGAACACGCTAACTCTTTTATCGTTTTTTAAATCGAGAAAGACAAAATTCTGAATATTTTCTATCAACAGCATTTCTGACATGTTTATATCGATATGATGTACAATCTTAGCTTCACAAAATTAAAGAAGCAAAAGCTATTTCTTGATTTGCTAATTTTATGAAAACTGCTGTATTACTTGGTGCAATTATTCACCTTAGTTTTTATATTACTAAATAATTTGTATAGCTACGTAACTTCGAAAATCTTTGTTGATCTAGCTTACACCAACTTAAGTTGCATCAGGTTTACTTGCATCATTATTTTTTCCCTATATTCATAATGCATTTTAAAAATATGTGAAACATGGTAGGGAACAATTGATAGGGAACTTTAAAACATTCATTATACACAACAATTAAATAAAAAAGAAAGATAAGCAATCATTAAACTGCTCCTCCTAAAAGTAACAGTCAATTAAATTCCTTTTAATTTCTGCCATTCGTCTAGAAAAGCATTAGTAATGCTACTTATCCGCCTCCTGACTGAAACCATAAAATTTCGTATTTAGGTTTGTAACCTTAATTGCAATAATAAGTTAATCGATTTTTGTTTGAATAGGTATTTTGCAAATATTTCGATTGCGGAATGCTTCAAAGTCGGGTAAACAGGTATTGCGTTTCAAATAATTTTATCTGTGTTACTTTCACTGGTTTATAGAGTTACAAGCGCCATATTTTACACTATGCTCTTGCCAATCCCACTAATCTATTGTCACTACAATGGTCTCGTAATTAGATGCTTTAAGTTTAATAGAAGAGACATAAACTTTTAAGGAATATAAAACAATAATGCACTTCGATGTCCCAGATAAAATAGAAATGTATTTTGACATATATTTAAAATAAGTTATTTGATATGTAGTTACTATAGTATATTCAGTCAAATCGTAGTTGTATTTATCTTAGAAACCAAAAGAAAAACTTGAATAAGAAAAGGAAATGTACAGTCTTGTTTTTTTGGTGGAATTTTTGATACACAAAAATAAATGGCAACACTATAGGGATGATGCTTAATTATGAAGTTAATTCAACATATAATGTCAAGACAATAATGTTGCCACTATATTTTATTAACACGATATTGTATAACAGTTAGTAAGGTATACAACACCTGCATATAAAGGATGGTCCAACCATAATGCACGATGTTACTTGTGAGTCACACCTTAACGTCAAGTTTTTTGCCCAACTTAATTTGACATTTCTTTGTTTCAGTGTTTGACAAATTCGACCATGGAGAGGTACACAATTGAGCAGCGCATTAAGATTGTTGAAGCCTTTTACGAAAATGGGCGTTCAAATCAAAATGCATTTCGTGCACTTTGTGACTTTTTTGGTCAGCATAATCGACCAAATGTGTCCACAATCGGGAGAATTGTGCGCAAATTTCAGCAAACCGGGTCTGTAGGAAATGTGAAAATACCTGTGCATGCGGTTGGTGCGGTTTATGGGCTGGCGGCGTCATCGGGCAGTATTTCTTCGAAAATGAGGTCGGCCAAGCCGTTACCGTGAATGGTGTTCGCTACCGCGAGATGATAACGGACTTCTTGTGGCCAGAAATTGAGGATATGGACCTGGACGATATGTGGTTCCAACAGGATGGTGCCACTTGCCACACAGCCAACGAAACAGTGGCACTTTTGCGCGAGAAATTCAATGGCCGTGTTATCTCACGTCGTAGCGATGTTAATTGGCCGCCACGATCATGTGATTTGACATCGTTGGGCTTCTTTCTTTGGGGATATTTAAAAGAAAAAGTGTACGTCAATAAGCCAAGAACAATTCAAGAGCTAAAGGATGAGATAATTCGGCACATTAACGACATTGAACCTCAATTATGTCTCAGAGTCATTGAAAATATGGACCATCGGATAGAGGTATGCCACCGAAGCCGTAGCGAGCATTTGGCCGATATTTTATTTCACACATAATTGTCATAGATCCTTCTATCATAATAAGAAATATTAAGATAATTCTCTGAAAACTTTTTGTTTTATTTACAATTAACATCGTGCTTTTTAGTTGGTCCACCTTTTATATCACTTAAATTCGATTTTTTTTTCTTTATGGAGATATAGTATGCGACGGTATAGTACTGATTGGTTCTCAGAAAGTCAAGCCAATAATCTTGAAGAATTTTAGTTACTAAAAATCAAATTGTATATTCATGTGAATTAAGGTGGTTTAGAAAGTACGATCTAAATATAATTCAGAAAGAACAAGATCAAAAAGATATAATACAAGATATAATACTATTCAGGTTTTATTTATATTACGATTACATTTGTAATATGTGTTATGTGTTTCATAACACATATTTTATACAGGGTGTTTCCCAAGTAAGTACAAAAAAATTTAATAGCATATTCTTAAGTCAATTTTATGAAAAGAAGTTCATATGAACATATGTCTTCAAGTTCTTCGTTTCCAAGATACAGGATGGTAAAATTTTAAGAAAAAATATATTGTTTTATAATATCTATGATATCACTGTAAATATTTTTATGAAATTTGGTACACACATTTTATTCATATGTAGGCTTAATTAATTAACAATGAATTCATGTTCCAAAAATGAAATCCCAATTTTATTACATTTACAGTTATTATTGTTTTATTAAACACATTTCATATGAAATTATAATAATTGCTGGAAATGGGCACCTTCAGCCATGATACAAGCTGCAGTCCTTTTTTTCATATTTTCTCACATATGTGAAAAAATACCTGGAGTATTTCG
Source organism: Rosalia funebris (assembly GCA_037954035.1). NCBI lineage: Eukaryota > Metazoa > Arthropoda > Insecta > Coleoptera > Cerambycidae > Rosalia > Rosalia funebris. Next base: position 4,964,296 of record JAZFAV010000010.1, on the reverse strand, counting down.
TATTCTGTCACATCCTTGAATTATCCGGTTTCTAAGATATTTTGAACAGGATTTGTATAAATTAGTGTTTTCAAGTGACCCCACAGAAGAAAATCCAATGGATTTAAATCAGGGGATCTTGCAGGCCACGGTTGATATGGTAAGTTTACACCTCAACCAATCCAACGGTTGGCAAACTTTTGGTTTAAAAATTCTCGGGCAGTTAAACTAAAATGTGTGGGAGCACCATCATGCATAAAGCAAATTTTATTTCTTAGCATAAGTGGGACGTCATCTAATAAACTGGGTAAATCTTCTTCAAGAAATCGCCGATATGTAGCAACATCAAGTCTCATTGGGAGAAAAGAAGGACCAACTATAAAATCAGAGATTATTTCCACCCATACGTTTAATGAAAATTGATTTTGAAAATTATTTTCCAGTGTCGCATGAGAATTTTCGTCGCTCCAAATGTGGTTATTATGAAAGTTCATAATCGCGTTTCTAGAGAAGTTAGCCTCATCCGTAAATAGCACTTGGTCAAGGAATCTAGGATGTTGTATAATGTTTTGTCGAATCAACCGCGCACCGGCAGAATTCTATACGTGGGAGATAATCTCTAGGTAATAATGCCTGCACGCGCTGAATATGATGTGGATACAACTGGCTTTCCCTAAGAATGGTCCATACTAATGTATGACTCATCAAACTGGTTGGCAATTTCTCTCGTGCTTGTTTCTGCATGACGTTCAATTTCATTCAAAATTTCTTCTTCCAAAGCAGAAGTTCTTTTTGTGGTAGGCCTTCCTAAAATATCTCTGTCCCTTGCAAATGAACCCGTTTCTACTAAGGGTTGATGAATTCTTGCAAATGTGCTAACATTTGGGATTTGTCGGTTGGTAAATCTTTCTTGGTAAATCCGGTGTGCTGCTAAAGAATTTCCATCAGCCAGTCCATAAACAAAGTGGATGTCTGCCATTTCGGAGTTTGTGTAGTTAACCATTGTCAGGATATATTACTTTTAATACATACTATACAGTAATTATTAAAATAAAGAACAGGGAACTTATAAACACAACAATACAAACCAGAAAGTGCGTTTAAAATTCGAACCCAAATCAAAATACAAACTTAATATGTATTATTTATGATTATCAAAAATGGTTTTGACAATCAGTAACCATACTAATTTATAATTAATATGTATCTTGGAAACGAAGCGTTTGAGGACATTGTTCATATGAACTTTTTTTCATAAAATTGACTCAAGAATATTCTCTTGAATTTTTTGTACTTACGTAAGGAACACCCTGTATAACACATAAATATACGAATAATACGTGTCACTATAAGTATATCAATATTTATAGTGAGAATTTAGTTAAAGAAACTATAGGCAATTGAAATATGGTCAATATATCTTAGTATTATAATTGTTAATAAGCTGCAAAGGGGGTCAAGTTTCTTACATAGTAGGGCTGATCTGACATGATAGGGGTCTGATATTGTTGTGGAGGGATTGAGAACATTTATTAGTGACTTTTTGCCCAAAATTTTAATAGTTACCAATGAAATAACCAATTAAAAACATGATGTTTGCAAAACTGACAATTAATTTGAACTCTGTAAGATAAAAAAGCTGACTTGAAACTTAGGCATATACTCGTACACATTATGTATTTAAAATGTACATTGAAATAGTAGGTATAGATTCATATAAATTAGACAAACCAGTAAATCCAAATTAAAGCTATCACAAATATGGTTACAGTCTTGAGAAACTCAAAGAGCATTTATCTGTATCAGAAGAAGAACTAAAATTGAGATGGGGTTAAAAGTGTGTAATAAATTAAAGTGTGGCAGACGGAGCTACAATTAACCCGTGGTGTATTTATCTTCAACACGACGACTACTGACAGTAATAAGTAATGGATCTACATATGTAAAGGATGTTACAGTAAGACCGCAAGCTTTAAATTGCTCGCCATTTTGGCTGCGATGATTCTATAGGTCAGTAAATCTGACAGGTCGATAGGCGATAGGAGTTAGTAACTCAATAAATGGTAATTTAAAAAAAAACGTATAACGCTCCATGTTATATGGATAACATGGAGCGCTAGACGATACAACAACGCGTATAGTTGTATAGCGTTGTTGTATATAGTTATATATAGTTGTATATAGTTGTAAGTAGTTGTATGTAGTTGTATATAGTTGTATATAGTTGTATATGGTTGTACATAGTTGTATATGGTTGTCCATAGTTGTATATAGTTGTATATAGTTGAATATAGTTGTATGTAGTTGCTTATAATTGTATGTAGTTGTATATAGTTGTATCTAGTTGTATAATGTAGTATTGTTAAATATTGCTATCAATATTCAACTTTCGGTTGAAATAATATTTCAAATTTATCACCTGTGAAAAGAATAATCGAAAAATTCGAAAGTATTGCTTCAGTTGTTGATGTGAAACACACGACGAGAGCTCGTAGTCGTCGTTCAAGACAAAACATCAGGGAAGTTCGCGAGTGTCCAGTCTCTCGTCCAGGGAGTCCAATTGACTATTCTGCCAACAGCCCATGTACAGTGAAGATAGTTCACTAATTGAATCATTAAACAACAATAAATGAATATGGCAACAATTGATGGCTTCGTTAATTAGCAAAAGTTTCGCATTTGGGGCTCAGAAAATCCACGAATGATTCACGAGAAACAAATGCATCACCAACGTTTCACTATTTGGTGTGCGTTGTGGTCTAAAGGATTCATTAGACCATTTTTGTTCGGAAACGAGGCAGGTATTGCATTAATGGTAAATGACGAACGTTACCGTGACATGATGACTCAATTCTTTGTGCCTGAATTAGAAAATATTATTCTTGAAGAGATATTGTTTCAGCAGGAAGGTGCCACTTGCCACACCACCCGTGAAACGGTGTCGATCTTGCACGAGTACTTTCCTTATTGTGACATTTCCCGTTTTGGACCAGAATTGGCGGCCACGATCTTGCAATTTAACACCTATGGACTTTATTCTGTGAGGTTTTCTCAGGTTTACCACAACGATCCCACGACCACCCAAGGATTGAAAGCCGAAATTGAACAACAAATTCAACATCCTATATTAACAAAATACCGCCACATTTATTCAAAACCGTCACCCAACAATTTATCCAACACCTTTTACATTGATTCTTGACTTGAGTATAATAAATGTGAAATCTATCACATGAAATATCACTTAAAAAAGTAATTAAGATATATAAATAGGAAAATGACAAACAGAAATATATCTTGCTTTCGTAATCAAACGTAAATTAACAAAAATTGACCCATAATATATTTTTGAAATACTTAGAAATATTTTTATTTTCTTTTCTTAGAACCTAAATTATATGCCACATCTTTTCTTATTCATCTTAAGATAAACATTTTTTCCTCATTTTTCTTAAACCATTTTAAATTTATATTACTTTAGATAGTAATAAGAGGGATTAAAATTGCTTATAGTCACAAATACATTTTTTATTCAATTAACTAACTTCAATTTTAATATTAGTAAATCATTATTTATGGCGAAGTTTACTGGTGACTGTACAAGACAAAATTTTGGTGCCAAGGTGTCAAGGCTATTATCTATCAGAACTATATTCTACCAAAAAAATGCGACCTATGATTGCTCTGGGAGTCAGCAATCGTAGGTCGCATAGCATGCTAAGACAACTCGGATATTTTGGTATTATGACATGTGCCATAAAAACTCACCACTTTGTATTTATAAACGATTAAATTTTCACTCACTAATTTGTTGATTCCTATTGTATAATACTGTGGCAAGAGCTATGACTAATGAGATTCCAATCAGAAATGCGACTGCTGTTGATAGTGTAAGACATCTCTCCAAGCTAGTGCGTCTTTTCCACCATGTTGGATTTCTAGAAGAAAACAAAAACAAATTAATATGCGTATAATGGATCCACGTGGATTTATTAATTGTTTATGTAGATACAATGTGGCAAATGGGTGTTTGAGATAAATAATTTATAGTACACATATATTTATATTTTTCTGCAAAAATAGAGAGGCAATGAACAAACCTTTAAACTCTGATCACTTTCAATATAACTGTTATGGGGCAGATGATTAATTGTCGTTTTATTTTTTACGATTCCGTGATATATCGATCATTTATGATATAAATTATTTATGTGATATGTCAATATTTATTTATTAAATGATTGTAATTATTTCATAGTATTTTCTTAAATCCCTTAAATCTGATAACGATGCAAATAAACTGGCATATCGTGCCAAAAGATTTAATAATTTTAGAGTATATTTCGAATATATTAAAAATTTCTTGGAGTGTGTTGTACTTTATTGTAAAGTGAAATGTTGTTACTTTTCCGCACTCCGGGAAAGTAACGTAATCGTGTAAAAGAAAATTTTTTTCTAGAGTTTATTTTTCGTTTTTCGGCATAAAAATAAAAAAAAATGATTTTAAAACCATTTTATGTATGTGTGTGTGTGTGCGTGTGTGTGTGTGTGTGTGTGTGTGTGTGTGTGTGTGTGTGTGTGTGTGTGTGTGTGTGTGTGTGTGTGTGTGTGTGTGTGTGTGTGTGTGTGTGTGTGTGTGTGTGTGTGTGTGTCTCATTGTCATCGTCGTTGTCATTTACACTTGTTAGCATGATAACTCAATTAAATCGTGTTGGATCGATCAAGTTTTGACTGATTCTGATCGGGGACGTTTCCCAGATGACACCTATTGATTTTGAGGTGGATAGGACACATCGTGGAGTGTGTCCTATCCACCTGTTCATGGGTCATGAGACAGCACGATGGTGGACTATTTGAGAAATTTTTTTGTTAGCACGATAACTCAACAAAATCGCGCCGGATTGATTGGGTTTTCTGATCGGGGACGTCTCCCAAATGACACTTATTGATTTTGAGATGGATAGAATACACTCTACCATGTTCATGGGTCATGAGAAAGCACAATGGTGGACTATTTGAGAAATTGTTTTTGTTAGCACGATCACTCAATTAAATCGTATCGGATCGATAGGGTTTTTACTGATTCTGATCGGGGGCGTCTCCTAAACGACACCTACTGATTTTGAGGTGGATAGAACAGACTCCACCGTGTCCATGGGTCATGAGAAAGCATGATGGTGGACTATTTGAGAATTTTTTTCTTTTTTTGTTAACACGATAACTCAACAAAATCGTGCCGGATTGATTAGCTTTTGACTGATTCTGATCGGGGGACGTCTCCCAGACGACACTTATTAAATTTGAGATGGATAGAATACACTCTACTATGTTCATGGGTCATGAGAAGGCACAATGGTGGACTATTTGAGAAATTGTTTTTGTTAACACGATCACTCAATTAAATCGTGTCGGATCGATCGGGTTTCAACTGATTCTGATTAGAGACGTCTACTAGACGACATCTATTGATTTTGAGGCAGATAGGACACACCCCACCCTGTCCATGGGTCATAATAAGCACGATGGTGGACTACTTGAGAAACATTTTAAAAAGTAAAACTGTCGCATAAAACACATATTCTGCATTTATGCGTTGGTTTATTTTTTCTCGGCCACTCGATTTTGAGATAGAGATGTTCTACGGGCGGAAAAATCCATTTTAACGTTTTAAAACTGTTTATTTCCAAAGTAGTATGTTGGTTTCCTTAAATTCTTCGTTCTAGTATGATTCATTCCAGCGTTTTATAGTATCAGAGTAGTATAGTATATAGTCAGAGGAGTGTAGATGTATGTACTTTCTTTTATATATTGCTGTTGCATATGTTTGTAAAATTCATATTGTTAATTCCATGCACTATGCAGATAAAGACAATGATATAATAATGGTAATTTAAAATAATAGATCAATAATCACAAATTTCTAACACAGTTGTATATTTTATTTATCACACTTATATGAAGCTATATAAGTATTTAGGTGAAACGGATTGTCTGACCTACATAGGTTAGTATATACTGCCTATAGAGTTACTTTTTCGCCTTTCGTTTCAACGTTTCCAATTAAATTTTTATTTTATAATAATAATAATGCTTTTTGTTCACATTTATACGTTCATATTATCTGATCTATGGCGACGAATCTAATCAATTAAATGAATAGACTAAACCTTTGTTGATGAGGAAGTTTCATAACTGTCAAAAGTATTTCAGGTTAGAAAGTTATGAATATATATCTTTTGCAATTAGAAATAAGAGAAAAAATAATGTTTATCAAATTTTTTCGTATCAGTTTTAAAGAAAGTTTCAAAGTTCAAGTTTCAGTTTCAAAAGAAAGTTTTAATTTGGGTCCTATATTTATTTTAGAACTACAGTTATATACAATGTTGCCCACAACTAATAGAATAATTGCAGTAAGTCCTGAATAACATAGACAATGTTAATACTGCCTTTTCCTTATACTCACATTCTACGCTTATGTATTATATTTTGCACAGTGTGCTTTATTACAAATTGTTTTAAAATACGTATTAAATATTGTAATAATTATTGTAAATTCAGTTGTTGCTGTTCTTGTATTTAGAAAACTGATTACTACATACGAGTATATTTAATTGGTTACATGAGATGCTATTCTAGTCGGCAGAATTATAAAAAACATTGATTTTAAGGTTCACAATCAGACCAAAAAAACTATTTAATAGCAACTAATATTTATAAGTTCAGTCACGCCACAGACTTGTCACTTAATTAAAGAAGAAAATTTAATGGAAAAAAATAAACTAATACCTATACATTCAGTCACGCTACTGTTAGTTCATCGTAACTATTACTTTAGTTTTACTTTCTTTATTTAGAAATTCAAATGTTAATAATTAAGGTTACACACAAAATCATTTGTACCGATTTAATAGCAACAATGCAAATACAAAATTTTTAAAATGCATAGAAAACTGTTCCTCTTATAGTATTTATTAATACAATATGGTATCAATAAAGAGGTTTGGATGATATGGAACTCTAGAAATTATACATAACAGATATATTCACTAATTGACTATTAATATTAATTATACTACATTATGGTGTATTAAACTAAAAATGGTATATGCATCCTAAATATTTTTTATGATGATTTACATGTAGTTTTGTATAAAAAAACATTATAACTACAACACACTAGGTAATTATTCACAATGGTTCATAATGAAATTGTTTTTTTTGCCATTTTGAAATTTAGTTTCTTGCAGTAAATATGTAAATATTTGAACCAATACAACTTATAGTTTATAATTGAAACAATAAAATCAAACGTATTAAACAAATCATTTCCTTGATGACAATAATTATTACATTCTTAATTATGATTAAATATATGCAGATAATGCTGTTATTAATTTGATTAATAACAACAAAACGTAAAAGAAATCCGAGATTGCAACGTAGTGCTATCTCTAACTAAACCTCAATATAAATATATTTAAATATATGTATATTATTCATTAGAATTTGATGATGATAATTCTGGTATGTATGTCGCTTGTTCTTAATAATATTTCGCATTAGAAAATATATCAGAAAACGCAATATAATTATATTGCGTAGCTTATATACTCGATATTATAACATATACGTACACGGGGTATTTATTATAAACAGAGATATTTTAAATTATATTTATATTTAATTACCCCCAAGTACTTATTGTTATGATTAATTGTGATTAAACTTATAGATAAATGTTTATTTTTACACTGTATTATCTTATTAGAGAAGAATGTTAGATATTTTCCTTAGTAGTATCTTAGTTTCCATGGACATTACCAGTATATATATATATATATATATATATATATATATATATATATATATATATATATATATATATATATATGTATATATATAGAACGATAATTAAATATATAAAAAAATGTTTATGTGACTATTTAGTTAAATCCTAATAATTGCATGTAATTACTTTCAAGTATTAATAATTATAATTAATTATGATTAATTTTATAGATAAATATTTCTTTTTGTGTATTGTATCATATTATTGTAAAATAATTATATTTTTTTTCAATTCTTCTTTTAGTATGTCTAAAACATTAAATACCAGGAACTTCTTATTATAGTAACATATTCAAAAAGAACAGGTAACTCAAAAAAAAAAAAACGTTTAGAATAGAAAAAAAAAGTGCCACTGTGTTCTAGATTATGTTCCTAATTGTTTGTTTCCCCAACATAAATTTGTTGTTTCCTCCCAAAACAGCTATATAAATGACATTCTCTTTATTCTGATATTCTTTTTAATGGATTCAATTTCTCAGACACTACTTCCATTATAACAACTATAAACAGCACTGAATATATAAAAAAGGTAATACTAATAAAACTAATCTAAAGCTTACTTATTTGCATTGACTTTAGTTTTAACTCCAATGTATAATACTCCATTAAATACCTTTGACATATTCACTTTCACTGCTACTTAACCGTAGAAACTTAATCAAAGAAAAAAACACTATGTGGTGAGGCAACGGAACTATTTCGCAAGCCAATTTACTTGTAACACACAAAACTTGACATGCTTATGGATGTAGAACGAAAAAACTATACACCGATGTTGGACTTGTACGTAATATCAGTTCCATTAAGATAATGCTACATACAGTATCATCGTGGTTCAATAGACTTGCAAACAAAACAGTAGATAAATGAACATCCAGACTATAAATACCCTTTGTCGATTCTAATTGGCACATTAATGCACTACTTTGTGTATTTTTTTTAGGAATACTGTACAGAAACAAAAAGATATTTTCCAAGTATATCACATTTGATATGGATTATTGTGAAACGTCACACTCGAATGATATAAATACTACGTGCGTTCATAAAAATGAGTCAGAAAACATAATGTAGATTTTTATCTGGAGATTACTCGAAAATATTAATCTACTTAGATGTTTATGACCTTCCTTAAGAGACCCGCTGTCTCACTGAAATATTTAACCAGTTTATAATTATAATATATACAGCAAATGGCTAAAGGTTTGGGCAAATTAATTTATTGGTATTATTTATTAGGATATATTTTAGTTAAGTAGTGTCTGGTTATGCAGTAAAAGTTATCAAAACAAGAACATGTTAAACATGTTTTGAATGGTATTTTATGGTAAATTTTTAAATGGTATTCTCTTATCTGATAGATTCAATAATTGATAAAATAACAGCATTTTAAATGGGGAGACATTCTATAATATACTATTAAAGTTTTAAAAATGCTAATTTTATTACTTACATGAATAACACATAAATCGTCTTGAAAATTAAGTGCCCAAATTTCCCCTCACCCTCGTAAGTTTCTTTGAACACAAGGTGAAATAGTTACTATTATCTTTAATAGTAAGCATTATAAAGTTTTATATAATAAAGGATTTTTATGTTTTCTTAGTTTTTATGCTCCATATTCACCAACTTATTTCTTAAACTATTCAGAAAAAATGAAAATTAGTTGGCGGCTATTACTGGGAAGCCCTCAGTACTATCAATAACTAGAAGTAGCATGTTGCCATATTTGTTTCTTTAGTTAAATAAAATTGGAGAATGTTATTATATTCTTGTTGTAAAATACATGAATTAAACTTTTATATTAAATCTGTCTCTTATTTGTTCAAAACATATTTTGTTTTTATTATTTTCAACATCATTGTAAATCACAAAATTCATCTTCGTAGTCTATAAATTCATTAATGATATTAATTAATAATTTAACAAATGGCATTAAAAATAAATACAGTATTTAACAAAAATTATACGTAAATATGGTAACAGTCTAATATTTCCACATGCTTTGACTCCATAACATAAATTATTTACAAATTATGAAAATAAAATGCGGCACCTTCCCCTTCCACAGATTTTAACATTATGCTATAACAGTGACTATGGTTCGACGGCCGAATTTATTAAAAACAATATTGTTTGTATGAAGAATAATAAGGGTTGGTGAAACGTTCAAATTGCGTAAATAATTAAAAGAATAGTAGACAGGTATATCTTTCTTGGTTTCCGAATAGATGTTGCGTCATCCTACGACTTAGTCATAATGTTTTGTCCTGAATTGCATATAACTTTCTTGGATCAATCTCCAATTTGATGAGGGATCCGTCCCAAAACCAAGAAGAAATCGAGAATGTTTAATGTCGATTTTCAAGATGGTAAAATTTTCAACGGTAAGTTTATGAAATAACAGGGATTAACTGAAAATTGTTCTTGACAAACTTTTAAAGATTTTTAGGCGTTTTTGATATTCTATTAGTACACAGAATCTAATTAGTGGCAACATGATTTTTCACCATCGGATAGTGTAGAGGAGTTTCTTAAAAGTCTTCATATGATTTTTATGTATATTTTACATTGTGTATAAAATATGAAGTATATAAAATATAGTTAAAAGGGTCTACAATATTATTGTGTAATATAGTTGTTTATGTATGTACATATACCATTGCTTATGTTGTGTTAATAACTCATTTTAAAATATAATCAATTTAGCCATAGATGTCATCTACCTTGCATAGGGGTTAGGAGATATGTATAGTGGGTAAGATAAAATCTATATTTAAAAATAGTAGATTTGTTTCCAAAAGAAAATATTTTATATTTGATCTATTGATTAACTTGTCACTGTAGGTATAGAATTGGCTCATTTAAAATAAGAATATTCATTGTTTATAACAAAATATGTATCATATTTCGTTTTATGTATCTGATATATAATTTTACCAATTTTATAAAAAGGCGATATGATGATAAATTCCTGGGTAAATATCAATAAAAATAAAAAATACTATTTTTTAAGTTAAAAAAATTATTAAAGCGACAAGATTATGATCTTAATAGTAGCTTTAATAACGTTTTCGACTTAATTTTTTTAAATCTATATAGCAGTTTTTCAGAGAACGGAAGAAAATTAATTTCTTCAGAATAATATCACATATTCGAATTTTCCTGTATAAAACATACAATGCTTTTTATTTGCAGTGCATAAAAATGTGTACAAAAATAAACTAATATTAAATGCATATAAAATATTTATATTTTCGTTATAGGGCATTATTCAACGTATGCTGTTTAAAATTTTCTTTATAAGATAATTAATAGACAATTTCGCTATTTTATTTTGGTATATATGTATTTTTTATATATTTTTGAGAATATTTATTGAAGGTATAATTAATTACTATGTATTATATTTATATTTACAACATTTAAATTTAATGCACCTTTAAAAAATGCTCAACTACAGTTGATTTTTTTGTCTTAATAAATACAAATCATTTGGTAAAACATGACTCAAATATAGAACCATATAATATGCTTCGCAAATCATAAAACAAATTTCATGAAAATTACTTCACTCAGTTCTGCACTCTCATATAAGAATATCTTGACCTCTCGAACGCTTACACTTACTCTTTATGACCATCAGATACACTCTTACCGAGTAGAACATTGATTTTGGTATAATTTCAGTAATATAACAAAATAGTTGCAACAGTCTTGTCGGTATAAATTATGTTGAAAAATATACAGTTTATTATAATGCGGGAGATTCGCAACACTACCCACACCGGCTTCGACGGCAAATTAGGTAGGGTTACTTTTGGTCAAACTCTGCCTGGGACAGCTGCGGGGTGGATTGAGTAGCTCAGCAGTTGTCACTGCCGGTCCCAAGCCCGGGTAATGGAGGAGGGTTGTAGCGGCAGGCCAACTCCCTGCCCTACGTAAAAAATTCATTTGCTAAAAAATCTAATCAGGAGCCTCGGAATAGGACGAAAAACTCAAGAAGACGAACCAAGCTAAGAAAAAGGACAACTATTTGTGGCACATGGAATGTTCAGAGTCTCTCTCGAAAAATAAATGAAATCGTAAATGAACTCAAACATCTGAAATAGATATAGCAGTTTTATCTGAAACGAAGAAGAAAGGTAAAGGATCGGAAAACTGGGGAAAGTATGATCACTTTTATAGTAGAGTCTCCAAAGAAAACAAAGCTAAACAGGGAGTATCAATTGTTATACATAGAAGATTCAGAAAGTTTATAAAAACATGGGAACCGATAAATGAAAGGATTATAAAGATCCACCCCTCAATATACGGATATAAGATGACCATACTAGGAATATACGCTGTAAATGAAGACGAACTAGTACATAATAAAGACATATTCTTTGAACAAGTTAACCAGGAAATAGAAAAAATTGGAACTTCGAGAGAAACAATACTTTTAGGAGATTTTAACGGAAGAGTGGGAAGGAAAAACAATGACACCGTGGTTGGAAAGTTTGGAGAGGAAGTAGTAAATGATAACGGAAGAAGGTTAATAAAAATATGCGAACAATACCAGCTGCAAAATTCTAAATGGGTATTTTCAATATAGAGAGATCCATAAATACATGTGGATACAGACAACAAGAAACCAAAAAACTATTATCGATTATGTAATAACAAAACAAAAATCCCGCTTAAATTTCATGGATGTGAGAGTAAATAGAGGAACTTCTTGTGGTAGTGACCACTACTTCCTTAAAACAAAGATAGTTGCTCCCATAAGAACAAGAGATCAAAAAGAAAATATGCATGGGGATGAGAAGGAAGAGAAATAGACAGAGATAAGATATAATTTAAGTAGCCTGGAACAAGAAAGTACGAGAAGACTATACAAAACCCGATTAGACAACAAATTACAACTAACAGAATTTGACAATATAGAAGAGGATTATGAGTATATAAAAACGTGTATACAGTCGGCAGCATCAGAGGCATTAGGGCTCTATGAAAATGAAGGAAATCACCGGAAATCATATTGGTGGGATGACGAAATTGAGGTTGAAATAGAGGAAAAACGAAAAAAATATCATGCATACTTAAGTTCAAAAAATATGAATGACAAACTGACATATAAAGAACCCCAAGCAAGAGTGCGTAAAATGATATGTACAAAAAAGAATTAAAAATGGGAGGCGACATGTTCTAGACTTAACACATATATAGGAGGTAGGAAAAGTACGGAAAGCTGGAGATTACTCAGGAAAATGAGACAAGAGCGGAAGAAAGATATTATCTTACCAATACCAGCGCAAACATGGAATCAATATTTTGAAAAAATGTTATCAGAAGATAGAAAGAATAAGTATATCAGAAGTTAAGGAAATATGTAGATCACTAAAGAATGGCAGAGCCCCAGGACCAGGAAATATTCCTGGAGAACTTATAAAATATGGAACAGACAAACTATACCATTCGCTGAGAGACCTTTTCCAAAGATGTATGAGTAGATCAAAAGTACCAGAAGAGTGGAAGGTATCATATGTATCCACAATTCATAAGAAAGGGGATAAAAGTGAGTGTGACAATTACCGAGGAATACCTGTTACAAATTCCATCAGCAGAATATATCGGAATATATTAAAAAACCGTATGGAGAACGAATATTATGAAATGGAGGCAGAAGAACAGGCCGGTTTCAGAGCAGAAAGATCCACAATCGATCACTTATATACAGTCACACAAATCTTAGAGAAGAAGATAGCATTTAACCAAGAAGTACATCTACTATATGTGGATTTAAAAAAAGCATATGATAGCATTCCTCTGGTAAAACTCTGGGAAACTTTACAAAACATTAATATAAATGTAGAATTAATAAAGGCTGTAATGTCTCTGTATGATAATACCAGATCTAGAATAAAAATAGGACACAATATCACAACGGGATTTATAGTAACTAAGGGACTTAAACAAGGATGCTGCCTATCTCCTACACTATTTAAGATATATCTAGAACGCGCATTGATGACTTGGAAAAGAAAATGTCACAATATGGGCATACCAATAGATGATACATCAACACTATACACATTATCCTTTGCGGATGACCAAGTTGTTATTGCGCAAGATATCGATGATATGGAATATATGACACGCAAACTTATCGAGGAGTATGAAAAATGGGGTTTAGAAGTTAATGTGAAGAAAACGGACATACATGTGTATTGGAGGACAACAACAAGATCTACTTCTGTCGACCGGGCAAAACATCAAACACTGCAATGAATATAAGTATCTAGGCATGAAAATATCAAACGACGGGACACTTGATGAAGCGATTTCGGAAATAAACACTCAAGGAAGGAGAGCAATTACAATGTTGAACAGCATTCTATGGGATAAACAAATAACAAAATAAAATAAAAGACGAATATATAATTCAATAATTAAAAGTATAGTTGTGAAGTATGGCCAATAAAAGAAAGAACAGAAAGAATGATAAGAACCACAGAAATGGACTTCTGGAGGAGGCCAGTTGGAAAATCAAAGAGAGAAAGGGTAAAAAATGAAAGAATAAGAAATATGATGGGAATAACACATGGCATTGTAGATGATATAAGACACAAACAACTCGTATGGTACGGGCATGTTCAGCGAATGCCAAATGACAGAATACCCAAAAAAATTCTAAACTGGAAACCACAAGGAAGAAGAAGGCGAGGAAGACCACGAAAAAGCTGGAGAGAGGGCATTGATAATGAAATTCGGGAGAGAGGTCTAGACGAGGACATGTGGAAAAATAGAGAGGAATGGAGATTAGGAATCGGAAGACGGCGAAGGACGTTATAAACCGATATGATGATGATGATACTTTTAGACATGTGCACATTTTATTGAGAAATGGGATTGCTTTTTGTAAAATTATTAAATTATATTACTAAAGATAAAAGTTTAAATTATATAACAACATAACACGCATAATTATATGGGGTAGGTAATTCAGCAAGCTAATTGTAATAAATAATTTGTTAATATATAATTCATTAATTATAATATATACTGTATGCAATTGGTTTGAATAATATTATCCCAAGGAATACAAATAGTGTGACATTTTTTTAAAGCTTGGTTTGTAGTTCTGAGGTATTAAATATGTCACTATAATTAATGTATTTTAGCTATCTTCTAAAATGTCGATATATCTAAATAATTATTTTAAATATGCAACCAGAATAATATGTTATTCTGGTTGTAAATTATTTTTTCTGTAATATTTAGTGACGTGTCAGAAGATGCCACAAGTTAGTGACGTAATGTGTAATATCTAAAAACACAATAGTCATATATAGTAAAGTTGATTAATGTAATAAACAAACAATAGTTTTAATATTGATACTGCAATATTGTGAAATATTTTTAGTGAATGATCTATATAAGAATTGGCGGTAGATGTCAATATTACGAAAATTATAAGTATTTATCTGAATTAACAAAAATAAACCAACACATAAATGCAGAATATGTGTTTTATGCGACAGTTTTACTCTTTTCAAATAGTGCACCATCGTGCTTTCTCATGACCCATGGACAGGGTGGGCTGTGTCCTATCCACCTCAAAATCAGTAGATGTTGTCTGGTATATGTCCCTAATCAGAATCAGTCGAAACCCGGTTGACACGATTTAGTTGTTTTATTTTTGGTTTTTAGGCCGAAAAACTAAAAATAAACGCTAGAAAAGAAATTGATATTACACGATTACATTACTTTTCCGCGTATAATTGAGTGCGGAAAAGTAAAAATAATAATTTTATGAGGAAGAAACTATGATTTGAAATTCGAAGTTGTAATTTCATGTGCTGAGATGAAATATTAGTCAAATATAATTAGACAGCAGTTGATATTATTCTTGAGGAAATTAGGTAGGTTGGAAATAGTGTGTTTATAATTAGGTATTTAATATCTGATCATTTTTCAAATCACCACAACGAGTGAACTTCTTCCCACAAGATTCTATTTGCTATTCATAATGCACAAAGTGTGTACTTCTTAGTAATTAAATGATAATTACCACTTATGATGTAGTTAGTATGTGGTTACTTCATCACAATTAAAATAACAATTTATAAGAACCGGGGAAGTGCTAATTGGACAATAAAGTTAAAGTCTGTTTAAATGACAGAGCTATGCCAATACATCATTAGAAATGGTAAATGTTTGTATACTCATATTATTGCCAATAAGCAATAGTTGCTAATTTTTATTATTACGCCCGAAACTTCAACAGTAACGTCCCAAAAATTGCATACATATTTACACTAAAATAATATTACTTTCGAGATAAATCTACAAATGGATATTGTGGGGGTTTGCAGAAAATGAATACCGAACAATATTCTTTTCACTAGATGACATACAGCTGTCGATCTGATTTCCTTAAAGTCCCACACTATGCAGGGGATACTCATAGATACGAGGACAAACATGTCAATCCTTAGGAAGAGAGTAGTTCATTATTATTTTATCTCTACAATCAATAACACATTTGGAAGTTATTTATAATATCAGTATGGAATATAATCTGACAACATTTTTTATAACTATTTCAAAAAGATGATATAAGTAAACATTTCCACTTAAAAATTTGCATTTCATTTCTTAACTAATTTTTGATATGTCGAATTAATTTAAGGTAAAATTTTATATTACCACCTTTGATAAAACATAAATATCTATATATTTTTCAAGTAAGTATTCATAACTCAATTTCATACAATATTATTAATGCAGTTTTTACGCGGAACAGAAACAAATACTGGGGAACAGAATAATGCACCTAGATAATAAAACTCATTCACACAGAAGATCAGGAACATCGACTTAACTTACTTAGCTAGGTTAAGAATTATGTACCAAAGATTAGACAATACTATATTTTAAATGAATGATGAGGTTCTACACGTATCTCATAAATTTTAAGACGTCTTAGTATTGGTAGAGTTTATGTTTAAGCACTTCTGACGTTTCTATATATTTATATCATTTAAATTTAATACACAGAACATAGTGCGGTTTATTAAAACTATGTTTCATACGTATACAAAAATAATTTTCCGATGAGTTCACCAAGTAAATACAATATTTACCAATATTACTGTATTTCTGACAGTATTGTAATAATTGAGCACTTTAAGGTTCTGATATCTCGAAAATTGACGGCGACAACTAAATATTGACTTCAAATTCATATTCAGGAGAAAAATATACCTGTCTTTGAAAATAGAATTAATAAAAATCGGATATGTTGCTATATTACTGTGGTATGATGTATTAAAGTTGTATCAAACTTAATTATAGTAACAATGTAATACAATTATTAACAAATTATGCAAGATAAAGAAAAGGTCTACATATCTACATAAGACTATTTTATGGACTGTTTCACTTATAAAGTGAGTTATGAAATATTTATATAATTACCATATTTACCCTTGCTGGAATTTCGACGGCTCAAAACCTACGACAGTCATTTGTAACATTAATAGTTGTTTTGTAAAATAACACTTAGAATTTTTTCCAATTTGCGTTTTCTACGTCACGTCAAAACTGAAGTAATGAACAATAGTATAGGTTGTTTATATCAAACAATTTTAAAGGCTGGTAACACAATTTTCATACAGATTTATTCAAGGGAGCTGCTTGCATATTGTTGAAAATGTAACAATATATGTTGTATATTCACAAGACATATATCAATCAATAACTTAATCGAAAAAATAAGTAATTATACAGGTATATGCAAATATTCAATAAACAATTATTTTTAAATATGCATACATATTTGGTTCGTAGATTATGATAAATAGACTATGCTATTTATCATATCTTTTGAACAAATAGATATATCATATTGTTCCTATATTATTTTTCATATTTTTTCCGTAATTCTCAAATAATGTCATTCATAACCAGATCCACATTGACAACATTGCTTGCATTCATCCGAGCTGATCGCTACAGAGGCCATCATGAATCTTTTGGCTGAATGGCATTACTTTCACTTAAGCCTAATTTACACGAACTCAATACTTGTTATTGGTGCTTATCACTGGCACTTGTGCTCATGTTTACACGTGTACATGTACATTTCTACACATAGGTACAAGTGTCAGTGACAAGTGCGAATGACAGGCACTAATTACAAGTACTAAGCTCGTGTAAACTAGGCATGAGGCAGTGAATACTATTTTTTGTAGCATTAAAAATTTGCATTTAGTGATTAATGAATCACTGGTCATATGTAACAATCAGTTATAATTTCAAATTGATAAAATACTATCAACGTTTGGACTTTCGTGTCACGATTATTTATTTTGAGTGCTGCTTAAAAAATGGGTATCACTGGTGATATAGAAGTTATGCAGATGTTATAATATAGGATATCTCAACAGGAACTATAGGATTCGAATTGCGCGCAATTGATGTTCCGTCACAAATAAGTTGTCAATATTTAACGACAGTCATCAACAAACAATACGACATCAACATGCTACGATTAACAATTCAACAGAGAATAGTGACGGGTAAGAAACGGGTTCTGTTATTGATAAGACAACACCAATACGTTCTCATTGTGGTTAGTTAGATAAAAATATTCCTGCAGTGAGAGAAAGTGTATTCTGTAACTCTGTTGCATACCAAATTTCTCGACTATGTTGGTCTCGCGGAATATTGACATCAATTAGCCTGCAAGATCATGTGACTTAACACCACGGGACTTTCTTTTGGGGCTATGTCAAAGGAAGAGTGTATGCTATCCAGCCAGCAATAATCATTAACTTCAAAGCAAACGTTCAACGTGTTATTCGGGAAATATAGCCTGTTTTATGTGCTCGTATTATGAACAGTTTTGCTAAACGAATGACATCATACGAGATGAGTCGAGGGTATAGCATAAATGATATTCTTTTCCATTTGTAGCATGCGACTGCAAATGGAGACGAACATAAAATGGAGATAATACGTCTCCATTTTATGTTGAAGAATAAAAAACCTGTTTGTCAAATATTATTAGTTATATTCAAAAATCACATCCTACAGTTCCACATGAGACATCCAGGCACGTTGACGTCATTCGTCGTCTAGTTTGTAGATGACAGTCGTTAAATATTGACATCCTATCTTTGATAAAACACATATCTTGATTATAATTCAATTGTTTGTAATTGAAATCCTATAGTTCCAACCGAGATACCCTATACAAATTACCTACTATTAATACCAAACAGACTTCTGCCTCACCTTGGTAAAATGTGCTTTTGTAGAATGACAGATATAGAACGAAATATGACAAGTAAGTTGACAAAGTGACAAATAACGACAAATGACACGACAAAAATGTTTATCATTATTCAGTCATACAGAGCAGTACGACCTGAGTAATGAAAATTTTATCAGGTAGTGTTCAGGTTGAATAAACAAGTAGTATTATTTAAATTATATTATATTCTATAATTATTTTAATTTTATAAGTCAGCTAACAGACGTTTTAGCATCCATACTGACCCATTGATTGAAACGTATTGGCCGATCCATTTACATTTGAATTTTTGTTAATAGACTAAAAATTGGTAGCTCTCATTGTTTACTGCACATGTACCATGTACTTCTAAACTTTAGAACTGATTCGATACTTTAGAAAAAGGTATATATACAAATAAGTTCAAGTACACCTATTTTCTAAAGTGGTTGCCAAAACTGTATGTTCATTGTTTGAAATTACATATGTATTTCAGTGTCAAAAACAAAAAAACATAAAATATTGTATTTTTATCTATATTAATCATTATAATGCAAGATAATTGTTTAGTTGTTATTAATGATAAAGAGAATAGCTAACCTAATAGGATTGGATTTAAGATGATATGATCTACAAGCTTTTGAATCCGAAGTTAAATTTACAAAGTAAATGGAAATCATATATGAAAATGTATCAGTATAAACATTTCTTAAGATGTGTCAATAAGTTTTAAGACAGACGAATGTCTCAGTTAACAATATTTGCATTTTATTGTATAAAATAAAGTTTTATTTCATGCACTAAATTATTTGTGAGAGGGGTATTGAATGCTACAGAATATCATATGTTATTTAAATTGATTCTTGCTGATAATCGATCCGATAATATATATTTCGGAAAAAATATACTTCGTCATCGACGTAACAAAATACGCAATTAAAACAAATATTTCTTGAAAAATTGCGTAAAACAAATAATTACCAAGAAATATAACCAATATTTATTAGAACTATATTTATCAGTGCCACTTAATTTGACAAGGTGATACATACGTATCAGCAAATGTATAATTAATGTCGAACATGAGAACAGATTAGTTAACATGACATTGAAATGCATCGCATTAGCCGGCAGACAACGATGACTGCCGGAAATCTGTATTCCTTATAAAGTTTATAATTTTTATACATTCTTGATAATATTCGATATTTTTGAGAATAAACATTTTACTATGTGATTTTGTATGTAAAATATATTCTATTTGTTATCTTTTCTATATACTGTCGTAAGTGTCGTATCTTTCTAAAATAGGATCAGAATATGGATTTCTGTTAACAAATCATTTAGCATTATAAGTAATTAGTAACATTATAAGTGGCCATAAGAAGACGTAACTTTCCGTAAATTTTTAAATAATATATTGACGGAGTATACTACAATCCACTGAATATTATTCTATTAAGCATGAGGTTGTGAACAATAATTAGTGAGAAAAGAAGGATCTGTGGCGAGATCTTTTACTATCTCATATCATTGATTGAGATGTGTCCCAACAAGTTTGCTATAAAATTACGTTATATAAATTACTTTGTTAGTCATAATTTATGCCCGTTATTCGATATATGCCATGCTTCAATTTACTAGTACCTCAATTATTATATTTCCTTTTCCTGGGAAAGAGGCTGGAACTTTCAATGGAGCAACAAAAACAGTAAACCAGTTTTCCACTAAAACCGAACGATTACAGGTATCTCGACGTGTGTTTCGTTAACCAGGTTGATATCATCGGGAAACGATTAAAACTGAGTTTCCACTGGCTCCGTTTTAATTATATCTCAATTATACCAACTTGGTTGGCGAAACGTGCGACGAGAAATGTGTAATCTTTCGATGTTCGTGGAAAACCGGTCTCCTCTTTTTTTATTGTTTTTATATTTCCTAACAAACCACAGACATTATTATTACGAGAAAATCTCAATGACAACTAAACAATTGTATTGATACTTAGCTAGCATGAAAATCTCTATAACAATAGTGATAGTGATGAATGAAACAATTAACTCGGTTCAATTACATGGTTTCTTATCAAGGTTATTGTGATTGTGTGCTATTAGTCGAATTCCTTAATATCTGAAAAAATTATTTGTGTATTATTTAGTTGCACATAAAGTTATTTAAATCGCAATGGGATACAAAAAATTCACCAATTGTCTGAAATCACAATAGACGTTTACAACAAATGTTCACAATTTATCAGCAAATTTAGTTGAAGCCATAAGTTACCTCCTTTAATACTTGAACTGTTTATGAAATGTGGTAAACGATGGTTGTAGTAATCTTGCCCATTATTTTTGTAAATAAATTTTTAAACAAATTTCGCAAAAAACTTATAAGAATCGTACCATATCAACAAATGACATGATTATACATAGAGTAAAATAGAAAGGATTTCACGTAATAGAATGTAGTTGTGATGTAAACTATGTGCATTACACAGAAATGTAATTTGCATTTTCAAAAGAGGTATAATGTTTTAGAAACGTATTTTACACTTTTTTTACTTTCCTTATACTGTTTTTCGTATATTTCAGAGCATTTAGTATAATTCTACTATCTTTAAAATATACAATAATATAATATACTGATTTTAATAAGGTGACATATTTACGCCGTATTATTTTCACGAACTTCTGACACGAAGATTGTATATCTTTATTTTTTCCATTGTGAGCAGGTAGCATCGTTGGGAAATTCCTTGTCATACATCGTAACATATGCATAAATATTGTCGAAGGAATGCCAACTAATAAACCAATAATACGAGCAATATAATGATATGTATTTCTTGATGCTAATGATTCCATGAAGAATATATCAATTATGTGTTATTATTGACAGTATTGTTCATGGATGGCTAAAATTTGTGATTTTTTTGTGAATTAGTATAACTTGATTATCTGTCATAATTTCATTATTAATAGCGATTTTTATATGTAAATATAATTTTACAGACACAAAAAAAGTATTATGGTATAAATGATGACATTAAATTAAATTAAATTAAAAGGTATATATCTTTTTACATACTTTGTAAAAATGCATATAAAACTGTAATAAAAGGAATGTAACAAATATCATTTTGTTGTATGAACAAATAGTTTTTGTGAAATATATGAATGGTGAATATTTTATTTAATTATAAGTCAAAAATGTTTCCTGAAATTAAAACTGTGGACTTTTGGACGTTTTATTTTTACTTAAGCCCTTCAATAATATGGTAATAATAAATATAGATGATTAATTATGTGAAGTTTCGTTACACGGGGCTACAAAATTTTACATTTTAAAAGTTGATTTGGGTCTGATTATAAGTGCTATTTACACTAATTTATATCTAGCTTCCATATTTGCCCCTCACGTAAGATTTTTTATCAACTAAATAATCAGAATAAATTAAAAGCTAAAGGAAAAATTACATTTTAAAATTACATGTTAATAAACATTAAAAAACATAGTAAATAGCAACAACACAAATAGATTTATAGATTTGAGTCTCAATTTGTTTTTTCCCTTGAAAGCTTCTCCCCTTTTAACAAAAAACTTCTTTTATAGTTTTCTTGTGTAATCATGCGTTGGATGTTCTCTTTTCAGCATCCAGCAGTAATCTGCTATCATCGCCACAATCCATCGACCCTAGTTTATAGTTTCCTAAAATATTTTCTGTTAAATTTTTAAAGCATATCAAAGATTTTTTTTAATTTTTGTCATTGCCTCTTCAAACCGTTGCTCCTGCATTAATCTTCTTATCTGTGGTCCTACGAAAATGCCTTCCTTTGATTTTGATTCAGAAAGAGCTGGAAATTTGCCACATAAGTACTTAAAACAATTCCTATCTTTATTCATAGCTTTTATATATTGCTTTATTCATCCTAGTTCAATATAAAGTGGCGATAAAATATTTTTTTGCGGATCAACCATATTTGCATAAATAACGTTCTTTGAACCCAGGTGTTAAGATGTTAAGATTATAACAAAATATATTTGATGTATTTTTACAACTTTTTTACAGCACTTTTAAAACAATATACAAGCACACTACGCGATATTACGAGTAAGCTTACACACATTAAAAACGTACTACAGCGACTATGTAAATACTCGAATAGGATAAAACCAACTCTGTTTCGGTAAATCTCCCACACTTGTGTGTACATTTCAAACCGATGAAATACAGGGGCGCCGCTAAGATTGAGGCAAGATATAATTTTATAGAACCTTGGCTTTAAAAACTATAAATTATTGTACAACGTACATTTACAAATACTGGTGCGTGATGGAAACAAAAAAAAACAGTGTTTCTGTAGTTCATGATATGTAACTAAGCCAAAAAGTCAAAAAAAGTCCGATTACAAAATATTTGTTGGCCTGTGTTATTAAACATTTTAAAATTACGTCAATATGAAAGAATGGTGCATCAAAAGGGAACAGTATATTCTGAATTTTGTTATACAAACAAATTGTCGTGAAATAGTAGAAATAAATTATTCAAGCAGACAGATATTGACAAAAATGGGAACATAGAAACTACTGCCTTCTTTTTTTTATTTTGATTTAATAGTCATTAAAGTAAACTATTTGGTATAATAATTTGGTATAATTATTATACTAAATTATTTTTTTATTACTTTTTGTAATAAAAGTAATTTCTCCAGAACTATTGACTAACAAATAGAGATGGGTTTCTCCATGTACTAAAATTATTTGTGAAATATATACAATTATAACTAATTGAGAGGATTATCAACTAAACTACCATGTGATCATTTCAACGAAAAAATAATTAGATATTGATGAAATAATGCCCATTATCTCCTGCGAGTAAACAATGCGCTGTTATATAATAAGCCTTTATTATTTAAGGTTATAGTCAAGGTACAGGATATTACGCTTTTTTGTTCAATGTAAATCGCAAGTACTTTATGTTATTCATTATCTTCTTAATTAATAATAAAATTAACAACTGATGTATTGATTTACTTTTTATTAATATTTATCCTAGTCCTAGCTGCTTGAGAAGAGAATAAAACAGCCAGGAAAATAGAACGAGATTTTGGTAACGAGCCAAACTCATATAACCAGTATACAAAACTGCAGTCTTCTTTACAATCAATTTTGAATGGTAAACACCATATCCTAGTAAATGAAGATTTTGTAAGAGGAATAGTCACTTTAAATATCCCACTCCAAACTAATAACCAGACACTATTTTCCCTAAACAATATTATGGTATTCGTTCATCGAACATTAGGTATGTTTTTAAGAAACAAAGAAGTACAGTCAGGTTAGAACTAGTATTTTTATATGGTTTACGTATTTGTATACCTATTCAAGTCATCCCGTGGTCTGTATATCTGTGTTTAATGTTCTGACTGAGCCATGGACAAGAGGAGTTATACTCATATTACTTGTCTCCTTCGATAGTCGTAGTTAGAGTTAATAACAATAACTATGTAAAACAAAGTACAACTGTCTGTGGTAAATGTGTTTTTTCCCATAAACTGGAAGCCAAGAGGAAAAGGAAATAACAGGTCCATTTAAATTGAATCATCTATTATTATTATTGTGCATTTATGTTATTCGTATGGTCTCAGACTTGCATTCATATATTCGATTTATGATTAAAGCTATGTGAATAAACCTATAGTTATACAATTATAGTTATAATTAGCCACAATTAAACATCAAGTCGCATAGAAGGACGCTAGCAAACGTCCGTGTCATAAAAACGATACATATTTTTTTGGGTGTTCCAATTTTTCATGGTGATTGGCGTATTTATCTGTTTTATATAGAGTAAATTTTATATGTACGAGTATTATAGAGAGTACCCTACTTTATTTTTTGCCGTAGATTACTAATCCTGTTCACTGTATTAGATAAATGCTCTGAAAATTATGGTGATTCCAATATGTTTATGATTCAAGTGAGAAATTTTGTGAAATGGCCAACGCAAATAATGAGAAAAATTGAGTATATATTTAGAATACCTACTCTACCGATATTACTAAATGGCGATTTTCGCTAAAATTAAAAAAAATTGTTTAATGAGGCCCTGATTTGTTTAATATACATGTTCCTAAACTACCAACTATATATTGAGTATTAAGGCCTGGTTACATAGTGTGAGCTGCTGACGTGACAGTAGATAGCTACTGCCATTGTATACTTGCATGACAGTAGCTCGTACCGAGCATACGAGCTACCGACATCGTACGAGTTGACGTCCAAGTCGCATGCGAGCTGCTGTCTTGTGGGTGGTGGGGAAGGCGATGGACGAGTAAGTAACTCAGATGCAAGTTACTAACCGACTCGCACATGACAGTAACTCGTATGAGGCGGTCATACGGTGCGAATAATTGTACTGCAGTAACTGACTAGACCAGCTCGCTTGTTAGCTCGCACTGTGTAACCAGGCCTTTAATATATATACTATTTATTAAAACAAGTTAATATTTAAAAAAAAATTAAAATATATCTCTTTGGCTGAAAGATGCAGAGTTAGTTAGAATGTCATCTTTTTGTTTCCTTGTTTTCCTGTTTCAACTGATTCTTTTCTCCTAATATTCCTTCTTTTATTTATTTAAGTGAGTATGAAGTTTGAGATATTTGATGACATAAAATTTGTAATTAATATTTAACTAAGTTTACTCCATATTTTTTGTTGCTCTGTTTTACTAGTTGTATATTTAATGATTATAATTTGATTTTATCTGTTCCATTTGATACTTGATTTACAATTTATTTATACCCAATTGTTTTATTTAATGCTCATCATCTATTATTCGCCATTAATTATTACAATTATAAAATGCATGTGAAAGGATCTAGAATATGAGTAATTCTTTATCTAGTGATTATGTCCAAAACTTTTGTGGATAGTTTTTAATGTCAAATAAGAATTTCAAAATTTAAAGCTTCATTCTTCTTGCCACAATTATTTAGTCTATTCAAGTATGTGACCAATTCTCTTTAGAAAAAACATATTGCTCATTTGAAAAGCATAAAGTGAATTTTACTAATTTATAGATTTCTAAATACTCGGTTTCATTAAAATGACCTAGGATAGGAAAAAACGAATACGAAGTAGTTTTTTATTAACATATATGTATTTACTCAAACATTTCTGAAATTTGTACAATAAATTTTTATAATTATGAACATTTTCTAGTTATTTTGTGAAGCTATTACACATAATTAATAATGGACTATGAATTGAGTTATCGGTATTAATAACTATCGGCAGTATTTGATTGAGTAAATATACTTTATTTGGGATTATACACCGTTCATAATATCTAACATTTAGAGAATGAATTTTCAATTGCGATTTATATAAATAGCGGTAAACTAAACCTGTTTGTACTTACCACCATTGTGGTATTAATGACGCAAATAGACAATTTATAAAATAACCTTTGTATAGTTTTGTTTCGTAGAATTTTTCGGAGAAGTGCTGTTTAATGTCAAATTTATTTACTGATTTGGCCATGTAAATCTTAATAAATTATTCCCTGTTGGTGCAAAAAATAAATATTTTGGTTCCACCTAAATATTATTATATGACATAATAGATGTAGGAAGCGTTTCTTTTTATTGTTTAAATATTTTTTGTTTGCCTGAATTTGTAACAACTTTTTGTTTGACACAAACCAGTAAAGTCACACATGAAAATTAAATGTTTAATTATTTTATCTTTTAGTGTCTATAGTTATTAGCTACACTTAGAGTGAATCTCTATATATATTTTTGGTGTATTTACAATTGACGAATGAGGCCATTTTGCTTGAAAATCCAATCATATCATTTATTACAATGGGGTTGTTAGACAGCGCGGCTGTTATATTGTTTTGGATACGTTTGTTATTTGGCAAACATTTTGTATGTCAAATCCTAAGCCTGGTGAGTACAATCGCTTCAATATCAAATAAGTTTTTAGGCAATTGCCCTTTTTTTATACTTATGTTAACTGCTATCTCCCACTGATTCTGCCATATTTCATTATATCCTTGCTCCACCAGTTTTATGATGTCCTGTGGACGAATCGGTATATCATCGCTATAAATAGCATTAGTTGCTATTTGAGCAGTTTTATTATCCCTATATGATTGAGCTACCACAATAAGGTAACTTCAATATGAGAAGAAATAATATGGTGTCTCAATGCAGTTATTTTCATTATTAATGGATCTTGAAAGCACTTGTCAGCTATGTCTGTGGTGGAGCTAAGAGAGTCTCAACATATTATAACTTTAGAATATGTTAATGTGATTGATAGTCCATGTTAATGTGGTTTTTGTGGCTAGGATCTGCCCAGATTCCTGCTCCATATTTTAATAGATTTTGATTGAATTTAATATGAAGAGGTGGTGCTCCTGATTCTACGTAGACTTACACTTGGACTAGTTCTGAATGCTGTCGTAGCGTATCTTAAACCACTGTGGAGTATACTTTTTAATATACGGAGTCTGTCGACTGAACTAAAGTGAAATAAAGCTTTAATGTTACTTCCCTATTACCACAACTTATATTGTACATATAATACATTTATCAGATTTTATCGCATTCATTACCTTACTACATCTTACTGTTATTTGTTTAACATGATCAAGCCATGATCTGGTTTAGTTTATTTTACATCTACTTGTTCATGCATCAGAAAAGTTGTACTCATTATCTGTACTCGTCATTTTTCAAAACTACTTCGTATCTTCTTTCATTACGATACAAGAAATATATATTTATATATTAAATATAAAAAATATCCATTGACTGTAATACTCTCCCCCGTATGCAACGCCAGCAATATCCATAGTCATGATTAATTCGTACTCTACTCTTTGGCGATGAGGAGTCTGTGGCAGTTGAACTCTCATCGTTAGCCAAAGTCGGACTTCGCATAGTTAATGTTTACCATAAATATCGTAAATTCTTTCTTACTAAATACAAACTGTGTTATGTTAAAATACGCTATATGGTTGATGCCACATTGTGTTTACTAGATTATTATTATAAATATAAAAAAAGTTATTGAACCATATTTATGCAATTATAATTGGGATATTTATAGTGTAAATACTGAAAGTGTGAGAAATACAGTCATTATTATTTAAAAACAAAGTGTACCATTTTTTACCGTATTTTTAGTAATTGGGAATTTTTACCAGCTTGGTACATAATTTCGAGGTTTAATAATAACTGGTCTGATATAATATTAATTAGTTGATACATTAGAATTCATTTCGTTGAGCTTATAGAGATTAACTTTATTAAGAAGTTTGAAATTTAAGAGGAGGGAATATAAAATATACTCAATACCAATAAGGTGAAACAATGTTTCCCACAAATTGATTAAACTTCTTTACAATTGAATACATAGTGAGCCCATAAATCTGTGCACATATCGTTAAATATTAAATTTGTTTCTTGAGGAGGAATTTCAAAATGAATAACATTGAGGCATTTAATTTGAAATATCATAATTCACATAAAGATATGCATATATTTTTGGTAGTTATATGTTTTTATAACATATTATTAGCGATAATCAAGTGACGTATAGGAACTAATATAATTTTCGTTTGTCATACGATTTATTTTGTTACCTATTATTTGTTATGTATACTTGTTTGTTATAGTAATTTAATCTTTTTTTATTGCTATTATTGCTAATCCATATACTGAGAAACTGGATCTCAAATTCAGTATGCCTATATAATTATTAATTTGTGTAAAAATAATTTTCGATATCGACTGGCTAATCGATACTAATTGTAACACTGGATTCTTGTAAGTTGTTATTTATAATGACAGTACGTCTTGTTAAAGAACTACAGCAATGTACATCCATAATTTGGTTGTAATTTATTGTAGTGAGGTCAATGCTAATAATATAATATGGAGCAATTAGTTAGTATCCAGGAGTCAGACGTGGTCAGGTCTTCTTGGTACAGGCATAGATCGGACCTTCCCTACTTTTTTATTTGATAAAATATATCTCAGTAGGTTGAAATAAATTTCGATGACTGAAGGTCACACTTCTAATCTACCAGGATCAAGTTCATGGCTCAAATTATAGATATTAAGTATCCTTTAAAGATATTTTTGAATCAGTGGTCACTAAATGCCCATGTCACGGTGTTCTAATCCAAGCTGAGATTATGTTCTTACAAGTAATCAGAGAAATTATTAGACAGTGAATTAGTAGAAAAACTATTGGCATATTCAAGGACAGAAAGCCTATTTTGATAGCCATTGGTAATTTGAGGACTGACTTAAAATGTAGGATTGGATCGAATCATGAAAAAAGGGAGAAAATTAAACGTGACAAAAACGGGTGAACCAATAGTAAATATCAGAAGCCGTTTCAATAATATTGTAAGTAGTAAGATACTATTAACTATAGCTTGTATCGAAAAGACAAGCATAATACTTCTATCTACCTAGAACCAATATCGCAGTAATTTACATGTTATCATAAATTGAATCCTTGCAGATAATTGTAGGCTATGCTGATAGTCCTGTGTTCAGTATGGCGTCTCAAGAATAAAACCGTAGAACATATTCTAAAGAGCTGTGATGCAGTCTCAATAAAAAGATAAGTTCAATTTGGGACTCATTTGTTGAAAACGGCTTGTTTACGTTATAATATCCACATTGTGGGATGGTTCGACGAATAACGTTGACTCTCAAGGGGATGTAGATTCTTGACGTGGAAGTCTATCTATGTGTATAGCAGGATTAGATCCCAGTTAAAATATTTGGCGACTTAAAATGCTCTCAAATAGCTCTTGCAACAAATGCTGAATTAGTATATCCTAGATCTGTCGAATGTGTCAAAATAAAGTCATCAATATTCCTGAAAGTATCGTCCAAGTATACTGACATTATTCACTTTCACATATAATCAAATATTATTCACTATTTATGTACAAATGTGTTTCAGTTATTATGTTATTTTCTTATTTTGTATTACCTCCACTTTTTGTTGCATTTTATTGAAAATCGAAAGGACAGTATTTAACTTAATTACTATTTTTGAGGATTTTGTCAACTGATCCAATTATTGATGTGATTAGAGAGCAGATATTAAATTTGATATGTGATGCAGTAAGATTATTAGAAAAGGTCTATTGGAATTATTCTGTAGTCAAAAATTACTAAATCTTTCTTAAAAGTATCTCAATGCTCTTAGGCATTTTAAAAACAACCAAAAATATTTTTAAATTTGCAAATATTAGAACTTATGTTCTTAATCTATTGGTGAGATTTATTTTGTGTTCTGGTTATTTTTCATCTTAATTCATGATATAATATTTATATAGATAATTGCATTTCTTATAATATTAATTATCTAAACACATATTAGCAACATTTGTGTTAATAAGAAACTGTTCAATTTAGTATACCGAAGTGATAGTTAAATAAAATTAAAATTTATTTAACTAAATGAACTGTTATAATTATTTTGAACAAAACAGTTTAATTTTAAGTATAAATTAATTTCGTTAACTAGACATTGATCGACCGGTTCTTAACAATCAATTTAATGGCGAACACATTAAGATTTAAGTAACATTCGAAACAAAAACTAATACATAAACGAAAGCAATTACTTGTGTTATTGATATAATGCCGCTAAATACAAAACACATTAACTTTTTTATTATATACATGCATATTTATAACAACCATAAAACCTATACTGCTTAATACCTCGTGGCTGTCGCTTGCACATTCACTAGTTTCTCTTTACTTCTCTTACACTTATTATAATATATCAGTACCTACGTTTACAATACGATATCGATATTAGCAATACAAGTTGAAACACTTTCAGGGTTTCTCTGAAGGATTATCAAATTTTAAGGAAGTTACGTCCAGGTTCTACGAGTATTTATTAAAGCACCACGTGTATTAGTCGCAACACATGATCTCCAAAAACGTGAAGTTTATTATAATTACTAATCAGTAATGAAGACGCAAGTATTGACCTAGTAGATATCCTGCTTACTAATAGGTACTTAAAAGTTCAGTTACCTCTTATACCGATATATTAAACTCACTGTGACCAACAAGAAAAAAATATACAACTTGTTCCGCATATGCATTATAAGTTACATCGTTCATATCTATTGGAATTAAATTATAATATTCAATTAAAACAGGCTAAATATGGAAGGTCATTATTATTAAAGTGCAGTTATTATTCTTGTCACGTTTCTATACTCTAAATGCATTACAATAAAATAAATAAAGATAATCTAATATATATTACATTTAGAGAAGCTACTCTTATATAAGAAATGTTGTCAAAAGTTGTGAAGTAGTTAAAATAAATAACATGCATAATTTGCAACAGTAAACTATCTTTCGGATTAGAGATGATTTAGACCAGACTATTAACAATAAAATGCGTAGTGTAAAACTCATCTCATTTTAAGAAGATAGAACAAACCTACTAAGAGAGACTAAGTTGCGATAATCGTTTTATATTATACAGATAGTGTCATGCTACTAGGCGAAGTATTGAGTTACGGGGAACTAACGGGTGAACTTCTCCGGTAATCGCAAACTGCAGTGGAGTGTGCAACAAATATTGTCTTACAGCGAGCGAGACGAAACAGAGTGGTGGTACTATAAGAGCGTAGGCCGGAGATGATGAAAACAAATCATTCCATTTCGTTTAGAAAGGAGAATTGTGTTGGAACTTTATCTTTTGTCAGAAGTTTATCTCAAATGTAATATATGTTTAATGAAATAAATTGACATTTACGAGCTTTCCGAAAAGGGTAGATAAATTAAATAAAGACATGTTCGACAACTGTTAGACAGAATTGTTATAGTCGACAGCAAATATTTTATGGATAAGTAACAAATTATTTGATATTGGCAATGCTTTTAATTGCGTAAACACAGACAAATTGCACTGCCAATCAATTTACTCCTAGAAGTTTCGGTGTATTACTAAGGGATCATATCTATTCAGTCAAAAGTTGGCGTTGGTGCTTCGTCTTCATCGCTGTTGTCAACATAATGTTTTAGGTAGGTAAATTTTCCACATTTCCAGATAAAAACGTATCAAAAATACTTAAGGACCCTAATAGCTTGCTGTTTGTGCATGGACACATTCCTTGGAAAATAATCTGAAGTCCTATTTACAATTCGCCATTTTTCTGACATAAGCTCCGTAATATCTACATTATGGGGTTAAAAAGAAGTGTAATAAACATAAAAGGTTGTCAATACAAAGTATTTTGCTTTATCAACAAGGTAAACAGTGACAAACGACTAAGTCTTATATTATTTACTTTTTACCATCATCATCATTAGGTCATCAGTCCTAAGACTGGTTGGACGCTAACCTCCAGCTTCTCCTATCTTGTGCTAACCTACGCATTTCGCTAATTGTGCTACAACCTACATCCCTTACTATTTGCGAGCAGTAGTCTAATCTAGGCCTACCTCTGCCTTTCTTCACTCCTATTTCTGCCTCCAAAATATCGCGGACTATTCCCCCATGTCTCAGCAAGTGGCCTACCATTCTATCTCTTCTCTTCTTTAAGTTTTTCCACATACTCCTTTTCTCGCCGACTTTCTCCAATACTTCTTCGTTTCTAACCCTATCAGTCCATGGTATTTTCATCATTCTTCGGTAACACCACATCTCAAAAGCTTCTAATTTCTTCCTACTTGCTTCCCCTACCGTCCAGGTTTCGCAGCCGTAAAGTGCCGTGCTCCATACATATGTTTCCAAAAATCTCTTCCTTGTTTCTAAGTTTATTACCCCCGAGCATAAAATTTCTTTCTTTTTGTTAAAAGCTACTCGACCCTGCGCTATTCTTTGTTTTATGTCTTTATCGCTTCTTCCATCCCAATTTATTTTACTTCCTAAATAAGTGAAGTCTTTAACTTCCTCCAATCTTTCATTATTAATTTGTACTTTCGTTTTTGCTCTGCTCTCGCGCCCTCTGCACACTAACACTTTAGTTTTGTTCTTATTCACCCTCATTCCGTATTCCTCTGTCAACACTGCCTCCATTTCGTTCAATGCTGATTCTAGTTCCTCCTTACTAGATGCTAATACTGCTATATCATCCGCGAATCTCAGCATTTTTAGTTTCTGTCCCTGTACTTTAATCCCGAAATCCACTCTATCTTTTACCACATTAATCGCCTCTTCGATGTACAGATTAAAAATTAGTGGTGATAGCGTACATCCTTGTCTTACTCCTTTCCTAATACCTACTTCCCTTTCCTCCCCTTCTACTTCTATAACAGCAGTTTGCTCTATGTATAGATTGTGTACTACTCTCCTATCTCTATACTTCATTCCCGCGCTCTTTAGTATCTCGAACATTTTTTCCCATCTTACGTTATCAAAAGCTTTTTCTAAATCTACAAATCCTATATAAGCGTTCTTTCCTTTTTCTATTGTTTTCTCTAACATTACTCTTAGCGCCAGAATAGCTTCGCGAGTTCCCCTATTTCGCCTAAACCCGAATTGGTCTTCTCCTAGTATTTCCTCCGCTCTATTTTCCATCCTCTTCTGCACTATTCTAGTTAAGATTTTTGACGCATGGGAAGTTAGGCTAATCGTTCTAAAGTTCTCGCATTTGTCGGCTCCTCTCTTTTTCGGTATAGTAACGATAATGTTCCTCTTATAATCCTCCGGCATCTCGCCCGTTTCGTATATGTATTTTACCAGTTCAAACATCCTATTTACTACTTTCTGTCCCGCACATTTCAAAATTTCCGCCTGTATTTTATCTACACCCGGCGCTCTATTATTCTTTAGCCCCCTTAGTGCTATTTCAAATTCCTCTCTCAATATAGGTTTTCCTACATCTTCCCTATCGATGCTAGATTCTTCCTCTAATATCTCTCCTAATTCCTGACCCTCGTATAAATTTCCTAAGTACTGCTTCCATCTATCCGCTTTCTCCTCTCTTCCTATCAGTATGTCCCCCGATTGACTCCTAACATTTCTACTTATTGTTCCTACATCCCTGAAGTTCCTCTTAATTATTTTGTAAGCCTCATCGGTCTTACCTACTTGCAACTTATCTTCTACTTCTTTGCATTTCTCCTCTATCCATTGTTCTTTCGCTTTTCTACATTTTCTAATGATTTCCCACTTTATTGCCTTATACGTTTTCAGTCCTTCTTCGTCTCGTCTGTTTTTGTAGCCTCGTCTCTTTTGCATTAAGTTTAAGATTTCGTCCGTTATCCAGGGCTTCCTAGCTTCCCTTTTATCGTGTCCTAAAACGTCCGTAGCCGTTTTCATAACTTTTTACCATACTATTATTTATTATAGTTTTGAATATTTCACTTCACAATATTACAGAAATTATTGTAATATACATTAATGATTATGCAATCAGTGATAATGTTCTAAATATACTGTTCTAACTATAAATAGTGCAAAGTTCTATTTGGATTTAACGTTTTCATAATAAGATAAATTGTTCAACGTACAAGATGGATTTCACAGGAAAAAGAACTCTATCCTAGCAGAAAATTTTGATTCATCGGCAAGATACGCCATTATAGGTAACTAAATCATATTCTAAATGACTGTAGTAGCTTTATTATCTACCATATCAACTACATTTCATTATATTATAATATTTTGACCTATACATCTGGTATCCAATTTTATATTATAAATCATGTTTTTCTACAACAAACATTTACAGTGATGGCCATTCATCTCCGCCACTGAACACTGTTAATTTGATTATCAGCGAGCAAATTAAATAATTGGTTTTTAGCGAGTCTTCTAATGCTAAAATTTGTTTTAGAAATTATGTTGCCAATACGAATCGCATAAATATTTTCTAAGAATGATTTTACACATTAATATAAGTAAGAATAAAATATAGATTATCGTTATTGGGGTAGGTTGGAATCTTTGGTGTGAAAATAACACTAACTTAGTTTTCCACAAAACACCAAAACACTATACGCTACACTCGGCGCTCATTTCGCCAACAAAGTTGGAATCATCTGGACATGACTAAAACTGATTAATTTTATGATGTCAACTTTGTTAGCGAAATGCGCGTAGAGTGTAGTGTATAGTGTTTTGGTGTTTTGAGGAAAACTGAGTCAGTGTTATAGATTATCGAACGAAACTGTACCGGGTGTCAATGAGATCATGTATAAAAAAATGGTGGGCTGCATTTTCTTTTATTGGAATACAATTTTCAAATTTAAAACTGTAATAAACAACATATAATAAACGAATAAACTTATTTTGACATATTGTATCACCATAATTATTTTTAATTTCAGTAGAAGTATCATAAATTTAGAATACATAAATACATCAGCCGGTATATTTTAACATATTCATATTCTATATGAAATTTTCTTTAAGTCTTTGAAGTTAATGATAATAAAGTTGATTCTTGATATTTGGCTGCAATATAAAGGTAAAATACAATATAATAATAAAAAATTGATATCAATTTCCCTGACTTTTGATTAAATAGTAACCCTTATTATTTATTTCTATTGTAGAAATCGTTATAATTCAAGGTTTAAATTGTATGACTTAAAACTTTTGGTTTATTATGAAAAATATTAATCTAAGGCATTAAAAACTATTTGCAAATAATCTAAGTTACCTTTTTCTGAAATAAATTTATAATTAACCCTGTTATAATTGCACCAATTTAATCTCAAATGAAGGGTTAGAGTTTAAAGAAAAAAATAGTAATTGGCGCCTAAAAATACAGAAAAAATGAAATGTTTCCTCATTTTTAGCAATATTTTCTTATATTCTTCTAATAATTTCGTTATAATAATTTCGTTATAATAATTTCGTTATAATAATTTCGTTATAATTGCGGGTGAAGCCAGAAGCACAATTAATAATATGTGTGTGTCAAAATTAGCCTATTTACTTTTAACACGTGAGATTTCAGTTTACATTTACAAATTTTATTCCAATTTCATTGTCTTGTATCATTTAAAAATATAGTTACAGAAGATTTATAACAATAATAATTTTTATTCTCAAATCGTCGAAATCGTTTTCTGAAGCTTTATAAAACAATCGCCAAACAAGCATGTCTACAATCAGCTTAGAGTAAAAAAATGAAGATAAATGTTCATTTTATGATGACAGAAAAAGTCTCAGAGTCTCAGTCTCATCATTAGCCAGAATTCAGTGCAGCGTTGTTGGCCATCTGCTGAATATATGAATTTTACAAAAGAATTCTTCTATGCCATAGCCTTTACCTTAGATAAATTTAAGTAATAAGGATATATGGTGGATACATGAGTACAACTTAAGCTTAATTGTCAATGAAGAACTTATAGGTAATATAAATAGTATGAAAATAATAAATAAATAGTATATTTTACTGTAAGTAAATGATAGGAGTATATAATAGTACATAAGGGAGGTAACAGTAAAATCACTTTCACAATAATAACTAAGTTCCTGAACAACGGTGTATATATTACAATTTACGTATTATATTTTACAAAACCTAGGTTTTCTGTATTGAATTATGAGTAATATAATAACAAATTTTCGGTACAATTTTTTGTTATCTATCATAACCCACCATTAAAAGAAACATATCACATGAAAACTTCGTATTTCGGCCTCTTATGTGTTAAATCATTAGTATTTAACTTATGTGGCTTACTATTAATATTTTGAAAACAATAATGTTTATATCCAATATACTAACTTTTTGTTTACAGTTTATCCATATATGGAATTGACATTATTAAGAGAGGGGCTTGAATTTGTGAATTAAGAATTTAATTAATAAGAAATAGGGTATTTTACTATAATCATTTTAATAAATGATATCTAATACAACGTAAGGGATATAATAATAAAATTACTCTTACCATCCCCACCAATGTCCTAGGCAACAAATACGCATTTATTTGCCCTTATAAATTATTAAAATAAATTGCTTCTCAGCAACTGCTCTTCTGATGATTACTATGGTGAAGGTTGTTGTTTACTCATATTCTCCCGATTTATCTATTCAATAATGTGGTTATTCACATACATTTACAGCAATTACTGTGCTTTACATATTCGTGGAAATTACGTAAAATAGTGTTATTCTTCAAGTGAGGTTTATAAAATAATTACATAAAGTAAATATCAATTACATATGTAATATAGTAAAACGATCATTGCGTTTTTATACATGGAATGTTTATAAAACAAGAAGATTAAATAGTAAAGTAAAATATATTACATTTATATATAAAAACTAAGATAAATTATTAACGAATAATAAAGAAATATTCGCATCTTTTATAGATGATAGAGGTTACAATTAATAAGCTATTAGATAATTTAATCGGAAAACCCCGAAGTTCTCACAATTAAAACCAGAAGAACACTTATAAACATATTAATTCTTCCATCTTCACATAACTACGTCATGCAGTTCTTTGGAAAAAACCATGCTAAGTCTGGCACGCCAGTTTTAACCAATATCACTTATTCATGTATTATGTGGTAATAAAAATTTGTAAGCGATAAAATACTCATAGATAAAGCTGCAAGTCATTTATGTATTCCGTTATTAAATTATATTTAATAACATACATAAAAGGTAAAATCTGCCTTTTATCTGCCATTACTTATATAAAAGTATTAAACTGTGGGTACACATTGCTAAACATACGCCTATTAACAGCCCTGATGGTTTTTGTATATATTAGTTTTAAGTTTTGTAAATATTAGAAAGAAGAAACCCTTGTATAGTAGAATTATTTTATGAAGAGCAAGTCGGCAATAAACCGTGCGACAAAGAGCAGTGTATAGCTCACCTTCTCCCACGCGAATGCAGTAAAATAGTTTTACTTAGGCGCGCGCGCAAGTGATTTATAAACAGATCTGTGTCTCTTATCAGATTGGGTTGATATGGAAGAAAGTCAGACATGCATCTGTCTTTGTCGCACGATTTATTGCCGACTTGGTCTTCATAAAATAATTCTACTATATATTAGTTAGTTCCCGGAACCAGGGCACAATTGTTTCATAAGGATAAAAATGCGATCGTGCCAGGCTTGGCTAACCGCACCAGGTTATCGGCTTTTAAGATCAGTTTGTCAATTCCCGCAACGCGTCCCGAAACATTGTCTCTTTCGGTACTAGCTCGCTCGCTATTCAATTTAATCCAAATAAACATAGTAATAGCATACCAGTAGTATAATTTCACTACACATACCCCGAAGACCGCCATAAAACTGTTTCAATCTATATGGAAAATCATAAATAAATTAAAGAACATGAGACGAAGTTCTTCACCATGTATGTGAGATCTTCAAGCCATCATATATTCTTCTGATATTATTTATAAACCTCCCGAATTACTGTATTTTGTATTGTAATTCCAGCCATCCGCTCCAACCACAAAAAATTCCAGTCCAACCAAAATTATATGGCCATCTTCAGGGGAGTAGTTATTTGAAACGCTAATTGTGTAATTTTATATTTTAGAATAGCCCATTGTCATACAATCATTGTCAAAAAAAAAGTAGTTTGTGCCATCAACTATAATTAATTTTTATTTTAATAAAATTATCAAAGTAGGTAGCGGTGAAATTATTTTCTCTCTTCTATTAATTCTTAAAGACCATATTAGCACAGTCAATACATTATTCTCTTTTTGAATCAGTTGCTAATTATACAATGTTCAGAAAGCTCGCATAAGCTTATGTTGGGTAGTGAACGTAAGAAATTATGCTCTTTTGTTTATTGTTAAACTATAGTATCATTGGTTATAGAAAAAAGTCAGACCGTTACTCTTTCATTGGTAGCAATAAATAATATTTTTTTTCATATATTATGAATAATTACTTTTTGAAAAATTATGTAGAATAAAATATTAGATATTTTATAACACAATAGTTGGCTATGTGCTCCTTATCACTTAATTCTAAAACGTAAATAGCTAGTATACTTAACAATTTATTGACATAATTATATTATAAATTTTTTGATACATAATATAATTAACCTATAGAAAAATAACAACTTTATAGCGTCAAAAGTGAATACTTAGGATGATGTGGAAAATACGATAAGGAAAATCTGAATATGGCTAAGATAAAGGTCTGACTATATTTGATGCCGCTACCGATGAATATAAAATTGAATTTATTACTTATATTAAAACTGCATATAGAAATGAGTTAAGTTAGTCGCAGAAGAAGGAGGAGAAGAAGCAGTGTAGTTGATATCCATACTCCGAACTCATCTTGAGGTTTAGCTGATTATCCTATCATCTTCTTGAAAAGATCCCCAAAGATTCAGATTCACTGGCTTCTTTCTGAAAAACCTGGTATTTTCAAAGCTAAATAATCAGCAAAACATCAAGTGTAGTTCGATGAAGGTCATGGTATAACTGGGATTAAAATTGTACTGGACAACAACCATGAAAATCTGCATTCTACCAAGAACAAGCTCATTTCAGGAGTTGTACGATAATATAAAAACGAAACAATTATAATACAAAAGTAAATGTCCCACACGAACATCTGTTTTCAAAATCTCATACTTTATATAGTAAGTATATAAAGAATGAAGTATATATATATATATATATATATATATATATATATATATATATATATATATATATATATATATATATATATATATAATATTCCAACAAAAAATACAGACATCTCAAATTTTAAAGAAGTACGTCATAGCAGTTGTATTATATGCCGCATATCCACGACCTCTACAGAAGGATGTTTCCTAAATTGAGAGTGTCCAGTTTGTCAAATAAGGTGAGACTGTTGCTGACTATTGATTTGCCTACAACAAATGCAATACAAGTTGAATAATGCAAGCATAGGTTAAATGACAGTTGTTATGAATTATTTAAAGGCTTATGATAATAGTATTATGATAATACTGTATAGGATAACTAAAAATCCATTCGACGATGCAACTAACATCTCTAACATATTGTATTGTTTGCTGATGTTACGAACATATTGTGAAGTGTTGCGTTAACTAGAGGCCAGTGAGGTCTACCGGGATATCTAGAAGAACATTTTCGTGATAAATAGATTGGACGCAAGAGGGTAATTCTATAACCATCTAGGTCTCTGGATATGATTCTGCTTGACTTTTAAGTCTACAAAGATAAACCACAGAAGATCGACAAGTTGCAAGAAAGGATAAGTAATGAAATTTCTAGTAATGAAGCTATTTTGTGTTGCAATGGCTTTTTGGCAGATATTGAGATTCTGTAGACATAATATTTTTTATTGTATGTAATAGATTCAAAAACAAAACCTAAATATAATCTGTTTAATTATCGTTAGCTATTTTACTTTACAAAATAATCGACAGTTTCCGTACATATCAGCGACCCTGTTTTACGTTGTACAATTCAGGGACAAGGGGCCAGACGTTTATTTTAAAATTTATTTGTAGGGAATAGAAACAGGTATTTTCTGCAATTTGAGACATACAAAAAAGGGGTTCGATTTACTCAAATCATCACTAAAACAGTATCGACAAACCAACAAAAACACGATTATTAGATTTCCCGCCATTTCTTTTGCATATATCAGGTATGAAAAAGATATCACCTCATATATTTTATATGTACAAAAAAAAACTGAACGTTAGGTTTGCTGGCAATTTTATTGAATAGCCTTTAAAATGTTACGAGACGTGGTGAGGATGAGAATGAAATACGGTAGTGATTTTTCTTTGTTCAATTGGTTCGAAGCAGTGTTTAATCAAATCGAAACTATATGCAGTGTAAATATACAGTGGGTGTGCATAAACAATTTTGTGGACAAATTTTGTGATTTGTGTGTGATGGAAACTGGTCTAGACGACAGGAATTAGGGAAGGAGTTAAATAGGTAAGTTAAGTATATAAGTACTTCAGTTTTAACTAAAGTACAAAGTGGTTTTTCGGAAAAAGTAACAGATGAACGAAATTCTTTCTTTAAATTGGAGATAATAATTACATCGATACATATCTAGTACATCAAATTTCATGAGGAATAAATATGATTTCCTTTGTTAAGAAAAAGTAATGACTAACGTTGTCAAAGAATTAAAAAAAATACTAATTCAGTTAAACATAATGTGAATGTATATAATTAGACATAATATGAACATATGCGAATAAAAAAAGCCAATACATTAAATGCAATAAATTATGGTGGTATTGTCTGATATTGTCTATCAAGTAGCTACATACAGATGTATAATTGTTAATTAAGTAATTTTATTTTGCAGGTAGGTTCCGAACGAGCTGGACACCATTAGTACAAGGTAAAATATTTTTTTAATTACTTTTGTTGTGCGTAAAATCGTCTAACAATAAGAGAGGAAGTTTGATTACTGTTTTTTTTGTTATATTCTTCTATCTACCGTTACCTGTGAAACTAGTTAATTTAAAAGCAGAACATATAAAATTATAAAAGTTTTGGGTTAATAGTGGATACCAATCTCGATTTTAATAATTGTTTATACAGTGAGTTCAAAAAGTGTTATATAAACTTGATTAAATTGGTATTAATGTTTTTTCTTAAATAATTTGGACATGTAAAAGTTTAAATCCATTTCCTTAAGTAATAATTCGACAAAGCATATTAAAATGTAATATTTATTGATAATCTAATTCAAAACATTCAAAAAATACATAAGCCTGCATAGCCCGATATTTTTTTATTTTAACCATGTATTTGACTCTAACGCTAATATACAAATTTAGAAACATTTCAAATACCGTGGGTTCGATATTAATGAATACTGAACATAAATTAGGTAATGTTGGCTTCGTTAATACTATTTTAATTTTTTTTTATTATATAATAACGTCACAATTTTTGCCACAATGTAGAAAACAATATGCCACAATATGCGTTACAGTATAAAAAATTAATAAAAAATCCAAGTTTTTCTTATATTACTATAAAAGTATATACTCGTCCTTATTTTTTAATTATAATTTATAATTAAAATAGCATTTATAAAATTGCTAATTATTTGCAAGAATCTGTCTATATCTTTTACACATGTACCTCAAGTTATCTTTATTTTTTCTGAATTATCTCGAAACGAATCATAACAATATCAGACAAGACAAAACTTTAATTTCAGCTCTATCCACGTGTTTTCACGTTGCCTTAAGATTATTGTTAACTCAAAGTTTATAATGTATATTATAGATTTTGCCATCTTTATGGTTTATTAAATAACTTACTTTCTATTTATAAATAAAAGTAAATCAAAGCATTATTGCAATATTACCTCAATCTAATCATTCAAATATTTTTTTCTTAATAAACTGAGAATGTAACGTTGTATAAGGTTTGCAGAAATATTATTATTAACTCAAGGTCAAGGTCATTCTGAATAGATAATTGGGGAATGACGGCCAA
This sequence comes from Rosalia funebris, assembly GCA_037954035.1. Lineage (NCBI taxonomy): Eukaryota > Metazoa > Arthropoda > Insecta > Coleoptera > Cerambycidae > Rosalia > Rosalia funebris. Next base: position 4,921,717 of record JAZFAV010000010.1, on the reverse strand, counting down.
AAAATGATCTAATATATCTAGCTATATGTTAAATTTATAAATGGCATAGGATTTGAATATACTGTGTATTTGGATATATGTTTTATTTCAAATGAAAATTTGAAAATTCATGCCAATATTAAAAGCCACTAATTTTTTGCTTCAATTTTTATTTTAACGTTTTTTAACCATATTTTCAAAAAATAAAAAAAGGAATATGAATCCACAAGTGCATGACATATATGTAATAGTGGTACTAATGTAAAAATAAGTAGCAATATTACGTATAAGGCAGTATAAGGCACTCATTGTTATTACTGGTATTCATACGTTCTACATAAATTCCGATATATTGAACATTTTCTGTAAAGTCTTACTAAAACGGTTAATAAAGTCCTGCATTTTCCTCATAAAAATGCTAACAAATGTGTCTGGTAGAAAAAAATGTATAGTGTAAAACTTTATCATTTTTATAATGGGATACATAAAATCAAATCTTTTGTTGCACATAAATTGCAATCTTTAAGTGAGTTCGGAGGATGAGTTTCTTGGCGATATTGATTTATTTATTTTGAAACAGAACAAATTGACTATTTACTCTGGATAAAAATTATGTTAAAATGGATAAATAACTAACGACATGTCTATGAAAATTACCTAGAGACAGATAAATAAAACCTATAAAAAATCAATATTTCTTAAAATAAACTTTTAATAGTTCTGGTTCTTTTATATATCTGGTTATTTTGGAACTTTATTTAAATAATATTACTTTGCGTTAATTATTAGAGCCATTTTCGGTATTTCTTTCAAGAAACGAATTATGCATTAAGTACTACATTAAAATATCCCAATCGTTTTCAAAATTATATTTGATAATAAATTTTAGAGTTATTTAGTGTGAATTAAAGAATAATGAATTATAACTTCTTTTTGAAAGTATGTATCGAAGAAACTATAAAGTTGACATCAATACTCAAGTCGAACCAGCCTCATTTTCTTCCTTTTCCTATTCAATATTAATGCAAGTCGTGACTAACTGGCAAATAGTACAATGATATTTCTGTAAGATCCTTTCACATTTAAATTATGCCATGCTACATGTTCTACCAAACAATACGTATTCAAATGTAAATTTTAAGAGTAAACAACCCAATAGCTAACATTAATGAAGTTTATTTATTCAACTACTTAGCATAAGGTTTGATATTGATAAGAGTAATAGGAATTCAAATTAAATACAATATGTTAATATGGAACCACTAAAATTTGACTGCGCCGTTAAATCGATGAGATTCTTTTAGGCGAAGAATCCTGGGTGACAAATACATACAAAATTTCATTAGTTTAGATATTTATATTTAGCTTATTCACAATTACCAAGAATAACTAGTTTGCTTCTAAAACGTGTAGATATCTGAGAGTACACAAAGTTGTGTTACTTTGTACATATATTTATTTACTATTCTTTTTTATATCCTTTCCAAACATGAATTGCATATTTAAACTTTTAAACTTTAAATTTTTTATAAAATATATATATTGGTAATTGATTAGTTACCAATTGTTTAACAATTAATTATTAAAAAAGTAGTGACTGGTATTTAGCACAATTGCCTAATGTGTTATACACTACTGTAAATAACAGTAAAGTATACATATATTGTACAAAAAGATTATCTGTAGAACAGAATATAATCGGCAGTTCTTCACAGAATTTCACTTGTGAAATGTAATATTAATTCTGGTCTAACACGAGGTACATAATAATTTATTATAAGAAGTATATATATATATAATCTATTTTATGGTGAATTGAAATTTAGCAAATTTTCTTTTTTACCAGATTTAACATCTCTTATTATTTGTATCTTTTATACGACACTCGAAAAGTAATACATATTATAAAGTATGTATTATAAGTAATAATAAACGCAATAAAACTTGAAGCTTGAAAGAATTGACGTTTTAAATACACTGAGGTAAAGGTCAAGGTTATGCAAAAATGGCGTTGTTGTAAAATCAATATAAATAACATGATAATTTGAAACATAAAACAAAAATAAATTAAATATACCAAACAGTGTAAAAAGTATGAACAAAAACTGCTACAATACTTTAAATTGTCAAGTGGTTTTCTAAATAAAAATTGTAATAATTGCAGCCAATGAAATACTTCAAATGTATATAAAAGTAGTATCATTAAGTTCATCAATCATAAAAATTATATTTTCACCAATTTGGAGTGAAAATGTTGCTATCATAAATATATTTCTTCATCAGTAATGTCACGTAATGTTTCACTTATGTGATCACCTTAAATTTCACCTAATTAAATAATAAAATTGATTTAAAAACATATATTAATATAACTCAATTTTAAGTGAGTGAGAATCAGAGAAAAAGTACTAGATATGAGCAAAACGTTTTTAAAATACAAAAGTGAGAAATTAAGAAAATAAATACTATATAAAAGTATGAATAAATCATCTAATTATATGATGCACTTGATAGAAAATTTTGTGTATCTGACTAATATATTTTTTTTATCACAGTTTAATATTTTTAATGAATAATGTCTTATCTAGCAGTAATGACTCGAATAGCCTGGAATATTAATAATTTGTAGTACATACTTACATTTTATTATTTGCATCACATATATTTATGTTTATTGTTATCATCAGTATATCCTTATTCATATGAAGATATGAAAGTAAATTCCATGTAAATGCGAATAGTAGAAACATCCAACATAAAAGTTTAATTATTACCGAGTCTGATAAAAGTGTATATGAATAGGGATGTCTATAATATATGTAGATTTATTTGGCATGTACAAATAAAAATTTATTTATTTATAGTTCAAGTATATATCTCAATACAAATCAGAAACATAAGTAAATAAAGAATATGTACACCAATTAGTAAATGTGAAACGTAAAAAATATGAATAAAAGAACAAGTAATCAAAAATATGTAAACAAATTGTACCCAAGAAGTAACAATTTACTATATACTAATTACTTTATTGTGTAATTACTTTTGTCAGTTAAATATGGCCTCCTTAAATATACGTTTATTACACTTTTATTAATATTTAATGCATAAAAATCTGATTACTAATTAATTATTAAACATACGACATATTTTATTAATTTTCATTACTTTTTTAATATGATATTTTAAGCGTTTCTTAAGTGTGTAATATGGAATCACTAAGATTTGGCTGCAGTATTATATCGATGAGATTTTTTTTAGGCGAGGAATCCAAGTACATAAAAAATTACTAGCTAACATCTTAATATTTAGATTATTCACAATTATCGAGGACAATTAGTATACTTCTAAATCGTTTAGATATCTAAGCGTATACAAAGTTGTGTCACTATATAGTATATATTTATTTACAATTACATATTTTTTACATACTTCTCAAACATGGATTGCATGCTTAAGTCTTAAAACCATGTTTTACAAAATCTGTATTGGTTAATAGATTAGTGACCAATCAATTATCTATCAAAATTTATAAAAGTAATATCTAGTATTTAGTACAATTGCCTAATATGTTATAGACTATTTTAAAGAACAGTAAAACTATATGTTGTACGAATAGATTATTTATAGAACAGAATTTATTGAACGATCCTATGCAGAATTTACTCGAGAAATTAATTTTTGTGTAACAAAACATTTTATTTTTTTTGTATCTTTTATGCCGATATGATATAAACAATGATATACCAAAACAAAACTTCGATAAACGATGAGTTTTAAGTGGAAATTGAGAAATGAATTATACATCAAGTTAGATGTCTTGCCTTGCCAAGAATGAAACATGATTTAGATATTAAACATATTTATTATTTTACAAATTGTGCTCACTATTGAGTTTACAGAAATTTTATATATTTTTCCCTAAAGCATTATTATGTGAAAATTTTTAACCATAATTTTTACCAGTGTTAAAAAAATAATTCTCTGGGTGATGAAACCGAACACCATTTTTCTTACCGAGATAATTGATTTTATAAATACATTGAGGTAAAAATTAAGGCTATGCAAAAATGGCGTTGTTATAAAATCAATATAAATAACATGATAACTTCAAAAATAAAACGAAAATAAATTAAATAATATGTCAGATTGTACAAAGTATGATTAAATATTATTAGAACATTTTAACTTGTCAAGTGATTTTCTAAATAAAAATTGTAATAATTGCAGTCAATGCAATATTCTTCAAATGTATGCAAAAGTAATATCATTAAGTGTTAAATACAATATTTTTTAAATAACAAAATCGGTTTAAAGATATATATTAATATAACTAAATTTTAAATGAGTGATGGAGAGAAAAAATGATTATGAGCAAAACATTTTTAAAATAGAAAAGTGAGAAATTAGGAATACGTATAACATAAAATTATGAATAATTCATCTAATTATATGATGCATTTGATAGAAACTTTTATATATCTGACGAATACCTGAAATATGTTTTTATCACAGTTTAATATTTTTAATGAATAATTTATTATCTAGTAGTAATGACTCGAACAGCCTGGAATAATAATAATTCCTAGTACCTACATTTTATTATTAGCTTCGCATATATGTATGTTTACTGTTATCATTATATTCATATGAAGATATGAAAACAAATTCCATGTAAATGCGAATAGTAGAAATGTTTAACATAAAAGTTTAATTATTACCGAGTGTATGATAAAAGTGTATATGAATCGGGATGTTTGCATTATTTATACGCAGATTTATCTGGCATGTACAAATAATAATAACTTATATATTTATAGTTCAAGTATTCCAGCATATCGCAAGACAAATCAAAAGACATAAGTAACGGAACAATATCTACATTTAGTAATATGACGTAAAGGGTAATAAATATGAAAAGAGATCTAGTAATCAAAAATACGTAAATAAATTGTACCCAAAATGTGACAATTCCCTTATTTTAGGGTACTAAATAACAATGAAATAAAAAATTTTGTGTAATTGCTTTCATCAGCTAAATATGGCTTCTTAAAATGACAGACGCATTCCACTCTTTAAGATTATCTAATTCATACAGATGTAATAATTAATTAATTCTTACACGTATGACGTTTTTATTAGTTTTCCTGAATTTCTTTCAATTTTTTAAGATATTCTTAAATGTGTAAATATTGCTGGTATTTTATAACTCGGGTTGTAAGGAAGTATAAGTTTTTGGTGTAAAAAATTTACAGGACTTCTGATGACTTCTTAACATAAATGGAGCAATTTTTTTTATTTATTACATATGAGTATATGTTGAAGTTCCATCTTTTGTTCGATGATACTTAATACATATATACAAGTATATTATAGAAATATAATGACAATATATTATAGACATGTTTAATATAAAAAAAATTCATAAATGATGTTTCATATAATAATAGATCAGACGAGTAAGCTGGATCTTTACGCAACATTATTTAAAAACAATATATTTTGTAGGAGTCTCAATTTTAGATGTACAGTGGCTCTCAAAACTATTCGTACCTCTGGCGATAATACCCATGGCGCTGTCTGATCCTTTCTGTTTCGCAAATTCTACATTGTAGTGTATACTGGTTGTTACTTCCATATTAGGACAACATATATGCAAACAATCGGAGATAATAAATACACTATTGGAAAGTTGACTTTCATTTATTTAAAAGACATGTGTAGCTAAAGTCACAAAACTATTCATACGGTTACTAAATACAACAGAAAAATGTTTTCCCTTGCTGCAATAACAACCTGTAGACTCCTTGCTAACCAATCTAGTTGCTGGTGCTTGCTATTAACCAACTTCTGGGTAACATTTTCATCAATGCTGTTCCCAAACTTTCTCAAGTTTCACTTTTAGGGTTTCATTACATTTTCTTACTCGTGTTTCAATTTCAAATCACAGATTCTCAATAAGACTGAGGTCAGGGCTTTGGGGGATGTTTCGAGCCGATGAGGTACATTGTTTAACAGCTACTGTCTTACAATATACGCCGTATGTTTAGGGTAATTATTATGTTGGAAGTAGTATCCGTCGTTTAACCCTAATTTTCTCTCGCTCGAAACAAAATTTTATCGGAAAGTGTTTAGATATTTAATCCATGATTCCATTGGTAACTACCAATATTACCAACATCACTGCTATTCATGCATCTCCAAATCATCACAGATCTTCCCCCGTGCTTCACTGTCGATTTTAAATGTTGCAATTTTAATTCTGTATTAGCTTTTCTCCACACAAATTTTCGTCCGTCAGAGCCGAAACAATTGAACTTACTCCCATCGGAAAATATAACTTGTCCCCAAAACTCATGGTCCATATTAATATACTATTTTGCAAATGTCAACCTCTTTCGTCTAATAATTTTGTTAATAAATGGTTTTCTTCGCGCTACTCTACCTTGAAATTGGTTCCTTCTCAATGCTCTATTGCATGTTTCGGCACAAACGGTTTTATTAAAGCGTACTAATAAAATTTTGGCTAATTGAGGAGTCAAAATAAAGGGCTGTTTCTTAACCTCATTTATTAAGTATCCTTATTCACGTTCTGTTAAAATCCTGCACCTTCCCGTCTTGTATTTGTAATTTATTACTGCTCCTTCTCTTTATATTTTTTTAACAATACACTGTATAGTTGACTTCTTCCTATTAATTTTCCAATTTCACTATATGACTTTCCATCCTTATGCCACTAGAATACTGTTCTACTAAAGGAATATTGTTCTTATTCCTTTACTGTAGTTGCGCACTTTTTGCGCCTCATGTCGACATATTATGCATATTATGACAAACTAGTCTAACTACGTATTTGTGGGGATTCCCAGACGACTAGAGACTAAGTTTAAGATTCGTTAGTAGATAGTATTGCCCAATAAGTTGACTATGAGTAGCCATACGAATAGTTTTGAGATTTTTGATACCCATATCTTTTAAACAAATGCAGTCACTTTGCAATAGTATATTTATTGTCTCCGGTTTTTTACATATGTATTGTTCTAATATGGAAGTAACAACCAGGGTACACTATAATGCAAAATTTGCAAAGTTAGAAAATATTAGATAACGCCATAGGTGTTATCGTCAAAAGAACGAATAGTTTTGAGAGCCACTGTATATTGAAGACACCACTTCAGTATATCATATTTTAACCGGTTTTTTATACCCGCGATAAATATTTTTTTACTGATTTAAGTGATTTATATTAAGAATATTCTTTATATAACTAAACTGCTGTTTCTTTTATTAAATACATAATATATACATCTCATGCCAAATGCATATCTGCAAAACTGAATATTTTATGTCTATTTTAAGTAGAAAGTTCCCTTATTTACTATTTCAAACGTGGAATAATAGATTTCGAAAATTATTGCAACAGAATTGTAAGTGACGCATTCTATCAAAATTAATTGTTAATAATTTATGGTTTAACCAGCTTTTTGTAAGACTCAGGTCACCTTTAGATTCCGTTTCTAGTTATTTATTCCGCGAGTCACCTTTATAAAATATTGTATCATCAGCAAATTCTACGATTTCTCTTCTGCTCTACAATGAGCAAAGTCTGTTTATATATATATCCAAAATAGTAATGGACCCAATACTGTAATTTGCGGTATTCCATAAGTGATTGACAAGGGGAAACTTAATTTGTCACTTATTCCACCCGTTGTAACCTCTGACAAATAACTTCGAAATAATTGTTATGATATTTCACTAATGTCAGTACAATTTAACGATTCTACTCACATTAGATAATTAAACTGATGACAGTTCGTGGGTAGTAATATCAAAGGCTTTGGTCTGATCTAAAAACACCTAAACAGGGTTTACTCTCATCCAGGACAAAGTACATTTTAGTAGATACTGCCAATACTACGTCTTTGGTGGAAACTTTTGATTTGAAATCAAACTGATTATTAGATAGTATTTTATCCTTATTAATATATGATGTTAATATCTTTTTTAATAATATTTCAATTAATTTAGACAATTGAGTTATAAGATATATAGGTCTGGAATTTGTTACTGATTAATTATTTACTTTATTATATATCGGTATAAGTACTGATTCTTTAAAATATGATTGCTATATTTTTGGTGCCATATTTTTATGAAATATGTATTTTAATGCTTTTAATATATACTGTTAGACAAATGTTCTGTCGAAAATGTTCTAATTAACTTGGTAACTATATAAATATAAATAAATTAATAAATTATTTGGTAGATTAAACACCTTAAAAGTTCACATTAAAGAGAATATAAATAATTTTGATAATCTTCGTACCACTTGAATAACAGAACATTTGTGAATATTTAATTGATCTAAGAGTTACTAAACTTTCATTTCCTCTAATTTATGATTTATAAAATGTCTGAATTATTAACTTAAAAAATAATTTCGAAAGATCGAAAAAAACAGGAGTGTAGTTTTGCACGAATACCAAAATATAGTATGTCACTCGAACGCGATTCTCCCACCAAGTTGGCATTATCAGGACATAATTACTTCAACTTAAGAGATAATTACTCAGCCTTAATTATTTACTGATAATGACAACTTGATTGGCGGAATATGTATCGATTGAAGTACAATCTTTCAGTGTTAGTGTTGTCTAACAACTAGTCTTCAGTTTTTGTTGCTGTGTGGAAAGTTCCACCCCTTTGTCAGGATTTAAGCATTATAACAAATGGAATTTTATATATGTATGTATCTACTTCAGCCTAATATTTGATATTTTGCACCTTCTTATAATATGCCATGGCATTGTTTAATAGTTTAATAAATATATTTCCTTGGGTTCTAAAGTGATTTTATTGAATGTCTCCTTGATGATTATTTTATATAATAGGCAATTATATTATTATATATCACTTTTATAGTTTTCTTACTATTACATTACATATACGCATGCTCACATAACAGTTAATTTCTACAAATAGTGGCCAGTTGCTTGATAGTTTTTTCTGTATATTCTATATATTTTGACTAAAAAGGTGAGAGCGAAATGAATCTGAACTAATTTCTGTGAAGCTTAAGACTTCAGTGGTAAAACTAGTTAAGGCGATAAACGAAAATTGCATCAAGTTTCTTGTTCACTTATTAATGAAACACTAGTGACCAAAGAAGAAATATTAAGGAATTATTAGAATGTCATCAAATATCATCTATAAACGTTATACAATATGTAAGCGAATTATAAAATTTTAACAATTAGCTTTGCGAACTGATATTAGTATAAATATTTACGAAATTTTGCTAACACGATTTATTCCAAAGTTCATATTGTAGTAAGGTCAACGCAGCTAAGTGCAAAGTCCATTAAAATGAAAAGAAAGTTTTCCCAAATCATTATTAAATCAATAACCCATATTAAAAATTCCATTATGGTGTTAATGAACCTCGATATTGAATTCACCGAATGAAGCAGAGACACAAATGGTATTCGCAAAATAACTCAAGATAGGTCCTTGAAACTCTTTCGGAATTAAAATGTACCAGGACCTCTTCAGACATTATATTGAGAACCTTTCACATAAATGAACTATCTATGGAGAAATACTAAATATATTTGTAAATCTAGATCGATATATGTGGAGCTATATAGAGTAATAACCTTGGCAGTTACGCAATACTGCTTTTGCCTTTTCTTAGACTACAACACAATTTAGAATACAATACCAAACTCATCTAGATTAGTGAATACAAACATTACAGGCTGTAAATACAAATACATTAAATAGGTAAAACATTCCTTAATGGAAACAGGCAGGATTGCCTTACAAAAAACAATTTTTTACTTACAACTTATAATCTATAATGCCGAAACCAACAAATGTTTTTATCTGTTTTTATGATAAAGAACGATAATACTTAACAATGTAATATTTATAAATGTTTCCTGTTGTTATACTAACATTTAATAATTCTACACACAAATTTTCGAAGATGTAATTTTATAATTTTGCTTATACCTTGAGACAATTTTATATCATAATCATGGGCTACAAATTTTAAACAAATTTGTTTCATATCGTATTGTAAGTAGGTCATAATATCTAAATGTAAATGAAAATTACATGAACTCGATAAAATTATACAGTCGCTAATTTCATGCTTCATAACTTTACTTCTCTGTTCAGCTCGAAGAACATTAACAAAATATGCGTCTTATTAATACTAGAATTATTATTTCATAATTTGGTTACATAAAAGATTCTATAGAATTATATAAAGCTATAGTTTCTAAAATATTAATTTTCAAAAAGTAATTAACTTGCTTTTTCTGGTGTTCTTCAAAACATCATCTTTGGCTATAAATTCAAACTAGAAATAGAATGTGTGATGTAAATAAAACTGCATGGAGAATGGTAATGGTTTTAAACATAACTAAATCAAAATTTATGTTATTCAGTCGGTGATAATTATTTGTCTCGTATCATTTTAAATAACTATTAGATGACAATATACTCAGCGTTCAATTATACTATGTAACTGCAAATATAGAATGCGTATAATAATTATTATTCTAATATATTTGTCAAACACTTACTATATATTTTATTCTAAGTATATAAAGTACATTCAACAAGAAGCCTTTTCACTTAGGTTAATATTTGCCTTGCCAAAAATGTAATAGTCTAGTATCGTATTAATTTTATTGCCTCTGGTAAAGTTGTTTTGGTGTACCTTATGAAGGTACACCCATAAATTATATTTTTATATAATTATTTAAATAAATACTTATATTGATACTCAGTTTATTAAGTATTACTGCACCGAATAGGGTAGAATAGAATAAAATAGAATACAATTTATTTTTCCAGAAAACAACAATTGAATAGAAATAAAACAAAGAGGGACAAATATTTGTGTTAATAAGCTCAATAGCTAATACCAGAGAAAGTTTATTTAATTTAACTCGTTTTGTAGCAACAAAGTAAAAACTACATTGAACATTGAGCATTGTAAACAGAATAATGAAGAAAATTGATTGTGACATATTTTACTGCATAATTCAGAATCTATCATTAGATATTATTATTTAATCTAACAGAAATTTAGTTATACCCATTAATAACCTGGAAATTGTCTCGGTAATAGTTAAATAATGGTTGGTAGACGTGTAAAACAATTTACCTATATTTGTATACCTAATGAGCGTAGGAGGGAAGGAAATTAGTACAATATAATGTTTGTAAAATATAATGTAAAAAATATATTGTAAAATGTAAACTGCATAATTAGAGTGGGATGAATACAGTACATGTTCGAAAAATGTAGTGTTTTTTGTTTTTGTTTTTTTTTGTCAATTTTGGCAAGTTTAATAGTTTAAGTTCATATACCAATCCAAAAAAAATACGAATATAGAAAGGTGTATAAAGATAATACAAATAAATGTAATATTGCATCTGTATTCTGAAGAGTACAAAGATTGTTTCAGTTCGAAAATTCCATTTATTTCATTCGAACTTCTGATATGTTTGCAGAAATTATGACCCATATAGTTATTTTAATTAATATTTAAAACTACATTGGCATCAGGAATTATACTCATGTTTTCAAATTTAGGCTCATGCATCGAATGAGAAGTTAGCGTCTTTGGAAAAATCGCTTCCAGTATTCATTTATTGCAAAAAAATTATGATGTATTTCTCTCATTGTATAAAAAAAAATTAGTAGCACTTTCATTGATATACTTTCCCAACCACAGTCATCGTCATGGCTTGCAAACTTCGAATTCGAAGAAATTCGAATTTTACGTTAATTGTTTTGGAGAGATTGACACTATAGTTGCAGTCTCTGACAAATGTAGAAAATCATGATCTAGATTTTATTAACTATAGTAACATATAAAAACATATATTCTGAAAAACTTAAACTTTAGCCTTAACTAAAATTTCATTAAAAAACTGTGAATTACAAAAGACACCGTCACTTATCACTATTGATGACAATCACATATATAAATAAACTCAAAAAAAAATTGTTTTTCCACATTTTCTTCACATTTTCCGCTAATATGGTGGAGTGTGGAAAAGTAAAAGGTGGTAGTCGCATATATATATATATATATATATATATATATATATATATATATATATATATATATATAAGCCTTTTTATCTACTAGTTTGGCCCAGTAAAAACAATAATGAACATATATTGTAGAACTTCGATTAGACTTATGTCCACCTTGATTAGCCTTTAGTAACTCACTGTTAAATATACTGAAGAACATAAAAAACAAATTTAATTTTTTAAAATATATATTAATCTTTAATATAATAACAAATAATAGTATTTTTTTAAATAAGTAATAAAATGCTGCTTCTCTAAAAATATGACTGGCCATTTTATACCCGAATGAGGGATATGATAGTACTACATTAGCATTGGGAACATTTAAGAGTCAACAAGTTTGAAATATTTTAGTGTTGCTTTTCACTTAATCACATAGAAAGTGACTAGAACTTTTTCATCTTATTTTTTATTTCAGTCGGAGAAACTACAGAAACGGAGTTATTGTTAACATTAATTAATAATAAAGTAAAAATAACGGTAGTGTATGTAGAGAAATGCTGCATAATTTCTTTTCTAAGTGAAATATTAAACGTACTGATAATTTACGTAAATGGAATACAAGAAAGGTTAATTTTAAACATCCTATATATTTTTATATAAATTAATTTTCCTTGATGAGGTGATATTCAACGTCCTATGTCTCTTGTGACCTAATAGATTGATTAGTTAATTGCAAGTATTAAACTTAAACTGTGGAAACATTTTCTTTGCACGTTATTGTTCAGGTAAATACATGAACTAAGAAATGTCTAAAATGTTCACCATTTACGTGTTGGTGATAATCTAATATGTAATAAAATTCCTAATATAACAAAATTTCCAAATTTCTCTAGAATTTAAGACGAACTCTTTATTTTTCTTCAATGGCATATGGACTAGGGATCTAGCTGGCCACTCAATAGCACATATTCGTCAAATCTACATATTTATTAGGAAATATTTCATTCAAATACTCACTTACTATTTATTGTATGTGTCTCATGCATTTAATGAGGATTCTCTTTCAACCGGTATCTATAATTTTGTCAGTTTATTTCCCCATTAAATGTGCAAGTTGGTTTTTATGATAAATAATAGAACCTAAAGCTATCTGATTTCTGTCCAGTTTATTTATTATTTCTGCACAGAAATTATCTATATGATCTGAATTATCTTTTGTTAGTTTCTGGGTAAATGCTATTTTATATAGCTGAAGTTTTTCTTTATGAAGGCATTTCGAGAAAGTTTATGTTATTTTCTAGGTCAGTTTGATGTGAACTATTGATGATGTATAACATATATAAAGCCCTCTAGCTCATTTTCTCCCCATAATCGATCACCATCAAAATTTCTATTCAATGATATTTTGAAAAATATCGCATTGATTAACCCAAAATCACTTTTCGAGAGACATTATTAAAATATCATTATCTCTGTATACGTATTAATATTGATTGACTTTCTATTATAATTTATAGTTGCCCTCTAATGTGACCACCAGCACTGTATAATTTTAGTTTCAAGAATCATTACCCATTTTTGTGTTTTTATATAAATTTTGTCACTTATTTAATACTGGAAGGAGACTAGAATTTTCGGAAGAGCAACGGAAGCTGGAGATCAGTTTTCCATCAGTAGATTATACATTAGACGTGCTTTGCGCCAACTATGTTAAGGTGAATGAAAATGAAAACGCTGGAAGACATATGGCTTAATTAATATTTCACTTTAAATGTAATATTTTTTAATTAAATACCATCAAATATCATGTTCAAATGTGATGTTAAAAATCATGCAAATACTATTTAAATAATTAAAATAACTTCAAAATATATCATATCTTAAAGTCATCATATCGGAAAAGATGCATTGCAAATCATTGCATTCCCGCATTTTTACATCGTGCAAAAAATAATTGCCACTGAAATCCTCATTATTGCTGACTCATGAAATATGTTTATAGAACAAAATAGGAGATGATTACAACTCATCAAACTTTAAAAGTTCAGTATTGATCATCTCCTGATTGTGCCAACTTGGTTGGGGAAACGCGCGTCGAATAATATGTAATCCACCATAATTTCACCGATATGCGTGGAAAACTGGTCTCCTGGGTAGAATCCGTATTCAATTATCTAAGTCATAAATATTATAGGTTTATTATAGAACTACACAACACATCAAGGAAAATATGATGTAAAAATACCCAGATTATTCCATTGAAAAATGATATCTCTTGTTTTTGGACTTATTGCATTAGTCATCCTGTATATATAAAACTACGTTCAGTTACATTTTAGATTAAAGATCGACCTATCCGAATATTTCTCATAAATCTGTAAAATAATGCAAAAATAATTTTAGTACATAAGTGGGGTTGACTCTGTATACTAATTTATATACCTAAATTAAAAAAAAAGACACCAAAAGTAATAAGCCATGAAATGAGACCAATTATTCAGTAAATATTTCAATGTGATTATAACTAAAATTAAAAATTATGTTTAAAATTATGCAAAATTGCATTCATTCATCGTTCTTGAAAAGTAAAAATAAAGACATGGATTACTTAAACCACTTATTGTACTCAATTCTTATTTGCCAATAGAAGGTTAAACCTTAAATCTATCTAATGTTAGAAACTGAACAAGCCAATATTTAACTTTAAAAAGTTTCTCATGTTTTCCCCTTTTATTCCTTTCAATAAAATCGTTAGAAGTCATAAAATAAACACTCCAGTTCAATTTATATGTACGAATTAAGACCCATTCCAATAAAACTGTCATATTATTATATTGTCGAATAAATCTCGCAATGTTACGATTTGGGGATTCAGTGCTCGGCATCAGAAATCCAATAAATAGAATTTAAATTTCAACTGGAAGTAAAGTAACAGTGCGTGTATATGGAAATAACATAATACAGGATTATATGGTCAGAAGATGCTATAAAAATTTATGACACGAGGGTGTCTTGAGGAATACGACCTATTCCCCCAATCTTATACACTGATGGAATATGTGATATCGCATTGCACGATTCTTGACTTCCATCATCGGTATATTTGAATACCTAATTTCAATATTTTCAACTTAATTTTATTCACCATTCCCGGTTCCGGTTGTAAAATACAAATGAACTGAATAATACGCTACGAAAAAAGTTCTACGTATACATTTGAGTCTAAGGAATAGAAAATATTTCTGCAGTACTGAATACTAAATAATTTTGCATTACTTTTAATTATTTAATTAATATAAAAATCTTCGTAATAATAACTTAGTTACTCTGATGGAATAAACCGTATGAGAAGTCCTATATTGACTCGAAGCTTCCATGGGCTGGTACGATTTGTAACCTACCATAATTGAGGAAACGCTAACACCAATTTTACTAGTGTTTATACTGACGCCATGTCTAGTTACTACGAAAAGTATTTGGACACATGTGATTGGTGTTACTTACATTAGTAACATTTAAAATATAATTAGGCAAAGCAAAATAATGCATTCAAATAATACACAATATATTAGTGATACCCTATATTTTCAGATCGATATGTAATAAAATGATAACTATTTCATAACAATTAATATTAAACAAAAGAAATGCTTCATGGATGAAATACACACACAAAAGTATTCGGACACATGCAGTTTAGATGGAATAAATACTAACAATGTAGGAATTTAATATTTTGTGGTATACCTTCCGAAATAGTTGGTTAATTCTATGCCATGACGGTTGTGAGCTGTATTAGATACCAAGGGATATCCCATAAAATATTAAATTCCTACATTTTTACTATTTATTCCATCTAAACTGCATCTGTCCGAATACTTTTATGTGTATTTTATACATCACGCATTTCTTTTGTTTAATATTATTTATTATTAAATGGTTTTCATTTTATTACATATTTATCTGGAGATATATATTGTCACTAACATATTGAGTGTTATTTGAATGCACTATCTTGCTTTGCTAAATTATAATTGTTACTATGTAACATCAATCACATGTGTCCGAATATTTTTGGAATAACTGTAGATGTATATGATAAGAAGTTCTGCGACGATCCAGGTTAATAAATTGATAGATATGTTTCTCTTATGGAATTTCTATATTTTAACGAAATGAAGTATGCGGTAAGATGAAATCGTTTCAAAAAATAAAACCCGCCACAGGTAGGATTCGACATTTGTCTCGGATCGGAACCGAACGACATACAGCTGTTTCGAACTTGTTAGTTCTCATCAGTGCCGTACACGGTACGCCGATTCAGGACAAATTCTGAATGAACTTTATGGCTTATACATCTTTTTCGATACGATCTCTGTCAGTAACATATAAGTCGGAAATCGAGAAAGGAACCACCAAGCCGCCAAGCGGTTATCAAAGTAGTTCCCGAATAGCAAAGCTATTACATAATCGCTCTAGGAAACAACTACTCCTCGGGATAAAGCCCCGCCAGGCATTGAATTATACTTCTTCTTAATAGTATTCTTTCTTAATAGTATTCCTGGAAATTACTACAATTTGATGGTCGGATTGTACCATTTATAAAACACGTTCTCTTGAAAACCTTAATTACCTGTTTATTGTCATAACACCTTATTCTTTGTACTTGGATAGTATATATTATAGGAACTGAATTTTTGTATTTTATTCTTAGTTGAATCATGGTTTTTAAAATGACAAAGTGTTGAAACTGCAGTCACGATTTTGTGTAAATATAGTGGTATAATAAAATTTTTTAATAAATATTCGATAAATAAATGGTATGCCATAAAGTTACCACCAAGGAGCCGTTATTAAAAATTAGTAGCCACTCGTGTGGTTACTTTTCATTATCCACGATAGTGGGTAATGGAAACTTCGAAAACTTCGTCGACATTACAATAGTACAGCAGGAGCATGAGTGTTTAGTATTGTGGAGATAATATCAATCCACATTGATTGTGATGCTTTATATCTCGACTAATTGACTTAAACCATATACTTTTCTTACTTACATAATTGTGATACTTTTTTATATACACGTACGGCTTTTCTTTATACACCTACGACCATTGCATTTATAGCCATTCCTTATGAAGTATGGGTGCTATTTTAAAGAAACTTATGTTTTATTACACTATTTTTCTGTCTAATCATAGTTTATGTGTCCGCAATAATAAGTAATTTCAGTGGCAGTATTTTTTGGAACACATGACAGTACATGAATGCATAATATTTTCCTGTGTTATCACTAATTCGTATTATTACTATTTCGGAAAGTAACTTTTAATCCTGAGTTTTTGTTCATATAGTATTTATCAATGAATAAATTCAATGAGAAAAATATGTACACTGAAGTAATGTAGCAGTATTATTTATATGATTAGTTATTAATTGCAATTGATGATAGCCAAAGTAAACCGAAGAGAAGAAGGTTAAATAGTGTAAAATTATTTTAATTAATTTAATATTAGTTTCCTGACTTGATATTTGAACAAAAAATATAATCTGGAAAGGTAATATTATGTTAGAGTTAACAAGTTTTTCATTTTGAATTTATATAAAGCAAACGAATTTACCACTCTTTTCCTAAAGAGATATAAGGTTAAACAAATGAAATAAAATAAAGTGTCCCTGGCTAACTATTTCCTTTTTTATTTGAAATGATATGCTGCAATTGTTCTCTAGACCTTTCATTGTCATCTTCGGCAAGTTTATCTTTATGCTTATGTAGATAAGTTCAAAAAGTTTAGTAATTTAAAAATAGAAGTTGTTTCGGATCAAAAATTTCAATTTCGTCATATAGCGTCACTGTTCGATCAATATAACTTTTTCAATATAATTTTAAGTAACTATTTTTGTGAAATTTTCATTTCGTTATTTGTTACTCTACTTCATGCTTACATTCCATAATTAACATGAAGATGCACGGATGCAAAATACATATGCACTAAAATGATGTTTTTTTACTATATCCTTCAAATATTTAAATTTACTTAGTAAACATCTTATTCTTCTTACTATAAAATCACCGTAGTCATTCTACCTTGGACGTGAATCCATAATAACTCCGAGATATTTAATTTTATTCGCTACATTTATGGATAATATATTTCCACAAGTTAATTTGTAGTTTATTGTGTTTTGGAAAATTTGTTATAACAATTGCTTTTGGCAATTTGTTGTAACAATAACAGGCAAAGGGTACGAAGAAAGTATAATTTAAAGTCTGTTATCATCCATAATGTAATTTTACGAAAGTTTATCGTCGTGGGTAAAACAATGTCGTCGAAGAAACTAACAATTTACCATTAATTGTTATGTTAAATAGATCATTAATGTAAATATTGAGTAGTAGGGACCTAAAACTATATCTTGAGGAACAATGAATTCTACTGTATCAAAAAAATATTGATGAATTCAGTATTATCCATTGCAATTTTTATTTTTACTTTCACTGTGATATAGATAATGCATTCAATTATTTCATTATATTAAACAACAAAAATCCATAATTCACATAACTAAATTAAAAAAAAAACAAACAATGATTTCGCTTCTAATTACTGAAAAGTGTCACCTTATATAAATTATTTAGAAAATTGCAAAACTGCTTGTAGTTTTGAATTGATAAGAACTTGACGTCAATATGTCTATAAAAGGGAGAACACATCATTTATAATGAAATAAAGAACGCACTGAAACCGTGATCCTTGATTTATATCTAAAAATAATTTTTACGTTCTCAACTAAAGAAACGTTGAAATTTATGTATTTATAATTTTGATATGTCACGGGTCACCGCGCTCTAATTTTAATCGACAATTTGACATTTATTATCGCACACAATGAATTATTAATGTTCATTATATGTAAACAACGAATTACTGTTTACGTTTTCTTTCAGCTTATAAAATAGTATAAATATTGTTGAAAATGCCTCTGTAGATGATGATAATGTATAGAAGCTAAATGGGATATAATGACTTATTTTAATTTTCTTGGGACCCTACCCTTACAACAACAGTCCTCAGTTTATTAAAAAGCTAATAAATAAACATCTTTTAGATTACATGTATTAATAATTTCTTGAGTTTTTCATCAGCACGTAGGTACCTAATACTAACTTTTAGTAGTGGAAATTCAGAGTTAATAAAAATCCTTATCTGTATTAATCTGGAAGAATATTATAGGGTTAGGAATTCCTAAACAATATTATAATAAGATTCGTGATAGTTATACAAGCACCCATTTATTTCCTCTTTTCTCCCGATAAATATTACATTTTTATAATGACTAATATTGTCATATTCGATATTTTAGTTTTCATGAAAACCAGCCAATTTATAAGCAATTCATTTATGAGGTTATTTAATTCATGAATCAACATCTATTGATTCGAACCTTCTTCAGTCACCTTCACGTTAATAACTGAAGAATTTTCCAAAAGTAAAAAAGGTTAATTATAATTTCATATTCTTCGTACCGAAGGGATATTTGCCACTACAACTCCTCATTTTGTATGGAAATGCTTTTACTGATTCATTATACTCTATTAATATTAAAAATAATAAAAGTAAATTATTATTAAACATTTCAAGGCAAAGAATAACATAATCATACTAGTCCACTTGTCTAATCCAACTAGTGACTATTTTTTACCCGCGTTTAGCAAAGCACGAAAATCTATCCTTATGCGGTGAGATTTGGACTTGGCGGAGGTCTTTTCTGAGCTAGTAAAATTCTTAACATAAAAAGAGTGGATTAACAGATATTAACCTTAAATCTTTTATAACGATTTCTCGGGAAATCTTAACATCTCTTTCAATCATATTTTCCTAAAAATTTAAGCATACATACAAATACTTTTTCATTGGCAATAATTATAAGATATACTATTATACCGTATTATTTCTTGTTTATATGTATGGCCTAATGCAGACATTTAATGTAAACTTAGCATGTGATTCAGTATAGAGTAGTAGATTCGTATAGATTCGAGGAGAGTAAATAATATAAAATGAAAGATTTGGAGATGGGATCACTATTATAATATGTCTTTACGCTATTAGCATCATTCGAAAATATAATTCGTTGTACGTACAATTCCCTACACCTCAGTTTCTTATTACTATTATTTGCCTGTTACGACAACGTCGAGGTAATTGTAAAACACCGGTTTAATTGCTTGTAAGATTACCCTTTTGGCGATGATAACATAACTAGATATATTTTTGCAGGTATTGGATATTCCATAAGAAATATTTGTGGACGAAGGCTATTCAATATGCATATCCAATGTCCATGTTTTAAATAATATGGGAGAATTTTGAATTGTAATATAATGTAATGAGATAATAAATTCAGAACTACGACATTTATTTATACTAAATTTTACGAAATAATAGAATCGAGTTATAGTCCGCATCGCCTAACACTCTTATTGTAACACCTTTAAAATATGTACTTCATACTCATCCATCCATTTTATTGCAGGATGCAATACTTTGAACAATTTTTTTTTATAATAAAATATCTATTTTTCATTATATAAACACAGTATTTTTCGTTTCAGAATAACAAATTAAAACAAGTTAAATAGAGAATGTAATTAAAAAAAACCAAATATAAAATACATATCCATCATAAAACGATAAGAGGTAAAACGTGTTTACAAGACAATATTAATTTTTTTTTTAGTTTTTTATTGATGAAAATTACGTTGTCTTGTTGTTGGTCTATTCTTCTGACTTTAGCTTAACATAACTTAACTATTCTTCTTTATTGACTGTGTAAATGTAAATTTACATATTTGATATTAAGTATAAAATTAAGACGTATGTGGGCAGAAATTATGGACTATTTTTATGATTATTTCATAGGAAAATAAACACTTAAAGATATGAACATGGATTGATGCGAATTAATACAATTTCGATAATTCTTTCGGTGATGACTTGTTATGGGGTTTTTATAATATTCATATTGCATTTGAAATTACTTGTCGAAGATAAAACCTTGGCTTCATTAATAATACACAGGATTTCTCAAACAGGACGTAACTTTATAGCACGTGATGAAGATGAACATAAAAACAGGAAATCTCAAGGTATAATGATATAACTATATATATTATATATTCTATCATAATTTCTGATGCTCAGGTTTTTACGCAAACATGCAAATCATTTGTAAGTTCTTTTTTATTACAAAAAAAAATACACAGTTGAGCGGAGCATATCTTGGAACATGTAAAATTACTGTCGAAACATTATACAAGGGGTGATAAAATATAAGCGCGGTCAGGTGGGTTCCAGGGGATGGTCTTGGAAGAAGCGGGGTTGGGTTGGGCACTGATGGGAACTGGAGGAGGGGGTAATGGGAAGCGAGAATTATCGCTGACGCAGCCCTGAGAATATTTGTGCGGCAGTAGCAAATATAAATGTGAGTAATGTACACCCTGTTGCGCATCGAATCATCTTTAAGTTTTTGATATGATAGGAGGTCCATCCAGCTGAATTTATGCGAAGATTGAGAGAACAGTTTGGTGAAAATACAATTTAACAGCTACGAGGGTTTTATTGACACAAAACATTCTCCGAAGGACGAGAGAGAGTGAAAAATGAACGTCACGATCGCTGTCCCTGAGCGAGTTCAATTGAAGAATAAATTCAAGCAGCTCGTGATCTTATTAAAAATGACCGCCTCTTCACTATCGCCGAAATTGTCTCTGAGTTAAACATCAGCATTGGGAGTATACATTCGATCATACACGATGAGTGTGGTTTCAGCAAGAATATCGGCTGGTTGGGTGCCACCCCCTCTTTTCAGATGAGAAAAAAATTGTTTTGGCATCTCTCAACGGCTTCTCGCTCGCTATTGGACTGAGGAAGACCTTGTCCTTAGTCATTGTGAACTATGACGAGAGTTGGGTTCATCATTATACTCTCGAGAACAAGCAAGCGAACAACGAATGGCGAAAACAAAGAGAATCCGTTCCCAAGAACGTTAAGATGCGTTTATTAGCAGGCAAAATTCTCACGACGATCTTCTAGAACCCCAAAGACGTCCTTTTGCTAGATTTTCTTCACAACCTGAGAACAATTAATGCTGCGTGAACCCTTAAGAGAGACTTTAAGAGTTCAGCGTTTCAACGATGGTGTATAGGTAGAGGCGTTCGTCAAACTTTGCTTTTTACAGTAATAGCATAAAAAAAACTCCCACTTCAATGGGAAAAAGAACTAAATAAGGAGGAATCTATATAGAAAAATAAAGTATTTGTGGTTTTTTTTTGTCTTCAATAAATCTAAAAGAATCTATATTTGAACGCCCCCGTACTATAATAGCAGCTGTCAAGTTATGGTATGGTATGTGTGATACATCAAAAATATCTATGAATATCTCTATATCGACATAAGAAATTAAATATAGTGAATATACTTATTATAAGCCTTACCAACAGTTGAGGGTAGAGAAAATGTATTAGAGAAGAAAAAGAAACTTCTGTTGAATACTAAAGAGCAATTAATACAACTTTCGCTTTTACCATAATACGTACTTCTATATACAATAATACTTTTATTATTTTAAAGTACCACTATACTAAATACTACAACATTCATTTATACAAAATATAGAGTAAATATTTCGTAACCGTCAAGCACGCAAGGAATTTCATGTACTAGCTCTTTATAAGACAATTATATCAGATAAATTAGTTACAAAATGTAAATTCCGTATTGATGCTGATATGGACCTATTTAGAATATACTTTCATGAATACGACTGCTTTCATTTGTATAAGAGTATCCTATGAAGAAACATTTCAAGAAACTGTTTTCGCATAATACTATTTTTGAAATTTTGAAAATAACCAACTTTGAATAATAATAATTTCATGATCTACCTAGCAAACGTATCTATAGAAACAATCATCAGTAAGGCAATGGTATTCAGTAATACTAACAGAGCTATATACCATTAAAATAAAATGTAATAAGCCACTTTAGATACATATCCCTGAAATATTCTGAATAATGATTTAATGTTACAACTACTTATGTTTTGGTCAATAAACGACGTAACCATTTTTAAGATTAAGGGCATAATTGACTTAAAAAATCATTATTGCCTATATTTTAGAGTCAGGTATTGAAAATGCCTCATACATTCTTTCTATATGGTACATACATTAGAAACTCTTTCAGGTATATCTATTATTCATTACATGAGCATAAATACAGTATAGTAAAAATATATTTAAAATGTATTCATACGTGCAGATATCTATTAACATTATTCCTAATACTTTGCTTTAATCTTTTATACATACTTTTTTTCAGAAAACTAAACTTGTTAAATACTCATAACTGCAAGCATATTAGATAATTCTGTTGTAATTATTATTTTTATAATATCGGATTCAATATAACAAATAAGTTAGTAATAACAATTATCACTCTAAAATTGTGTTTAACCAATTCGTTACATTACATAAATTAAATTAGTAGAGTACTAACCGTAAACTTCCATGATGTAGATTTGGAGGGACATAACTGATTCATATTTATTCCATGTGCATCGGTGTAACGGTTTGTCCTCTCTACCATTCGATAATCAACAGATTATGAATGCTAATTAGCAAAGATATTTTACTATTACCAGGATGTGGATAATATATTATTTCATAACCAATTTTGTAATAAAGATGGTGAAATAAATTTTTAATATTTTTAGTTTTACGCACTCACTTTTGTTTTTAAGTTTTGACATAAAAAAACAACAGTCAAAATTACAATTGTTATATTCCGTTGTAACTGATATACGTGTAAAAACTGTATGTGAAATATTATAATAAATATAAATTATTTCAAAACAGAAAATAGATAGACAATTCTTAATTCTTGCAATATAATATAGTAAATTGTATTACCATTGCTAATCAATTCTGTGAATTACTATAGTTGTATAGGTGTAATTGTGTTAAGGGAGTATACAATTATTTAATATCAAAACACATCTAGATGTATCTTTAAGTCATTGAATGATTTAGCATCTCCATACCCTCTTACTTGAATAGCTATTTATACATTATAACCTGTTTAACATATTTATACCATTACAATTAATTCGATAGCGATGGAGGTACACTTTTAGTCAATCACAGTTACGTAAAGTCGCCGTTAACAAACAGGCTACGGTTTTTGTTGTCTTGCAAAATTTAAAGCGCTATTGACTTTTGTGTTGCAATATCCTTACGCATGATTAATATTTTAAAAATATCCATAAATCCAAGTACACTAAGTGCAGATAATATATTAAAAATTAATTTTAATTCATAGTATATCGACAGATATGTATCTTATTTTTATCTGTAGGGAATGTAAAGGAAACTAACTAAACAGTACTAGTCTAGTGCTCGATTTTCTCTATTTGACGAACCGAAGATATTGAAGTGGGGTTTAGTAATACTCATTCAATAACCTAAAATTCTATTGTAGGTTATTGAATTAGATATGTTATACATATTTTTCTATAATGGGGTATAAAATATCGCTGTAGAGTTAGTATGAAGAAACGTTTAGCTAAATAACCTCACGTTACAATTAGGAGAAAGAATATTAAAGGTAAATTTACAATTTTAAGGTATAAATTCATGCCAGTAACTGTAAATTTATGTTGCTAATGAACAGTTTAAGTAATTTTATAAATTCTATTTGTCTATAAGTGAAAAGGATACAAAACTTTCACTTACTTGATATTTACTTGATATTTTTGAAGTTTCTTATAAAATGTTATTTATTTTTTCTCTTAATAAACTTCCTCATAGAGAGAACGAGAGAGGTTCTATAAGAGAATTCCTTAGATACTAATTATTAACGGATAACGTTATAGTTGTCAATTACAGATACATAAAGTGAAACCCAATTCCATAAAGGTTTCCCATGAGGGTTTCATAAAAGTAATTAATAAAAGGTAATTAGAAAACACAAGAAGAGGAGGCAACAGAAATTTAATTACTGTGGTAATTAAAGAAAAACAAAAACATGAGGTGACAGAAATTTAGCTTTGTTTTATTTTTGAGTTAGAAGCAAAAATTAGTGCAGATATTTTCGGGAACTTTCCTTAACTTCTCCGATAAAAAACAGCTATTTGTATGTTACTTATAGATTTTTTACGTAAAATTGAGTGGCTTAGATTTCTCATAGCAGTTAGGGTTTTTGATTTATAGATGGATTTATTTTAATGCAAACTAGTTACCTGTAGCTTCAGTTACCCTTGAGCTAATTAAAAAATAACTAAATTCTAAACATATATACATAACTTGCCATATTATATCGACAAGTAAAAAAGTTTTAACCACTTTATTAAAATTTTTAATAAATAGAGAAATTAATATTCTATAGCAAGAAAGGTGAAGTGGTTTGTGGATAATTTAAGGCAAAAGTGTACGTCACTATGATTCCTATGCCCTGTCAAAAATATGTGAAATTCAATTTTTCGCTGTAGCACAAAAACAAATCGAGATGCCAAAATTGTGTTTTACTATATTATACTTATCAAAAAAGAGACCAGCGTTCGCGAAAACCACATCTTTGTATTTCTAAAGGTCTCTCCAATACTCGCGATGATAGTGAAAATGGGGCACAATGTCAGTTTCATTCTTGATTTAGTTCTATTTTGATACAATCACTTTGAGCTTGCCGGGTTATACAATGACGATGAAATTTAGGATGTGTATGTCATCATAAAATCGAAAAAAGCTTCTGTAGGTTTTTAGAGGAAATTTTAGCAATATTTGCCACATGTTTATTCTAGAAATACTACTAATTAGTACAGTTTTACCCCCTAGATTTATTCGTCTATTCATTCATGCTACCTGTGTCTTCTGCAATTATTTTATATTATACTTAGAATTTATAATTTTTTAATGTCTGACAATAATTTGATATAATAATTTAAATTTTACTAAAAAAACAAGTGTTGTTAATTAGGTGTGGGGTTTATTCCTACCCAAATATATGACATACGTACGTATGTCATATTTAAGTATACTTTTAAATAAAATCTGCAACTATGCTAGCTGCTTTTCATATAATAACTGTATGTCAAAATGTAACTAAAGACGATGATAATCGTTATTGATTATAATTATCATTAAAAAGGATTATATATTCATGTATATTATAGTGTCATATCAAATAACAGGGCTTTATATTGAATAATACTAAGGATCTGTAATATATAAATAATTCTGTTAAAATTTTATGCATTTTTATTACATGTTGTAAAAACATAAATTGTAAAATAAAGATCAAAATGGAAAAACTTATCACCATTAGGTATTAATTTTAGTCGTATATAAATATATTGGCTTTAAATTTATTTGTTGTGGACGAAGATTAACAGAAATACGTTAACACGTGTCTAAGGTAAAAAATAAATTATTTAATAATTTAAGCACTGAAAACAATTAAAGCCATACCACAAAATTATATATGAAAATTATACCCCGGCAATAAGTATGCCGTATGAGAAAATATGATTTTAATTGGTGATTAGTATTTTTACGATTATACCGAAAGGGCAAGGTTATTATAAGTATTTGTATTCAGTTGATCAATAGATCAGATTGGTGTCAAGTTGTTAAAACAATTTTTGTGCGTAAACTCTTTTAAAAGTACGTCTAATTGACTATTGTATACAAACTGAATTAGTAATAAATAAAAGTTATATAGTACAAATAATATGAAAATTACTTACTGTGCTAAATATTTTGAAATAATATTCCACATTTAAAGTACCGGGAATTAGAGTAAATGAGTAAAATATTCACTATTTATTTCATGAACAATTATTTTTTAATCTACCATTATACAATTTCCTTTAAATACTTGTTTTGATTGTACCTGTATACCTAAAAAGTAGTTGGCTATAGGTATAGAATACTACGACAATATTTATTGAGTATTTTAAAGAGAATATAAAAATAAGATATTGAGATTGAACTTTAAAAATACGAAATTACGTTTCACGTCACTTTTGAAAGATGTACTGTACATTTATTCTTATTATAAAACGAGTGAAATATTTATCTTAAACCAAACAATGTTGATGGAAAACATAATTCTCTAAGCAAATAATCAAAATATTGTCTTATATTCTGAATATTAGTGATGCATGTCTGGATTCAAATTGAACTATAATATAATCTTTATCTCAAGAAGCATACAAGTTTTTTCTATTAGTATGACTGTGACCTGTTAAATACTTTTTATGGACTGTAGAAATTTTAAAAGCACCCCAAAATATCATAATCCCATTATGAGATTAGACAATACAGAAAAGGCCATTATGAGATAATACAAGTATTTCTGTTTATGGTTTGTATATTGATTCTTTACGTGTGCGTCACAGGTGACAATCGTATGAATCAATCAACTGACATTTTTGAACAGTGTCGTGCCGAAAACACATTTTAGGATAACAGTACAATACAAATCTGTCAAGTAGTGAAAAGGTTCTCCTCAAAAAAATTCAATGGAAGTGATATTTCCATCAAAATAAATTCAACAAAAATCAAAATAAGTGAAACAAAAATGAAATAAATTTTACAGAAATATTGAGACGCCAATCAATCATATTATACAACAAAGCTAAGACGTAACTTCATAATTGCATTTTGTTCGGCAAATTATTAACTGTTTATGCCATACGTAGTTGATTGAAACATATGTCGCTAGACATACGTGCTGCTAATTGTGGCATATTAGTAACAATTGCGAATGGTGTAGCATGTGATCCGTGCGTCGTCACTAAATTGATACTCACACAAAGATCCATTATACAAATTGTATTAGTATTTTTGTTTCTGACTAGGAGCAAATAGTACATTTAAAGTACCTTTACGGCGTTTATAAATTGCTACATTACTCCCTAAGGAGAGGGGCCAACTTAGTTTTTCCGATTGTAATCTGTTTGAGTTGATATTCCTGTTATATATTTAACATTATTGTGACTAATTGTATAGCCAGATGGAAGGAACAACACAAATACTAAGCAAATCATATTATCCAATTTTCTAAGGAAATATCTATGTATGTTTCATTTATTTGATTTAATATGGATATACATACATATATATATATATACTCGTACTAATTATGAATTATGAATAAAAAAATGTATAGGCTGTATGGGCTGTAGTTAATTATTATAATAATTATTGATATCATTCGCTGTGAAATCGTTTATCCGTTAGATGACCATACACATAAAATTAGAAATAAATATGTAGGTTCGTTCGATCGCGCATCTTAATGAAGTTTTTATCAAAGTCCTGTTCATTCTAACTGTATAACGGGCATATTTTAAAAATATGACCTGCTATGGTCAACGATAAATGTAAGATTGAGCAAGAGAGTTTAAGTGTATCTCCATGGCGCCACTTTGCAAGGTTTTAAGTATCAAATCTTAAGTGATAATATGTTATCGTCCTTTTGATATTTACCAAGACAACAGTTAGTTAAAGTTAACGTTGTGTACCTTATTTAACCTAATATAGCAATGTTTCATATTTGAGTTTTTTCAGAATTTAATGTGTTCGATACATCTCAACCATAAATATAAACTTTAAGAATTCACAACATTTATTTTAGTATTATAGGAAGTAGGCAAAAATACCGGTTTTGCGAAAATCATAGTTACAATTTGAGAAGATATTATTGAGGCTCATTCCTAACGTGGTAATCTTTTATCTTTGAGGTTAGTCGAATATGACGTTTTGAATACATCGCAGACAAAAAATAAGTTTTTAAGGGTTTATAAAATTTATCTAACTATAAAGTGAAGCAGTGGAGATATCGTTTTAAAATTGAAAAGACAAATTCACACTTACTATTCATTTCATCGTTATTTGCCAATTAAAAGACTCTTGCCGATAAAGGGAACAGCCTGCCTGAGGCTAGACAGAAAAACAAGCCACGGTACGTTTTAAGATTCTTTATTTGGCAAATAGAGATGAAATAAACTATACATACAATTGAAGATGATATTTTTGAGTCTATTTCTCAACGTAGTTATGGTTGTGTTTTGTTAGAATTTGATATCTTAAATACATCTCAGGCATAAAAATACGTTATAATGGCTTACAAAATTTACCTAAAAATTATGCTAAACAGTAGACAAACAGTTTTGAAATTGAAATGATAGATTCGTATTTATAATTGAGGATATTTTTGAGGTCCCTTCTTAAGGTAGTAATGTTTTATGTTTACTTTTTGTTAGAATTTAATGTCCTGAATACATATCAGGTATAAAAATAATCTTTAAGAGCTTACAAAATTGACCTAAGGATTATGGGAATCAGTCGACACACGATTATTAAATTCAAAACAAAGATTTATATTTATATTCGAAGAAGATATTTTTAAGCCCTTGCTTCCTAGCTCCATGTAGAATATATTTGTTGGTATTATTCAATTTTTTTTTATCTTGATAGATGTATATATTTTTGGGTAATGAAAGAACATAAGAATTGTCTATATTGAAAGAGAATGACGGTTATGAAACAATGAAGCATTTGATAAGTACTTTAACTGCTGCTCGTCAAGAATAGGAAAATGTGCAAGATTCTCTAGGTATGCGTAGAAGAAAGAGTGAGGCAGCATTTGGAGGGAAGAGGATGCACTTTACGCGCGGCCATATCGAACTGTGTATACATTCACATTCAATATATATTCATTGATATTTACTCTGCAAAGATCTAAATTCAACTGACAATGAGTAAAGGCTATTTACTGCGCACCTCGTGGGCGATCCGATATCGCAGTTTTCAGACTTCTTCCTATTCTTGACGAGCGCTACACTGTTGAACAAGCAAATAAGTTTGTTATTTATGGGGATTTTTAAAGACTCTTATATAAAATATGGATCAGAAAATGGGTGCGTTTACGATATATTATACCGTTTATACCAAAATAGTTTAAATATAAAAATATCAATATATAATCAAGCAAAAAAAAATTATTCGGTTTCATATATTGGTAATTTAGATCGGGATAGATACATATTCAAATATAGCTTCAGCTATCATTGCTTACTTGCTTTCATTTTAGTTTAGTTTTTTTCACAAATTTAACAAATGTTTTTAATAGAGAATAGAAGTTTACACTACAAAGTATTTACTTTATTAGTTGTTATCTCTTGTGGCACATTGTCAACAACAAAACCCATTAATTGAAATTATTATAAGGAATGATTAAAACATAT
The DNA here is from genome assembly GCA_037954035.1 of Rosalia funebris. Taxonomy (NCBI): domain Eukaryota; kingdom Metazoa; phylum Arthropoda; class Insecta; order Coleoptera; family Cerambycidae; genus Rosalia; species Rosalia funebris. The sequence continues at coordinate 4,891,359 of JAZFAV010000010.1, read as the reverse complement.
AAAAAGGCGAAGATTATTGATTATATATTAATTTTAAAAAACATGTGCTACCTTATTCTTAAACTGCTAGATTATTCTTAAACATTTCAAGAAATGAATCAAATTGGGAAATAACCAATCATGCACTTGTATCACGTGCGCATTCTCTAATACACTAAGTAATAAGAACCTAATTAAAATAGAATACAAGAAACATCTCATTGACAAACATAACTCAAGCTCAAACTAATAATTATTATTTATTAATTATACTTTAATGAAGAAAAAATGCATCAACAGATACCTGTTTTCATACAACTTGGTAAGTTTTAGAAGGGGTGTTAAAACAAATATATATGTATATAATAAACTTTAAAAAACTCGCCAATATCAGCTATGTATTTATTCATTTCTATGAGGAGTGTTAAAAACAGATATATTGAGCTTTCGTTAAATTGCCATAACCTATACATGTTATACCCAATCAAGTTATATGAAAACAAATACCTGTTTTCATATAACTTGGTAAGTTTAAGAAGGGTGTCAAAACGAATATATATGTATATAATGAAAAAACTCGTCAATGTCAACTATATATTTATATATTTATTCACTTCTATGAGGGGTGTTAGATATATTGAGCTTTCGTTAAATTGCCATAATCAGATATTCATGATGCCGATATAGGCATCTACAGTACTGTGAAAAAGTTCTTGGACACATGTAGACTATTAACAATTTTGTGTATAAAAGTCTGAAAACTTAGATATTATATTTAAATTCAGCTTCAGTAGAAAGTAAGTAATAAGTTTTTCTTACAAGTACAATATAGAAAATTACGCTGCTGTGACATATTTAGCCAAATTTCAGTTAAATCGCAAATATTGATAAATGATCGTATGCAGATGATTGGCTTGTCGATACCTGCATATTCTCGTTTAGGGATAAAACTACCAGTTCCAATATCAGTATTCAGTATATGATAAATCGCTGCAAATACCACTGTTGTTCGTATAAATCAAGCTTGATTTATGCAGTAAGACGTTAAAACTGGCTAATATTAGAAAAAAAAGAAAGTAAAAGTGCATTAAACATCGCGAGAAACAATTTTGTATGAAAAAAATGGCTAAAATAAGACTAGTAGATCACAGTGCCGTAATTATATTGTACAAAGAAAGGGAGAGTGTGCGGATAATTTCCCAAAAACTAAATATTGCTAGGTCTACTGTAGGATACATTGTAACAAAATATAAAAGAACTGGTATAATTGAAGATCAACAAAGGAGTGGACGCCCGAAAAAATTAACACAAAGTGCAGTGCAATATTTAAAATTAAATTCTTTGCGAGTAAAGAACTAACAGAAAGTTTAAGAAATGTGCAAGGGGTTAATATCGATTCTTCTACTATTCGCAAGGCACTACTAAAATCAGGGATTCGCGGGTATGTAGCCAGACAAGAACCACTTCTACGTCGCAATAATAAACAAAAACGCTTAATTTATGCCAGAGAACACAAAAATTGGACAGTCAAGGACACTGGGGTCGTGTCTTATGGACTGACGAATTCAAATTTCAATTATTTGGTAGTGCAAGGCGACAAAATGTCCGCAGACGAGTACGAGAGGCTTACCAGGAACACTGTTTACAACCCACTATAAAACAAAGTGGAGGGTCCTTGATGGTGTGGGGCTATTTTTCTCCTACAGCAATTGGAGACTTATTAAAAATTGTGATGGAATATTAAACAAAGAGCGATATAAGGATATTCTCCAACAGCACGCAATTCCTTCTGGTATTCGTTTAATTGGCAACAATTTTTTTCTGCAACAAGATAATGACCCCAAACATTTCATCTAAATTCGGACCTCAATTTAATCGACCATTTGTGGGATTATCTGGGCCGAAGGAAGACTGAATACTAAATATGCTCCAACATCTTCTACTGAGCTATACAAAGTCATTCAAGAAGAATGGAGACAGACACCAGAAGATAATATAGAAACTAAAGATGGACATACAAAATACTAATTTTTTGGTCAGTTCAAAAATAGATACTTATTGATTTTACTCGAATAAACGTTTTTCTACATCTTCCACGATTTTACTGCCTGAAGGTATTATTTAACTTTTATTTATACTAAATTTTCAATGTGTCTAATTATTTTTTCACAATAGCGTATATATATATATATATATATATATAGATGCCTATAATATAGCTGAGCTATATTACAGGCATCTACCATCTACAGTATATAGTATCTCTATTTACATAAAACTCACCATCACCTTATATAATATTGCGCCCAAAGCTCGAGCAGAAAATATAATAATATAAATTATTATAATAAATATATATTATCTAATTTAAAAAGAGGATTTACATCATAATTATTATTTCATGCTTGAACAACGAAGATTGTTACTTGTTGTGCACCTGGATATACTTAGAGTGGAGAAATTAAATCTGAAAGTTGATTTACCGATTTAGAAGGGGTTCTAATAGGGTCATCAGAATGAGGAAAAGTATTCCTGGCAGGAAGCAACTAGGCACTCGCAGTGATCGATGTTCAATACCAGTCGATTATATTGTAATAGCTTTCAAAGGCTCTAATATTAATGTCCGCAATAACATAAATAAGTACTCATATTACGATATTATTAGACTACAATTATTAACCGACTTCAAAATAAGGCGGAGGTTCTCAATTCGTCTATATATTTATTTTTTATGTATGTTCGGGTACAATTTTTGTGTTTATGAATCGATTTTAATTATTCCTTTTGTGTTGGATTCAGCATAACACCACGGCGGTCCCATCTTAATTTCATTGGTATTGGACCTTAGACTTGGAAGATACACAATATTCAATTAACTCATTATTCAATTAGCCGTCGTTCTCTCATTCGCAAAGCATCCTTAGTAGGCCTACCCATCACTTAAAATTGTAAAAGAATAAGTTTAGAAAGAAACCGACTTAAAAAATAAAAGGTAACTTAACTAAAAAGCAAAAAATAAATGTTTTCTACAACAATTTAAAACTTATTTGTTGTTTCGTTTAGTGTAATTAAGAAATCATTGTTTCTTATGTAATTATTATTGTTTTAAATAATTTTGAAGTCGGTGCCATACAATATTAGTAATACGGATGCCGGCCCTCGGCAATTTTAAATGTGAACTCGTTATTATAGTAGCAAGGTATAAATTTTTCTATGTTTTACTTGGCACGTCGAAATTCAAAATTACATTAAACGTAACAACAAATAAATATTAAGTTGTTGTAGAAAACATTTATTTCTTGCTTTTTAATTAAGTTACTTTTATTTAAATCGGTTTTTTTAAATGTATTGTTAAATATATATCTTAATTTTTACCGCCATAAATGTGCTAAATTAATTCATGAGTTTTAATAAAAAAGGTTTATTGCTGTATACTGAATGCCTGTAGTAACTTTTGGTGTAATGTTAAATACTAAATTATACTCAATAATAACTCGAAACATATAAACGTATCAGTAAATAGTATAACCATAGCCAAATCGACTTAAGTCGGAGTAAGTAGGACTACTCATAATTTTCACTAATCTTTTAATTTTCCAAAAAAATTAGGACGTGTACATATAGCTACTAACATATATGTGTATTTACAAAATCCACTTAAGTACATAATATATAAATTTATATCCTTCTACTACATGGAATTAAAGAAAGGTTTATATGGAAATTGTAGTTAATTAATCCAAGTCATTCTTCCTTTACCTCAAGAACAAGTTAAACAGGCGAATGTTATCAACATATTTTGATATATTATCAAGCTATCTCTAATATAAAAATGTAAGGCAATATTTATTAAAACGACAATTATGAAATTCGTTGATAATGAAATTAACTTGAGTGCTATTACCACCGTTCTTAAGCACTTCTAAATAAAAAATGCACAATAGGAAATAGCTCGAAAATTTCCCATGTGATGTGATAGTTATAATGTTTTAACTTAAGTGGTCAGCGAAAATTTAATGGTTTAAAATTTATATCCACCAATTATACATGACATGGCAATAAGATAATTGAATCAGAAATCTAATGAAAATATTAATGAAACGATTATCAGCTGTACTTCAAATACGACATTTTAGGATAATGTTGCACTATTAATTAACATGAGTATCTTCTGCATTTACACCACTATATATACATGTTTCGATTTTTCTTAGTGGTTTATAAACGGGGGTTGTAATAAAGTGTATTTTAATAAGAAGAATAATGGGAATTGGGGATGTATTTTCATCCCAAAATGGATAGAAATGGATACAGTAGGTTGTTTATGCAACCTCTTGAAAATGTACTTCTTACACTATAAGTTCGTGAAGTTTACACCACATGCGTTAATTTTACAGATCAACTGGTATCCAAATTTAAATGGTGGAAGAAATTAAGCAACAAACAGCCTATTGCTTAATTCTACCATGATTTTGCGGTATTAATTTCATATAAAAACGTGTACCCCGTTAGATATGAATTTGATGTGAAAGTTTACATCACATTTGTGTACAGCTCATCAAGAATAGGAAGAAGTCTCAAAATTGTGATAGCGTGGTCTTAGCGGACTCCAGTCGCATTGAGGCCTTGTGCAGAGTGAATATCGATGAATATATGTTGAGTATGAATGTACGCAGGGTGGGATCTCGCTGCGCGTAAAGTGCATCCTTTTCCCTCCGAATGCTGCCTCACTCTTTCTTCCACGCATACCTGAAAACGCATCTCACACTTTTTCCTATTCTTGATGAGCAGTATGTCAGATATATATATATATATATATATATATATATATATATATATATATATATATATATATATATATATATATATATATATATATATATATATTATATTTTATGATAATAATATAATGTGAAATAAAGTATTATCATTAATTATACTTACGTACTTTCTAAAGTATTATGAATGAGTCTAAAAATGAATGAATTGCTGGGTTGTTACAATACGATTTTCAGGTTATTTGAAAAGTTGTAACTCGTATTCTGGCTCAATTCTGAAGTTCAAATTTTTAGGGCATTTTAAGAAAATAATAAGTCAATTTTTGTGAAAGTTTCAAATAATTCGACGTTCAAAGAAAAAAGTTGAAACTAATTGAAAATAGCTATTTTTTGAAAATCGATTAAATTTGACAGGTCATATTACAAAGTGTAATCATTAGATACTTAAAGTTTTTACTAATTTTAAAACTATGAATCAATACAAACAATATAAGCCCATTTATAATTTCAAATTTTAAAATTTGTACAAATAGCAGTATTTTAAAGAACGGTCAAATATTATGAAATTAACGGATCAGTTAAAATCTTCTCCCGAAAACGTGCATACCATCTAAGCTAAAATATATGTTTTTCGATAAATAGAAAGTTCAACGAAAAAAAAATGCGAACAGGTTGAGATCAATCGGTTAACTACACTTAGAGAAATAAATTTTTGAAAATTTCTAGATTAAAAATTAAAAAAAATTCTCCTAAAGTCACATTTGCCTTGATTGGGCTGAGACTTTGGAAAACCCCATATATTAGGACATACTTTCATATAGAAAATCATGAGCCAAATCGCTGATCCAAGCGCGCAAAGTTTCGTCGAAAAGTAATGGATGTGCCCATATATATATATATATATATATATATATATATATATATATATATATATATATATATATATATATATATATATATATCTTTCGCTTCACTATTAAGTAGATATTCTTTATAATTCTCCTCGTATAATAATTTAGTGTAAGTATTGTAGTAATTAGAAATTGTTATAAGGACGAAGAAATGAACGGAAAAGTATAAAATCTAATAAATAACTTAACCTTCGTAGAAAGCTGTTAGAGAAGTTAAAGAAAAATAGATCGCGCGACAACAATTATCTGATCTGAAGGTTTTGTATTGACCTATATAATGGCAGCCGCTTTCTTGCCTATTATTGTCACGATTGGTTCTACTCGAAAAGAAAGTTACTACTTGTAAACTCCGTCAATAATTTGTGTACTAGTTTGCTTTTTCATCTACATATACGTTTCTCGATAGGAGTTAAGGGATTATTGTAAGAGATGTTCATAAAATTACTATATAGGGTGTTTAATATATACACAAATTCTTAATTATATTTCTCTAAATTTATGTACAACTTATTGACGTAGTATTAAATATTTCACAAACTTTCAATGCAATACTGAAAACCATCGAGTATTATTTTTATGCTATTACAGCTAATTTTATGTAAAAGATATTATGAAAGAAAATTATAAGATTTGCAAAACTTGCCGGTTAAATTCATTGTACTAATCGCAGGTATTATTGAAACGTTTTGTAAGTGAGGTTTTAAATAACGTTTTGGGCAATTCTGGATGCATATCTCTCTATACTGTTTCTTCAATGTTTATTAGTTTTATTCTTGTTTTGGTTGGTTGTATATTTCTATAATATTGACCCTCAATATTGTACGCAATATAACAGAATTATTTAAGAATGTGAAATATAAAGTATGGTGGAAATTTCTAGAATATAATATATAGTATTTATGGGAATTTAAAGAATAGAATGTGAAAGAACTATAATGTATTTATTTAGTGATATTTGTATATTATGGATAATAATGCCCGTTGATATGATATGGAATGCAACACAATTCGATAAAGTTAATAGTTATATAGACAACAGAATTAAAAAGTAATTCGTATTTACTTAATTAGTAAGCATTCATATATTCATAGAATTCATATATGTTATCATATTTTTATTCTCAAGATAAATCACTATAAATTACTGTAGGCATATGACATGAGTATACTGTAGGCTGTTGACATTTAAGAAAAATACCAATTTAGAAAATGTAAACAAACAATGAATATTATATATGCAAAAAAAGTATTTTATTACAGAAAAATTGTGCTTTAATATGTATGCGTATATAATACATACAAAATAAAGACTTTAGTTTTATATGTACTGCTTTCTTGCATAAAAATACACACATAAATTATTCTAATAAAGACTAATGAATAAATGGAAGCTTAGATTTTTGATACCTTACCGAAATAGAAGAAAAGGAGTACTGTTATAAAACATTCCATAATTTCTGGTGTTCGGTTCGGTTTCTTAAGTTTTACATATATTGTATTTCAATATTAAGCTAGATAATTTAAAACACTGATATAATTACTGTGTAAAATATTCTGTGAAACTAACGTTCCATAAACAAAGATTATACAAGTATGTTACGTGTGTGACGTATCAAGAATTGGATGATAAATTCCAATATACTCGTAGGTACATATACATATATGAATACAAGCTACTGCGTGTTACTGGAAAATAAACACAGTACATCTTTATGACTGCTACATACTAGGTATATATAACTATAATATTTTGTAACAGTATAATTTTTTGAAAACTACAAATATTACTATTGGAAATGTTGTTACTTCCACTCCAAAATTAACTTCTTAGATATCCAGGTATTTACCTACCTAGCTAGATACCTTTGTATTTAATTTAGAATATTTCTTATGCTACTGTTTCCGTTGACTAATTTTCCATTATTAAATCTCTCACACTTTATCTTGAAAGTTAACCATGACACGGCGCGTCTAAAAAATACCAAATTCGTAGTTCTGCGTAGACATTAACTTAGATGGAACTCAAAATATTCACTTCACCAGATTAGTTCCAAATATTGACTAACTTTTAATGACCATTAGAAACATTTATCTTCAATGACAGTCCAATTATTTTGTATATAGGGAACAGGGAATATAATTCTAAGGATAAGACTCATATAAGACGTTTTAGTTAATGTATTATCATACCTAGAGTTCTATGGAATAAAAAGTAAACTACGAAATTTTACAAAAAAAGTAACAAAAAATATACTTTACAGATATTTTAAATCTGTAGTTTTCATTTATATCTAAGGAGTTTTAAACACACATACATAAAAAAGTATTTTATTATGACGCTATATTACTACTATAATAAAATTTAAATTTTAAAACTACATGAATAATAAAATTAACATAAAATTAATTATGTATTTGCTCACAAAAGAAGCGATTATGGTGAAAGGTGAAAAGATAACTTATCAACATCGTTGTTTTGCTACTCTAAAGTAAATAAAGGATGGCACGTACAAATTTTTGATAAGGGCTTCTACATTTACTGTCTTCTGTTTTTGTCGAAGAATACTTTCATTTCCGTGAAATTTGTGTTACTTTATTCAGAATTATAATTATGGATGTAATGTAATACTTATTAAATCTACTGGCATTATTCATTTCAATTCATTTACTATAAAAATGATTTAATTCGTAATAAGAGTATTTGGTCCATTACATTTGATCCAGATAATGAATCAATACAAATACTTTGATCCAGATAATGGGTTTTTTATAACAGTGTTTAGATATCTATACATCTAACAAATACAAATTGTATTACAGTTTTAAACATTATTTTTGTTTATATTAAGTTTGCCATAGTGGTACTGTGTGTTCTATTACGAAGGATTTCTTTGTGATTATCAAATAGATATTTTTGTTGTTTAAATATTTAAAAATATATATAACAATATACTTTGGGGTAACTAGTAGTTTAGATACTTAACAGCTCAAATGAGAGATTAGTTGCTCTGTATTTGCTACCTACAGTCTGTTCATTAGTATTACATTATTAATTTTAATTGATTATGAGAGTTATTAAGGAATGTATTCGAGATAATGTAGTTTTAAATTGTTAATTTAAATCTATTAATTTTATATACCACTTAATAATCATTTATATAAGTAAAAAATTTTTTAAAGTGTATATGCCTGAGGATGACTACATTTTAACTGAAACGTTAATTTTTAAAATAAGAGTTCTTCCACACAATAGATTTTCCAGCAATCTTTTATTATAGGTCTGTTAGTTATAATTAATATCAGAATTCCATTGTATTTTATGAAGGTAAAACAAGAATTTTAAATGGGCAACACCATTATTATACACACATTACATTATATTATCATACAGCCACCATTGTATTTTTGACTCGTTCACTTATTTCGTGTTTACTTATGTCAATGTCTCTCGTATCCTTTAATACTATATCATGAATTCACTTACTTGATAACAGTCTGTTTAACTGCAGAAGTCATAATTTTTGTTAAAAAAAAAGTAGAACAAAAAATCACAACACTCAAAAAATGTCACACGCGGGCAAATTATTTATACAGGCATGCCGGTAAACGCGTGCATAAACTAGGAAAACTGAAATGCGTGAGAGAACTCCACAAACTTAAACTGTAGAAGCGCTAGCTGGTAAATGAAGCCGCTATATAACACTTTGGATAGACCCCCTCCAGCAGAGCCCATTTCCACCACAATTTTGAAATTCTACGCTCAATGTAATTCACTTTAATGGGTTAGGAAGCTATTTTATTTTTCTGAGCAAAAAGTCACACGGCAAATATTCGCTCCTGCGTGATAAACGGTATAATCAAACTTCGGTAAGTGCCGTTAAAGTAGATTTTGTTATTACCACGGTCTTATTAGAATATAATAATTATTAATTATTAACCGTACGTTTTCCTCGGATACATCAACCGGCAGCTGTTAATTATAGTTCCTATGTAGTACAGGGTGAACCAATGTCTATGGGTTGACATGGTCATTAAATACAAAATTAGATGACAGTAAATTACTGAAAAAAATTTGATCAAAATAAATTACAAATATTGCATTTAACTCATTTCATCACAGTAACTAAATGTCTATTTACCATATAGAAATATTATTTTAAACATGATAATACTGAGACTAATAAGTGACTTAATTATATTACTAAATGCTAAACAACTTATAGTCTAAAGGTCATCCATTAGATTCTCCTAGGCTCCATTAGCAATTAGAGGAACACTTTTGCTATGCGCTAATAGAACCTGACTGATTTTACTACTAAGATTGTCGCGTTACGTTAACTCAAAAGGCGTATTCCTCTTAAGTTTTCTCGCTAGGTTCGTATTGTCGAAGAGCTGGATTGTCTCGACATTCACGTTGCAGAAGTCTTTCTTCGTGTCTTCTTACAAATTGTTTAATTATATTATCCACAAATTCTGTATTCAGGTCTCTATGGAGTTTATAATTTCATAATACATCAGGGTGAATCCCCGATGTTTCTTAATACTATGTTTTGAAAAGTTTGCACAATTTTTATGTTACTTTTTTTAGTAGAACCATGGAGAACCAAGTCCATGGATTCGATGTTTGCTTCTATAGCAATAGCTGGTCATACACTGATAATGCTGAATCTCGTACTAAGAGCCAATACACTTACTCTATATATGTTTTTATCACATTTTCTCCCTTTTCTCTTTCACGTGAGCTTTCCAACTAAGCTTGGTGTCAAGTGTTAAGGCAAGATAGTTCACGGTGTAGACGTATGGTACTATTTGTCCATTCATAGTTAAAATATGGACTGATTTGGTTTCATTAAGCCCCATGTTCCACTTTCTTGCCAAACATTGAAATTCACTGATTTCTATTTGCAGTCTATTTGCTGCTTGTATGCTTTCTTTGCCTACAGTCATGATAGATCATAAGTGTAGGGTAGGTAGAAAACCGGGCTCAGAACACTACCTTGTGGCACTCTGACTTGTGTTTTTTAAAGATTGGAATAAGCGTCGTATTATTTAATCCTAAGGTATACTTCTGTTAAATAAGATTTCATGTCAGTATATTGTTGTGGAAGAATATGTTTTTACTTCTGATGTACTTCCTCATGCTACACCTTGTCGGACGCTTGTGTTATGTCAAGAAAGACTGCAGAACAAATATTTTTCTCTTTTAATGCTTCTTTAATAATAACACCACATTAGCTGGCATACGTGTAAACACTTTGTGCTTACATGCCCTTAACTATAGTAATTGTTACTACGAGTATATAATAGTTATTAATCTGAATGTCACCAGGGTAGTTACTTTACGAATAAAAGTCTTTTTTGAGCATACTCGTATACTTAAGTTTAATAAACATTTATTTAAGTTTATTGTGTATATTTATTATTATACAGTTTATTGTCAGTTCACTATTTAGCCTGTCTATTAATAGTATCCTGAAATAATAGATAGCTACCTAAGTTATCACTACTACATTAAATATTTTCAAGTCATTTGCATATAAAAATTAAGGCTATAGAACGTCACTAATAAATAGTAAAAATAATAGCGGACCTAAATTACTTTTTTATGTAATTCCTCTAAGTACTACATAAGGTAATGACTTTTATTCCATATAACCAATATATTGGTTAAATAATTACTACAGAACTGTATATAATGTTCTGACATACTGTAACTATTATCAAATAATTTTGATACGTGCGTATCATAACATCAGGTTGCGTTTTGTTGCGTTTATTTAAGAGAAGGTTAAACTATCTTCACTAACAGAAGTAAGTATCATGTATAGAAATTTAAATTGGCTGAGGTAATAGCAGATCAATTGAAACCAGACTATGGGAAATAGATAAAATTAAAAAAAATAATGTTACAGAAGAGATGATCATGTTCAGTAACCTCGTATAGCACAAATGTCCAATAATCGTCATGTCTGCAAACAACGTGGTTATCTATACTTTCCCAGGAAACTAGGTAATATAAAAAAATATTTCAAAGCGTAATTACAGTTATAATCAATTTTAGTTCTATTATAGATCAATTCTGGTTTTAACTAGGACTGAATTGGATTGATAGGACTTAATTTTACCTGATCAGAACTACCATGAAAATCATTAAGCTACAATTACTTCTTTAATTCGATTACTCGACAAACTGCAACAGTTTATTGTTTACACAATTCATGTTTAGTTATTTAGAAGTGTTTGTCACTGTGAACAACTGTCAGCTTTCCAATCCATGTGATGTCTATTTTATTTATCGATTTCATTTATTCTTGTTCACCTTGAAAATTGTTTTTTCTTTGGTCTTTTCTCACTTTGATATTTTAGAAGACGAATTTAGTTTTTTGTTTGGATTATTCTAAGCATCTATTTCAGAATAATTCTTACTAATTAGGGAGATGTTTAATTCTTAATAAATTATAAATCATTTGGACATCTGAAGAAAAATATTAATATCATCCAAACTACTAATGATAGTCAAGTTCATTAAACTTTTAATGCGTCAGTTAACTATCTAAATTTATATTTAAATTTGCATGATCGAATTGAATACAAAGTATTTTTAAACTATGTTAGTGTATTAATTTAAATAGGTATATGCTACATTGGTTATTTTAACCATGATTAAGTCATAACTGTTGCAGGTTATAGAACTGTTTATCTATGACTACCGGAAAGGATATATTCTGCTAAATAGATTATTAAAAATCTTAGGATCGATTTTGCTGGAATCTAAAGACTGTGACGCAACTCCATGGGTAATTAGTTTTGTTTCAGTATTTTAGGATAGATAATATTAAAACTGTGTTCATTCATGAAGAGTGTTTTAGACTAAAGGAGTCTAAAACACCCTTCATCAAGTTTCAAGTAACTGTTGTGTTTGTGCTGTGTTAGATAGGCTACTTTGGCACGGTTCGATTCCAGTCTTGTTTTAGTCAGAATGTAACTCTAGATGTTGGTGTTCTTAACCTTCCGTCGGGCGCAGTGTGAATCCAAACACATTCGGGCGCAGTGCATCTAAGAGATCCCATTATCAAATCTTACACAATTTAGATTTTAATGAGATGGATATTTAATTAAACGCTCATTTTAATTAATATAATACAATAATAAATATTTCACACTAGCTTTTAATTGTAATAATTAAATTTACCTAAAGGAACTCATTTAATGTTGTTAAAACAATAAATTTGGAAGATTTTTATAGAAAAACCAGCTATTGGCAAGTTTTTTTTCTGTTGTAAGTACAAAATTCGAACATAAATCAGTATTGAACAATATTTTGAATACAGAAAACAAACCACCTATTTTTTCATGTAAAAGTCATGAACTTAATATCATGACTTAAAAGTCATGATATTATTAATTCAAGTAATAAAATAAATCTAACAAAATATAAAAGTGAAAATAATGATGTAATCAGGCGCAATACATCTGACAGATCCAGGCGGCCCATACAAGGTCAGGGAATGTACTAAAAAATCGACACCATATCGGAAAGAGTGGTTTGGATCTAGAAAGCTATGAGGGAGTTCTAGTTAATATTCGTAATACACACGAAAAGGTAAAGAAAAAAGAGATTGCCGGATCTCACAGATCGGCTGCACCTGACTGATAATTTATTATCTCGTTACCCTTTTCTTCTTACCACTAGAGATATGCCTTCTGCCATTGATATGTGTTATAATCTTCGGTTTTTTTCTGCTGTTTTACTTTTAACTTACTTTGATGTAGAAAGTGATTATATTAACATTATTAATAATAAATTTCTAGATATAATTCACAAGTTATATACGTCCATAGTAGTATTGTTTAAGATAATAATTCAGTAAAGGTAGTATGAAACAGTTCGAGACCTGGGAACTAAATGGACTGAAGATAATGCCATGAACACGTATGAACTGACGGTTTTCTTATACGTAACCATTGAACATCAACCACCATATTCAATTATATTCATGAAGGAGGTAATAGAAAATACACTGTAATTTTTGTTACTGAAAATAAAAAACTGTAGCACAGCGATTCAACTAAAAACAAATTCATGTTTAGGATAAAAGCAGAATTATTTGTAATAAGTAATAACCAATAATTTTATTTAAAGATTAGCTACACGTTAAAATATTTGTAGAAAATAGTTGCAGAAAACATTTTAAATGGAAACTTAAAAATAATACATACAAAAAATAAATTATTAGTATTTACAAAAGGGAGACGACTATCTACAAAATATTTGTTGAATCTTTGACAGTGTCAAAAATGACAGCATAGGAAACAATCGCGTAATAGAGCAACATAAAGCCTATATAACTATTTAGCTTATATAACTACAATGTATATACAAATACAAGGTGTTCCTAAAATTATCTCAGTTATCTCTTAGTGAGATAATTTTAGGCATTAAGGAAGGACAAGGCTAAGGAAAGTATATTAATTTAAATGGTTTATTAACTTAATTCAAATAATCCATGCTACGGTTGAATTGTCCATATCTACCAGTATTTCTATTCTATTTCAGTCAATCCCTAGTAGTGAGGTTTAGCATTTGGTGAGAGATAAAATAGAAAGAGACTATAACGTTTTAGAGTATTCACGTTCAGAAAGATGTCATCACCTAAGCCTAAGACTAATTTCAATGTAAGCCATTTCTCCTACATTCTACGACTTATTTAGAACAATCAACTAATACGCATTATTTAAACTCACAAAATCTAAATTTAAATATAAAATTAGAAAAATATATTTTATTGAGTGCAGTGCTTTTAGTGATGTGGTAAATAATGAAGAGTGTTATTTATTGAAATAAATTAAATTATTATCAGTATATATCGTGAAGAGGGAATTACTCTCCAATATAAAATTAAGAATATTATTTGTTCTTGAAGAATTTATAGCATGTTAAACTTCTTGGGTATGAATCACTTACTGAATGAATATAACAATCATGTACTCATAAGTATGAATAAGATGAGTATGAGGGCAGTGAACAGTCTGTCGTTTTGTAGTATTGTTGAAGATATTGGACTTTGCAATGTCATTGCTTCATCTTACAACGACATACATACATACAAAAGTGTATCACCTCAGTATAACCGGTAGTGTAATACAACATTATACAATTAGTTTATTGTATAACAACGTACTTATTGATTTAAATATTAATGTTCAATCTATATATAAATACAGATTGATATAGATAAATAGACAATCATTATAGATATATAGACAATCAATATATAAATATTCAATCTGAAGTATTTACAACGTTATTGTTTATATTAAACACTAACGTTGTAAGTACTTCAGATTGAATATTCGCAGTATCTGAAATATCCTAATTTTTTCATACATGAAAATTATACATAATTTGTATACAGTGATGGATCGAAAAAGTATTGACACACCCAACTTTTTTTTTTAAATCTCAAAAATATAAAGGTGTTATATATATATATATATATATATATATATATATATATATATATATATATATATATATATATAACATAATTTTATAGAAATATTACTATCTAACATAAATATATACTATAAATATTATTATATAATATAAATGTATATAATATAATTAAAAATATAATTGTTTAATTCTAAATTTACTTAAAAACTAGCATCCAACTATTAATTATTGGTGGCAATAGATTGAGCGAATTAAAAATAAGATAAGAATAATAAATAAGAATATGAATTATTCTTGTAATCTTTATTCTAATTGAAGGCTAAAATAGTATATTTTATTTAAAATTTTATTAAAAATATTTATTTAAACAACTCCTTAAAAAATTATTTACACATTAATATTTTGTTACCATACCATTTGTGGAGGTTAGCGTCCAACCTCATGATGATGATACCATTTGCATCAATTACGACAAGGATACAAGGTTTCGGGTTATTTCAGGTCTAATTTAATCTCATTTTACAAAAATGGGATCAAATTAAGGAACAAATAAAATTGTTTGTAGCTACTGTTTCGAAGAAATTTTATTTTTTCGAACCTTCAAGTCCAGCAAGTACCACAAATGCTATTATGAGTGTTATATCCGAGGACTGGGGTGAAGCTTTGATTTGTCTCCAAACATTATAAAATAACCATTCCTTGTTTTATTGCCTGTATGCTTCGGATTATTATCCTGCTGAAAAATAAATATATATCTCACGCATCTTTTCAGCACTGCTGTTCAAGTATGGCGCAATATGTGAACATACTTATCTGCATTCATAATACCTCCTATGAAACGTAAGTTTCCAACACCATTCCACTACATGCAGCCCCAGGCTAAAACGCTCCCACCACCATGTTTCACTGTTAGCCTGACATAACTTATTTCAAATGCAGCATTTGATTTTTTCAAGTATAGTTTTTGGTTTATCATTTCACGTGTCTAATATATTCGGCTCTGATGACCGCAAATGCATATTTTACTCTAAGGCTGCGGGTCGTGGAATGATGCTGGAAAGTTTTATCGAAGGTATTATGAATGCTGACAGATATGTTGACATTTTGCTCCATAAACTAAATAGCACTGCTGAAACACATTTACATTCCAACAGGATAATGATCCGAAGCACACTGTCAATAAAACAAAGGAATGGTTACTTTATAATGTTTGTAGATAAATCAAAACTCCACACTCGGATATAAATTCCATAGAGCTATTGTGTTACTTACTAGACTTGAAGGCCCAAAAAATAAAATTTCTATTACAATGTTTTATTACAAGAATGGGATCAAATTGGACCTGAAATAACCCAGAGACTTGTACCCTCGATGCCACGAAGAATTCAGGTCGTTATTGATGCAAATGGTATGTTAACAAAATATTAAAATGTGAATAATGTTTTCAAGAATCTGTTTAAATAAAAATATTTGTACTGTGCCAGTACTTACTTGATCTTTGAAATTCATATTCTGATTTATTATTCTTATATTATTTTTAATGTTTTCAATCTATTGCCACGAAAAGTTAATAGTTGGATGTTAGTTTTTAAATAAATTTAGTCTCAAATAATTCACCTTTATATTTTTGAAATTTAAGAAAAAAGTGGGGTGTGCCAATACTTTTTTGACACACTGTATATCAACATATTTCATATTATAATATTCTTTGCATAAGAATTTTAATACAAAATAGTAAGAATCTCATTCTCTTGCATCGCTTTAATGCAGAAGGGGACAAAAATCGCGAAGACAAGAAGTGTTTCGGAGAAGCGGGGTCGCAACAAACAAGAAGTGATTGTTGCGACCCCGGGATTTTTATATAACTATAAATATTCATTTTTTATATTTTGTGACTTCTTGTAAATTAAGTGTTAATTTTGAAGTCATAAATATTATATTATATAATTGTTTTAGTATATTTGTATTTATAAATATAATCCTGCTAACTGTTTAAAAAAATATTGATTTATTGGACCATTACTTGATGAAAATCCATTTTAGACTTTTGGTAACGAAAATACTTTGATTCTTTACTTATTTACTTTATACCACGACAATTTTTTCGCCAAGCATTAGCTTCCTCAGATGGTGACGATGAGTATATATACTAAAATCAAAACTGTTCAATAGCTTCTTAAATACCAACCTCTTCGGATTTCTAATAACTATAGTCCAGTTTACTTAAAATTTCTAGGAAGTATTTTATTAATTTCTAGGCACGTTAACAATGACTAAACTTTTTCCACATATCGTAGTAGTGTACAATGTTTGTACAAGGACAAGTAAGGTACATATACATAAATATTATTTAAATGCACTTCCCTATCTATTACTGTTGAAGTTTAGATGCTGACGAAAGTAAATCACACTATAAAACAAAGACGTACATTATCTAGCATTAGCATTGCTTCCATTGAAGGTTTCCATAAACTTCTGCGAGATGGTGAAATACCAGTTTCTTTGTGGGATTATTATGTTGGGTTCTTATTAGCTAATGCGTAATATCAATTATTAGGCGTGTAATGTATAAATTAATCCAGTAATTGGATTAATGTCCACCAACTTACAATATCCACTATTTAATAATGGATTAATATCAATTATTTAATAAGAGCCCAACATATCTGGATGTATTTTGGAAAATTGTTCTAGTGAAACTCCTTTTCAAGAATGGATTGGAATTGAAAAAAAAAAAAGAAAATCTGTCGCATATATTAATTGTAATCTTTATACTACGTTAGTTTTTCCGATATCTTCGTCATTTGTAGTTTAATATGAACATTTAGTAGTTGCACTTAAGTCCCTTATCAAATATGGGCATGATTACATTAAACACCAAGTGTATAAATCTGGAGACATATATGTAAATTACGACTCAGAGACAGAAGCAAACATTTGTCAGCAGTGTTAATTTATGGTTAAAGGTGTAAAACCAATTATCAGAGTACAGTATTGTGTTTTGTAATTCAAAAATATGTTTTATAAAATTTATTACCCATTCATTTCATATTAACAAGTATCTACATGGTAATATGTATGATAATTTTCGTTTAATTGTACTATTTAAATTAACTTATTTTTACCTTATTTTATTGCGTTTATATACTTCAGCTTATGCTTATTTAGATAAGAAATGTTATACATATTTGTATCACATGATTTATTATTAAAGCAAACCTATTATAATATTACACAGGCCTACAAATTTTGACATTTTGAGAGTTGATTTGGATTTAGTAAGTGATCATGAGTTATTTAAACTGATTTTATATCTAGCTTCCGTTTTTGCCCTCTCGTAAGGTTTTTGATCAACTGAATAATTATAATAAATTAAAAACTAAAGGAAAAATTACATTTTAATAAACATTATACATATTTAATAAACATTAAAAAGCATAGTAAACAGCAACAACACAATTGTTTTAAAGCTCTAGTTTCTTTTTCTCGTTAAAAATCTCTCCCTTTTTAACAAAAAACTTCGTTTTGTAGTTTTTCTTCTGTAATCATTAGTTGGATGTTCTCTTTTTAGAATTTGGCAGGAATCTACCATTATCGCCACGTTCCATCAACCCTGATGGAACGTTTCATCTTACTTCTCACTAACAGCACCAAGATTTTCTTGGAAAGTAGACTAGATGAGCATGCAGAACATGAGCATGAAAATGCTCATATTACAACCAAGCTGCTTAAACTTATTTTTATAACCAGCATTTTTTTGACAATTTCCTCATACTGTGGATGTTTGAAATTTACAAAGAAAATTTCTGTTACATTTTTAAAGCATATCCTAGATTCTTATTTAATTTCTGTCATTGTTTCTTCAATCTGCTGGTCCTGCATTATTTTTCTTTATTGGTGGTCCTACGAAAATGCCTTTCTTTAATTTTGCTTCAGCAAGAACTGGAAATTTGTCACATAAGTACTTAAAACAATTCCCATTTTTATGTATAGCTTTTACATATTGCTTCATTAATCCTAATTTAATATGAAGTGACGGCAAAAGAATTTTTTGCGAATCAAGAAAATTTGCTTAAATAACGTTTTTCGAAATAGGTGTTAAGTTTATAACAAAATATATTTATTGTATTTTTACAACTTCTAGGCCTTTTAAAATAAAATTAAAACACACGACGCGATGTCACGAGTAAACGTTCACACATTAAAAAGTACTACAGCGACTATGTAAATACCCGAATAGTATAAAATCGTAATACCCACACCGGCCAACTCTGTTTCGATAAACCCTCCACACCTGTGTGTACGTCTCAAATCGATTAAACACAGGGGTGCCGTAAAGATTGAAGCAAAATTTAATTTTATTGAATTTCGGTTTTAAAAACTACAAATTATTGGGAAATGTACATTTACAAATACTGGTGCGCGAAGAAAACAAAAAAACCGTGTTTCCGTAGTTTAGGTATGTAACTAAGTTAAAAAAAAGCACAGTCGATCACAAAATCTTTGTTGGCCTGTGTTATCCAGGGGTAGAGCGTTATCGGTTTATTTTAAGCTTTACTAAATTCTTCGTATTTTAATAATTAATATGCGTTTTTCGTTCCGCATTGTCGCTATTGTTATTAATAATGTGTTAGAAATCAACTAAGACCAAGTCTAGCGAGTGGGATTATATATGTTATTACGATCGGATGTTTGTTCCAACTAATGTTAGAACAAACACAATCGCGTTTATTAGTAGATTAAACAATAACTATATGAATGAATTCAATTTCTTACTTTTGCTTTACTTGTTCATTACTTAGGTTATTTAAACAATTGATATTATATCATATGATATTTGTTTAGTACAAACCTGTGGTGATGTAAATCACCGTCCATGGATATACCATGTGTATGCCATTTAAAGTGAACGCACCCTAATATTTTCGTAATTTTTTGAAATCCCGATTTGAGCTTTGGCACAATATTAGTACACATACATGGTACTTCACGGTAAGTGACCTATTAGACGTTTTCGAGAAACAACAAATAATATGGAACTGAAAATTTGTATGTGGGGGCCTCTAGTAATGCTTTATTTATGGCATTATATGAAAATAATGCCAAATATGTGATACTTCCGGTTATACCGGAAGTCGGCAACAACATCCTTATTTTAAATGGTATACTATATTTTTTATACCAGACTCGAATTCTACTCATCATTTTGGGATAATCGTCAATACCATTCCCTATCCCTAAAACTAATAATTTTTTAGATATTTCGATTTTATTAAAATATTATACGAAAAGTATTCCGTGCATAGAAATTAATAACATTCGCTAAGGTAAGTTTCATTAACAAATTATTTTCCCATATATTAAAGAGATACGGAGCTTATTTATGTTTAAATGAAAAATTATCCAAAATATACTGGGTGTCCAAAACAGGAGGTCAAACATTGACAACTTCGACCTTCAATAAGTGTCTTATTTCAAATAGAACATACTATATTTCATAACCCCATTCGCTTCCTTAGTTGATTACGTTTCGATCTATATCTTCATCTTTCCCAAAGATAGAAATTAAGCGGGGTGAGATCCGGACTTCTAGCGGGCCATATCCAGGGATGGAGGGACTGCGTCGTCAAATCCGCCCACCTTAAATATATCGTGCAAAATGCTTGATACCTCTCGGGTAAAGTGAACAGAAGCAGCGTCATGTTGATACCAATAATTTGCAAATTCCAATAGTGGTAAATTATCCAAGAAAAATTTTAGATAATATACCGCCAATTTATTTAATTTTAATACCATCGCGCATTTTTGATGAGTCCCAGCCATTTTAAATAAAATAATCTTAATTTATTCCATTTAACTTTGTTCTTCATGGCACACTATGCTCACTGTTGATGTTAATTCAACAATGTTTCTAAATAACTCAAGAGCAGTACAATTTAGGTATAGGAAATGCTCATGTAGGTCGAAAAGTAATCAAATAAGGAAGCGAATGGGCCTATGAAATACAGTGTGTTCTATTTCCAATAAGTCACTTATTGAAGGTAGAAGTTGTCAATGTTTGACCTTCTGTTTTGGACACCCTGTGTATTTTGAAGCATTTTTAATTTATACATAGATAAGCTCCGTATCTCTTTAATATATGGGAAAATAATTGGTTAAAGAAACTTACCTTAGCGAATGTTATTAATTTCTATGCACGGATTAGTTTTCGCATATGATTTCATTAAAATCGAAATTTCTAAACAGACTGTTAATTTTAGGGATAGGGAATTGTATTGAAAGTTACCTCAAAATGATAAGTAGATTCGAATCTGGTACAAAAAATATGGTATGCCATTTAAAATAAGGATGTTGTTGCCGACTTCCGGTATAAACGAAAGTGTTACATAATTGTCATTATTATCATTAAATAGAGCATCGCTAAAAACCCCCTTATACAAATTTTCAGTACCCAATTACTTGTAGTTTCCCGAAAACGTCTATTAGGCCACTCACCGTGAAGTACCCTGTATATAAGATGCACATATCGAAGTAACCAACTTAAACTTAAGCAATAAACTAAGTCAACGGCAGCCTTTCAAATGGGGCTCATTCCCCATACCTCGTTTCGCATTGAAGAGTCCAAAGTTTGAGCCCAAATTTCATTATGAAATTCGCATTTTTAGTTTTTTCAATATCACTTCTCAAGGTTTACAACACGGTTACAATTTTGTTTTCAATTTAATAAGATGCCATAGAAATGGAAGAGAATATTAAACCGAAGTGTTGATTTGACAAAAACTGCACTTTAAGAGAAAAGAAAATATACAATTAACTTTTGGTAATTGAAATAAGTAAAAAGTAAAAGTTTAAAGTAACAATCAATTTCTGAGATAATTACTTGTTACACATAAATAAAATTATTTAATTGTCGGATGTAGCCTCTCTCAACTAATCCTCTTTCAATTTGAATACATTTCCAATTCATTTAGTATTATAATTAGTTCTGATATTTTGTACACTTTATTCTTCGCTGTTTCCCAGAAATAAAAATCTAATGGTGTAATATCGGGGGACTTAAGGGGCCAGAGTTCAAAAAGACTATTTCTTCCTATTTAGCGTATTGGAAAATGTTCGTTCAACCACTGACGAACAATTCTGGAATTATGGCTTGATTCACCATCTAGCTGGAAAGACATATTGCGTCGCACAAGAGGAAGATTTTCCATTGCATCCCATAGTTCCGTATCGACAAAATTAACTAAACGCTCAGCATTTAACGAGTTATTAAAGAAAAAGGTACCAATTATTCTGTCTCCCAAAGTTCCACACCATACGTTAATTTTCTCTGAATACTAGTCTTTATAATTAATTACCCAATGAGAATTTTCTGTAGCTCAATATCTACAATTTTGAGAACATACCACCCCATTAGTGGTAAATGGTAGTGGTTTTCTATTAAACTGTCTGATTAATAGAAAAGAGCATTTATTGCGGCTACAGTCGCATGACTAATATCGACTCGTAAAGGATGTCTTCGGTTAAATTCTTCGGCTACTTCTCTTCTACTAGGAGCCCCATTAAATCACCTTATTATTTCGAGTTTATCCCTTAAAAGCACACGCACTTTTTTACTGTAAACTAGAACTTTACACAATATTACTGAAGGCTTTGTTAGATTGATATTTATTTAATTTATTTTAGTTTAGATTTATCATAGTTTTCGTTTTCATAAATTTAAACCAAATTAAAATGCCATTAAATACAATATTAATACAAATTCACATACATAGTCTTTTTAGTAAATCTATTATAGAAATTGCGCCTATGTCAACTTTTCTTGGATTTAAGCTATACTAATCATTGGCTTGGCAGGATATCTGATATCCTCCTTATCCATTTTTTCCTCTTTTGCCATTTTTATGATCTCCTCAACTAGATCTGGATCTAAAACATTATCCACATCTACTGACTCATTTTTCCCGTTGGGTACGGAAAGTTTGCGCTTTTTAAGAGGCAGATGAGTTTCTGCCTCTGTTTCTGATGGATAAACATCTATTTTAGATGAAATGTGTGACACAATGGCAGCTCTTATATCTGACTCTAGTTCACAGTTAGAGTCAGCTCTCTCGGACTTTCTCAGAATCACAGACAGAACTGGTGTATTCTCACTCGCGGATGTATCGAATAGGAATATATGAATAGGTGAATCTGGCTGAGGGCTAAAACAATTTATTACAGGACTGGGCGAAAACCTCTTCAAATTTAAATTATACAAATCCGGGGGTACTTTTTATGTCTTGCCTGCTTCTTCCGTAGTGCTTTCCTTTTCGAAGTTCACGTCTGGTACGACAATAAGTTGATGGACATTAAATTGAAAACCAAAATTGTATCTGTGTGTGAACTGCATAAAAATATTGAAAAAACTAAAAATGCGAATTTCGTAATGAAATTGGGCGTTCGGCAAACATAGATTCTGAAAAACTTTTTTTAATGACTTTTCGATATTTTCAAAGCGAGAAAAATATCACGAATGGACCCCATTTAGGGGGCTGCGGTTGTCTCAGTTTGTTACTTAAATTTAAGTTGGTTGCCTCGAAAGGTACGTCTTATATAGAAATACAATTGTGTCAATGCTCAAATGTAGGTTTAGAAAAATGACTGAGTAACTTCATTTTAAATGAGACATGGTAAACAGTTTATTATTAAAGCTGCGATTTGTGGCTAACAATCATAATATGGAGAGTATGGGTATGTACGGTAAAAACAAATAGACAAGCAATTACATAAATGATAATCATGAAGCATTTATTATTGAATCATTAGGTACATCAAAACTATTCGTGTCCTTGACGATTATACCCATGGCGCCGTCTGCATTTTTCTGCATTGCAATTTTTGTATTGTAGTGTACACTGGATCTTACTTCCATATTAGTAGAATACATCTGCAAAAAATTAGAGACAATAAATGCACTATCCGAAAGTTGACTGTCATTTATTTAAAAGATGTGTGTAATGAAAGTCACAAAATTATTCACACGGTTACTAAATACAACAGAAAAAAGGTTTTCCCTAAATGTAATACTTTGTTGGCCCACCCCTTGCTGCAACAACAGCTTATTGGCGCCTTGGCGTACTGCTAACCAAATTCTGAGTAATATTTTCATCGATACTGTTCGAAATTTCCCCTAGTTTCATATTTAGTGTTTCCTTGTTCGATACTTCACATTTTCTTACTCGTGTTTCAATTTCAAACCACAGATTCTCAATTGGAATGAGAATAAACTTTAGAGGGTGATAAGAGGAGGGAGAGTTAAGCCGATGAGATACATTGTACAACAGCCACTATCTTACAATATACAATTTTCTCGCGCACGAAAGAACATATTTTCGTAAAGTGGCTAGATATTTCAATTTATCCATTATGCCATTGATAACTACACAATCACAAACACCATTGCTACTCATGCATCCTCAGACCATGACTGATCTTCCCCCGTGATTTACTGTCGGTTTTAAGTGCTGCAATTTCTATTCACTGTTGCCTTTTCTCCACACAAATTTTCGTTCGTCAGAGCTGAAAAATTTGAACTTAATATCATCGGAAAATAGAACTTGTGTCCAAAACTCATGGTCTATATTAATATATTATTTTGGAGATGTCAACCTCTTTCGTCTACTAATTGTGTTAATAAATGGTGTATTTCATGCTACTCTATCGTGAAATTTGTTCCATTTCAATACTCTACCGTATGTTTCGGCACCAACAGTTCTATTAAAGCCTTCTAATACATTTTTGACTAATTGAGGCGCCGAAATAAAGGGCTGTTTCTTAATCTCATTTATTAAGTATCGTTCTCCCCGTTCTGTTAAAGTTCCCCGCCTTCCCGTCTTGTATTTGTATTTTATTGATGCCCCTTCTCTTTGTATTTTTTTGTAATATACTGTATTAGTTGACTTACTTCTTCCTATAAATTTTTCAATTTCACTATATGACTTTCGATCCTTATGCCACTTGTTCTTGTTCCTTTACTGTAGTTGTGCACTATTTACGTCCCATGTTGACATATTTATGCATATTATGAAAAACTAGTCTAACTACGTATTTGTGGGGATTCCCAGCTAACCAGAGACTAATTCTAAGATTCGTTAGTAGATGGTATTGCCCAATATTTTAATCTCTGCCTAGCCGTACGAATAGTTTTGTTTCGCTACCTATTCCTTTTAAAGAAATGAATTTCAACTTTGCAATACTGTATTTATTGTCTCCAATTTGTTGAATATGTATTGTTCTAATATGGAAGTAACAACCAGTATACACTATAATGCAGAATTTGCCAAGTAGAAAATATTAAACAACACTATGGGTATTATCGCCCAAGGTACGAATAGTTTTGAGAGCAACTTTACGTGTCTGTAGTTGTTTACTTAAATTGTGTCATCAGGGTAAAAAATGGTTTTATAATGTTGTGGCATGATTCCACTCGGTAATATATTAGTAAGAGTTATGAAAAGTCTTCTTTTACCCATAGTAAAAGGCATATTACGAGTATTTATCATCATGCACTCTAATCTAAAATTCATATAAACTTGTTGGCCAGTTTTCTTACGTCTGTGAGTTGTATCGGCGTTCATCCATGACAGTTGCACGTTAATAAATAGCCTACAGTAGAGTCTTAGCTCAGAAACTATGTTATTAGTAAGTATTCATTTTTTTTAGTGTGAATTGTATCTGCATAAACATCGGTATACATGACGCTAAATTTAATTTTAGAATTACCAGTTCCTTTCAATATGTCTGCAATAAAGTTTCCATAATACGTAGTCATTTAGGACTCTCGATTAATTTCAATATACCAAAACATTCCACAAACACTAATACTTCACACTAAAACAAAATTCCTTCTTTTTCAAATAAACCTATCATCACAAACTATTCATTTCATCGCTATTTCCCAGATAAAAAACTTTCTTATCTTGCCGATAAACGGAGCAGTCGACCTGAGCCTAGCCATAAAAACAAGCCACGGTATGTTTTGAGATTCTTTATTTGGAAAATAACGATGAAATAATCTATACTGATACATATATAATGGTTGATTTTTTAAATGCTTGACGTACGGTGAATAAACATCAGACGCTTGCTCTAGCTTCTGCAATATGTATGGACCACCTGTCGTATGCTCCTATAGAGATAGCTGCCTTAACGTTATTCATACTGTGTTACAGGATAGCGGATTGAGTCCAATACTGGGGGGTGCCATGGTATGCTTAGGTTCGTGCATATATTTACATGCTTAGTAAATCTTAATTCTTTATCAAACCAGACACTTAAATTTTTACATTCACCCGAAGTAAGAGTAATTCCAGATTTTGTTATATTTCTCATCTTATTGGACGGTAACATATAAGTCGGAAATAGAGAAAGGAACCACCAAGCCGCCAAGCGGCTATTAAAGTAGTTCCCGAATAGCAAAGCTATCACATAATAGCTCTAGGAAACAACTACTCCTCGGGCTAAAGCCCCGTCAGGCATTGAATTATACCCAGAAGCGATCCTCGACCCCTTTCTCGTGTTTCTGCACGATCAGATAAGGTTTCAAAAAATAAAACCATGTAATAGCTTTGCTATTCGGGAACTACTTTGATAGCCGCTTGGCGGCTTGGTGGTTCCTTTCTCGATTTCCGACTTATATGTTACTGACAGAGATCGTATCGATAAATATGTATACGCCATAAAGTTGTTTCGGCATTTGTCCTGAATCGGCGTACCGTGTACGGCACTGATGAGAACTAATAAGTTCGAAACAGCTGTATGTCGTTCGGTTCCGATCCGGGACAAATGTCGAATCCTACCTGTGGCGGGTTTTATTTTTTGAAATCATCTTATTGGAGTCAAATATTGTAACCTTTACCTTACTTACTTGGATCTAATTGTAATTTATGAGCGGCAGATATGTTTAATAATGTATGTAAATACTGTAATTTGTTGCCATACTGTAATTATGTCAACAGGTATACGAATATATATAGATGAAAATCGTCAGCATAATGACCAGTTCTACAATAGTTTAAGTACTAAATCTGATATGTACATGGAAAATAGTAGCAGTCCGAGAATTAGCGGCTCCCGTACACCTGAACTTATCGCACTGAAACCTGTGTGAAATATGTGACTAAAAACACATCAGATATGTTAGAGCCTACAATTACTTGTATACATTCGGTTAAGTAACTATAGATATAAGAGGTGGCTGGCTGTAACATAAAACCCAAAATGAATGAGTTTATTACATAAAGTATCAAATTCTTTATTATAATCGACTAGGACTAGGTATGGTACTAGACTTTTATCAGATGCTTTTTAGATGTCATCTGCAACATGTGCTAGTACAGTACTGGTGTTATGTTGTGATGTAAAGCCACAGTTAATTATGGAAATAATATTTTTTATCAACGACATATAACGATATTTTATTTTCAATGCTAATTGGAAAACTTAGGAAATAGTAGGTAAAATACTGATAGGTCTAAAATTATTAATTTCTCATGCATTACATATGATAAAGGAATTATAATGGCATTTTTCCAGCTTTTGGGAAAAGTAGATGTTAAGATGGATGTATTTAAAATAAAAATAATATGGTATACCTTATTAATTACTTGTGACTAATTTAAACATGGTCAATAAAATACAGTTAGAACCAGTAGAATGACTTAATTATACTGATAACTTTTTTAATATATATTCAACAGGAAACAAAATGTCTGAAAACAAAATGCATTATTGTTATGAGACAAAAGAAAGTATTATATTTGTACCAGATCATTCTGCCCAAATGATGGATTATACCATCATAATAATAATATAAGTAAAATATTATTAAAATTAGTGAGATATTTAAGTGCAAATTGATAATATTCAGATTTTTCATGTCAATGAATGTCACATGCCCTAGAATTATTGACAATATTTAAAAATTATGTTCATAAAAATTTTTTAGAATTCCTGTAATTGACAAATTTTATTGGGTTCTTAGAGTTGAATTATTTTAAATAACATGAAACCATATCGAAAATTTCATTTGAATTAGTAACTTTTTTGAAGTGAATCATAGTCACATCAGAAGATGCTAAATATATATATTAATGTTAATTACAAAATATCTATTTTGTAATTCTAAGTTCGTTAACTAATCGAGTTAAGCTAGAAAATCCGATAAAATTATGAAACAATATAATAACAGGATATATTGGACTCCAATAAGTTTACGTTTAAATCTCCTGCTAACATAATGTAACATCAAGAAGTAACTCTGTGACATGGTATCATCTATCAAATCAAGTGCTTCAGAAATATTAGCTTTAGGTAGTCTGTCTCAATACTCCAAGACATCCACACTTATTTAAACACTGTAAGAAATCAACAATTACTATACATTTTGGGAAGTATCCTAATAACATATCTTAAATTAAAAATTACTTTTTATGAGAAACCCGGCACCTTCGCCCCTGCCTTGTCCATCTAATCGAATAAGAGAATATTTCACAATGTCAGTATTAATAGACTATATATATATATATATATATATATATATATATATATATATATATATATATATATATATATATATATATATATATATATATGTATATATATATATATATATATATATATATATATATATATGTATATATATATATATATATATATATATATATATATATATATATATATATATATATATAACAGATAAATAAATAAACAGATCATGTAATAGAAAATGGTCGTTTTTAAGTCAAAAACATTTGTTCTCAATTTTCAAAAAATAAAACCCGCCACAGGTAGGATTCAACATCTGTCCCGGATCGGAACCGAACGAGATACAGCTGTTTCGAATTTATTAGTTCTCATCAGTGCCGTACACGGTACGCCGATCCAGGACAAATGCCGAATGAACTCTATGGGGTATGCATCTTTATCGATACGATCTGTGTCAGTAACATATAAGTCGGAAATCGAGAAAGGAACCACCAAACCGCCAAGCGGTTATCAAAGTAGTTCCCGAATAGCAAAGCTATTACATAATCGCTCTAGGAAACAATTACTCCTCGGACTAAAGCCCCGCCAACATTGAATTATACCCACAAGCGATCCTTGACCCCTTTCTCGTGTTTCTGCACAATCAGATAAGGTTTCAAAAAATAAAACCCGCCACAGGTAGGATTCGACATCTGTCCCAGATCGGAACCGAACAACATACAGCTGTTTCGAACTTATTAGTTCTCATCAGTGCCGTACACGGTACGCCGAGCCAACCTGTGGCGGGTTTTATTTTTTGAAACCTTATCGTGCAGAAACACGAGAAAGAGGTCGAGGATCGCTTCTGGGTATAATTCAATGCCTGGCGGGGCTTTAGCCCGAGGAGTAGCTGTATCCTAGAGCAATTATGTAATAGCTTTGCTATTCGGGAACTACTTTGATAACCGCTTGGTGGTTTGGTGGTTCCTTTCTCGATTTCCGACTTATAATATGTTACTGATTTGTTCTCAATAATAATTTAGTTGAAAATATATACTATTGGTAATAATCATTTTTAATATTCATATAAAAGTGGTTTGTGTGTATTGAAATAACTATATAATTTAACAGAAAATTTAGTACAAAAAAATCCATGTTTTTTAAAAATTATTATAGAATATCCCATGTTGAACTTTTGTTAAAAAATAAAATCCATAAAGATGAAGTGCATTCTCTACATAGCATATTTGCCATAAACATAATTGTAATTTATATAAATCAAATTTAAATTAATTAAAAATTAATTTATTTAATTTCGCAACGTTTTGGAAAATAGAGCTTCATGAGCCACTTAAATTAACATATTTATTGTGATTTATACAAAGTCTATTGTCGCTATATGAAATTTATAAAGTTGAATATTTTGAAAAGATACTAACAGAAGTATTTGAGGTACCAATACTCCTCACACTTTCAGAATCTATCTAGATATATAGTATAAATCGACAATTATAAACGAAACTGAAGGTTTAATTATTTATTTATGATTTAATTAGCAATGCAGTGCAATTCAGATATTGTATTTTTGCTTATTTTTATTAAACATAGTTTATTTTCCTTTAGTAAGTTCAATGCTAAATTATTCTGCAAATCCTCTATGAGTTATGGTATTTTCATTATTTACGACATTAGATTTCTCAAATGCTTTACGAGTACTGATTCTCGTTATTTCTTTCAAAATTACAATTATTAGTTTGCCTAATATAGCTTATGAGTAATTATATTTCCAAACCCAGTAATACGTTACCATTAAGTCCCTGTATTTAGCTACTGGGAATGGTAAAGCTCAGATACCTACCTGATGATAGAAACAGACAGTGAATATGTCACGAGACAAGTTTGAGCTGATCCCTTGATTTTACACATCCTCCAACAACTGCGCGCGACTTATTGGCTAATTCCAGACCTCAGTGGATATAGAAAAACCCATTAAGGTATGAAGTGTTATAGCATTCACTCAAAATTCCTCATTGTCATTATTATTTGGCATGGACGTTTGGCATGCGCATGTCAAAAAAACATATAGAACGTATTGAACTTGTTAGTGGTCTATCATTAACTCTCACTTATATTTCTACCAACTCCAATGGAGAATATAAATAAAAGTAAGGCAAAACTGACAGTGGTTGTGTAAATTTACTTGAAGATATACCTGCACATTACATTTCGCAAGATTAAATGATTTCGATGAAATGAAGAGGTTCAATGATTCTTGTGCATTCAGGAGGACTTAATAACTTCTCCCCAGCATAACTACTGGTGGAACATCGACAAATATCAAATTCTACTGACATTGTAGTATTATTCTCATACTTCCATATCGAGTATCATTTCTTCAACCTGTTGGAATCACTTGAGCAAGGAGCAGTTACACTTGCCACCCCAGATGGATTACATCACTTTAATCCTTGTAATCCTGCCACTAGGCTGTAAATTATTATAATCCAATTATAGACTTCACTACCGTTTATAATAACTTTTTTATAAAACTCTACCGCCAATTATGTAAAGCTTATTACTTCGTAGGAATTGTGTTAGTTGCAGAATGGATAATTTATTGTCATGAGTCTTGTTTATTATAGAACTTACTGTTATTTAACTAAAACTAACAGTTAATGCTTAAAAAAATATTGCCGACTCATAGATATCCGATAGTTCATGTAATCTCGTTACATTGACTTAATAGAGTTAGGTCCACTTTTATTGTATTTATACTATCTTATTGACCCAAATACTTCTTAATTTGCAACCGGTTTTTCAAAGTGTGTTATCTAGTCAAACAGTGTATTAACACCAGGCGCAGTATAAATAAATTAATTTTATATTTTAGTTTATATAGTTACAGCCAAGCTAACCAAGTCAAAGTCTAGAATATTGTTGCTTTTAAAGTATAGTTTTTTGCACTTTATATTTTAATCCGTATAATCTTTAAAACCGTGTACGAGTATATGCAATTTTTTATAACAGTCTCAGACGTTTGCGTTTTACTAACATTGAATTGATTGAATTTATTTTTATCCACGTGCAAATTAGGTGGTTATAAATTAAAATTTATAGGCAGCATATGTATACATTTTTTGGTTACGTAATACTTGTATTAAAAATTATTTTAAATGTAAGACTTATGTAATAAGTTAAAAAAAACCGACTTCAAAAGAAAAAACGTAACTTAACTAAATATCAAGAAATACATTTTTTCTACAACAATTTAATACTTATTTATTGTTTCGTTTAACGTAATTAAGAAATTATTGTTTATTATGTAATTATTATTAATTGTTTTACATAATTTTGAAGTTGGTGCCAAGTAAAACAAAAAAATATATATACCTTGCTACTATAACAATGAATTTACATTTAAAATTGCCGAGGACCGGCATTCCCATTACTAATATTGTATGACACCGACCGATTGTATGGCACCGAATATGAAAAAAAATGTTTAAATTCACTTGCCATGTAAATATTTCTTATTTAATACCAAAAATAAAAAAATTAATTAAAAAACTATTTGACATTGTACGTATTATACTGAACAAGATCCTAACAATATATTTGGCTTTTAGATATATTTTGGTACTGCAAGTGGCTGTACATTTCAAAGGGGTGAATTATATTTAGCTATAAACTGCACAAATGTATTTTATCTTTGAGGAACATTCAGTTTAATGCAGATAAAAATATAAATTTTAGAAAAATATTATATGACTAATAATTTTTAGGATAATAGGTATCCTAGATAGATACTAATATATAAAACTAGGTACTAATACATAACAACTAACTTTCACTTACATATATATATATATATATATATATTTTGCAAAAATCTACTACTAAAAACTACTTCTAGTAAATCAGAATATTATTAACATTATTATATTATATGCTATTTATATTACTTTTCTGCACTCCACTATAAGCGGAAAAGTAATGTAATCGTGTAAAGAAAAAGTGAAAAATCTAAATATTTTTTCGGTTTATTTTTCGTTTTTCGGCCTAAAAACAAAAAAAATGGTTTTTAACATTTTTTTGCTGTGTGTGTGTGTGTGTCGTCGTTGTCGTCGGCATTTATTCTTGTTAGCGCGATAACTCAACTAAATCGTGCCAGATCGATCGGGTTTTGACTGACTCTGATCGAGAACGTCTCCCAGACGACACCTATCGATTTTGAGGTGGATAGCACTTGAGTCTATTTGAGAAATTTCTTTTTTGTTAGCATGATAACTCAACTAAATACTATCAGTCAGAGGATCGATCGTATTTTGACTAATTCTGATCGGGGACGTCTCCCAGACGACACCTATTGATTTTGAGGTGGATAGGACACGCCCTACCCTGTCCATGGATCATGGGAAAGCATGGTGGACTATTTGAGAAATTTGTTTCGTTAACACGATAACTCAACTAAGTCATGTCGGATTGATCGGGTTTTGACTGATTCGGATCGGGGACGTCTCCCAGACGACACCTATTGATTTTGAGGTGGATAGAACACACTCTACCATGTTCATGGGGCATAAGAAAGCAAATGGTGGACTATTTGAGAAATTTGTTTGTTAGCAGGATCACTCAATTAAATCGTGTCGGATCGATCGGGCTTCGACTGATTCTGATTAGGGACGTCTGCCAGACGACATCTATTGACTTTCAGATGGATAGGACATACCCCACCCTTTTCATGGGTCATGAGAAAGCACGAGGGTGAACTATTTGAAAAAAGTAAAACTGTCACACATACATTGTACACTTATATATAGCTATTTATGTGCTGTAAATATTGGTCAACAATATTTCTTTCACAGGTTCTTAACTTTGGTCTTATATACTAATCAAACCTAGTCTATGTAGTTATATTTTGGAATAAGAAATAAAAACTGCACACAAAAAATAATGCCCTAGTATGAAAGTAACTACTGTAAAGAGGAAAAAAAACAATGCAAGAGACTATACATTTGAATTTAAAATACAGAATTGAAAAAAAAAATTTGGTCGTGTAGAAACGCGAGGAAGGGGTCGAGGATTGATGTTAGGTATAATTCAATGCCTGGCGGGGCTTTAGCCCGAGGAATAGTTGTTTCCAACAGCGATTATGTAATAAGTCTTGTTATTCGAAAACCACTTGATAACCGCTTTGCGGTTTGGTGGTTCCTTTCTCGATTCCCGACTTGTAAGTATCTAGATCTTATCGATTTAGATAAAAACCCCACGGATTTGTTTCGGAATTTCTCCTAGATAGGCGTCCCGTGTACGGCACTGATGAGAACTAATAAGTTCGAACTGAACTTATTAGTTCGTCGTTCGGATTCCATCCGGGACAAATGTCGATTCCTACCCGTGGCGGGGTCCCTTTTCAAAAAAGAATTTGAAATATTTAAAAGTAAATGACAGCCGTGAATTATTTTCAACATACCATTGAAAACAATATGTAATAGTACTTTTACTTTATTGTTGCTTATTAAGATGATGCTATGGAGGTATGGCAATCGGCGAGGATGTTAGGAAATTACTAAAAGTACAGTTTAGACAAGCGAAACAATTTGACAATTAATTTAATCTGAAGTTGACATTTACGAACAGCAACTAAAAACCTGATTTTTTTTATTAAAACCTAAAGAAATATTAAATTTTACAAAAGACTTGGCACAAAGGCTACAATTTCTGTGAATATGAAATATATATACCTAACTTTTACTATAGTTAATGATCTAATATTGTAATTGGAAAGCGTTCAATATCCCATGGTTTTGAAACTGACTAAAAATGATATGGCAATCAATATGTTTGTAAAACTTTAAGAAATACATTGAAGTAAATTAAGTCCATTTATTCAAATAGTACTTTGGATATAATAAGACCATTTTATAAGAAGGATATAAATTATGAGAGGTGTTTACGATTATTGAAACACGATATAGTGCCAGAATTTACTGGCCAGTTTCCAAATTCAAGCGTACAATACCTCTGTTGATATATTACCATAAATTATTTTTAGAAGTCATGCCATGAATTTAGAAGCAATTCATTTAGAAGTAATGCCATGTACTTAAGAATACACGACATAAAAAATTAGAACCGCAAAAATGATTTTCGGATCCTAGAAAGACTGTTTAGTTAATTAAAGTACTTCTTTAGTTTTGTACTTTGCGAAATGGCCGTGAGGGCTTAGTAGTATTTACTAAATATTTTTACAATGGAATATGAGTCTACAACTTGGTGATATTCGATGAACATTATTAAGATATTGAACATCATATGTATTTGGCAGTCCCAGAAGTAATTTACAATAACATATCCTTTTTATAAAGTATTATCGTATTACGTCCAAAAATACGGCTTCAATAAATGGATTACGTTCGACTTATTCTGTATAATTTCTCAAACATATAGATTACGATCTTTATTATTACGAGATTATAATTTTTAATCAAATCCAAAACCATGTTATGCACTCGGAACATTTTAGAATTTATAATACAGTTTATTTTATATAGAATTCATACTAATATTACATAATTACATTAATATGAATTATTTTATCAAAATTATAACATTTGCCTCGTAACCTCCGAAAAAATGGGTATCAAACTCCAGCTAAGGCTGACTATGAGTCAGCGAATAAATACCGGGAGAGAAAGTTAAAGAATATTTTAAATAGAGAGTTCAAGACTACGTGAAAGGTGAATACCATGAAAACACAACAGTTTAAATAAATCTATAAAGGTATAAAAGAAACACATAAACATTTCAACCAGAACTAACACTACACATATATGGTGATAAACAAAGTAACATAATGAAAGTGAAAAGATAGACAATTAATAGATAGAGAGATAGCATTAAAAATATGTTATAAAAAAAATAGAGAAAAAGAAACCATATATAACGGATATCGTAGAATTAGAAAATGGGAATCCAAAATATGAAAAAGGAAAAAACATGTAATAACCCATCTGAAAAATGATAAAGCACTAATGACAAATGGATAACAGCGTAGCTAGCGCAAAACAGAGTGATTAGAGAACTTCCTTTATTGTACCTGGATAAACTAATTAAATTTAATTTGGACTCAGGACAAATATCCAAAAGAATGTTCCATATTGGAATAATACAATTTATTTACAAAAATTGGAAAAAATACAGTTGTAGAAACTACAGGCTACTCAAGGTATTTATGCATTACTAAATGTATCTTATAAAGTTCTCTTAGGTATAATATATAATAAATTAAAATACTTTGAGGAGATTATAGCTGAACACTAATCTAGATTTAGACCTATTATGGTATTATTCTATATAATATATACAGATTTCGAACAAGCGTTCGTTGACATGAAGAGGAAACAAATGCTAAATGACCGTTCCATCCTTGGTCTACCTAAGAAACACATCGAGTTTACATAAATGACGATGACAGGAATCAAAGCAGAAGTCAATTAATAACATTCGACAATAACACAGGAGTTGGACAAGGTGATGCCTTATCATTCTTGTCAACGATAGTATTCATCTTGGTCTTTGCAGTAGCACTTTTACGAATAATAGGCGAATAAATGAATAATGGCCTAAAAATTGCTGGAGAGAAGTTAAACATGAACAATCATAATAACAAATTAATAACTATTTAAGATATTTGGAAGGAAGACGCAACGAAGAATATTTGATCCAATATCAAATATTGACTAAATATGGGTAATTTGAGGAACTCGAACCTTTATTGTAGCAATAAAAACAGGAGACCAGTTTTCCATGAACACCAAAACAAGTTTCTCGACTCGGGTTTCGTTAATTGTCAGCATTTCTTCCTTTTGCCTTCGAGTTTATGGAAAAAACGCATTTGAAACAAACAGTCGGTATTATTGGGAGACAATTAAAACTAATTTTGAAATATCTCTAATTTTTATTTACACAAAAATTTTTTGTCAGGTTCATTATTCGTGAAGGTATGTTCATAACAGTATCCTGAACGTGAACATAAACTTTGACGTAAATAGAAATTGGAGGTAGTTTAAAACTAGTTTTAAATATCTCCCAATGATGCCAACTTGGTTGGAGAAACGCGCGTCAGAAATTTATAATCTCTCGATATTCGTGGGAAACAATTTTTGTTGTATCAAGACAGGCGTATTTCCCTTAAAATAGAAACTTTTCACTACATTTATTGCATAATTATTTGTTTATCAGATATGCACAAATTATTAAATTAATGCAAAAAAAAAATTTTCTTGTATTAATTATGATTATTTTTATTATTACTATTTTTGCTATTACTATTTTTATATTTGGTACAAATTTCTTGACTTGTATAAAGAATATTATATATAAAATGACTGCTCTGCTTTAACAAATTACGTTTTATATTTAAAATGCAAATTCTTATGTATACATTTTAATATTACTTATATTAAAGAATATTTATCGAAATACTTTGAATATATTTCAAAAATGAAATAACGGATCATTCGAAAAAAAACCTGTTTCTGACTGACTTCTTTCTAATAATAAGCTATACGACTATGGAGTAATGGAAACAATTTCTTTGTAGTATATTATGGGATATGATTTAGCCTATTAGTTATAGATAGAATAGTTGACTTATAGAAGAAGACTAACTAGAAGTCTTGTTTTCAAAAAGGAGACCTCTTACAGAACATGCAGTAAATACATATATAAACTGGTATAAGTTTTAAGTACTTAGTTGTCTTTACTACTGGAACTATGCAATAACTAAAATTCATTAGTTTATACTTCTATGGAATAATTTTCTAGAAATTAAAATATTTCTTCCTAACGATGCCAATTTATATCCAAATAGTATGGAGCCTACAGCTCAGTTTAGGCATTCCCTTTTCTTGTTGCAGCTCATTATTTTGTGATACATAGGTGAATATCATTTTTTTCTGGATGTCTACGAATATTATGCTACTGTATTTATAATTCAATCCAAAACAATTCCCATCCTTGGGAGCCAACCATTACATATTGGTTGTATAATTATAATTGTTATTTATAACTATTTGGCAAACAAAACTTCTGTGCCAAATGAGAAATTAGAGTCCCATTTGTCTTCATTAAATGATTTGCTGTGTCGCATTGTGATAAAAATATACTATTAGACGTGGGAAAAGTTAAAGAGTTAAAATTTGGGATAGTTTATAAATTATAACGTCATTTGTATATTAAACTTGGAGGTTTTCTATATACATCGCTTTAAAATAATTAATTTCAGGTTCCTTAAATTTTTCTTAGAGAGTTCTAAGGATAATTAGTTAAACTTCAGTACGTATAATACCTTTAGCAAAATTAATGTTACAACATTATTAACGTTTGAAATAATTTACAATGTCCTAATTTACACTATTTGGGGTCATGCCCCATTTAAGCCTCTCAAATTTTTTGTTACGACGACACTGATTAATTTTGAGAATAACTTCTGAATTAACGTAGTGTTCTCAAATTTTTCATTCTCCTATTTTCATTATTTTTTATAGTTTAGAAGTATTTGGCAGATATAAATCTATGTACTGTTTTAAGGATAGTCTAATACTTGCCCTCAAAACTTTATAATTAACTTTTGAAATAATATATAAGGCACTAAAAGAAGAACTAAGGTACTAAGAAAAACTTTAGGATGATACAACACTTAAGACAACTGCTGAAAATAACCACCTTCAACTTTAGCGCATGCGCCATCA
Source organism: Rosalia funebris (assembly GCA_037954035.1). Classification (NCBI taxonomy): domain Eukaryota; kingdom Metazoa; phylum Arthropoda; class Insecta; order Coleoptera; family Cerambycidae; genus Rosalia; species Rosalia funebris. The sequence goes on along the minus strand of JAZFAV010000010.1, from coordinate 4,852,976 downwards.
AATGACGGATTCGCTTTAAAGTACCAGGAGTGTTTCTTATATTCTGGCATGAATTTTTATATCCGGTTTCTTAGATCTTCATTATTATAAAATGGAGTTATGTAGACGAATAATGATTTTCGGTGTTCTTAAAGAAATAAATCGAATGGATTCATGTCGGGTGCCATGGAGGACACGCTTGTGGTAGTCCGGTACGCCCGATCCATCAATTGACACAGTTTTGGTATAAAACTACATAAGCACATTTTTCTGATAAGCATATTGTTAATGTTATTAAATAAATGAAATATTGTTTATCAAAATCTACTTTGTTATTTAACGAGACATGTTCTTACTATTTCACTATTGCACTTAATTATTTATTTTAGATTACAATAATTTTAGTTTCAATTACTTACTACCTTATAAAATATTTCAAATTTCATGGACACTGTTAAGAGTATCAAATTATCCTTAAAATAATACTTATATTTTTTTAACAAATAATTTCTAAACCGTAAAAGACCATCAGAAGAGAGTGAACAATTTTAAAATACAATGTTAAATTGGACATTATTCTTAAACATAATTAGTGTCGTCGTAACAATAAAAGTGAAAGACTTAAGAGTGCTATGATTCAAAAAAATTCACAACCCTTAAGGCAATAGCAACAGATGTGGTACAACAGTATGCCCTAGTGATACGAAACAAAATAACAATTAAAAACAAAATGCAACATTGTATATTAAGTTAATAACGTTCTTCCGTGGATACTATTACAATTATTATATGCAGTTAATTAATTATTCTTGATAGTAGAATAAAAATTATCAACACCTAAAAAGAATAATTAAAACCCTGTATCTCAAAAACCATGTACATATATAGGACATGTCCTAAATATATACATGTTTATATGAACTTTTTGTCTTAACCTTTTAACATGCAAAACTCGTTTCTTGTGGTAATCAGTGATTTTTTGTCAAAAACTTATTTCTTGTGCTTTGTTATGGAAGACAAAGTTGATTAAAAAAATATGTATGCATTTTTCTTTAAGAAATGGGTGGTTTTCATATCAACCTATGATCGTATGTAGCCTATGATTTGATATGATATGTATAGGTTTCTATATCAACCACAAATATGAAATAAATGAATAGGTGCATTTTCAGTTTTTATTATGACAAAAAAGATTTTAATGCAGCATCAACATTATGGTATGTGATAAACTTGCGGGACATTAGTCGGGAAAGAGTTTTGAAAGGCATTTTTTAGCATATCTAGAGAAACAAAAAAATGCGTAAGCCTTAAAAATGTAAATAGTTTTTCATGTTAAGAATTTACCTAATCTAGACGCTGATCTTTGGGTACCTAGTGATACCCAAAGGCGTTTTTGGTGAAGCACAACGAATTTAGAGGCAGTGCATCATAAGCATCGCTATCCACACCAAAATCAAAATCATACTTTTGCTCCGTGGGTATCCCGTCCAACCAATTGTATAAATACGTTTGCAGTAAATTTGCCAGTTTACTCAGATTTAAATCTATTATTTTTTATATTACGGATATGCTAAAAAATATATTCCAATTAACTATATGGAACACTAGAATACATCAGCAAAAGTAGATCATTGTCCCCTTTCAAAAAAAAAATGTTACGCTACTGACTATGAAGTAACAGAAATTTACGTATTGCACCTATTATAATAATATAATATGATTGGTACATCTACGCAATAGGAAAATGTGATCAGTAGGAACAATTTCTATAGATACGTGCAAGTCTTGTGTGAAATTTACCAAACACCTATAAGTATAATGTTATATCTCAAAAGCCGTTTATAATTTAGTGAAATAATTATTATTAGACGAAAGCAATGAGTGAACTTCAAAATTTAGTAAACAAATTTGGATCTATATTCACGTGTGCACAAAACAAAATTAAACAAATTGTTCAATAAATTCATAAACTCACTACAAATTTCCAACAAAAACTTATGTTTTTTATCTGTGATTTAGCAATTTGAAAATAAAAGTGTAGTCTATATTTAGTAATATTTCTTAGAAATTCATTTTTCTTACCAAGTGCAGTATATTTTCTTTGTACACAATGAAAAACTTCAAAACACAACTTAACAATGCACAACTGCCAAACTGACACTGTGTAACAACGGTCATAGGTTTTTTAGAAAACCACTTATTTTGTCATGCGCAACATATTACAAATTGTGGTTACCTAAATATTTTATGCACTTAAAGAGCTTACACCAATACCATTAATACTATTATTGTACTAAAATGTACTAAAGTTTCACCGTAATGAAGGTGATCTTTCAAATATCCATAGAACGTTAAAGGGTTAAGATATTACAACAACAAATACCTCCTCAAGCTAGCCCATGATTTAATTAACATCTTGTACAATTTATAATAATATAATACACTACAATTTTTGTAGTTTTACAACCATAATAGGATATTTATAATTGCATAAGCATTATCGTATCAGAGCATATTTTCAATGCCTTAAATATAGTTAATAAGTATATTATTTTTCGAAAAATCCTCTAAACGTATACTGGGCACTTAAAATAAAAATAATTTCATCCGATTATTCAAATAAGGACAATATATTATGTACGAAAGTGAGTTGGGCCCTTTTTAAACATTTAAACATTGAAATATGTTTAATTATATTTTAAATTTTGAAATATGAGTAATACAAGTAAATACATTTTATTTATTAATTTAACAATAAAAATAACGAAAAAGGTATCCAAATAACACTCTTTACCATACACTTGTGAATAATATTCAATGATATGTACTCAATGCAGGCAGAATTGTTGACATGAACTGTTACTTAAAAATTCTGTCGTAAAATGTGACAGTAAATTAGTTCACCTCAAGAAAATACGCCATTGCATTTATATTCATTTAAAACTAGGTTATAATTTAAAAATATTATGAATGAAATATATTCTATATACGTTTACATACATAATGTCAATAATCTTAAAAAACGATTATTTTGTATAAGGTGGTAATGTTTTGCAAATTGAATTTTAGAAGCCATTAATGTCTATACATATATATATATATATATATATATATATATATATATATATATATACTATGTAACTACTATAAACTACTTTAAAACTATGTATTGCTAGTATTATTTTAAAAGAAATGTACTAACAGTAAAACATATCAATAAAAAATAATCCAATAATTGGAATTCAAAGCCAACTACGCAAAATAATCTATGTTAATACTGTTAACATTTAATATTCAAATATAAAAAAATTCGTTATCATTACCGCGATTTGAATATACACCATCCCTTTTATAGGCCATTTTAAACATGACTTATTTTCATAGGGTACCAAAATAAAGAACCATAATCTAATCTGGAGTATAGAAGTGAATAAAATAAGATTTTTAATTAAACTTAACTTTTTATCCATTTCAAAAAAGTTGTTAATGACATTAATGCAGTACATACTTATATTTTATTTTCATTCATTAAGATTTTCAAACATTATTTCTTATAATTGATAATAATTAGTTCAATTAATTGGTGAGTGTAATATTAATTAAATTATTTAATTAGTACGAGTCACATTAATTGGAACAGAAACTAAAGCATTCCAGGTAGGATGTCACCTTCAAAATTTACACGTAAAAAAAATAATATCCCCCACAATTATTGCGATGACCCAAAACGTACATTTAATTAAACATGTTGTACAACAAGGACGAACGTATTAAAGTGCAGGGTTATTATTCACACCTGAATGAGTTTTATCTAAATAAACAAATTTATGTAAATTATAATCTAATGTAAACCAGTTAAATAAACAGTTAGAAATGGCGAATATATTAAAAAAATGTGCCGAATGTTTTACTTGAACAGTTATGTTGCGAGGTTACGACATAGCTAATTAATTATTATTCACTTCGTTTTGTTATAAAAATATCAGTGCATTCATGATTTATGTTATGTTATAGTCTAATAGTAATACTGTGGCAAATACGAGTACGTACTGTCTAATGCTAAAGATATGAAATAAAGTGAAAGTTGCTTACCATACAATAAATATCTTCGTTATAGTGCGTTATTAAACAATGAAAATGTTACTTGAATTCAACAATAATGTTTCAATGATCTTACTACAAATTGATTGTCCAAAAACTCTCAGTAAAGACCTCCAGAATTAAGGCAATATCCAGAACGGTATAAATTATTATACTAATACCAATATTTTAAATTTATTTCACTAAAATAGTGAATATCATCAAAGAACATCGTATTTTTAACGATAGGTATCCATTCGCACTTCGAATTGTGTCTAAAACACGAAGTAGAATAACTGTAATTTTTTACCAATTGTACGGGAGAGCATAAACATTAGGCTAGTGTAAATTTTCAATACTATATCTTATTTAATGTGGTCATATTATATTATCATCCTTTTAGTTATAGTGCATTTGTACATAATAGTGTTATACGTTTATACGTACATAGAAAGCATATTTTTTAAATAATTTCTGAAAAAATATTGCTAGGATACAGATACACTATTTCTTGATTCCAAAATATTTTCTCTATTGCATAGAATCAACGTATTATTCACTGTTTTTTAAAGATATATTTATTTATAAAAAAGAAATCATTCTGTTCCATCCGAATGATGGGATTTGAGATATTAAGTAGTTTTATTAAATCGTAATACTTTGTCAGTTTATTACTAATTGGTGATATATACAGTGAATCAACTTTTAACTTATCTTCTGTTACCTTTTTTAAATTCAAGAGTCGTAGATTTGATCTAAATGATTCATTTATCTAAAGATTTGACTTCCATCGTGACCATCCAACAGATATTATTGCTCAAATTAGAGGATGAATGCATAGCATTCTTAACTTCTTAGACCAGCTTTTGAAATCTAAGGCTTGAATATTTATAACGTAATAGTTTTGTCTCGCCAAACTAATTCTGTGGCTTGCTAGAAGGGTCAATGTCAGATTTCTTATAGTTGAGAAAATAGGGGCAAAAGGTTTCGGACAGAATGTAAGTTTCTTGGAATATCAAAAGAAAATATTTTAAATTGATTTTGTTTTCAGAAAAATGATTTATATTTTTTTTAACGATTTTAGTAAGTTACATTAAAATCACAACAATAATTTTTTTATGACATTGGCCCTCGTTTACCTTCACACATTAGTGATATTGATATTTTAAAGGAAACTAAAATTTAAGAAAGTGATCTATATTTTCCAAAAACAAATAAGAAACTTCATAAAAACAACATTATAAGTCATAGTTTTCTTGGAGGATTTCGAGGTTGAGGCCTTTTATATTATACTGTGGTGCAATGGTTGAATAAAATTGCTTGTAGTACTTTTGCCTTATTTTGCTAATAAAGGGTAGAAGGTCTTTAAGATCTTTCAAATTTTCTTCAAATAGGAAGAAGAGCTGTATTGATTGATTTTAAAGGGTAATCCCTTTTTTATCTCCTTTTAATGTTTAGTACTTTAAACTCTTCCGTTGTACAAAAGTTTTCCTTGTAGTAAATGGGGCCCTCTGGATTTCTTGTATTATACTGGAACTACTTTATCTTCAGCTATTGAACGTCTTTTCCCGATTAATTTTTTCTGTGAATATATTCCCTAACAGTTCGTGAAAGGTAAGAAAATCTAACTAATTCAGCTCAATAACCTTTAATGGATGTATCCTATGTATGCCTCTAATAATATATTCCCAATCTCTAAATTACTACGTTTTTTTAGTTTTCTCTATGATAGCTTGAATACTATCATATTCCATATGAGTGTGTCTGGTCTTTGAAAACTTGTAATTGATAACATTTAATGTTAACTACAAAATGCGAAAGCATTGCTGCAAAGAATGTATTCCTAGTTTGGCCTCCACAAAAATCGCTATACATGTTGACCAATTCCACGTTTGAATCTAGATTATTGAGATAATGATACAAACCAGACACTATTTCCCGACCACCTCTTCCTGCGATTGTTTCTTTCAAAAGATAGCAAATGGAACTAGTTGACTTTCCTTGTGTTTCATAAATCATCAAATTGAATGTCTAAAGCTGCCGCTTACAAAATCTTACGCCATTAGTTAGGAATGGGGTGGCCTGACATTTTTGTAAATCAAAAGATACTGTCGAAGATTTTGACTCTGGCGGGGCTGTAATCTTATCAAGTCTTTTAGATTCATAAGCAGATTCTGCAAGATTTAGATGAGTAGACTTTTGGTTGTCAACTTCTTGTGACACTTAAATGTGTCACATTGACATCGTGTATCGTTTCTGTGGTCATGAGTGGTCATGAGTGGTAATGAAATGACAAAATGAATTCTTCAACAAATATCTTACGGTACAAATATTTCTTTTGGATATCAACTTTCTTTTCTTCGCAATTTTTTTATATAAACGGTACATTAGAGATATATATTTCTTATTGGTGTGGTTTTGAGAATAGTGGCCTTATATGCTGGGAACATATTAATGTGATTTCTAACTTTCCTTGGAAAATTCAGAGATATTAAATTGCTTTCCACGAAAACCTCTACCGTCTCTATGACAGAGTCCACCATCTGAAAAGAGCTTTTTCTCTACAATAATTCTTACTATCATTAAATTATTTTTTAACTCTAAGCTTCAATACATCGGTAATCCTTTACAAATATTGACTTTGGCCTTTTATGCTTACTACTAATTTGTGATACAAGTGATAGGGGCCAATGTCATGTTTGACCCTTTTGGAAATAATACTATTATATCATTGATCTCGACTTCACAACTTTTGATTGTAAATGGAATAGATAGTGACCGTTTGGCTATATGAATTGTTATATTTTTTTTGTACTAATTCCAATATAGAACCCAGAAAAATAAAAAAATTACATTGGCCCTTCTATCACCATGCTACAGAATTATGAGTAAAAATAGAACAAGTGAGAAAACATCTCCAATTCTGAATCCCCAGTTTTATATGAATACGTTCGGATAAATACTTAATTCATACTTGCATAAAAGTATAATTTAATTTAGATGGAAAATACCTTGCTTTAATTTGATTAACATACGGGATTAACTGAGCTGACTAGACTTATGCAATCAATTTAGCTAAGTTCGTTGACATACCTGTCCAATGCGAGGTTTACAACCAAACATGAAGGTCGTAAATATTTATATATGTTTAATTATATTTTCCTATGGTTGGACACATAAGCCAATTTTTCCGCTGTACATTACGTGGTTGATAAATATTTTGTAAAATTTTCCACATGTATATCTGTATTGCTAAGATGGTAGTAGGTATATTTGTAAAAAATATTAACAATAAAAATAAGTAATATATTTACAAGAATTTAACATATTCTCCTAATTGATGTAATATTTGTGCTAATTTATTTACAACGAAATAAACAAGATAATTATTTCAAGTTAGTTTGTGACTCCAGTATACGTCATCGTAAAATTTAATGTTGGTAATAGTACATGTTAGTTTACACTTCATAAATTTTATCATTATTTCTAATATATTTATGGAACAAATTCCGTGTTACTAAATATGAATGAATAATATAATGTTATGTAGGAATTAATGGTAGGCCATATATTTACAATTTGTTTCTAGTGATTCCAATGATCAAAATAAAAATATACCTTAATCAAAGAAGTACAAAATATTTAGATCAGTACTTTGCTAATTCTTGAGTACCGTTTTAATATATGAACATAAATGAAGAGCATATCATTGAATATATAAATACGTATTTAACATATTAAAGAATTAATAGATAATCTGAGATAGTATACTATATATAAATTATTAATTATCCTTTGATAATTATAATAACCTATCTTTAAATTAACAATTAGCCTTTGATAATTGTAATAAACCATATTTAAGTAACATATTGGATTAAAATTAAGCAAAAGTTTCTGTAGGTGTTTTACAGCTACTGAAAAACTTTGAATGTCAAGACTAATTGCATTTTTTTCTGGGATGATATATTTGTTTGTCATATGTTATACATTTCACTGTTACTGAATCATCCCATAAGATAAAGGCTCCTATACAAATAATTAAGTGTATTCTTCTAACAACTATACATAGTTTCATAAAAATGAATGAATGGTAAATAATAATACCAATAAAAATAATTATTTTTAAAAGAAATAATAAAGAGAGAAAATATCATGGTAATGCTTTTCCGGAATATGACAGTATTCTTCCGCATTAAATAATGGAAATACTAACCGCATTTAGAATTTTGTATTATCATTTTTCAAGTTATTTGTTTCGTTATAATATACACTGTTCCCAATAACATTAATTACGAATTTTAAAAAAATTCTTATTGAGAAAAAAACTTAATTGGGAGTTCGTTCCTGCATGCCTAACAACCAAAAAATCTATTTGGATACATCTTATGTGATCACAGGCTTTGAGGAAAGGTGAAAAGAAGTTGATGGTTGAACTAAAAAGTGGGTCAAATTAACAAGATATACAAAAATGTTATTAACAGAAAGTGCTTAAAGTTTAATAGAATATACCAATATTGAACCGGATCCAAGAGAAAATAGGAAAATAAAAATTTTTACCCATACCATTAAAATGAAAGCTCATACATTTTCTTTATTTTGAAAATATCTTCATCCAACTAAATTAAATAACTTTGTATTAAAACTAATAAAATATTTGTGAAATAGACACTTTGCAGGAAATAAATAAAAAGAATACAGTCTGATCGTGTCGCTATCTTTAATTATGCACTGTATATTTATGCGCGTGAACTTATTTAACTATTTTAGACCGCCAATAACAGTTAGACGAATTAATAATAATTAATATTTAAACTTAATAATACAGTATTTTTCAAAATTAAATTTAGTGTTTGTTTGTCAATTTAAATATCAAGGTAGCTATTTTTTGTTTATTTAATAAGGGAGCTTTGGATAACAAACATAAAACACATCATTTAAATTAGACAATCCTTCAAATTCAAAGGCGAAGCTGTCTGAGTGGGGGATACTCGTTGATCCATTTCCATCAACATTACCAGTGTAGTCACAAAACATTTTTCACATGATGCGCTCTAGTTAACTCAGCTACTGTGATGATATCATATCTACATTTGTCATAACAATAGCAATTTATCACAGTAATGTACTGACAAGTTTATTAGCATTATATTTTATTTCGTCTTTAACTCTAGACTACGGGATTGTTTTGCCGGGACGTAATTACGGGACTATCGTAAATTTTACTACGTAATAATAAAATGGTTTTATTTATTTCAAACTTTTATTTTTAAAAAATACAAGAAGATTTCTATTATCAGAACCGACTTTTCAGATCATAAAATAATTTTTTTTATTAATTTTCACAACATATTGTGCAAATATCTCCTCGGTATTCTCCGCAAATCGTCTTTTTGCACTCCTTAAAATAATTGGTTGTCATGCGACTTTTTTTGCTTGGACAGTAGAAACAAGTCTTCCTTTTCTTTTCTTGGGGTGTGTTGACAACGTCTTCATTAATGTGATACACCCAATATGTTAGCAACATCTTAGCGGATATTTCGACGTAGAGTTGGGCTGTTATATCTATGCAGCATCCATGGTTTCACAAGGCGAAGACTTCAACTAATCACCTTGAAATAGGTTTCTGGGATTTTTATAACGCATTAAAAACCTGAATAAAGTAAAAGATTTTGTTTGCCATATTTATTATACTATAGAACACACATAGTGGCCATCTACATGTTTTTCTGCTCGAACTCATATTGGAACACATTTGGTCGAATGTGTCCACACCTGATTTGGTCTCATTATAGTTATGAATTATTGCTGGCTTCCCAGGTTCTTCATTGATTTCTGCTCCCTGATGCAATGTGGAAAGTAACAAAACTAATTTGTTTTTCTCTGGCATGTATGATAATAATATCTGCTTTTGATCGAAATAAAACATTGAAGTACTTGGGTGTCGATGTTTTCCATCCAAGAACTACTTGGATATCTCTCTATTATTTTGCGAATAGTTCCTATCATCGTTAATTTATAGGGATCATGTAGCAACTGGTCAGCAAGAGAAACCGACGTGAACGATGTGAATTGTCCATAGTAACATTGCGATTTGTGCCATGAATTGTTTTCGTTAACTCTTTTACATAAAGGCTAGAGGCAAATCATTGGTCTCTGTTTTCTTTCCCAAGTAAGGACTAGTATCTAACATGTATTTGGCTGAGGAATTGTATACCATAACAATTTTTATCCCATACTTCACGGGTTTGTTTGGGATGTACATCCTAAAAGGACATCATCCTTGGAATGTTAAAAGTTGTTCATCAATTGTGACATATAAGGATGGACTATATGATATTCTACACATGTCAATGAAAATATTCCAAATTTATGGAATATGTGTAACAGTATCATTTAACTTTTTCTCCTGTCTTGTTTCCTTAGCATCAAACCCAATACAATACAGGAGGAACGAAGAAAGATCACAATTCATACATGATCTATAAAATGAACCGGAAAAAGTTTTATCAAACATGTGCCTTGCTGAAAAATGATTATCTTTTTATTTGCTGGAGAAAGGATTAAAATACCAAACAAGGCAGTAGAGGGAAGTTGTCGGTGCACTCTGCTCCTCCCTCCACCACTTTTTTTATTGGCAGACAAACTGGTCCATAAATCACACCCATTTCATTGGTTAAGTGACCACGCCCACAAAACATTCCAGTTATCAGTCGTTTTTTGATGCAGAATAAACTCGTGATGCGAGACCAGTTGCTATTCCCAATACTAATTATTGCTATTCCCAATACTAATCTACTATTTTATGTTGCTATTCCCAATACTAATCTACTAACTAATACTACAGTTGCTATTCCCAATACTAATTGCAATTGAGATATTGCATACAGCGTAACCAAAAAATAATTTTAAATTTGTTTACAGTTTCAGCTCGCCTTTTATCGTTGGGGAAACATTCTGGTTGCCGCTGTATTTTTGAGCATATATGGCAATTTCTGTATTTGTATGTATGTATGCGAAATAATATCAAATACATTGTCAGACAAAAATGGAAAAAATAATCATCCAGGTTAGAACAGTCTTTCACATTCTCTCTAGGACCCGATATAAAATAAATAATATTCATAGGAGCTGTTCTTTTGGATTTTTTAGGCAATTTGGTTGACCCGTGTACCAATAAAAATTATAAATTTAGCTCAAGCCCCGTGTACATAAAAAGAATACATACTAGGCAGGCTGCTAAAATATTCAATAGAAGCCATCCAGGCAAGAACTTGTATTTTACTACACTGACAAAAATATTAAACAGAAATAATAAGTCCTGGTTCAATTGAAGATAGATTTAAAATTCCTCACACTAACCTAGCAACTTCAAATAAGTATAAGTAAACAACGTTTTATTGACCATCGCCGAATCACCAGGTCTTCGATGAAATTTATATCAGAACACAGAAGTTTCTCGAGAAAAATTTTAAAGAATAATAATTTTCATCCATATAAAACAAAATTTGTGCAAGTAATGCGAGGCAGGAATTATAACTTCCGATTTTATTTTTATGCATGGTACTAGAGGGTCTTACAAGATATTCACAATTTTTCTAAAAATGTGTTTTCTGATGGCTAGTTTTATTTCAAATGATATCGTGTAAGTTCCCAAAGTTGCAGACGGTGAGCAGACCATAATCCAAATTTTGCATTGCATCCAAGGACCAATATAGTTTCACAGTAAATATGATGTGGTATTTAATATAAATAATGGATTTGTAGGTCTCAGATTTCTTAAACAAAGTTTAAAGAGCGAACGTTATTTAAATTTGTTATAAACTAAGGTATTGTGGTAAACTTGGCGTGCTAGATCTCGACTTAGCTTATCTTACTCCACTTGATTTCTTTTTGAGGTTGCTGGAAAAGCAATATTCAGGAACAACGTCCATTTCATAATGCAAAATATTTAGAAGTTTGTATAGAGAATTGTGTAACAAAAACTAATAGAACTATGTTGGAACAGATGTCGCAAAATGTTTCTCAGAACAATTGCATGGAAAATGGGTGGTCACATAGAATTTATAAAAATACTCTATGATTCAGTTTGACGGTAAAATTATTAGTTTATCTAAATTTTATTGATGGTCTGAAAATGTTCTGTCGATATATGTACGTCAATATTATACAGGGTATGAGTACAGATAGCGACATGATCGGGCCGTAATTCTTTTATATACTTCCCGTAAAGTATTTATTTCGCAAATATTTGATTAGTTTTGATATAAACTTATGCATTTTAGTTGAATAAAGCTATATCCAAGTAAAAAATACTTTATTAGTTTCCATAGTAAGGGTACGGGTAGAAATTTGTGTTTCCTTATTTTTTTATCAGGTCTGGATTAAAATTGTTGCATGCAAAATTGCAAATCCTCGTTCGAGTTCAAGAACTTTTTCTTAATACAATTTTTCGAAATTTTGTCAATTTGATACCGTCCACTTTATTTACATTCCTATCAATTGGGTGATCACACGGTATATGCCAAATGGATTTTTTAGTTGTTCGAGATACAGAAATAAACCTCCAATAAACCTCGTTAGAAATCTCAATAACAAAATATTTTCCCATATGTAGCCAACTTTTTGGTGGATACTATATGCGTTTTTAAAATGTTTATTCATGACATTTTTCTTCTGTTCTTGGGTAATTGACATTAATTTAACTAAATATTTTATCGATATTATAATAGATAATTTTATCTTTATTACTTTCAGTATTTGAATCTAAAACTTGTTAGAATACGTACAGGGTGGGGCATAGGAATCTGATGACCTTTAAAATGAAATAACGCTGAAAATATTAAATATTTATTCAGGGCCTTCTATCATGGTAAAGGTAATTCCATGCCATTTATGTTTGCGAGGCGAGCTCCGTTATTGCATACACATTGCTCTAATCAACCTCGTATATCTCCTATTACTCTCTATCATTGCATGAGGAATTGGTGCAACTTCATCTCTGATTCGTTGGTGTAAATCTTAAATATTAGAGGGTCCAGAAGAATACACCTTATCGTTGGGGTAACCCCACAATCATAACTAGTAATTACAAAACGTCACACCCGGAAAATTGAAGCACATCTGACATAAGCAAATCTCCACATCGTCGTTTGACACAATTGAAGGAAATTGTTCTTAAAAATTCATGTAATTAATAAAGTCATCGCTTAGCTGCTGGACGACTACCATTTTATAGGAATGAAAGCAAAAATTCTCATTCAAAGTATTACGGAGACTTCGAATTGAAATTTCGAAAGTACGGCCTTGTCTCCCGGCTAAATAACGTGGATTATGTTGGGTTACTGTTATCACATTTTCGATAGTGCCCGCAGTTCACACTGTACGAATAGGACCCCCGTGGCTTTTTATTTAACGCAGAACCACTCTGTCGATAACTATGCACCCAATCTATGTACTATATAACTAATGCAAATATATTGTTGACGTTCAAAATTTTAATTCATTGATAAAATTACCTTTTTTGAAATACTCACAGTAGGTAACTTAAGTTAAAATAGTTTATAATTTTATGATTACTGGTTATTTTATGTCTTCCAAAATATGTAATTATACTACTATATAAATATTAAGCAATATTAATTTTAAATAAATCTTACATAGTATATTAACATTAACAATACTGGAGTAGGTAGGAACCTTTGGTGTGAAAATAACACTGACGTAGTTTTCCACAAAACACCAAAACATTATACACTACACTCGGCGCGCGTTTCATCAATAAAGTTGGCACCAGCTGTAGATGATTAAATCTACAGAGATCTATCATCTCCAGATGATGCCAGCTTCGTTGGTAAAATGCGTGTTGAGTGTAGTATATATTGTTTTGGTGTTTTGTGGAACACTACATCATTTTTAATATGAACAATGATATATTTACTAAACGTTTACCAAATGAATACATGTCATATTTATGTAAAAAATACAAATAATTTAATTTACGAATTAATATTTAATATTCTCATACAGTGTGAATATAGCTAAAAATCCCACTTTAACTATTGCCACCACTATTTTTGTTATTTTTGTCATAATACATTTATAATAAAGATTATAAGTGCATATTAAAATTTACAGAGAATATCAAACAACAAAGTAAATAAGAAGTCACAGCTTTATGGTTAAAGTAAAATCATCATGGTCATATTAGGAGGCAAAAATAATTTAAACAGAACTTTTAAGTCCTAGTTAACAGTTGAATATAAAATTTTACTGAAGTGAAAGGGTTGCTATAGTGATTCTAAAGTGTTTTCCGCTATATTAAACAGATTTCATGGACAACAGTTTTTTTTAAGATTTGATTATATATAAATGAGTAGTTAAAAAAAGGATTTTCTTACAATATATGGGTTATGTAAACGTACAGTTGAATTATGTAAATGTAAATAGTAAATAAAAACTAATGACAGCTCACCGATACCGATAGGCACGTAATATGAAGATCATTGTATTGGAATGGCTTTACACATGGTTGTTAAATATTTTAAGCGATTAGCCAACTAACCATGAACTTGAATTAATTACCACATAAAATAAGTACAATCAATTATATGCATATATAAACCTTATATTTTAAAAAATGAGTTAACGTTTGATCAAAAACCATCTAAGAATTTCTTTATATATTAAAAATATTATTTTTCGTATATGAAAAAATCACAACAGAACAATTAATATAGAAACATAAATAGTGGAAAAATATATAGAAGGAAAGCAAAATATATTCCTATATAATCAAGAGACAAATTTTTCATGAATACTGAGAGATTACACGTTTCTCAACGTATGTTTCGCCAATCAAGTAGGCATAACCAGCAGATGATTAAAACTCATATCCAATTTTAATATCCTCCTGATACTATCAGTTTGGGTGAGATATTCCTCCAATTTCATCAAATGTAAATAATATTACTAATTTCTGTGTGCATTTACACGGTCCATACTATTTCAGAAGGGAATAAAATTAAAATACACTCGGTAAGTGCAAAATAAAATATTCACAATCAGTTTGGTTATGTGAATTACCAAATAATGTTCAAATTTTTTAAACAGTAAAATCATAAAAGGATATTGCAGAAGATTATGACAGAATTAACTTGATTAATAGTAATAATTATATATTACTGTCCATATATTTTACATCTTATTACACATATTATAAATGCTTCTCTAATTGAAAAATACTTTAAAGAGTTAAAATGAATTAATCCAAACATAATACCAATATGCGACCTGTTTATACAGTATATTACTACCTTTATTTAAGATATTGAAAAGAATAATTGCAACACAATCTATGAATATTTAATGACCTATAATAATATATTACCCTCAATGCAATCGGGGTTTAGGAAAACTTTAGTTGTGCCACAGCTCTGTTTTATATTATTTATATTTTACAGGCTATTGAAGATAATAAAATTAGAGTATTAATACTTTTAGACTATTCGAACACATTCGATTGTATTAAAAATTATATTTTATTACATAATGTTTCTGTTAATAAATTCTACATT
Organism: Rosalia funebris; assembly: GCA_037954035.1. NCBI lineage: Eukaryota > Metazoa > Arthropoda > Insecta > Coleoptera > Cerambycidae > Rosalia > Rosalia funebris. The sequence goes on along the minus strand of JAZFAV010000010.1, from coordinate 4,837,341 downwards.
ACATAACGTTTTCTGTAAATATAATTAACTTAATTATAAATTGTGTTGTAAATAGAGAGCGAATTATAAAAAATGGTAATGCCATTATCATTCCATGTAAAAATAAATGAGAGGGTATCCCAACGGTTAACTTTAGGATCATTGATATTTTTCATGCATAGAAACCAGTTCCATGAGAAATTAAGTATGTCACGTGCATCATTACGATGATGGTACACAGCTACGAGTATCTATATAAATCTTTTAACATAATCCACATAAATATTATACCTATCTAATAATTTAATAAACAATAATTTAAACTTGTTAGAAAATGGTATAAATTTCAGAAGATAATAGTTTATGTATAAATTCGATTAAATCTGCTTTGATGATTTCTGGTAATAAATCATTGTCATTAGCTATATGTAAATAAAATAGATATTAAAATCGACAACATAATAATTATCGAAACAACGAAGCAAAATATCTATGTTTAATAGTAGATACTGCATAGTACATTTTAAAAAATATACGTATATTTCAATAAGGATCTATTGGTAAAGATTAAAATTAAATTACTATGTGATGCTTTGGTACTTCCCCATTTAATTACTGTGTTACGGTTTATGGTCTTTGCTTCGGTACAATGATGTTGAGACGAATTCCGAGAATACAATATTCTTGCGCAAGGTTAATATATGGTGTCAGTCGGTGAATATATTTTTTATAAAATAAAGGAAATTAATTGGCTTACTGTGTGCAATAGACGACAGTTAGGTCCTCGTTTTTTTTTTCATAGCAGTGTACTGTTCTTCCACTTTTCCCTATTCTGTCTCCATTTTATGGTGAATTGCCTTTCAATAAAAAGTTTCTTGTCCATATTACTCAATTTTAAAAATATTAAATTTATTTATAGAAACTAAAAAATGCAATGAAAAATATTTACAGATAGAACTTTCGTTCAGTTTATATATTTATTTATTTAGTATAATCAAATATAATAGAAACTACTAAATATAACCACTGTAGTAAAATAAACATATAATACAATACATATATGAAAATACAGGGTATTTAGTACATTGATAGAAAGTTTTAAAGAAGTGATATAAAAAGCCACTTAGAACCTAAACTAATATTATACGCCTATATAAACAATATTTTGAATTTCGAAATATTTGAGTTTTTTTTAATTTGTTCCTTCTTACCGGTTCTCCACATTGTAAATACTAATAATAAATTTGGAATCGAATAGAAAAAACTCAATTAATTTTTGTATGTATCTGCAATGTCTATAATTTATAACAATGCTATTAAAATATTCTATATTATTGGACAACAAAAAAAGAACGAAATATAACCTACAAATGTATGTCTGGAAAATAAAATTTCGGACTCGGATTTTTTTATAAAATAATGCTAAATTAAGGTAACTTATATCGCTTGGTATAAAACCCGAGCAATTGGTTTAATATTGAAGAAGGAATGTAACCGAGGACGATACTGAAATTAGTACAATAGCAGAAAAGAATAAAGTAAGTATTATGTAGATATATTGTTGTATAATATAATGCGAAAACAAAGCCACAATTTGTAATAACATGGTACTATTTTCTGTGTTCAAAACGGTAGTTTCTCTGTCTAATATAGAGACGTATTCTTCGATGCATCTTGGTAGTAGTGACGCTTGATTAATTTAACTTTTATAGCAGCGTGGGAAATCCTGTCTTTTCTAATTTCAAATTCTAAAAATAGCTCCCCAGATATAGAAATCACAGGTGTTTGTGGTCCTGGTTTGTGGTTTGTAGGTCCTGTGGAATTTTTTAATACTGTCAAAACTTCGACTCATAAGTCCAGAAAATACTTTCCAGAAAACATCTACCTTCAACGTCATAATCATATAAAATAATCAAAATAGTGATCTTATAGTATATATAAGTGTATAAGTCTATAGTGAAAGGTTTTCTTCCATCTTGCATCTTTCATCTTTGAGAAGTAATAATGCTTTTCATATTAATATTTGAAGAAATGTATTTATATTAGTAGTCAAGTTAATCTCATCAAGCAAATCTCACGATATTTATTCTTCTACGTCGACTGCCGATTCTCTATGATGAAGGTTGCTGGTTTCAAGAAGTTCTAGATGTTAGAATTCCTCCATCTAGGACATCAGAGCTGGTATCATCTTCGAGCTTCAGTAGCATTACCATTTAATCTTTCGTACATTGAGACAATATAATCATACTTAGCATTGGTGAAAGTTGCAATTATGTTATTTCGGTAGAGCAGAATAAAGTTAAATCCTATTTAACTACTATTAGTTCAATATTAAATAACCACAAGATACCAGGTCACAGCGAATTCATAAAAGTAAAATACAAAGAAAACTTCAACATGTCTTCAATTATGAGTTAAATACTAAAACCAAACTGGAATTAACAATGGCAACAGTTATTAAGAACTGACAAAGTTCAAATCAATTCATTTAGCAATTTGTATCGGATTCAGCTAACGATACAGAAACAGTGATACATTCTGACACATAATTAGACTATCCATAAGATGAAGATAATTTATAGCTATTCGAACATCACTTGAGTTAGTTTGAAAGTTCGAAATTCTATTTTACGATCATACATTTAGATATTTTATTCGCATTTTAACTTTTCTTGCCCAATACTTAGAAGTTCTTGGTGGCATATTTTGAAAGAATAAATGAGAAACACAAAAAAGTCTATAGCTAACTTATTACCAATACTTAATATGATGACGAAGAACAACGGGAAGAAGAATACAATTAAAAAAACAAACAGAAATATATCAAAATCCATAATACTTGATATATAATGTTAAAAATATTCTAAAGTATCCCTTCTATCGGCTTTGTAAAACGTTATATCGATGTACCAAATGCCCTATATCATACTGCTGTGTAATAATATACGATCAATGATGTACTCAAATTAGAAAAATACAAGATTATAATAAACATTGAGATTAATTATTATAAAGGGATTTTTTATGGAGTTAAAGAATTTGGTATTACGTATGAGTAAAGCAAAATAATATAGTTTAATAATAATATACTTTATTTATCGAAAAAGCAATTTATAGCAACATCATAAGAGACATAAATGAAGTAAGTAGGCAAATGAACACTACAAAGAGGCTTCATTCGTGACTTACTACATGCATTAAAAGCAATACATTTTATCTATGAAAATACATAACTAATGTAACAAATGTAATTTAAATTCGGTTCCTGAAATCTATGTAAAAGTACTAGGACATAAGGCAAATCCATGCGTGAGGTTTACCTGAATAATTTTTAGTCTAACATCTGAATCTGTACGATATTGATACGACATAATGTTTTTAAGATATTTATGGTTTGTATTGTGTATGGTTTGAAACAGACACCTAGATTCTCGAAATCTAAGCTACGAAAACCAAGCTCTTGATGACACTATGGGACATAACAAGTAAGTGTAATTTTTTAATTACCACAGCCCTGGTTCATCAATTTCTGAATTCGAGTGTATTCACACTTTCATCAGTTGTTCAGTTCTGATATTAAAATTTATCAATGTCACGATATATCCAAATTTAAAAAACGTTCAAATTCTCAATGATTTTCATTATTTAGCTTACACGAATGTTTTCAAGATATCGTTAAAATTTTAATTCTGTAGCCAAAGATTCTTGGCCCATTGAGGCAGTAAGCTTATTTAAAAACGTAAGTGTATATTTTTATTTTAAAGACCGGTTAAAAATTGTACAACGCTGGTCTCATTCACTGATATAAAAACGGTTTAAATTTGGCTTAGAAGAATCCCCTTACCCTGGATTTTAGTGATGTATTAACTGCAGTTTATTAACCTTTGCTCTTCAAATTTTACCTGTATGATAAGCTCATCATCATCATCATCATCAATCATCCCAATTGTGTCCACTGCTGAACATAGGCCTCCCGTAGTCCATTCCATCGTCTGCGAACACGTGCTGCGTTCATCCAGTTCGCCTCAATCCTTTTAATAGCATCTGCCCATCTTATTGGTGGGCGTCCTCTGTGTCGAAAGGCGTCTTGTCGCGGTCTCCATTCTAAAAGTTTTCTCGTCCATCGTCCGTCTGTCATTCTTACTACATGTCCAGCCCAGTTCCATTTCAACGTTGTTATGCGTTCGATTGCATCGATTACTCCAGACGAAGCTTTGCATTTGAGTTTCTGAGGGAAACACCCAACATTGATCTTTTCATAGCTCTTTGTGCAACACGTATTTTGTTGACGGTCTTCTTTGTTAATGTAATAGTTTCTGCTCCGTATGTAAGTAAAGGAAGTACACATTGATTAAAAACCTTCTTTTTTAAACAAGTTGGAATGTTCGACTTAGAGTGTTGTTAAGCTTCCCAAACGCTGCTTGCTGCCCAAGATAAGCCAATTCTACGTCCAGGTTTGGTTATCTCTTCCTATACGGATCTCATGGCCTAGATATTTATATGAGCTTACTTGTTCTACGTAGTTATCACCCAGGGATATTTGTTCGCTTATTACCAAATTTGTGATGTAATGATAATACTGAAATAGAATATTGATCAATAATTAAGCAAATAACGACAAAGGTTTAACAAAATAGTTCTTTTGTTACACCCCAGTAAAAGGTCATAGTCAATGAGTTAAAAACCCGTTTCGAGATATTGGCCTTAATATCCTAGGGTAAAACTTTTGGCTAAGATTTTGGAGACTGTATTGAGAATAGTATTTGATAACGGTCCATAAAGAGAGAAATCTGGCTATATATTAAATATAGCTATTAACTTAATCATTAAAAAATAAAGAAATTAGAAATAAGAGTAGCGTTAACTACTTAATGGTTCCAATATCTTATTTTGATACCTTGTATAATATAATATAGAAAGACAAAACCATAAACGAATCGCAGCTTCTTGTTGATCGAATTATCAACTTTTCAGTCAAAAAACGATCTTTGACATCAACGTCATTAGGAGCTATGCGCCATTCTAAATTAGAATTAAATTTTGGGTTGACCACTTCAATTATACAGCAACTTAATTTCATCATAATTTGTGGTAATAACATAAGACTTTCTTATGAGTGAAGGAGATTTCTGAATTGCATTGCAAACAGTTGTCGAATTATCGACAAAATCAGAGCAATTAACACGCATCAACCGTATTGCAACAAAACAATTACAGTTTTATAAATAATTACTAGTGTAAGGGGAAAATTGATTAGCACTCTGGCAGGTAACATCATTTCAAATCCATTTGGTGCTCGGCAGACCACGTAGTTTTGCATTAATAAAAAAGGGAAGATTGTATCTACAAGGTTAGGACAAATAATGTTACAATAACAAATTTGTTCATTATTACAATGTATAGTGTAAAATTAGATAGTTACATGTTCACATCGATTTAGCTTGACGATGAAATGTTTAGTCGCAGTAGGCAATTTCAATTGAAATTGCGTCTAAATCGCTAAAAATAACTAGTAAGAACTGTAATTAAAAATAAAATCACCATAACCTGATAACTTGGTAAATGGCTTTACTAATTCGTGTTTTATTACAAACTAAGATACGCTATCAAATCTGAGTGTCTACATTTGTCTTCCAACTGAAGAAATACACATTAGTAAGTGAGAATTATGGCGGCAACAGAGCCACCGAGAAAACATACATAACAGCTACTAATTAAAAATATTTAATTTTATTAGACAATTATTTATAAGCCTATATCGAAGAAAACAAAACTCCTAAGCTTGAGATGATACTCGATAGAGAGAACATCGCACGAAATAAGCAGATGCTATATTAAACTAACATTGTTGTAAACTGCTGTTGATATCGATGAACATCGTGAATTGATAATACAAAAAAGAACTCCATGAACAACAACTATTTCAGCAAATTAATCAGTGCTATACTACGAAAAATAGTAATTAATATAAACAAAAACCATTAAAATAAGTGTTAAAATTTCTTGCCATTCACTTCTTGACAATATGCAAATCGAAAATGAATTTTTTGAAAAACGTTAGTGTTAGTGCACTAATTAGTTTTACTTCGTTCAAAATTATATTTTATAATGAATATTTGTATTTGGTTTGTTAATGTCTATATTCCGTAATTCCATAAAAAGTTTAGCGAAGTTAAATTGAGAGATCAAACTGACTTAATACTCCCTTTTCTACTAACTCACTTATTGAGAAAGACGGTAGGTAATCACGTAAAATTCGGGAATAATGTGGTGGCCCGCTATCATATTGGCTCTGTATTAACTGTAGTATTTGAAAATTTTCATTATTTGAATCTGCATGGATATAATAATTACATAACAGGAACTGCATGATATAGTAACTTCAAATATTTGTCTGCAGTTAATGTACCATCAATAAAAAATATTTCTCCAATTCTGGTAGTAACAATTCGTATCTACACCTTAACTTTCTCCGGAAACTATATCGTCTGGAACCCAATAGCTGCAATTCTGTCTATTCACTGAGCGATTTAAGTAAAAAGTGGCATCGTCTGCTAAAATAACCTGATGTGAGAATTGGAGACTTATTATATCGTGCCGAACATCAACACTTTGGTAGAAGTTATCTTTCCGAAGTTCGTGAAATAATTGCACTTTGTATAGGCCAGTTATTCTTTTTCAGCCATTTAAAAACAGATGGCTGACACATTGCAAGCTCCGGTGAGATTTCGTGAGTTTGTTTATGAGAATTTCCCTAGGCAGTTAGTAAGACAACTAACAAGATAGGATGACCTTTGTTAGAAGTATCTCTCACAGTTCCAAAATTTCCTAATTTTTTGACGACACTTCTTAAATAACTCATAAATTACAGCTCATACATAGACAGAACTAGTACTCATGGAGTCCTGTCTCCATAGCCAACCATCATCAACATTTGAATTCGTTGTGTTTCACTTAAATTCACCATATTTTGAAAACTTGTGGCAGTGGATAAATTAAATTAAAATAAGTTACCAAATAATATGAAAACAAAATGAAATCTTGAGAGGAGAGAGAATGATAAAAAAATCACCGCAAGTGACGTAAAAACAATAAATAAATTTAGAAAAAGCAAAAAGTAGATTTATCAAAAAGATACATGCAACTAGTGTTTGAAAGAAAGAATGAAAATACATATACAGTAGACTGGATGCATGCGATTTTTATAATTATAACTTTTTAATCTACCAACAAGAAAAAGTCACTATCCGAAATTAAAATTATAGAGCTGCCTACTGTCAGTATCGTATCAGCTGTATTATAGTCTGGTAATGCTGCTGTATTATATGTTATATAAAGTATTATATGTACCTAACTATACTTATATGTAATTGCTCATCTACAATGCCACCATTGATGAGGTATTAAAATAGACAACTCTAGAAATAAACGAAAATGTCTGAGTTATAATTGATTGTAGAGATATTATACAAATATGAATTTATTATTTTGTTAGCATATGAGTAAAAGAAGAGGAAACTGGTAATAATTGAAAAAAAATGTTGATGGTCAAAAATTTAATATAAATATTACGAAACATTTTTATAATTATTCGTTGAAGAAAATTGTCTTTCTATTACCTACACAAGAAATCGCTTAATATATACTCATAATAGATATTTATTTGTATTTCAGGTATCCATAAGTAGTTGAGCAAAAAGATTTTTTCCAATTGGTGAAAACATACTTGTTGTGTATATAGTGTATAGCGGTATAATAAATATTTCATATTCTCAGAATCAATCAGCTATAGAACATTCTTGTTTTCTAACATATAGCGTATTTTTCGAGCCAAGTGCGGAGTATCACATCCGCCAAAAATATAAAACCATGTGCGAATTAATGCTTAATTTTTGCGGAATAACATTAAAGAGATAGAAATTAACTAATCCACTTAAAATCATTTGCTTTCATCTCACATCGCGTCGTATGAATTACTCCACATTTCTAAGGTGACCTTAACCTTAATCTTGCAACTTTAACAGTTGTAAACTGTACAATACAATAATTTCCTAACGTGCAATTGTTTCATTAATGTTATAAATAAAAAAAGGCAAATTCTGTTCAAGGTTTCCTTTATTTCGTGTTTAAGAGACATGTCCCGTGAAATGTGTATCTTCCGTTGAAAAGCGTTTGAATTTCGCAATCGCTGGAAGCTGAAAATATAAAATGTGCGGTAGAGTAATTAGCGCGCGTGTTCCGTTTTAATTATATCTGTGTGCAGAGGTTACAAAGAAAAGTGGTTATTTATTTAGTATTTGTCGGTATATATGGATTTAAGGATGTTACAAATTGCGCACTACTTTGATACTCTTAAATTTATTTAAAGTTTCCTGTAGTTTATTCTAAGAGTACTATACATTTTTATATTTTTATAGAGTTTATACACTCCTCTTAAAGATCATATTCCAAAAGGGGAAATACCACTTCAAACGAGCATAAATCGAGTTTTGATAGGAGTGAAACTGTTTGTAAAGGAGAATAATAAAGGTCAATTCACACTATATGAACGTGGCATTACGTAACAGGCCGACAAAGTCGCATCAGATTTGCTGGTGGTTCACACTTCACGAATCTATGGTTTGTATAATGATTTTTTACGCGTGCGTCACAGGTAACAATCGGATGAATCAATCAACTGACATTTTTGAACAGTGTCGTGCCAAAAACACATTTTAGGGTAACAGAAAGTACAATACAAATCTGTCAACCTATGACAGAGTAATAGAAAGGTTCTTCACAAAAGCATTCAATGGAAGTGATATTTCCATCAAAATAAATGAAATAAATTTAAGAAAGATCAAAATAAATTAAACAAAAATTAAATAAATTTTACATAAATATTGAGACGCCAATGAATCAAATTATACAATAAAGCTAAGGCGTGACTTCATAATTGCATTTTGTTCGGCAAATTATTCCCCTCCATTATAATGTCTATCCCGTATGTAGTTGATTTATGATCATGTCGCTAGACATACGTTCTGGTAATTGTGGCATATTAGTAACACTTGCGAGTGGTATAGGATGTCATCAATGCGTCCTCACTAAATTAATACACGTACAAAGATCCATTATGCAAATCGTAGTTCGAACGAATGGCTCGAATACAACAAAAAAAAACAGTCTGGTTTTAAACTTAAAGTTTTAGTAGTCAATAAATTACGTTTAACGTTATGATATTAATACAAGCTTAAAATTTAACTTTACTAGTTGTTCAATCTATGATACAAACAAATAGTTGGATATAAAATTTACCAAGTTATAAATTCAATATCAAATAACGTATCAAATTTTCTTTTAAATCACTTGAAGATCATTGTACTATTCATTTCATCGCTATTTGCCAAATAAAAAACTTTCTTATCTTGCCGATAAATGGAACAGTCTACCTGAGCCTAGCCATAAAAATAAGCCACGGTATGTTTGATATTTTTTATATGGTAAATAGCGATGAAATAAACTATACATTCCTATTGTCTGTTCCTCTTGTAAGTTCCAGTGGAACTTGGCACCCGTTCAGATCTTAACCCTTATATCGGCGAAGCCGACAACCCCGAACATTGTTTCTACTGAACTTGGCCCCATTTTCACATTTATGTTTTTGGTGAGATATAAGTTTCTAGAAATAACAAATTTGACCGTCAATGTATTTCTTTCGAGATATATCGACGGACTGTGACGTTGACGGTATGTAACGTTGCTGACCTATGTGAATGTTTCCATGCACTGAACAATAATTTGACGTGACGTCGCCGGCCCGTTACGTGATGTCGATGTCCATATAGTGTAAATCGACCTTAATACGGTATCATCGTGTTAATTCACTTGAAAATTTGCAATAAATTTTACTGATTATTTTTAGTATTAGTTCTTTGAAGATCTTTGCATCCTTGAGGAAAGTAGGCTTTAACAAGATATATGTTTGTTCGACTTGGAAAATTTATCATAAGTAAAGAAGAAACACAGTCATAATAGTAATAGATCAAGCTGCCCACTGTAAGTGCTCCTCAATGGCATTACATCGGAGAACTCGACGGGATCCGCCATCTATACTTGAGATATTTGAATCGGTGTAGGTATAACCCATTCAGTTTAGCTTTTGCGTCGTGATTAACTTAACCACCACTTTATTCATTGTAGTATTGTAAATATTTACACTTCTATCTCGCCTCTGCGAGTTTTGAATAGCATAAATATGCCGCAAGTTTGTAGTAGCATGTGATTGTTTGTACATAATTTAAGAAGGCTTATTATGGAAACTTTCTGATTTAAAATATGATGGGTGTGAGATGTTTTGTTTGGTTTGTAACCGAAGCTTGTTGGAAATTAATTTTTAGGTATTGCATGTAAATAGTACAACACGGAAATGAGAAAAATGGGGTTACATACCTTATATTGAAGTCGTTTTTCTTACGTTCATCAGTTTTCGTAGAATATAATTCTACGTGAAGAAAATTGCTCAGCTAAAGTACGAGAGAAAATTATTGAATATTATTGAATATTAAACTCCAAATATATAATATAAAGCTGTGGCTGGTCGTGAACGAGATAACATATTTTGAAAACTGTTGGGGGTTAACATTATAATATATAGTGTTACATGTATACTTTCAGCATTACTTACATCTTACAGTAGAGATGATTTGAAAATATTTTCCGGAGGAAGATGCATCAATAGTGCATATTGGATTTCCCAAATATCCCTAATGCACTTGAGAACTTCATAAACAACGTCCTGACTTTTCAGAATCTAGGACATGTTTTATTATCTGGAAACATTTTAAAAAACAAGGCCCTTAGATTTACAGTTCGCTACTAAAAAGTCAGTTGCCAGTGGAAAAAGTCAAATAAAAGTTAAACACGATTAAATGAAAGCAGATTTAAAACCTATCCATAGTATTTATGCAGAACTAGTGGATGTTAAACAGATTACAAAACACTTCATTATCTTTAGGTGTATACTTGCAAATAGTGGATAACATCCAAAAAGTGCTACAGACTTTAAATGACGAGAAAGGTATTTGTGTTGAAAAAATGTGACAGTGTAGTACAGAAAATCAGATTTAGCCAGTTTATAGTAACAGTGCTAACACGCATGCAGTACATAATTTCAGAGATAATTTTCACTATGTCAACTTTACATCTTTAGATGGCAAAGTGTCGTATTTTTATATGGCAATATTTTATGAATGATATATGACGATATACAACGTATATGATTTACAAAAGTGTAGTCTATAGATTAAATAATGTTGAAGAGCTAAATCATGGAATAAGGCAAGAAATTAGAATTATTAATAATATTATAATATTCAACAAGAATTAGAAAATCATAATTCCCATATTTATTGCCATAAAGTATACCATTTATTAATAATTCTAAAATTAAGTATATTTTATTATTCTTTCAATTAAACTGAACTAAATTTTTCGAAAACAGTATAATATGCATTTTATATCACTTTTTATTTAATTAACTTTTTAAAAACAATTTATTTTTAATTTACGATTTTGAACACTTTGCTATGTCAAAAAAGGAGTAACCGACTTTTATAATTTAATTTAGACTTGTTCGACGTTTACTCGACGACTAATTGAATATTACTGATATGTGAAGTTACGGACTACTTCCGATTACTTCCGATTACTTAATATGCGGATTACTTGTGGAGCGATTACTATATTTGCCGATTACTGAAGCTACCAATGGTTGTTTCTCTATTTAAAACATTTCTGTATGCTGATGCTGCAGGAATGTTCTAAGAAGTGTTTTTCTCAAGCTTTTAGCAAGTTGCAATAATTGCCATAAAATACAATGTAGGTTTATGATAAGCACGAAAGTTTTTAGTTACGCGATAACCGCAATGACTTTGGTATACTCTTTTCTGGACATAACATCCTGTATGCTAATGGCCTGTTACAATGTATATTACAATATTATAAAATACAATATTAATCTAAGTCTTAACCTAATATAAGAGAGGATTCTATATAACAACTCCCCCCTTATAATAAAAGTTGGTGTCATACAACAACTTTTTTGTAAAAATCGATTACAAAATCGATGGCGTTAAGTTCATGCAAGCACGTAAAAACATGAAATTGCATATAAACTTTTTCTTTAAATTGACAATGGGATTACATTAGAAATAGAAATATAATTAAATTAAAACATTGGGATAAAGGTTAAACAAAGTGAGTTACACTGATTAAAAGTTAAAATTAAAACTTGAAACGGAATCTAGCACTGCACTAGCACTGTAGCACTGAAAATTAGTTCAATTCAATATCTTCTTCGGATGGTTCTTCTGGTCTGATTGATGGTCTTCTCCTGGGAAGGATGCTGGCGAAGCTTCTAAATGTTTTCCTTGGTCTAGGTGGAGGTGGCGGTGAATTGGATGTAATAGCAATGGCTAATCTATTTCTTTTTCGGCATTTACAACAGATGTATAATAAGATAATGCCGATTATTGCAGCAATTGTGAAGTACGTGAACCATGAAATATGTTTGGTGATGAACGGTTCATTAATCATATTATCCAGCGTTTTTGAATATTCGTCTAATTTATGTTTTGCGATTTCGAGGTCTTCGGTATTAAGATTATTTAATTTTAATGGTTGTAATTTGGGAATTTCGAAATCGTCGGGAATGTCATGACAGCAGTTGTATGGAATTAAAATAGGATGAGCATCGAGCTCCTTTACGGTGGTTTCCTTCGAATTGGATTGTATATAAGTAACTCCTACAAATGCACTGCATTCTGGTTGTAATGTCAGAATGGAGTTTTTGAAAATAATTTCTGTCTTGGTATTTATCTGCTTACAATTTATAGTGACTTGAAGTGGTTCAGAGTTTACGATGAGCCATGAGTTGGTTAGTTTTTGAACGTTATATCCTTTTGCGAATATTAAGGACGTTTCGCAATTTTCGGGTAGTGTTTTTAGATTTTTCAAGATGCGTGCCTCGCACATGGCATTGTCATCTATGGGATATGCGAAAAGGTTTGTACAGAGTTTTGTTCCTGTATAAAGTTGTTTGCATCCGTTCAAATTTGACAAGGGTATGTACATTAAAGAATCATCATCACGCGCAATATATCTTTGTGAAGTTGACAGTACATGATATAATCCAGTTCTGTGATTTAGAATTGGTATAGGAAATAATTTAAAAAGTGTGTATCTTTGCTGATCAATTAATGGAATTTTCAAAACAAAAATAAGATCTGAATCTGTCTGAAAGGCTTCTAATTCCATTATGTCTAAGTATTTAGCAATATTAGATAACTTGATAATCAATGGCAGGTTGTTTTGATGTAAATTTTGAGATATTTCCTGAAGTGATGTAACCAGATTTTCAGGATTAATTATTGATGTATGAATTCTTTTTAAACGCGCGAAAGTGACTGAATTTATGATATTGTTTAATTGATCCTCGATATACAAATAACTCTCCATTAGAAATTCACATTGTTCTAGAAATCTCAATTTGGCTTCGATGACTTTTATTTTGTCAGCTGTTTTGTAAATCGTGTCTGAAATAATTTTTATGTCCCTATTAAAAGTGGCTTCGTCAATTTGTAATTTTTGTATAGTGGCATTAAAGTTTTTGATAACAGAGGTTGTTACTGAAATTTGGTTTTTTAATAAACTTTCTAATTGGAATTCATCTTTTGTTAGTTTCTTAATACAATCTGAATAATATTCTCCGTCTGCAGAGTCTAAATTTCCTGTGATGGTTTTAAATATTGAGCCAATACCGCTAATAAGTCCTCGTTTGTAGCGTCTGGTGTCGAAATAAATTTCATTTAATTTCTCTTGTATTGATTTAGAGATTTGCGTAAGCAGGCTTACATGGGTTTTAACTTCTCCTCGAAATAGATTCATATTTTCGAAAGTAGGGTTGACTGCGTGTAAAAGAATTTCTAATAAGTTTTCATTATGTTTGAAAGCATTTTTCAATGACGATATGTTTTTGTGAACTAATAGGGTCCATTGTTTGTTTGAAATCACTACTTCACTTTCCTTATGGAAATATATTCCGATGGTATTATTTATAGCAGATATGGTATATTGTGAGGCTACTGTTCCGATCAGAAGCAGAAACCTGAAATTAGATTTTAATTTTCAGAACAAGGTTTCATCCTATCAAAGTTTACTTTTGTAGTTTGATTCGTTTCTAAATTTTGTAAAATCACTGAATTTTGAAATATTTCTTTTATTCTAAATGGGCCATTAAATTTATTGTGAAGTTTGTTTTTTATTTGTGATTCTTTCACATAGACTTTGTCACCGATATTAAATTTAGGTATATTTTCCGAAATGTGTTTGTCAAATCGCGTTTTCGCTTTTTCCTTTTGGAGGTTCGTTTTTGATCGTGCTATTTTGTAGTACCATGAGATTCTATTATTTAAATCTCGAACATATTTAGAAATCAGTTCTTTTTGGTTGTATAGTGTTTCGGGAGGACGACTAGATGTATGTCCGAAGACTAATTCATATGGTGTGAAGCCATGGGTCTTGTTTACAGAGTTGTTATAACATATTACTGCGTATGGAATAACCGTTAAGGGATGTTCATTTGGATTTTCTGCTTTATTGACTCGTATCATTTCTAATAATGTCGAATGGAATCGTTCGACGGATCTATTTGATTGTGGATGATTGACGCTAGAGAAAGTCAGTTTGATGTCGTAAAGAGTACATAAGTCTTTTAGTAACGTATTGTCAAATTCTCTGCCGTAATCACAATGAATTCGGAGAGGTGTTCCGTAATGTTGGAAGTACAAAAGAAGGGTGTTGACTGTCGATTTAGCTGATTTGTCTTGAAGAGGGTATGCCTGTGTAAATTTTGTTAATTCGTCCCTAATTGTCAGGACGCGATTTTTTGTTGGAATTTCTAAAATATCTATGTTGATTCGCTCAAAAGGTGTTTTTGGAGTTTCCGTGATAACTAAAGGGTTGCTTAAATTTTTACGTAACGTTTTTGTTTTTTGACAAATTTCGCAGTTCTGAATGTATTTCTCTACGTGTTTTGTTAATCCTCGCCAATTATATTTTTCGCGTATTCTACGGATAGTTTCATTTATACCACGGTGAAGATTTGCTTTACCGTTGTGGTATTGATCTATTATTATAGGAAATTGATCTTCGTCCGGTGTTCTTGTTAAATTTTGACAAATTGTTAAATTTAGATCTGATTCAGTGAAGATGAATGATAGCATTTCTAAAATTGGAAGGTCTGGATTATTTTCGACAAAATATGTTTTCGAAAGGTCGAGAGTATTTTTATCCTTGTATAAGGTAACAAACATTGTTTCAATTACTTCATCTGCATCAAAAGGTAATAAGATTATATAATATTTGCGATGTTTTATAGTTTTGCTAGATACGGTATTTATTTTATTGTGATCAAATTTTGGGTTCTCATCAAAAATGTCTTCTATTATTTTATAATGAAGATCTTCTAGTTTATCTTTCCTAAAGAATACTATTACGTCCTTGTGTTTTTTGTCTAATAGTTGGTCATTAGTAAATTTAATTTTGTTATAGTCAATTAAAGATTGCGTCTTATAAAGTTTTACAAATGTCTCTAATTCCTGTGTACATGTTTCTGGGGATATTTCTGTAATTTCTGAATTTATTGATTCATTGTCTGAATTTGAAGTTAAAATTTTTGTAAGAAATTCTGAACATTTTTGGAAATGATTGATCTTTATTCTAGATAAAGCGTCAGCGTCTTTATTGATTTTTCCTGGTTTATATTGGATTTCATAATCATACTCCTCAAGCTTTAATCTCCAACGCGCTAGGCGACTTCCTGGATCTTTTATTGATAGTAGCCAAGTTAGAGGTCTATGATCAGTTATTAATTTAAATTTACGTCCAAAAAGGTAAGGTCTAAAGTGTTTAACCGACCAGACAATAGCGAGAAGCTCTCATTCAATTGTGGAGTATTTAGTGTCGGCATGACATAAGGTCCTGGATGCAAAAGCTATAGGTAAGTCTTTTCCTATTTGTCCTTGGGATAGAACTGCTCCTATTGCAAATGAGCTTGCATCTGTCGTTAAGATAAAGGGTTCATTAAAATTTGGATATATCAAAATAGGGGTTGAGGTTAACGATTCTTTTAATTCTTTAAAGGATTTCTGGCATTCGTAATCAAAATGGAATAATATGTCTTTTTGTAACAATTTCGTCAAAGGCTTAGAGATTTTTGCAAAATTGGGTATAAATCGTCTGTAATATCCTGCTAGTCCTAAAAATTGTTTAATTTCTTTTTGATTTGTCGGTTGAGGAAAATTAGCTACACAATTAATTTTTGTTGGATTTGGTTTTACTCCGTCGGGTGTAATTATGTGACCTAAATAAGTGACTTCTTTGCGGTGAAATTCGCACTTGTCGGGTTGTATTTTTAAATTCGCGTTCCTTAATCGTTTGAAAACTTCAGTTAATCTACTAATATGTTCGTGTATTGTTGGTGAATAAATTATGATGTCATCCATGTATACCAGACAACGTTCGTTTTGGATACCTAAGAGTATGTTATCCATAACTCTCTGAAATGTCACGGGGGCATTTTTTAAACCAAAGGGAAGACGAGTGAATTCGTAATGTCCGTTCTCTACCGAAAAAGCTGTTTTTGCAATATCCTTTGAATCAATTTCGATTTGGTGAAAACCTGAAGCCAAATCTAAAGTTGTGAAATATTCACATTTACCTAGTTGATCTAGTAAATCGGATATATTAGGGAGAGGATATTTATCTCCTATGGATATTTCATTTAGTTTCCGATAGTCGACGACAACGCGCCATTTTTGTTTCCCGGAGGCGTCCAACTTTTTCGGAACGACCCATACTGGTGAAGACCATGGAGAAATAGATGGTCTTATTATGCCTTGGTCTAACATTTTTGAAATTTGTGTCTTTACTTCCTCTTTATGGATGTGAGGGTATCGGTATGATTTTGTGAAAATAGGTTTTGTGTCTATCGTGTCAATCGTATGTTTAATTTCGTTTGTAAATGTCAAATTGTCACCTTCTAAGTAAAATATATCTGAATATTCTAAACATAGTTCTTTAATTAAAAATTGTTCTTCCTCGTTCAAATGTTCAATTCGCAATTGATTTTCAATTTCGAAATTTCGATCTGTGTAATTTTGATTTTTATTTGCTGTATTTGTATTTAATAAACTGGAATTTTTAATGGGCTCTAATTTTAAATCATCGAAATGTATAATTTTTGGAATTTCATTCGCGTTAATTATTGATGTTAAAAATTCTCCTTTTTCATTAATTTTTACAAGAGCATTTGGAATTCGTACTTTGTCTTTTTCTTGACCGCTTAAAATAGCGTCCGTATTAAAGAGATTACATTGAATTTTAAATATTTGCTCAGTACGAGGGGCGATCGAAATGTTATTTTTAATAATTTTGGTTTCTAAATTTGGTGGCGTGTTTTCTTGTTGTTCGTAATCGTCAGTAACTTTAAATAGTGGGACAGTTTTAAAATTGGTTATGAGTTGTCTGTTTTTAATGTCGATTATACAATTGTAGTGTTCTAAAAAATCAGAACCTAATAGTCCGTCAAATTCTATGTCAATGTCATGAATATATACTTTATGAGGGTCCGAATCTGTAAATGGTATAAGTGTTGACTCTTTGATAAAAATTCGTTCATCCGTTATTCCCTGTATAATAACATTTTCCGAAAATCTTTTAGTGTAATTCTCACAAGTTCTGGGTTTAAATATCGAAAGTCCTGCGCCTGTATCGATTAAAATTTTGAATGTTTTGCTAATATCTTTAATATAATATAAATTTTTTGAATTTACAGTTAAGAGGTTTTGATCTACATGAATTTTTGGTCTTTGGGTTGTCGGTTTTTGTTGCATTTTATAATTTGAATTTTGGTTGTCTCCGAATCTGGAGGGTGGTCTTGATGGTCGAGGATGTGAAAATCCTGATTCGTATTTTGTTCTGTCGGATCGTTAGGGTCATGGAATTGATGAGCAGTATCATCATATGTGTTATAGTTCTCATATGGTGAATATTCTTCATAGTATTGGTTTTGAAGGTTATATGGATGAGCGGTATCATCCGGGTAATATTGTGGGGTTATTTCTTGTTGATGAGCTGTATCGTCATATTCGTTATACTCACAATAATTTTGATTCATATGATGAGTTTTTTGTTGGGTAAAATTTGGGTTTGGCCTAATAATAGATGGTCGTTGTTGCGAATAGTTAGGGTTTGGTCTTATAGCAGAGGGTCTATTTTGTTGAAACTGTTGGAAATTTTGATTTGTTTGAGGTCTGACGTTATTAGCATTAAATGGTTGACGTGGTTGAAAATTATTTGAATTTTGCGAAAAATTCGGTGTGTAATTTGGCGTGTAATTTGGTCTAGTCTGAAAAGTTCCGAAATTCTGTTGGGTACTCCTACATTCGTTAGAAGTATGGCCAATTCTTTTGCACTTGTTACAAATTTTCTTATTTGGAAAATTTTGAATATTAGTGGGTGGTCTGTTAGTTCTATTAAATTTTTGTGTTTCAAAATATGATAGTTGTAGCTCTCGTTTTATTCGGGCGACAGCTTGAAGCATATCACTCGGATTACTTGCTCTAATAATGGAGCCTAATTTGGGATCTAAACCTGTTAATAACGTGTTTAGAGTCATAGTTTCAATCAGGGTACTTTGCGCTGATTTTTGTTCTGCGGTAAGCGGTTGCTTTTGTATTGCCGCATGCATTTTTGCGTTGTGAGTCTGTAGTCTAGAGACGAAATTTAGTGCAGACTCATTAGAATTTTGGCTAATTCTTTGTAGGTCTTGAATTAAAGCTGTGAGATCTCTAGAATCTCCAAAATGCGTTTCTAGTAAATACTTAATCTCATCCCAAGTGGATGGATTACGGGAATTAATTAACTCGGCGGCTTTGCCTCTGAGCTTATTTTTTACGTGCAATGTTAGTAAAATTGTTTGGTTATCGATGGCCATATCGTAAGCACATCTTACTGCATTGAGAAAAGTTTGAAGGAAAATTTGATTTCCATCAAATTCAGGTACTATGGAAAAAATTTCCGATAGCCTATACGGTTCAATATGTTTTTCAGCCATTTTTTGGTTATTAAATTATCAAGTATTTTATAAAAACAAAATAAAAAATAATAATTTTAAAATTAAAAGATTTCAATTATATAAAAATTATATGACTTATGACAAATATATTTCGATTCACTGGTTTATATCAGTTATTCGTACGTATTGTACGTAAAATAAAAATATACACACAAAAATTGTATAATGGGGTAAGCGAGATGATTCTTTGCGACTTACCAAATTGTCGATTTCATTCGTCGGCTAGGGTCCACTACCAGTGAGGCAGATCCGTGTTCTGGATAGGGTTGTCCTGGCTGATGTTGAATATCGTGGAGGAGAGGTCCGCAGACAGTGAGGCAAGGTCCGTGTTCTATCTGGGTGTCCTTCTTCTTGTTTCTTAAAACTAGGTTGCTTTTTCTTTCTTGTTTATTCTTCTTTAATTATTTCTTCTTGAATTATTTCTTCTTACTTCTTGAAACTTCTTGTTTCTTTTCTTCTATTGGTTCTTTCGCTTAGGAATTGGAATTCCACAACTCTAGTTAGGCAATGTCCGTGTTCTAAAGTTGCGCGAAAATCCGCACGACTGCGCCAATTTTTATATCACTTTTTATTTAATTAACTTTTTAAAAACAATTTATTTTTAATTTACGATTTTGAACACTTTGCTATGTCAAAAAAGGAGTAACCGACTTTTATAATTTAATTTAGACTTGTTCGACGTTTACTCGACGACTAATTGAATATTACTGATATGTGAAGTTACTTCCGATTACTTCCGATTACTTAATATGCGAATTACTTGTGGAGCGATTACTATATTTGCCGATTACTGAAGCTACCAATGGTTGTTTCTCTATTTAAAACATTTCTGTATGCTGATGCTGCAGGAATGTTCTAAGAAGTGTTTTTCTCAAGCTTTTAGCAAGTTGCAATAATTGCGATAAAATACAATGTAGGTTTATGATAAGCACGAAAGGTTTTTAGTTACGCGATAACCGCAATGACTTTGGTATACTCTTTTCTGGACATAACATCCTGTATGCTAATGGCCTGTTACAATGTATATTACAATATTATAAAATACAATATTAATCTAAGTCTTAAACTAATATAAGAGAGGATTCTATATAACATGCATATGAACACAATATTAAGTAATATAAATTACAATTTTGTGTAAACATAACAAATACTATTACCCGTTTAAAGGTATAAATTTGACGTGATAGCATCTATTTATATTACCCAGTAATAGGAAATTCATTGTAAAAAATCTACAGTCAACATAAAATTATGGGTCTATGCGTCTTTTAGAATCCATATGCCTGAATTTTAAATTTTAACTTATGTCTTCTGTGTATATATTTGTAGAAATATATGTAGATAACTAGTATGCATATCTTGAATATTATATTTTAAGCCAAACAAAAATCCGTTATCCTGTCATACTTTATAACCACACTTTAATATGATGGTATGTACATTAACAATATATGTACTTAACTATTAATACTTAAAACGTCTGATTCAATAACATAAAAATATTACAAAATTGATAATACAAATTAAATATCTACAATAACAAGTGTTTGCGATACTTTAACTATAACTATATGAACTAATTGTTCAAAGTGTTTAACACAGACAACATGAAATCAAATAAAAAATGTCTTCTTTATATTCAGAAAGCATCTTAGTTGTTCTATTACTCATTAAGAATGGGAAAAAGTGTGAGATTCTGTAAGTATGTGTAGAAGAAAGAGCGCGGCAGCATTCGAAGGGTAAAAGCTTACATACATATTTTAGGGCCAGATCGAACTCTGTGTACATTCACATTCAATATATATTCATCGACATTCACTCTGTAAAGATCTCAAGATGACTGAGTAAAGACCAAGCTATTTACTGCACACCTCGTGGGCGGGCGCGGGGCGGTCCGATATCGCAGTTTTAAGTCTTGTTCTTATTTTTGTTATTTGGACCTTCCTTGACCATTCTATCTTCTAATCTACCTCACAAAAAATAATATAAAGAAGGTTATTACGGTCATTCTTCAATGAGATGTGTAGTTCCTTCCAGGTTATTCCATGTATGTCAAACTTGACATTTCGATGATTAAAGAACTTGACGTTTCGCTGATCATCTTGTCAGGTTGTCTCTGATGATTAATTGTGAAGAAAGATATGTCTTCTTTAACCCATAAAGTCACAGGGGCTTAAATCATAGATAAATAGAAATACATTTTTGATGTCTAAACCATGTGGTTAATGATAATGCATATCATCTAAACTACAGCAAAAATTGTTGTTGTTTAGTAACTTGTGTAATAATGAGAAGACTTCAATTATCAACTTGGTTCAAGAACCAAGATTATATGAACAATATTAAGTACATCTTATCTCCAATTATACTCCATAAATATGAATTTCGTTGGATGTTTGTATTTGTGGAAATATATGTGTAAGAAATTCAATGATTAGTGAATTGCATTGCCAACTTAGAATTATCAATTATGCTTCGTTTTAGTTAAATCATGGAACATGTAATACACCTTCATCAGAAAACAATATTTCATTCAAGACAAAATAAAATTGCTTTAAATATGTATATTGTTATAAATTCATTTCTAAACTTCCATCAACAATATATTTGTTGCATGATTATCAATTGCTTTGTATCAATTCTTTGAAGAAGTAAGGTAGACTGAGAGCAGTAAATTAGAGTAAGCAAAACTAAACCACTTTTTGAACAAAATCTAATAATTTAAAAAATACTCAGTCACCAATATAAGGATTAATAGTAGATCTAAGAGTGATGCTAATATCTGATCTTTTTTCTCAAATAATGCAAATCGAAGCGATGCACGTCTGTGATACCAGTTTCTATAAATATGTAATATTTATTCAGTGTAGAAGTAATTGAATTCTTGAAAACTGTAGTTTCCAAGAGGTAGAGTTCATATGACACTCCATCTAAAGTGTGAAAAAGACTGAAAATATCACCAATAAATTCTTTATTTTTTGAATGCATTGATTTCTCTATTTTTTCTTTACACGTAATATTTTAGAGAAACTTGTCCAGACCCTAGATAAAAATTTCTATAAAAATTTAAAAATGTATAAAAATTTCTAATTTATTTATGATGTTCTAATTTAATCTTAAGTGCACCTATATAAGAAGTCGCATAAAGTGGAACTATAAACTATGATAAGAGGGATCCGAGCATCTTTTTATTATTAAAAATTACCATTTGAACTGTATTTAACTCGAACCCGTTCTCAATTTACCTACATTTGTTTATCGCTCGAAAACGGCCAAGGTTAACGATCATGCTGTCGACAAAAAGTGTTTATAAATAAGAATTTAAGAAAAAATGGTACATCGGTGTGACACTTAAAGTATAGCATACTTATGGGTTTTTTATGGTAATACAATAAAGGCAATGAACTTGATTCTAAAGACCGGTACATTCCGTTATCTGTGGTCCAACTATCACCAACATCCCACACGGGAGACTATGCATCCATATATAACCTGATCATATTACAATAGACAGTTAATAAGATATTCGGTGAAGTTAACATTGAATAGAAATTGATTAATGCTTTAGATATTTATTAAACAATGGTCTTACATTAGCGACCCTACGCTGAGGAATAATTAAATATTGAAAGAAAATTAGTATTGAATTATTTTAAGCTACCGCCGTGTTTGTATATCGTTTGTTGGCTGCAAATTAAATTGGAAATGGGAATTTTAACTACGTTCTGTTTTGCATAATATTTATTTTCAAAGACTCAGGTGTGTGGATTTCTAGATTATCATTTTGAATCCAAATTATGGTCATAATAGTTAAGGGGCTACATCCATCTAGAATCTTCAAAATTCTCGATAATTTTTTTATATGTTATTATAGTATGAAGGCTTAAGAATGTATTCTGAAAGTTTCAAGTCTATATCTTTAAAATTTACAGAGATATAAAGCTTTCAGTCACGGGGTAGAGGGCGGCTAATGTTTCTACTTGCCCCCTTACCGAGCGCCCTCGTCGGGTGCTGAACAATTATCGACTTAACTAATCAGCGACAACATTGAGGAATAAATTTTTCATGTATTTCTTCTCCTACTATATTGTAATAATCTATATGCACAAAACTTCTCGCGTTAAGAAAGATGAAATAAACAGGAGAATTCATCATCCTAAAAAAAGGCGTTCTTTGAATCCGAATCGGTAACCGTCATATCTCAAGAACCGATCGTAAAATTTATTTGAAGTTTGAGACAGTCACGCTTTAAGCCGTTGTTAACAGATTGACAGTCGCATTTTTCAAATACAACCAAAATTGTTTAAACAAATTGCAATAATAATTGAGTTTTTTTTAACGAATTTTCATATTTCAGTTCCATGTGCCGTTTTTTTTTAAGAATAATTTTTAGAAACGGCGATCGTCAATATGTTTCGTATTCACTTAATTTCATTACAGCATACTACCTTTGACTTCAGATGATCAGTTTTAGCAGAAGGATCAGTTTTAAACCAGGTCGCGAAATAGACGCTCCACTTCCGGCGGGCATCTTTTCAGATTTTAAATATTCTTAAATTGTGTTCACTTCACCATATTTAAGATAAATTTATTCCAATATTTTTCGTCCCAAAGATCAATTATTCTTTTTACAAAATGGTAAAACAAAAAGAGGTTCCGTTTTCCACTTCAATTTAAATGAATTATATGACAATATACATTTATTTCGTCAAGTAAATTAGCATCATTAGAAGATGATTAAAACAGTAACATGACCTTGAGAAGCACAGTTAATACATTAATACCGATGATATTCACTTGATCAGAAAAACAAACATCAAGTATAGTTAAGTGTTTTGCTACAAGTTTCAATCTGAAGTTTTGAAATGATGTGAAACATTTCAATACTCACTATCATTATACAGTGATAGATAGTAATATCACTATACAGTGTTTATAATTAGTGTATTATAAAATATGTATCTAAAGTTGAAAATAATTAATCAAGATATTTTATTATAATATTTATAAATATTTTACATACTTGATTGAGTTCAGATTATTTATGTAACAATCGACAATCTATAACTGATAGATACAATAAATATTACATAAATTATAATAATTGTTATACATCAATACTAATAAATTTGAACAAAAGGTAGACATCAAAACAACCAAAGCAGAAACACATCTAACCACTCTACAATAATCGTTACTATCTTCTCAACAGTAATCGAAAAAGAAAGGCAACCAACTTTACACACCAAAGAAACAGATTGCAGCTTGTTCAGAGAAAAATTAGAGCATGTGATTCCACTTGAAATACCAGTGAATACCAACCTTGATATTGACCATGTAGTAGACTAAAAACATCGAAGATTTTGCGGCCAGCAACGACAACTTCTAATTCAAACTACGAAAAAGAAGCAATCCTACTTTGGATTATTTGGTGATATTAAAACAGTATGCGTATTTTAGAAAGAGTTCCTGTACGTTCAAATAATTGATTATAATTTACAACTGTTTGCATAATTTAATGCAAACCCAAATATAAAGATTGTGTACTAATGTACTATAATTGTGTATTAATTACGTTGCTTAATATATCGTTGAATATAGAAATGTTTACCTTTAATTTATTACAAAGGCTATAAAATATACAACAATATAGAATCGATCGAACTTTATATTTCGCTACTTTTAACGAGTATTGCTCTCTGCTCTCTTTTTATTTAAGATTGTTTCATAAAGTACCTGTCCTAATTTATCTTAAACTACAACTTGATAAAAAAGAAGAGTAAGAGAGCAAATGTGTGACAGTAAGACAGTGAAAGAGTAAGAAGACTTGCTCTTACTTACGGAAATATTATGAACAGATCAGAGTGTGATGCACGGCAATGCTTTAGGAAAAATAATATTTTTCAAAACTCATAAAACGTTTAGATCTTAATCTGAGAGAGAATATTCACGGTATAATATCCGCAGAAAAATTATTGTAGTCTGAGCTGAGGCCGATTTTATATTCTTATCTAGCTATAACCTAATCCGTATTTCCAACGACCAAAAATATAATCAGCGAATATAAAAACAACAATATGAGAACCAAAGTATTTAATACATAAGACAACATATAAACAAACATATTCTTTGAAAGATAATAATCATATTATTTTGCACGTTATTTCAAGTGACGCAGACCGTACTCTTATTAGACATAGAAGTACCAACATCTATATTTTCCGGGCCGACTTCTGAAGATTTCTGGACATTTTGATTAGGTTTCTTCTTACGCTTTTTTATGACAAAATTACCGAATTTATAGGTTCCATTAATCTTTCTTAAAATTCCCAGTTCCAGGCCCCGTGACAAATATTTTGATATATGTTCCATGGTACCACCAGCCGGTTTTTTGTGTCTTTGTACGATACATATTTTGATGTTCTTTGGAGTCGCTGCAAAACCAGTTTTTTGGAGAAATGCTATGGCGCCAATAATAGCTTTTGCCGACTTCAAGTCAGGTTTAAATTCAATTTTCTTCATTCTCTCCCATTTCTCTTTAGGCATGATTACGAATAATTTTTATATTGCTTGCAAACGTCAAATATTTAAATGTAACTGACAATTCGAAAATTTGTTACTCTCTATGGTGATGAAAATAGGACATTTGGTAAAAATATTTTAAGTATTAAAAGTGGTTAGGACTTTTATCCGAGAGTGGTAAAATTCTAAACATTCGGGTTGCTTATGATATTTTTTACACGACCGATATATTGTTTTTCTGATATTGTAAAATTTGTTTCCTATTTGAAAATATTTTAATTGTCATGTGGCATGTGAAATCCATTATAGGTTGTGTTGATATGTTGTTTTGTAAATACTGAAAACTGGGGATACTGAAAGTTTATAATACTAACCTTCATTTTCCATGAAATGTTAAATGTTCTGTAAGACATGATGCAAGAAAGTGATTGTTGTGATCTTGAGGAACCGTGGCATGCAGAATGTTCTGCAATTATATCACAAAAATCAAATTGATGGTACAGAAAAACCATCGATCACATCACAGCTTGGTATACTGAGAGGAATTACAAAAACGTAATTTTAATGTCTCCTGTTAAAAGAAACAAAAAATTTAAATCTCCTGGAAGTTTAAGGGCTAAATATTCAATGTTGAGGCCTACTATCTTTTTGAATTACGTCGATTTTTCAAAGTTTGTATCTCCAAGAGTTACAAACTTTGAGTTTGTAATTCTTGGAGTTCAAATGTTACAAAGTATTGTTTCTCTTAAGAACATCAGTATGTTGAGCTAATATAAATTTATTTACGCCTGAAAGGGCTGTGTGTAAAAGTACTTAAATGTATAAGAGAAGAAAGGTGTATTTCATTTATCATTAAATTTATATAATCAAGCACAAGGAGATCAGATATCTTGTGTTAACCTGTTGACCACATGTTTATAAAAAGTAAAGAAGGCCACAATAAATTCATACCTATTGTGTATAATATAAAACTAATAGCCACTCCCAATTATTACATTCATTTATTTAGAGATAGTTAAAAAAGACTGCTTAGTATCACATATAGAAATTTCATAGGTTATAAAAAATTTAAATTATCTGATCAGTCCTGATTTAAATTAATATTAGGCTAATTTTAAAAAATAGTTAAACAAGTTAATTTTGTGGTTAAACTGTAAAAAATACGAAAAAATATGAACGCATGAAAATGAAGACAAAACAATGGAACCTATCAAGCCATTTTTTTTTATACAGAGTGTATTGTAAGATTATACCGGGTGTATCTTTTACACCACCCTGTGGTGTACTAGTGTGGTATTATAGTACCTATAGCGTCGCTGTTAACTATTTTAGAAAAATTATTTTACTTTTCCTCGCTCAACTACACTAGCGGAAAAGTAATGTAATCGTGTAAAGAAAAATGGGAAAAAAATTTGTTTTCGCTTATTTTTCATTTTTCGGCATAAAAACAAAAAAAATGGATTTTAAAAAGTTTTGTCTGTGTGTGTGTAGTTGTCGTTAGCATTAAAATTTCTTGTTAGCATAATAACTTAACTAAATCATATCGGATCAATCGAGTTTTGACTAATTCTGATCGGGGACGTCTCTCAGATGACACTTATTGATTTTGAGGTGGATAGGACACACCCCACCCTGTCCATAGGTCATGAGAAAGCATGATGGTGGACTATTAGAGAAATATTTCTTGTTAATACGATAACTCAACTAAATCGTATCGAGTCGATAGAGTTTTGACTGACTCTGATCAGGAATGTCTCCCAGACGACACCTATTGATATTGAGGTGGATAGAACACACCTGTTCATGAGAAAGCACGACGGTGGACTATTTGAGAAATTTTTTTTGTTAACACGATAACTCAATTAAATCATGTCGGATCGATCGGGTTTTGACTGACTCTGATCGAGGATGTCTCCCAGATGACACCTATTGATTTTGAGGTGGATAGAATACACTCTACCATGTCGATCAAATTTTTTTCTTAATACGATAACTCAACTAAATCGTGTCGGATCGATCGGCTTTCGACTGATTCTGATTAGAGACGTCTATCAGACGACATCTATTGATTTTGAGGTCGAAAAGACACACTCCACCCTGTTCATGGGTCATGAGAAAGCACGAGGGTGAACTATTTGAAAAAAGTAAAACACATATTCTGCATTAATGTGTTGGTTTATTTTTTCTCGGCCACTCAATTTCGAGATAGATATGTTGTACGTGCGGAAAATGCCTGTTTTAAGGATTTGAAACTGTTTATTTTATTTTGTACTTAGCATCATATTAAAACCCTATACTAAATTTGTTAAGAGTATCTCAAGCAGTTAAAGAATTAAATTGACAATTTTTTTTTAATTTGGATACCCTGTAGCTCACGAGTGACGGCCTAAGGACCCTATGTCTACATAACTAAATTACTTTAATTTTAGCCATAGAATGCTATGTCTTTAATACTTAAAAAATAGTGTATATTTACATTTATATTTCATGCATTACATATTTAGTAAATAAACAGTTTTAAAACCTTAAAGCGGACTTTTCCGCACGTAAAACATCTTTATATCGAAATTGAGTGGCCAAGAAGAAAAAACCAACACATATATGCAGAATATGTATTTTATGCGACAGTTTTAGTTTTTTCAAATAGTCCACCATCGTGCTTTCTCATTGTCTTGTAGACAATGTGACGTCTGGGAGACGTCTCCGATCAGAATCAGTCAATACCCGATCGATCCGACACGATTTAATTGAGTTATCGTGCTAACAAGTTTTAAAATGCCTACGGCAACGACAACGACACACACAGCAAAAAATTTTTAAAAACCTTATTTTTTTGTTTTTAGGCCGAAAAACGAAAAATAAACCAAAAACAGCTTTTTCAATTTTTCTTTACACGATTACATTACTTTTCCGGAGTGCGGAAAAGTAATAATAGGATTATCTGGATGTAGTTGCATTAATAACCCACGCTAAAGTTTTTTTTTCAAATCTTCCAAATGCACTCGGAAATTTCATAAATAGTATTGCGGTATTACAGAACCTCCAGAGATGATTCTTACATGATTGCGTTTCAACATATTTAGGTGTCATTAGTCCTTAGTTTTATAGTTGAATTCTAAAGAATCCACTGCCATTAAAGAAATTCAGATACAATTTATGGGTGCTCACTGGAAGTCAATTAAAAAGCTATCCATAGTATTTACGCCAAACCAGCGAATGTCCTTATTAAATTACAAAATTATCGGGTGGTTTAGCGAAAATAGTAGATGATTGCAAACATCGCTACTTACTTTAAACGATGAGAAAATTATTCACGCTAGAAAAAAATCAGTGTAATAAGGAAAATTAAGCTTTAACCATATTAAGACATATTTATAGTAACAGTGCTGACACAGATATTTAAGTATCTTCAGACTTCATTTTAACTATGCAAATATTACATCTTTGGGCGACGAATGACCGTTTTGTTTGTATAAGACATTTTTTTTCTGCACCGGATATCACTCACAAAAATGATTTTATGCTACAAAAGTATATATGTTTTCGCTACATAAGAACATGTTACAACATATTATGTTGAAGGTATTTAGTCGAGTCTCAAAACTCTGATATTGGACCGCTCACGAGGTCCGGAGTAAATAACCTAGTCTTTACTCAACGCATTGAGACCTTTGCAGAGTGATATATATGCAATGTGAATGTATAGTTTATTTCATCGCTATTTGCCAATGAAAATCCCAA
The DNA here is from genome assembly GCA_037954035.1 of Rosalia funebris. NCBI lineage: Eukaryota > Metazoa > Arthropoda > Insecta > Coleoptera > Cerambycidae > Rosalia > Rosalia funebris. The sequence continues at coordinate 4,807,919 of JAZFAV010000010.1, read as the reverse complement.
ACGGCTCTTATCTCATACCGTGGCTTGTTTTTATGACTAGACTCAGGTAGACTGTTCTGTTTATCGGCAAGGTAAGAGAGTTTTTCATTTGGCAAGTAGCGATGAAATGAATAGTACACAGAGCTTGATTTGGCCTCGCGTAAATTGCATCCTTTTCCTCCGCATGCTGCCTCACTCTTTCTTCTACGCATACATAGAAAATCTCACACTTTTTCGTATTGTTGATGAAATTTACATATTATATATATTATTTAGTTTTTTATACATAGTTTTTTTATATATGACGCCGCCACTGATGATGCATCTTAGTAGGTAGCTCTGATTGATATGATCTTTCAACATCGTAATTTTTTCTCGCAAACGATTAGCAATGGTAAATTTTGTTGAACATAAAATACATTTATGTTTTCTGGGGATGGTGGCTATTATATACACTTTTAACTAATTCTGAGGTGTGCGGATATAATATTATTAGGACATCCACTGCTAACTTAATGGGGTATTACACTGGAATAGAATACCACTTATTAGTTTTGGCTAATGTTTATTAAAGAGCTTCCATTCTCTTTTATTCCATTAGTAATTTACTGGGAGAAGGGATAATATTTTGCTTTTACTTTCAAGTCTAGTAATGAGTATCAATTATCGTTACGCTATTAGTAGAGCGACTGGTGCATAGACCATAATTACAGAAAGAGAAATTGACTGTGATGACATTTTTACCAATATACTACAATATTTTAAATACTCATAATTTTCTCATAATAGAAATATTATTATCTGAATCTTAAGAGTTCATCTATATATTTTAATATGTCATAAAACAGTTAAAAGATATAACTAACTTATTTAGTGTCATAATAGCTATTGCCAAAATATTTGCATATGCCGTATCAACAATGGTATTTGCATAAAGTTTTTAATATTTATCTAAATTAAATTTTTTATTTATAAACGTAATATTTTTGATATTTTGCACCACTATTTCATTTTAAATTATAGTTTGAAGTTTATATTCCTATTGGTGTAATGATTATATTGATTTACTTAGTCTCTTAATATCCGATATTTTTAGCACTTGCTGCTTTGTGCATATCATAATCATTTAGCATTTTAGCATAGGTATCAATTCCGACTGGTTTTGTACATTTAGTATTTCTATACAAAACAAAAGGAAAACCTTAATGGTTTATAGTATATATATATAACATATATGTGAAATATCGTTAGGAGTCAATCGGGGGACATACTGATGGAAGAGAGGAGAAAGCGGATAGATGGAAGCAGTACTTAGTAAATTTATACGAGGGTCAGGAATTAGGAGAGATATTAGAGGAAATTTTGAAATGTGCGGGACAGAAAGTAGTAAATAGGATGTTTGAACTGGTAAAATACATATATGAAACTGGCAAGATGCCGGAGGATTATAAGAGGAACATTATCGTTACTATACCGAAAAAGAGAGGAGCCGACAAATGCGAGAACTTTAGAACGATCAGTCTAACTTCCCACGTGTCCAAAATCTTAACCAGAATAGCGCAGAAGAGGATAGAAAATAGAGCGGAGAAAATACTAGGAGAAGACCAATTCGGGTTAAGCCGAAATAGGGGAACTCGCGAAGCTATTTTGGCGCTAAGAGTAATGTTAGAGAAAACAATAGAAAAAAAAGAACGCTTATATATGATTTTTAGATTTAGAAAAAGCTTTTGATAATGTAAGATGGGAAAAAATGTTCGAGATACTAAAGAGCGCGGGAATGAAGTATAGAGATAGGAGAGTAGTACACAATCTATACAAAGAGCAAACTGCTGTTATAGAAGTAGAAGGGGAAAGAAGGGAAGTAGGTATTAGGAAAGGAGTAAGACAAGGATGTACGCTATCACCACTAATTTTTAATCTGTACATCGAAGAGACGATTAATGTCGTAAAAGATAGAGTGGATTTCGGGATTAAAGTACAGGGACAGAAACTAAAAATGCTGAGATTCGCGGATGACATAGCAGCATTAGCATCTAGTAAAAAGGAATTGGAATCAGCGTTGAGCGAAATGGAGGCAGTGTTGACAGAGGAATACGGAATGAGGGTGAATAAAAACAAAACTAAAGTGTTAGTGTGCAGAGGGCGCGAGAGCAGAGCAAAAACGAAAGTACAAATTAATAATGAATGATTGGAGGAAGTTAAAGACTTCACTTATTTAGGAAGTGAAATAAATTGGGATGGAAGAAGCGATAAAGATATAAAACAAAGAATAGCGCAGGGTCGAGTAGCTTTTAACAAAAAAACAAAAAGAAAGCACTTTTATGCTCGGGGGTAATAAACTTAGATACAAGGAAGATATTTTTCAAAACGTATGTATGGAGCACGGCATTGTATGGTTGCGAAACCTGGACGGTAGGGGAAGCAAGTAGGAAGAAATTAGAAGCTTTTGAGATGTGGTGTTACCGAAGAATGATGAAAATACCGTGGACTAATAGTTTTAAAAACGAAGAAGTATTAGAGAAAGTCGGCGAGAAAAGAAGTATGTGGAAAAACACAAAGAAGAGAAGAGATAGAATGATAGGCCACTTGCTGAGACATGGGGTTATAGTCCGCGATATTTTGGAGGCAGATATAGGAGTGAAGAAAGGCAGAGGTAGGCCTAGATTAGACTATTGCTCGGAAAATGGTAAGGGATGTAGGTTGTAGCACAATTAGCGAAATGCATAGGTTAGCACAAGATAAGAGAAGCTGGAGGTTAGCGTCCAACCATTCTTAGAACTGATGAACTCATGATGATGATGTGAAATATTTGGATGTGATACAACATTCTCGTCTAACCTTTGATTTCGTATTTGAGAATTCAAAATTTCTGGTTTGTAAAATTGTCTATTAATAAATCTATATGTATTAATAAATCTGTTAATTCCTGTTTTCTACAGACTTCACTTAATCCAATAGCCGTATCTACTCTTATGCCTAAGAATGTTTTATGTTCGGCTTGCGTCAACAAGTTTGTAACATTTTGTTTAATAAAAATTTTATCCACGATCATTATATTAGGAAGGTTTAAACGTCTGTTTTCCATGGATTAGAGGCCTTCTAATACACTAGCGGATTAAAATTCATAATACCACGCTTCGATTTTATAGCATTTTATTTAGAATTATTATTAATATTAACATTAACATTTATCTCAAGAACGATCTTATCATTTTGACCGGGATTATTCAAATTCACTCGTTAAGGAGTTTTTGAAGAACTGGAAGGACTCACAACTTCGCCGACATTAGGTAGGACCTGAATTTTTTTAGCAATTGCCATCTTGTTGGACAGTGATTCTTCAATATAACTTTCCGCTACCGTAGTCGATTTCCAACCACCGTGACACTTGACAGTGGTAATATTACCTCCAGAATTGGCCGATAATGTTGCCCAAGAATACCTCATTCCACGTCCGGTATAACTTTCCGGATTAGGGAGCCCAAGAAATGAAGTCACTGTTGAAAAGCTTTTCGAAATTGTGTTGATGCCTACATGTTGTGTAGTACATTTTCCAGCAACATATAGCAAGAAAAATCTCCCACTGGTAGTTTTAGGTCGCAGATTGATGTATTCGTGACACATTCCTACAGCATTGACTGAAAAAGCTTCTTCCAAGATCGTGAAACTTCTTGAGATGTTTATTTTCGTATCCGGAATGAGTATGCACAAGTAACTGCCTTTGTCTTAGACATGGCTGGTATCCAAAAAAATTAATTCATTGCATCGACAAGAACCTGCGACTCCCATGATTAGTGCAACCTGTAAGGAGTTCAAAATAAAAAGCTCAATGTATAAATTGAAATATTGACATCGTGTATTTCCTACCTTAACTTGTAAATATTCCTCATCCGGTCCTTTTCTCAAAAATTCTTCGATTTGGTATCTCTCCAGTATATTTGCCTTCTTTGCTTTATAATTTCTTGATCCGGCTTTCAAATATGAAGTAAGTTTACCATACTTCGAAATATCAATATCTTTGTGCACATTCAACATTTATTTTAGCATCGAATACTTTAGCCACATTGAAGAGACAGCAAACCGTTTCTCCACATTGAAAAAGTAGGATAGCAGTATCTCTTCTGTAATTGTTGCTTCTCCTATGCCCCTTTTTTCGCCAGTTGTCGAATTACACCAATTTCTTCTCGTATACACTTTTACTTTTCGCTGGTAATAGACGTAATATTGCTTTTTGAGCTTCTTGCTGGATTTCAGTCGGAATGAAGAAATTCTCAGCATTATCACTCATTTTTGGGTCGATGTTGTAAATAATGTCGGTCTTGTTTACATATAAATAAACGTAAGTCCTAGAAATGACTCCAAGACTTTCTAGTCTTCAGCTTAAAATCAATATTCTTAATCAAAATAAATCTGTCAAATCTGACATTTTTCGAAACCAGAATTTTTCACCTGTTAATTGAACGGTTTTGCTCGTGGTCGTGGATAAAACGTTAAATTACATTCGGGAATTAACAGCCTTTGATCCACTGGGCATTTTTTCTCATGGATTAAAAGTTTGTTAATTTCCTTACATAATTAATAACTATTAGATTTTTTATGTCTATACTATCTAATTTGCTTTCCAAAAATTCAATAAAATATACGTACTTACTAAAAATCGACATTCTTTTTTAATTAACAAAATGTTTCTAAACATAGTGTGTCCACGGAGAATGTTTTTCTTTGGATAAGTACACAAAGCACGTCAAACTTTCTCGTGTGCTATATTCTTTATACACTTACTTATACATCTTTTCTCATAACTAACTAGTCAACTCGGTCTCATATGAAATTCGTGATCTTTTTTTTTGTAAAAAGAATGTTTTTTCGAAAAATGTTTTTATTTATATGATCCACTAGAAAACATATTAAAGTAACAATGAGATTTGGTCTTAACAGAAATTTTTTATTTGGGGTTAAACTAAGGAATGTCTAAATATTCATACGTTAGGCTATAGTAAACTTTTATTGAACATACATTGTTCACTAATTTAACAGATATACAAACTGAAGAATAAGCAAAATACAAAATAAATACGCCTTTTAGCAGTTGATATGAAGACCAACGTTACATTTACTACATATAAAAGTGACACACTTGCGACATTCTGCACATAGTCTCTCGGTGGGATTCTTTTTTGGCCAGTGATCCAAGCGATCATACCTCACTTCTTCAAGAACATATATGATTCATTTACATCCTTATACTTTGCATATTTTGTTGACTCATTACATATCTTCTCTACAAATTTTAATGGCCAAAATAATTTGAGAAAGTCACTAGGGCGTCCTCCTGATTCTACCATTTCTTCAATAATGTGTGGCAGGTTTTGAATCTTATTTTTAGAGAAGTCCCCAAAGACGTGCATTTTTCTCAATTCTTGGCTTTTTATTTTTTTGTTCAAGTATGTTTTTGGAAAGAGAATTACTCGGCTTTTTATAGGATTTCGGAATTGAAAATTCTTTTTTTGCATTATTACGCATGACTAGTCAACTTCTGAACACTCATCTAGTAGGCCAGGACCCAACAAATTCACACTGGCAATATTTATTATATTTTCGTATTCAACGACCTCATCCACATCTGTATCTCCGTCGCCTTCAGGAGGAGTCAATGTGATATTGATGAAATTTGCGCCGGCAAATTCATCTTTCATATCAGATTCTTCCAGATCAGCCATCAACTCCTCTGTTGTAAGAGATCTCCTGGAAATAAGAGAAAAAATATTTTTCAGGCATTATTTCATGTACCCACTAAATTTTAAATTTTTATTGTCGTGGAAGCCTAGCGTATGAGCGTATGAATTTTCATACGGCCAAGTTTGAGACCGTATATCCACATAACTCTAAAATGATGTCAACATTTTGCTAAATCACTTATTATTTCGACTTCATTAGAATGTATTTCAATGTAAATCTAAATGAAATCAATATCTTATATATTATTTTGCACAAAAACATACCTCATCTAATATTGTGAAGTTTTTTTTTTGGTTCTGTTCACGTTGACCTGATGTGGAAGCCATGTTTGCAAACCATACACTGTGTATGCTTGACAATATAAAGAAAAAACATTTCTTATCGACATTTTAACCAGAACAATACATACTATTGCCATCTCTTTGCCGTACACCACGCTAAACTATAGCCAGCATACGTATACATATTTAGACGGTGGGTTTTAAAGGGTTAAAAAAACTGTTATTAATGTTGACGAAACCTAAACATTTAATTTCATAGATGAAGCACCTTTGTTGTGGCATAACAATAATTATCACTACCATTAGTTAGTAAATAATTGTACAAAAATAGTTTTTGTATTTTCACCTTTACTTACCCTCACTAATCAGAAATATTGATTTTAGTTACATTTTATGTGTTGAATTTAAATTATAACATATAAAAATCTATTGGAAGTTATTATGTTATATCAGTTTTACATCAATTGCTATTATAAATAATAAATAATGTATCAGTGTATTGTCAATAAAAATCTCATACAATAAATATATGGGAAATACACAAATTTGTTGATGTGAAAATAAAATATTTTTATAATCTAGGTGTAAAATATTTGTTGAATGAAATGGCCTTCATAACCTGTGAAGTATGCGAAAACATTTTGCGATTGAAAAAAAAGATGCCAAGATACTAATGAATTATGGGACTGAAATTATTTGCATAATTACTAAAATTATGCAAAACAGAGGAACTTTTTTCCAGCAGACGGAACTCTGTTAATCACATACTCATTATATATTCTCTATATTAATTAAATATGAATTTTGTTATGATAAAATTTTACCATTTTTAATTAAATAAGAATAACGAAACGTCTTTCCTCCTAGTTCAAAATTTAACACCTATTCGACTTATACAAAGTTGACAAAAAACTTGTTTTTTTATTTACTGTTGCTATTGTTGTTAAAAATTGTTATTTTAAAATTTTAAAAATGTAGTAGGTATATCTTGAATGTAGGAACAACACAAAACGTTATAGTATTTGTTATCTTAAATTCCGCTGATATAATCCAACCGACACGTACGTCAAAAGAGGAAACTGCATAGAGATAATAGGATCAGGATCGAAGGATTCACGGTGCACAGAATAAACTAGGATAGACGCAATGGAGGATTAGCGATTATTATACAAACCGAAATTGATAATCACGTCATGGCGGAACTCTAAGACCTCGAAACCAACGCCGTAGTTATCGAGCTGTGATAAACAGGAATAGGAGTAAAATTAATATCCTGATACCATCGAGAAAATCTGGGAGGAAACCTGGAGGCCCTTTTCCTGATAGGAGAGGACCATGGTTATGGGAGATTTCAATGCAGAAAATCTCAAATGTATTATTACGAATAGGAGAGACTGAACGATCTTCAACTTCATCGATTATCGAACCAACGTCATCGCCGTCTGCGCGTTAAACAAGCGAAAACATCACGATAAAGTACGCCGCAAGTGGATCCGATATGCGAGAAAATATTTCAGTACGACGAAATAAATAAGCTAGGATCGAAAGGAAAAATATGAACTAAACGATCTTCCGAAATGTATTGCAGAAGAATATCAATGTAATTTCTGGGATGGAACCCACTAACGATTACAACAAGGTCGTACCAAAGCTCAAAGGACATATTCACGCGACCTTTAGAGAGAATAACACTGAGATGGAAGAACAAAATACCCGATAGGCATCGTCTCGGAGGAGACGATACAACCAACACGCGCTTATCTCAGGCCATCATTGTACGCGTCAGGCTATTTAGGTGAGATTTTATATCGTATAAGTTAAATGATATAAATTTTGATTTTATTCATTGGACCAAATATTGAAATAGTATAAATACATAACAGTTCCTGAAGTCGAGTTAGTGCTATTACTTATGCTTTTGCCATTTTAATTTTTGTAGACGGAGTTATAAAGCATTCTTACCCTTTATTGGTCAAATATATTTATAATTACCCTAAAATTTATTCCTTTGTAGAAGGGGCTTATTTTTATTTTAGAAATACTATTACTATAGTTGTAAACAGATATATGTTTCAGAAAAAATACTGTAGCATTATTAATAAGTTTTGTAACCTACTTTAGGTTTGCAAAGGTTCACCTATCATATAAACTGAGATAAATATGCAAATTCATCCTTATTAACAACAATTCAAATGATGTTAAAGATTCTAATATCAACTGGCAAAATCATATTCATCAAATACCTAAGTCAACCTATAAGACCGAGAAGTATACAAGTTCTCTCAGAATAGGTCTTTAATTTATTTTTGTTATAGCGTTCACCTCACTACTACTAAAATGTGAAAAGAGTTTTTAGGACTTCAATAAATGTTAAATGTATTGCCTAAAAACCAATGTGATGATGAATAACTATTTAGTGTTAACCAATTTAATAAACATCATTAAGCATGTAACCCATTTTAAAATAATTTTAATTATTTCGATTAATTAATCAATTTATTTTAAAACGTATAATTCGCAGAGGAGCGGATGAGAATTACTATAATAACTCATTCTTTGATACCATTTTTATTAAAAACATTGCACTATTATTCTTTGGACTGTCCTGGTGATTAAGGATTGCTATTAAGTTGACGCAGATATATCAACTGCTATATTTATTCACAAATCGAGCTAATCCTAAAAGATGACATACGCGCTACAAGCAAAATATAATAGATTTTAATGATAAAGAATATTTTCAATAGATTTTTATGAAAGAATTCGAAAAGTTTCAAATCGTGTCCTAATATCGTATTATTAGAACTTTCACTATTAAAAAGTAAACCATAAGGATGAGAATATCATTTAGACAATGGCCGGGGGTAGCGGACTGGGTGTAGTTCATATAGTTGGGTTCGAGTCCCAACAATTGCAGTTTTGTATCTCTTCCTGAATATTTATGTATGTCTTTATTTGTAAGTTTCTCCTAGCAGTTTAGAGTTTTAAGAGGAGAAAGCCGATTTCTTCGACGAGAACTTTTTTAGTTTACACATTATATTTATAAACATTTTTTTATTTCACATAACTATGCCGATAATAAAAAAGAAATAAATTCATCTAAAAGTGAATTATATCAGTTAAAAAATCTATTAGACAAAAAAATTAGACTAAAATTAATAAAATCCCCATATACCGTTGTACTATAATTATTCCAGATCAGTTTATCTTTTTAGCTTAATACATAACTCATCGTTTAGTTAAACTAGTTTAACTAAATTATTAACAAATCTGAAAAACTAAATTAAAACTAAAACAGAGTAAATTTTCCTATTATTTATTACTACTATTTTCAAACGTATTTCATTTCATATTAAAAACTGGAATATCTCCATAATATAATTAAAAGGAGATCAAATGTTCATGAGATTAATATAAGAATTAACTCCTTTTGTATACCATAGCATTATAATAGTAAATTTTAAGGTTTGTTTGGATATGTAGCTCCTAGATTACTTAATAAAATATCAGATTATTTAAATTTAACTAACTATTTTCTTTCTAAAAGTATCGAATAAATTACGAGATTATAGTCACTAAGATTGATATAATCTTACATAGATACTACATCAATGACAATATTAATTTAAAATTTTGTGTTATAAACACCGTTTGTCAATTTTAATTTTTTTTCAAGGGTAGAGAAATAGAACGACTTTGTCGAACTTCTCCATTTTACGTAACATGCAATATATTTATCCCATGTTAAGCAAACAATATGTTTATAATATTTATAATATCATATTTCTTACATAATAAATATTATTATTATATGTTTCTATTCCTTAAGAAAATCTGCGCACAGAAAAAATTGTTACTGGTTACTTTTCATGATCATCATCATGAGTCCTCAGTCCTAAGACTGGTTGGACGCTAACCTCCAGCTTCTTCTATCTTGTGCTAACCTACGCATTTCGCTAATTGTGCTACAGCCTACACCCCTTACTATTTGCGAGCAGTAGTCTAATCTAGGCCTACCTATGCCTTTCTTCACTCCTATTTCTGCCTCCAAAATTTCGCGGACTATTCCCCCATGTCTCAGCAAGTGGCCTACCATTCTATATCTTCTCTTCTTTATATTTTTCCACATACTTCTTTTCTCGCAAACTTTCTCTAATACTTCCGCGTTTCTAACCCTATCAGTCCACGGTATTTTCATCATTCTTCGGTAACACCACGTCTCACAAGCTTCTAAATTCTTCCTATTTGCTTTCCCTACAGTCCAGGTTTCGCAACCGTATAGTGCCGTGCTCCATACATACGTTTTCAAAAATCCCTTCCTTGTTTCTAAGTTTATTACCCCCGAGCATAAAAGTGCTTTTTTTTGTTAGAATCTACTCGACCCTGCGCTATTCTTTGTTTTATATCTTTATCGCTTCTGCCATCCCAATTTATTTTACTTCTTAAATAAGTGAAGTCTCTAACTTCCCCCAATCGTTCGTTATTAATTTGTACTTTCGTTTTTGATCCGCTCTCGCGCCCTCTGCACTCTAACACTTTAGTTTTGTTTTTATTCACCCTCATTCCGTATTCCTCTGTCAACACTGCCTCCAGTTCGTTCAACGCTGATTCCAATTCCTCTTTACTACATGCTAATACTGCTATATCATCCGCGAATCTCAGCATTTTTAGTTTGTGTCCCTGTACTTTAATCCCGAAATCCACTCTTTTACCACATTAATCGCCTCTTCGATGTACAGATTAAAAACTAGTGGTGATAGTACATCCTTGTCTTACTCCTTTCCTGATACCTAGTTCCCTTCTTTCCCCTTCTACTTCTATAACAGCAGTTTGCTCTTTGTATAGATTGTGTACTACTCTCCTATCTCTATACTTCATTCCCGCGCTCTTTAGTATCTGGAACACTTTTTCCCATCTTACATTATCAAAAGATTTTTCTAAATCTACAAATTCTATATAAGCGTTCTTTCCTTTTTCTATTGTTTTCTCTAACATTACTATTAGCGCCAGAATAGCTTCGCGAGTTCCCCTATTTCGTCTAAATCCGAATTGGTCTTCTCCTAGTATTTCGTCCGCTCTATTTTTCTTCCTCTTCTGCACTATTCTGGTTAAGGTTTTCAACGCGTGGGAAGTTAAGCTAATCGTTCTAAAGTTCTCGCATTTGTCGGCTCCTCTCTTTTTCGGTATAGTAACGATAATGTTTTGTTTTTTGATACAAACTTTTTATGATACAAACTAAAATAATGAATCATTTTTATAAAGAATAATCATCCCTCTCAGCGTTCTTCATAAGTGAAGCAAAAATATTTAGAATAAATAAGGTGGTGGTGGAATATTTTAAATACTTCATCCTGTATTGGGAAAGACTTGTAAATTCTGTTTACAGAAACAAAACATCATGCCTAACATATCTGCATTCTCTTTGAAAGCGTGTAATAAGATTCTCAGAGGACAGAACAATTTAGCCGAGGGTACCAACTTAATATTTATGAAAGGGTGTTCCTCTTTCGTGTATAATCTGGGAGATACTATTGAATTATATGTTTTGATAATAACAACATCCCACGTAGGAATATTCAACATTATCAACTAAAATGAGTAATCCTTACTATAAAATGTAGATTTCGTGCGGTGTTAATACTTTGATATACATCAGCACATTAAACACAAACCGAAATGTAATTTGATTTAATATTCAACAGGCAATCAGACGAGTCATCATGAACAGTCAAACTGTATCAAAAAGTCTCTTGTTTTTGTTAGCATATTGACCTGTCAAGGAACCTGAAAAAGAATTTAAGGCGTGCCGTATTTTGACTTTACATTTAATAATGTAGAAAATAAGTTTGAGGTATGTATAATATATCGATGCAAGCATGTGCCGTACGCTTACAGTTTTATTTAATAGAACTGCAAAAGCTTTATCTTAGCCAATAGTTGTGACATATGATGTTACTTTGTATTAAAATGATGAAGTTTATTATCTACTAATAAATTAATATTACGCAAACTTAAAAAATACATACAGTACAAATATAAAAATAAATTTCATCAAATTGACAATAATAATCAATTGTAATTATAATAATAATCTACCACTTTCCGGTATTGATCACTGTTAAAATTATTCACACGTTATTGCCATTCGACGATCAAAGGTTTATATAAGATTATTTTTCAAAAATCTCATACTTTTACATAGTACATATTTTGTAATTTTGTACTTGTGTTTGATAGTTCTACTTAGATATTGTATTTAAGGACGAAAGCAGATGGTCGAATCATCTATCGATTTGACCGTTGACTTGACGTATCATGTATGTATTAGAAGTGATCAAAATATATTACCTTATAAGGGATTTCCGATGAAGCGGCAATTCACTTGACAAATGATTTGTCCACAAGATAATAGGCATAATCGTCGAGTCGACACATCAGTGCATATTTTCTAATTTATGTGCAAGAAAGTTCTCGCTGCCCGCTTCGTTTATATTATATATATGTTACCGGCAAAGTATAAAATTCCGGTATTCTATAGAAAACCTAGGTATTCTATACAATAACTAACGATTTCAGGTAATATATGAAATCTATATTAATTTAAATAGATTTATATAATTTACCTAGTCATTTCATAGGATGTCTGGAAATTATATAGAATACCTATATAGTATTAGGCAAGGTGTTAAATAAAAGAAATATTAAACTTTAAATGATACTTTTATTCGAAATAAAGAAATATTTGCTTAAGATACTTAACAGGAACTGAACAAACATCGAACATTTATTTCTTAAAAGTCTGTGGGAACAGATTTTATATTTTTTTCAAGGTAAACTTGAGTGACATTTACTAGAAAAAAGTGTTTTCTTCTGAGCGCACAAACACTTCATTGTTCCATAGTTAGTTTTACAACTGCACTTGATGAATCCTTGGCCTGTTCCGGTAGACTGTAAAGTTGCAATCGAACATAGTGTAATTTCATTATCAGGAATATCTTTAATGTCCAAGAATCCTTTCTGACAAACTGGAAACTAAAATCTAGAATGGAGCTATTTAACAACTTCTTGCTTATTACCGAGCTGATATCGTCTGTTTTAGCCGTGACAACAGCTAGAATATTTCGAGTATCACCACGTCCCCTATCAACTTCGGACACTGGAATTCTTACAGTTTTACCAACAGATACCGACGGAAAATTTTTGTCGCTATGTTTTAACATTCTTTCTGTTTGTTGCTTCAAGTTTTCTACTGCAGAATGTCGAATTTCGGTTGCTACTATATTTCTAGAGCATAAAGGACATAGTACCGAAGACTCCCACAACCCACATCAATATCTAATGTTTCAAGTCTATCACAAATGGGATGAATAGTTTGCTTGCATTCTCTGCAAATCTGAGATCCATTTGTCTCTTTGAAATATGCACAACATGAACGTTTTAGTTATATTCCCTGAAACTGAAGGTTGATAAAGTGACTCAATCGCTTTGGAGGATATATCCTGAGAAGGTTGTCTTTGTATTGTACGTTACCTTCATTAATATTATTATTTATAACTCTCTCCAAATCTTTCTCAGTTTCAAGAGATTGAGCAACTTTATTTGGTAATGTTACTCAAGAAGAGCCTTATAAGGTGTTCGTTTGATTGCGGAATGAAAGCTCTATTTTTAATGAGCTGTACAAATCTTAAACTTTCACTCCAGTGTCCATTGTTATTATCTTACATCCATGTAGTCAACATGTTTTCGACATCCTGGTTGGCCCTTTTAACACTACCTTGGCTTACCATGCACAATAGTCAATGAAGGCCAGTACTGTTTCAAATTATAAATAATTTGATTCGCAGATTACCTGCCATTATCAGATTGGAGTACTATGGGATTGGATTGCCCCATTGATCATTTCAAATATATCATTGTGTTTCTTTGACACATTGCCAGTTATTCAATCGCCATTCCATATAATACCTAGGAAATGTATATAATATAACGTATTTCATACAATGCCTAATGATTTTAGGAATTATATATAATACCTAAGAATTCTATACAATGTCGGATTACATACTTTGTCGGTAACATATACATATATCTTAGATATACCCTGACTAGAGTAATATCGAGAAAAATATTGACATAGCCTAAAATTTTAACATCCGATACCGTCACTGGCACCTTCTTCTGCAAACAACTACGCCATTATTATATTCAAATGGGTACATAGGTCAAGTGATACATCATTTGAAAGGTCTTTCCACACTGATAACGTCAGTGGTTTATATTTGCCCATTATTCAATCCACAATCGGGATATCTGCTAAAATCTATTTTAGAAATGTACATGTTTCATATGACTCTGTTAAACTTATTTTAATTACCTGAAGAGAACTACGTATGATAACAAAACAGCATAAAAAAAAGAATGCAAAAACGAATTTCAGAAAATCAAAATTTATTTTCGTAGTATTTATGGCTTTTATTATAAAATATTAACCTAGTGCGTTTTATTCCTATATTTACTTGAGTTACTATAGCTACTTCAGTCTTATACTACTAAACGAATAATGGTTTGTTCCCTCGAAAAAAGAAAAGTATTTCTGAAATTATGTTGTCGAGATGAGGATTGCTCTTGAGAAGCTGCTCACATTTTTACCGAACGTATTCCTGATAAAACTATTATAACACAAATATTTAATGGAAGTGACCAGAAAATTTAATGAGTGTAGTTTAGTTAAAAATAAAAAACATAATTGTACACGTAGCGTAGTCAATGTAGCTGGGAAATTTAATGCACTTACATTTATAGAAATTAATGGAATTCAGTATTCCATTCATTCCCCATCGTATTCTTATACGATGGAACTCCTTCCTTCACATTACGATATACGAGTGAGGGAAATTTTTAACAAGACTTACAGCGCAATAGATTGGATGAAGAGATCCAATGGAGTGATCGGTCAAATCACCAGATCTGATACCCCTGCACTTTTTTTCTATAGGGATACCTAAAATCAAAGGTTTATGCCACTAAAACTAGTAATATACAACTAAGTTACAGATACTCAGGATGCGAATTATACAAGAGAGTCAATAAATAATATCAGATATGTTACAAGAAGTTAATGCACAGTTCTAATAACTATTATAATAGATACTGCATGTAAATCGGTGGTGGTCACCTTCAACACTTAATAAAATATATAATTCAACTTATTTTTTTGTTATGTAACTGCTTTTTAATGAGATTTTTGGTTGTTTTTATGTTTACTTTGCATGGTGTTATATTTTTGATTTCTATATTTCTCATATGTCTTTGTAAGTGGAAAACTACGAGTCAATCCGTAATCTGAATATTTAACGATGAGGGTTGCAGCAATGCATCTGTCCCAAATGATCTAAAAGAAATAAATGCCAACTCATTTATTTCTTTTAGGTCATATAGGACAGACGCATTTCTGCAACATTCACCATCAATTATTCTGATTACGAATTGACTGACGAGAAAAACTACCACTGTTATCAGATTCAAGAGGCCTTTCAAATGATGTATCATTCCTATATTCCCTTTTTAATATTTGAAGGGGGTATTTTGTATGAGGAAATATCAGCAAAAATAATCGGTTTATGCCAAAAGATGTCACTTTGAAAGCAAAAATTGATGAATCGCGACATTTTCCTTAACAAAATTATTTCATGTTGTTCTAGTGTCTCGTTTTGAAGCGGATACCCTGTATATATTCTGCAGTGAATATGTACTAGTTTTATATACATAAGTTCTCTTTATTATAGCTTTGGGTCATATATTCTATTATAGTCTTATGTTATCAAAAGGATGTTACCGAAATGACAAAAGATAAAAGAAATTTCTTGAGTTTTAAAACAACTCTGTGTTCCTCTAAAATCTAGATCAGATATTTTTTATTGAAATATTCACTGAAGAATCATGTTCGGAATATCATGTTCCAAACAAATCATGAGAAAATTAAGTAACTAGAGGCTCTATTTATCTTTTGCGGAGTTGAATAGTATAATGTGGATACTATTAGAAATGGACGCAATGAAGATAATACTACTTCTTAAAAGTAATACAACACGCTTTTATCAGCAGGAAAGTTAAGAGCAGCAATATATTAACTTATTAAGCGTACAAAATAAAACAATCATTAGCTTTCTACCATCACAAAACAATGAAAGCAGAAACAATAGAATGTTTAGAATGCCACAAACGGAAATAAATGTTAAAAATAAAAATCAAATAGTTTACACATGAAGAAAACTATACCTCTTGAGATGTTCATAACTAAGCCCCGGATTTGGATGCCGAAATGACATAAATAACAGAGGCGGATTTACAATGAACAGTAGATTAAATATAAAAATTATTCACAAAGTAGTTTACATTTCATTGCGTGTTTTTTTTAGCAACAAATAAGGACTTGTAGTTGTATTCCTAAAAATGCGTAGTCAGGTCCAGGGGCAGCAACTGTATTGTCAAAACGATCTGGACAACACAGTAGCGCTTTAAGGTAACATCATAATACATCTAACGCTATTTACGCGTATAATCACATGAGTATATTATTAGTAGCTGCTCTAAGCACTAGTAGCTGCTCTAGTGCTAGGCAAGTAACAAGCTGCTTTCATGTATGGTGCAGCATTCGTAAGAAAAAGTAGAGCTATGTTTTTGTTTTCCTCATGTTTGCCGATATATCGTTCATTTCTCCTATAACTACATTAGCCACTTGCAAGCTGCAGGCATTTGTGGTGTCATCGACAGGAACCCATAAATATTTATCCTCAACTTCTGCATAAATAGCAGATTTGACAGTGGCAGCAGCTTACGGTAGATAATTCTATCGAATCGTCGACTCTGTGGGAATGTTTACTTTGTCAAATTCTCCATTTAAACGTTTCTTTATAAAGTATTTAAAACTATGATCGTCTAGTTGAGTCCAAGGAATATTAGACCCAACCATGAATTTAATCAATTCACTATAAAACGTCGTGTGTCTTTTACAAGCACTGCTCTGTCCAGTAACGACGGTTTTATGTTCTTCGGAACACCAGTGTCTAACGACATACGATTTGTGAGTATACGCTATGTATATATCACAATGGAAACACCGCAATTCACTACTGTCATTTAACACGAACCCCAGAAATTCCGTTATTCAGCGCTGTATTGTAGCAAGGCATGATTTTGATCGAAATATTTTAAAATACTTATTGCCAAATTCTCATACACTGTAACTATTTATATATAATACAGTACGAAAATTAAAATACTACGACAATCCCCAGTTGTGCACAAACACACACCACTCTCAAGTATCACAGTAACTGATCGGACGGCATCGCATCATCGGCAATTCCCGTAGATATTGCTTTTGCCCAGACCTTGCATACATTTGCTATTAGCACATAGCGCAACGCGCCTCCGACAATACTTTCCATATTTTTAGTGAAATAAATAGAGCAGCAGGTAGCAAGCGGTCAATGAATAAATTCTATTTAATTGTTGGCTGATGTCGTACTAATTTATATAAGTTCTATTCTATAATTTATTATAAGATTGTGATATTTCTTTACGGTGTTTGTATTTCTAATAGATATTTCAGAACACGTATGAGTTCGACTCTGAAATGTCCGCATTCAAATCCGGGGCCTATATCATAATAAGCTGCATAAATAGTCAAACAAAGTGACAATCATATAAGTTTTAGCAAACACTAGTGCAAATATTTACATTGAAGTAGTTTAAGCATTTCTTCTCCATAACTACACATATATGTAATCAAAATATTTTGAAATCATTACTCAAATGAGTCTCCTACGATTTCTGAATTATGTCAGAGGTTACCTATTTAAAGATGTTAGGTTATTATCCTAATTTATATGTAGATGTACTTGGTATAGTAAGTAGGTCTTGTTTTAATAGATTATACTTCAGTCTACTTAGTTTGTGCAAAATAAGAAAAGGGTATATAAAATCTTGCATAACTTTTAATCATGCAGCCGGAATTGTGAATAAGTAACAGCTCAGGATAAATTGAAATGGTGGTACAGTGATACAAGATATACCATAATATTGATTTTAGAAGAGAAAATGCCAAATTGTAAAATAAACTGATTCAAATGCATAGGAGTAACGTAATATTATATTCCTTTCTCTAACAGTTTCCTTACAGTATTAACCCAAATCTATGTCTATTCACCTGACAGCTTCTAGGTGAATAGACAAAAAAATAATATTATTTATATCTATTGTTGTTATTGACTTTACGAAGAACGAAGCATTTTTCACATACTTTTCCTTTAAAAGCTAAACTAGAATAGTTTTGTGACTAAATGTTATTTAGGTTCAATAAAAGAAAACATCCAATGCAGATATATCCGAAAGACAAGATGCTACATAACATTCTATTTCTCCTTTTTATTTATATCTTAATTATAAAATGGCTTAATGATTCAAATACTACCATATTTAATCGAAATATTAGATTAAAGACAAATGAAATAATGAGGTTGACTTGTAGTCTATGAAAATTATTTTTTGACATATAACAATCAAGGGTTGCTTAATTTTTTTAAGTACTGCATACATATAGACTGGTGTTTGCATTCCAATATGTTGATAAATATATAACACTCCTACCTACATATAATATGCAGGCAGTACATTTTAACTGTGTTGCCTAATATTTGATATTTATAATACAAAAATAATTGTATCACAATTCACAAATTGGTAGTTAACATGACAGTTAGACTAAATGTATTTAGGTTCAATAAAAGAAAATATTCAATGTAGATATACCTTCAAGACAAGATGCTACTTAATATTCTATTTTCCTTTTTTATTTAATCTTAATTATGAAGCGCTTTAATGATTCAAATATTACCATATTTAATAAAAATATTAGATTAAAATCAAATGGAGTAAGTAATGAGATTGACTTGTAGTATATAAAAATTATTTTTTGATATATAATCATTAATTGTCACTTAGTTTTTTTTAATAACGGTTCTTAAAATATATACTTGTGTTTTTTTAATATGTCGAGAAAAATATAAAACTTACATACATATTATATTTACGGAGGCAGTACATTTTAAGAGTGTTACCAAATATTCCATATATATAATACAAAAATGAATGAAACATATAGATATAAATATGCATGTATATTCCCCACATCACAAATTGGTAGTTAACATTATCAGTCTAACAAATTGTATAAATTGTCTCCAAGAATACAGAAATTGTGGACTCTAAGTGGTTAATTGTACTTAGACGTTATTACATATATACTTTGTAATTATGATGCAACGTAACAACTAAATGAGGTTCTTCCCGTTATATTAATTTCAGTTGCAATTTGTAGCTCCTTTTGTATATTTCTTCATTTAAGCCAACTTAAATATGTTTTTAGTATTTTACATGTAGAAAAAATAGTTATGAAAATTGATGCTTAGTTAACATATTAATATATTCACTTACATATTAAAATATCCTACTTATCCTACGTCATCCTCATATTAACGCTGGCCTATAATATTGAATTTTCGATACGAATATGCATGAGTAGTTGTTCACAGCAATTTTCGTAACTGATGTAATCAATTTAGTTTTCAGAAAGGGATTTATTCGCCTACATGTACATTTTTTGTATGGCAGATGTCACATCCTATTTTGAAACACTGCAGTCATGATAATTACGTATGAGTGGACAATTTGAATACAATTCAATTTTCGGCTATTATTCAAGACCTTTGCGATGAATACGACGAATATTATAATAAAGCTATCACACTAAATCTATGTGTCATATTTATTTGCTATTAATACCATGAAGCTTATTAATAATCCAATATCTGAATACTGGACTTACCTTTGATTACATTAATTTGGCCATTAAATATTCTAAACTTTCAAAAGGGGACACATTTTAAGGTGATGTTCAGTTCATTCATATGAATTTTGTTAATTTACTTATTCATACATATATAGTTAATAGTCAACGTTAATATTCATTAGTTAAAGGCTGTTATATGATATTCACATGGTCTTAATGCGCAACTGTGTTTAATTCTATTTAATTAAAAGGGAATGGCAGGATGTATGTTCTGCTTTACAACAATCCTGCCGATATTCTTGCTGCAGACAGTGACGTAAAGTAGAATTTCCCAAAATCCTACATTATGACTGAACTGATATTGACGAAAATAGTTATAAAAATACGTTTGCTATAAGAATTATAAGAATTATTATGGTAATAGCCTTGAATTATTATGGTACATGATAACAGGGCTTTCACGATAATGATAGTTCATTATCGTTATCTGCTGGGATCGATTAAAACCGCCGCCGCCGATAAAAACAGAAAATTTAAATTTAATTATTTGCAATGCAATTATATTAACGAATATTTTTAAGTTAATTGTTTTATTGGCAACAATAGAAATGTTTATATATTGTCAAACAATATTTCTAGTCTCAAAATAGCGCCTATGTATTTATTTATTGTTGAATTATTAAACATTTATTATAACTCAATAAAATTAGTGATTTAGATGATAATATTTCATCCTTAAATATAGAGGAAAGTGTTGAAAATATCGTAGGGTCTTATCAATAGAAGGAAATTATGAACTCTATATGAAATTGCGTTTATTCGTTACGAGGAATGGTGTACGAAGGACATAACATATGAAAAAGTTTTACTGGCTTCTTTTGAATATTTATCCAGATAAAAAAATCTGCTTCTCTGTAGGCATGCTAGTGAGTGTTAAGAATGGTTTTGTCATTAATAAAATCCATATAACGTTTTCCTTGTTCGGAAAATATGTTGCGATGATCTTATTTAACGTTTTATTTCTGTTTTGTATGGGAATAATAAACATACGAAACAACCAGATGGAATTTATGTCTTTACTAAAATAAATAATAATAAATAAAATGCTAAAATTAAATAATTTTTTGGCTTTGCAAAAAACTTTTTCTTGAATCTAGTACACTCCGGCGTTCATCTGCCTCATTTTTGCAGACTCTGGTGGTGATATAGAGAAACGGTACGGAGATTTCAAAAAGTAATCCTTGGAGATATTCATAGCATGTACAAATACAACAAAAAATATAACAAATAAAAATATAACAAAAAAATTGATGAACTAGTTTAATATCGGCATCTATCATGATTTTATTAAACTACAATAACTGCGTTTTTTATATTTATAATAAATAGTTTAGTTTGAACACAGTTTCAACAGTTAATATGTACTTTTTATCTTATTGTAGTACTAGTATAATAATGTAGTTGGTTGTAGTCCTAGTACTATAATCAACAGACTTATGGTATTAAAATACAGTATCTCATAATGTATTTAATATGGTATGCTAACAGACAAATAATATGATGGAGCTCAGTGATACGAATTTATTTCTAAATCCGAATTTATTTTATTTGTATTTAAGTATATTAGTATTTATTTATTTTATTTAAAACTAAATTATGACATTTTATTTCTATATATGTTCATTACCACTTAACCACTTAATTTTCCACCGAAATTACTCGTTACAAAACTTTTTCTTAAAACATCATTACTCTATGTTGGATATAGTGAATACTCTTATCTCTCCCCATTCAAGGATTCAGATGAGTCCTCTTTTGTCTCACCATTCGAATTAGGATTCAATAAGGGAGAGGATAGACAGAGTCCACATACACCTTGAGCTCGTATCGAGTCCATTATGCTGTCATACCTCCATCCAAGATCGCCATTTTGACAATCGAGTGTTGTCTTTATATTTAGAGGACTTTAGAAGTTTATGCCTCTATATTTCTCTAAAGATTCATATTTTTAGAATAACAATTTTTATGTAGACTGCATAATATTGAAAAAAAAAATTAAAGTAATTAACGACATTGACATAAGACCAATTTGATATGTGACCAACTGAATGCTAGGCTTTGAGAAACTTAACATATGTACATCAGAGCAAACTTCCTGAAAAAATCGGCATGATTTGTGCGGATACAATACTTATACAGTGATCTTATAAAGGTTGGAACAATTTTGATAAAATCGTTGCTGAGCAAGTAAGAAAATCATGTTCGGACAGGTCGATTTTATTTTTTGGTGTTCGTAAATTTCTTTATAAGACTGTTGTAGTTATGATGCCATTGAATTTTTTTTTAATGGCGATACCTTTATCAGACGATAATGTTTAAGAGAAAATATTTTTTACGTAAGATTATGTATTTTTCACTTTAAAGTTTGTTGTGGGTATGACATAACATTTAGTTTGAGGGACAAACAAGATATTAGCAAATTAATCAGTACAATATTATGAAAAATAATAATTGACCCTCAACTGACTGGTATCGTGTTTTCCCGAAACGTAACTGGTATAGTGGAGTATTTCAACACCCCATACATATATTAATAAGGAAAAAATACAAAGAATCGTTTTTTATAAATGTTTCCAC
Source organism: Rosalia funebris (assembly GCA_037954035.1). Lineage (NCBI taxonomy): Eukaryota > Metazoa > Arthropoda > Insecta > Coleoptera > Cerambycidae > Rosalia > Rosalia funebris. The sequence continues at coordinate 4,785,431 of JAZFAV010000010.1, read as the reverse complement.
TGTACGTCCATGGCTATACATTCAGAAAACAGATGAAGATAAGGAACATCAGTTTTATTTCTTCGCAAAACATTAAAAACAAAATTGCGCGAATATTGCACAAACTACAAGTAAAATAACACCAATTCTTGTTAAGCATTAAAACAAATAAAAAAATGGAAATAAAAATAAATCTTCTGTACATGGTTCACCATTAGGATCCATTCTTACTGCCTGCAACAAAAAATAGATATTATTCCTCTTTAGAAAAAACTGACATAGATGTCTTTTTACCTGTCTTTACAGTTTACACATTTCACCGCTGGCTGAGAATGCTCTTTGCAGACAGGTTTCTTGCAAGTTGTACATTGCGTTTTGACTTTTCTATCTTTCTTTCGTGGGCACAAAGAACACCTCTGATATTTTCTGGCAGGCCCTGTTTCTTCTGGTGCTGTTTCTTCTAGTGCCGTTTCACTAGCGTCCCCCTCATCCAATCAATACCTTTCGGATAATATTACGAAGGTCTCTTGACAACCCCTGGATTTCAACTCTTCTTTCAAAATGATCAAAGATAAGCGACCTCACTAATTGTATGGTGAATAAAATTGCCGTCGATTCATTTTCATATTTATTTGTAAAGCTTTTAGCAACACATAGCTGTTTACTCTAGATATGTCCATCAGGGCATAAAGAATTGCCATAGGCTATCGTCTTGTACGCGTCTGGCAGGAATACAGTGCACACTTTTAATCTATCGCATCAGCCCCACCTTTGGTGGAGTTATAAAAGTCTATTATTTCTGGCGTATGGTGGTTTTCAGTTATAGATTGATCATGATGCATAGACGAAATCAAAATAACACTTCTATTTTTCTTGGACACATAGGACACCAGTGTTTTGTCCCTTGTGAAACCAAATTCAGAAGACTTCACAACACGATTTCTCTTTGGTTGAAATTGAATGGGTATTTCAGCCTTATCTTTTCGCATTGTTCCTACGTACATAAGACCATTTGTACCTAATTCATCAACAACTTGTATTGAAGAGAACCAATTGTGTCCAGTAACATTTCGGTTTGAGTTTATAATGGGCTCTACCAATTTCAAAATACTGAGTGTTGATATCGATAATTTTCGTAGGTCGGGCTCGTTAGTTTTTCCGCACTAAAGAAAAGAGCTGAACAAATAGTGAGTTTTTGCATCACATATGCACATTATCTTCAGTCCGTATTTTTTGGGTTTGCTTTTTATATATACTCTAAACGAGCACCGTCCACGAAAACCAACTAATATTTCGTCAACAACTGCATACTGACTACATGTATATGTTTATTTTGCTGTTCTCGTTAAAAATTCCGTAAATCTCAGATATTGGTGCCAGCTTCTCTCCACCATTTTTTCGGGCTTCTCTTGTGTCTTCGTTACCGAACCGGAAAGCGGACAATAAAAATAAAAATCGTTTCTTGCTCATCGTCCCTCTAAAGATATCCCGCCCAGTGCAATCGGTTGCAAAGAGGCTTTCAATATCTTCATGTCCAGATTTGAATACACCTGCAAGAAACAATAATCCGAGTAGTGCTTTCAATTCTATTTTATCTACGTGGTCAACAAAAGTTGCTGTGTCTCCATAGTTAACATTCAAATCGCTTATTTTTTTATTCGTATGTTCAACTATCAGATCCAAAAGATTATTGTCAAATAAAAGAGACCAACCTTCATAAGAAGTCTAAGGTTTCGCTATCATTGCCGTTCCCTTAGTACCAGGTAGGTGTATAATATTGTGCTGTCTTGTACGGAACGGTGCTGGTGGACTTTTAGACCACTTGTACTTGTTACGACCATAAAAGTAATGGGTCGAATCAGGTACATCATCCATTTGCATTTCTTCATTTTCATCTGACGAATCTGCCTCCTGTTCTGATTCCGATAAATGTTCACTGTGTTCACTAACACCATCACTCAAGTCATTATCTTCCTCTGTAAAGAGTGGTTTTTCTGGAACTTCATCCCCAACACTTTCATAAAAGTTTTCAGCGAGTTTTTTCAGCTCACTTTCCGTCAAAGGTCGACGCGACGTTTTGCCTTGAAATACAATTCACTGCTTTAACTGGCATAGTGAGGTACTTGCACACCCCGATCCCTGTTTTTTTTTTTTTTCACAAACAGTCACTTTTCACCAATAGCTATTGTCACTACACTATAGACAACCTGAAGTTAGGAAAATACCTGAAACGGAAAAAAATCATACATGAATATACTATTTTTACAACAATTTAGTCACTGGGGTGTCAATATACCCCAAGATACCAGTTAAGGGTTAATACAGATAAAGGCAAAGAGTTCAAATTATCTGCTTTTCGTCTCTTAACAATGTGTAAGTTAAAACTGAAATCTTTGTAAAACATTATTTAGCATTTTAGTGTTAATTAGTCTTTTAAAACCAAAATACTATTTGGTCCGTTAAAATATACTTTGGATTTAAGGTAACTCCACAAAATGTATTCACACTGAGTTAGATCCGGAGATATAGGCTGGCAACTGAATCGCTTCCCATTTACCAATTCATTTATTGGGAAGGACAATATTTATATAATAACGCACAATTCATGAATCATCGAGTGGTTCGCCATAATTCTGATACCATATTAAAAGTTCTGGTATTTGGACATTTTCTTTATTTTGATGTAGTGTCATGTGTACTGCCCACATGTTGACTTCCTCTAAAAACTGAGTATGTCCATTCAATGTGGACTTTTATAGAGTCAAATATCTGCAATTTGGCGTATTAACTGAGCCATTTAGCCGAAAATTGACCTTATCAGAGAAAAAAACAGGCTCGGAATTAGAGATTATTATTATGCCGCTCTATAACGAACTCAATTAAATAATTATAAATTGAACTTCATACACTATAATCATTTATATTTAGTAATTCTGAAATGTTTTCGAAAATCACAATTACTAAATGAAATTTAATTTCTGGAAATAAAAATTTAAACTGATAAATTTCATTTCTACAGAAAACCTCTAAACAATTCATTATTTCAGGTGGAAGATTTATTAGTTTTACCATTACTAAGATATTTCAAGTATAACTCATCATAAATATTATCTTACATAACATTAACACAACAGCAATAAAGAGTTTAATACTATTAAAGAAGTTATAGAGGAAAATATCGGAAGTATGATGATTCTAATGGTCCTGGAGATAATTAAACAGATAGTCATTAAAAAAATATGTCTACTATTTTGTTTAATGACTAGTCTTTATCAGTGGCCTAAGTACCGGTTCATAATAATCTGACATAATAATCATTTCTATTAAATATTATATATTAATTATTATATATATATATATATATATATATATATATATATATATATATATATATATATATATATATATATACGTACAGTAATTGTCATCGATGTGTAAATAATTATCTTAGTTAATGTTTAGACAATATTTTTGTAATGAAACACATTTATTCGCACTCAGTCATTTAACAAATATACGAAGAAATTAAGTACATAAGATTCAAATGGACAAATGTTATAGAATTGTTTAGTTATTAGTTCACGATTGGCATTGAAATATGCAATTATATTGAGGACTTCCGATATTGTTTACATATACAAAGGACTTTCTCGTTCGATTCAATATCGAGATGAATTCGTAATGAATGCTAAGTGATTTCCTTATATGCTATTCTCATTCACAATATTTTCAAGTGAAAACATTAACCCGTTTTTAATTTGAAATGTTTTATCTTTTATTAATAAAAAATTGAATATCGAGTTAATATGAATGTCAAAAAATTGCCGGACGTAGAATAAAATATATATTTATAATATGTAATTATATAATTTTACAAATAACTTCCAGAATCAGACGTCTGACATGTACCAAGACGACGTTGTAAACCTAAGAATGAAATATTTAGAAATATATTTAGTAATATTTAGAATATATATAGTGAATAAAAGACTATTTGTACAACAAGCAGCAAAGACGAATTTAAAATCATAGAAATATACTATTGTGGGATTGAAAAATAATGTCGTTTTTTTATTTTAAATTAAAACAAATAAATTTTTAACATGTTTAACAACAAGACAACATAGCCTTCGAGTCTATTTTATTCAATATTCAAATTAATAATATTTTATCTCAAGATTTTTCAATAGTAATCGAATCTTTAATAACATATATTAACATTACACTTAAGAAAACTCAATACGTACCTTTTACTAGTTATACTTCTAACCTCCCAGATTTCATACATATTGATTTTACTTTTAATGACTTCGATATACAAATAAAATCCATAAAATTAAATAAATAATCTTTGAATAGTTATATATGTTCGTCTTGTATACGATGCTCGTACATATATCCAGGGGTAGAACCTTATATTTCCAGAATAGTTCTCTTCTAAAAGTATCGATCGCTGCGCCCTCAATGAGACGAACGGCAGACTTCTGCAAAATAAACACCTTTTGAGCTGTGCTATAGTTTCCCCATAATAGTACTCTATACGCCAGACGACTTTGGAACAAGGCAAAACAAATTGTGGTCATGACATTGTTATTTACAGATGGCCGCAGCTGTCTCATGACAAATACTTGTGTGCTTAATTTCGAAGATAGGTTGTCGAGATGAACTGACCAATTTACTACGGAGGAGTATAATCCCTAACAGTTTCTCCGATTCTGACTTTGGTCCATTTTTATTGGACGTGAATGTTATGTTTTTTGTTTTACCCATGTTAAGTTTTAATTTATTAACTGAGAACCAGGCGTTTGCTGAAACTAAACTTTTCCTGCGCATCTCCTTAGTTCCTCAAGATAGCAAAGTAGTGTCATCTGCAAAATGTATACAAGAGCTATGCTCAATTGCAACTGGTAAATCATTTATATATAAGAAAAAGTACCGGACCTAAAACCGATCCTTGCGGTACACCTCTTTCTACAGGCATCAAAACAGAGTCAGAACCTTCAATGCATACATATTGTTGCCTATTATTTAAATATAAGTGCAAGAGTTGTGATTCGCTACTGCGAATACCATAGTATTCAAGCTTTGTTTTTGGTATATCTAAATTTACGCAATAATAGAACTCCAATAGAACTTTAGAGCTATTATAGAACTTTAATTGAACTGTACAGCACACTGGGACCTTACACGGGTTTAAATTATATAATCCATACCCGCAGATAGGTATCTCAAAAAGAGATTATCATAAACTATTTAGCATTCAATTTTAAAATTAGATCATTTGTATATAAAAAAAAAATAATATACGAATATATAGCCATAAAACATTTTACTATAAACATATATGATCCACAAAATACGATGTTTATAACTATATGTAATTTAGTTAACAAAAATTAGTATTTGCTCTCTCTATACTCGCCATATTTTTGTCATTTCAAGTTTTGTATTTTATTTATAAGAACATCAAATGAAGATTAAAATAACAAAACTATTGACACGACAAATTTTATAACACTACAACAGACGTAAAGAGTTAAGATTTGCATATATATCACTACATTAAAGTAAACTGCACAGAAAAGTAAAATGTGTAAATATGCTACATAAATAAAAACTGAAAGAAGAATATGAAGAAAAAATTATATTTAAAAGTTACAACCATAATATAACAAATAGTAAGTTTGTACTAAAATAGTGATAAACCTTTCACGAAAATAAACAGTTTTTAAACTTTTAAACGGACTTTTTCGCACGTCTATCTCTATCATCTCTATCTCGAAATTGAGTGGCCGAAAAAAATAAACCAACACATAAATACAGAATATGTGTTTTATGCGACAGTTTTACTTTTTTCAAATGAGGCTATCAGCGCAACAGTGGCCTAAGCCCAAAACTGTGTTATTGAGAAAAACGTTAATGAATTTTTGGGTCAAATAGCATACTGCTTTATTCGGATTACCTGAAATAAGCAAGTTGATTGTAAATATTCTATGTATGTTCATTAAGATCTCTATGTAAAGGGTCTATCAGAAAATAATTTTATCTTTTTTTTTTAAGTTGGTTAGGCCATTGTTGCTTTTTTCAAAATAATGATACAACAGTGAATAGGCTAAATTAAGAGGGATTTATTACAGGTAAAAATTAAAAGTTTCCAAATGGTTTTATTATATAGTCAACAAAATAAAAGTACACATACTCTAAATCTTTATAATGATTAAAATTTGTATCATAGTATAGTATCTTCTCCCTCTTCTTAAGAGAATATCTCTTCTGATGCGTTTTCGGATGTCTTCAAGTGTTTGTAAAAACCATGATAGACAGGTGGTATAAAGCAGATTAGTTCTAAAAGATACATTTTCTCTTTAGGGTCAATGGTGTGCCCCTTGGGATATAAGAGATTTAGCTCGATAGCTTCCATAGACTGCACTGATCTCCTTTTAGCAATACTAATTGATTCAAAGGGTACATCGTTATTGTTCGAATGTTTGTAATAGATACAGTACGGATCAGGTAGTTTATAATGCAGCCACTGTACATTAAGCCACTTAACTTTCGGTTTATTGGCAGATACTTTTCTATTTGTCAATTTTTTTTCTAAATTGACCGTTGAGGAGAAGTCAGTAGTTGACATTTTTATTACTTTAAAGGGTCGCCTTTTCCTGGCTGATGCTATAACTCTCTCCCAGTCATCAGGAATAAAATGTCTCTGAAGAACTTTTTTGTTTTTCTACCAAACCAAAGTCTTAGTCACAAGGTAGAAAAGAGTGTCCACTCACTAAGAATTTATGATGAATTTCTTTTATCGAGCTTAGATTAGAAATTGCAATGTAATTACACAAAGCTGCCATTTTAATGTTCCGGTTTTGCTTCCCACACTGATCTGAGTACATAATTAATTATTCGATCTTCACGAAGTTTTTAACGTAATGTAGAATGAATGATCCTACTTCTTGAGGACCTCTCAAAGTAATTGATTCATCCCAGGTGTACATTACAACCTCGTTTGTGCCTAAATTATGTACACCAAGACAGTAAGTCCACAGTTGGCGCTTATAATAACAGATTCCTATGGATATAATGGGTGTAGGAAGAGTTTTAATTATGTCAGAAACTATGACAGTTCATCTGGATTTATTTTTGCGGTATCTCCATCGCTTCTCATACCGTTTCTGGTATGAGATCTACCACTATCCGCTTTTCGATGATGCAGATCTCGTTCAATTTGATCTTGATGATTTGATGAAAATACCATGGACTGATAGGGTTAGAAACGAAGAAGTATTGGAGAAAGTCGGCGAGAAAAGGAGTATGTGGAAAAACTTAAAGAAGAGAAGAGATAGAATGATAGGCCACTTGCTGAGACATGGGGGAATACTCCGCGATATTTTGGAGGCAGAAATAGGAGTGAAGAAAGGCAGAGGTAGGCCTAGATTAGACTACTGCTCGCAAATAGTAAGGGATGTAGGTTGTAGCACAATTAGCGAAATGCGTAGGGTAGCACAAGATAGGAGAAGCTGGAGGTTAGCGTCCAACCAGTCTTAGGACTGATGACCTAATGATGATGAGTATAGGTCTAGATCATTAACGTTATCATGAACTATAAATTGATTTTATTACTGTTATTTCAATATTTATAAACAAGGGAATATTACTAAATAAAATATGTTCTCAGAAATAATACTTTTATCTATCGTTACCTTCGTCGACCTTCTTGGCGTACATGAAACTAAAAAAAAATATTGCAATATATTCCACATAAAAGCATGTATAAACATATATTATATAATTTAATATTAGTTATCTGTATTCTATGACGATGACTGAGCAGAAGTAATTATATAAAATAACGTTTTTAAAACCTGCTGTAAAAGAAGATTTTCAAATCAAGCAATCTCAAGTTAAAAACTAGATGTAGCTTGGTTTTTATCAGAATTACATTAACTGATAACTCATGTAATTGATTTAATGTTTATCGAGAACTAGGTAGATAGTTATTTAAAAATGTAACTGCAAGAAGCTGTGATAAATATTTCTAAATTCTAGAAAGATATAGTTGTAAAGTCTTTTAAGCAGAAAATACAATTTTCTGTGCAGTGCGGGTTTAATGTCCTTTGCTGTCAGCCACCCTCTTTAATTTTAGAATTCAGAGACCTAATGAACAAACATATAATAAAGCGTAAAAATAATGTTTTAGTTAATAATTAGGGATATAATCATCAATGACGGCGTTGCGGCACCGTATTGAAAGTTATTCTTAAGTGCCAACAGTGTGGGAGTAACACTGCACTTGAAAGTTGCTTTAAATATCTATTCAAACATTATTTATATTTTTACAACTATTATTTTATCTCACTATTTTGATTTTTGCTAATGTCGATTAAATTTAACATTGCCATATCACCAATTCTTTAAGGCATTGCTGTAAAAGCTAAGTGTCAAGCATAAATCACTGAAAAAGTCCCTTGGACCATTTTAAATATCCAATTTGATTTTGTGTTTACATTAAAAATAAATTCCAGATTAACGGAAAACGGAAATTTAATTCACAAATAACAAAATATTAAAAGTAAAAAGTAGTAGGTAGGTAGATATCTTTCAAGAATTAGGGGACACAAAGAGACTTTAGACGCCCACTATACATATATTATATAATATTTGAGCATATAATTAACACTTAGGAACAAATAAAAGTGACAGTGTATAATAAATTTAACCGATACCGATCTCCAGTAAATATGCAATTATTGTAACATTTATTTTGAATTTATTTTCAATTCAAAGGAATCGAAACCTAGGTCATGTAAGTGAAATAAAATTCAATTCAGAACCTAGAACGGAGTTGTGTTCTAGATTTCGACATATAGAATTAGAATTTATGTTAATAAAGGGTTTTTCAATAAGGCAGTTCGAAATTTGTTAGGTTATAGCGGCCATATTGTTAGCGCAACATCTGTAAAATTTATTGTGAATTGTTCAGTAGTATATGGCAAATCGCTGTGGAAAGATATAGCATCCAACGTGTGTAAATTATCAAATTTTATTTTCAAAATCAGTGCTCCGTTTGAGTAACGTTCCGACCATTACGTGATTTTTATCCTCGCCACAACCATCCCGCCGAGTCGACTATTCAACGTTTGGTAGCCAGATTCGAGTCAATCGATTTGATAAATAATCATCCAACGCCTGTACATCACAGAAACGTAAAGTCTGCTGAAAACATCTCTGCTGTACCTGAGAGTGTACGGGAAAACCCGAGGCAGTCAATTTCTCTTTGTTCACAAGAACTTGGCCTTTCTGCGTTTTGAACTTGACAAATTTTGCGTCGAGACTTGGGCCTGCACCCGTGTAAAATCCAACTGATTTAGGAATTTAAGGTAAATGTAGACAATACCGTGTGTTCGCTGATTGGGCTGTAGAATAGTTGGAAGTTGACCCAAATTTCGCCAAAAAAAAATCATCCTTAGCGGCGAGGCCCATGTTTGGATGGATGGATATGTGAACAAGCAAAATTGTCGGATTTGGGACGATACTAATCCACACGAGATACACCAGCACCAAATGCATTTTTGTGCCGATTTTGGTCTGGCGGAATCATCGGTCCGTACTTCTTCCAAAACAAAACTGGCATTGCCATAACCGTCAACGGCGAGTGCTACAGATCGATGATAAGCAACTTCTTGTGGCCTACTCTGGATAATATGGATACCGGCGACATGTGGTTCCAACAGGACAGCCACGTGCCCCACGGCGCATTACACAATGGATATTCTGCATGAGCTATTTGAGGGCATGATTATCTCGTGAACTCGCCACCGAGATCATGCAATATAACGCCTTTAGACTTCTTCATTAGAGACTTCATCTTAAATCACAGGTCTATGCGGATAATCCGTAAACAATTGATGCCCTTAAAATCAACATGCTGAACGCCATCCAGCAAATTCAGCTAGATTATATTGAATACTTAATGCCATAAAATTTTCATTCAAATAAAAAAATTGAAAAACTTGTTTTATTTATGTTTAAAATCGGGCGTTCTCATTAAAAGACCCTTTAGTTTCATTGCGATAACTTGTATAGAAATATTCAGTTAAAACCATTTAATAAGATAAAAGACTATTGTTAAGTTATGGTTTTGAAAATATCATCTTGCAGTAACATATCAGTCAACATTTCTATACATTGCTACGTGAAATAAGATATAGATAATTCTGCAAATAACATGAAAAATTAGAGTAAGGTTGTTGTAATTGCCACTAGTGATCGTCCACACATAGGAACAACCTTGTTCGAAAGGCTAATATCTGGATAATAAGAGCGTCAGTTTCAAATAAAAAATAGAATTGTGCAAAAAATATACTCTAGTATAATATGGTCTTTATTGTACGTTCCCTTCTCATATTGTGTGAACCATCAGTCCTGCATTATTCTTAAGGAATGTGTAGACCTGTCTTACAGATTTTACCAATTCTTTGTGAACATTGGATAATCTTATCGAATAACATGCAAATTTTGTACAAATACGTTGATAATTGTCTTTTATTGAATTTTGCACCTTGTCGACACATGTCCCATGATGTTCGAAATAATACTAAGTCTACGATAATGCAGAAGACTTGCATTACTATGCACACCTGCATCGATATTAAACTGACTGGTGGGTACTTACAATTAGTACTTAGGCAAATTGCCTTCATATAGGCGCATGTTTGAATACGACAACCTATAATAAATAGTGTTATTCAGAAGCTAAGTTTAAAATGTCTTGACAGCCTTTAAAAATTGATAAAAGGAAACTTATGTACATGTAATAATTCCAAGTAAATAATATTAAACATAAACTACCTATTTATATACACGATATACTAAAGCGAATACAAATAAATGTCATTTAGTAAACCTTTAACACTAAATGTTACTTTACTTAAAATGTAGATGCTTAAATTTTACAATCTAGCTGAGAAATATAGCATCACATAAGAATGTTATTAAAACTCGAATAGACCTACAATTTAAGATAGCCCCAAACGAAGAAAGCTAAAGGCGTTAAATCGAAATCTAAAGTTCACGTCGCCGCTGCACGAGGTAACTGCGCTCAAATCGTTTCTGTAGAATGCCCATCGTGGCATGGGCTATGTGGCACATAGCCACATAGTAGATACCAAGTAGAATAGAGTGGTACGATTCCAACAAGACGACGCGTCGTCTTGTTGGAATCACATATCGTCGGTACCGTTATCATCCAGTTTAGGCCACAAGAAATTACTGATCATCGATTTGTAGCCCTCGCCGTTGACGGTTATGACAATGCCAGCTTCGTTTTGGAAGAAGTACGGGCCGATGATTCCGCCAGACCAAAATCCGAACCAAATAGTGACTTTATCGGAATGCATTTGATGCTGGCGTATCTCGTATGGGTTGGTATTGTCCCAAATCCGACAATTTTGCTTGTTTACATATCCATTCATCCAAAGATTGGCCTCGTCACCAAAAACGATTTTTTGCGAAATTTGGGTCAACTTCCAACTGCTCCAGAGCCCAGTCAGCGAACACACGAGCTGTGCATGGTCATTTACCTTAAGTTCTTGGATCGATTGGATTTTATACGGGTACAGACCGACGTCCTGACGCAAAATTCGTTAAGTTGAAGTTGCAGAAAGGTCAAGTTCTTGTGCACAACGAGTAATTGACTACCTCGGTTTTTCTCGTACACTCTCACGCATAGCAGCGATGTTTTCAGCAGACCATGCGTTTCGGTAACGTAAGGGTATTGGCTGATTATTTATCAAACCGGTTGACTCCAATTTGGCGACCAAATATCGAGTAGTCGACTTGGAGGGACAGTTGTGGCGAGGATAAAAATCACGTAATGGCTGAAACGTTTCTCAATGGAACACTGATTTTGAAAATTAAATTTGATGATTTGCACACGTTGTTGAACGCTATAATCTTCCATGATGATTTGCCATACTCTGCTGAATAATTCACAATAAATTAGATAGATAGTTGCTTTAACAACGTGGTCGCTACAACGTAACAGATCTCTAGAAATCCCTATTGAAAGACCCTATATATATTATATGTAAATATTTATTTCTCTCGTCAACTAAATGTTTTAATTTAAATTATGTATAGAAGTGACGATTCATTCTGTAAAATATATGAATACAGAGGTTTTATGTTATAAAAGTTTAATTTTTTCTCACGTTAAAAAAGTACAAAGAAACGTGGAACTAATAAATTTGATAGAATTTAGACCTATACTCGTGTGTCAAAGAAGATAACAGTTATTCGTTTTTTATATCGGTAGTTCACGGTTAAAAACATTTAAATTGTGATATTCTAAGAATTGTAATTTTGCATATCGATTTATGCAAAATTTGTCATTATTATTAGATTAAGAAGATTTATTGAACCGGTTACGAATAACATCCATTATATTGATACACTTTTACAAGTACAGAATTTTAGACATGATCATAAATATTGTTTGTTGATAATTTGTTCGCTGATATCTTCTGAGCTACATCGATCCACGCAAAATATTTATAAGCATGCGAAAGCAAAGAAAAATAAAGAACAACTTGAAATTTCATTAAGGCAATGACATTGGAAGAACTGGGTGCGCTTTGCAAATTATTAGCCTGAATTATAAATCAGTGCCTTGACCTGGTCACCTTCCAGTCAGTAATTAATGCGAAATTCTTGCTTCATTTTGCATAAAATATTCCTTCTCTGGCAGAGTGTCACTGTTACCAATTCAGTCATCTTTTTTTACATCCCAAGATTTATTATATAAATATGGGTGGTTATTTCTTTATACCGTTTTAAGGTCAACGTAAATATATTTCACAAAAACATAAAAACGAATTGGGTACATAAAAATTATTGATCACTATATCATTACTCAATATTTATAAAATATCTAGTAAAAACGACAATTACTATTTTATGTAATTCCAGTTGTAAAATTTACAAACTACGAGATATATTAAGAGAAATAGTATAAATAGACAACACCTTTATACAATACAATTGTTGTTATACAATAGTATAAATTGCAACACCTTCAATTTCGAACTAACTTAAGCAAGCGAAATCTGCTATCTATGGTGAGATACGGTGCTCTGTCTACTATTAATTACAGAAATTATGTATGCGTATTACTAATTACCTCATTATCTTCGTATCAGGTAAAATATGGATTAGAGAATGAATTAAAATGTACAAAAAGTTCCTTTGTGTCCATTATTGATATATTATTATTGTTGTATGTTATTTTTGTTAGATGGGACCAAAATTTTTTAGAGAAAAAATATTTCTCCACAAAATTACCGTTCCTAACAAAAAATTATTTACCGTAGATTTGCATAGTACCAAAATGTTTAGGCAGGCAAATTTTAGATTTTTTTATAGTGGATAAGATAAGTGTTTTAAAAGATTTTTGAGAAAAAATATTTTTTGTGTTACTCCCAGGGGTGTTTTGTAATTAAAACTAGCCTTAAGAGGCTAGCCACTAATTTAAATGTAATTTATTTTAAAACTAGGTGTTAGAATTAGGGTCAATCCAATGATATCTTTCAGATTTCTGTAAAGGAAGAATTCATGAATTAAAAGAATACAACTTTGTATCTCCAATAGTAAAGTTATTTTCTTAAACTCGATGACGTACGTCTGCAAAATGTAAGTAACTGCATTAAAATGGCAGGACTATTTTGAGAACTTGATAAAGATTTATGAAATATTTAGCAAAAGACACAAATGCATATGGTGCCAAAATGATTCACAATAATTCTGAAACAATACATTAATTCTCGAACTTACATATTTTAGATTCTCATAACCATGTTAAGTGATCAGTGATAAGTACCATTAGTTAATTGTATTTGTAAATTGTCAATTTGAAAATATTGACGAATATCTGTGATTTGAATGCAATGTGCATTTAAATAAATGGTTATAAAAAAACCAAATATAGAAAACATTTATTGTCGTCTCTTAAAACAGGTTAAAAACAAATTCAATAAAATAGTTATAGTCCATATGACAGAAAAATGCTGAAAAATGTCTATTTTTTAGATACGTATATTTTTATATACGTACATTTGTACGTCATTACTGTTGAACTTATAACGACATCGATACTTTTTTAAATGGCAACCCTATTTAACAATGCAGTTTAAGAGTACGTTTTTACGTATATATAACATTTTTGGGTAGGTTATCTAAGAATTGTTTTGAGAAACAGAAAATAGTTTAGAAAATTAATCAGACCAATGTTATGAAAAATAATAATTAGTACAAGATATAAATAATCTATTCATAATTTGAAATGAAAATCTAAATTGAAATTCTTGTAAAACTCTAGTTAGCGTTTTAGCGTTAATTAGTCTTACATCGTTCTGAATTCTACATCTTCAAGCGGTAGTAGTGTTTGATCTATAGTATTTGGTCTACATAACTTAATTTAAGGTAACCTCTATAGAATAGTCGACTAGAGTCAGATTCGGCGATCCAGCTCAATACTTTTCCTGGGACCAATCTACTTAATAGGAAGTAACATATTTAGGTAATTACACACAATTCGTGAATAATATGGATTGCGTATTAGTACCGTATTGAATGTTTTAGTATTTGTGGATCATTAGTCGATGCAGTGTTACTGTTGTATCTACTCCAAATAATTTTGAGTTAATTTATCGTTAATAAAAACTGATCCTACAATTGTGGTATTAACAATATTTCTTGCACCTAGATAGACCTGAAACCAGCATCCCTCTACTATCCAATAAAGGTTTTCACATACCCAATATCTGCAATTCTATCTATTCTAAATATTATAAATTTAACAGCAATGCTATTAAAAATATATTTATACCAAAAAATACATATATAAGCAACAAAATTGAATTATCAGAGGATTTTTACTACTTCTCTAGTAACGATTTTATCGAATTTGTTCCAACATTTACAAGTTCGCTGTATGTTAAACATAGTAAGGGATAGTAAGAGGCTATAAATATGCCGTAAGAAGTGGATACGAAAACAGTTTTATTGACCTTACATTGTTTAACGTAAATATGCTAAATGGTCACTAATGTAATGGATTTTACAATAACATGATAGCAATGTTAATCACCAGTAAATTCTTTACTTGAATACGTCAGCTTCAGTACGTTAATTTCAGCAAGATGGAGTGATTGCACATACGATACGAGGCACTATAGATTTTCTTCGCCAATTTTTTATTTATAAGTGGCTGATAAGTTTGCATAGAAAAGTTTATTTTCATCCGAAGTTTTCTTGATTGACCATCATCACGGAGTATTTTATGTTCCCTTGCTTGAAAAACATAGTAGTGTCCAAGCTCCCGTAGTTCATTGTGATTTAGTACATCTAGCATTAATCTATTTTCCATTATTAATGGTGAATCCATTATTGATCATGGTGCAACCATTATTGACGCTGATATATTTATAATGATGCAGTTATATTGACGATATGACGACTATGGTGATTACAGTTAGTATAACACATAATTTAAGAAACTTTTTGAATGATGAAGTTTATTATCTAAAACCTTATTTTCAAGTATCCTCACAAGAGAAAATCAGGTAGAGTAAGGTCGATAAGTAATCGATTCAAGATCTTGGGGGTCAGTTAATTGAACTTCGTCTTCCGATCTACCGATTTGGAAATATTTTTCTAAATTTTGATGGAAGATTATGTTTAGATATTTTGGACAATCAATGTTTTGTTATTAAAAAATAATGGTCCGAGAACTTTGCTTACCCTCACAAGAATAAATCAACTAGAGCAAGGTTCAAAGATCTTAGCAGTCGCTCAACATATCTTCGTCCAATCCGCCTTATTTAACCCACACATTTATTTTTTTGTGGACGTTGGGTATGATCTTCTCACATATCTAGTGAGAGTTGCTGTTCACCCATTGTGTCATTAATTTCGCTTTTAGAGTAAATATACTTTCATCATAAAAAACTGTTCATTCTAATGATATGTGATTATTGATAATAGACCACCATAATTGGCTCACAAAACTCAAATCTACTATCCAGGTTATATTTAGTAAGTTCCTGAACTATTTGTATTTTGCAAGGAAGTTCTTATACTTTAGAATAGTTTCAGAGTTGTGGTATGACTAATATTAAAATAATGAGCCAGTTGTTGAGCTAGAGCCATGGGGATTCCATGAAAAGCTAACGATACTGTCAATTTGGCTTCATCGGCAACAATGCTTTGATTTTCTTAGGTATATCTCCCACATGATCAAATTTTGGGATATGTGACTCAATTTTACTGATTGTACCTTGACTAATAGGTAATAAATTTAAATTTGTGTTCCTATATAATTGAACAACTTCTGTTTTAGTTCGGCACCCCTCCTCCATATCCGATTATTACTAAAATTTCAATTTAAAGATCTTCCGTTAAGTAACATACTTTACAATCAAGTTTTTAGATTAAAAGTTACAATTAGCAATTGAAAATTAACAATAATATAATGCATAAGATACAAGGTAAGATTATATTTAAAATATCTTTAAACTGACTTTAAGTAGTACTTAAAATCAAAACAAATTAAAGACAAGATAGAAGAGGAAGACAAGAAATGTGTATTATCAATATATTTCATAATGAAGATTGTTAAAAGGAAAAAACTCTTTTACAATACAAGGCTGATTATCATAAACATAAGTTTTTATTTTTTTTATAAGGTAATAATTTGAAAAAGTTTTAAAACGAGCGGGCTGTATCCATCTCGACGTGACCTTTCATATATCTTGTATGGCGTTTTAAATATATGTGTTGTCGAAATACCCTTATATTCAAAGAAAAGGTTGAAGGTGATGACATCTTCCAGTGTAACACCCTAACTGTGGGTAACCAAAAATAAAAACTGACTTATTACAGGATTTCTTTATCGAAATCCATCATATCTGACTTACTTCATTTGAGATATAATTTGCACCCTGTATTAATTCTGCAACATGTTCACTCTGTATAACGTATTATATTACTTGCTTCTCTATAAATAGAAATGGATATAATAATAATATATAAAAATGGATATAATTTACATAATAATAAGAAGCAATATCTATTATTCTTCAATTAATATACTGTTTCTATAACCATTAGGATACAATATATTCCATAATGGTTGAAATAAAACTTTAGCATTTTCTATCTTTCTTTATTCATTTTGTGTCCATGGGTACCATACTCCGAAGTATTATACAACTGAAAATAAAAGCAGCAGACAGCATACGCAATACGAAATTATTTGATAAGTCCTTGATGTGATGAGTATTTTAAGACATAAGAGAAAATTATTAATAAAAAATAAATTAATACCAAAAGTATTTGTTAAATATAAAATTATATTTTATTCTTTCAAAAATAGATCTATTAGTGACGAAGAGATGTCAGGATTATGCGAGAGAAATATTAATTTCAGGCAAAATAATATTATATTATATTCAATATTATGTCTTGATATGAAATAGGCTTTCATAAAGGCTTTTGTGCACGTATAGGCCTAAAACTTTTATTTACTCCAGGATGAACAATAATATCTTTTAATGGTTTATGTAACTGAAACAAACGGTAAAAACTAAAAACAAAAGTAGAGGACACTGACTTTGATAGCAAGTACGAATGCATAATTTACTGTGCGAACATGAATTATTTAAAAGCAGAAACACATTATATTTTAAACATGTTTCAGTGATCTTGCAGTTGAGACTCAATTAATATTTGTTATTTACTGGATTTGTAAATGCGAAAATTTTTTAACAATATATAAAGACATGTAAGACGTGTACAGTAATAATAATAATAAAAATAATGATAATAATAAATAATAAAATAATAATAATGCAACACAGAGTAAAGTAAAATTAATATACTAAAATACCTATATCCTGTATTATCCCACAAATAAATATAAAACTATAAGTTACAAATTTGTCATATACATATATCTGATGTTCTTACAAACTTGGATGTTCTTGGATGTTCTTACAAACAATGTGAAAAACGCTAATAAGAGAAGAAAGTATAATCCCTGCTCATAGAACTGCCATCGTTGTTTATTTTGTTTCACCTTTATCCTCTTGCTATAGTATTCGGTTCGTGTTCGATTATAATCTAACAATTTTGTTCATAACCTGGACAAGAAAAGAAGGGCTTTCTTTTCTAAGCAAAAACCAACAGTCACCCGTCATGCTACAATCTCATTTTGCTTGATGGTCTTGTTCCAAGTTATGAATGTCGTGGTGGAATATATTCTTTCACCAGTTGTTCAAAATCAGATGCGATACATTAAGCTTATTTTTAAAAACATTATCAGTCATTATTAATTATAACATCGTTGGTCATTATAACCTTTTATAACCATGTTATATTTCCTCCATCAGCTGTTATTAGTTAATTTATTTTTTTTGTTGTTCCTTAGGAAAATTTTAACCACTGTTTTAAATTATTTCTATCATCCTCGATAACGACGCAAGATCACATTACCTAACTTTTAATAAAATATTGTGTGTTTTGAAAGTTTTCCGATATGTTGAACTCCAACAAGGATTCCCTTTTTAAGTTTTGCATTACGTAATGTTTCAGCAATGCTATATATAATATGCAAACCCCTCTCAGTCTCCCTCTCCATAGTTTCCACAAAAATTGTCCTGCTTGGAAATTTAAATTTAATACATAAAGAGGGAAGGAATGTCTTGTACGGACCCTATCTAGAATTGATACCTTTTCTAACTTTATTGTCATTTTGTATATATGACATTAATGGGAGTAAACTCTCGCTGTCCGAATGTACGAAAATTAGTTCATTAAAGATTTCGGGTTATGGGTTATTTCGGGTTATTATGAGTTAAAATTTCTTGTTTTTCAATGTAACCGTACTTTACAATTCTAATTTTGACTTATAAATTCCCTTATAAATGGAAATTAGTAAATGCAAAACCCCTAATATGTATGAATACTATTTTACTTCGAAAACTTTGGGAATCCGTATGTGTTAAAGAAGCGGGGGCTTTAAATTAAAAAATTACATGATGGCGTCTAACTTAAGCACAAATTCTAAGAGAATAATCAATGTCTTTTTAAGAAAAATAAAATTAACGTGTTTCAGAGTTCTTCAAACAATCATTTAATAACAAAATTATGAATATTTTACGAAATTTTATCACCATTAAATGTAAAGAAGCATTTAGAATAGTTGAAAGTTGAATTAACTATTTTTTTATTCTGTTTTTGCCTTTAAAAATGTTAATTTTTTTTTCGTATATGTTACATTATAAAACACTTTCAAATCATGATTGATAATTAATATACAAGAAAGAGAACAACCATTTTCATTCATGTAACGACACCCATTGTTAGTTAGTGTTATTAATATCAATCAATTATAATGTAACCACAATGAATAAATAAACAATTACATAATTTTTTTTATATTGTTATCGACTAAATATTTGTTTTTCAATAGACAATTAATTAAACAGGTTTATTTTTATATAAAAAGATTCTTTCGGATATTTCATTTATTACTTTACCTAAATAAAGGAATTCATAAAGTGGGAATATTATATGCATTACAAAAAAAAACAAAAAAATATAAATTATTGTAAGGAAACTAATAGTTTCCATTATTTTAAAATGAAACAAAAAATATATCCCGCTGCATTAATTATTAAGATATATACGACATTGACGGTTTACTATGACAAAATACTGAATAATTTTTTATCAGTTGGTAAAAATTATACGATTAACAAATTCTACGAACATTTATAGGTCATTGCACTGATGTGTTTTTGTAATATAAAGCTGAATGTATTGTCATAAATTCCTTAACACAATAATACATAAGGTGTTTTTTTATTAGTCATGCCTAATAAATATACAGTTGCATAATATTTGTAAATTAATTTGATAATTCTTCACTAATTGTATACAAAAGAAATAGCGTATGTTAACGGATAAAATAAAAGAATACATTAGATAAAGTATTTTGGGTTACATAGGTAATATACTGAACTAAGTAGATTTCACAGTTCTATTTAAAACGCCTATATTTATATTACTTCCAATAATTCATCATCATCATGAGGTCATCAGTCCTAAGGCTGGTTGGACGCTAACCTCCAGCTTCTCCTATCTTGTGCTAACCTACGCATTTCGCTAATTGTTCTACAACCTACATCCCTTACTATTTGCGAGCAGTAGTCTAATCTAGGCCTACCTCTGCCTTTCTTCACTCCTATTTCTGCCTCCAAAATATCGCGGACTATTCCCCCATGTCTCAGCAAGTGGCCTACCGTTCTATCTCTTCTCTTCTTTATGTTTTTCCACATACTTCCTTTCTCGCCGACTTTCTCTAATACTTCTTCGTTTCTAACCCTATCAGTCCACGATATTTTCATCATTCTTCGATAACATCACATCTCAAAAGCTTTTAATTTCTTCCTACTTGCTTCCCCTACCGTCCAGGAAATTTATTACCCCCGAGCATAAAAGTGCTTTCTTTTTGTTAAAAGCTACTCGACCCTGCGCTATTCTTTGTTTTATGTCTTTGTCGCTTCTTCCATCCCAATTTATTTTACTTCCTAAATAAGTGAAGTCTTTAACTTCCTCCAATCTTTCATTATTAATTTGTACTTTCGTTTTTGCTCTGCTCTCGCGCCCTCTGCACACTAACACTTTAGTTTTGTTTTTATTCACCGTCATTTCGTATTCCTCTGTCAACACTACCTCCATTTCATCCAACGCTGATTCCAATTCCTCTTTACTAGATGCTAATACTGCTATATCATCCGCGAATCTCAGCATTTTTAGTTTCTGTCCC
Organism: Rosalia funebris; assembly: GCA_037954035.1. Taxonomy (NCBI): domain Eukaryota; kingdom Metazoa; phylum Arthropoda; class Insecta; order Coleoptera; family Cerambycidae; genus Rosalia; species Rosalia funebris. Next base: position 4,764,568 of record JAZFAV010000010.1, on the reverse strand, counting down.
TGTACTTTAATCCCGAAATCCACTCTACCTTTTACCACATTAATCGCCTCTTCGATGTACAGATTAAAAATTAGTGGTGATAGCGTACATCCTTGTCTTACTCCTTTCCTAATACCTACTTCCCTTCTTTCCCCTTCTACTTCTATAACAGCAGTTTGCTCTTTGTATAGATTGTGTACTACTCTCCTGTCTCTATGCTTCATTCCCGCGCTCTTTAGTATCTTGAACATTTTTTCTCATCTTACATTATCAAAAGCTTTTTCTAAATCTACAAATCCTATATAAGCGTCTTTTCCTTTTTCTATTGTTTTCCCTAACATTACTCTTAGCGCCAGAATAGCATCGCGAGTTTCCCTATTTCGCCTAAACCTGAATTGGTCTTCTCCTAGTATTTCCTCCGCTCTATTTTCATTATAATTATTAATATTATTAGTAATAATAATTATTACAATAATTATATAGCCGAATGTCCAAAGAATATTTAATCGATGCGATGGATTCAAATTAACCTCTTCGGGCCTGATTTTTTTTGCAATGAATAAAAATTTATTTCTTGATTATTTTTAAGTTAAAAGGGTACTAATGTGAGAAAAATAGTAAATATTACAAAAAAAAGTTTTTATTTTTCAAAATATTTAATGTACATTACACTGTACATATGGTACAAAGTATTTTATCTTCTACAATTTGTATGGAACTTTGTAAAACAATTCCAATCTTTCATAAGACATAAATGTACTGTACATTTTTGACAATATGCATGGGTCCTTCCTTTGCAATCAACTAGTTTGCATCTAGTTGCTTCCTTATTATCATCAAATAAGGGAAGATGATCGATGTTGTCGAATTGGATTTCGGCCAAGGGACGTTTTACACCACGTCTATGTACAGGAGCGGAAAGAGTTGGCGATGAAGATGGCCTACCCCTTTTGTTTACATTAACTGTTTCTCATATTGGATTAAACTTTCAGCAACTCGCATTCTAAAAGCAAGAAGATCAATTATATCTTTCTTAGGAACGCGGCATTTTTCACATTTCTTTTTGTATTCAATCCAACTCCCTACTAATGTAAAATCTACCATATGCATTATTACCCTCAAAGTCTATTTCGGGGATCTGATAAAAATTCGATAAAGACTTATGAGTTGGTCAAGAAGATCTACACCTCCCATACTGTGGCTATATATTTTAACAACTTCTGGTCTAGATATTTCTATATACGCAGACGACTATTTATCCCATCTTTTCACAATATCTTCATTTCCTTTTCCTACAAAGTTAGAAGCTATATACGGTCCTATTGTCAAGCTATTTCACCAGAACTATGCCATCACTACTTATGACCTCTTCAGCATATTCCCGTCCCTTTTTCCCCATTTCTTTATCTGATGACAGAGGTGGCTTAAAAAACCTATTGACTCTGATTGTTCCAGCTTCGAATACATTTCTGTCCTTCGAAACCTTTAGTAATGAATAAGAGGAAAAATAATTGTCATAGAACAATTTATGGCCCTTTCCTGGAAATATTCGCTCAGCAAGATGAAAGACAACTGCTGCCCCTTCACCGTAAAATTTCTGATTTTCTTCATTCACACCCGAATTCTTGCCTTGGTAAAAAATAAAATCAAATGGTTGTCCACTTTTACCACAAAGAACATATACTTTTATGCCCCAGGGACAAGGCTTTCCTTTTATATACTGTTTGAACCCGAGTTTTCCAGTAAATGGAATTATCTGCTCATTAATGCAGAGCTCTTCTTCCAGTGGTAGATCGAGACATCTCTTTCTTACGCTTTCAATAATTGGGTGTACCTTGTATAATTTATCATTGCAGCCATTAGGTTTTTCTAAGTTATTGACCAAATGCAAACAAGACCTCAATTGGAAAAATCTGTCTCTGGTCATATTGTCCAGAAAAGCCCTTATCCCTAAAATTCGCTCCCAATAAGTTCGTATTCTGGGAAATTTATGTAAATTTCCAATAATTATGTGTAGTCCAAAAAGTGTTTGAATTTCAGATGTAGTCGTATTTCTAAAAGTGATATTCTTCTGTGCAGCATAAATATTTGTGTAGTAAGCCATTTTTTCAAAGTCCATCGTGGTGATATAATGTTCAAAATATTCTATAGGATAAAGTGGTTGTGCAGGTAGTTCATTTTCTGCTGAGTCATTGTCAACAGGTAAGTCGATATTGGCTGGTGGTGTGTATGTGGTTCGTCTCCATTCAACTGACTCTTTTTCCTTTTTTTGAACTATTAAAGGCTGGTCATCATCTTCATTAATTTCTTCATCACTTGAGTTTTGTTCATTTACTTGATTCTCCAAAGTTTTCATTTCGGTTCTATTGATGGTATCGCTCCCAAGGCGAATAGACGTTTGAGAAATACCAGGATGATACTCTATCATCTTATCGTCTTCTTCCTGGTCATTTTCGTCTGTATTTATTTCAATCAGCTTCATCTAAATCTGAAACATCACTGTTTTCGACCATATATATAAGTTCCTGAACATCTTTAGGATCACAAAGATTGTACACTTTCCCTTTCTTGTCCATTATTTTACTGTAACAACACAAAATATAAAATTACGAAAATAATTATGTATGTTGGGAATCGGTACCAGATGTACATCCATATGTACAGACTGAAATAGCAACCGAGACTGTTTGTACATATACATGTACAAGGTAATTTACAGCATCATAAATATAACCCCAGTTCAAAATTGTACATTCTAATAAATGGAGAGTGTTGTTGGAACATATGTGAATCAAATGAACACACCTACCTTAAAATAAAATACCACAGACACTAAAAAATCACTAAAATAAACAACGATGACGATCGGCGTGCGTCCTCTACCTACTGCTTTGACAGAACTGGCCGTTTAATTGTCGATTATTCCGCTAGATGGTGCATTATGTTATAAATATCCTTTAAATAAGTGTACATTAGTATGTACAACCGGCTGTAATTGCTAGAAAATGCCGAATAAGCAAATAAAAAAAAATTGAAATCAATGTACATTATAATGTGCATTAGATCCGGAGGGGTTAAGTAGTTATTTGCGTAGTAAAGCTCAGTATAGAAATATTCTACGTCATGTATACGAGAAAACCAAACAATTGAAAATATTTCATGGTTACTCATATTTTATTTAAATATAAAACATGTGTTTTTGGTTCACTAGTGTATCTATCTAGTCCTCATAGAACCTTGTATCTCTTATTCAAAAGTCTGTCAGTGTCTTGGGCGTAGTTGGACCAATATTATAAATTAAAGTAATTTCCACCATTTCAGAAATCATTTAAACCAGTTTTACATAAAACTAATGCACATATTCGACTACTCTGAAAATTATGTCAGTATAGTCTTCGATGCGTTTACAAAGATAATTAACATTGTCTTGTCTTGTCTTCTTCTTCGTGAATATAATCTTCGATGTGGTTACTTTAAAAAATAATCCTATATATAGCAACGCCGTTACCAATGTTTAGAATTCGGGCATTTGTATTTTTACTAAAATGCTAGGATTTTTCAAAAATTTGGTAATGCAATCCAATACACTTTTTACACGTCCATTCGCAAAAAAAGAGTTGATTCCAAATAAGAACAGAAAATAGTGTGGTGCCATTTAAAAAACAAAATTGTTTGTCCTGGCAACGCAATTATTACCTCCGAAACAAACTTAAAGTTACCAAAATGAGAAAAAACCTAACCAAAAAAAAAAACTTTTGCCTGGACAATTTTGTATATAGGGTATTTTTAAAAAGTTATAAGTATTATTTCATACATATTGGGCACACTGTATGTACTTATGTAATGAAAAATAAGCATAATATATTTGTTTATGATAATAGATAATAATTACATGATGATTATTTTTATAACATATTAACGTTATTTTTAAAAAATTGAATAGAAATTCAAAAATCTGTAAATCCATAACAAAAAGTAATATCTGTCAATTCTATTTAGGCATACAGATTCAATAACTGAAAAAAAAAAAGAAATTTCTATGTAGTATTTTAATATACAGGTTGTGAAATCTATGATTCAACGTTACATCACGAACTTTCAATTATTAAACGTCAAGTCACGATTTGTCCGATGCCTAAAAAAATTACTTTGAATTTAACTAATGCGAAAAACCAGGTAAGGTTTCGGTTTATTAGAACTTATAGTCAGTTTGGTTTTCACATTAGAGCACATTTTATTCTTAATTAATATAAATGCATCTAAACCATCGCAATATATGAATTATAATAATTTTTAAATTTACTCAAATATTTCCCAAGCTATCCGCATATCAATTTAGATTTATATCTGTTAATGCATTTTTAAAATTACTTAACACATTGTTATATGCGCATGTAAATTGCTTATGTGTACATCCATCTTAAATGTAATACCTATAACATATACATACAGTGCTATTCAAAAGTCCCCTCCCCCCCTCTTATCTTTTTAACGATTATACATAAACTAGTGAAATTTGGTAACTGAATATTAAGGGTTGTAAACTTCCCTACTAGTGATGATAGATGACGTATGCGTCAAAGATGACGTCACAAGGTCATTGTGACCAATAATTTTAAAGCGACCTATGGTAAGCGACACTTCTTTTAAAAGGTATCGAAAAAACGTATTCAATGATACTAATATTGTTTGTATTCATGGTAGTTTTGATGGATTAAGTCAGTAATCAGTAAACTTGGATAATAATTTTAATTACAGATTCAAGAATCAGTACCTACTTATAATAATTGTTCGAAGTGAGCTCCATCTACTTCCTGACAGTAAAACATCCTATTGCGAAACTCTTCTCGTACTTTTTCAAATGTGTCTGCGGAAATAGCCCTACATTCTGTAACAATACGTTGTTTTAAAACATCAATATTGTCAGGCTGAGTGGCGTAAACCTTCGATTTAAGATACCCTCACAGAAAAAAATCTAAAGGTGTGAGGTCCGGTGATCGAGGCGGCGATTCCATTGCACCTCGTCGTCCAATCCATCTACCAGGATATTCTTCATCCAAATACCGTCTTACTGCACCGTAATAGTGTGGAGGAGCACCATCCTGTTGGAATGTTATTTCCAAAATGTCGAATTCATCTTGATTATCTTCCAAAATTTCAAGGATTAACGGTTCTATTGCATTTTGTAACATCTGCAGATACACCTCACGGGTTAAGTTGGTAGTAAAAAAAACAGGCCCAACGATGTGGTTTCCCAGTGTGGTTGCCCAAACATAGACCTTCTCGGGATACTGAGTATGTGTTTCACGAAACATGTGAGGATTTGCGTCACTCCAATATCTCACGTTTTGTGTATTTACATTTCCATTTAGATAGAAAGTACTTTCGTCACTAAAACAAATTGTTTTGACATAGTCTGGCTGTTGGTTAATTTTAGTCTACATATTTTCACAAAATTGCAGTCTTCGGTCTGGATCGTCGTCTGAAAGTTGATGAACCATTTTTAATTTGTATAGGTGAAATTTGTTTTTTTTCAACACCCTGTGCACTGTACTTTGACTGACTTCACAGGTTCATGCAACTTGAGTTGTTGAAGAAGTAGGATTTACTATTACTTCTGCCAGTATATAAATTTTTTTCTCATCAGAAATTTGTGATCTGCCAGATCGTTTTGCATCATTAATACTACCCGTTGTTTTAAACTTACGAAGAAGCTCTCTCAAATAAGTCCTCGAAACTGGGCGATCGGGAAACCTTTCATTAAAAATGCGTTCTGCTGCATGAATATTTTCTCCAGTTTCACCAAGTATTAGGATCGCTGCTACTTTATCACCTAAAACACGTACCATTTCTCTTCTTGAAGCACTTAAACGTTCAGCTCACAACAGTTTAACAAATTATTGAATGTACAAATATTTTAAAATTACCACAAGGTACTAAAACAATTAAACGTTCGATCAACAATACACAAATTATTAAATGTATAAAAACTATGACAGCTAAAAAAACATCAAATTGGGGAGACTTGCAAAAACGTCAGATTATTTACTATCCAACTATCCAGTGGCGGAGCTTGAATTTTAAATTTTATTTTTAACTGATTTAATTCATCACAGCTTTGCGGTTTTTGACAGCCAGTTGTCAAAACTGCCGTAAACAGACACAATATTAGTATCATTGAATAGGTTTTTTCGATACCTTTTAAAAGAGGTGTCGCTTGCCATAGGGTTCCATTTAAAATTATTGGTCACAATGACCTTGTGACGTCATCTTTGACGCAGACGTATAATCGTTCCAAAGATAAGAGGGGGGGAGGGGGACTTTTGAATAGCACTGTACACATACATACACACGCGCGCGCGCACGTATACAAACACTAGCAAATTTTATTAAAAATGTAAGGTTTAATTTTGCAATCAATATATTATTATGGAAAACTATGAACCCTTAGTAAATTTGCAATGAAAAAATAGAAATTGATATATGTTTTGTATTTGAATTTGAGTTTTAAGTGATTTTCTATATTTAATATGAAATCTCATACAATACATTGCCTAAAACAACATTTAGAAAATTTATAATAAGGTATCTTATGCTCATTCGATTTACTATAGATTATTTTAGTGATGAATATTTAGCGAATCTTGATGTTCTGAACAGTTTTGTTTAACGATAATATTTAGAATACAAGTTATAGGTATATTACAAATACAGTATCACATTCAAAATATTACAAAATGTTTCTTAAAATATTCTAAAATCAACTTATTCTTATATAAAATCAAAATATTCTTATAATATAAATACAGTGCTCGTCTGAATTCCAACAATTGGAGTATTACCAATGTTTACAAATGGTTCATCCATTACAACAAAATTCTTTTTTATTTTTTGTGAACTGAATTATATCTCTTGATCACCATACTCTATAGATTTTATACTACGTTGTTTTGAAAGACTTTGAAACGATTCCCACATGAAAACTATCTCATAACCTCCATATTTTTGATATTCTAAGCTTTAAATATTGTAAATAGCTACAATAAAGATATTTTTTGTCTAATAGATGCTTTAAAGTGGGTATTTGGATATTATACTCAGACTGGCATCATATGCACTTTGGTGTCCTTGGAGTTTTGGTTCTGAAACCAATGCTTTTTCTCATATTATCATTAAAATTTTAATTTCAGTTTCAGTTTATATATAGACAATACAAAATATATTGTAGTGTCACCGAAATTAAAGGGCTGCATGCTGATCTAGATCTAATTAAAATAATTAGATGAATATACCTTACCAATGAACTATACGAAGTGAATCGTTCTTTCTATGAAACATTAGAATCATAAAAATACGTCAATCGGTTGCAGATCACAGTCATCTAGGTGTTGTGATAAATTAAACATTAGATTGATTTTGTTATAGAGTGTTTATTGTGAAAAGTTCATATATCGAACTACATACATCTCTTAACATTTATAGATACCTCCTAGAATATGGTGGCATAATTTTTATTTCTTATCCGATTAAGGTCATTAGAAAAAGTTATGTGGTCTGCTAAAAGTTAAAAGTTCAGTGGTCTGCTACAAATCTGTAAGAATATTTCAAAGTATTGCATGCGAAGAGAGATTCTGAATATACAACTTACCATATTTATCGGATAGTCCAAAAAAAGGCGACATAATGGTGACAGCTCTTCCCAATAAATTTTATTTAATATACTTTTTTACTGATTTGTAGATCAATGTTAACGATACAGTCAATCAGAATGAATTAAAAATCTGAAGCTTTCATTGGGAAAAAATCGACAATCTTTGGGTATATTTTCAAGAAATTGAAGAATGATTAAAGAAACGCCAAGAAGTGCTTGACCACGAAATAACCCGAAACAATTTTGGGTAAATTCAGGATTGATTTACCAAACACAACTATTACTTATTACTACAAATAGTCTAAAAAAGAGCGACATAATTGTCAAAATTCGTCCCATCTCAATCAGATTTATTTAATATATCTTTTACTGGTCTATAGACCAATATTCACGAGGCAGTCAATTAGAAAGGAATTAGAAAATTGGAATCTGAGATTTCTTTCTTGCAAAAAAAGCAAAGAAGAAATCTTTAGGTATGTTTTGAGGAAGTTGAAGGTATAATAAAATAGACCTAGAAGTATTTGATGACGACAATGGAATAACTCGAAAGAATTTTAGGTAAATTCATATTAATTTACTAAACATAATAATTATTACTCACCACATTTATCGGACAATCCAAAAAGGGCAACATAATGGCCACAATTCTTCTCAATCGATTTTATTCAACATATTTTTACTGGTTTGTAGATCAACGTTAATGAGGCCGTCAATTAGAAGGAATTTCTGCAGAATTGAAATCAGAAACAAAATTGTTGGTGAATCCTTTACTCGTCAGTGTTATTGCTGTTGTTGCCTGGTACAAGGTCTCTGAAAAACCGATGTGACCATTTTATGAATAAACATTAGGCCTAGTGTATATGTCATTCGGTATAGTATTTCACTGGGTATGTAGAGAAGGACCTACAGATATATGTTTAAATTAAAATATCTTTATTTAAATTTTAGGCCCAATAGGTTTTACCTCTGCCCTAGTATATTTATTAATAATAATAGCAACTTGAAATGCATTCTCTTGAAGCGACTTAATGAAAGTGGAACTATCCCAGTCACAATATATTATGTTTACTTTTATTTTACATTTGTTATTTGAGATAAACAGATAACAGCTAATTTTAATCTACAGAAATAAGGAGATTATACTTTAACCCATCTTCAAATGCCTTATATAATAAGGACTAAACAAATTAGGTCAAATCAGCTATTCTCCTGGCTATATGCCAAAACGCCGAGCACTGAATTACACGACAAAAATTTGCCGTATTTTGTCTAACAGAGTTAGCACGAAAATACAGTGATTCAGATTGTTCAGATTTTTGTCATCTAATTCAGCGCTCGGCGTTTGGCATATATCCAGGAGAATAGCTGTTTTGACCTAATTTGTTTAGTCTTTATTATATCAGGAATGTACAGATGGATTGGAGTATAACATCCTTAGTTTTGTTTGTTTATTATCCTCTGCGTAGTAAAACTTTGCACTGTGCTAATTTTCATTATGCTTAATTTTCATTTTCATCTTAAATCAAAATATCACTTTATTGATACTTTATATTTTTATTGATGTAGTATAATATCCGTTATATTATCGATGCATGAATTTCTAATACCATCTTCTATTAAATTTAATTTAACAATAAACCACAAAGCGGATTCATTGATGTTTTCGTTCATTACAGCCACGAAAATAACACAATAGTGGCCATGATGAAAACAATGTTGTCGTTTTACAATGTGGTCATGCTTAATTTATATTGCTAAGAAATATTAAAATGACTCAAGTTGATTTAAAATGACTCAAGTTGATTGCTTCTTCATTTTTTCTAACTTCCCCCTATTCTTCTTAATAGATAATAATCAAACGGTATTACATCGTTAACGTTCTACATAATGTCCATGTATAATCAAATTTACCACAATGAGGACTATTCAAGTCATGGTCACATTGTTGCACAGTTATTTATTTTCCATCACAATTCCGCGAAGGATTGCATAATTCGACTTTTCTAATTACTATTGCCCATGATATTTTTCATACTAGTTTTCCATATACCTACAACAAAATGTGTGAAAAGGTAATAAATATTGCTAGCTGTGACAGTCGCCTAGTTACTAGACACTAAGATAAATTTCTATTTTCTTGGTCGTACTTCTGTTGCAAACCTACTTTCGCATGTTAGATACGCTGTATTTGTCTTAATTATAAACTTGTATCAGTTAGCAACTTACTTAACACAGTTTACTTTCACGGACATTAAATGAGAAAATGGCAAAGCTATGTAGCATGGCCTAAATTATCGCATTTTCTGGCTCAATTATTATTAAAGATACAGAAATGGTAAATTAATAAAATTAAATTAAAATAAACAGTTTTAAAACCTTAAAATGGACTTCTCTGCACCTCTATCTTGAACTTGAATGGCCAAGATACAATAAACCAAAACATAAATACAGAATATGTGTTTTACACGACAGTTTTACTTTTTTCATTGGCGACTGCTTCAGTGCCGTATCAATACATTTGTGATGGAGCGAAATTATTTTTTTTCTCATTCATTCGTATATGATACAGGCCGAATATATGTTTTTTTCGTTCGATGCAAAATCAGCAACGCGTTAAATGTTTATGTTCCAAATATCAGATTGAACATAAACATTTATATCGTGCTTTTCCATGACCCATGGACAGGGTGTGGTCCTATCCACCTTAAAATCAATAGATGTCGTCTAGTGGACGTCCCTAATCAGAATCAGTCGAAACCCGATAGATCCGACACGATTTATAGTTTATTTCATCTCTATTTTCCAAATAAAAAATCACGAGGTGATTTTTTAAACATACACAGTACTTGGTCGTAATATTTACAGTGTGGTCTTTTAAATTTAAGTTTTTAATTATATTCAAATTTAATTAATTTAACCTAATTCATTCAAATGATTAAATGACTATTTTTTTATAATTTTATATGGTGTTTTATATTAGGGTACATTTTACTTTAAAATCTGTAATAATCGACGTGGGTGGTTGTATTGAATCCTTATGTAGACAAGATTCCCCGTTGAACAATAATATCGATTAGATAACAAACATATTATTTACATAATTTTTTATTTTTATAATAAGGGGTTGAAATATCAGTTAATATACAGGAAGGTCTTTTTAAATTTTCACAGTGCTTGGGGTGTCGTATTTACAGGGTTATCTTTTTAAAACTTAAATTGTATTTTAATTATATTTAAATGATTAAATACCTACTTTTTCTGATAATAGATGTTTTGTGGTATGATACTCGGGAGCTCCGAGGCACATGTTTCATGTATACCAGTATAAGAAAATTAAAACTAATTGTGTCAGTGGAGTATCAGGTAGAGCATTGTGCTACAAATCTTAATGTCGCCGGTTCGAACTCTAGCCCATCCCGAAGTATTTTTTTCATTAAAACATTTATTAATAAACATAGAAATTCCCCTATAACTGTCTAGAAGTAAGTTGTATAAATTACTAGTATTAAAAAAGAGTAGGGTTATCTTGTGCCAGACAGTAACGTCAGAGTCTGGATTATTTCACAGTCTGTGACGTTACTGTCTGGCACAAGTGATCCTATGACTACTAGTAGGCATTGCGGTGATTTCGCCTGGGAAAATTTTGATGATCGTGGGAACTGTTTGAACCTTTGTAAGCATACATCGAAGGAACCATCGCACAGGGGTTAATTGGACAGTCCTCAAGTGTGTCGGCGGGCCGTGAGATCTAGCGGACCCTCTCGTCGAATTTTCGCTGGGGCACCGAACATAAACTAAAACTAAAAGGTCCACTCGTCGTCAAAACTTCGATCGTGCGGCATGCGTTACAAAGGTATGCCGACACGCAATTATTAAACGCCGACCTTCTTGAGTATACGGGGGATACCTACTTCATGTTACGATCACTTATTTCATCGTGGGCGTTTGTTACGAGGCTAATAGAATATACTTACTTTGGTAAATTAGATATAAACCCGTTTCTTAACGGAGATGTTTTGTTGAAATAAAATAATAGCTATGACTTACTAACGTTTATTACATAAAGTGTTGATATTTTATAGTAGTAATCTCCAGTAGTCTTTTAATAGTATTTTTCCTGGCAATTGGATAGGGTAACCATCACCAATTGAATGGCCACCGTGGTCACCTAACAGCTCTTATCTCATACCGTGGCTTATTTTTATGGCTAGGCTCAGGTAGGCTGTTCCATTTATCGGCAAGATAAGAGAGTTTTGGCTATTTGGCAAATAGCGATGAAATGAATAGTAGTTGAGTTATCGTTTTAACAAGAAATTTTAATGCCGACGACAACGACGACAACGACGACAACGACACACACATAGACAAAAATTTTGAACAATGGATGAACAAAAATGGATGAACGTCACGATGTGGAATAAGAGCCTAGAAAGCCTTTGAAATGTCTATTTTAAGAAACTGGACTTTCTTATGGAACATGTGTCATCGTCTCTATGTATAATCTTCCCCTTCATAGCCTGATACTTTAAAATATAGAAGTCTGTTTACAGGTGTTCAATTAAAAAAAACAATGGAGATGCTTTTGATACCATGGGGAGGTGCATAACTTGGCGCGTAGAACCACATCGAGCTTAATTTAATTTAGGTTACGAGTCTTATTTTAATTTTTAAACTTGCAGTTCGTTCTTAGTTTATTACTGGAATTAAAAATAATTACATATTTGTAGTTATTCATGACGTCACTATGGTATGTAACTGGCAAACTGTCACAGAATTTTTCAAAAGGATGATATAAGCTAAAATGAGCATTTTCAATTTCATTACCATCTTTTTAATATTTCGGTATAATAATATCTGTTAATATAGCAACTGTGTTTTTTTATAATATTTCTTCGTCAGTAGGTATATAATATCTATTTTTTTTTAATGGCAAAAACAACATAATATACATAGTTCTATAATTGTCATGCGATAACAGTAGATCTGGTGTTATCAGATTCTTGTCTCTTCTATCAGATTCTAAAAGGAAGGGGTTGGGTTCTGGTGGAAGGAAATAGTTACAATTAAGAGGGCAACAGATATTACAACCACTCATTTATTACTGTTTCAGGCAGATACAAGTTACAAAATGGAAAGTAAATATTGATTGTTATATTGACGAGTTGAGGCAAATAGTAAAGACAACTATAAATCGACACTGACCGCGCAAGCAAATAATATCTTAATACTAATACCGTAATATGTGTATTATTAAATATGATATGGGTCGTATGGGTGTATCGTATCGTGTAACTTGGATTAAATTAAGAATAAGAAGAATCAGAAGATAGAAACCTATAATTAAGTATTTCATCATATTACATCCAACAATCAGACTGTAATATGTTAATATATTATTGTTTAAACTTAAACGACACACCCCATATCCATATTCGGCATTCGTTTATTCATTTTTGTATATAAAATGAGTTACAATGAATCTGACAGTTCATATGCCAAGACTTAACTAAGTTGACGCATTAATTTGAATATACCTCTTATATATTATTATAGATAGTTGTAATTTAGTATATAGTAAGTTTGATAATAAATAATTAAAAGCCATTTGGAAGGATTCAGGAACATTATCAAGTTTACCTTATGAGCCTTATATTTTACAAGAGGTATTTAAGAGTTCAAGTTGTTTTTCGAAAATCTGAAAAATCAGGATAAGGTCAAATCGACGTAGTCCGTCAATCTGAAATATGGGTAATAATTTCGGTTATATCGGATGTGATGCATGATTAATATAATTGGTATACGTGGTATAACAGTGAATAGAATCGGATCCCAACTTATATTCATTCTTTTTATTATAAATCTACTATAGGTTTTCCATAATTTTTTAATTTTACGCATTAATTTTGAAAGATTCATATTTTATAAAATGGCCAGAATTTAATTAACTTCAAAACGCATGTTTAATAGAAAACAGTGTATTTTATTTACATTATCGTTAGTTACCAGGTAGAGCCTCCTTTTTTAGCTCTACATTATTTCGAAAAAAATTTCGCTAAATTTTAGTCAATTTATTTTTATTCAATTAAGTAGGACGAGAATTGTTATTACTTTTTTATTTCTGAAAGATTACGATGTATACACTTAAAAAAATAAGGAAATATAGTTTAAAATGATAAAATCGAGAATATTTGCAGAATCTAATATAAAGTGATGCAGAATTTATATCTACATTGATTGGTAAGTTTATATATATAGCAGTTTTACTGGAGTATATAGAGCAGTTTTACTTGTGAGATTTAAAAACATATTTTACTTGTGATTCATTTTAAAAACATTTTGTATTTTAAAATTAGTAGTTACATTTAAATATAGGGATGTAGTCTAATATGGATTGTTTTCAAATATGTAAAATTTTTAGTATTCTAAAGAAAATGACACCCAAAAATCGTTTTGTTAACGAATTGCGTGGGTAAGACTGCGTACTACGTTATTTTTGCTTCTTCTGCTATTTACATTTATATTATTTATGTTTTATTTGTCACTGTATAAAAATAATCTAAATACACAAATTTTACAACAAAAGCTCCAATTATCGTCATTCGTATATATTTCCTTAGATATGTTTAGATTTATTTAATTAATAATATTTTTGGATTACTTACGGATCCGATAGTTTTTTATACATAAATTGATTAAAGTGACATATTTTTAAATAATGAAGATTATATTCGTATTATAAGGACATTCTATGTAATAAGTCCAGCAGATTGATAATCGGACTTTGTGGTGGTTAATGAAAGTAATTAAGATTCGTGACATATTTTATATTCTGATCTTGAAAATAGTATATTTGTATAGATATCCTCGAAGTGGACACTCATCAAAATAATTAAATAGGGCTGCAATATATATTAAATGAAAACGTCCCATGAATTAAAACTTGATTCATTGTGCACTAAAATTTTCTTCAAGAATGTTACCTATATGGAATAAGAAATATTTAGAATTTTTTTCAATACGAACAATTTTCTTTATTACCGATATATAGAATATCGATATATAGAATATTACAATGTCGGAATAGCTTATTATCTCGACTGACGATAACTACATGGGACGATATACTATCCCATGTATAACTACATGGGATAATAAATATTGAAATTATTAAGGGACACTGAATTAATAGAAATTATAACGTCACAACACTGAAGTTATATTCTATAACAAACTGACTTTGTTTATTTTTCATCATTTCCACTAAAGGTATGATACCCAAATGATGATTAAATATGTCTCGCTAACTGATATTTTCTCTTTACAACAATAACTCCTATTTGTTCTAGTTACCTCTTATTAAACTCTACTTATCGAACACGCAGTCCATAAAGGATATAACTGTCACAAATAAGAACCTTCTTTTCTATTTACCCCATCAAATTGGGAGTCACGGACCCCTAGATATACAAAACAACTTATATCAATTTATAAGCCATGTCTTTTAAGGATAAAGGTTACGCTCCTGTTGTCATATATGTTAAGTTTAGATAAGACTTTAACATACTATAATAGTATTATTACCATAGTTCTAATATTATTATTGTTTAAGAAATATATACTTCTTTTAAATTGACTGCCACAATGGTATTTCATTTTTGAATTCAACTGGAATTGAGTGTTTCAATATATGTATATTTTATGTATATATATAAGTAAATTTTACTTATACATATACATAAAATATACATATATTGAAGTGGTTTAGTGATTTAGAAGTTCCAAATCCATGTGATTATTGTTTAAAACCTATCTATGTCAATCAAAATAATCGTTAAGTAATACATTATGGATTATTATTATCTATGAAATTTCGTTTCGTAGTTACAATTTGATAACCTTGCACTCTCTGCACTTCTACTAGAAAACTACCACAAGTAGAAACACCACAAGTATTTTCCCATGACATCTCGCAACTATAATCTAAACACTATGAATCACTAAACTTTCCAAATAAAGTTAAATGGTGTGCGACATGAATACTTTAACTACCATAACAGTATAGCTGAGATCAATATTTTAAAAGTACGTTTAAAAATAGTTGGATTACTAGCTGAAATGGCTTTCGGGGTGAGTGATTGCAAACCGAACATAACTACTGACCTTTATACACTTATTAATTTTTAGTGATTTTAGAGAGAAAGTATTTTAAATGAAAAAAGTGGTAAACCATCTTCTGCTGAAGTGTAAAGAATACAAACAATTGCAGATAATTACCATAAATCTGCATATATTATATAAAAGCGATTTATTTTTCTGATCAATGGAAGATACTTTTGATATGTACTCTATATATCATTCGTTTATTATATGTGATAGAAAAAAGTTTAATTAGGTATACCTTAACTAAATATGTGAAGTCACTATTAGCTATAAATCATATTGTTCTTTCAATATCAGGGACTTAAGTTCAAGATCGTATTCATTTCAGCTTTCAAAATACAATAGACAAATAACCAATTCTTGAAAAGGAATACATCAATCTAGTATATCAACATAAGCTGGACATGAGTAACTACTGTTGTGCATGTAAGTAAAATATTACTTTGTTTTTAATAAAGATGACCTGTATTAATTTTATTGTTAGTATAATCAGTTAAATATTTCATTGCCTCAATTATAGGTAAATTCTCGAATAAATGCGCCACCTCTTGAGTGGACGACAAACCATTCAAAAGAGTGTATGTAGTATTCTGCATACAGCATAATACCAAGTTTAAGCTAATATGGTATATGTGTAGACACTTGGTTAATCTGAAAAAAAATTATATATTAAAAATTACATGTTATTTAATTACAGTAAGACAAAATCAATTCTAACAAAATCATAAATTGTTATTTTTTATACCAATATTATGTGGATACAGGATTACATACCACTGATTTACCTTTTTTTTATCGAATGTATGACGAGAATTGGATATCGTTTAATTATATTTTACATTTTGTATCCATTGGCAATTTTATGTAGTCATTTAAATTCTAGCAAGCAAAACGAGATTTTAAATGTCAATATTTCCGAAGCCTAGAACTATGGTAGACAAATATAGTATCAAATGTAGTATGTATGTGGAACAGACCTTTAACTGGATGATAAATGGACGTACTCAATACTACAAAGATATATTCACATACATCACATTGCATGGAGTAGCCTTCGGATGAGCAACTGCATGTCAAGCAGAATTACTGCTCTTTATTCATTCACTAACTACCAAAATGCATTCCTTGATATTTACATGTAACCTTCATTTTTAGTGGTAATGAAATCTTGTGACGAAATTGTAAATAAGGTATACAACAAGATGGCAACTGAATTTTCAGGAAATAGATCATTAACCTAGCAACCAATAGAAATACGCAATTTATAATTCTTCCATTTTATTTATTTAAGTATTTTTAATGTGAAGGTATTAGTATGCATGTAATGGACTTCACTTATTTTTTTTGTGTATTTTTTTCCGTAATTTGCGAAGTACTTGAACTTACTCATAAAGCTCATATTTCCAGTATTACCTGATTCATTCTAAATATACAGACAGGAGAAAATAATAACCTTCAACTTTAGATTTTATCAATAACGTAGTGTAATGTAATATTCTTCTAGTAGTCCATAGTAGAGGTGTGTATATTTGTTATTGATTTCTGAAACATTGAGGATATTTCTGTTTTGCTCTGAATTTTTGTAAATTACAATAATCTAGAAGTTCAAAACCATCGTCGGTCAAGCACTGCTGGAGATTTTAGTGCATAGAGAAAGGCAACATTTATAAGCCTTGCATCCTGAGTCATTCCTCGTGTAAAGATGGAGAATGGTTAACGGTTTATTGTAACTGAAATAGTGAATAAATTTCACACTGCAAAAGTGCTGTGTGGAATTTGATTTATTTTATGGGCAACAACTCCTTTTGTTTGAAAAACAAAACGTAAGATATGTTAATTAATGTTATATCAAGGCTGATTAATTTCTATAACTAAATAAATATTTGGAAAAACTCCTATTACATACTGTTTGAATAACAACTTCAGTAGGACTCCACAGTTGTTTTCAAAGTTGAAAATAATTGGTGCCTTAGAATTACGTTTAAGTTGATATGACGTTTTCAAGAATTAGTCGTACTTCATGAAATTTAATTTTACATTTGACTATCAGAAGGGGTTTATAGAACTATTTAATAATATTTTAAAAAGAAAAATGGAATACCGAGATGGAAAATTATTCGTAAAGTACAATTTCTCGATAATTATGGTCATTTTATATTTCGGCTAAATGCTTTTTTGAATATTTCTAAATATACCCTTATCTTGTTTAATATTCTACAATTTAAATCGATTGATATTGACTACTGTGTTAAAAACATCAATGTATCTTCATATCTATGAGTGAAAAAAGAATTAGTTAAGAAAAATACAGTGAATTCATAAAAGAGTGAGTAGATAGGCAGGTTTTACTCCCCCCTCCCCCCCTTTAATGCGTTACTTTGACATATCTTGGAAAATAGTAACATATTTTCTATATTGATTGTCCATTGAGAAATATCACAGCACGCCACTGAAAGATATTATTCCATTTTATTTTAAAATATGTCAGAATAAAGTTTAGTCGATTAAAATTTTCTTGAATTCAGTCGGACTGAATAATTGAAAAAATTTATTCATATTGAATCACTTGATATCGTATAGTTCTGGGAATGAACACAGCACGGACTTCACATGGTAATTTTTTCCGTAAATGTTACAACATGTAAGAAGTAGATTTGAGTTTAATTGATATTTTTCTTTAAAAGAAACAATACAAATTCAGATATTACTTTAAATAATTAAAATATATATTTCTATCATTCTACCATATATTCTTATCGAGTTGGATAAAAAATAAATCGTTGAAAAATACCTAGTCATAAATAATATATGCATTCATATTAGTATAATTTATATACGAAATTAAAAAAAGATTAACAATTTCTTTTCTGAACTGCTTCTAACAATAAGTAATAGTTAACAATAACTTCATACCAAATATTAATTTGCGATATTGTTTATTATATGATTTACAAAGTGCGATACCCAGTACAATACCCAGTTTCACGTTTTAATAAATTCGTTGAGATAATCAGCAGATTAATAATAAGTTAGAAAAAAACCGACTTCAAAAATTAAAAGTAACAACTAAAAAGCAAGAAAAACATATTTTCTACAATTTAATACTTATTTGTTGTTCTGTTTAATGTAATTGAAGGGTACACGAATAAAACAAGAAATGTCACTTTTAATGACAAAATGAAATTAAACCGGCAAAGTATAATATTCTATGTGTATTTTCTTGTGGTAGTACCCATACTGGCATAAAATCAGACTTGTCTACAATATATTGAAATAAAGATTTGCTGTACAGGCATAAAACCAGGAGTGTCCGAGCGCCACCTGAATAAAAGTGGAAATGTCCGTCTCAGCGAGCACATTGCAGATTCTATTATTTCTCTGCAATTAGTTGTCACTTTGGGTGTACGTGACTTTTATCAGACCCTGTTTTGTTTACTTTAAAAATATGAGCGCAGGAAGTATTGGAAATGATTTCAAGCCCAAAAAAAGACCAAAAACGAGCAGCAAAATGCCATACAGCCTATAAGAGAAATTATATGCCAAAAAGAGCTTTCACGATTATTAAGTTATCGTTGCAATTACTCTGGTCCTTGGCTTCAAAATCCAGTACTAAAAGTTCAGAAGAAACCTTTGAAAAGTATTTTGGCCAACAACGAGTTTAAACTTCCTCTGTCAAAATATAATAGTATGTACTTTTACTGAACATTGCAAATTGACATGAATTCTTTGTAATTCCAGATTTACTACCAATCAACAAAGAAAAATATTTAAATTTGATGAAATTAAAAGATTTTTGCGAAAATCCGGATGCTGCTTTATTCTATGAGAGAACTTCCATACGAAGAAAAAAAGACCAAAAGTAAATAATGAAACAAGGCCGAGCGTGGGTGGACATCTCCTGTTTTATGCCTGAAGGTTGGAACATGTGCAGACACTTTCATTTAATACGGCAAAGACTAAGTTTATTTTCCATCTATTTTTGTTTATTCCGGTTCATAAATGAGTTCCTAATTTTTCTACCAAAAATATATATTTTCAAAAACTTTTTGTAAAATTTTATAATAAACTCAACATTAAAAAGTTGAATAACTCGAAATGTTGCTTCTGTGACATTCCTTCTTTTATTCGTGTGCCCTTCAATTAAGAAATTATTCTTTATTATATAATTATTATTAATTGTTTTACATAATTTTGAAGTCGGTGGCAAGTAAAACATTCCCGGCCGGCATTCACATTACTAATATTATATGACACCGACTTTCCTGTAGAATTTTTAAATGATTTACTTGTATTCAACATTAGAACTCAATTAAGTCAGATTTATTAAATATAAGTAAAACTAAAAACTTAAATGATTATAATTTTGAATTTAGAGTTTAAGATAAATTAGAATTAGAACGGAGGTTGCCCTGTAGTCAAATTTGACGCCTAGTCTTACAATTAGTATAATAGTATATAATTCGGTATTCTTATTTTGTTATTTTTTCTATGCCGCTGATAGACTAGGGGTTAACTAAACGCCATTGGGGTAGATGTTTTGCAAGTCACAGTAATATTTTGCAGCAAATTCACAATGTAATGTTCTTGTTCTATTTTACATATAATAATACAGTTTAAACAAAATTTACTTTTTACTTAAAAAATTTATTAACTGATCTCAGCGAATTTAAATAATCTGAATTTCTTTGCGGATCATTAAAATTACATCACGGACCATCAGTGGTCCGTGGTGGTGAAGAGACCACCGTTTGCCAACCGCTGTTCTAAATTATGAGGTCTGTTTATGTATGCATTACTTTTCAAGTAACCCCACTAAAATAGTCAGTTCTGGTGACCTAACAGCTATTCTATGAGTCCTCTATTTTCTATCCTGCGATATGGATATGCACGAACAGAGTGAGCGGAGGAGCGCCATCTTGTTAAAAAACAAAAATCATCATCTGGGAGGTGACCTATGGATTAGGGCATAAAATTAGAAATAATGGTATCAACTCAAAGTGAAGGAATTCAAAACATCTTTCCCCTGCCAATGTTTGGTCAAACAACTAGACTCTAGTTTTCTTCACTCGGCTATCCCTACCATACATCTAGATTTTCAATATACTGATTGTGTATCTTCATCATCCAATAGGGGTTCTTTTTTGTCTAGCACCAACAATTTTGTCTGTTAATAGTATCATTCAAACAGAGCCTAGGATCGTCGGAGAAGAAAATCCTCTTCATAAAATAATTGTCCTCATTACTACTTAATTGTGGCATTATTTTACAAAACTAATTATATCTATAAAAGTATATCATGGGCAATAGCTTTCATATGTTTAAATCTGAGGCCCTTTGCGGTAGTGCATGTTAGTAGACTACATATGAAATAAAAAAATATTGTTTTTCTAAACCAATTCGATATAAAATCTTGGTTTATATAATTGAACATATACTACACTGTACTCGATGATCTTGCATCATCCACTGATGTTACTAAGTATGTATGCGAAATATGAGTGGAATATAGTATAATGTTTCCTCTTGCGTCTTACAGAAAATTTATGTCATGTTTTTAAAGCATCAGATTTTAGAGAGGAAGGTTACACTTAGAGATAAGGATAAACACACCTATGAGATAAAGATGTCAAGCTTTTTCCTTTAGGTCCCTAACTGATGCATATAATAATTGTGCCACCCTGGACCATAATAAGAATGATATTGTGGTGCATACCTTCATAGAAAATACATCACGTCACCCATACACTTTTCAGACGCAAAAGTAAGTTTAATTACCTTTAATATCACTTAGGACTCTTATTACATTCTACTGAATGTCTACCCGATAACATTTTTACTAGGAATAATCCCTAATCAATTTTCTTTTTGGTATAACGGTTCGAAATAAATAAAGTTGTAATTGTAGAAGTAAGGTATAGGAAGACGGTAACCGACGCTGCTTCTTTATGAAGACGGTAGTAAGGACAATGTGAAATGAACGAACATATTATAAATAATTTATTAATATTTCAATACAGTACAGTATGAGTATGTAACAAATAAATAATAATATTCCACAATACCTTTGGTCCCTATATGTTCTAAGTCTTGCAAATAATACAATTAGCAAGATTATTAGCTCATATGTAATTGAAGAAATAACCACTGCCAAGTTTGTACTTGATCAAAGCGGTTAGGATGCTTCGAATTTATACACGCCTAAATATTAGTTATATAATTGAGCTTTCAATATAACAATGACTATAACAGACACTATTTACAAAGAAAGTAGTAAAAAATACTACATAAAATATTTTACAATACTCGTATATATATTTTTAAGCCTTCACTGCTTTCAACCCCTTCTTACCCCCAAAGTTTCTTATCGCAGATAACAGCTGATCCCTCGGATCTAAGTTGGCCTCTGCGGGCTTTGGGATAGGTTTTTTCAGATTTACTTTTGGCATTAATGGTGGAGGTGGTGGTTTAATAATATCAGATTTAGTAACGCTAGGTAAAGAGTTATATGTATTGTTTTTCTCATTATTTATTTCAACTGGATCATGGAGTTTATTTCCACTATTATTTGTACTTTTGTCCACTACTTTAGAATCAGTCCTTCTCAAATTAGACTGAGAAAACGGCACTTGTTTGTTAGTAACATAATTATCTGCATCCCTAGGTTTAGACGGAACAGTATTATAGCTAGAAGGAGGGTTCCAAGACAGTCTATTGTTTAGGTTTGTATTATCGTTTGTTGCTTTAAAACCTCTTACCACAGGAGCAACCATTGGCTTAAAACTGTGTGCCCTAAAAACTGGTTTTTGATTTCTATCTACATCCGGCTTGTAATTATTTACTTGTCTGTTAGCGTATAAATTTTCCGAACTTTTGTACATGTTAGAAAACTTATTCTTTAACTCGGATACTGGCTCTGTTCTGTTTAATGTCTGTGATTTAAAATTATTATTTTCTTGATAAATTTGCGTTACCGAAGTGTTATTATTGCCACTCATTTCTTTGAAAGGCTTCTTTAATTCCACTGACCTAACTACAGGAACTCTCGATATATCAAAATCTGAATCAAAAGCTACAGAATGCGGTCGTTGACTCGGTTGGTTTTTGTTTATATTTGAAAAAGGTTTTCTGTATCCAGAAGCAGTTGTGTGATTGAAAAACCTCTGGTTCTCTCCCAGTTTTGTGTTATATGATGGAGAACTTAAGCTACCTATTTTTATTATTACATTTCCTGAATTTTGTGTGCTTATAATAGGTTCAGTGCCGTTTATCTTAATGCTAACATTACTAGAATCATTTTGATCGTAACCGTTAACAAGTATGTTAGTTTCTTTGTTAAATGATGGGGTTGAATTTATGTTCGTAGATGAAGTGTTATTTTTAACCTCTAAGCTATTATTACTAGAAATATTATTGTTAATAGTATTAACTATAAGTTTAGATGACACATGATTGCTTAGTTTATAATCTGCGTCCTCCTTGACACTAACTGGAACTTTTGGACGTTCAGACCATGTTCCCATATTTATAGATGGGGGACCCTGATATTTGTATATTCGCTCAGGTTGTGGGGGTTTCTGCGGTTCCTCCACAATTGGTTTTGCAGAAATCTTAGGTTTGCATTCTGGTTTGGCAAAGATCTTTTGATGTCTCTCTTGTTGATTAAGATTTTCCACAGATGAAGTAGGAGTGCTTAGCTTGTTTTGTATAAGCTTCATTACCTGAAAGTGCAATATATTTATTGAATTATTTATTCATACACAGATACAAACTCTGACTTATTTTGTATTTCGATAAGCAACTGGTTTATTTTTAATAACTAATTCTTCCACGTTTTGTAAGTAGGGAGATTTATATATTTGATATATATTAATATCAGATAATTAATATCTGATAATAATATCTGAGCTCTTATTTAATTAACTTATACTGTACTTATACTGTGCTCAGTAAGATTATGTCAATGATTGTTTGTAAAAGGAACCTCAAATAGACGCGAACGAGCGTCAAACTGTTTCGAAAAAGGTCAACTTATTTCGGATAACATGCAATATAAATAGAATTGAATTAGTATTCTCAAGATTTAAATACAGTTTTATTTATGCTAAACAGCTTTGGAACAATGTTGTTTTATAAATATATCCTAGTGAGCCGAAGAAACGTCCGCCCATTATATGTAAGAGTCAACTGTATTTGTTCGAAAGTGGATGAAATATCCGCCAGATAATGTGATAGTCGATGGTCGAAGATCTGCCTGAGCATGGCCTAACGCGTCAATGACTAGACACCAAAAATCGCGTCACTATTTAAATGTTTTATGAAGACCCAGGTCTAACACTCCAGCAAACATATATAACACTGGCATAACGGAAAATATAAGAGCCTCCGATATATTACACCAATGGTTGAAATAATATAATACACGATTTTAGCGTAGACAACCAGAACACTTGTTAATACCTAGACATGTGCAACAACGTCTGCAATATGCATGAGCTTACATAAGCTAGAATTAGGACACTATAATTTTTAATGACCAGTTCGCCTTCATCATGCAGGATCCTCACAGTTCTATCTGGTCAATAAATGGTGAGGAACTTGTGGAATGAAAAATATCCCTCAAAACTATATATCTGAAGATACATGTCTAGATACAGTTTTGACAATCTATGTATATTCTGTGAGCATTTGATGGAATGGAGTGATGAAAATCTACAATAAATACAATGACTTGACTCCCTTTTATATTTATTTTTTTAAATGACATATTGCTACTATTTTTAAAGTCAAAGAACCGTTCAGATGATTAAAATAAATTATTATTTTCGACATCATAATTTTATTTCAAATTTCAAATTTCATTTTGATGTCCCGTGCCAATTAAGGGATAATAGGAGGAAACTTTTGACGCACACTGTACATTTAATTGCACATACATTATTAACTGTAGACACGTTATGGCATCCTTTGAATGTGGTACTATTTTGGTTTGTTTTATTATTTCATTGTTATTTCGTGAAGCAAAACATGCAAGTGAGTCATTATACTCGATATTTGTGCTATGCTATAATTTGTTAAATGAGACACGTGACTACTATTTCCTACAACCATTAATAATTATTATTATATTCTAAATATACGTGAAAAGCAAATTAAAACAAAAGTTAATAACACATGTTAACACATGGAATTCAGTTCAAAGTGTGCAGACAAATGTAAATTGTGATGAGAACTTACCTCTAAACTCTGTAATCCAGATACATCAAATAGACTATTGGTTCTAGATAAACTGTCTTCGTCCAAGATATCAATCTGTTCATTTCTGAACTTATAGGGATTCAGAGTTAAATGTGACTTTGATCTTGAAACAGGCTTAGAAGGTGACCATGAATTTTCTGTTGAGAAAGACTCTGATCTAAATACACACGACTGAGGGCCAAAGCTTCTGGAATCAGGCTTTGCTGGCCTGTAAAATTTGTAGTCTCTATCTTCATCTGAATTAACTAACTGATTATCTAGACTATTTTTTCTTGCAGATATATTTTCCATAGATTTTCCAATAAAAGTTTTGCTCATTGTAGTGGAAACGGTAGTTGATTCTGTAACCTTATTTATTTTTAGGTAATTATCTGTATTGCTTCGTATAGTATCATCCTCAAAAACTTTTATCTTTTGCTTTGGGTGATCATATGTGGAAATTTTAAAATTAGGTAATGTGTGTGAAGAAACATTTGGCTGATGGTATTTTGGCTCAGATGTTTCCCTTGAAAGACTAGATTTACTAATTTCGTCATAAGTTGTTTCAAATTGCGTCAAGGAACTAGAAAACGTGTCAACATTTATATTTTTAATATCTACAATATCAGTCATTTTGAGACTAGTTGCTAATTCTCTATTATATACTAAAGATTTCCGTTTTTCTAAATTTTCTAAGGAAAGCGTATTAAGCAAAGGTTTTTCCTCTTCACTCACAGTACTAGTTATATCGCTAGTTGTTTCCTTGTCTGATTGACAATCTTCAATAGCCTTCAGTTTTTCAAAAAGTTCAGGAGACGTTACGACAGAATCCTTAAAGTCTGTAATTGATTCAGACTCAGAATTTCCAGGATTGACTAAGTTTACTGGAGTAGAGTCTCTAAATGCTTTTGGTGGTGAAGGCAGTTGATACTGCCAATCTATTTCACTTATTTCCGATCCTTTAGTTTGCGTTTTTAATTGTTGAGTTTCCGGTGGTTCTATTATTATTTGTTTTACTGGCTCTTTAATTGATTCTACTGTAACCTCTTGCAATTTTTGAGGTTTTGATGTTATTATCGAATCATCTGCTATTGTTTTTAGTACTACGCTCTTTGCAAGTTCCTCTTCCTGTATTGTTGTTGATGTTACAGCTAAGTCTGAGTCACAATTAATGTTAGTTGCTTTGTTTTCTAACGCGTTTTCAGCATTGATGGTTGACTGATTTGTATCAGCTGCCCCTTTAGTTTCTTCAAATGGAGGCGGTGGTGGTGTAATTGATATATCTGGTTCAGGATCAGGTTGTTTTTCAATATGATTCTCTTGCGCAATACCACTATCAGTCGAGCCAAATGATTTATCAGATGCTTTAATTGAATCAGCTGTTAAACTACTATTCTGACATGAACTTATTGAGGGTAAACTATCTACAGTTGTTGATATGTTTGTCGATAATATTGATTCTGAAAAATAAAACGAATTTATTTAATTTCACAAATTATAGTTTTTGTACACAAGACACTTTCAGCAACAATAATATATAAACAAAAGCTAGAGAAGCAGACTGCAAGTAAACAAAATTTACAGCATTGTCCTACGAGAAAAGTTATTTAAAATAGTTAAGGTATTAAAAGAAAAACGACCAACAATACATATACATTGACGCCACAATGTTAAACAATCATCATTACTAACTACTGCAAAGAGAGACATTCTAAAAGAAGACATTAAAGACTGAAAGAAACATGCCTGCATCAGAGGTATCACCAGCCACCCATTTATTTCTCGTCTCAAAAGAAGTTTGAGAAATATCATCCAAATCTTCTAAATTACTCCATTTTCTCATACCCGTACCGCTACCTAAAAAGCCAGGTAAGCTGGTTATACTTCTCAAACTACTGATAGACTGATTTTTGCCTATTTTGATATCATCCAAATTATGCATCCCAAATAGCTGATTAAATACTTCGTCACCAGATTTTGGTTGTGGTTTAGAACCGCAAAATACATTTTCGTCTAAATCAGAAAATTCATCAACAAAATTAAAGCAATCTAGAGCTGAGTTTACAGAATTTCGGGAAATGCTTCCGGTTTTACTATCGCTACTTTGTCTACTGTACAAACTAACTGTTTCCTCGTCGAAATTTTCTATTAGAGAATTACCTATTTGGAAACGCCTTTTACCAAAAGAACCAAATTTAGGTGGAGATCCTTTCATGTCTTTAGTTGTTTTTGGTATCATAGCTATTACTTCTGGAGGCTTTCTTTCGGCTAAAAACTCTTTGGAGGCAAATATGTTTTCATGAGTTGACTTTTGAAGCTGAGATATATTCGGCATCGATTTCGTTAATGTTTTTGTTAAATTACTGTCTGTTTGTGGCGATTGCTTTGTTTTTAATAGTTCATCCAGCTTTTTCAAGTTATTCGCGGTTTTTTCGATACTATTTTCTTCGGGCATCGTTAGTTCTTCGGACAACTTTATTTGTGAGATACATGATGTAGTCTTGACGGCACTTTCTGCACTTTTTTCTTCTGGTTTTGGTTCTTCCGATGATTTTGCTTGTGAGATGATTGTTTGAACTTCTAGGCATGGTTTCGGTTTATCCAAATCTCGACTTATTACATATTCGTTATGTAAATTAGTTTCATTGCTTATAATTTCTCCTAATTCCTCCTTAATTATATCATTGACAATACATTCATTATTTATTTTAGTTTTGTCAATGATATCGCTGACTGACGATTTTCTACCGGTATCAATATAGGTGTCATCATTATATTCTTTCTGGGCCTTTGCATTATATTCCGCAGGAGTATCAGGTACTCCTTTTCTAGGACGAGGTGTAGGAGGCGCCTTAGCCTTACTTCTGGGTAAAGGAACAGGATTAATAGAGGGTGTAACTACGGTTTCCTGTCTTGTATAGTGTGTATCTAGCATGCAAAATACAAAGCAAAATTAGTAGTGAAAGTTAGATTACCTATTACCATCTAGATCCAATAAAAGATTGAGCACCAACCGATGAAAGTTAAAGTTGAAGGTGCAAACGTTGGGGTATATACAATCAAACGGAAAAGACAAATAATATATAAAGGTGTCTAGGAATTTATATATTATATGACATTTCCATTAGGATTAGTTATCAGTAGATAAAACTGAGGATAAGTAACTTAAACCAAAATATGATATACAAAACTAATATAATGATATATTGGTGATAACCAATAATTGAATTACCATTTTCTTTACCAACAACTACAATCAATGCACACAAACACCGACACTTATCTTTAATATAAAATATTACTATAGAATTTCAGTGAGAATTGTATACCAATATCATCATTATCGAAACAACAACGCAATTTAGATATTTGGAAGACCCTTCTCATTGACTGACTGTTTAATCTCTCTAATAATCATAATAAGATTTTCTACTTGTAACTGGTTCATATCATCTACTTTAAGTATTAAATGCTGTTCTACATGTAACAAAGCTATACGGATTAGATGAATTCTGAACTTTTACTGACAATTATTTTATCTAACTTTGATAGAAATTCTTTCCAATTTTCATCATTTTTATTTCTGGAAATTGCATTGGCATTGGTTTCCGTGCTTTCATTCGACGTGCAGCATTTATGCTGTAAATTTTCTGGACTTCTGTTTACGGTTCTAGAATTTTTTGGGTTGTTTTTAAACTTTATTTCATTTCTTTCCGTGCTGATACTACTTTTTCAGAATTATTATCTTTTTCAATAGTTTCCATATTTCCGCTATCATTTACGATACCTTTAGTAGGCTGTCTATTAAAATTATCTGTAATAGTATCTTTGGGCTTTTCATTTGATGAGTTTTTAGGATACATATCCTCGGTTATCAAAAACATGTTAGACATATTTTCATTAGTCTGAATGGCATTTTTTGGTCGTCTTTCAAGATTTATGTTTCGGTTTAATTTAGAAGACCAACTAAAGTCTGATGCAAGCTTCTCATCTTCCGAATTTATGAGAGTGAAATTTTCAATTTCTTTAACGTATTTATTTGTGATAGAAGTATTTTTATTGTCACTGCCATTGTTTGTATCCTTATTTATATTTGCAGTGAAAATAATGTTTCTACTATGTTCAGTTTGATAATCGTCAGTGTCAGACGCAGTTAAAATAGTATCATTACTGCCTTTTTGTAGATAACTACAATCACCTTCTTCAATCATAATAGCTTTGCCATCATATTTAAGAATAACATTGTCGGTTTCATTGGATGTGTCAATTGACGTTTTTTCGGAATTCATGTTAACACATTCATTTTTTGTGATATTTAAATTTCCATCTGTTTCACTTTCAATTTTAATTTTTACCGGGGAATGTGGTGTCTGTATCTCTAAATGGATATTATTAAGTTGTTCATTATTCAATGACCCGTCAGAATTTCTGCGAGGTCCAACTAAAATATTATATGAAAAGTTAGAGTTTTGGTCACCGTCAACTTGGATGTTGTCAGTAGTTATTGAATGGGTATTGGAATGTTGTAAAAGATTTACTCTGTGCTCTTCCATCCTGTTGTTTACTTGAACAGGAAAATATATAGACTTAGATGTTTTCATGCACTTTTTATTATCGCTATTAACGGCAACAGATAGAAAATCTTCACTTAGTGATACAGGAACTCTACTATTATTTTTACAAAATTCGTTATTCAAATTTATGTTTACATTACTTTGATCAATTAAATCAGGAGATGTGTTTTCATTTGCGTCAAGTTCCCTTACCTCAGCTTTAGGTATACCATAAATCTGGCCTAGAGTTACAGTTGTCTTTAATTTTCTTTTATTTTCAACAACTTTATTTTCAAATACAGTATTAAACAATAAATTCTTATTGAACTTTATATTAAACATTGTCTCGTTTGCACCTCCTCTCTTAAATTTTAATAAATCTTTGCAAGCCTTAAAGTTGGAAGTGCTTTTGAGTAATGTGGGATCTACTAGGGGAGTTGTTTTATCTTTACCTTTCTGTGTGGCAGCAGGTTGACTAGCAACTACAGGACTAGGGTTTTCTACGATTACTGATGAATTTGAGGAGCGTAATGCAGGTGGAGGAGGGGCTGCTTTCTTTTTGCGACCTGAAAAAAAGAAAATACTGTTAGATTTTCCTTTACAACAATAAACTTAAAATAACACAAAAAATAAAATTGTTATGTATCAGAACAACAACTGCTCTTTTTTACAACGTTCTACTTATTCACATAAACAGACTATTCCCTGGATCAAACCCAGGTATTCTACTTTTTCCAATAATCCTTGAATATTGCTGTACAAGTGAGGCTGAAGGATTGAAAAAAATATTAATTAAGACGTTCTTCTACTGAAACTAGAAGATACAATTTCACGTAATTATTACACATAATCTACAGGCTTTATGAAATTATGCCACATAAGTATGTTTATATAAAATAGAGAAAACGAATACAAGGTGGTATAAACATTTTTTCTACTCTGATATGCAACAGCTTTTACAATATACTTCCGAACTTTTTCACTTAGTATAACATAGGGTGTCTAGTAAACAGATAATTTTGTTTATCGACGTATCCGTTAAGATAAAAATTAGCGAACAACATTTTGTTGGCAAAAATTAGCATCACTTTCTTCCTCTTCTAACACCCATTTAATAAATGTATCACGTTGTAAATGGTCTGTAAATTTTAATTGTTGTTTCAAATGAATTTTGTATGCTAACAGATACATATATTTGTTTAAAATCCAATGCGTGGTGGCTCTTGATAGATTCAGTTGGTGTGCACGACGATGAATTGATTTGTTTGGATATTTCCGTACACTTTCTCTCAGTGCAGCAATATTTTCATCTGACCGACCACGAAGAGGACGTATTGTTGTTGCCTTATCAATAACAGAACCTGCCTTTTAAAATTTCTTGATTAAGTTACAAACTATCAACTCTGTAGGCGGTTCTTTTTGTCCTAATTTTGTGCAAATTTTCAACGTAAAGCCATTGTAAATGATGTCTCACTTTTATAAAACAATTGTGATAAACTATTCGTTGTTGAGTTGTTCATCGCAATATGTTGACATCACAAGGTTTGTAGATGACAGTCGTCAAATATTGATGCTTTATCCTTGTATAATAATAATAAAAATAAAATTTGTAAAACATTTTGTGGTAACTTTGTTAATACTAAATGTAAGGACAAATACGAAATATGCAATAGGAGGTATAAAAACAGTTTGCTTCACTACTCAGCTTCCTTAGCTGAGCAGTGAAGTAGTAAGCAACGATGGCAGTGGTTACCATTAGAATGAATGTCCACCGGTTCTGTTAACTTCTAGTAGCTTGTATGTCAGTACTGGTGAGTACTAGTAATTGTACTAATCCGTAGAAGTTACACAAAAGTTGGTCGAGCTTTGTGTAGAAAGCATACCGTCCCTGGTATAGGATGTAAAACCATAGGTCCCTTGTCTACATAGGTTAAACAAGAAAAAGATCCGTATCCGACTATAAGAGTCGGGGGTTTGGTAAAGTTTTCAGATTGTGAATAGCTTAGCTCCTGGCATCGGCGATGAACGTTGATTATTAGCTCTAACACAGAATTTTATATTTCAGATTAGTAATCATTACTGCTATACTACATTAAAAGAAAATTAAAAATTAAGACAAGAACAAAGTATTATCATGCACTATAAAAAATTAAAATTATGATATTCTTAAATAAGGAATATGTATTGAGTTATTGCGATACCAAGTAAACATTATATAATATTATCACGAGCGTTATAACAACGTCAATAATATACTGGGGTTTTTTGGAAGTTCTCAGAAATTGTCTAATTTAACTGAGATGATAACTAACGTGTAATACAGAAACAGAGAGTATGAATTTATATATATATATATATATATATATATATATATATATATATATATATATATATATATATATATATATAAAACGAGCTACATTTGAGTGTAGAATTATAGATTATTAATAATAATGAACGTTAATAAAATAAACGTTATAAAATAATACAATAATAAATTAAACATTACTGAAAATAAAATAATTTTCACACATTTGCCAATCTAAAATACAGTAAATAATTAGACTATTCATAAAGTAGAAAGAAGTACTGAATCGTTTAGTCAATGATGATAATATTATATATTTTGTTTAATCTCAATTTATATACATTATATACATTGTATTATAAATACTTTTGTTCGAATTTCGAGATCAGAATATTTATAATAAAATATATACATTTTTATATTGTTATGTAACTTATTATGCTGGCTTATTTGACTGATTACTAACAAGAAAATCTCATGATTGTAAAACTCGAACAATGTTAAACGAAAATTTAAAGCTCTATAACTTTATAAATACATACGAGTATAAACACGAAAACTGAAAATGTTGAAAATAATAAAAACAGGTTTTTGTCTTTATACTTTAATAATGAGCAAACCATTTAAATAAATTTTTGAAGGTCTCTATTTGAAGTAAATACTGATAAATTTTAATTTCAATTTTCTTTCGTATTACCTACCCTTTCTTATTGTCTTGTCAAAATTTATTAATTTTTTATTTTACCACCATTACCATAAATTACGGTTTTGCGAAATCTACGAAGCTTCATTACGTTTTAAAGGCATCTTTGATGGACACAATTGTGATTACAAGAAAATTCATTAGATATAAGAAATTACTTGTAGATAAAGGTATTTTCTGCATTCGAAAACAAATATATGTTCATTAATTGGAAGAAATATTTTCTTTATGATGAACCAGAGAAAAGAGAACATGGCTGTCCTGATCTCTCACAATTTTTCACTTTTAGACTTCACATTGCTTGATTTGAACTGATTTACTAAACTAATCTCTAGACCTTATTGAAACTAATATGTTTCATACATATTTTTGAACATAAAGTTGAAATTAAAACATTAAAAAGCTAATTGAAAAAAATATTTTAAAATAAAAAAGATAATTAATTGTCGTTGATACTTGTATAACCATAACCGAAAAACAATTTGGTTACGTAGATCATGTTAAATTACACTGTGCATCTCATAATAACACCCTATTATGCATATACAACATTGATTTTCGTTTGTAAAATATCAAGGTCTCTACTAGGCAATGAACTATCTGCAGAGGCGTGGGCACAATATAATATGTTATGATATTCCTTTCTGGTAATTTGGGAATGGAAAGATTTATGTAGGCGGAGATTACAATCTTTTGTTACAAGCCACATAACTGTTTACGATACCATTCAAGTCTTCTCGATTACATCTTAGTTTATTTATTTTTTGGCAGTTTTAACTCAAGAGTATATTTTATTGGGATTATGTAAATTATTGTTTGGGTATATGTATGTAATATTTAGAACAAATTGTGAATTAACTGAAAGTAAAGTAAGAATCTTTCAATAAATATGTTTCCTCTTTCCTAATAGTTTTATATTACAGGTATATAATAAAAATAAAAGCCACTTACTAAAATTGTTCCCAAAGTTAGAAAAGGACGAATTTTAGAAATAATACTTTTGCATCTCAATATTCTGTAGTTAAATTTAAGTTTAATAAGAATGGCTTAACATCCTGGCATAGATATAGTCGATATAGAATACTAATGAACAATAATAGTTCCACATGCTATTTTTCCCCAAGAGTTTCAACAAATGAAAGATGACGGTTATTATTATATACGTATTCTCATGACAGAGATATTATATATATATATATATATATATATATATATATATATATATATATATATATATATATATATATATAAATTTTTATCATATATAAATATTTGATTGTAATAATATATTTTCAAATAATGATATAAAAGATACAAAATAAAGAGTAAAATTTCATAAATTACTAATTTATATTCAGGATATAATCATGGTTGAAAATACCATATAATTGGATTGGTAAAAAAGTTGTGATATATATATAATTGGGTTGGTAAAAAAGTCCAATCACACCTTTACTAAAAATTTATTATTACTTGTATAAAAGCTACTGGATTTAGTAATTAATATAAATATCTATATCTTTTCCGACGCCATCGCGCGAGGGTAAAAAACAATAGTCCTGATACTACATTCATCAGAAATGGCTCCGATCTCTGAGCACAACTATATCCAATAATATTTTATGAATGGCGCCATGGACCATATTTTATGAATAATTGAATGAGTTAACCGCTGATTTAATTGCATCGAATCCCCGGAGTTACGAGTCTAGAATGTGAATAGCTTTCTGGACGACCATATATGATAACAAATTGCCTTACATCAAGACGAACCCAGACGCTACCATGCGTCAATTGGCGAAAACACTCAGTTGCATTCATCCATCAATCTTTCGTCACATTCACTATCTTCCTCTACAGAAAAGTCCTATCATGTTAGATTCTATCGCGCTTCATGAAAGACAACAAAAATTGTAGGGCTATCATTAGCTAATCATTACTTATCCGTCCAGAATTCAAAGAAATTCTCAAAGACCAGACGAAAGAAGACGAAAGTTCTATCTTCTATCCTAAAGCCCGCTACAGACTATGAGTGTATTCGCGATTCATGGGCAATTTGCGAATAGTGTGTAGGGACTTGTTCGCTGAAAATCGATTCGTAAACAACATGATTCGTGTGTTCGCAGTAATTCACTCTTGGAGGCGGTAAATTAATGAATACCAAAGGCCGCGCATTAACATAGTGTGTAAACGCATAGTCTGTAGGCTCTGATTTGTGAATTGCTACGAACTACAATGAACTAGACAAATCACGCATCGCACATAACGAATCGCGAATACATGCATAGTCTGTATCCGGCTTTAGAGAACAAGTCTGTCTTCCTGCAGGAGCAGATAGGCGAAGGCGCCAGGACAGCCAAAAGCAGGCGTTCATTCCCGCAAGGTTCTGTTGTATTGCTAGTAAGACGCGAAGGCCGTACTAACTTTGAATTGCTCCTTCATGGTGGGATGGTGAACGCCACTACTTCAACTGAAATAATGTGTATAACAAATTCGATAAAAATGCTCGAAATGTGCTCTGATTAATCTGTTGCATGAAAACGCGGGAAATAAATAAAAGCAATAAAAAATAGTAAGGTAGAAGCAAATCTAAATAAAATGTCATATACGCAAATGTATATCAAAATTGTAAAATAGTTTACAATAATATTGGGTTGTGAGTCAGGGGTGGAAGTCAAGCAGGATTAGTATTTTTTACTCGCTGAAAAACAGTTGTCTTAGTAGATATATACTTAAATATATGCTTTTAAAAAGACGATAAAATTGTTGGACAACTGAAGGACTAAAATTTTATTTCAATTGCGATAACGGTAATTATAGATATTGGTATACTATGACTATAAATCATTATTAAAATTAAATTAAATTATGAAAAAAGAGAAACTTGCAAAAAATAAAATATCGAGTAAGTAGAAGTTTTACTTTACTTTTAGTATAGAAAATAATAACAACAATTATAGATCGAGAGATTATAAATCGCACTCCCACGCTACTAAAGGGTGACTACTTGAATCTATCACTATCGAATGTGTATGTAAAAACTTTAATATATATAATTTATCATTGCTTATAGAAATATTTCATTTATGACTACCTATCTAATGACATTTTGATACTATTTAAACTTGGAAAATCAACCTTGCCCACGTATAACTCACTTGCGACCTTCGTTGTAAAATTTTAAATGTTGTATAATAATTTGTATATAATGTATTTTTAGTTTCTAAATATTTTGCTGAATACTTTCCAATGAATGAAATGTTGACAAAGCAAAAAAGTGCATTTCCTGAACTTATTTTAGACACAGTATGTCAGTACGTACAACTATTGATTATACTATATTACAATTACAATTATACTATATTTATAAAAATGTTATAATATTTCGCTAAAATGGAGTTTCTATTTACGACAATAAAGACAATTTACAACCAATGCAATGATACTTAAATATCCAATTCGACGATTAACAACAGACAAATCTGTGAAATTTAATTACTGATTTGTAAACTGCTTAATATATTGCATTTTTTATGGCTACTTCTGTGTATGTAAAATGATGTTTATTTATTTGAAAAATTCCTTTACTCATAAAAATATTTCCATATATGATAAACAATATTTATTTTCAAGTAAATGAACAAATTTATTACAATTCCTTATAATGCGTAATATACAAAAATGTAATTAAATAAGTGAATAATCTACAAAAAATATCGTGCAGTAAAACCTTTAGATTCATGAAAATAAGGAAACATACATACAATGTTCTGCGTATAAATAAGCACATATGCATGTACATAGATAGGCAAGTGCATGTATAATATAATATGTACTGATTGTTGTGCATATGCATACCAATCTGTTACTTGACAAGGGTAGACGTGATATTTTTGGAAAGAAATACCGCTGTATAAATTATACCATATTTACATAGGTACCTACTAGGTACCTGTATGGTATAGTACCTACTAGGTACCTACAGGTAGGTAAGACTGAAGTTGCAACATAAAATAAATGCAGAAGAATGCCATGTTCTCGATTCATTAAGAACATAATTAACGTTCTCTTGATGGATGGAATATGATGTTTGTTAATATTTTTACTTTTCCGCACTACACTACACGCGGAAAAGTAATGTAATCGTGTAAAGAAAAAGTGAAAAAACTAAATTTTTTTGGGTTTATTTTTCGTTTTTCGCCCTAGAAACAAAAAAAATGGTTTTCAAAAAATGTTTGCTGTGTGTATGTCGTCGTTATCGTCGGCATTTATCTTGTTAGCACGATTACTCAACTAAACCGTGTCGGATCGATCGGGTTTTAACTGATTCTGATTGGGGACGTCTCCCAGACGACACCTATTGATCTTGAGATGGATAGAACACACTCTACCATGTACATTGGTCATGAGAAAGTACAGTGGTGGATGATTTGAGCAATTTTTTTGTTAGCACGATCACTCAATTAAATCGTGTCGGATCGATCGTGTTTCGACTGATTCTGATTTGGGACGTCTACCAGACGACGTCTATAGACTTTCAGGTGGATAGGACATACCCCACCCTGTCCATGGGTCATGAGAAATCACGATGGTGGATTATTTGAAAAAAGTAAAACTGTCGCATAAAATACATATTCTGCATTGATGTGTTGGTTTATTTTTTCCCGGCCACTCAATTTCGAGATAAAGATGTTCTACGTGCGGAAAAGTCCGTTTTAAGGTTTCAAAACTATTTATTTATATTAAAAGTGACTCGGTCTATATAATTTGCTAATCTTTTATTCCTCATCTTGTACATCGTCACACACTCTATCTTAGTTAAGCATATGTTCGCTTTATAAAAAATTTACTGAAAATAATGATAAGCTTATGTTAACAAAATAATTAATATCTTACTTTTCTTTAATTTGTATTTGAGTTGTAACCTAATCATAGTTTTTCTTAAATTGCAACTCCCTCCTTTTTCAGTAACATATAAGTCGGAAATGACTACGTCTCGAATGAATATAAGTCGGTACTGACAGAGATCGTATCGATAAAGATGTATACGCCATAAAGTTCATTCGGCATTTGTCCTGAATCGGCGTACCGTGTATGGCACTGATGAGAACTAACAAGTTTGAAACAGCTGTATGTCGTTCGGTTCCGATCCGGGACAAATGTCGAATCCTACTTGTAGCGGGTTTTGTTTTTTGATCCCTCCTTTTTTACAAAAATTAATTCCTGAAAGTTTTATGAGTACGTCATATTCGCGGTTTCATACCGTTTATAAAACAGAGGGTGTTCTTGTGTTTATAAAATGTCCTTCATTAACAATCTGATTGTACCCAAGGACGTGTGTAAACACTTTCGATTTAAACTTTTTATTTTTTATTTAATTTTATTTATATCCCCTAAGTTATTTCGATTAGGCCCACGATAAGTAACCTCATAATAAGAAATATAAGGGTCTCAAATTAGATGAATGTAATGGCAATTCAGTTGGGGTTCGTGGCCTTATCTATTTATCAGGAAAAGTATCGTCGAGAAATTACTGGGTATTACTGTTGTTCGTTGGAAACGTAGAAATTATAAATATATAGCGGAAGTCAAATTGTATTTAGAGAAAGAAGATCCTCAAAGATGACTTATTATTAGGATCTAATAATAATGGCAAATATGTATCCCAGAATACACATTTGCCTTGGCTTAACGATGACTATGCGATTCTTGAATCCAATGAGGGTTCTGATCAGACCAATATCTGCAATTATGATGACGTACTGTTTGATATGAGAGAAAAGGCTCTTGTACGAGTACTTAATATATTATATGAAGAAGTTTTTAAACAATTTTCTGTAGAATAGTCAACACGATTGTGTATACAGAGTTCTCTGATAATGTGAGAATATTCTTGAATGTCAATTGCTAAGATACATTTCTATCTTATAAACGATAAATAGAATATTTAATAGAAGATACTGTTGAATATGAGAAACTTATGTAAAATGAGAAGGTTGTACGATAATTTAAAAAATACTACGATGGTGTTGCAGCTAATTACAAAATACGGAATAAAACGAAATTTTAATATTAGTAAAGGTATTGTTTTAAATACTTTTGATCTGTTTCGGAGTTTTAAAAAAGAATTGTTGAATAACAAAATTATGAACACTATGCGAAACTCTCTCACCATCCTGTATAAAGGCATATAATCAAAACATAATAAATGACAACACTCCTGTTTTATTTACATAGTAATTTACGTTTTGGGGTTTAATGTATTGTTAGTATGATAAATACAGTATTGGACATAATAGTTGGAACAAAATAAATTTGCACAAAAAAATGTATTAAATAAATATCCGGTAAAAGTACAGTTGTTCTCGGATTATTAGAATATTTCCTACAGTATACAAAATTTTTGCTGGTATTTGAAGATAACAAAAGAAAATAAAAACCTATTTTTATTTTGTGTTCGGATAAAAAGGTTGGAATATCTTATATACATATTATCAAAATATTTCGTGCAATTTACTTACACAGAGTCTAAGAGTGTTTAGAAGTTGAACAGTAAAACATACCGATATGTTCTATAATGGCGAAAGGAAAACACTTTCTTTAGATCTTCACAATAGAATTATTAATTATTATAAAGAAGGGATTCGGCAAAGTGAAATATCAAGAAGACTCAATCTACGAAAAAACAGTGTGTCTTGAATTATAAGAAAATTTAAAGTGTAGTAATGTGCTTCCAAGTAAAACTCCAGGGAGACTTAGAAAAACAACTGCACGGCTGGATAAAAAAATTATTCGTTTATCCCAAAGTGAAAATTCTGTAGAAACTTGACAAAACTACACCATCCGGCATGTGCGATGGAACAATAAGGCGTTGGTTAGCTGAACACGGTCTTCTGAGCCATAGACCTTAAAAAAAACCATTACTAAGTAAAAACAACTTTAAAGCACGACTTGCATTTGCAATGGATTACGTCAATTGGACTACTAGGGATTGGAAAAAAGTAGTATTTACTGATGAGTCTAAATTTAATTTGTTTGGCAGTGATGGAACGAAACATGTACGGCGTCCTAAGGGTCAGCGATTAAATAATTAAGTATCTTTGCCCAACTGTAAAACATGGCGGAAGATCTGTTATGGTATGGGGGTGTTTTTCGTGGTATTGTATGTGTACATTAGATCACATACATGGAAAGATTGATTCTTTTATGTTCAAAGACTTTATTAGAGATATACAGGAACCCTACACATTTGCAACCATGCCGATAAATTTTATTTTCCTACATGCTTGTGTTATCAAGCGAAAAAATAAATGTTCTAAAGTGGCCGTCACAAAGTCCCGATTTAAACCCCATAGAAAATCTATGGGAATTGGATAACACAAAAATCCAGCGGAAAAATGTAAAAAATGCAACTGAACGTTTTAAAAAACTGACAGAAGCCTGGAATAGCATTTACGGAAACGTTATTGAACATTTAATAGAATCTATGCCAAAGAAGTGTGCAGATGTGGGCAAAAGGATATCACACCAAATATTAATAAAAAAGTTAATTACATAATCAGTTAAAAAAAAAAACGTTTTTGTTCCAACCATTTTGTCCAACTTATTTTTTATTTTCTTGTCTCAAAAATATAATATACTTTGAACTAAATTATAAGTGTACTTACTTACTCAAAACGCCATAGCTAACTATGAATAAATATAAGTAATGCATATGTAAAATAACTAATTATTTTAAAATTTACAAAAGGTCCAACCATTATGTCCCAATACTGTAGGTATTTATATGAAGAAAATTGTCAATGTTTACGTTGTTTAATGAGTCCTTGATGTACTACATCAAATACAGTAATAACTTAAGTGCAGGTTTAGCTTACACTTTTTTACGTTAAGACTAACCCATTGTACGAAAAGTATTTATCAACTCACAACTGATTTCTTTGTGATTCAAAATATATTCTTTAATGTTTTACTAGTTTATGAATGTG
The DNA here is from genome assembly GCA_037954035.1 of Rosalia funebris. Taxonomy (NCBI): domain Eukaryota; kingdom Metazoa; phylum Arthropoda; class Insecta; order Coleoptera; family Cerambycidae; genus Rosalia; species Rosalia funebris. The sequence goes on along the minus strand of JAZFAV010000010.1, from coordinate 4,723,992 downwards.
ACAAATAGCACATAATATTTCTTTATTTCTTCTTGCAGCAGTATGTTATTATACACCCTGTAGATTTTTATACGTATCAAAGTTGACTAGATATTTAGATTTCTCCATCAACCTGACATATGTAAATGATAATACTTGTATCTTTATATACTAATATAATTTGAAACTGAGAAATTTAAAAAAATAATAACTGGCAAACATAAGTTCTTATACCAATTTTGAACGATATATTAATGTATGTGGGAACTTCACTGTATACTAATATATCTTTACGTTGTACATTAACAAAAAACTGGTTGAAATCGAATCATAAATTAACTTTCTCTAGAGATGATTTCTTTTAATCTCGGTCCATATATGACATTCTTGTATTAATCGTTTAAAAATGTCTTAATAATAAATATTGGAGTATTATAACATAGGCGAAGGAGAGAATATGACTTTTCTAAACCCGGGATAATATTAATGGTAAATCATCTTACTTCAAGTAACAGTCGGCCAAGTAACACGAGAACTTTCCAAAAACCACACAACAGAAGCACCGTCTGCTAGCGATGACTAAAGACTAACAAGCTCTCCGTTTTCACTCCATTATCACGTTGCCACTCCTTCTCGTCCTACACTGGCTTTAAGTCACTTTATTTATTATTTTCGTAAATAATTAAAAAAGTGAAAGTAAAGCACTTAAATAAACGTACAGCTAATTAAACGGAACTTTCATCGAAATCACTAGGTATTATATTATTGTTGGTTAGCGATTCTCTTTCCGACTTACTTCGTCCTTATCACCTGCATACACCGTGGAAATGGTCGAGATACTATTTACGAACTAGACCTGAACCAGATTTAGTAGTTGTACAACCCACTCCAGGTCCTACCCACATGGATCGACATTCTCATTGCCGATACAATACAAATACGTATATGCCAACCACACACTGCCTATAAACAATTATGCCTGTATTAAGCCATATTTAAGTGGAAAAAATCTTTATTGGATACGCTATAAAAAGATCTATTAAATTGGCGCCCATCTAGACTGGAATTTTCGGTGGGCGACAAACAAAGCGGTGTCCACTACTGATTCTAAATAGAACCGTTTTTCATACATGTTCAATACCATATACACAATTCATGTGTGTCTGAGAGCGATCGAGTGAATTGGGGCTGGTATTAAATAATTTGATCTATTTTACATAACAGACGGCTGAGACTTGATTAACGAGGAATTTTAATTATGCGGGTTTTAGGTTTTGTAAATTGCGTAAGTAGTTTTTCAATCTATTAACGTGGATACATATATGCGACTTGTTTGCTACATGGTAAATGTAAGGCATAGCATAATTAATATAAATAATATACATGTTATTGTAATATCTCTTATTAATTTTACATAAGTCACCATATGTTGATTTGTATCTTACTAGTAAATTCTAAGCTCAAGTTTTCTCGTTTCAGTATAGACTAGTGCCTCAGATTTCGAATAACAATAATAATATTTATTTATCCTTAATGTTTACATAACAATATTTATGGAAAATAACGAATGCACAATAAATAACTACTATTAAGTGAATCCAATGGAAAATTAAACAATTAATGTAAGTCAGTATAATGATTTAATATAGGGTGTCTCAGTCGGAACTATAGAGATTTGAATTGCGCACCATTTGTGTTCTGTCAAAGATAGGTCGTAAATATTTAACTGTTACCTACAAACCATACGATGTATACGAATATATCACGAAGCGTTCCCCATTTACTATGATAGCATTACCAGGTTCATTTTCAAAGAAGTATAGTCCGATTACTCCACCACTCCAAAATGCTCACCAAACCATGCATCTCTGTGGATGCATGGCTTTTTGTGAACAGCATGTGAATTTTCAGCATCCAAAATTCCACAATTTTGTTTGCTGACGTATCCTGATGATGAAAATGTGCATCATCGCTGAACAAAATCAACATCAGCTTATTTATTTTCTAACACTCAATTATAAAATCAATTGAATTTTGTATGCTGTATGACAGATGCAGATCTTTCTTGAAAATCCGATGCGTGGTGAATCTTGACAGATTCAGTTGTTATGCATGTCGTCGAATTAATGTGTTTGGATAGCCCCGTACACTTTTTCGAACTGCGGCAATATTTTCATCTGATCGACCACGACGAGGACGTATTAGTATTACGTTATCAATAACAGAACCTGTCTCTTCAAATTTCTTGATTAAATTACGAACTGTTAGGTCTAACTGTGCATGTAGTTCCTGTTCTGTGTTGTGCTTTTCAATAAAATTTCATTATGACAGATAGCCAAAGCATTGGTGTTACAAAGAAAGAAAGTAGTCAATTTATATTGAATAACGAAAAAAAAAATGAGATTGTTAGAACAGCTCGAAGGAGTTCTCTCGAAGATAAAGCGAAGGTAGAAGGATAATGATCCAGCAATACCAGACCTCTTCAAAGTAAAACTGATGATTATAAGCAACGGATCTAATAGAATATTAGCTAAGGCACATATTTCTTTTAAGATCAAAGGTATATTTTTAGCATTGCTTTTAAAATATCTTATTCTACATTTAGAATTAATTTTATTTAGAATTAAGTTTAAAATAATGATGTATCCAAACTGTATTTCAGAATGGATTATTTGCGGATTTTTCCCAAAAGTTTTCTTTTTCTAATCTCTAGGTGGCAATTCAACGAAATAACGGAGTTTTTTCTTTACAGTAAATATTCAAAGTATTAATAATTTGTAAATATTTATATTTCAATCATTCATTTCACATGTTTCCTATAAATATCATAATCTATATGCAATATAAACTAATAAATATTCATAAACTTTTGAAATAAACCGTCTAAATCTGACATATTTCTGTATTTTATAAAGAATGCTAAATATATACTTTTTTTATTTAAAAGTTTTTAGCATCTCATAATTGCACGCACTGAATGCATTCAAATGAACATTGCACGCACATAAGTGGACTAAGTGCTCTTTGATTTCCACTAGTATTTTATTTTGATTTTATTCAATTAAGCACACAATTTAATTGGATACGTATATATTCTAAGTAAAATTGAATCTTATTTTTGCCTTCTCAGCAGAACTATAACAATTTCCTAAAAGCGAAAATACGTACTATAAAAAAAAACATACATACCAGAAAACAAAAATAGTAGTCTAATAAAATTAAATACACTACAAATGTAATCAGAAGCATAAAATAAAAAAATAAAAAGCGCTTGAAAAAGTCAACTAAAGAGTACCCTAAAAAAAGCAAACAAAGAGATCCCCAAACTCCACCTAGCATAAATGATTTTGAATAGAAATTCGTCCAGATTGATAGCCTTCATTATACCATCAAGAAGAATCATGTATTGAGATACTTTCAATGCCTTACCCTGAAATATTAGCAATAATAAATTCATTTGTGAAATTATGCTCTTGGTCTCAAAATGGACATTCTCACTGAACAAAAGTATAATCTCCATAATCGGTACCCATAACTGGTATCGCCTATATTTCCGGGAAACGTATTAGAAGTGTCTGATTACATTATGTCTTGATAGTATATACGTATAATTTTTTTGTTTACCGTATTGTCACGAACGCCTCGAGCGATCCCGAACGCCGGGAATATTCGAAACCATCAAGAGCGTGTGGAGTTGATTTCCAGTGCGTTCTATACTAGAAGGTTCGCCAAAGTTCTTTATCTAGAAACGTCTGGAGGGACATCTTACTGCCTATATAAGAATTGTGTCGTTCAGCGAGGAGTTAGTTGAATCTGGACCGCGATAGTGACCGATACGGTGCGAAGAAAGTGACATTGTGTAATACAGTGCGAAAGTTAGTTTATAAAGTTAAAGTAGAAAGAAAGTTAGTTAGTTAGTTGGACTTGTAAATAGTTGATTTGTAAATAAGTGTTCGAAATAAAGAACTTTATAGTAAATTCGTTACAGTATATTCATAGTAAAAAGGGGGTGAAGATAAATCAGAAGATCAGAGCCATAGGGTGTTATACTGTAATTTAAAAAATATGCCTAAACAAATATTATGTTAAAATAATTGTGAGCAAGGTAAAATTAGTCTGTCTAAACTAAAGTTTGTTTAAAGGAAACTAGATTTGTTTCCGATAATTGTTGAATAGCTATCGCCATTACATGGTTTTCAAAGAGCTATAAATATTTTCGCCCATATCGATTTCCTTCGATCGGAATCTTGGGGAGCATGTAGGCTCCAAAAATACAAATTCATACATTTAACTTTGGGAATATTAAGTTGTCAACTGCAAGGTTCGATACTGGTTGAGTTGCGAGTGATAGCGTGCGACAGATGAATCGTGTCGACTACGACTATACAAATAAAGATGATTTCTCCATGAAGATTAAGTATATTAAAAAAGGATCGTAGCGATAGATCAGTTGGTTAGAGTGATTATATTATTGCAAATACGACTAGTCTTTGACTATTATGAAGTTTGTTAGAATCCAAGGGACTGGACTGCTAATGTTGGTGAGCCTGAATGTTGTTCGAGTTAACTCAATGTGGTTCCTCGCTTCAACAATTTCAGATTTGGTTTAATGGAATTTTAAGTTTATATGACGTGTTTTACGTCAAGTATCATTAGATAATTTGAGGAAGTTAAAGACTTCATTTATTTAGGAAGTAAAATAAATTGGGATGGAAGAAGCGATAAAGATATAGAACAAAGAATAGCGCAGGGTCGAGTAGCTTTTAACAAAAAGAAAACACTTTTATGCTCAGGGGTAATAAACTTAGAAACAAGAAAGAGATTTTTGAAAAGTATGTATGGAGCACGGCGCTATACGGTTGCGAAACCTGGACGGTAGGGGAAGCAAGTAGGAAGAAATTAGAAGCTTTTGAGATGTGGTGTTACCGAAGAATGATGAAAATACCGTGGACTGATAGGATTGGAAACGAAGAAGTATTAGAGAAAGTCGACGAGAAAAGAAGTATGTGGAAAAACATGAAGAGAAGAGGTAGAATGGTAGGCCAATTGTTGAGACATGGGGGAATAGTCCGCGATATTTTGGAGGCAGAAATAGGAGTGAAGAAAGGCAGAGGTAGGCCTAGATTAGACTACTGCTCACAAATAGTAAGGGATGTAGGTTGTAGCACAATTAGCGAAATGCGTAGGTTAGCACAAGATAGGAGAAGCTGGAGGTTAGCGTCCAACCAGTCTTAGGACTGATGACCTCATGATGATGATCATTAGATAAAGTTTAAATGAAACAGAAGTAACAAGAGTATTAGTTCCTGTCCTATTTCTTTCCTATAGAACGTCTTCAGAAAATTGCATCCTTCGTATCAGAGCAAAGTCAGTTAACAAAATTTCTTGGTGACTATAACTTCTATATTTATTTTTATCTAAAATTCTATATGCATTGCGTGTATTAATTCCGACTTGTTACGTAATTTACTTTAACATTAAATATGGGTCCCATCACTGCATAAACCATTTCAGTTCCCCCTTCAGTATTTACGGATATTCGTTAATGCACATTTCTATTACATTTACAGCTTGAAACATTTAAGCGACAGTACACTAATTTTCAATATTACGAATAGTGTTACTGACAGAAAGCAATTTTACAATGTGAATTATTTTCCCAACTGTGTAGAACATTTTTATGGAAATTTCATGTTACTGTTCTATTATTTAGAATTTAGTAGAGCGATATCCTGTGTGACGACTTCTGGTGGGGAGATAATGGGTGAGTGAAAGTTGAACTGCACACGTTCGGGGTCTATTTATCTTGGGAATGGACAATGTAGATCTATGTATCTTCTTTTAAAATCGAATTTGGTAATTAAGTGAAATATAGAAATAGAAAACAAATTCTACCGATCTTAGAGGGTCCACCAAGCGAGATTATTCTCTTTGATACTGAACTACTTTGACAAGAACAGCGTCATAAATCTTTTGAGACAAGATAGAAGAGTATGCAAAAGAAAAATAATTATTTTATACACAACAATAATTATTGTGTAGGATTATATATATTTTTAGCATTTCGGTATTGATGTAGAATCAAATTTAATCAAGAAATATATTTGTGATAAAGAAAAATTATACAATTTAATAAAAACAGAAGAATTTACCGATATTAGTTTAACATATTGAATGTGGAATATCGCATAAATTACGTGTTTATTCGCATGTAATTTCTATACAGGGTGGAAACCGTAAGTGGAATAAATTCTGTAACTCGAATATAGAGTACTTTGCCTTTGAATAGGTCTGTTTTTATTTTCGTTGCCCACTCTTATGGGGTAATAACCATTAGTTATCTTTTTTTCTGCTGGATGTAACTATTCGCATATTTCTTTTTAAGTATAACCATGGATCCAAAACTAATAATTGAACATGTTAAGTTAACATGTTATGTTTTGAAAAAAGATGTGTTCTGTTCAAAAAATCTTTTGAAAGATGAACCAGTATTTCAATAATTTTATTAGAAATAGTAAGTGAGAGTATTATAAATTTTAATTATTTATATCAAAATTCAAGAAAATTGGTTAATTAAATTACGAATGCTAGTGAATAGATACACGGCCAATCTGAAATTAAGATCACTACTTCTTAATTCGTTCTCAATTTGACATTTTTTAAATCCACGCCACTGTAAAATTGTATTTTACATGAAATAAATAATGTGTGTTATTTACAAAGTATTTACGGGAGGATCTCACCTCAAATTCCAGTTCCCTATTATAGGGCTGCACTCTCAAGTAATTTGGGTGGTAAACTCCATTTAAGGATAAATAATAGTCCACAGGATAGTAAACTAAATTGCCAAAAGCCTTGAAGAAAATGAATTGTGTAATGCAGTATTCCTTGACATCTCCCAGGCACTCAACAAGGTGCATGCAAGGTGGCATCCAAGTATGCTCTTTAAACTAAAAAGTACTCTGTCTTCTAACTATTACTTTATACTAAAGTCACACCTATCTGATATAGAATTATCAGTTAAATACAATGGCCATATATCTAATTATTACCCCGTTGAATCAGGTGTTCCCCAAGGTAGCGTCCTTGGACCCCTACTCTTTCTGATATACACAGCTGGCATTTCCGAAACAAATACTACCACCATAGCATCTTATGATGGCGATATAGCTATGTTATCCACCAACGAAAGTCTACAAGTTGCATTTGACAACTTTCAAATACATCTCTACTAAAAGTTACTCTTTAAAGGGTTCGACAAATGGAAAACGAAAATTAATACAACCAAATCTAAGTAAACTATATATCATTGTTAGTTTCGGAGACAAGAATGTTGTTTGTATACGTACTATTCATTTCATCGCTATTGGCAAAATAAAAAACTCTCTTATCTTGCCGATAAACGAAATAGTCTACCTGAGACTAGTCATAGAAACAAGCCACAGTATGTTTCTATGGCTATGGTATGTATGAGATAAGAGCCGTTTGGAATGTTTTATTTGGCAAATAGCGATGAAATAACTACACTCTGTAGTATAAATTTTATAGCACATGGCACCAAAAATAGGATAAAGCTATCCGATAAATTTAGTATATTCAAATATTGGGGTTGCTGATATTTTATAGGAATGAGTGTCTGACATATTTTTCTTCGAGGATATCTTTTAGTTGCTTCACTGGTTTTTTATTATATTTATCCTATGTGTGAAAATTTTTGGTAAATAAAAATTTCTGTTCGTCCAATATATTTTAATAGACTGTTCTCTGTCTATAATGCTTTTAATTTCTTTGAAATCTTCCCATTAAATATTTTAATGTTACCAATAAACAAAGATTTGTGTTTGTCCAATATGTTTTGATAAAACGTTGTTCTCTGTCTATAATACTTTCAATTTCGTTAAAATCCTCCTATAAATTGTTTACATGATACCACCCAGAAACAATATTTCTACATACATTAACTATATCATCCCAATTTTTTTCCACGATATTCAGTGCTCGAGTTTCCAAAAACCGGAAATGGTGAAGAATTAATATGAAGTAAGAACATCCTTTCATGAGTTAAATTCACGACATTCACGAAATTGTTAGAATTTCTTTTATAAAAGCTATATGGTATCTTTGTGAGGTTCAAATGGAGTAGTAATGCGCGACGTATGGCGCTGTATCCTGATAGCACCAGTCAGCCTCTTCTACTCAATTCCGACCCTCACCTCCAAGTGGGCGAACCTCGGGAATCTGACCAACCCTGTGGAAGACTGGGTAACCAACCCCAGTGGGAAAGAGGGTCAGGGCAGACGAGAGCGGGAGAAATGGCCCTCCAAAAGGGGGGTTGAGCCATGGGCTAACAACCCATTCCTGGAAAAAAAAGAAGGAAAGCCGTACCGATTTTAAAACGACGAGATGGCAATCGAGATATGGATATGAGAATTGGAACATGGAACACGCGTACCTTGTATAGGATCGGAGCACTAAGGGCGCTTACCGAAACACTGGACAGTTACAAAGTCGATATTGCTGCACTGCAAGAAATACGATGGATCGGACAGGGAACCATCTAGAAACAAAGACATAAAATATACTAGAGTTGCCATCGCAGGGATCACTCCTTTGCAGTAGGATTTCTGGTAAATCATCGATGCAAACAGCTAATAATTGGGTTCGATGCGGTTAGTTATCGGATTTGATCCATTCGTATAGAGGGAAAATTTTTCAACTACAGCATTATAAATGTCCATGCTCCCACAGAAGAAAAACCACAAAATTAAAAAGAAGAGCTCTATGAAGATCTGGAGATAAGATATTGCCTCAAAAATGATATAAAAATAGTTCTAGGTGATATGAATGCCAAGGTCGGACAAGAGCCAATCTTCGTACACACAATAGGCAAGAATAGTCTCCATCAAGAAAGCAATAACAACGGGATACGTATGATAAACTTGCTGCATCACTCAACATGACAATATCCAGCACATGGTTCCAACATGAAAACATACACAAAATGACTTGGATATCACCGAATGGCAGCACAAGGCACCAAACTGACCACTTTCTAATAGATGCTAGGCATGAATCGGATGTGATGGACTGCCGCAGCTGCAGGGGAGTAAATGCAGATTTAGATCACTACCTCGTTATTGCCAAAATAAGAGGGAGAATATCAGAGGCAAAAAAGGAAAAATAATAGAGGAGAAATAAGTATAAAGTTGCAAACTTGAAGGACCCAAACAAAGCTGAGCAACTGTCTGCCAATATTAATAAACGACTAACGGAAATCCTTTAGAATGAGATAAGTGTTTTGAAGTTAATGACCGGTGGAATAAAATAAGAGAAATGCAAACAGCAGCAGAGGAAGTTATTGGTATGTAGCGGCGTGTCAGAAGAAATGAGTGGTATGGAGAGTGCGCTCAGGCAACAAGAGTGAAGAACGAAACATACAAAATAATGCAGACATGAAGAACAAGAAGCACAGTCGACGAGTATCAAGAAAGAAGACGAACAGAAAAACTGATCCATAGGACAAGATAGAGAATATTCTTCGACCAGCAGCTCCAGGACATTGAAGACCTAAATAAAGAACATGAAATCAGAAAGTTCTATAAAAAAGTCAATGTCATGAGAAGAGGTTTCAAACCGAGGACAACGCAATGTAGAAGTAAAGAAGGAGACCTAATAACATCACAAGAAGGGGTGTTAGACCACTGGGCGGAACAGTTCAGAACTCTTTTGGATCCAGAAGGGGAAACAGTGACCATCGATGAAGAAGACAGGCAGCCAAACGAACAAGAACAAGTGGAAGAGGAAGAGGGAACGCCACCTTCATTGCTAGATGTCAAACAAATCATCCAAGCACTTGCCAATAATAAATCACCTGTAACCGGCGGAAATATTTAAGAATGATGGAGAAAACCTAACCAAGTGCATACATACACTTATCTCATAAATCTGGATACAAGGGATCCTCCCTAATGAATGGAACTCTGGCATACTATGCGTCCTTCATAAAAAGGGTGATATACTGGAATGCTCAAATTATAGGGGGATTACGTTATTAAACACTGCATATAAAGTGCTTTCCATATTACTCTGCTCACGCCTAAAACCCTATGCAGAGAGACTAATTGGAAGATACCAAAGAAGTCTCAGAACAGGTAAACTACTTTCTACTATCGACCAAATTTCAACGCTTAGACAAATATTGGAGAAGACCCGAGAACATAGACCATATATTTGTCGATTTTAAAGCAGCATGTGACACCATCAACAGAGGAAAACTTTTTGAAGCAATGGAAAAATTAGGAATACCGCGCTACCTGATAGCACTTACAAAGCTAACAATGAAGAAAGTAGAATGCAAGGTAAGTATTCAGAGTAATCTATCGCCGGTAATTGAAACTAGCAGTGGACTGCGACAGGAAGATGCTCTTTCATGTATATTGTTCAACCTGGCCCTAGAAAAGGTGATAAGATCTCTCAAATTAATACAGCAGGAACAATTTTTAACAAAAGTATCCAAATCCTCGCCTTCGCCGATGACATAAACATCATTGGTCGATCAGAAGCGATCGTTAAAGAAGCATATAGGGCCCTGGATGCAGCAGCAAGATAAATTGGTTTGGTGGTGAACACCAATAAAACCAAATATATGCGTATACTGCAGCCAGTACAAAAGAGGATATTGCAAGTTGGTCAAGCGCAAATAGAGGCTGTTGACGAATTCATTTACTTAGGCTCAATAGTAAACACCCGAAATGATATCACAGCAGAAATAAAACACCGTATACTCCTAGTAAATAAGTATTACTCTGGGCTGGCCTCACAACTTAGATACAACAACAAGACAAGAAACATATCTCGACAAACAAAATGTAAATTGTATAAAACACTTATACCCCCGGTAGTGATGTAACCCTAACAAAAAATAGTGAGGAGCTGCTGGGATGTTTTGAGCGAAAAGTTCTACGTAAAATATACGGGGCGGTAAATGATAACGGGATTTGGAGAAAACGCTACAAGTTTGAACAATACAGACTCTATAAATACCCCCATATTGTAGAATCAATTAAACTTGGACATGTACTTGGGTTGGACATGTACTTAGAATGGATCCGGGAGATCCTGCAAGAATATGTATGTTCCCGTGGAAGAGGACCTAAGAAGCATTGCTGTGAGAGGATGGAGAAGAAAAGCACTGGATAGAAACGAATGGAAAGAGATCCTGGAGCCAAGGCCCATCAAGGGATGTAGCGCCAACATGATGATGGTATCTCTGTACCATTATAGTATACATACTATGTTGCCTGTTGATAGATTAATGAGTATTTTGGCTGGTGATTGATCAAAAAAACACATTCTGTTTATGAACAGTTAGGAGTACATGATTATGCGGTGAAACTCTGTGGTATGGCATTACGTCGAGGTATCCTACGGACTATTAAATCTAGGATATACTTTCCGTCAGTTACTTCTCATGTAACTGAACCTGTCTCATTTGAATATTCTATGTTAACGCATTGGCAATTAATGCTGCCAAATTATCCCACAAACACTTCAATATTATAACATTTTAAGCAAAATCGTTATTATTGTATACAGGTGACGATTAGTGTCAATATTGATTAAATTTACAGGAAGGTAATTCATAAATGAGCTATCTAAAATATATATGAGTAACTTCTCCCAATTAAATTCCATTATTTATAATGTAATATATAGAATATACTTAACAAGTTCATTAATTATAAATAATAAATATTTTACGGATTAAAAGAAAGAACATTTCATCAGTTCTTGAAACATTAAACACTTGACTTTCGTTATCATGTAAAATTTATCCTAGGAGTATATCTTATTATCGTTTTAAAATATAATACGCGAAAATAGAAATACCTGAAAATGGTGGTACGAAGGGGGCTGAAAATAAAATAACCGTGTCTGATTTTCTAATCACAGAAATTTCTCTGTAATTGAATGTGTACCGCACATATGATGAGTATGGGGTACATCTGTATTGATAAATCTATATTGCAATCCCATTTATGTCACACTGATTGATACGGGTTTTGATAAATCTTACCTGCAACTCCTAAGCTGGTCGTTGACTTAGAATGCGATGACATTTTAGACAGATTGGTTGTACTTTGACTATGCTGCCTCGACATTTTATCCACGTCACCTCCAGCGACAAATGCAGATTTCGGCCTCCTTGGAAGTGAAGTGTTGCAATTTTCACTCAAAACAGAAGCTTCATGGTATCCTGAACTGTCCGAACTATTCCGGGAATGGCAAATAGTCAGACCGTTTTCCACTTTTCTCGACTGTAACTCATTTACTTCGTTCGCGTTTTCTGATATATCACTCGGTGGCTTATCCACCGAATTCTTTCGACTACTCTCGTTTTGTTGTGGGGGTTTTGGGGCAGGCCTCCGTTTCCGTTGTGGCGGTTTAGGCCGCTCAGCCGGAGGCTCCTTTTTCGGGGGAGTTATAATTGGTTGCTGTACAGCCGGAGGAGTTACTGACCTGGAATCGTCACTTTGTGTTGGGGATATTGACCGAGTTTCGCTGGAAATTGAACCAGACCCCATACTCTGAAACAATGAATAAATATACATTAATTCCTGTATTGATATCATTTTATCACAAAAGATCAGTAAAATCAGCCATTACATTCCAGTCATATCACGATTAAAACGATAATTTTTATCTAAATCGTAGAATTGCATAAAGCAGTTCCGACCTACAAGCATTTTCATGATTTAACACTTACATGTATGTCATAATGATTTCACGTAGTATATCATATCACAATACCAAACATGACATGTAATAAGTTCACTATTGCAGGGTCACAGAATATTCATCTTAATATATTGTCTTTTAGACTCATGTAATCATCATGTAGGTAATAAACGTTGCTAGCACAAAAAACATATTTCGTGGAAAACGTCAGTCTGGGGTTATATAACGAAATATTATACACATATTCTCACGTTATTAATTCTATCATTATTAAGATGTGTATGACACTATAATAGTGCAGGAGAAAGGATAAATAAAAAAAGATACGAAACAATTTTTATATTACAACACATTTCATTTTGTATAATATGAATCTCAGTTTAGATTTAGGTAAACAAAATCGTACCTTTTAAGCCAATGCAACGATGAGTAGCATTAAGAAATCAATACTATATAATCTGATACATTTTATAACAAATAATGAAGTGAAATTAAATGAATATGTAAATTACAAATGTGCAAATTACGACAGCAAATGATATTTGGAAGAACAAAATTAAATAAGAGAATACCTCAAAATTTATAATCTAGAAGATTTAGAACAAAACTTCATATCGTATATAAAAAAAGAAACTTACAAGTTGATTTAAAATAACGTTTATGCATTCAAGAAATTATAAATGATATAGTCCTGTAACAAACTAATTTAACAAAATATGAAATATTAATTTTTTTTATTGTTTTAGTAATATATTGTAAATTGTATGTTCAATTATCAACTAAAGGTTATTATCATTATTGCTGCTACTGTTAGACATTATGTTTATTTGTCTAGATGTTATTTTTATTAAAATTAGGTACATATCCGGTTGTTCTATGTAAATTATCTATCTTTTTTCCACTTCTATGAAAGTAGTAATGATATGTTATTGATAACCATACCAAAGGATATACATTAAATAGTTTTAATAACATACAAATAATCATCCAATGATCAGCTGTATTGTTTAGAAATACTTTAATGCAAACTGTTATTTCAACTAATTGTTAATTCAAACTAAAATTTCCACTTAACGCGGTATTACTTTATGCCTCTCTGTTGGAAAATCTAAAACATTTATTTCTATATTCGGATTTGGTTTCATTTTAATTGATGCGTCATACATCAAAGGCTTTTATAAAAATTTTAATTCGAACACACTAGGAAAATATTTACTAGACATTTTATCTCTGGTGTGCTTTTGCATTGTTTTCATTCAATAGCTCATCAACCAACCAGTAATGCATACGAAATAAATGAATAAATAACGTTGAAAATTATGAGAGAATAATGGTAGATTGAGACTAACAAAAACCACATACACACACAAAAATATATTTATTTTTATGTGAAATTTGATTAGTGATTTTCTAAACGAATTATAGATTTGGAGCTGATTATATATAAAAAAGAAATTGAGACATTAAATTCATTTCTTTGATATGGTTTGCTTATTTTTGGGTTCGCACAACATCCTTACAAAGGGCGATAACTAGTATTTAAAAAAGGATATACATATTTTCAACTATTTAGGTGGTTAATGATTGTCAATATCAATAATTAATTATCGCTAGGCCCATCAATAAATTGCATATGTTTCATCTATAAGTCGTAATATAATGTATATTTTAGATTGTTTTGACTTCACTGGCAAGGAAAGCATGCGAACCCAATAATTTAAGCATTGAGCGTTTTCTGAGAAATCTAAGAACAATGAACGGTAAGTTTAATGGAAAACATAAGTGTAATGTTTATGTCGTTATTCGGTTTTTAATGCAATAGGCCCTTTTGAGCCGTTATGGATTTTTGGTTCACCAATTATTCCCGTAAAAGTACAAAATGGTAATAAAATGTTATAATAAAAGTTGTAGAGCTTAAAGTGCACTATGTAATAATAGTATCAGTTGATCGAGTAATAGTATGTTTCACAGGATAGTTACAAGTCACTTCCTTCATTATATCTATATTAAAGTATCTATAAGACTGACAGCCATAATAAGTTTTTCATATTCTGCTTGGAATTTGAGGTAAAGTTCAGCTTGATGCAAGTCTCGACATTATGTCACCCAATTCACTACTGATTGTCTAATATAGTTGAAACTATTAGATATATATCTTCTTTCATGTCCATATGCCGTAATGCTTCATCAGAAGATTAACATTTCATCATAATATATTCTTGCAATAAAATAATAGATATGATATGAAATAATATAAATCAAGAAATATGATGTTTGATATGATGATCCTCTACACTTATGCAGTTAGTTTAAGTAAAATATCTTATACAATCTAATAATAAGGCGATTGCAATTGTGCATTTTCGCGACAATTGAATGAAGTAAGTAAATTATCTAAAGCAATTTTATTTTTAGAGAGCGCTATGTTTATTGGCAATTATAAGTCTACAAGTATGCAGTAAAGGTCGAGCAAGGATAAACGTTACCGATAGTCATATGTTATATACGTAAGTATATAATTAATGTATCTGCTTAGAAAAGTAGTCTACCATCAAACTAATTAATGATCGTTTAAATTGCTAAAGGGAACGGGGAGTTATTGTATTAATTGTTATTAACTACTATTATTATTGATTAAAAATTTTCGATTTGTCTTGTAATAATATTTTATAGTACGGTAACGGGTAGATACCCCTCTACGACCTTGGTAGAGGATAGATCTACTTCAGGGACTAGCGGCCCTGCCCACGTGAGCTCATGGGTTTTCTCCCCATCTCCCAACATCCGGGGAACCATGTCCTAAACCCAATTCCTCCCCCTCCCCCCCCTTTTCTTTCTATATTCTACCCCTCCGCCAACATGCAAGGCAAATGTAGCGTTGTAATGTCAATATCCTACCATGACATGGAGGAGGTGTACGTCCAGGAGTGGACGAGAACAGACTAAAGAAGAAGATAAGAATTTTTATAATGTAAGAAGATAAGATGTTTTTTATAATGTATTAAGTATATTCATTTGCTTGTATTGACTTTTTTATCAATTTTGTACTGACCCACATGTTTTATTTTAAAATGCTAAAGAATATGCAGCAAAGTGATTAACAGAAATATTGACAATAAAGTTCTTGTATGTTGTAAATAAACAAAAATAGTTTTAGTTCCTGCGGAACGAATTAATTTGTATTTACATAGAGCTTTTCTCCCATAAACCTGAAATGCTATTGACTATTATCAGATTGCAACAAGGCAAGTGCTCTCTTGCATTTTTCTCGCCAAATTTAAATTGGAAGGATTAGTTATTCAACATTTTTATAATTATTTTAATAAATTATATTTTAATAAATTTGAGATTGCTTGCAAACAAAATGAGATATTAAGTAGATATTAATTAATTTAGTTTTCTCTATGTTAGATTCACTAACGAGGGTGGGTGTAGGATCTTTCAATATTTTTACAGAAAATCATGAAAAATTCATCATGAAAATCATAAAATATTTTACATGAAATATATGAGAGTAAAATTTATCGCTTTTATTTGCTAAAAATAAATACTATGATTTAATTTATATTTGATGAACTACAGGGAAAAGGCATGTAATATTACATTTTAAATAGTACTGCTGAACTGGCTAGAATTAAAACAAAAATTAAAACAAAATTACAGACTGAATGGTATACTGAAAAAATATGTGTATATAACGTTATTAGATAATTGAAAATCCAACTTCAGAATTAAAATTAAGAATATTATGAAAGTAATTTTTCAAAAAATTTAATGAAAATGCTTGTGAAGTATGAAAATCGTATATACCAGGGACAATTAATGAAAAAATTTAAATCCAGGAAGGGGCTGAAACAAAAACGGGAAAGCAGTTTTCCACGAACGTCGAGCGGTTACACGTTTCCGACGATACCAACTAAGTTACAATAATCGGAAATGATTAAAACAGTTTTAGTCATCCTATGTACTATAATGCCAATTTGGTTGGTGAAACGCACGTCGAGAAAAGTGTAGTCTTTCGGTGTTCGTAGAAAACTGGTCTTTAAATCAAAAGTCAAAACTAACTAGACTGTTTCGTAAAGAAATAGGAAAAAATATTTTGACAATTTTAATTTTTCTTTGTAAAAATGTAAATAATAAAACAATATGAATACATTTGAAAGAAATTAGTGAATTGTTTAAAGCGATATTAATATTAAAAAACTGGGTTTATTGGGAATTATAAATCTACAAGGACGAACAAAGGCAAATATTCCCATAGTGTACCCATAGTGTACCCATAGTCACATATTATATACATAGCAGGGGCGTACATGGATGCGAGTGATGCGTCGCTTCCCTTAAAAAATTAGTAAATTGGTGTTATTTAAAAGTTAAATCAATTTATTCAATTATTACAATTTTTTAATTATTTTAAACCGACCGTAAACATACATTATTTACTTTAAGCGCTACCATAAACTTTTTTATTTCAAATCGGCCGTGAAGGCGCCCGAAATTATTGGACTCCCGCGTTACTTGCTGCAGTGCTGAAATGCGATGGTCCACGTTACATGCAAGCTGCGAGTTAGATGGGCGAAAAGGTCAGTGATCTTAGGCAGTCAACAGTGGAACCTCGAGTGGGTGTTGTCGTTATGTGTCTTTTTATTTGTTATGGTATTATTTGTATTATATGACTGTCGCCATAACATAAGGAAGATTTGGAAGCGCTGGTTCAGGTAATTGTGGAAAATAAAAATGAGGAATGGAATCGAGAAACCGTTATATGTGCTAGAGGCCCTTTAACTTTGCGCGACTTTGATTTCAATTTTTTCCTATCGGTGTCTTCTGCAATCTTCCCACATTCCGAGAGTCTGTTTAAAATTCTACAGACAAAAATATCAGATATTAGTTACTGCACATTTGGGACCGTATGGACAGATTTGTGTTAGAAAATCAACCACCAAGTAAAACAATGCATTTGGATTTAATTGCTGAAGAAAATAAGAAAAGCACCTACGCACGATTGTTTTATGAAATTTTGCACATTATTACTTTGAACGTTACTAAACGATTTAGTGAAATTTCTAAACTTAAATTCTTAAATCTAGATTCCACACAATTTACTTCATTCGTGAAATGTTTTCCTGACGAACTTTTTTCTTCTTTAGTAGATACATAATATGGAACATTCTTTGACGCAAATGGTTTAAAAAGTGAACTTTCAGTGATTTATAGTGATCCCGATATGAAAAAGAGCGCTGTGTTTGAACTTCAGCAATATATTATGTTCCTTCAGTTATCTTCTGTTTTCCGGGAGTCATCAAAATTGTATCGTTTAATTTTGACTATTTCTCTCACAAGTAGTTCCGCGGAAAGATCATCATCATGTTTAAAGAGAATAAAGTCTTATCTGCGAAATTCTCAAAACCAAGAAAGACCGTCAGTTTTAGCATTAATAAATATTGAAAGTGCTTTATTAGAAGATATGAGATCGTCTCCAACAGTTGAAATAGTTATAGACGTTTTTGCTGGACAAACCAAAACCGAATAATTGATCTTTATTTTAAAAATTAGGATATATACCTCGGCATAATAATTTTAGATTAGTGTATTTTTTCTATTGCCTACCATACATCTAACTATACCTATTCCCCTTATAAAATTTATCGCATCCCTAAATTCTTTTCTCACGCTACGCCCCTGATACATAGGTGTATAATTAATGTTATAAAAGTGTATCATCACCATCAAAATATTGAAATGCAATTTTGATCTTAAGGTTTAAAATTGTTAGAAACAACGTGGTGTTTTTCTATTAATTCTTTTCAAACGACTAGAATTGATTAAGAATTCCAGTCTGCATTATCCTCATCTTTTCTGTTTTTTATGGTGTCCGTGTTAAGTAGGGCACATATTTATTCGTTTGCATCGACTTTTTTCAATTATTCATGATTATCATTTAATACTTACATACTCATATCTAATAACTGTCAATGCCAATAAATACGTTTTTCCAGGCACTGAATTATGTATATCATGCGCAGTGCTCCGCTGTTATTTACTCTAAGCGCCTGCGTGACAATATGTGTTATCATGAACAATTATATTTGCCAACATAAATTCACTGTAAACATCACATATGTATGTACATTCCTCGTACACCGTTAAGGTCACATTAATGAAGTGAACATTTTACGTCGCGTTATTCACAACCACTGACACTTTAAACAGGTGACTGTTTTCCCAACCTTATATATTTAATTAGTGATAATTGCATGCGTATTCAAGATATACGCTCACAAACGAGGCACTCACCGATTTCCCTCTTCGAAAAATCAAGTTAAATACGCCGCCACCGGTCTTCGTGTGCATCTGCTTTCTTTCTTCTTCCTTCCTCAGCGCCATGATATCGCTTGTTGAGAAGGCTTGGTTCAGACTAACCGTTCCTTTCAGAACGACGTATATCTCTGTTATCTGATAATCGCTGAGAGTCAACTTCGGATCCAGCACCTCATCTAGGTTACCTTCAATGAAACAGTATCAATTAGAAAAATTGCTGGAAAAAAGAAGCTAGAAATTTTCATGACAATTCAATTGCTCTGCGAGAGCACAGGTGTTCTCGTATATATATATATATATATATATATATTTAATATTCTTCGCTCCGATAAACAAATGAAAGGCTATAATAATGTTTACTTAATGAGGCGCGGTAGAAATTTAACTAATTACTATAGTACCACATTTCGTTTTCCTTGCACAAGTTGGCGGTGTAAATGAAAAATTTCATTCCGCTCTTTTGCGTATTAATTGTTTCCTTATACCACCATATAATTTATAATATCGTTGTATAACTGATCGTAAAATATTCTAATTATAATAAATTGGCACAGCAAATATTTTTATCTTTAAGATAAGTTGATAAAAACGAGACTTTTATCAAACGAGAGATTTTAAAAAACAATCTAAAATCAGTGCAGTACATATATTTTGTACTGCGCTGTCAATTTAGCGAATTTCAATATCTATTTATTTATTTATTTATTTATATACACAACCCCAACTGCTCTACTCAATATTAGGTATTACATCTCAATTACATGGTAGACAAATAATATAAACAAAATATATGAATTGGATATAAAACAAAAACAGTAGTATACATATATATAATATTCTATACTTATATAATATATATAAGTTTCTACTGATGAGTGTTTTCCTTATTATGGTAGGCATTTTGGTTCTAACACCGAATCTTATCACAATAATACTATTTTCCTCGTTGTGTTTTCAGTTAATAGCTTCACTTATTGTTTTATGACAACCTATGTTATTAAATTTGTCAAATAACTGACAATATGTTTGACAATAGATTCTATTACTGTGACCTCTGTGACCGAGTGCTTGCTTCTTATGAGCAACAACCTATGTACTTATATTATTATTTCATTGTCTTAATGTATTAGTCTTTTTAACCATTTAATAGTAGTTTAATAATAATGACAATAATGATTTCTTTATTACCCAACAGAAAAAAAATCCATTTATAGGATAAAAATATGAAATACAAATAAATACATGTACATATATGTGTATAGTAGATATAGTCCCTTCAAATTAGACAAAAAATCACTGATTTTGGGAAATTTTTCCTACAGCTAAGCGACCTATACAGAAAGTTGTGTTAGTATATATATATATATATATATATATATATATATATATATATATATATATATATATATATATATATATATATATATATATATATATATATATATATATATATATATACACGTGTTTTTTTGCGTTTTTCTGAGAAACTATGCATTTTTGGGAAAATATGACCTGATTTGATGTTGTGGATTTTGCGATTCTCCACAATTATAGTTCTTTTCATTTTTTCGAAATTCTGCTTAGTTGCGCCGCTAGAGCGCGCTGGAGTATTTTTGAGCTGTTCTTCGATTTTAAACCAAAACTATGCATTGTAGAGAAGAATATCAAGGGATCAAAATTGTAGATATAAAAATTTTCGACACATTTTGTTGTTTTGTTTTTTTTAATGTCGCACGGTTTTGTCACTAGAGGGCGGAAACCTTTTTCTTTTTTTTTGTAATACGCTTGTGGAAATAAAAAAAAACACTCTAGCGCATTATTTTTTATTTATAGGGAAAACGATTAATTTTTTAGAAAAGTTCAATCACATAAAAAGTTGGAGAGC
This sequence comes from Rosalia funebris, assembly GCA_037954035.1. Classification (NCBI taxonomy): domain Eukaryota; kingdom Metazoa; phylum Arthropoda; class Insecta; order Coleoptera; family Cerambycidae; genus Rosalia; species Rosalia funebris. The sequence continues at coordinate 4,703,069 of JAZFAV010000010.1, read as the reverse complement.
AAAAAACTTCCTACAAATTGTCTTACACTTTTTTTTTTACAAAAAATGCATAGTTTTGCATATAAATCAAAAATAATGCGCTAGAGTGTTTTTTTCATTCGCACAAGAGTATTACAAAAAAAAAATAAAACGGGTTTTGCCCTCTAGTGACAAAACCGTACGACTTTAAAAAAAACAAAACAACAAAACGTGTCGTAAATTTTTATATCTACAACTTTGATCTCTTGATATGTTTCTCTACAATGCATAGTTTTGGCTTAAAATCGAAGAACAGCTGAAAAATATTTCAGCGCGCTCTAGCGGCGCAACTAAGCAGAATTTGGAAAAAATGAAAAGAACAAAAATTGTGGAGAATCTCAAAGTCTACAATATCAAGTGAGATCATGTTTTCCCGAAAGTGCATAGTTTCTCAGAAAAACGCAAGGAACCGAAAAAACGGCCAAAAACGCGTATATATATATATATATATATATATATATATATATATATATATATATATATATATATATATATATATATATATATATATATATATATATATATATATATATATGTCTATATCTAAAAAACAACTCTTCTTTTATCATGCGCTAGGTGAAAAATATGTTGACACAACCCTAACACAACTTTCTGTATAGGTCGCTTAGCTGTAGAAAAAATTTCCCTTAATTTTCCTAATTTGAAGGGACTAATAACTAAAAAAAAACGCGATAACCTCTAAATATATTTAATATAAAATATACATATGATGAAATACTTCAATAACATATAACTTATACGACAGTAAGAAGCTGTTGTTTCTCTTATGAGTACAATTACATTATAATATTGCATTCTAATTTTGTGACATTATAAATTATAAACACAGTGTGGGTGTTACAATTTACATCTGACTATCTACGGTCTCTGACGTTTGGAGAAGCATCCTTTATAAATCCATGCTGGTGGAATTAATATCGTTTACATGATTATGCAAAATCTGATTAAAAATTGAATATATGTAATTGTAACACAACGGTGATTTGCTGTATGATTTATATATTTATTCTTAAAAATTAGATAAATATACTACATCATTCAAGCTTCAATTGTACAAATTCATTGGCTCAGTATTCACTAGTTCATTTGAACTAGTTGCCAAACTAGACTTTTTTGGATTTAATTTTCTATTTTTCATCTCATAGGTATATATTTCTCACTAATAGACTTAATTCTTAGAATCTTATTGATATCGTTATTAGAAACATTGTCAATGTACATATCAATTATATTCGAGATACATAGTAACTTCAAATAGCCAGCAACCCCGGTACTATTAGATGTCCATTATCCAATATCTGATCACTGTATATCATAACTTATAATATTTAATAAAGAATTATATAAATTAGATCAATGGCACCAAAAGGTTCTTGGGCTCTCTTTTAATCTGCTTTTAGGTTTATAACACAGAAATTATTTGTTGAAACTGATTTACTAAATCTTGACGTGAAATCAATCACAATTTTGTGTATCTTTCTATTTCTGTATGTATACATGTACAGAAGTTGATGTATATATGTTAGATAGAACATAGATAAAGAAATAATTTAGCTAATCTGAAAAAATTTGGCTTGGAACTATTTATTTGCTAATATGTAAAAATAATAACATTGACATATTAACACCAAAACCGTTCCATACTCTGAATGATGTCTATAATATTAGATACATGGCGCTAAATATAGCCATAATGTAGACATAATGGTAAGATACTACAGAGAAATAGCTTTGTTCCAAAATGTTAGTAAATATTACAATATTTTATCTCAAGTGTTTTTATTGTATTGCCAATGGCGTCATAATTGTCTGATAATGTATCAATTTCACGGTATTCCCTATCAACATGCTACTAAAGTTTGATAAGGAAAGGTTGATATAAATTGATCATAATCAACTGTATTTACCAATGGTTTTTTAATAACAAATACTAATAATTATTTCATTACAAATATATGTAAGGATACCTAATGAATAGTTATTAATTATATAAGTGAATTAACAAGCCTTCAATCCACGAGAAAAGATCTCATTCTTGGGAGCGGATTAAAAGATGTTAATTCCCGAATGTAATTCAACATTTTATTCACGACCACGGATAAAATCGGTCAATTAGGAGGTGAAAAATTCTGGTTTTGAAAAACAATAGATTTGATAGATTTATTTTAATCAAGAATATTGGTATTATGAATCAAGAAGCGTGGTATTATGAATTGTAATCCACTAGTGTATCCACTGAAAACAGACGTATTAAACCTGCCTAATATAGTGGTCGTAGATAAAATATGTAATGATTCTCTATTTATATGGATCTCATATGGATATTTTAAAGTAATTCTATTTATTGGTACTTGTTAGGCGCAGTCGTTAATAAAATATATTTTGATATATCACAAAGATATGGACGCACGAAACAAACATATACATAATGTTTTTCTACAATAAAACAAACAAGTTAAAAATATGTTTTTTAAATTATAAATAACTTATATGTAGAGTAAACATTAGTTAACGGAAAAATTCTAAACTTCTGTGACATTAAGATTACAGTAATGTAATGTAGTATATTCTACCAAGGTGTTATCAGTTTCGTGTCACCTTTTTCCGTAGTAAAATCACTTTAGGTACATATTAACATACCTATTAATTTTTACATGAAATATACAGTATGTTAGATAAATAAATAGAAAGAAAATTCAATATTTTTAATAGTGTGCATTTTTAAAGCAATATCCTCGCACATATTGATCTTATGTATTTATTGTATATATTGATGACATCTACATATTGTAAATGACGGTATTCTAGTAGTAACATATTTTTCAGTAGAATCTGGTAGTTCCAATTACGGTCATATGACAAACTTTACATTTTGCAAATAGAGCCTTAAACAATTATAGAAATTTAATATATAAAATTCTGCAGTTATACTAGTAATATTAGAAATAGATCAACATTAAAAATAATAATTACAAGATGAGAAATATTCACAGACACATTAATGTAATTTAAAATTTTAACAAGCACAAAGTCAATGATAAAAAGAGGTAAAAACGTGGGCTGTGGTTCACAAGAAATAAAATATTCTGATTTAGAAAATATTCTTGTGTCAAATATGTTGTCATTCAGTAAGCAAAGACGTTAACTGAAAAAGAAATAATAGCAATATTACTAATGGTAAGATGCGGTAATAGAACCCAAAGAAAATAATCTTGAAGTTTGCAATATGTTAAGTATAAGATATTCCGATAAACGCATGTTATTGTGCAGCGAGAAAATCGAAAAGAAGTTTAGGGGGAGCATGGCACTATCAAAGATCTTCCTGGAACTGGACGAACCCGACTTGTGGATGATGAAAATAACTTAGAAGTTTTATCTGTCTATGAAAATGGTCATTTGATGACCCGAATAGTTGACGATGAACATAGTATATTATTTTTCAGTTCACAAAATTGTGAATAAAAACAAATAATATCCGTAAAAACTAACAAGTATTTGAAATATATAGAAATAGCTAGAAACTAGTACAGGAATTACGAAAATACTCCAGATCGACGAGTTCAATTCTGCCAATGTGCAATTCTGTTCAATGTGCAATATTTATTATTGCACATACTACACAATGACATGCACCTCAATCTTTTAGGAAGCTCAGCTTTATTTTCGAATTTCGAATATAGGTGATGCTTTAAGTTACTTCAAATGGACAGAACTGTAGATATTTGGATACCGGTAGACAGAATAGGGAAATTGAGGTACATTAGAAAATTTTTTAAAAACCTATAGTAATTATTAGTGCAGAAAACAATAATTTAAATATCGTTTATATTTGGAAGTATACATAGTTTAAAAACAATAATTTCATACAAACGAAAAACACTACTAACCTGGATGCTTGAAGTCGTACTTCATCGGGTCTAAATTCTTCTCCTCGCACACCTTCTTCATGATGTCCTCCAACAACACATTCCTACTAACCCTAGTGACATACAGTTGGTTTCTAGGAAGGTGAACTTTCAGTCTAAAAGTACTCTCGAACGGTTGATGTCCAGGCGGGACGTTTTTTGGTACTGGAAGTGCCCTCGACTTTGGGATTACTCTGATGTGTTGCGTATCCAAGGTGCCTATGGGCGTATTTGGTTTGTATGGCAGGGGTTTATCGCTGTGTTCAGAAGACGGGGCCATTCCTAATGCTTGAAGAGTATAGTTGGATAGTTGCAGATGATGGTTTGTTGTGATTTGTACAAGAAGATCCATCATCGGAGTACTAAAAATGAGCATAGAATGAATGTTATGTAGTTAATTGATAGAGGGTACATAACATGGTATAATTTTACAGTATATAACTACGATTTACAATAACTGGAATTATGTTATTTATCGTAGAATTTTACTGAAAATATTACAAGTAATGGAAGAGCACTAGATAACTAATATACAGGGTGAGTCGGGAGGAACAAACCAAACTCCAGGAGTGTATTGTACGCGTGAAGATAATGTAAAAAACTCAAACGTTGTTATCCGATTTGTATTTATTTTCAAGTTATAGCGCAATTAAAAATGTTTATCTAGTATGCCATGTTCGAGGTTTAAAAACATTTGATTACTTTGTTGTTTTGACAATGTGTCCGTGTATTGTGACAGTGATTTAAGGTCTATTTTGGAGTAGAACGATTAAAATATTACAGAATGCCACACACGTATTCAAATTTATAATATGCAAATATGGTGTGTATTTATGGTTTTTGTAATGGGAATGCTAGAGCTGCTGTTGAAGAATATCGTCAACGGTTTCCACATCACAAGCATCTTAATAAAAATGTATTTATCAGAGTTTTCAACAAAACCTGTGCGAGACCGGAAAGCTTCCCAGTGTTAACGTAACATCTAAACGAGCTACTCGACAAGATTTAGAAGAAGTAGAAGATATTCTGGATGTAGTAGCAGAAGATACAACGACCAGCTCACGAAGAATTAGTATTCAATTGTGCATTCCACAAACAAAAATAATAAACACACCCCACCAGCAAGGCTTACATCCATACCATGTACAGAGAGTACAGCACCTACAACCGGAAGATTATCATAAACGTATGGAATTTTGTCGGTGGATAAATAAGAATCCTCGTGTTGTATCGCGCATACTTTTTACAGATGAAGCAACATGTACCCGTGACGGCATTAATAATACTACTCACAACTGTCATGTATGGTCAGATGAAAATCCCCACGCAACAGTCGAAAGTAACTTTCAACATAAGTTTTCGGTAAACGTGTGATGTGGTATGGTCGATGGTTATTTAATTGGCCCTTTCATTTTGAAGAATCGCCTAACAGGAGACAACTGCTTAAATTTTTTACAAAATGATTACATGGACTACTAGAGGATGTTCCTTTAAACATCAGAATGCAAATGTACTACCAGTACGATGGAGCTCCTCCACATTTCGCTCGTCAGGTCAAGGAAGATTTAGACGAAAGATTTCCAGGGCATTGGATTGGTTGCAGTGGCCCTATTAGTTGGCCTCCAAGATCTCCAGACCTCACAGCACTAGATTATTGTTTATGCGACTGGTTCAATGATGAAGTGTATAAAGTAAAAGTGGACACTCCGGATGCACTAATTCAACGTATTAGAAATACTGCAGCCGATCTTAAACAAAGACTTGACTCAATCAGAGCTACAGGCGCCCTTCGTAGAAGAAGCAGAAAATGTTTAGAGGTTAATGGTGGTATTTTTGAACATTTATAACGCTATGATGACCAACACGTTAATGTATGAAATTTTGTTTATTTTTAATTACGCTATAACTTGAAAACAAATAAAAATTGGATAACAACATTTGAGTTTTTTTACATTATTTTCATCGATATCGTTCAATCACCATCCGTCAATTTATTTCTATAAAAACAGACTTGTTATAATTATAAGGAACTTTTGTTTTCACTTTCAGTTTTCAGTTTCAGTTCGGATTCAATTTTGTGATGTTATGTAAATAGATATTATGTGAATATCTATTCTTCTTCATCTGTTGCGTATTTGTTAAATTAAAATCAAGGATTAAATTTAAATTCATTGCGAACATATTTATCATTAAATTATTAAAAAACAATTAAATGACATTTCGTTTAATACTTCGACATTACGAAACTAATTTGTATATTTAGCGTTAATTACTAAAAAATATGCCTATACAGTTCTTTATTGTATCATCTCGAATTTTAAGCTACAGTGTAAAATTCATTTATTTAATTTAAAACTATACCAAAGTGCAAGTTCGTTAACAATAGGAAAAAGTGTTATATTTTCTGATATGCGTAGATAAAAGAACAAGGCAGCATTCGCAGGGAAAAGGATCCACGTACATTCATATTGTACATACATCATTCTGCAAAGGTCTCAATACGACTGAGTAAGGACCAGACTATTTACTGCGCACCTCATGGGCAGTCCGATACGCAGTTTTGAGACTTGTTCTTACTCTTGACGAGCTTGTATGTAACGGTATATACACAATGGTACAGGTTAATGTTGGCTATCAAGTAACTAATAATGGTAAAACAGCCACAGATTAAGAATATTTCCAAAACATATTAGTATTTCGGTTAATGTTTAAAATTGACATTAATATTTTCCTATTTACTACGTATTTTAAACTAAAATAAATATATATTAAGTTCGCTTAATGATCAAATGCAATTCCTTTTGATTAATTCTGATATATCTTCACTTTCGCTTTTTCAAAAACTATTGCAATGGCAATTTAAGCGTTTGTCAAAACAACACATTAAAATATACAAGATCTCACTTAAAGTAAGAAAACTATTAGTTGATGATATTTGATGATGATTAGTCTGAGTTGATGTATATGTATAACAAAAATATGAGTATATGCGTCATTTGGCATATACTCATATTTTTGTATTTGTACTCATAAAATTCTTGTATTGGGAAGTACAGCAAAAAAAATTTTCAGTATAAAGGTGCAGTATCCTGGGATAAATAACATAACTTTAACGTGGTATCAGTAATGCTAAGTTTAATGAAATGCCAAAGCGTAAACGAAACCAAAAAGTTGATATTCTCCACAAAAATATTCATATATCATATTACCATATAATATTATCATTTCCCCTACTTCAGCATAATTGGAATGAGATACGCGCAAATATTAATTAAAGTTAATTATTACATCGTTTGAAAATATTAATAAAACTAATTTACACTAACCAGATTTGAACAGTAAATACCTGAGAGGTAAAGTGTACACAAAAATATAACTTAATTGAAATTAGAAACGTAATTACTTCTGAACCATTTAATTAATATATTAATCAATTTATTGCAGCAAATCAAATACAGAATAAGAAAATGAAATATTATCGCCCGTAGTGTCATTATTTTAAAAATATCCAATTGACATTATTTTTTTCATTTTAAAACATATGTACATGCAATAAATACTATTCTGTTTTTTTTTATTGAATGAAGTATTACTATAAATCCATACTGTCTATAATTTTTATAGTCTCTAATATTTATTGTATAAATATATGGTAGTACACATAATACATATTTAATATATTTAATATTGAATATACATACATATGCTCTGGGAATATAAAACCTGATTCCGTCTGGATTTTCCTGAATGGCTCGTCTTGTTTTATCATTTATATTACTAATTATTAACCTATTACAAGTTACTCATAAATTTCCACCGCTAATCGAGCCATAAACGTAAACAGCAATTGTGTAATGATTTAATAACTAAGTACCTAGGTATAAAAGTTATCGCTTTAAAATGAATTTCAATTTCTGTTGAACTCTTAGGGCTCACTAGTTTATAAGCAGTATTTTCAGCTTTTACTCAATGATTTAGGATTAGAAGATAAACCATGGTTGCATTACGAAATAATTTCTAATTAGCAGATATTAATAAAATATTGTTTTTCCTCAGCTTAAGTTTAGTACAGACTAAAATTCGGATGAACGTGGAAAGGAACGCTAAATTGGTTACTTTAGGTAACTACACTTATAATTGATGATGTAATCTGCAATATATCGATTTGAAAGTCTTTATATTATAATAGTATTTCAAGTATTATAATTGTAAAGACTTTTTTAAGACTTATTAAAATATAATAATCATAATTATGTATATCTTCATAACAATTAAAAAACAAAGTTGTTCTTTAAATTCGTAATTTGTGCTGGACTACAGTCTGAATACTAATAGATTTTTTTTCTACACTTTTGTTAGATTTTGTGTGTAGTAATTGGAATAGGTTATTATACCTACACAATTTCGCAGACTATAACATCAAATTATTATAAATAAACAGTTTGAAAACCCTCAAACGAAATTTTCCGCACGTAGAACATCTCCATTTAGAAATTGAGTAGCTGAAAAAAAAAACTAACACATAAATGCAGAATTAGTATTTTATGCGCTAGTTTTACATTTTTAAATTTTTCTCAAATAGTCCACCATCGTGCTTTCTCATGACCCATGGACAGGGTGGGGTGTATCCTATCCACCTCAAAATTAATAGGTGTCGTCTGGTAGATGTCCCTAATCAGAATAAGTCGAAACCCGATCCATCTGACACGATTTAATTGAGTGATCATGCTAAACAATTTCTCAAATAGTTCACCATTGTGCTTTCCCATGACCCATGGACAGGGTGGAGTGTGTCCTATCTACCTCAAAATCAATAGGTGTCATCTGGGAGATGTCCCCGATCAGAATCAGTCAAAGCCGATCGATGCGATACGATTTAGTTGAGTTATCGTGCTAACAAGAATAAATGCCGATGACAACGACAACGACACACACACACACACACACACACACACACAAAATGACTTAAAAACCATCTTTTTTTTTTGTTTTTTGGCCGAAAAACTGAAAATAAATCCTACAAAAAAATTTTTTTACGCGATTACATTACTTTTCCGCGTATAGTGGAGTGCGGAAAATTAAAATTCGATAGGTAGAGTTATCTCTTAATTTATGAACATCACTGTAGTAATGATTGGCTCAAAAAAGCGTTTTTACACAATGTGTCATTTTATTTGTGATCCTTTTACTATTGTCTATTATTTATATTTATATACAAAAATACTGAACTCAATACAACGACATTATGGGAAAATTATTCAACTATTAAACTAATTTATGCGTGTGTATGACATTTACCAAATGCAATTTGAAATAACCGAATAGATTAGTGATACTTAACATATAAGATTATGAAACGTATTTCACATGATTTTCTCACCTTTTCGCACTCTACACTATACGCGGAAAAGTAATGTAATCGTGTAAAGAAAAAGTGAAAAAACAAATTCTTTTTTGGGTTTATATTTCGTTTTCCGGTCTAAAAACCAAAAAAACATGGTTTTAAAAAATTTTTTGCTGTGTGTGTCGTCGTTGTCGTCGTCGTTGTCGTCGTCGTTGTCGTCGGCGTCTATTCTTGTTAGCACGATAACTCAACTAAATAGTGTCGGATCGATCGGGTTTTGACTGATTCTGATTGGAGATGTCTCCCAGATGATACCTATTGATTTTGAGGTAGATAGAACACACTCTACTATATACATGGGTCATGAGAAAGTACAATGGTGGACTATTTGAGAATTTCTTTTTTTAGCACGATCACTCAATTAAATCGTGTCGGATAGATCGGGTTTTGACTGATTCTGATTAGTTAGGGACGTCTACCAGACGACATATATTGATTTTGAGGTGGATAGGACACACCTCACCCTGTCCATAGGTTATGAGAAATCACGATGGTGGAATATTTAGCAACAGTAAAACTCTCGCATAAAATACATATTTTGCATTTATGTGTTGGTTTATTTCTTCTCGGCCACTCAATGTCGAGATAGAGATGTTCTACGTGCGGAAAAGTCCGTTTTAAGGTTTTAATACAGTTTATTTGTATATAGTACAAAGACTTCACTGGATGGTGCCCAAAATGAAAGTTGAAATATATGTGGATTACACTACTGAACAAATTTATCAGAAGAATATTAATAAAAATAATTACTGTCAACTTGCAGTACAGGTTTCTTTTAATTCTGGTATTATTGTTCTTAAATAGTTACATTTATCATTTATTTAAATATACAAAATGGGCACAGATACTGGTATATCTCATGATAACCAAGCAATATCTTAATTGATGAGTATTTGACTAGACAACTACTTGGTAATATATGTATGTCATGGTATTTGTAGTATTTTCGCACAATAATGAATAAATTTGTTAAAAATTCAAGGAATAACTCTCGAACTTGTCAAATTTTCATTTTAGTGGCAATTTTCTTAAAATAAAACTAATACACACATGGTGATTCGTATAGGAGGTATGGTGCCATCGATATTTTTAATGACAACCCCCTTTTTTGATACAGAATGTGAAAGCATATGTTTTTATATATGCCACGGTAATAATTACATTAACATGATAATAGGTTAGATAAAGGAAAATAACTAAAAACAATTTTGCAATTTGAAAATATTAAATTTAGTGATTAATGGCAATGATTATTTAAGAAATCAACACAAGTAAATGTTCAAATTGTGCATCGTTGCCTACCTGATAGCAACCAAGACGATTATTAAATACTTCTTGAACATTGTCAATAACTTCAGGAGATATACGAGTATGTTGTATTTCGTGACGAATTTTGCTTTAAAGTCTTCTAAATTTTCCGCCCCAGTAACATATACTATGTTTTTTAAGTATCCCCGTAAAATATAATCTAAGGGTATCAAATCTAATGATCTGGCTAGCTATTTAATCGGTCCCCTTCTTCTCATCCAATGATTCTGGAACATCTTGTCTAAATAACCACGGACATGTGCTGCGCATAATAGAAAGGTGCATCATACTGTTGGAAGAAACAACAAAGAATTTCTCAGTAGATCAGGTTCTTCTACATCTAGATATAAAGTTATTGGTACAGGAAAAATTTTGTTTCAAAGCACATCCAAGTATCTTGCACCAGTTAGGTTAACCTTAAAATATATGACAAAGGAAGTTCACGTCAAGGAAACAGGGACCCAGAATTCTTCCATCGACTATGTCGCACCACATATTCACTTTCTGGGTGTATTGAGGGTGATACTCGATAATCCATCAGCGATTCTTGATATGATTTCAAGTTTTTATCTGACAGCAATAAAAAAACATCGGTCGCTAAGGCTAGTGTCAGGTAACCAACGCTGCACTACTTGAGTATTTAATTTATTACAAGTAAGCAAATCGCAATAATATTGCGCCACCCTCTTGCTCATATCGAAAGTACCTCCGGAGCATGCCTCTAGAGGCTTCGAATGAAAAAACAAAAGTTACCACGTTGTTCGCAAGGGTCGATTTACTATATTGATTTTGTCAAAATTCCGAAATTCGAACGAAAAGCATTTCTTCGTACATTGACCTAAAAATGTCGTGACACACACAGGAAAACAGCTGATTAGTAAATAGAGATTTAAAATTAATTTTCTTGATATTCCTTGCCATTAAATTTAGTATTTTGAAAATCGTTTTTCTTCACTTCTTTATCTAACCTATACTCACGCTAATGTAATTATTACCATACAGTATGTGAAAAAATGTGCTGTTTCATGTTCCGTAATAAAAAGGGGGTTACTTCCTACACGTATCACCCGAAATGTATATCTTAAAATTTGGTCTAAGAATTTTTCCCAAAAGTTATTTCTTGAAATTTTAACGAGTCTATTTATTAGTTTACGAAAGCACTGCATATGGTAACAAGTACACTGCATTATCGAAAAACCATATAACTATTTCTTTAGTTTTTATTGATGCCACACCTTGTTAAAAAATATATTTATTGATGAAATAAAGAAAGAGTGAAGGAATAGTATAAATGACGATTTTATTAAAACTTTAATACAACGGTTTGATTGACAAAGCCGTTACTAAGTAGTAGTTCATTCATATATTTATGAGTAATGTTTTTTATCACTATATATACAAAATAAATAGGTCTGCAGTGAAGGGGCACATTATGAAAAATTTTAATTTTGATGGTTGTAATAGAAGTCACAAATTTGTAGAATAATGATTAAAGGAACTTCCAAATTTGTTATTTTTTCAATAAAATAATTCCATTTATCGAGAAAAAAAGGACATTGTTCTTGAATTTATGAAGTATTAAATATTCAACCCTTCATCCATACTTTGAAATTTCGGGTCAAATATTGTAATTTTAGTTCAGGGACATGCTAAGAATACTAATAATATGAAAAAATATGCACTCAATGCAACAGTGATTTCTTTTACTTAAACTATTTTGGGTGATTTGTATTTCAAAATGAAACCCAAAAGATTTTATTACTGATGATATGAACTATATTTTCTAATAAGTGTTACCTTCTCTCCACTGCCATTTTGACAGATCTGCCAGTCGGAAGGTGAACCGTAAGGTCCATGGCCCCGGCCAGTGTGTCGGGCGGAGTGTCCTCAGTAATCTGCAACATTGTCACGGCGCCACCGCTGGACCTGCAATGAAACGAAATTAACCATTAGTCACAGCCGGGCCGCTATAAGTTGTTGAATTAATTTATTAGTTATTTAAATCGAGTTTGAAGTGTTAAAGTAACGGCATTAATAATGGATTAATGATTATTATGTTCGCGAGAGTCTAACTCAAAACAGTTATGGATCGTTGTACTAAAGGACACTTGAAGAACATTCCTCTAATATCTAATTCGCCTTCGCAATTTTCCTTGATTTTATTTGTTATTCATGATTTGGGATAAGGTTATAATAATATTTCGGAGCTTTTTGATCGAAAGTCTGCAGAAGCTAGCATATATTTACGAATTGATATTTTGTGCTTCAAAATCAAGGTTTTTGAACATAATCCTGATAATGTTAAAGTTTTACAGCAAAGAATAAGACACAAAGTCATACAGATCCCACCGGAGGTACTACAGAATGTGTAATACAATAAATTGGTTTTATTATAGATTAGCTTTTCTTCAAGAAAGACGCCATACACATTTTAAACATGTTGATCACTTTTATGAAATGATCATTAATATAAAGACCATTTATTCTTTTAACAAGTAATTCTTTGAAACAGTTAGAGAACGAAATGTGCAATATATTTATCTCAATGCAGTCTTTCAAATAATGTGTCTATTTCATCTGCGTGGTAAAATATAAAGCTGTTTAAAAAATAATCATAAGATGTGTGCGGTTTTCATTAACCACAAAATTTATAAAGCTTTGACACCGAACCAACTCTTAATCAATATCAAAGTGGATGGTGTTGATATTCTGGAAAAGTTTAAAATTATGGCCGTTATCTGCTGTTCGAATTAAATTTTGAGTAAAGTACAACAAATAGTACAGAATATCCTTCCCAAAGAAGCATAAGGAAAGGAAAGGAAAAGGAAATCCTGAAACTTGCGTACAAAATATTATAAAACAATTACGTGTAGATGATTACTTTATAAAAGTTGTAAGCGAAATAACGTTCCTGGTAAACTATTGAGTGCTTCCTGCAGCGAGTGAAACTTTAATTATTATCTCTTACGTCTTCTTTTAAGCAAATTTAATTAAGTCGAAGTTGATAGTTTTGTTTCGTTTTTTACTCAATGCATCGTTAATTTGTAATAGATTAAGGTTTTTTTTTCATTTATTCTCTAAATTCTCTTATGTAGTTCTAGTATTATCAAGATATAGTATACACATGTTGTTTTATGCAACATATGTACGAGGGTGAATCAAATATAAACGAGACTTTTGGTCCTGCGCATCCAATAGTAACGCGTGAGGGTTCCCGCTTCGTGGAATGTTGGGATGTCAGGAGGGGGGAGTGCAGGTGGGCGACCTCGCTCATTCATTACAGTACCCATCTACCCATCGTGATTATGTCTGAGTAGGAGGTGCCTTCGTCAAATGTGCAGCGTGTTATCATCAAGTTTCTCGCCACGGAAGGTGTAAAACCAGCTGAAATCCTGACAAGATTAGCTGCGCAGTTTAAGGAAGAGACACTGTTCCGAGCTAAAGTATTTGCATGACATAAACAGTTTGTTGGGGGTCGTGAGAAAGTTGAAAATGAGAGCCATAACCGCCTATATCGTACCAGCATCACCAGCGGCAACATCGTTCGCGTTCAACGACTTCTTGAGGGTGACAGGCGTCTGATCACCAATGAGATTGCGTCTAAGGCTGGAATAAGTTATGGAAGCACTTTTTCGATCATCACAGAGGAGCTAGAGTTTGGTAAGGTGTGCGCAAGGTGGGTCCCTCGCCTTCTGACAACTGAGCAGAAATTGCATCGTTTTCAGATGTGTGAGCGTCTCCTAGCGAAATTCCGGGAAGAGAGAGACTCGATTCTCACTCACGTTATCACCTGCGATGAAACGTGGGTGCACCACTATACCCCTGAGTCGAAACAAGCGAGCAAGGAGCGGAGGTGTCAAGGGGAGGCTGGGCCAGTGAAAGCCAAGTCAAGGCTGTCAGCAGGCAAGGTTTTGGCTAGTTTCTTTTTACCAGCGTGGCTTGTTGCACCTGAATTTTTTGCATGACCGCAGTATTATTAATACGGCGTACTACTGCGACATTTTAAGCGAGGTTAGACTTGCATACCGCCGCAAACGACGTGACCTACCGATGAGAGAAGTGAAACTTCTCCATTAGAATGCTCGTCCCCATACAGCAGTCCTGACCTGAGAAAAATTGAAAGAATTGGGCTGGGAGACACTTGAATACCCTCCTTATAGCCCTGACCTATCGCCCTGCGACTTTCACCTCTTTGGTCCTCTCCAGGAAGCCATGGGAGGGCAAAGATTCAACAACGATGAGGAGGTTGAGGTCTACGTGTGCAATTGGCTGGAGACATAACCAACTTCATTCTATGAACAGGGAATCACAGAATTACCTACACGCTGGGAAGAATGTGTTTCCAGATCAGCATATGTACAAAAATGAGCTGTTATTCTTTTTTTTTTCAAGTTCAAATAAATTTTTTTTTAAAATATCTCGTTTATATTTGATTCGCCCTCGTATATGAGAACTTTACTTCACATAGTAAATTCACATAGCTGTGCGTAGTTTGAAAGTTTACTTGGTAAGGAAAGCTTGAAGAAAAAATTACGTCTTACATAAGTAAGTGATGATATTGAAAGTTATATTCCACAGACAGCACATAGTCGTTTATAGTTGTACATTAAATCGTTATGCAAATACTTAACAGCTAAAGGAACGTACCACCCTGGAATTAAAGTTACTCTATTATTAAAGCAATTAAGAAGAAGACAATATTTTTTAGAGAAAACTAAATTCAAGTTTAGTTTACTACAATTTAACATATGTGCCTCTTGCAAAATATTCAACACTAAAAGTACAAATTTAATTGAGGCTGTTAAATACACAGCAGTCGTAGCGATGCTAAGTCGTAAAAACTCATGTAACAAATATTATTCAAAATTTAAAATGTAAACTTATTAAGCTGTTATATATACATTAATGTTATAAACTTAACAAATAACTGTTATAGCGTACACATTTCATACAGAAGAAGCTAAAAGAAGTATGAATAAGATTTGTTCATTTCTTCTGGATTAATTGAAAGAAATTACACAAAATACAAAATTATGTGTATAGTGATAACCGTTGGGGACAATATATAAATTTTTGTTTCTTGTAGATAGCAGAAATACACAGTTGAGAAAATTCTATAGATTTTCTTTACGTTTCATCGATCAATATAACTACAATTATTGTGCCCATTAATATCTAAAAAAATGCGGTTAGAGAAGTAATAATAGACGATATGATAAATTCCAAGATTGTTAACCAAGGTAAAATAAAAATGTATATCAGAAGAATATATTTCCAAAATTATACCATGATATTAAGTGGTTTATTTCAATTTTACATTAAAACGGTTTATTCGAATATTTCAGTTTAATTACGCTGTTAATAAATAGGAGTGTGTTAAGGTTTCGCAGTTGTAGATGGTAGTTTCAGATATACATTCAACTGCTAAGAACAAATAATATAATATTGCCATCTGAGGCTGCCTAAAAAACCATCTGAGACTAATATTGGGGATGTCATTGTTAGGATTTGAATGCCAACAGAGAAACTTTGGCATCTCTCCCTGAGTATGGACATATTTGTTCTCATCTCTGTGTGTAACCTTCTTCACTATTTGAGGTTCTAAAGGAAAAGGTCGATTTCCGTATGTCTAAAACTTTTTGAACTTTAATCCAGTAGGGAAATTTTCATTAAAATCATATAAATTGCAGTATATACAAAAATTTGTAGAGCTCGAGACTTCTATAGTTCACATATATAGAATAGAATATCATGATTCATATATGTAGTTAAAGTTTCAGTGATCAGTTACTACATGTTAAACACTTAATTTTAATAATTTTACTATTAATGATTAATTTAATGAAAGTAAAAATACAACATCTTTCATGGTATCCCACAGGCATTAGTTCAGATATTTTAACTAAGAGTTTGGTTCATCCTACAGCGCCAGTTCTGCTTATAGAAAAATAACCCACTTGACTCAAGTTTCATGTTTCATGGAAAAGTGTATTCGAGATTCATTAAATTAATTTTGCTATAGATATGTAAATATATACCCAAGATAGAAAGATTGAAACCGGTCTGCAGTTAACGATATCCTGAGATAGCTGACACTTTGCATCTTTCTTGTGGTTCTGGAACAATCACTGTATTTTTAGTGCTCTGTTACAAAATACAGACAAAAATACGACAAATTGTGTCATGTAATTCAGCGCTCGGCATTTGGCATATAGCCAGGAGAATAGCTGTATATATAATATATATATATATATATATATATATATATATATATATATATATATATATATATATATATATATATATATATATATATATATATATATATATATATATATATTCCCGATATATAGCGAACCCAATTTATTCAGATTAACTTGCATCGAAGCAAAGAGGCCTCTGCTATTCTACAGAGGGATCTGGCTAAGATGCACACAGGAATAGCACTCATCCAAGAACCTTGGGTGGTGCGGGGATCTATAACGGGGCTGGGTAATTTTCTCTGTTACAGGAGCAGTAGTACCAACAGACCCAGAGCCGGCATCGTAGTGAAGAACATCAGTGCCACACCCCTGTGGAAATGGTCAACAGGAGATCTAATGGCAGTAACTATGATGCTTGATAACGTAGGTAAGGTGGTCATAGCGTCAGTCTACCTACCGTATGACAGCAGGGACAATCCAACAACGGAGGTGAAGGAACTTGTGGACTTCTGTCAAAAAGCCAACCTGCCTTTGCTGATGGGATGTGATGCGAACTCACACCATATGGTCTGGGGTAGCACGAACACCAACAGCAGAGGTAGGGAGCTCATGGAATATCTGGTAAGTACAGAGCTAGATATTTTAAATGTGGGGAACACACCCACTTTTCATAATGCTATAAGGGAGGAAGTAATTGACATTACCTTGGGCTCCAAACACCTGGCGGGATACGTGCGAAACTGGAGAGTCTCGGATAAACCTACACTCTCTGATCACTCTGCTATTAAGTTTGATCTGGGAGTGGGGGAGCATGAAGAGACGAAGTGGGTCCGCAACCCCAGATTCACAAATTGGGAACAGTACAAGTCAGATCTTCTAGTAGCAGTTCGGGGGATCCCTTCCAGAATTAGTGAGAGGGAAGCACTGAAGGAGGCAGCTTCACGACTGAGTAGAGGATTGATAGAAGCCTATGAAGGGAACTGTACGCCTAAACGAGCTAGGCCGAAAGGCCAGGTAAGATGGTGGAAAAATAAGCTGGAAAACCTTAAATGCAAGGTAAGAAACCTTCTTAAAGGAGCCAGAAAACGTAACAGCCGTACAACCTGGGAGGACTATAAAACTGCCAGGGATCAGTATAGGGCTGAGGTTAGGGAAGCCCAAAGAAGTAGTTGGGCCTCTTTCTGTAATGAGATAAATAAAGGGACTGAGGCAGCACGGCTGAACAAGATCCTTGCTCGTAGCCCGGAAGCGATTTTAGGATCGCTCAAGCTACCTAACGGTAATTTCTCGGAATCGGATGAGGAAACCTTAGACCATCTCATCAAAGCACATTTTCCGGGCTTTCATAGACCGGGGACGGGAGACATTTCCGACCCACTAGTAATAGGGGCACATGGAACCTGGGCGGTAAACCGAGAGGGGGACGACAGGTAACTTGTGAAGGACATAGTCACACCGGCTAAAATGAGGTGGGCCTTGAGGTCCTTTGATCCATATAAATCACCGGGACCGGACGGTATTTACCCGATACTTCTGCAGAAAGCAGAAGATATAATCCTTGGTCCACTTATAAGGATCATCAGGGCTAGCTTGGCACTGAAGAAGGTCCCAAAAGTGTGGCTAGGCACAAGGGTTGTTTTTATACCTAAACCGGGCAAAGTCGGTTACACGTCCCCTAAGGACTTTCGACCGATTAGCCTCACTTCATTTTTACTGAAGACGGCCGAACGATTAGTTGACAGGTACCTTCGGGATACTGTCCTAATGGAGAGACCGCTTCAAGGGAGCCAGCCCGCTTATCAAGCTGGTAAGTCAACGGAAACAGCTCTGGATAAAGTTGTGTCATCGATACAAGCACAACTGGACTCCGGAGGATACATTGTCGGCACCTTCCTTGATATTGAAGGAGCCTTCAATTTCACATCCAGGGGGGTGATTAGCGGAGCACTAGGTAGATGCTATACCCCCAGAATAATCGCTGAATGGATAGACCATATGTTGGGAAACAGACAGCTTATTGCCAACAGAGGCAAGACAACCATCAAGGGCCGGGTCGACTCGGGCTGCCCTCAAGGAGGAGTATTGTCCCCCCTTCTATGGTGCCTGGTAGTGGATGAGCTGCTTGAAAGGTTAAAGGATTACCAAGTAATTGGCTATGCTGATGACTTAGTAATAATAACGAAGGGCCCTTTCCTGGAACCGATTCTTGATATAATGCAGGGAACATTAAACAAAGTTAGGAATTGGTGCAGGGATAAGGGACTCTCGGTTAATCCCTCTAAGACTGAGGTGATGGTGTTCACCAAGAAATATAAATGGAACAGAACATGTCCGTTGAAACTTGGTGATCAAGAACTAAGCTATAATAGCGAAGTGAAATACTTAGGAGTAATCCTGGACGGGAGACTGTCATGGGAAAAACATCTAAGTCACATATGTTCCAAGATCACAGCAACACTTTGGCAACTGAGAAGGGCCATTGGTAATAGCTGGGGCTTGAAACCGGAGACCATGAAATGGATGTATGAGGCAATTCTCAAACCCAGACTGACTTATGGAGCACTGGTCTGGTGGGAGAGAGCCTGTCTAAAGTCAGAAGTCAAACGACTTAACAAGCTAAGAGGATTGATTCTAAGAAGTATAACCGGAGCCTCAAGATCGACACCGATTGAGGCGATGGGGATACTGACGGGAATACCACCTCTTGATGTCACCCTGAAAGCGGAAGCTGCAAAGGCAATGCACAGGGTGGAAAACTTGAACAGGAAAATAGAGAACCTGAATAGACTCTCAAGAGAGCTACCGCACTCCAGGCCGAGCTAGTTGCAATTACATACGGTGTTCTGGGGGCTGACCAAAATCGGACCCAGGAGAGGGTATGTATCTGCTCGGACAGCAGGGCGGCGTTGATAGCCCTGAATTCAGCAACGACAAAGTCGAAGTTGGTCTATAATTGCTATGAAGCATTGAACCACTTGGCAGGGAAGGGACCGGTGGAACTCTTATGGATACCTGGGCATAATGGCATTAAGGGAAATCTAATTGCAGATGACCTTGCCAAACTAGGGACCAGGGAAAACCTCTATGGACCAGAACCTGCAGTGGGAATAAGTCGGAATCTGATCAAAGACCGCATCAATGACTGGGCAAGAGACCAGCATAGAGAAAGATGGGAAAGAGTAACGGGTTGTCGAATAACCAAACTCTTCATCGAATACTCAGAGATTGAGGAATGGGCCCAAGAATTCATTAAATTGAACAGGCAAAAAGCCAGAATCCTGGTAGGAATCATAACGGGCCACCATAGTAGCCTGAATGCATATAAGCATAAGCTGGGACTGACTGATAGCCCGGCATGCAGATATTGCAGAGAAGACGAGGAAACCTCGATTCATCTTCTTTACACCTGCCCTGCACTGGAGGAGAGGAGGTGCCTTATATTAGGGACCCCTGTTATCCTAGAAGAAGCGAGGCTTAAGGCGAGGGACGTGCCCAAATTGCTCCTTTTATGGGATAGCATTTTTGGAAAATGACCCGGACAGGAGGGAATCGCCAAGGGACTACCCATGCGATCAGTGGCTGATGAGGCCCAAGCCCACAGAACATAATAATAATAATAATATATATATATATATATATATATATATATATATATATATATATATATATCATATGCTCAAAAATATCACATGCTTACTTGATATTTTTAAGAACAAAAGGAATAAATATAACCGTAATAAATATGATATAATAAATATATTTCTTTTAACTATGATCATGTCTCATTTCAGTTATTCTTTACGTTGATTAGTCATTCCAGTTAATTGATCAATCAGTACACCGAAGAACTGAAATGAAGTAGAATTCCAGGTAAAAGAAACACAACTAATAGTAAAAGTGTGACTCCAAAACTCATGGCAGTTATATGTATTGAAGTTCTATAATATGTATATGAGAGTATATATAGAACATAAATGTTCCACCGAGGATACAAAACAGAAATTTGTGAAAACGCTTACAAAGCATTACCTAACAATGAGCTAGGTGAATATCAAATATAGGTGGGCCGATGTTAAAAATATACAATGACAACAGTGACAGAAACAGGAACAGTCAATTATCCCACAATCATTGGAGTTTATAAGGTAGTACGAACAGCAGTTAGTATTGTGAGTAACACCTACTGTAGATTTTCATTTTTTGTTGCGTGATGAAATTTTGTGGCGATGGCACAGCAAGATTTTGAAATTACTTTAAAAATTATGTGTAATATTTTCTTATAGTTTCTTCAGTTTCTACATATAAAGTTTGCCAAAGGATTCTAGCTTAACATATACGAATACGTATACCGGTAATTAGAGAAATCAGATAGAGTATTTTTCTCTTGAGGTATAAGATATTTAAAAAGGAATGTATAATTTATTTACATATGGCAGTGCAATAAATGTTAAGTGTATTTTACTACATTAATTTGGTATGTAGATAAAACAATATATTACAAGATAAATGAATTACTATCAATAACAAAACTGTCGGAAATTAAAGAGAAGGCTTACAGAAACCATTGAAGGACAGTCGAACGAGGTAGCATATTACTCCATACTCAATAAAATCCTGGTATTTAAATTAACAAGACTAGTACCGTCAACATCGATTAATAAATAATAATGACAATAATAATAGGTTTATTTATTTCAACAATACTATCCAATGTTATACATAATATATATAAACACACAAGTAAACTCACAAAGTAAAACATGTAGGTGAGTAGAAAATTAATGACGTTGTCTATAACAGTAATCTGCAAATTTTCCAAAAAATAAAAAGTAAAAATGAAAATTCAAGAAAACGCTCAAAATTTGCTTCTATTCTGTCTATTTTTAATAGACACATTCATTGACTGTTATGTGACGATTAACACGCAAAAATTACTAGATAATTAAAATCCAAATAGTTACTGCTGTAAATACTGGCTGAATTGAAGGGAAGAATAAAATATATGTACAAAAGATGAAAGGTAGTTAAAATGAACATATTAATTTCGAAAATCATAATATTATTGCTTTCATTGCAAGGTTGAAGTTAGGTAAAGTCATGTAGAGAAATGGTCAAATAGAAAAAATATTGATCCTTTCATTTGTGTTCATGTTTCAACCATTTTTTGGGCTCAATTTAATTTCTTAAGGCCTATCTTTGATATTTTATTTTCATTTATGAATTTATTGTCTCATGTAAGTTAGATGTGGGCTAAGTTATTACTTTATTAACTATATATTACTGCTTAGAGTTTAAAATTGCCCACATTTCAAATGAGAATATACCAAGAGAAGAATTTATTTACTGTAAATGAATTTTATTTATTTATATTAACATTTTAGGTGGGATTTACAGTTGGAAAGTTATATTTGAAATAAGTATATTGATTAATTTATTTAGACATACCTACCTAATATTAACATACGAGACAGGTATGCCTAAATAACTTGGTTTCTGTGATGTACATATTATTTTATTTTATATTATCATAAAATCTATAACATTACTGATACATGAAATGCAGAGATCGTTGTGCATTGTATTGTTTGATACATACCACGGTGCATCAGTTATTGATTGGAGTATTTTGGATTAGGATGCTAATATTCGACTTGTTGGCGCATCGCCAGAGTTCTGTTCCATATGTACGATTGTACGAACGCCTATATACTACAACTTTGCTTTCCAAGGAAAGATACGATTTTTTTACTATTTTACATGCTCACTCCAGTTCAACTATTTATTTAAGTGCATTCCTAAATATCTTACGGATGAGGCTTCTGGTATAATAGTACATTTAAAAGTAACTGGTGGGCACTGTTGTTTCCTTTAGAGTAAAAGTAACTTATGCAGATTTTGTACTGTTTGATTTTTATTTTCCACTTTTTACCCAATCTTCTACCAGATGTAGGTGTTACTGTACATGTTCGGATGCAATGACAGTATTACTGTGCTGAGTATTGCTGTGTCATCAGCGAATGCTCCGATTGTTGTATTGTTTGTCGTTGGCATATTCAAGGTATATAATAAATAGAGTACTAGTCCTAGTACACTACCCTGGGGAACTCCAAATTTAATTGGGATCACGTTCGTCGTTAAGTCTAGTTATAAATTGGTGGTCTATTATATATGACTTCAATAGATCAAAATAGGATGGCAGAGAGAACATAATTTTGTATAACAGTCCTTCGTGCCAGATCTTATCGAACGCTTGACTTACGTTGAAGAAAACTGATGTGCAGTAGAGTTTGTTTTCCATGGACGTATTTATTTCATGAATTAGTCTCTAACACTGTTGAATGGTTGATTGTGAATGACACAAACCAAACTGGTGATCAGGGATGTTATCGAGTAGAGGTTTGATCCTGTGAAGTATTAACTTTTCTAAAAGTTTAGATATGGTTTATTCATAGAATCTATAGAGTGATCATAAATAAATAAATAATTACTATGTACCAAACAGCTCCAACTGATGTACGCCCGCAGAACTTGAGGATAGCGCTACGATGAACCGTTCGAACCCCCTGGTTTGTGAGAAACTCAGATATTTGGAGGGACCTCCAATATACGACTGTACTAGAGATGATCAAGCATAGAGCCAGGAAAACTTACGACCAAGTGGAAGATCATCTGAATCCACTGATAAAAGCGGGGATGGACTACGACCCGGAAGAGGTGAAACCTTATAAATGACGGAAAGTCCAACTAGTGGTGGATCCAGAATGAGTTTAAATAACATTAAATATTTCTGATTTCCAAAATATTCATATATGAATGATCAATTATTACGTATATATAACACTTCCATGATGTGTAGTAAATATGTGTACATATATTTAATAACTAACTGTTATTAAATTCTACAATTTATTACATTATGTATACATTACATTATGTTATATGGGTTTGGACCTCATCAGCCACTGATCGCATCGGTAGTCCCTTGGAGATTCCCCCTTATCCAGGTCATTATCCAAAAATGCTATACCATAAAAGCAGCAATTTAGGCACGTCCTCCGCCTTAAGCCTCGCCTCCTCTAGGATAACAGGGGTCCTTAATATAAGGTACCTCTTCTCCTCCAGTGCGGGGCAGGTGTAAAGAAGATGAATCCAGGTTTCCTCGTCTTCTTTACAGTATCTACAGACCGGGCTGTCAGTCAGCCTCAGCTTGTGCTTATATGCATTCAGACTACTATGGTGGCCCATTATCATTCCCACCAGGGTTCTGGCTTTGAGTCTGTTCAATTTAATGAATTCTTGGGCCAATTTCTCAATCTCTGAGTATTCGATGAAGAACTTGGTTATTCGACAATCCGTTACTTGTCTCCATCTTTTATTGTGCTGGTCTCTTGCCCAGCGATTGATGCAGTCTCTGATCAGGTTCCGACTTATTCCCACTGCAGGTTCTGGTCCATAGAGGTTTTCTCTAGTCCCTAGTCTGGCAAGGTCATCTGCAATTAGATTTCCCTTAATTCCATTATGCCCAGGTATCCATAAGAGTTATATCGGTCCCTTCCCTACCAAGTGATTCAATGCTTCATGGCAATTATAGACCAGCTTTGACTTTGTCGTTGCTAAAGTCAGGGCTGCCAATGGCTCCCTACTATCGTAACAGATACATACCTTTTCCTGGGTCCGATTTTGGTCGGCGCCCAGAACACGCTATGTAATTGCAACTAGCTCGGTCTGGAGTGCGGTAGTGTATTTTTCCAGGGGGAAGGTTTTACCTATCCCATCGCGTGGCCTATACACCCCCGTACCCCCTTTGTTCCCACTCTTAGCTCCATCCGTGTATCAGATGTCTCCATTGAACGGTAATTCAGCTCGACCCTCCATCCAGTCGGTCTTACTGGTGAGGATGATCTTATATTTCTTGTCAAACAGGAAGTAAACACCCGTACTGTCAGAGAGCATCCATAGGAGTCCCTCCTCAGCTAGCTCTCTTGAGAGTCTATTCAGGTCCCTTACCTTCCTATTCATATTTCCCACCCTGTGCATTGGTGTCCCTATCAGTATTCCCATTGCCTCGATCGGTGTTCATCTTGGGGCTCCGGTTGTACCTCTTAGAATCAATCCTCTTAGTTTGTTAAGTCTGTTGATTTCCGACGTTAAACAGGCTCTCTCCCACCAGACCAGTGCTGCATATGTCAGTCTGGGTTTGAGAATTGACTCATACATCCATTTCATGGCCGGTTTCAAGCTCCATCTATTACCAATGGCCCTTCTCAGATGCCAAAGTGTTGCTGTGATCTTGGAACATATGTGACTTAAATGTTTTCCCATGACAGTTTCCCGCCCAGGATTACTCCTAAGTATTTCACTTCGTTATTATAGCTTAGTTCTTGGCCACTCAGTTTCAGCGGACATGTTATGTTCCACTTATATTTCTTGGTGAACACCATCACCTCAGTCTTAGAAGGATTGACTGAGAGTCCCCTATTCCTGCACCTATTCCCAACCTTGTTTAATGCTCCCTGCATTATATCGAGAATCGGCTCCATGAAAGGGCCTTTCGTTATTATTACTAAGTCATCGGCATAGCCAATTACTTGGTAATCCTTTAACCGTTCAAGCAGCTCATCCACTACCAGGCACCACAGAAGGGGGGACAATATCCCTCCCTGTAGACAGCCCGAGTTATTTACAATAACTCGGGCCGGTAGTTATTACAATAACTACCTCCTAATTCGGAGAGAAGTAAATGTTTATTTTTCATTTATAAAAAAAAAATATATGAAAAATAAACATTTACTTCTCTCCGAATTAGGAGGTAGTTATTGTAATAACTACCGGCCCGAGTTATTGTAAATAACTCGGGCTGTCTACAGGGAGGGATATTTTCCCCCCTTCTGTGGTGCCTGCAATATAAATGAATGTAAATATAATTTAGATAGCCTCAAACAAGAGTCAGTTCAGTTTCTATACAAACTAAGATTAGCAAACAAATTACAAACTATAAGTAATACGAACACAGATGCAGAACAGATGTATGGAGGAATTAAAGAGTGCATACATGAAGCGGCAAAAGAAGCGTTAGGTTATAAAGGAGAACAGAAGAAAGGAAATTCAAAATGGTATTCCGAAAAGATAGAGGACCTTGTTAAAAAGAAAAAGAAAGCTTATAACACCTGGCTAAATATTGGTAGAGGAGAAGATAGAAGAGCGTACGCTTGCTGGAATAAAGAAGTTAAAAAAGAGGTAACAAAGAGTAAGAATGAAATGTGGGAACAAAAATGTGAAGAAGTAGATAGATATATGGGGGGAACAAAAGTGGCTGAAGCATGGAAAACTACAGCAAGCTTGAGAAAAGAAGAACACAACAGCAAGTTAAACCTGATAGGTTTGAGAGAATGGGTTGACCACTATAAAACACTGCTTACGGAAAACAGAAAAGAATTTGAAATAACAAACATAAAAATTGAAACACACAGAGATCATGAAGTGACTGAAATAACCGTGGAAGAAATAAAGAAAGCCTTGGAAAAATCCAAAAACGGAAAGGCTGCAGGGCCTGGAAACATCCCCATTGAGTTAATTAGGTATGGACCAGATATACTACTTGAAATTCTGGCAAAGTTATTTAATAAATTCTTACTAAACGGAGATAAAATCGCGGAAGACTGGAATATAGCATACATAAGCTCCATTTACAAAAAGGGCGATAAAAAGGTATGCCAAAATTATAGGGGCATAAGTGTGACCAGCGCAATGGGGAGGTTGTACGGCAGAATACTGAAGCAAAGAATAGAAATGGTTATAGAAGACATAGAAGAACAGTCGGGTTTCCGTGCAGGGCGATCATGTATTGATAATATATTTGTATTACAGCAAATATTAGAAAAACGAACGTCTCGTAATCTGTCTACCCACCAACTGTCAACGCTATATGGAATATATATAAGGAACCAAAGAGTTTGGTGAAAGTGGGAAGTGCCCTGTCAGAAAGTTTTCCTACCACAAAGGGGCTTAAACAAGGGTGTAGTTTGTCACCTACCCTATTTAAAATATATATTCAAGAAGAAGTAATTGGAGGAGGAAAACTTCAGAAATGGGAATACAGGTAAATGAACAATGCTTGGCAACTCTTTTATTCGCTGACGACCAGATAATTATAACAAGTGACGAGGACGATGCAGACTACATGTTTAGAAAGTTGGAAGAAGAATATGAGAAATGGGGACTGAAGATAAACATCGATAAAACTGAATATCTGAAAATAGGAGACACGCATGTAGAAGACCCAGATCTACAACTGCATAAATTAAAAAAATGTAGCCAGTTTAAATACTTGGGAAGCATTGTTTCGGATGATGGAACAACAAAAAATGAAATAAAAAATAGGGCACGTCAAGGGAAGAAGGCTGTTTGTTTACTGAACTCATTACTCTGGTCAAAGAAGATGAAACTACAAACCAAAATGACAATTTACACAACTATTGTGGAGCCTATTTTAACTTATGGCTGTGAATGCTGGAAATTGTCGGAGAAAGAGAAAAGGATGATAGAAACGATAGAAATGGACTTCTTAAGAAGATCATGTAATATTTCCAGAATTCAATGTATTAGGAACGAAGAAGTAAGAAGGAAAACGGGACGCGTACTTACAACAACAGAAAGAGTAGAATCTAGACAGCTACTATGGTACGGTCATGTAAAGAGGATGGAGGAGACACGATGGCCAAAGAGAGCTTTGAAGTATATACCATACAATAGGAGAAGAAGAGGAAGACCGACAACACAATGGATAGAAGGAATTAGAAAAAATATGAGAGATCGAGCAATCGGAGATGATGACTGGAGGGATAGAAGGAAATGGCGATCGAAATGCGGGATGCGGTACAGGCTGTAGGACCCCCGCTAAAAGAAGAAGTAAATGTTTATACAACATATCATTTCAGATGCTCCCTTCCCTCTTTCGGATTTCTCTTTCTTCTAAAATATGTGGGTTTGGGTAATTCCGATAGTGCTCTTCAGCAATGTGACCCCACAACAGGTTATTTGTTTGCTTATCCTTTAGAAATATGATATTTTTCAACTAAAATGATAGGTTTATTATTATAAACAGGGTAATATATACACACTTGTATATAATGACAATTTTGTTTTAAAAAGGCAGACAATTTAATATCCAGATTTTAGACAATTTCTTTTTTTTTGCCACTTGGCCTTCTACACACAAGCAGTAAAATCAATACCCTGTATTTATGGACTGAGGTGCGGTACTGCTCCGGGCGAGACCGACAACTATGTTAAACGAGAGTCTACTTTCCATTAAAAAAGTCTTTAATAAATTCATTATGACCCATTTTTGTGCACTATAGTTTCGCAGCAACTTCCTTAACAACTATTATTTATTACATCTGTCGACTAATATTTACTTGGTTGTTCTGTGAACTTTTATATAGGAAGAAGAAGTAACATGTAAAATATGATTCCGTGTAAAATATAATTTACAGGGAAGTTTATCTAGAAAGCACATTACTATTATTTACGAGTTAAAATTTAAAAAATCGTTACTTGTATGCTTGAGATAGATCTATGCAAAAGTAATATATATTTTTATTTAACAGGGCATCTGTAAGTCTCAGGAACTCGCTCAACCTTGAGTGTCCAGGTCGAGATAGAAGACGTTTTAAATTTCACTGACCGCCACAAATTTATTTTTACATGACCCACTAAGGTCTTTAGACCGATCAAATTGTTACGTGATTGCAGGTGTTATTTGGAATATCTGATAGAAATTCATAAATAAATATCAAAGGTCATTGGTCTTTACTGACCAGACAAGATTTTGTCTGGCCAAAATAATCTCATGTTATAAAATTACTATATAACGTTAATAATACCACGAAAGTATGTTTAGCGGATTACGTCATCAAACTGTTATGATGTGGATTTGTGGCATCATGTAAATATTCAAAAGAAGGATTAAGTTGATTTATTCTTCAAACACATGGATAACGTACGTACTATATTTAAATCTAGTATATCCAAATCTGAAAATTAACAATTATCTGCAAGTGGTAATAGCCGCATATGGACCAACAGAAGACGCAAGAGTAGAGGAAAAAGACTCATTTTATGAGGAACTGACAAGGCTATTGAACAACATTAGTAACCGCAAGGAGGTACTTCTAATGGGAGACCTGAATGGTAGAGTGGGAAAAAAAAAGGGACGACCCGGTGATTGGGCAATTTGGAGAAGATGACGTTAACTCAAATGGAGAGAATTATTGAAATGTGCCAGAACTTCCAACTAAAAGTAACAAATGGTTTCTATCAGCACAAAATGATACATCGTTATACATGGGAACAACCCACTAGAAAATTAAAATCCATTATTGATTATATAATAACCAAACAAGAGTCGAAACTAAAAATGATGGACGTAAGAGTTAAACGCGGCCCAGAGTGTGGCTCAGATCATCACCTGCTATTAGCAAAAGTAGATCTCAAATACCGACAATACAAACAAGGAGAACCAGAAGACGCAGGAGACGCAAACGAAGAAAGAAAGGAGGAGGCAATACGATGCAATCTCGAAAGTCTGCGAGAGGACTCAACAAAGTTCCTATATCAAATACGTCTCGCCAATAAATTAAGCACTGTACAATATTACACTGCAGAAAATATGTATGAAAACATAAAGATATGCATACATGAAGCAGCTGGAGAAGCTTTAGGAAAAATACACAAAAACAAAAATAATAACAAAGTACCCTGGTGGAATGACAATTTGGAGACCCTTGTAAAAGAAAAGAAGGCACTCTACAGGAAAAGGCTGAAAACAAGAACATCCGACGACATCTCAAGTTACCAATCAAAAAGAAAAGAAGTCCATAGAGAAACTAGAAAAGCTCAAAACGAGTACTGGGAGAAAATATGTGCCCAAGTAAATACGAACATAGGAAACACCAGAGCAAACAAAGCTTGGAAAGTAGTCAATGGTTTGAGAAAACAGAATAAAGACACAGCAGGAATCAGCCCAATTGGAATTCAGGAGTGGAAAGAATATTATAAAAACCTGCTGACAGAACAGAGACCCGAATACATAACGCAGGAAAGGGAACAACAAGAAACTAACGAGAGTCACACTGTACAGGAAATAACATTACATGAAGTAAGAGAAGCCGTGATACAGATGAAAAATGGGAAAACACCTGGACCGGGGAACATAAGTGCGGAACTACTCAAAGCCGCCCCCGATATACTCATGGAGCTGCTGGCCTGTATATTTAAGAAGTGCCTAAGTGGAGACGCACCACCTCGAGAATGGAAAAGAGCAACAATTACATCTATATAAAAGAAGGGAAGTAGACAAAAGTGTGCGAATTACCGAGGGATTAGTGTCATATGTACAGTGGCAAGACTGTATGGGCGCGTGCTAAAGCAGAGAATCGAAGACGAATTTAGTGAGTGCGAGGAACAAAATGGATTTAGAGCAGGGCGCTCATGCATAGACGGCATATTCACTATTAAAAACGTCATAGATAAGAGAATAGAAAGGGGAAGAACGGTCCATATGGCGTTTGTAGATCTCTAAGAGGCATACGACACCGTGCCATTAAATAAGTTATGGCCTTGTATGGAAAAAAGCAATATCTCCACAGCCTATATTCACGCGGTGAAAAAACTATATTGCGGATGTACCAGTGCAGTGAAAGTTAATAGTGAAGTCTCCGAAGACTTTGAGGTATCTAAAGGCCTGAGACAAGGATGTACTCTGGCTCCGCTATTATTCAAGATTTATTTGGAAGAAGCACTAAGGCATTGGAAGCGAAAATGTGGCAGTATGGGTATATCCATCGGTGACGAAGTGCTATACACTTTATTGTTCGCTGATGATCAAGTAGTGGTGGCTACAGATAGAGAAGATGTAGGCTATATGCTGCTCAAACTAAAAGAGGAGTATGAGAAGTGGGGCCTCATCATAAATACTGAAAAAACAGAATATATGATAGCAGGCCAAGAAAATTATCAAAGCGAACTAAATCTAGATAACTGCATGATAAGACACTGTTCCTCATTTAAATATTTAGGTGTAACTCTCTCCTCAAACGGAAGAAGCAGCGAGGATATTTCAAATAAAATAGAACAGGGAAGAAGAGCAATCCGGCAACTAAACTCACTGTTGTGGAGTAAAAATATTAACAAGAAAACTAAAACCATCTTGTATAAAACTATTGTGCAGAGTATTTCTACATATGGCTCCGAAATATGGGAATTGAACAAAAGAGACCGCCAGAAATTACTATCCCTCGAAATGGACTTCTGGAGAAGAAGTTCAAGGATCTCAAAATTAGACCACGTTAGGAATGAGAGAATACGGGAGATCATGAATGTGAAAGAAAATATATTGGACATAATTGGAACAAAACGACTAATATGGTATGGACACCTTCAACGCATGGAAAACAATAGATGGCTCAAAAAAGTATGGAACTGGATACCACCAGAACGCAGAAAAAGAGAAAGACCACCTAGAAATTGGAACGAGGATGTAAAAGAAGCTATGGAGGCCAAAGAACTTAAGGAAGGAGATTGGCAAAATAGGGACTACTGGAAGTTGAGATGCGAGAAGCGGCCAAGGCCGTAGAACCTCGCTAATTAAAAAAAATATCCAAATCTAGTATTTGCAATTTAAGGTTAATATTCTCTTAAATATGTGGATTTTGCCTAAATAGAGTGTTAAATGTTAGGGCCAAGGCAATGTATTGATTATTAATCAAATCTTTGTATAAATATGTCCACTAAAAAAGAATTAAACTATATTAAATTAACTGCAGGAATTCATCGAAAATGATATATAGTAGTATTTTAATTTAATATAAACTAACAGCCTAACATATGTGAAAAATAAAACAACTTTAAATAACACTAATTTGGTTGTTTCTTCAATTGTAACTAACCAGTTCTCATAACTCAATATACGAGTATTATGTACATGGTTCAATATTAGAATACCAACAACAAACTGGCAAATTTTGAGAATCGTTCAAAATTGATTATTTATATATGAATTGCATTAAAATAAAAAAGATCAGAAATTTTCATTAGATAGTTTATTAAATAAATAGCAGAAGAACTAAAAAATATAGTAAAATTAACGCGATGTAAACAATTTAAATTATTATCGATAGTAGCTTTTGAAGATGTACCAACTATGAACTATTTTGAATATTTTGATCATACATCAATATGCTTACGGATATAACACTTCGTTCTTCTTTCTGAAAGTGAGTATAAATAATTTTTTATTTAGAAATAAACTATAACATATACAGTGTGTTCACAAATGGACTTACCACAGTAAGAAATAATCCTCCCACATCCTATAATCCTATAATCTTGGTATAGTAAGAAAAAAATAATTCTTCGGAACTTGCACCTTGACGAAGTTCTAGTGCAAACTAGAGCGGGTGGGTCGGCTTGCGCGTTTTAATGATTTAAGGAGCCATACCATAGGTTTAACCATAGTGGGAGGGTCCTTATTGAAAAACCAGACTAAGACAAGTCCCTGAAGGAGGGCAGCAGCTCTTTCAGTAGTCATAGTGGCAGAAACCGTGGGGGTTGGTATGGTGCTATGACACACACGACTGCGATGTGGAAGGCAAGAGGAAACCACCACATTATAATCCTCAGAACAGCTAGCAGAAAGCTTATCCTAAATTAATGATGGCGTCTCCTGGGGCAAAAAACTCTGGAGGTAAAATAGTCCTCCGTTCGGATCTCCGGGTGAGGACTGTTCTGGGAGACGTGATCGAGTGCACTAATAGTAAGTGTAGCATTTCACGAGTCGGAGCGTGGAATGTCAGAAGCATGAGACAGGCAGGGAAGCTAGAAAATCTGAAGATAGAAATGGATAGGTTAGGATTAGATATAGTAGGTATAAGTGAGATGCGCTGGCCGGAAGTAGGAGATTTTTGGAGCGGTGACTATAGGGTAATACACACAGGATCGGTAAATGGAATCGCGGGAGTAGGAATCGTTATGCGGAAGAACGCAGGACAGTGTGTAGATAGCTACCTACAATACAGCGAGAGAGTAATGATGGTTAGGTTAGATTCGAAGCCAGTGGAAACAGTAATAGTGCAAGTATACATGCCTACTTCTAGCCATAGTGAGGAAGAGTTAGAAGCCGTTTATTCGGACATAGAGCAGGTAATAGGATTTGTGAAGGGTCATGAAAATTTAATAATAGTAGGAGATTTTAACGCAGTCGTAGGTGAGGGGAAAGAAGGAGAATTTGTAGGTCCTTATGGATTAGGAAACAGAAACGAGAGAGGTAGCAGACTGATAGAATTCTGTGAGAAGCACAAGATGGTAGTCGCGAACACATTGTTCAAGAATCACGTTAGGAGGCGGTACACATGGAAAATGCCAGGAGGGATAGACAGGTATCAGATAGACTACATTCTGGTTAGGAAGAGATTTAGAAATCAAGTAAAAGACTGTAAGAGTTATCCAGGAGCAGATGTAGACAGCGACCACAACTTGGTAGTCATGAAAGCTAGATTAAAGTTCAAAAATCTGAAAATCCGGAAGGATAAAAAACGTATAAATGTAGACATATTGAGGGATCAGAATATGAAAGATAAGTTCCAGGATAAAACAGATCAATTAATAAATAAAACGAGTAAGGACGAAATCAAGAACGCAGAAACTGAGTGGGAGGGTATCAAGAATAGTCTAGCTTCCGCGGCTACGGACGTTTTAGGACACGATAAAAGGGAAGCTAGGAAGCCCTGGATAACGGACGAAATCTTAAACTTAATGCAAAAGAGACGAGGCTACAAAAACAGACGAGACGAAGAAGGACTGAAAACTTATAAGTCAATAAAGTGGGAAATCATTAGAAAATGTAGAAAAGCGAAAGAACAATGGATAGAGGATAAATGCAAAGAAGTAGAAGATAAGTTGCAAGTAGGTAAGACCGATGAGGCTTACAAAATAATTAAGAGGAACTTCAGGGATATAGGAACAATAAGTAGAAACGTTAGGAGTCAATCGGGGGACATACTGATCGGAAGAGAGGAGAAAGCGGATAGATGGAAGCAGTACTTAGGAAATTTATACGAGGGTCAGGAATTAGGAGAGATATTAGAGGAAGAATCTAGCATCGATAGGGAAGATGTAGGAAAACCTATATTGAGAGAGGAATTTGAAATAGCACTAAGGGGGCTAAAGAATAATAGAGCGCCGGGTGTAGATAAAATACAGGCGGAAATTTTGAAATGTGCGGGACAGAAAGTAGTAAATAGGATGTTTGAACTGGTAAAATACATATATGAAACGGATGAGATGCCGGAGGACTATAAGAGGAACATTATCGTTACTATACCGAAAAAGAGAGGAGCCGACAAATGCGAGAACTTTAGAACGATTAGCCTAACTTCCCATGCGTCAAAAATCTTAACTAGAATAGTGCAGAAGAGGATGGAAAATAGAGCGGAGGAAATACTAGGAGAAGACCAATTCGGCTTTAGGCGAAATAGAGGAACTCGCGAAGCTATTCTGGCGCTAAGAGTAATGTTAGAGAAAACAATAGAAAAAGGAAAGAACGCTTATATAGGATTTGTAGATTTAGAAAAAGCTTTTGATAACGTAAGATGGGAAAAAATGTTCGAGATACTAAAGAGCGCGGGAATGAAGTATAGAGATAGGAGAGTAGTACACAATCTATACAAAGAGCAAACTGCTGTTATAGAAGTAGAAGGGGAAAAAAGGGAAGTAGGTATTAGGAAAGGAGTAAGACAAGGATGTACGCTATCACCACTAATTTTTAATCTGTACATCGAAGAGGCGATTAATGTGGTAAAAGATAGAGTGGATTTCGGGATTAAAGTACAGGGACAGAAACTAAAAATGCTGAGATTCGCGGATGATATAGCAGTATTAGCATCTAGTAAGGAGGAATTAGAATCAGCATTAAACGAAATGGAGGCAGTGTTGACAGAGGAATACGGAATGAGGGTGAATAAAAACAAAACTAAAGTGTTAGTGTGCAGAGGGCGCGAGAGCAGAGCAAAAACGAAAGTACAAATTAATAATGAAAGGTTGGAGGAAGTTAAAGACTTCACTTATTTAGGAAGTAAAATAAATTGGGATGGAAGAAGCGATAAAGACATAAAACAAAGAATAGCGCAGGGTCGAGTAGCTTTTAACGAAAAGAAAGCACTTTTATGCTCGGGGGTAATAAACTTAGAAACAAGGAAGAGATTTTTGAAAACATATGTATGGAGCACGGCACTATACGGCTGCGAAACCTGGACGGTAGGGGAAGCAAGTAGGAAGAAATTAGAAGCTTTTGAGATGTGGTGTTACCGAAGAATGATGAAAATACCATGGACTGATAGGGTTAGAAACGAAGAAGTATTGGAGAAAGTCGGCGAGAAAAGAAGTATGTGGAAAAACTTAAAGAAGAGAAGAGATAGAATGGTAGGCCACTTACTGAGACATGGGGGAATAGTCCGCGATATTTTGGAGGCAGAAATAGGAGTGAGGAAAGGCAGAGGTAGGCCTAGATTAAACTACTGCTCGCAAATAGTAAGGGATGTAGGTTGTAGCACAATTAGCGAAATGCGTAGGTTAGCACAAGATAGGAGAAGCTGGAGGTTAGCGTCCAACCAGTCTTAGGACTGATGACCTAATGATGATGATATATAAATACGATTCATGTTAAGACATTTAGATTTTATTGCATGGGGTGTGTACAATATAAAAATATATATTTACAACACAATTGTTAAATTTTTTTAAACATTATAATAATAGAACTTAGAAGGAGAAATCGCAAAGTCAAATAGTTTTAATGTGTCTAAATAAAGTCATCATCATGAGGCCATCAATCCTAAAACTGGTTAGACGCTAACTTTCAGCTTTTCCTATCTTGTGCTAACCCACGCATTTCGCTAATTGTGTTACAATCTACATCCCTTACTATTTGCGAGCAGAAGTCTAATCTAGGCCTACCTCTGCCTTTCTTCACTCCTATTTCTGCCTCCAATATATCAGACTATTCCCCCATGTCTCAGCAAGTGGCCTACCATTCTATCTATTCTCTTTATATTTTTCCACATACTTCTTTTCTCGCCGACTTTCTCTAATATTTCTTCGTTTCTAACCCTATCAGTCCACGGTATTTTCATCATTCTTCGGTAACACCACATCTCAAAAGCTTCTAATTTCTTCCTACTTGCTTCCCCTACCGTCCAGGTTTCGCAACCGTATAGTGCCGGGCTCCATATATACGTTTTCAAAAATCTCTTCCTTGTTTCTAAGTTTATTACTCCCGAGTATAAAAGTGCTTTCTTTTTATTAAAAGCTACTCGACCCTGCGCTATTCTTTGTTTTAAATAAAGTATGTATTATTTATAAATTTTTATGAAATAATATACATACGCATTTTAGATGTCTATATGTTTCAACTATGAATTTTACTTACTATTCAGATGTCAGTAAGTAACAATAAATTACTTACTAACGTGTTAGGCAACCAGTAAACATAGCTTACAATCTTTGTAATAGATATTGTAAATAAAATAAATCTCGATCTTGTAAAAAGAAATATATTAAAGCAATATGTGCTTTAGATTTAATGATTAAATGAAAACAGAGGTGCTAACTTTGTAGCTACCAGCAAAAGAATTTGCCAATTTGCCATTCTTCCGTTGAGAATATGTTAAATATAGATAATAGTTAATCCAGACTATAGAAGAAGACCGAGTGTAAGAGAAGAAATAAATAAATAAACAATCTGCAACATGTGATAAACGGAGATTTGTCATTTTTCAAAAGAAAAGGAATTGGTAAATTCTCGAAAATTAAAATAACTGAAATCAGCGAGACTTGACTTGAAACAAGTTCTTTGTAAAAGAGATATGATAAAATATTAATTATTAAAAATAATCTTTATTGATAATTTTAAATATTACAACTAAAGAAAGCTTGAGTATGATTACCGTTATGATAATTAATTTAAAGCAAAACTGTATTAAACGTTGGAGGAAATACCATTTTTTATCAATATCAATATACAGAATACGTAAAATGCAGGAGTAATGGTATGTTTTTGTTTTAATAATTGATAGTATATTCTAAAACACTTTTTTTAAGGAAAAGAAAACGATCCACGGAAAAGCTGCAAAATAAATAATTTTCAGTACACTATGACGGTTGTACTACCCCGAATTAATTTCTGCTAATCAATCGAGTGATTCAAGTAATTTTCTCTTTTCATGGAATCTTCTCTACCATGGAATTTGTTTAGCTTTTTGAACTTATTTAAAAGCTGACACTTGCAGTTAAATAACCTTTTGTCGAATTTCTTTGCTGATTTTTAAAAATGCCTAGAACTTTGTGCGAATCCGATATTAATCGACAGTTAATGTATTACAGCATTTACAGGAGGACTTTATTGAACCACGTTTTTTACATTTTTTTACCTTGAAAGGCTTTTTTACTGATTTTTACAGATCATTCTTTGAAATATTGTTGCTTAAAGCACTTATCATCACGATAAAGTCCAAACATGCAGTAATATTAGCTGACAGTTAACACGGTATATTAACGAATCCACATAGTTTTTAATGTTTTGTTACATTTGAACATATGTTTTGTTACATCTGCTTTGTTAACAATCTACATAACGTCAATATTGTTACTGTCATTTGAGTGGAGTCTTAGTCAAGTCTTAGACTCCTTGATACATATCTGTATCTCTCATATGTTCTACTCATCGACTTGGACTAGATTTTTTTTCTCTCCTACTGTATTAAGATAAAATGTTACTTTTCAATAAATCCCTATTACAAAATATTATCCATTCACCTTCATATAAGTCCTATATTTCCAGATACCTGATCAAGTATTGTATTTTAACTAATGAATATTATTTATATTTATAAATTAATATATAATTAATAAAAGTTATTTTATTGAATTCTATTTAGAATGTAATTTATTCAGTTTTATTTATGTCTGTTATAAATATTAGAAAATGTCAAAAATATTAGAAAAACATTTTTATGAAAAATTTACCTTGAAAGAAGTTAAGATAGAAAACACCCAAGAATAAAAAAAACAAAAAAAAATAGATGATTCATTAAGTCAGTTATAAATGTAGGTGAAATATTTGTTTTAATGTTCAAATTACAAAGCACCATTCTATGATTCTATGATCTGAAATTTCGCCAATTAATTCATTAACAGTACCAAAACAATTAACAAAGCTAGTATTTGTAATGAATCCAGAATTATTGTGGTAGAATGGCTAGTTATTTAGCAGGCTCGTTCACTATTTGCGTTAAAGTTGTAAAGATTAATACAAGCTATTAAAATATTAAATAAATGAAACACACGAATCTTATAATCTGCAAGGTGAACAGTTTGATTATCTAGCAAACAAATAAAAGACTAAGGAATTTTTCTGCATAAGTTATTCTCTAGAATCCCACGGATGTTACTATTTTCATGTCTCCATTGCGGAATGGCGACATTAATGGCAAATGCGAAGTAACACGAAAAGATTAATCTACAGTAATCACTGTAGAGTTCTGCCATGTACCGAGGATTAAAATGAGTTAATGGTTGATACAGTAATTAGTAGTAATCTTATTAATGTGGTATGCGCCTTGTCCATCATCAGTGGTACCAAAATATTTAACAATTAGTATTTGCAATGAATAGAGAATCATTGTGCTGAACTGGCTAGTTAGTTTAGTAGGCTCATTAATTATTTGTGGCATGTTGTAATGAAGACAAAACTTATTAAGTGCATTAGAAAATAGTTCAATTAGCTAGAAAATATATAAAAAAGGAAGGAATTTCATTTCTCAGACTCATCTCTAAATTTATTTCGGATGTTACACCATGTTCATGTCTCCAATTGCGGAATGGTAACATTTATGGCAAATCCGAGGCAATATGATGAGATTGATCTGAAATAACTCACGTGGAGTCTTCAGTGTATCAAGAACTAAAGATGAGTTTAAGATTGCCACAGTAATCATCTCATTTTTGTGGTACGCATCTTGTCTCATTTAGATTTAGTCACAAAATGTATCTAAACCCATCCTGGGTTTAGATTGTTTCCCTATTATTATACTATACATTTTATACTATTGTATATAGATACGCATGAATTTATAAATGGGAGTTTTGGGTTAAAATGAATATTTATAAGATAGAACTCCAGAATAACGTTGTGATTAAAAATCTATCAAATATTTTAGATATTCTAGTGTAGATTTCTGAACAAGTAAGTAGTTGGAGAGGTCACTTGTACTGTGTACTAAATACCTCCTAACTTATCAAAAATTGCTGCAGCTATTACATGTATATAAGTGGAAATAATGACCTCTAAAAAAATGGGAATTTAAAGGACATCTATTTGCGACTAATCTCATGCATCTATTAATCAGTGACTTACCTTGTCAAGTAAAGCCAAGGTACTAACACATGATGTATGCATAAACTGTGACAATTAATACGTTTTCCATCAGATATGCTATAGTTTGGTGTTATGTAACATATAGTAGATATGTTCCTATAGCAGTAGAAGATAGATTAGTGAGATTAAACGTAGAGATTCCCTTCTAAAATCAACTTTGAATAATTGTGTTAGGAATTAATCAATGATTATGAAAAGTATTGCTTGTTATATGTTAATATCTAGAAATTTTAAGATACAGTTGACGAATATGGACCATTAACTGAAAAATGGTTTCATCTGTTGTATTCGTCATTGAATAGATTAACCAAAAAATGTCTAGATGGGGCGGGGATGTTTGACAGTCACCGGATAACTTAATAATCTCATGTAATCACGAGTAAATATGTCAGTTTTATCGACGTAAAAAAGGTACAATGCAAAGTACAATTATCTTGTAGTGACGCATTGAAATTGGCGCATTAGCAGGGATAATGAGTGTGCCTCGATAGCTCAGCGGTCAGAGCAACTAGCCGGAAACTGGGAGAGCCGGGTTCGATTCCCGGTCGAGGCAAAATGCACTTTTACCCTTGCTAACGCCAAAGTGGTGACCCCGACGTGATTCGTCGCTCCAGTATATGCAACCTCCCTTACATCTCAAATTCGCGGATTCGATTCCCGTCCTGTCCATCGCCCTACAGTCCGGGGGTTGCCGAACAGCGGTTCGTAAGAATGGCGAACGCGGTCACATTCCGTTGATTTGTATCGAGACAAATCATGTCTCTAGGGAGGGAGTGCTGTAGTGACGCATTGAAATTGGCGCATTAGCAGGGATAATGAGTGTGCCTCGATAGCTCAGCGGTCAGAGCAACTAGTCGGAAACTGGGAGAGCCGGGTTCGATTCCCGGTCGAGGCAAAATGCTCTTTTATCCTTGCTATCGCCAAAATCTATAAATAGGTAATCAACAATAATAAAATTCCAACTTCGTATGACATTTCTATACATCCTATATTTATTATGTCATCCGATCTGTTCAGCAAATATAAAAAAATGTAAAACGAATATGAATACAAGAATATGTAAGCATTTGGTAATGTAAACATCTCCTGCCAGGTTGCCGGCAATTACCACAGGCGATAAATAGAAACCTGTTCCGTTGTGAGCTCGAAAACGATCAGGTTACAGTAATGGACACAAGTACAAATACTGATAACCTTGAGATGACATTGCACGCACGCGCTGTCGTAAAGATGATGCGACCAGACGTTTATGCATCAACAGTGATGACAAGAATGATATCGTAATGAGCTTCTTTGGAAGGTGCAAGATAATGTTATTAGTGTTGAAAATATAAGCTTGCTACTTAAACCCATGTTTTTGTTTTGATTAGGATGTCGATTAAATTTTTCTTTATTAAAACAATGCTTGATACAATAATTTGTAAATCAAATTATATTAAAGATGTAAACATATTTTCATCTTCAATTTTGCATACGAGTATACAGCAAATACAAATTTTATTACGACCCATACAGGAATTACAAAAAAATATAATAGGAATGTTATTTTGTTGTACAAATTACATGAAAATCAATTCTATTTTGTAAAAAATAAATATTTGGTTTCATGAATTAACAAAAAATCATAT
Organism: Rosalia funebris; assembly: GCA_037954035.1. Classification (NCBI taxonomy): domain Eukaryota; kingdom Metazoa; phylum Arthropoda; class Insecta; order Coleoptera; family Cerambycidae; genus Rosalia; species Rosalia funebris. The sequence goes on along the minus strand of JAZFAV010000010.1, from coordinate 4,662,093 downwards.
CCAACATAGATTGCAGTTACATTTTGCTTCTAATTGGAAGTGAAGGGTCACTCGGGGCGATGAAGAGAAGGCCTCATTCGTTGTACAGTGAAATTTCTCTTAAGCGGACACCTTAGAGACTATTATTAAAACGTATCCTTTTGAGGAAAGTATCCACTTATGAAAATAAACAGTTTTAAAACCTTAAAACGGACTTTTCTGCACGTAGAACATCTCTATCTCGAAATTGAGTGGCAAAAAAACCAACACATAAATGCAGAATGTGTTTTATGCGACAGTTTTACTTTTTTCAATATTTCTTAAATAGTCCACCATCGTGTTTTCTTATGACACATGGATAGGATGGGGTGTGTCCTATTCACCTCAAAATCGATAGATATCGTCTGGGAGACGTCTCCGATCAGAATCAATCAAAATCCCCGATCGATCCTATACGATTTAGTTGAGTTATCGTACTAAAAAAAAATTCTCAGATAGTCCACCATCGTGCTTTCTCATTACCCATGGACAGGGTCGGGTGTATCCTATACATCTCAAAATCAATAGGTATCTCCTGAGAGACGTCCTCTATCAGAATCAGTCAAAACCCGATCGATCCGACACAATTTAGTTGAGTTATCGTGCTAACAAGAACAAGACAACGACGACGACGACCACGACAGCGGTGACAACGACACACACACACGCACGCACACGCATACCCACATGCACACCCACACGCACACGCACACACACAACACAAAATGGTTTAAAAACTTTTTTTTTGTTTTTAGGCCGAAAACCGAAAAATAAGCCCTAGAAAAAAGTTTTCTTACACGATTACATTACTTTTCCGCGCATAGTGGAGTACAGAAAAGTAAAATATATATATATATATATATATATATATATATATATATATATATATATATATATATATATATATATATATATATATATATATATATATAAAATGCGTATTTATTTTCCTCAGTATCAATGTATAGTATAATATATAAAACAGTTATATTATATATGTACATATAAAATATTAATTTAGAGGATTTTGCAAAAATCGAGCAGAATATTTTGACGCGGTTTTATTTTTAATATATTGTCTTGAAGCTGTAATTCTAATTCTAGTTTATCTGAGAACTGTATTGCAATGGAGTCTCTTTTATTTTTGGTAAATGTGTATTGAACTTATATTAAAAATATACTATAAATCCTTTAGTATACCAACTGTTTGATTATAACTGATTTACGTTTATACGTACAGTAACTGGTTTACGATATTACGTCTGCTTGGTCAGTAATTTGTATATGTTTATCCGAATCATCAGACAATTTTAGAACATCTGTTGGCTTAAAAATTGTTATAGAATTTTTTATTTTTTCTTAATTTTATTTTGCTATTTTTTTTTTATTTTGTTTTTTATTATAAATAGAACAAGCATATATTTAGACAGCATGTTTAATTTCAGCATTCTAGAACCCCAAGAAAAGTCTTATTGCCACGACTAAGTTGCCGGTGGTAACTCAAAAGATTGAATGTTTTTAAACCCTGTTTTTGGAGGGAATTTTGTATTTTATTATTTATAAACATTACAATAAATTAAATAGGTTTATTAAAAAGCCTTTAAACCTTTAAATAATTTTGACCGGATTTCTTATATAAATACCCCTATGTGCGATCTCTACAATTGTCAATAATTAACTTATAATAGCCGTCGAACCTAGTGCATATTGCGTGAATAGTATTAAAAATTCAACCAACGCGAAATGCAAATTGACTCGAATTAGCGTTTATTCAAATCAAATATGCCGTTACTGAATTTCCTGTAAATATGTACGTGCCTCTAATTGAAAACGGAATCAATTTGTATGTTTTTAAATGCGCAGTTACTCACGTCCCACGAAAGTGAAATTTACAGGAACTGAAAAATATGTTGCCTCCACTTAATTTATTTCAAGCAAATCAAGCACGATTGTACTGATTAGTAACGACATTGAACTAATTAGCACCAGACTGTTGTGATTTAAATTTTTTATTCAAGTATTCAGCGTTAAGTGTTAGTTCTTTGATCGCTTTTTTATCATTAGTCTTATTAGATAACCTTGACACGTTGAAATCTTTTATGCTAATAGTGGAAGTCTTATCTGCAATTTTAAAATTTCTTTAGCAAGACCCAAGAACAAGGTTAACATCAACGTTTATAGCGCAATATTTAATTACGGTGGTTTCCCGGTAGAAATATGTTGCAAATGCATTCACGGTCGTCATTGGTCACTGTGTCATCTGGTGGACTCATTTATATGATTAATAGAATTACTTATATACTATTTGTCAAGTAGATCATGTATCTGCTCGCCATTTTATTTTACTGAAATAGAATTTTCAAATTTTAGCTCTGGTATGAAAAGTAAATAGGTTTTTTTTTATATGTCCATATTATCCCCCCTTGGGATCGCAGGACCTTGTAGTTGGTGGGGTGGCTTAATGTTACCGATAACCCAGTAGGGAAGGAAACATTGCGGTGTAATTAGTGACCGCGGTGGGTGGAAGATCGCTGATTGGCGTTCAGATACCTCTGACCCTAGTTGGTGAGGAATATCACGGGAGCGGAGGAGAAGGAAGACCAAATCGGTTGCAGTAGCCAGTTCTGGGGCACCTGCCAAGGGTGTCGAGGTTGGGCTACCACCTGAACGCCTGGACAACCAACTCCTGGAATGAGTGAGTTGTGAGCTAAAGCCTTGGGAAGGAACTCCGAGTCTTCTGCTTCCCGGGACTGGCAAACTTCCTAAGCTTAGGAGGGCCACAGTGTGTGTGACGGAGTGGGGAATGCAGTATCAGAGGGGTACTTGTTATGCTCACGAACAAAATCCCCGGTTCAACACGAGGATATGGGACATCTACGCGCGAGGGGACAGAGATTGAAAAAGGCTTCACTCTTGCCGTCGGCGCGCGGCGTGGACGAGACGTCTCTTGCGGCACTAAGGGCTCTCAACTATAAATCCCACCTGGGAATATGTTGCGCACCTGTCAAGATGTAGGGTTCGGACGCAAGTGCAGTGAGGAAGGAGAAAGGTAAAAAGCTAAAATACAGCAGGGGGATTCAACGGATAGTGCGAAGAATTTAGCCGGCATTTATGTAGATTAATTTTCTTCACTGTAAGGGCGCCTCGGCGGTTTTAGCCAGGAGCATGGTATGAGGTTCTGGCTAGGCGACCATTATATCTGTTGCAAACACATTTATTCGTGAAATTTTAAATATTTCATTAAACATAACAAACACGAATATTAGAATTTGAAGAGTTAATTATTGAAACACATTTTTGGTGTACTGTTTGATTGATATTAGTAAACATGGTACTAATTTTGTTTTTTCCGGGTTGCATATTTTAAGAATAATAGAATTCAAAAAACAAATTCACAATTAATATGCAATATTTTGAAAACGTCGAAGTAAGCTCCATTTAAAAATTAATTTTATTTAGGAAAAATATGTACTTCGATTCGAAATCCGAATTTCGAAAATATTTCGAAAACAAAAATTATGGAAAATTTCGGTTAGGGAAATTTTCATGAAAAATTCTTTCGCAGAAAATACCTCCCACTATTCATTACTATTAGAACACCGTTTTCGATCCCTTAACCCAAATCTTATCGTATTTAATTTAAAGTTAGTATCTTCGGATTCTATTTTTCATGATTTTTACTTAAATCATCAATTAGAATTAGAATCGTCAGCATAATCATTCAACAAGATGATTAATTAAATAATTGTATAATCACGTACAAGTCACTTACAATTAGTACAAGTTATGTAAATATATAAGAGCAGTTTGTGTATCAATGCAAGACTAATAATATTTTTGAAAATGAAAATATGTGTGTAAGTATGTGACAAATACAATGATTTTATAAAATCACCGCAAGAAATTATTCACAAACATCTACATACATATACAAAGCAGACACAATTTTTATTCTTAATAACTTATTATAGACTTAGCAGATACTATTCCCAATAATTTATTATAGTCTTCTTCGATATTTGTTGTTACTGTATAATACATTATACAGTGCATTCAATAAGTGGTATTATAGCAATGGAATAAAATTATTCTTGAATAGTTTGATGTTTCTGTTTCATATAATGAAAAAAAATTAAGGACCATAATCATTATTTCTATTACTCCTATATTCATCTTACGAATAAAATGAATAAACCCCGCCACAGGTAGGATTCGACATTTGTCCCGGATTGGAACCGAACGACATACAGTTGTTTCGAACTTATTAGCTCTCATCAGTGCCGTACACGGTACGCCGATCCAGGACAAATTCCAAATAAAATTTGTGGGGTATACGTATCTATATCGATACGATATCTATATCGATATAGATACGTTCTATATCCGATCGTATCTGTATCGATACGATCTATGTCAGTAACATATAAGTCGGAAATCGAGAAAGGAACTACCAAACCGCCAAGCGGTTCTTGAATAGCAAGGCTATTACATAATCGCTATAGGAAACAACTACTCCTCGGGCTAAAGCCCCGCCAGGCATTGAATTATACCTAAGAGCGATCCTCGACCCCTTTCTCGTGTTACTGCACGATCATATAAGGTTTCAAAAAATAAAACCCGCCACAGATAGGATTCGACATTTGTCCCGGATTGGAACCGAATGACATACAGCTGTTTCGTACTTATTAGTTCTCATCACTGCCGTACACGGTACGCCGATTCAGGAAAAATGTCCGGTTTTAGTTTTTGAAATCTTATCTGATCGTACAGAAACACGAGAAAGGGGTCGAGGATCGCTTTTAGGTATAATTCAATGCCTAGCGGGGCTTTAGCCCGAGGGGCAGTTGTTTCCTATAGCGATTATGTAATAGCCTTGCTATTCAAGAACCGCTTGACGATTTGGTAGTTCCTTTCTCGATTTCCGACTTATATGTTACTGACATAGATCGTATCGATGTAGATGTATACCCCACAAATTTCATTCGGCATTTGTCCTGGATCAGCGTACCGTGTACGGCACTGATGAGAGCTAATAAGTTCGAAACAGCTGTATGTCGTTCGGTTCCAATGGCGGTCATTATTCGGTCATCTTTTTTATAATTCAAACACTATTTGTTGTATCAAGCATTGCCCATCATCGTCCATCATCTATGTAAAAAGGTATTACGACACATGGGACGTAGCGATGTACCATCCAGAAATAATTGAATGACACAATTTCTGTACACTCCTCTGAAGTATAGGCAATAATAGATTAATGTTTTAATGAATTGTCCTTTTGCTCAATAAAGTACTTGACAATTTTGCTACTAAGAGCATAACTCCAAAAAATCATTATTTTAGAGAAATGTATAGAAAGTGTTTTATGACTAAAGCTGTCCATCGTGTGTGTTGTATGTTACAATGATATTACACACAGGTAACTCTGCGGTCGAGATGTCGTCGCATATACTTGATATATTTGAATGGATGTAGGTTCAAAGAATTAAGCTTACGTTTGTTATCCTGTTTGATCATCTGCTGTTTTGTCGTTGTGGCGTGTGATTATCTATATATTCATCTTGTAACTTTCATATAGCGTTAATATGTCGAACATTTGTAGTAAATAACTTGCGACTGTACACAATGTGGAAGTTTTATATTGATTTAAAATTGGTTTATAGTGTTTCCTGATTTAAAATATGAGGAAGTTTTAAATCATGTTTGATTTATAATCGAGATCTATTAGCCTCGAAATTAGAAAATATTTATGCATGTAAATAGTGTAACATGATAGTAAATAAAAAAAAAGTTCATACTGAAAATGTATTCGATTTAGTTCTTATTCCGGTCGTGTTCGGGTAATATGTCTTTATTTAAATAAAATAATGTACTATTTCCTCAGTTTTGAAACAAATATAATCCTATATGCTAATTTTGCCATAAATACAGCCAAATTACGTTGCAAAGATAGTTACCATCTCACAAAGACATTCAGCACATCAAAAGTTAGTATTTTTTAGTAATATTATTACAGGTATGCTTTCTAGACACAATTCCTATAGAAAATCACTCGATGATCATGGAGATGCACATAAACTCTCACATTGAAACTGATAAGAGCACTGAACTGAAGAAAACTGAACTGTATTTAACCCATTTCTAAATTACTGCAAGCTGACAATATAGACAAGTTCCAAGTAATTCATGTTCATTCATTCGAGATGTAATTCATCTTCGAACTACATAGCACAATACCTTCCTTAGCGACATATTTGCCTAAGAATAAGTATTTTAGAGTAAGAACCTACGAATATTAATATTGACGTGGAGAAACTTCATCTTATTGAAATTAAATATTACAAAAATTTTCACCAAATGTATGTACGTTAGCAATTTAATATCATGATCATATTTGCATATTTTAACTTTTCGAATATATTTTAAATTATCTATTTTTTGTCTTCAAATATCCATAAAAAGAAAGAACTAATTTTACAGAAAAGTAAAACTATTTAAAAAATTGTTCGTTTCAAATGATCATAAAATATGAAAATCCTGAAATGCTGCTACGTACTCCTCATCAAGAATAGGAAAAAGTATGAGATCCTCTAGGTATGTGTAGAAGAAAAACTGAGGCAGCATTCGGAGCGAAAAGGATGCAGTTTACGCTCGGCCAGATCGAACTCTATGTACCGGGTTAGTCACCTAAAATTGACCCCCCCTTTATTTCTCTTAATTTCAATCGAATCGAAAAATTCAAACAAGGATTTTACATGATTTTTTATAAATTTTTTGAATATTTAAACAAATTTTCAAAAACTCTGCAAATTGAAAGGGGGCGAACATTTTTTTATTTTTTTTAATGGTAAAATACCCTGTATTTTTTTACTTAAAAAAGTTACCCAAAGTTTTCTGATCACAAAAATATATAATTATTGTATCTTGGTAAATATAGTTCTTGAGATACTCATACAAATATACGAGTATAGTCACATCACAGGAATAAGTTTAGCATAAGACCATAAATCAGGAGGGCTATGAACCGAAATGATTTAAAGAAACAATAATGCTTCGTTTGACAGTTATGTTATGTTTGACCTATGTTTGATTGTTATATTATTAATACGCTTTAAGTTAAGTTTTAATACACTTGTTAATATATCTAATATATTGGTATGGGATATTCATTAGTCGAAAGGAAAGAAATATTAGAAATTTACTTAACCTGCAATAAAAACAAATATATAGCTAAAAGAGAATATGCAAGAAAACATCCTGAAAGACGCGTTCCCTCCAAGAACACTTTCTCTAATATTTATCTCAAGTTTGGGGACAGCGAATCCTTAAAAGATAAGATACGAGAAAGAAAGAAGCCCAAAACAGGAGAAGATATGGAAATGGACGTTTTACTTTTTTTTACCGAACACCCCAATAAATCTACTAACGCTGCTGCAGAAGAATTTAATATTTCTCAAGCAAGTATAAGACGTATATTAAAACGTCACAAATATAAGCCTTATAGTATTTTGCCAGTTCAGCTTTTAACTGAAAATAACTTTGCCGACAGAAGAGCTTTTTGTAGAGATGATTGAGAGAGCAGAAAACGACAATAACTTTTTAAAAAACTTATTTTGGACCGATGAAAGTAGTTTTTCAACGGCTGGACTTTTTAATAGGAAAAATGCACATTATTGGGCGCCCGCAAATCCATATATTATAAAAAACCCAAGGATATAATACAGTAAATGTGTGGTGCGGTATTCATCAAAATACAATTGTGGGTCCCGTATTCATTAATGGGTCCTTGAATACAGTTCAGTATTTGAATATTCTTCGGGGTGAAGTAAAGAACGATTTAGATAATATTCCCCTTGCAACCAGGAATTCTGTTATTTGGCAACAGGATGGTGCTCCTCCACACACTGTACGGAATATTTAAATGACAAATATCTATTTTGGATAGGAAGATACGGTCCTATACATTGGCCTGCTAATAGCCCAGACTTGAGTCCTTTGGACTTCTTTTTGTGGGGAACACTAAAACAAAACATATACGAAAATTCGGTATATAATAACTCGGATGAGTTGAAGGACTGAATCAGTCAAGAAATAGAAAATTTGCGGCAAAATGTTCATTTATTTGAAAACGTTAGAAATGAATTTATTAAAAGATGCCAACTGTGCCTTGATAGAAACGGAGGATACGTGGATAACATATAGATATGTTTAATTTTAATAAAGTTCATTGGTTTTATGTTATTTATTGTTGCGCATTATTTTTTTTTATCATTATTTCGTTATTTATGTTTTGTGTTCATTAAACTTTGTTATTGTCATTTGGTAAAGGTTTATTTGTTTATTATAATTATTATGTATTGCCGCATCAAAGAATTTTCATACTTTTCTTCTTAAAAAACAAGATGTGTCGTTATATCTCAAAAACATAGCTCTCCTGATTTATGGTCTTATGCCAAACTTATTCCTGTGATGTGACTATATATTTGTATGAATATCTCAAGAACTATACTTACCAAGATATAATAATTATATATTTCTCTGATCAGAAAACTGTGGGTAATTTTTTTAAGTAAAAAAAATAAAAAATTGTTCGCCCTCTTTCAATTTGCAGAGTTTTTGAAGATTGTTTAAATATTCAAAACATTTATAAAAAATAATGTAAAATCCTTGTTTGAATTTTTCGATTCGATTGAAATTAAGAGGAATAAAGGGGGGGGTCAATTTTAGGTGACTAACCCAGTACATTCACAGTCAATATATATTCATCGATATTCACTCTGAAGTAAAGACCAGACGGTTTACTGTGCACCTCGTGGGCGGTCCGATGTCGCAGTTTTGAGACTTGTTCCTATTCTTGATGATCTATATATCAATTATTACATTTCTAAAAACCATAAAACTGTTGTGTAGTAAATCTAATTTAACATATTATAACTTTTAGATGACTCAGTATGCCCCTGTAACTGTACCCACAGGAGTTTAATATCTAATACCTTGATACAAGAAATGTACTAGTACACTTTTCCAGTTTTTAAAATAACAAATTTAGTATTCCTTTTAAAATATAAATAACATTTTTATGTTCCTAAACGTTTAGATTTCAAGAAACTCAGTTATTTAATACCTAAAATTCTAAATATCAAACTTCAGAAAAGTTGTTGTAGTTGCTCATTACATAGCTATTATGTTCGAATGACCCATACAGAATTTGTAAGTATTATTGCGAAAAGTAAAAAAATAGTTTTTAATTTCACACGTTCACTCATAAACGTCTTCCATTTAGAATCGGGAGTAACATGAGCTATATGTACGTTTTCGTAAGATTTACTGGACAGTAGATAAAAAACATTAAAGGGTAATTTATTGCGAGGTAACGATAATTAAGGGGAAATCAAGTTTTGCTAGGCGGGTATACATGATACCGGTTTACTACGACTCCCTTTCATCTTCTACTCGGCCATGTCATTAAAAGAGCAGGCATATCACAATGATGTCGAGATTAAACAACTCGTTAAAATAGACGTTTAGTATGCGAAACGTGGATCAAGCGAGATGAATAAAATATCCTCTTTGCAGGTTAAACAAAAAGAAAAAAAAACTAATCAAGGTGTAGAATTTTATATCATCCTTTTGCTGTAAAAATAAATTAGAAGGTAATCACTTCTACGTTCAAAGTACAAAGGAATATTATTTACTTTTATAAGATAAACTGCGATTATGAAGTGGAATTTCTTAGAACATGGTTTATGTTGAAATGTGAATGTAAAAGCCTATAAAGAAAGTAAAGTGAGATGTTCAGTCTTAAAACATACTTTTAAATACATGAAATAAAGATAATATAAAATCTAAGGGAGTATGAAAAAATTGGTTAAATTTTGGGCCCTGTTATATCATTGTATTTTGGTATATATATATGTATTACTTATTAATTGAAATTAATTCAAATATATTTATGGAAATCGTAAACTCTATTCGTATGGAAATCGTAAAAACCACGTATTTGGAATATTTGACAGCGTCCAGAAATTTGATCTTGATCTGCATCTATTAATTTTAACAATATGAAGCAACTTTATTCTATATTAAAGTTATTAATTATGACACCACAAATATTTTGTATTTTCTATTTATTTCAAAATGTTCGCTATTTAAACAATTATTTTTTTTATTACTTAAAGTAAAGTTACATAACCTCGTTAAAAAAATGTTTAAACTTTCTTCGAATATTTCACATGCCCTGTATATAGATATAATGCATTTCCCCGGTCGTAGATTTTAAGTAATAATAATAAAGAGTACATGTTTACAGATTTTGAACAAATATTGATATGTGTATTCACAGATATCCATATAAACCCATAGCCTTTCCTTAATTTTACACAAATACATATTCATTATTTATCTCCACAATGCACTTTCACATTATTTTGACTTGCCTTGTTTTTTTCATCAGGTAAATTTTTCTGTTAAGAGTTTATCAAGTTGTTTCTGATTTTTGACTACAATAATCTATAAGTGAATCCACAATCTTACATTAATTACACATTTACACTAATAAACATTGTGAACAGAATATATGGAAGAACATTTTTATTAGTCTTTTAATTACAAGTTTACAACGAAAATGAAAATTTACATTTAAATGTAATAACAATGACGATACAGATTTTGCAGATTTCCAAGACACAAATTATTTAGTTCCTAAATATGTATATCTTAAATGTACATATATTAAATCAAATCTGTTGTTCATATATTTATACAATTGAACAATCAATAGTAAGGATCATTTTTATACTGTATAAATCGCATCTAAAGAATTTGAAATAAGTTCTTGGAATTTTAAAATAAATGAGCAAAACGTGAACCTTCCTCTTACTAACAGTCCAATACCCTCTTATGGAACACTTCTCTCACTGTTTCAAATATTTCTGCAGAAATAAGCCTAAATTCTTCAGTAACTACTTGCTTAAAAACCTTGATGCTAGCAGGTTGCGTAGCGTATACCTTAGATTTTAAGTAACCCTATAAAAGTACATCTAAGGGCCTTACATAGAGCCATTTTATGACATCCTGGCATCCAATTCACCATTCAGGATCACCTAGGATCCCTACCTTAGTCAGTAGTATTCATATTTTGAGTATTCATATTACCATTTACCACTAGAACATCACTCGGATGCAAACTAGAAATAGACAATAACATTATACAACAGGAAATTAAGTTCAAGTATCTCGGAATAGAAATATCTCGTTACGGGGATGTTGAAACAAAGGTGAGAAGACAAGCCATGAAAGCAGGAAGAACAGCCGCATGTCTTAACAATACCATATGGAGCAATGAACATACATCAATCGAAGTTAAATCCAGAATCTATAAAACAGCAATCAGACTCATACTAACATACACTGCAGAAATCAGGTCAGAAACCTCGAAAACAAAACCAATACTGGAAACAACAGAGATGAAAGTGATGCACAAAATAGCTGGCAGGATCGAAAAAGGAGTGAGGATATCAGAAGGATGTGTAAAGTCGATAACATCAATGACTGGGTATTACAGAGAAAAAGGGAATGAAACGAACACATCAACCGCATAAGCGACGACAGGATAGTAAAGATCACGAGGGACAAATCACCAATAGGACGTAGGAACGTCGGAAGACCCCGTAAACTATGGAGTGACAACCTCGCAATAGACTAAAACCAGGCAAAAAGATGAAGAAAAACCAGCAAATTGCTTATATATAAGAAGGAGAAGGAGGAGCATATTACCATTTAGAGAAACAGTAAGATGAATGCATAGACGATGTACTTGAGAAGTGAATACGTGGATTCATCTATAAAACAAATTGGTTTTTTGAATATCTAGATTCACGGAATATTTTGTTCATAAAATTATGCTAAATTTTCACGATAACACAATTTTCACAGTCCTCATTTGTCACAGTCCTAAAACTGAACTCACTAGCTCACAGTCCTGTGAGCTAGTGATTTGTTTTTGTAATTTGTAGGGATACTTTTCCCTTAAACCCTTTTCATAGTTTTTGTAGAATGAGAAGTAGATTGCATGGTATTTACGAGTTTTTCAGCGACGATATTTATCTGTAGGTTTTTCGTAGTTTCTGGGCGTTCAGTTCTTTTTTAATCCTGGATACCAATCATCCATCAAAAATGGAACTTTTTAAGAATATGTCTTAAGAATATTTTTAAGAATGAAATTTCAAGTTTCAGCTTTGCAACTGTACTTCTCTCGGAACTCAAAAGTTTTGGTTTCCCGGAAGCTATTATTTGAAATTTTACAGTATCTGTTGTAGGTATCCTCTTTACAGTATCCACAGATAGAGCAATTGAACTACTTGTCATTAAAAATTCAGTTACATGTAGATTTATTCCAATCTCGCCAATAATTAGAATAGCATTTTCTATCGCATTTATTTATGTTTTTAGAATAGCATCTATTAGCATAGCTTTTCCTTGCCATCATCAAGTACATGCCATGTTGTCAAAATCAATCAAACGAACGCTAAAGCAAATTTCTAAATATAATCACAAAATAAAATTCGAATATATAAATACATCTAAGTAACTTTTTGAACGATTTCTGTCAAAAAAAACTGACACTAGCTTTTAAAGGCCAGACTCTGCCTAAAGAGTATGATGGTATGCCAATATTAAATTTGATTCATTTATTCAAAAATCAAGAGACAAACATTTGAGTATATATTTGAAGTACCTCCCAAATAAGGTATTACTCCCATTACTCTCATTTCAAAATAGTTTTCAAAATGGCGACGCAACGCAATCTTTGGATTAACATATGATTTTCACACTTATGTATGTATGCCATTCGTTCTTTCAGGTCTTTCAGTTTCAAAGTGATGGAAGAGGGAAGGAACTTTAAACGCACACTGTATAAACCGTAAATAATGGAGAGAGGATTTAAGAGTTATATTATGATGATTATAGTCGCGAAATTCCACCTGCAGTTGGATTATAATTTTTTTATGGAGATATCTTTAGAATCCTAAATTCTCCAGCTTTGAAAGAGATTTATGTTATTTGTAAAGATTTGGGCGGATTTATAATTTTTAAATCGACATTGTATTAATACAGCATAAAGGCCTATAAATTAAATGAGATCCATCCGTTAATTTGTAAGTATAAAGGTCGTACTTACAAATTTTTATTCGCGACAGTAAAATATATTAACCAGTTAATATAAAGGTAATAAGTCCTACATAACAGAATACACAGTGTTGCAAAAATCAATCTACATAAATTCCCATCCACAAATATATTATAACACTTATTACATGAATAATCTTCCTAAAAAGAGTACATATTTTTAGCGGAAAATTACATACAGCTAACCTTGACTTTGATTTGCAAATATTAAATTGATCTTTTTCTAAACTAATGGAAGCTTTTTATGCCAGCAGATTATTTCGAGATTAAGTAATTTGTATTGTCCTAAGAAGTGGTTGACATCATGACCTAGAACTATTCCGGAAATTCTGCTCGTCATAGATTTATTCTGGAATCAAATTACCTAGCCTAAAATTCTATGCAAAATATGTATACTTGAAAAGATCTTAAAATAAGTTTTAGATAAGCTTAAAGTAACAAACATAATATACAAATTTCAAATTCACTAAACTAGAAGGGTTATATTTATTCAGCGTGAATGGAACTTTACTTCAAAAAGGGGGGTGAAATATAAAAAATACGATGATGAGGTCTTCATATTTTTTAAATGTCAAATAACTTAAACAGAATACCTGAAAAAAAAATTATATCAGTCAATGTCTTTGAAGAAAATAATGTTGATTCGTTTTAAAGCTTCCCAAAAAACTATGTAATTCGTAACAAAATTATGAAAACTATAAAAATTTATCAACAGACGTACTAATTACGATTTTCATAGAAATCATAATTAGTAGTTCTAAAATATGATTCATAATCTTAAAATCTCTCTCTTCTTTCAGAACAGAAATATAATAGATATGTAGTAGAAATCTGTAAATATTATACAATAACCTGTAAAATAATATCGAGTTTCTAGCGATATAACCATAAATAATTCCTAATTTACCTTGCTAACAAAAACATAAATATGTTCCACTTTGGAAAACAGAAACAATTTATATTTATTGTTTGAAAGCATGGACGCTACCAGAATGTATATTTTTTTCTTATAATATGAACAAATTATTTTAATAATCATATTTTCTGGTAATAGGTAGGTATAATTCAATGATAAAACTTACGTCATTAATCGATTGCCTGAAGGATTACAACTGGAGTAATAAATAAAATGTTTATCATTAATTCACAAATATGGAAGCACTTCTATTTATTTTAACTTCTGTATTTTGTACTTATTAGTTTTATAGAAACTCCTCATTCGCTTATCTAAACTATCACAATAATAAGAGAGGTTTTCAAACACTAATTCTAAAAGTGTTTTATAAAATTATCTACGCATTTTTATTATCATTAAATACACATCAAAATATTCATTACTTAAATATTAGCTGTGGTAAATTTGAAGTTCTTTTAATATTTACTTTGTAAGATTATTACCATAATCATCAGCAGACGATAAAACGTAACAAACTGCGCAACGTATTAAATGAAATTGTTTTTTTTTTGTATAGTTTAAGTAGAAGTATGTTAACGAAAGTTAATCAATGAATATAATTGAATATTTAAGTATTAAGAAATATATCATAGTATTTCGAAGTATTTTAAATTATTTGTAGTGTTTTAAAAAATCTTAAGGTATTTCCGAAATTTTAGTGTTTTAATTCTTTTATGTATACTTTTTTTATTTTTTATGTATTGGTGTACTTAATACTTTAGAGTATTATGAATTATTTTAAAGTATTTGTAAGTATGCTTATGTATTTTAAAGTATTGCGAAATATTTCATATTATTGTAAACTTCTGAAAAGTATTGCAAATTACTATAAAAGTATTTCAAGTATTTCAAATTGTTTCAAATACCTTGAAATATTGTGTATCCAAATTACATATATGTATCTAAACTATTCTAATAAGCATTCAGTTTCAAGCATGTTAAGGTTTTCTAAAATATTCTAAAGTATTATAAATTATTTTAAATTTTCTTTTTAAAGTTCTTAAAATATACTTGGAGTATTTTGGAGCATTTACACCTATTATAGTGTATTTTAAACAATTTTAAAATATATTAAACTATTTTCAGATATATTGAGAGTATTTGATAATACCTTAAACTGATTTTCAACTTATTTTATAGTATTTAAAATTATGTTAATGTATTTTAGATAATTTAGGAGTTTTTAGTATATCTTTCTTTCTATGATAAGTTTAAGATAAGTCAGTTCGAAATAAAATAGGGATACTGAAACTAATGGAGTATATAACTTGATATCACGTTTTTGCTATTTTTTTATAAACTTTTTACTAAGACGAAGATAATTTAACATCTTCTGACAGGATTAATATAATTTTTAATTTCGACAGCTAATTGAAATATTCGTGCTCAAATTTAAGTATCCGGAAATCTCTAATTCAGTGTGAATTAGAATATCAGTTTATCCTGCTTTATCGCAACTGTATTTTGAATTTTATAAATTTTAAATTAATTCTATTTATTGCGTTTCCAGTTCAAACTAAAATCTTTTTAAATAATAATTACAATGTAGATAGTATGGTGTAATTAAAGTGTGTGCTAAACACTTACTTTTTTCTTATAGTTGGAGTAAAGTTTATATGTTTATTTAAGATCATACATAACTTATTTAATTCCGAATAAAATGAGCGAATTATTTATATCATTAACAATAGTTGAAAATAAGAATCTCTTTATCATCTGCATTCTATTAAGAATTGAAGATATGTTTTTATATTCTTCCATAAAACAAATATATTATTTTTCGTCTCCTTCATTTTATCCCCCCACAAGGCAAGTAATAGCATTATCTGTAAACAATAACTCGAAACTAATGCCATAACGAAAACATTTCAAAAGTCAAGTATATATGGAATAAATATACATATTTTATTATTTACTTTTATACAGTATGAAAATTCACACAAAGAAGTGAAATTCCACTTAAATTTACCAGATAGAACCGATTTCCAGTAATATTCCCACTGAGTAAGGTTACAAATAAATTTATTAAAGTTAAGGATGTTAAAAAACTGACCAGAAAGTGGCAAGTTTTACGTATACTAATATACTTCATAAAATAACATATAGTTTATTTGTATAGCAAAATAGACAATAATTCAGCCTGCTTTGATTTAAGATGTAAATAGTTAATTCCCCAAGCTGTAAATATTTCACAATCGGTAAAATAAGAGATAAAGTAAAATTTTATATAAATACAAGGATAGAAAGTATTTCATATAGTCAACCCTGAATACAGCACACATATTTAATTTATTTTACTTGAGCAATGACAAATTTAATTACATTGTTTCCCCAGGTCAGTTTCCTTATTATCAACTGAGATTTCAATACATTTATGATATGCAACTAATTACATACTGTTTTAACTGCTTTCTAAACAACATTTGCATTTCTGTGATATTTTTTCTCTATAATAATACACGATAAACCGATAAACACACACATTAAGTTGTTCATTATTATTAATGACCGTATGCGACATAAATTAAAACATAAAACTCAAGGATACATCCCGAACAACATCATACGTCAATACTTTTTAGCAAATGGTAAAGTAACTTATAAATTATAAATACGGATTGAAATACACACTGTTTATTTAATTATTGACTATATACTTCCATATTATAATGTGATGAATATTGACCATATTGTATCGTTGCTATACTGTCAATGTCAATGCCACTATGACACTATATAAAATTCACGAGGACATGAACAGGCTTTATTATCAAATGCAGTGCATAATTTTGAAGGAAGTATATAAACAATTAGTCTCGCTAGAGGGTAGAGTAGGGGGGGGCGATGCTATACCATATTGGGCATATTAAAAAACTCCTGAACTTTCACATAAATTTCACTAATACTTATCTTTTAAATTTTAAATAATGCGAGAATTATAACAGGATTTTGATTTGGAGCTGATTTATTTTTATATATTTCTTCTCTACAGTCTAATGCTTATTGCTCAATTCAAGTTACTTATATGAAGAAAATGGTTACAATAAATACTAAAGTATATGAATTTTTATGTAAAGAAGTTTATATAAATAAGTTTAAAGTTTCACATAAAAGATAAAAAATAAATAGGAAAACACCACACATATTAAATCTATAAATAATAAACTTTTTATTGTTCGCTTTCTTATCAAATTTAATGTAAATTGTTTTGACAACCATCGAAATTATAACTTTATATGTATTTAACTTCATTGAAATGATAAAAGTTGCAAAAAGAAGAAAATATTGATGATGCCAGTGTCCTAAAACCAAGCAAACTAAAATGACGCATGAACAAAACGTAAAAATTTTTAGAGAACTAAAATCAAAGTATCTGTCAGTATTCTCGGAAGAAACTTGTATAACATCGTATTACAATATTTACAGACTCCTCATTCGCTATAAATGTGCCTGAATTTTCTCTTTTACTTCTCTTTGTTTTTTATAATGTAATGAAGTTTTACTTTTACTAGCAGAATGAAATTGAAACATCTACAACATGAAATAGTAAAGCTTACTTTTGCTTCTCGTATAAGAAATTAATTCATTTCAAATTATTGTAATGTCTGTTTAGTTCACCATAACGTGACGTAATAAGTTGGATATTTTATACAATTTTTTAATGCTGTGATGCCTTTGATGTAAATTGCCATTGCCATGAAGTATTTATACGCATTTTTTGAAATAAGAGATTGGTTTACGTTAGATTTCGTAACAAATTTAAATAGTGATTTGTGATTTGATATAATGAAAAAATATAACAGCTGTGTATACCTACAACATTCAAGCATTCAGATTCTTGTTTATAAAATAATTTATCCTTATATGAACAATGCGAAATATTGGCTTTAATAATGAATATTTTTTGTTTATATATATATATATATATATATATATATATATATATATATATATATATATATATATATATATATATATGTTTGATACTACAACTTAGGTACATTAATTCGTAGATGTTTTTTCCTTTGGCAATTGTTGAAATTCGCACAATATCAAAAATAATCTACATCAATTGACATACAGTTTGATTAAAGTTAACACTTTAAATAATAATAAGGAACCCATCCTCTTAATCCTTTAACGTTTTGATTATCTTACATTTAGTTAAGTTTTGATATTAATACTTACAGTTTTCCATATATTCGTCTTTATCTTTAGAACCTCAAACTTACCTGAAATAAAAAAAATATATATATTTATGGACAATTGACCAAAATGATTTGTTCCTAAATTCTTCAAAAAGAAATTAAAATACCGTCAACTGGAGCTATTTTGCCTACCGGGGTAACTTTACCCATTTTTGAAAAAAAACTTTGAGTGCCAAACATTAGTTACGTAAATGGTCCCTGAATGCGCAGCAAATAATCAGGGCTACCAGTAGTGATGTTGGCAAAGGTGGCTCATGAGTTTTGCCATGTGGTGATAGTTTATCAGTGTGAAACTGTGAGTTATGTAAGGGGACTCCAAGACAGATAATTGGATTACCTAAGCAACTTTCATCAGAGCAGCCAATAACGAAAGCTGGTAAGTTTTTTAAATTATTTCTATTTGTGCTGCATATAAAAACGATTAGAGTAATATGATAGGGGAATTTTTATACCTTCATTTTCGTGTGTTTGTTTTGATGGGCATGTTATCCCATGACCTGTAGGTAAGTTGAGGTTATCTTGCATGGGATTATTATCTCTCAATGAACTGAGTATAGACGAATTATTAAGATTTTTAGGTATGTTACCATAGTGTTTTCAGCTACATAGTTTTAATTCGCAGTACAAACTGTATAGTTGGCTATTATACCTTCCTCCCACCCTGTATCAGTATGCAGGGTGATTGGGGGAGGTGTAAAACACAGCACACAGTGCAAAGTTACTAAACCTACCTAAATTTTGATAGGTAGATAAGTATCAATCTTTTGGTAGGTAAGTCTACCAAAAGATTGATACCTACCTAACTTTTTGATTTCAGAATAATGCCACGAAAATACACACCGAAGTTGGGGCGCCGCCAGTACCCAAGGACTGTTAACAGGATATTGAAGAAGTTCTAAATGCTGTCGCCAACGGAGAGATGTCAATAAGGCAAGCTACATCAAAGTTCAGTATCCCAAGAAAGACCATTGGTAATAAATTCACAGGAAAGCACACAACTGTTAGTCACTCAACTGTACTTTCTCTAGATGAAGAGTCTGAAATTCTCCACCAAATCCTTATATGTGACAACTAGGGGATGCATTTAGGTGCTTTGGAAGTGATACTAATCGTGAAAGACTACTTGGTGAGATGTGGCCGGGGTGTTAAGAATTTAAAGGCGGTAATGTGCCAGGAGAAGATTGGTACAGCTCATTCATTTAACGCTACAGAGATAAGTTAACAGTCACAAAATGTCAAAATATATCTCGAGAATGAGCCACTGTAGGGATTGATGAATTTACATCTTACTTTAGTCCAGGTAACTTTTCCCAACAGGTATTTCTCTCCAACCGATAGAGAAATACACGAATTTTTTACTTGAAATTTAAAAGTAGGCAAAGTAACCCTCGGCTTATGGCTTAATTTAAAATTACAAAATTATGATATTAGATTTAAAAGAAGATTATTAAAATAAAGCATTAATTAATGCTCGACGACGTCGATGATACTTTCTAAAGGCACTCTAAATTTATAAAAATACTCCGCAAATAGATTCTCTAAAATAATTCGGTCCCTAGGTGACAATCCAGTTTATGTATTATATTCTTATGCAACTTACTTAATTCCATTTCAGTTTAGGTATATATTATTTGATTACCACCTGAAATATAAAGAACATATATATTCAAGTTATATGGTGGAAAAAATATGGAGTGAACGGTATGTATGCTAATGATTTAGTAATATATGTACAGATTAGTGAATAAGTCGAATGTATTTTTTCCTTAGTATTTTTCTTGGGGGGTCGTTTAAAAATTAATGATTATTTAAATCACCAATGATCATCAAAGTATTAAGAGAGCATATATGACGGATCTGAAACTGTTACTGAGTAAATATTAATAAAATAATTATGAATACCATTGATTTTCTTAGTTTTTCTTGTAGCTGTATTTTCTCTACTGTATCTCATTAACTGTTGCAAAAGATACCTCATATTATTAAAGTTGTCTTTAATGACCAGTTTATTTAAAAAAATCACATGATAGTTTTAACAAAGATGACTCAAATAAATGAGGGATATATAAAAATAACAATGTTTATATTGTTGTTGCCATATATCCTTACTTTATTTCTAATAGGTATCCCCGAAAACTATATTTTACAGGGCATTAAAAAACGTGTTATTTATATTACGGTAACAAAACAAAAATATCTTCCTGCTTTATTTAGAAATAGTTTGCTCCAATTCTTTATATATTTAAAAAAAAAACAATTAGTATGAACAGACCGCATTTATTTTATCGTAAAGATATGTTTAAAATTTTAACATTGTATTTTATACAATTAATATTATAAAATACATATTATCAGTGTGCAGTCTTCTCTAAGTCTTTTCCTTTTCTCACATTTTCAATCTTCTTTGATCCCCTTTTCCTTTTTTTTCTTTCTTGTTTTCCCCACCTGAGTCTTCTGTACCTACCTTCTTTATATTGTATGTTATCATGGAAGCAGTGACAGTCCATCGGCAAAACCTTCTTTAACTCTTGCAGATGTGCCCACTTATTATTAATCTCCAGACTCATCATACAATGGCTTGAGCGGGTTTCTAGATTATAAATAGTAAAGATGTGAATTTGTAATCCAAACGTATTACAAATTCACATCTTTAAGCCTACACATATGAGCTTAGTGTTACTCCTTCAACGTTCCTTGCAAAGCAGTGGATATGTCTCTCCTTACATCCCTTCTGATCTTGACATCTCTTGCTTGATCTTGTGCTAAGATATGGTCATTATAGGTTTTCTCATCTAACTGTTTCATTTTATAAGCACAACAAAGATCACACTGATCCTTTCGAGGCTTTTACACTATATCACATCCTTAGGCAAATGTAAGTTACGGCGTATTAGAAATAGTAAAATCAGCTGTTTTATATACATATTAGAATACACCGAAAATAAATATTGAGATGTTTGTTGCGACGTATTGAATTTACATGCGTGAGATAATAAGGAACAGCAATCCGTCGAAAATCGAAATTTACATTTTTGTGGGATACGCCCTATTAGAAATAAGGTAACGATATACTTTTCGTTTTATTTTTATTAATACTAAGTAATTGGAAATTTCAGATGATTTATAAATATGAATAC
Source organism: Rosalia funebris (assembly GCA_037954035.1). Taxonomy (NCBI): domain Eukaryota; kingdom Metazoa; phylum Arthropoda; class Insecta; order Coleoptera; family Cerambycidae; genus Rosalia; species Rosalia funebris. The sequence continues at coordinate 4,640,587 of JAZFAV010000010.1, read as the reverse complement.
ATGAACATGAATAAAACTAAATTATGTTACATTTAGTTACATGCTTAATAAAATTACATATAAACTACATCCTCATTGTAGAAGATAAAAAGTAATATATCTCTATTTTCACACCTAATAACATTCATGGACCATAAATCTATTAATTATATTTAAATGTCCTTATTGCATGCAAGGTTATTTGGCTTTAATGACAATAATTGATGTCTTATATAGCAGGTCAGAAGCTGAAAAACGCATAAAGATGTCTGATAGAAAGTAGAAGTCTATTGTTGTGGGACGAGGAAAATAAAAAAATACGTTAAAATTTTTTCATCGCCGCCAAAGATATATTGGTAATAGGTAATGCTAGAATAACAAGAAAATATGTCGGCGAATTCTATTTTCTATGTTATTTATCTCACTGGTCGCAATTCTGAAGGCTATCGCTATTGGCAAGAAACAGTTTTAGATTCAATAACAAATATACATATTTTTCGTTCAAACGACTCGTTTCATGACCCAGAACCGACGGCAATTTGCATAAAACAAATAACTCAGCGTTTGTTGAAAACTTCAGATATGTCTTGGTCTATGTAGGCAGCGAGCGTGTCGAGAACATGCGGACACGGCCTTGTAGGTCAGGACTTGGCGAGAAAACCGCAGGTGGAAGCTGGAGAGTTATTTGACCACGTGGTGTGGTACCGTTAATACCGACATGATAAATTGTCAAATTATAATCGATGAGATGGGAAACGGTGCTGGCCAACTTGGGCGAAGAAGCTGTTTCGATTTAATTCAATATACATACGAGTATCCAACTTTGACGATAGCAAGGATAAAAGTGCATTTTTGCCTCGACCGGGAATCGAACCCGGCTCTCCCAGTTTCCGGCTAGTTGCTCTGACCGATGAGCTGAGATGTAAGGGAGGTTGCATATACTGGAATGACGAATCACATCACGTCGGGGTCACCACTTTGGCGATAGCAAGGATAAAATGTGCATTTTTGCCTCGACCGGGAATCGAACCCGGCTCTCCCAGTTTCCGGCTAGTTGCTCTGACCGCTGAGCTATCGAAGCACACTCATTATCCCTGCTAATGCGCCAATTTTAATGCGTCACTACACCAACTTTATAAAGAATAAGAATTATTAATTCATGATAACTGTTTACCTTTGAGGTCGATTTGTTTTATCGTTAGTGTGAAATTGATTGTCGTATTGTTCTGCAACGTTCTATGTCAAGGTGAAGAAGCAAAAAATATTTCAACGGTAATGACGGTAATTGGATTAAACTAATATTCACATAAAACTGTTCTTTCTAGTAACTAATAACCAGTTTGTTTTCAATAGTTAACAAATTTTAATTTCACAACAGTTAACAATGTTAAAATTTGTCAACTGATTATTAGTTACTAGAAGGAACACTTTCGTGTAAATTTGTTTTAGGTTACACGTTAACTTTTTGATTAGTATAAAAAAAAATAATTTTAAAAGGTGTTGTAATAAGAGTCCAAGCTGCCAGTTTGATTTAAAATATAGTTTTCTATAGCAAGAAGGCGAAATAGGGGAACTCGCGAAGCTATTCTGGCGCTAAGAGTAATGTTAGAGACAACAATAGAAAAAGGAAAGAACGCTTATATAGGATTTGTAGATTTAGAAAAAGCTTTTGATAACGTAAGATGGGAAAAAATGTTCGAGATACTAAAGAGCGCGGGAATGAAGTATAGAGATAGGAGAGTAGTACACAATCTATACATAGAGCAAACTGCTGTTATAGAAGTAGAAGAGGAAGAAAGGGAAGTAGGTATTAGGAAAGGAGTAAGACAAGGATGTACGCTATCACCACTAATTTTTAATCTGTACATCGAAGAGGCGATTAATGTGGTAAAAGATAGAGTGGATTTCGGGATTAAAGTACAGGGACAGAAACTAAAAATGCTGAGATTCGCGGATGATATAGCAGTATTAGCATCTAGTAAGGAGGAACTAGAATCAGCATTGAACGAAATGGAGGCAGTGTTGACAGAGGAATACGGAATGAGGGTGAATAAAAACAAAACTAAAGTGTTAGTGTGCAGAGGGCGCGAGAGCAGAGCAAAAACGAAAGTACAAATTAATAATGAAAGATTGGAGGAAGTTAAAGACTTCACTTATTTAGGAAGTAAAATAAATTGGGATGGAAGAAGCGATAAAGACATAAAACAAAGAATAGCGCAGGGTCGAGTAGCTTTTAACAAAAAGAAAGCACTTTTATGCTCGGGGGTAATAAACTTAGAAACAAGGAAGAGATTTTTGAAAACATATGTATGGAGCACGGCACTTTACGGCTGCGAAACCTGGACGGTAGGGGAAGCAAGTAGGAAGAAATTAGAAGCTTTTGAGATGTGGTGTTACCGAAGAATGATGAAAATACCATGGACTGATAGGGTTAGAAACGAAGAAGTATTGGAGAAAGTCGGCGAGAAAAGGAGTATGTGGAAAAACTTAAAGAAGAGAAGAGATAGAATGGTAGGCCACTTGCTGAGACATGGGGGAATAGTCCGCGATATTTTGGAGGCAGAAATAGGAGTGAAGAAAGGCAGAGGTAGGCCTAGATTAGACTACTGCTCGCAAATAGTAAGGGATGTAGGTTGTAGAACAATTAGCGAAATGCGTAGGTTAGCACAAGATAGGAGAAGCTGGAGGTTAGCGTCCAACCAGTCTTAGGACTGATGACCTAATGATGATGATAGCAAGATATTGAAATATTTATTAATTTATAATGTACTGTAGATATTTGAGAATTATTTATATATGGTACTGGAGTGGTAGGAACCTTTGGTGTAATATTAACACTGAGTTTTCCACAAAAAATAAGAAGTTTTAATCATCTTCAGATGATATCAACTTTGTTGTTGAAACGCCCGGCGAGTGTAGTGTATAGTATTTTGGTGTTTTATGGAAAAATAATTCAGTGTTAATTATGTATGGAACAACACAACCGGTATACGGCCCTCATAGCTTTGGTGGCACACGAGTACTTTTCTGGTGAAATTTTCAATAACGGTTTTGCATGAATGTGACGATATTTTGTTGATACATCGCTAAATTTCGACCTTCAATGCTTGGATGGTCCTGGGCTTGTTGACGTAAACGTCAGACTTCAGAAAACTCCACGGAAGTCCATAGGTCAATTCTGGTCACCAAAACGTCCAATTCAGGCACAAATACCTGGGTTATCATATTACGATAACGTTCTCGATTTACCGTTAATGCATTACTTGCCTCGTTTTCAATGGAAAATGGTTCAATGATTTCGTCCACCAATACGAGGAAGAGGTCCCTGGACTCTCGGTGACATTAGAACAATCGGCGAATAAGCTTAATAATATAGAATTAAGCTAAATATATATAATTCTTCAAGGTAAAACTAGAAGCAGTCATAACCGTTATAAGTAAGCAATAAGAATCAAGAGCAGAGAATAAGAAGTCATGAAGACATCAACAATGGTACATCAACAATTAATACCACTAAAATGAAAACTTTCATGCGTTTTGATTTACTAACTTTACTATATTCTTTAACAAAATTAGACTATTGTATCAAAATATTTTATTTCGACTTGGCAATTTATAGAAACCTTCGAGGACAACATTGTTTTAGACATAAACATGACTATTCTTGTAGAAACATAAGTATGTTATCTGTAATATATATATAGTGTGTCCACGGTCTGTCTTTGGATAATATTGTTATATCTGTAATTATTTGTATTTTTAACACATACATTAATTGCATATAAAGAGAAAAATCCTAATGAACTTATGTATGATAGAGAACGTCTTTAGATTGATTATATTTTATCATAAATTCTTCTCTGGGTATATTTATTATATTCTGTGTTAAGATTGTCGATGGGTTTCTACGTGTAGGTTTTATATAATCATTCTCAGCGAACAATATTTAAAACAAAATATAGTAAACATGTTACATATGTGAGTGTTTAGTTTACAAGAATATAAATATTTTTAAATTTTTACATTATTACGGATGTGAATGAAATTGAAATACATTTTCGTCTGAAATAGTGTGTGGTCGTTTATGTTATAGGTGATAATGATTGTAATATATGGATAATGATATTCTCTTTAACTAGTGTGGGCAAAAAAGTAACTGAAACTGTACCAATCTAAAATGAATAAGGTATGAACTTTAGAAATATTGATTTGGTAATGCATGGATACATGTAAGAACTATGTTATCCCCTTATAATTTATTAACAGATTGAAATATGTTTTCCTTAAATTATTTTTCAGTGCGGCTGACTTTTTTCTTATGTTTTTTAATTTGTGTATTGTTTATTATCAGCTGTTAACATTTCGTATATTGTTCATTGATAACAGTTTGTTTTTTTTTCTAACAGTTTGGTTTTATAGTATATACATTGTTGTAATTAAACGTATGCTTTTATTGAATTTTGATTAAATATATTTATGCACAATTTTACATAAAAACAAGCATTAAAGTATGCAAAAGCATCGGTGTACTGATTATAGTAAAAATAAAATAAATAGTATATTGTAGTAAATAGTTATTTTTTTGAAAAGATCGTCTATAGTGTAAATATTAAGATATAAGTATATAGTAATACTAATTACTATAAAACTTATTCGAGACGATTTGACAATTCTATGTTGTTTTTGTGAAGTATTATATCAACAAATGAATGCAATTATTATCTTATATGGTTGCTAAATAAATATATCGTAGTTCCACATACGCTGCATTTTTAAAAGTGCAAAACTAAATACCGCTATTACGAAAACGGTATGTGGTGCAGAAATATACAAACACTTATGTAATTACCTTTATTTATCCACCTAAATTAACGGCAGAACAAGAACCATGTTATGCATACAATACGAGTCAGCATCACGTTGGTTTCTCATAATAAACCGCTAAGAGAATACATAATACAGTACGTTCACATTACGGGACGGAATGTTTAATGATTATTCTTTTTGTGCAACTGGAAAATGAATAGAGGGAACAGCATTTGTACTCGTCTAATTACTTTGGCAAACTTTGTCTAGTAGAAATGGTCATACTTTATAGTAATTGAACAACTAATGTGCCCATCTTCCCTACGAATATTGACTTTTTTTTGTAGCTCGACAGTATGTACTTTTATTTTTCAACTTAGAGGGTAATAAAGACTTTAATGAGAACTTGAATTTAGATCCGAGAACTATGATATACTATACTGAAAAATATGTATTCAGTAAGTCTGCGTAAGGAAAAAATGAGTTTTATTAATGGGTTTAGTATCATAATTAGCTTTATTTGTTTTTAGGATTTTATTATAATTAAGGGAAAAAACTGCTAATAGGCCTTCGCAATATTTATTTGACAGTATCGCGTTTTCATTATCATTCCCTAGTGAACTTATTGCCACAATTTATGTGTTAAGATTTACATCGTGGGTTTCAATATGTTTTTTTTTTTAATAAACGTCAAAATGGTAATATCATGTTATATTCTAATGAAATGGCTTATCTACGACGATATGTTCAATATAACCATAATTTAATATATGTCGATGCCCATAAAATAAATATAAAACATACGTACTTAATTTTCCAGTTGTCTCCGGTACAAAAGGAATATGTGTAACCCACAGATTGTAGTTATTTAATAATAAAAACAATTTAGAGTTATTTTTGTTAGTAAAACTGTGTTCAGTATAAAAAATGTTGGAAACAGACTCCAAATTAAGCATATAATATATAAACACTGTTATTATACAATTTAATTATAATCATATAATGAATTATATTTGAAATGTTAAATCTTAAACGAATATTTCCATTATAATTAGCTAAAGTAAATAACTAATATGATTGTTGCGTAGGTTGCATTCATCATCTTGATTGGACTTTTTCAAATGATATATTCCTCTTACCAAACTATTATAAAAAAGGTTTATAATTAGATCTCTGTCGTTTTGGTCATTGGTAATTTGGAAACTCTAATTTAAAGGGAAACAAAAATGGACTTTTCTTTCATTTCTTATGAATACTATCGCAGAACTATACGGAAAACTTGAGGAGTGAAATCCAAAGTGAAACACATGTATTATAAGGCCGATAAACTTAGACAAGTGCAAAGAGTTACTTTATCTAAACATAATTGGAGATATGCGAATAACACCAAGAAGATTAAAGGAGGTAATGATACGTTTGTCACCACTTAATATTTATCTGATTTTGAGAGACGTATTTCGACCTATGCCTCAACTATGTTGGAACAAAAATAAGTGAGACATGTGGAAATGCTGGAAGATGTTCGTGGAGTGCGGCTATCAATGCAATTCCTCTTTCTTCTACAGGTAAGCTTGGACAATCCATTTTCAATTCTTATTTGACAGGCTTTACGCAATAAATAATACAGGCGTTATCAATAGAATTCAAGGAGGAATAGTTATTAATGACTTCACAGACAACTGTAAGGGCGAAGTAATAGGTGAATATTTTCTAGAGATTTTGCTGGAAAGGTGTTCTTTAAGTCAATACTGATAATAACATTTGCTCCAGATCAGACACTCCTCTGGACATATTATATGAGTATAACTATATGATTTTCCAAACTGAATTTTTTGTCATTTCAAAACCGTCTTTGGATCATACATATTCATAATCGAATATTTATATACGAGACTAGTTCGAATATGAGGGAGACTTCGTATTACGATAGTACCCATCATCGCGTGACCACGTAAGATGCTGATTGTTAAATGAGTTTTGTTTAGTATTATGTACGAGTATTTATGTTCCTAAGCGGCATTTAGGTAGCTATCAGCATATATGATGCAGAAGTTATTACTGCAATAGCGCAATGTATTATTAAATTGATGAGAATGATCTGCCGATCGTGTTAAATCAATAAAATGTTGCGGCAGTTATATGTGGAATTTACTTTCACATGCTGAAGTATTTAAATAGTATAAAAAATTACAAGAAAATATGTTACGGGCAAAAAACATTTTCGCGGTTGTCTTATTTTAAAAGGAAGTCATATTGTTTAATGGGAGTGAAATTTAAATCCATAGTGTGACCCTACTTTGCTACATTACCGTAACAAAATAAACATAATATCCACTGGGAACTATTCACTTTATAGCTCAGGTTTATCATACTGGACTACCATTTGTTTGAGACATTGAACGAAGTATTAGGAAAGGAGAAACTTGAGTGCGATGGGGAAATTGGCACGCAAATAGCGTCTTTTTCGACCTAGGACATTTTATAATAGTGACATTAAAAAATCCAGTTCAGTAGTAAAAGTATATAACCCGTATTCAAAATATGAGAAACTACATAGAATTTCATCAGGTTGTTAAAATAATTGTTTAATAAATTTTCTTCTTATAGTCTTTAAACAACCGTCATATTGAGTGTTGAACGCACTTTTGAAATATAATGATTTTCTACTAATAACTAAAAAATATAGCATAATAACTAAGAACAAAAATTAAGGGATGTAAAAAAAATCCAAAATTTTTCGTTGATTTTCAAACTTTGGCTAGAACTTGGAGAAAAATAGTTAGAGTAATTTAAAAAAAAAGCAAGTTGAAGTTCCAAATTTATAATTTTCAGATATTGAGTTTTAAATCATCAGAAGTTTTTTAGTAATAATAAAAAAACCATCGGAAAAATGTTTCCAAATTTTTGCTTGTCTTTCAAAAGGTCCACGGACTTCAATGAATTATTTTCAGTGATTTTATCATAAATTGTTTTTAGATACCTTTATTGTCTTTAATTTAAGTGGTCTAAAAGCCCTACGCGATGATTTTTCGCTGATTTATGTTGACCATACAGAAAATTCAAGTAGAGTTTAAAAATTCCGAAGTAATCTTTAGTAGTCGCAGTTATTGGTTTTTGATAAAAAAAATATTTTTCGGTGCAAGAATGTTTGTTGAAAAGAGTAAAAAATTGCCTATTTAGGGATATTCGCTTAACTTGGCATAACTTTGCAAATAATGGACAGACTAAGGATGTTGACAGTTTCCTTTCAACCTCCAAGTATCCCAAACAAACCAGGATAATTTCAAGGCCCCGCAATTTTTTTTTTAATTGTGTTAGGATTGATTGATTTTGTGTCTTTTGCTAAAAATCAATTTAATAATGAATAAAGAATGAATATTTTAATTTTTTTTTTCATTTTTTGAGGTTGAAAATGTTTTTTAGCAATAATCTGCTTTTTATCAAAAAGTTTTACTGTAAGAAAAAAAATGTCTGTACGAAATTTCTCGAGTAATTAATTACTAAAATCAAAACTAACTTTTTGCTTTGTACGATGACAACTTAGCAAAAAATCATCGTATAAGGCTTTTAGACTCAAATTATAGAATATAAAATTATTTTAAAAAGCTTTATAATGAAATCACTAAAAAAATGTATTGAAATCCGTGGATCTGTTGCAAGGCAAGCAAATATTTGTTTTTTTCCGATGGTCTTATGATTACTCAAAAACTGTTAATGGAAAAAAATTTTAAACTCAAAATCTGAAAACTAAAAACTTCGATTTAATATTTTTAAAATTGCTCTGGGATTATACTTCTCCAAATTATAGCCCTTTGAAAATCAGCTAAAAATTTATAATTTTTTTTAAATCCCTTAATTTTTGAGCCTAGTGTACGTTAGTAAAAGTAGAAACATAACTTTTAAAATAACTAAAACAAAAGTTCAAAATCCCAAAGTTCTGGAACATATTATAATGTGAATATTATTCATGAAAAACTGTATATTTTTCAGTTACTACAATGTTTCTGTTCAAGTACGCATTGAAGTCTTTCGGCGCGGCGTCTTAACAATATAATAAAAACTAAATGGCTAATGGATGATTGAGCACGATTCTTGTACTTGTACTAGCGATTCGATTCATTCATTAACGAGAAAATATGGTCAGCAACTAACTCATTTCTGAAATATATTTTTAGAAATAATATATACACACATTAAATACACAGAAAAATTAAATACACAGTTTAAGGTATTTAAGCAATGTGAATAACAGTTTTAAGCTATGAACAATTCTATAGTGCCTCGCTAATGTATGTATAATAAATTATTACTGAAATAATTTATTTTAATTTAACCACCCTATGAAAGAAAAATATAATTTTTGTAGCATGTTATTTGAGACTCCACCTCTATTATAATTAACCTTATAGGAATATAGGAGTTGATCAAAAGACTTGATATATAGTTTACTTGAGAGAGAGTCTTATATTTGCCTTACTTCTGAAGTTAGCTGTGCAGTGTACATGACGTAACTATCTCTATTATTATTATTATATTATATAGATTTGGGCCTCATCAGCCACTGATCGCATGGGTAGTCCCTTGGCGATCTCCTCTTGTCCGGGTCATTATCCAAAAATGCTATCCCATAAAAGGAGCAATTTAGGCACGTCTCCCGTCTTAAGTCTTGCCTCCTCTAGGATAACAGGGGTCCCTAATATAAGATACCTCTTCTCCTCCAGTGCGGGGCAGGTGTAAAGAATATGAATCGAGGTTTCCTCATCTTCTTTACACTATCTGCAGGCCGGGCTGTCAGTCAGCCTCAGCTTGTGCTTATATGCATTCTACTATGATGGACTATTATGATTCCCACCAGAGTTCTGGGTTTGTGCCTGTTCCATTTAATGAACTTTTGGGCCCATTTCTCAATCCCTGAGTATTGGATGAAGAGTTTGATTATTTGACAACCCGTTACTCTCCCCATATTTTATTGTGCTGGTCTCTTGCCCATCCATTGATGCGGTCTCTGATCAGATTTCGACTTATTCCCACTGCAGGTTCTGGTTCATAGAGGTTTTCCCTGGTCCCTAGTCTGGCAAGGTCATCTGCAATTAGATTTCCTTTAATGTCATTATGCTCAGGTATCCATAAGAGTTCCACCGGTTCCTTCCCTGCCAAGTGGTTCAATGCTTCATAGCAATTATAGACCAGCTTCGACTTTGTCGTTGCCGAATGCAGGGCTGCCAACGCCGCACTGCTATCCGAGCAGATACATACCTTCTCCTGGGTCAGATTTTGGTCAGCCCCCAGAACACCGCATGTAATTCCAACTAGCTCGACCTCGAGTGCGGTAGTGTATTTGCCCACGGGGAAGGTTTTACCTATCTCGTCGCGTCGCCTATACACCCCCGCACCCGCTCTGTTCCCACTCTTGGATCCATCCGTGTACCAGATGTCTCCATTGAGCGGCAATCCAGCTCGACCCTCCATCCAGTCGGAGTTATCTCATACTCGTATTTCTCGCCAAACAGTAAGTGGACACTCGTACTGTCAGAGGGCATCCATAGGTGTCCCTCCTCAGCTAGCTCTCTTCAGAGTCTATTCAGGTCCCTTACCTTCCTATTCATGTTTCCCACCCTGTGTATTGCGTTTGCGGCTTCCGCTTTCAGGATGACATCAAGAGGTGGTATCCCCGTCCAGTATCCCCATCGCCTCGATCGGTGTTGATCTTGGGGCTCCGGTTATACTTCTAAGAATCAATCCTTTTAACTTATTAAGTCGGTTGGCTTCCGTCTTTAAACAGGCTCTCTCCCACCAGACCAGTGCTGCATACGTCAGTCTGGGTTTGAGAATTGCCTCATACATCCATCTCATGGTTTCCGGTTTCAAGCCCCAGCTATTGCCAATGGCTCTTCTCAGTTGCTAGTATTGATATTATCTCTAGATTTCCAATAAATTTATGCCAAATGCAACTTTACCCTAATAATTAAAAAAAAGGTTCTCCAAGTAGAAAGCTTAATGGCAAGCATATGTTTACAAGTCTATCGATTTTCCTGAGAAAACCGTGTCTACTGGTTCTTAAGGGAAAACGATAGACTTATAAAGTATTCAACGATAATAAAGATGCACAATTAACATCTTGTTACATTTTGCCTAAAATGAAAATAAAGTTCTATATGGCTGGTAAACAATTCGTTTTTGAGAGACAAGAGAATTAAAAGTGAATTAATCATATATAAAATTAGATGAAAAAATATGTACATAACATCTCCTAAATAATTACGAGTAAGGCAGCTTTTCATATTTAACTACATTAAATATTAGTAGATGGATGATATAAAACAAGTGATGCATGTGAAGTCACATGTTGGTACTTGTTAACTAGAAACTAGAAAACTAGTTATTTCAAAAATCAAATGGTTCTATAAACATGTATTTTCGGTATTATATTGTCCGAAACTCAATGACATATTTTTTTTCTTTTACCTCATGTCATGTAAAATACGATATGTTATTACAAACTCCACAAACTTGTTCGATATTTTTGGTTTCCAAATGAAAATCAAGATTTGGATTCGGTATTCAGAAACTTAGGTTCCATGCGAAACTAGAATTGTTTCGTCATCCATAGCAGGTGATGCTTGAAAGTGGAATATCAGGCAATTTCTGAACCAAGACTAGTTGACAAGATACTAGTCTTAGCAATTGTTAAGCAATTATTCAGAACGCAGTCCTTAAGAAGTGATAAGCAGTGGACGATGAAATATTCGTAACATATTTCAGTTGGACATGGAATCTACTTGGAAACCATGAAGGAAATTATCCAACGGAATGTATTAAGTTGTGTGTGTATTCTAATTTAATTCACAACGGAAATGAGTAAAACAACTACTAAGTTTTATACCACTATATTTTCACAGAAACGTGACTGCAGAGTGGTATAGAACTTAATAGTTGTTTTACTCATTTCCGCTGTGAACTATGAACTACCACAGAGTAACGGCTTCCTCGATTAATTTCTGCTAATTCCGAGTTCGAGTGGTTCGAGGTGAAGGGGTAGAACATACAATTCATACAGCTTAACGCTTTCTGCCTAAACCTAATCGACGAGGTTTTTTCTTTTTTTTTTTTTATTAAAATCGTAACTAATCCAGGTGGGTTATTGTTATTTTGGGTTATAAATTTTGAAATAAAGTCGACTAAAGACACTGTCGACTATTAAAGCTGCTTTGACGAAGCAGCTTTAAAAGCACCTATACCAAATTATATTTAATTAGTATTAAAACTATGAACTGCAATAACTGTGACAAAAATTAAACGTATTTGATGAAGATAAATGGTAGATATGAATGAACTACATTTTTTAGGCAAGTGCTTTAGGCATATAATAAGAAAATATTGTTAATAACATATTTGAATCATTACTTTACTAAAATTTATTTGAAATTCGTAATCTTAATTGTAATATTGCTAGATACTTTTTATGTAATAGACTAGACTAGATTATTAATTAAAATGCAAATTAAACTACGTTGTATTCGGTACTTATTATGTAACTTGCGTTGTAGAACTTCCATCGAAATATTTTTCAAAACGTATTCTACTTTACACAGTAGCTAATGAGATATACAAAATGTTAGGTACACTTTATTTGGATTACGTTTAGAATATATAACAAATAGATACAGCTAATTTGTTTCACTACTTTATTTCATTTGATTGTCTATTACTTATGGTGAAAACTTCAAACAGAACAATTCCTTTATTCAAAGTATTTAATACTTAAATGAGGGCTCTACCAGTTAAATAGCCTTGTGAACACCTAAATAGTAAATACAGTTTACCATAATAAAAAGAAGAAAATAATAAATATTTGCATATTCATTCATAGTTGCCATAGTTACCATAGTTGTCATACCATTATTAACACTACCACATATTTGAGAACTTATTATACTTCGATATCATGTATCTGAAATATTAAACAATCATATTGATTTTTGTTTGAAATAGTATTTTTCACATAATACCCACCTATAAAAAATAGAACATACATAGAAGAACATTATATGAATCGAAAAAATGAATAAATATAATTTCGCCTAACAAATCGATATATACAAATAAATAATAATACATTGGATTCTGATTTTCTATACGGAATATTAATTTCTTCGTTAATATATAATCAACAGTAAATATGTGATATAGATTTCTTTTAGTTATTATGCAGTTGTGAGGTGCATTCACTGTTACTATCATTAATAAAAATATGTAATATTATAGGAGAAAGAAGAAATGTTACGTAGATACGAATAGAACGAGATAACATAAATAATTTTGTATATACAGTATGTTGAATACAGTATGTTGTTTGTGAGAAAGAAAACTTTAAAGTTTTAGTTGATGTTAGTTCAATATGAAAAATAAAAGCCTTAATTTCATCTCCATTGATTGCGTGTATATTTACTAAGATCACCGTTCGTTAACCATTTTTAATTTACTTTTTTTATATAGTGTTTTAGATATTGCTTTATTTATTATGATACTTATTTGGAAATACATAATTGTTCGAGTCTACTAATTTAAGGACTGTGGGAATCCATAAACTATTTATTTCCACCACAAAGGTCAACTATTGAGTTTATTTAAATCTAAACTAGTTTCCCTGCCATATCGACCGCTAGCTGTGAATGAATTCTTTTTCTCTTTTTTCTCTAGCTGTAAGTGAATGAGTTCTTTTTCTGGTACGTATTTCCCACAGTTTAGTCGAATTTGATCTTATAATTTGGTGGTAGATCTAGTTCTATTCATCTTTGACTAGTTATAGCAAAAATAAAAATATAAATTACAGACGCTAACGGTCTTGAATTGATATCAACGAGAAAGTGAGTCGAACAAAAACCATGGGTAAATAACTGTCACTGGTTGAATAATAAAGCAATCTTTATTCTTTTTAAGTGACACTTCCTGTCGTTTTTTCCAATTCAATTAACGACGGCCGCAAAGAAAAACGAGCGGCCTACTAAAATATCCTGTAATTTTAATTTAATTAAGGTCGACAGCAGAGATCTCGGCTCATATAATACAGCTGCCTTACCTAAATAAATAGCAAAGAGACATTTTGGACACCGAAGCAAAGTAGAGCATAAGCGAGAGAGGTGCTGTTAATGAGAGGATTGATCAATAAGAATATTAAGAATATTTAAGGAAATAAATTTATAAAAAAAGGAATACCAGTTTTCTCGAACACCGAAATATTATACGTTTCTCGACGCGCCTTTCGCCAATCAAATTGATGTCGTGGGGAGGTGATTAAAACTCTAAATGTTAGTATTTTATACAGGCCTTAGGCTTCGATTTCAACCATACTTAGTTTGCCATTCAAATATTTAGTTTATAAATCAAGTCATTTTTATTTTTTGGAATGAGAGATTTTATCAGTAATATGTGATGAGTTTGCTAACTTGTATAAAATTGAGATAAACTAAGTTACAAGACTTTAGAAACCATATATCTGCAGTCAACACTGACTTAGTTTTCCACGAAACACCAAAATACTACACACTACACTCGGCGCGCGTTTCGCCAACAAAGTTGGCATTATCTGGAGATGATTAAAACTGTTTTAATCATCTCCAGTTCTAATCTCCATCAAAATTATTTTAGTCTTCTCCAGAGTAAAAAGGTTTTAGTCATTTCCAGATGATGCCAACTTTGTTGGCGATACGCACGTCGAGTGTAGTGTATAGTGTTTTGGTGTTTTGTGGAAAAGTATGTCAGAGTTATCTTCACACCAAAGGTTCCAACCTATTCTAGTATAATCCTAGCAGTAAATTTACGAATTAGATTCAGTTCCGTTGACCATGGAGACATCTTATTCTTGGAAATAAGCTGGAACCTTCCATGTAGCAGCAAAAACAGGAGACCAGTTTTCCACAAATATCGAAAGAATGGTTACAGGTTTATCAACGCGCGTTTCGCCAATCAAGTTCTCATCAGCGAGATATGATTAAAACTCCTGGTTTTGTTGCCGCATCGAATATTCCAGCCTATTGCCAGAAGGAGATTCATGTCGAAATGTTCTTTGACTATTTAACATATGCGATAATATTATTTCTTTACGTATTTATAAATTCAAGATTGTGTATGGCGCATGGTATATCTTTGTATGTAAATGTGTTACATCTCATCAGATTAGAGCATACAATGATCTATTAAGTATGGTCCTCTTGTTCTTATTCTTGTTACATCTGCATTTACCAATATCAATACTTTCAAAAGCATATTTTTAAACAGTCTATTATTGGTTCCAGTTTTGATTATATTACTTAAGTACACCGTAGAGATGTCCCACATGCGACAAGAGCATGTGAATTAATGGAAGACTTCTTCACTCTTCCACATTTTAAGTAAGCATTTTGATTTACATCTTATCTTTTAGTTTGCCCAATATACTGCGTATATGTACAATTGTCATCGAACATGTGCTACACAAATATCTTTGAGATTTTACCTTCAGAAGCGACTTTAAGTTTTTGCAATCTATTACTGAAAGGATGCCTTGAAGTAATGCCGTTAAGTAGGTCTTCAGAGAATTTCTTGAGTCGTCCATTGATATTGTTGTATTGATGATATAGTTTTAAATAGTTTCATGAGATGAGTTACATATTCACTTAATGGAAAAACATTTTTTTTTTTTAATTATTACACTATTTATTGTACAAACTGAAAGATTTTAGATCCTTCATACAAATCATATATAAATGATTTATAGAGCTTTAATAACTGTATGAAATAAATATTATATCAGAAAATATAATAAGATAAAAAGTTACAATGAAACTTGACAAATGAATATGTATGTAAATGCAATTTGTTCTTGAAGATGTGGATACAAAACCGTTTGGTTACATGCTGAAATGTTTCAGAAGTTTTAAAGACTTTAAAGTTCTAAAATAGTTTTACGTATAAACCATAATAATTATAAACTCATTAAATTAATGGTTAATATTTTTATATATAATAGAAATTGCGTCAACCCATTAAAAAAATATTGGAAACTATTACTATCAATTAATGTCGATCCTATTAAACAATTAATTGTAATGCTTAATTATATTTATTCTTTGTTAGGATGGCGTATTATCATTTATAGTCGTTTTTATTCTGGTTTTCGGCTAATAGATGTTATCTAAGCAACCAAATAAATGGTTTTGGTCCACTCGCCTAGAGATTATTTTATTTTAAAATATTAGACTGAAATTATGTCTTTATATTAGGTAATATAAATTGTTTATTGGCACTATTCTTAATTTCATTTCCATTCTTTATTATTATGAGACTATAACCGTTGATATGCAAAGTGGATCATATTATTTTGTAATATTAAACCACTACGGTATAAATGCAAGTTATTAAATAAACTAATTCCATTTAGTTTAAGTTTATTTTTCGAAACATATATATTTAAATATATATATATATATATATATATATATATATATATATATATATATATATATATATATATATATATATATATATATTTTGAATACAATTTATAGTAAATTAAACTATCAACAATATATATGACAATATTTCCCAGTATGGAAAAAAGAGACATATATTTTACTTCTGGTGGATATGAACTCATTTGAATATAATTTTCTCTTAGTGAATCCCCTTTAATTTCATTTCCGTGACGCTATTTTAATATTTCACTCACTAAAATTGGAGGAGTTTATACGAGAATCTGCTGTAATGTCCACTAAAATCCACTATAATATCTATTGATGATCTGCACCATACTCTACACCGTAGCGATCATAATTAATAAGTAGTAGAGCAAAACCAGTACCAGGCCACCCTCGGATTTGTCCGCGGACATTTGATGCGGATGGCATGTGACCATTGTTGATCTGAAGAACTCTTGGCGCAGGTATAAAACAGGTCTGTACAGGTATAAAACAGGTGGTTATCGGTTTAAAACAGGTATGGCGCTATTAGGAAAAAACATGACGTCATTAAACAGGTTACCATACCTGTTTTAAACCGACACACACCTGTTTTATACCTGTACAGACCTGTTTTATACCTGCGCCAAGAGTTCTTCAGATCAACAATGACCACATGCCATCCGCATCAAATGTCCGCGGACAAATCCGAGGGTGGCCTGGTACGGGTTTTGCTATACTACTTTAATAGTTCGTAACTTAATCAATACATTTGAAGAGACGGATTCTGTTACTGATAAGACAACACCAGTGTGTCCTCGGTGTGGTCGGTCAAATGAAAATGTTGGTGTAGTGAAAAAAAGTGTACGGGAGTATCCAATCACATCAATTCGACACACGGGCACAGCAATTGAATCCGTCAACAGCCACCACGTATCGAATTTTAAAGAAAGATGGGCCTCTATCAGCATACAACATTCATTTGACACAACAATTAAAAGTTACAGGTCATTTATATGGTCGTACATTTGTTAATGGGATATTAGGAAAGAAAGAAGGTAATGCTGATTTTTGCAACAAAATTTTATTCAGCGATGAAACTACATTTTCATCTTGACAGATACGTTAGCAAACAAAATTGTCGAATTTGGAGTACTGAAATGCTGTTCACAAAGAACAAATGCATCCGCATAGATGCACAGTTTGGTGCACATTTGATGTGGTAGGGTAATTGGACCATACTTCATTGAAAATGAATCTGATAATGCTATCACGGTAAATGGGGAACACTTGTTGATGTTGACGGGCATGTTGATGTCCCATGGTTTGTGGATGATAATCATTAAATATTAACGCCCTATCTTTAACAGAACACAAATGGCGCGCAATTGAAATCCTATAGATCCAACTAATAATTACACACTATATAATTACTGTAGGAACTACAAGTGAATCAAAAGGGGCTTATCTGGTTTGAGTATTTCCAATATTCTCTGGTTGTGGCTCTGCGGGAGGTTGATATTATTTTCGTTTTTTTTTTTGTTCCCTCGAGATGTTATACTAAGAACTACAGGATTTCCTTGGCATGGGCAACTAGACAAACGCTCCTAACCTGTTAACGCGGTTCCTGGTAACTAAAGTTCTTGTACCAGAATAAAACCTGATTAACTAGGTGACAGATACTTCATACATGTGACGTATAGGAGAGATATACAATCAAAATTCAAATGAGAAATATCCAGAAATGATAAACGCGACTACACAAGAAGTAATAAAACCAACAAGGAAAAAGTTCTAAAATGAGAGATGAGCCGTAGTCTCTTGATATTATTTATGTTTTAATGTTGTTTAATGTGATATTTTAATGATGTTTATGGACATAGATTGTGAAATAACATACCTGTTGTGATAGTCAAGTTCAACCTTTGCAATTACCTTCGGTGAAAGGCTCAACTATTTTTTAAGTAGAAGAATCCACCAAGTGTAATATGCACTAATACATAAATAAAGATACACAATTTAATTTTTTCCAAAATAATCAGTCATAAAAGAATTTCTATATCTAGACAATATTAAAAATTATAAAAAAATTTGTCCTATACGAACTTCTTTTATATTTTTACTGTGAACAGTCCATCTGCAGATACCAAAAGTAATCGGCCATCATGTGGCGATCCCACCTCCCCGATATACGTCTTTCATTATTCGGATGCTGATGAAACCGTTCACATTGTTCGTCACTACAATTTCCTAAATTAGAAGAAAATTTGTCTAAGTGACTGCAAAAAATGTAATTTAATGCTCATATTGGCTCCCAATTTTTCAAAACATTTTAGCAACTAGTTCTTGGTAGTTATTTATATTGTGATTGCCCAAGACATTTTGAGTTACAAATACGTAACCAATCCATGCATCATATTCCACGACGGTAATACATCTGTTAAAATTTGGATCTTTCACCGGTGTTCGAATTTGTTGACCATCAAAGATCACTGCTTCAAATTTTTCCAAACTTAGTGCTGGAAATGCTTGTGCATATGTATTTCAAATAGTCATCTGACTTGTCCAGTGCTTTTACAATCTGTTTGATTAAAACCAGTTCGATGTGAAGAAACGTTACGTTACGTTGGCGTTGTCTGTGTGGTAGTATTATTTTTCTCTCTTTATTAATGGCTCGCGAACAATGTTAACTTTTTCAACGATCTCTCGTAGCGTCTCTCAAAGGCCAAACAGTTTGCTGCCAATGCTTTTCTTTTGCACGACTGTACCATAAACAGAGGTGACAAGGATATTTAGTATATCCATTTTGCTGTCCAGTATGGTGAGCATTTTTAAATCAACACAAACAAACCACTGATGCCGAGAATAAGCTACTTTTTCTAATACCAACTTAATATGTCCATATTGTACTGTAAGTTTCTTGAATACAGATCTTAAATTTGCGGCAACATAACAATTTTTCTTATTCCCCAGTGAATTAATATTATTTTAGTATTAAGTTGCGGTGAAGCAAAGCTTCACGAAGCTAAGAGCTGTAATCCTCAGTTCTCATATTTTGTAGCAATGTTCTCATAATTAGTAGCAATCACAACGACTGGGAAGAAGGTACATAGCAACTTTGCGCAACGAATTATTATTATGTGTCTTACACGCGAAAACGTGAAACCAGCTGAAATTCTGCGCAGATTGCAAGCACAGGTCGGAAATGAAATGCTTTCGTGGTCATGTGTAAAAGTTTGGTGCAAAGAATTTAACGGAGGGCGTAACCGTGTCGAGAATGTAAATCATCTTCGTCGTCCGCGCACCAGCATTTCGCCGGTTAACATTGTACGCTTTAGAAACTGTATTGAAGGGAACCGCCACGCTACGGTGCTTCGGATATTTGTTGAACTCGGCATCAGCTATGGGAGTGTCCACACAATCATAACGAAAGACTTGGGATTCCGAAAAATTTCAGCTTGTTGGGTCCCAAAGTTGCTGAGTGAAGATTAAAAAGCTGCTCGGGTTCGCATCTCTCAGGCGCTTCTCACTCAATTTAGAGAGGAAGGTGAAGATTTTTTGCGCAAAATTGTAACCTGTGATGACACGCGGGTACACCATTACACCCCAGCATCAAAACGAGGAAGCATGGAGTGGCGACGCAAAGATGAATCAAACCCAGTGAAGCCGAGAACACGTCTGTCTGCAGGCAAAGTTTTAGCCACGGTTTTTTTGGGACTGAAGAGGGGTGCTGTCGGTCGATTTTTTGCATGAGCGAAGAACCGTTAACGCAGCCTACTACTGTGACCTCCTCAATCAAGTAAAACTTGATTATCGCCGAAAAAGGAGGACACATCCCATTCGTGACGTGTTACTCTTGCACGATAACGCTAGGCCTTATACCGCAGCTTTAACGCAGGTCAAAATCGGTGAAATGCACTGGACTCAGCAGGAACACCCTCCATATAGCCCAGATTTGTCCCTTTGCGATTTCCACATGTTTGGGAAAGAGTTGCTAGGAGGCGAGCGATTTCAGACCGATGAGCACGTGGAAGCGTTTGTGCGCACCTGGTTAGACACCGGTCCTGCTTCTTTTTATGAAAACGGGATGAAAAAACTACCAATCCGTTGGGAAAAATGTATAGACAAACAAGGGGGATATGTAGAAAAATAGAGAAATTTGTGTTTTTGTGAAACATTTCAAAATAAATGTTTGATGAACAAAGGCTCGTTTATATTTGATCCACCCTCGTATATATATATATATATATATATATATATGCATATATATATATATATATATATATATATATATATATATATATATATATATATATATATATATATAATTTTCCCAAGCAAAGACAACATTTCTTGTCTCCAGACAAGAAAAATTGTTTTTCTTATTTAGCAGTACACGAACTAACGTTTTAAAATGGTCTCCAAACATCATAATTTACGATATTCATAATAGACAATGGAAAGAGATAGATTTTTTTTTATTGCAGTCCTAATAATATCAGTCGGATGTGTTGTCACTAATTACTATCTTATTATTTTCATTACTATTGCAACATAAATATTGAGTATTATTCTGTTCTGTAATTGGGTATAATCTATTGAATAGTGTAGTAATAAATAAAATAAATAAAATATTTATATATTGCATATAAATACCGTGAATTTCTGCACTATAGTTATATTAATATTGTATTATATCGAATAAAATCATATCTTAAAATGTTACCAGTTAGAAGAAACAAATTATTATTTAATCCACTTAAATGAAAACCTCACGGTATTTACAATTGCCGGAATTTCCTATCACGAAACGGTTTAGAAAGAAAAAGTCTCACGTTATTTATTATCGTCTTTTTCAAGCAATTCTTAATGAATCGCCGCTGTGTGACGGGCGATGACTCCTGGCTCCGTGTAGACCAAGGTCTGGAAGATGGTAACTAATAACGTAACTGGAGTTCATCGCATTTGTTCGCCTCACAACACCCAATAAAGTAATTTGTTATCCTACAGCAGAGAAGCGAATTAAAATAACCGTTTCTGTTAACTAAGATAACTATCATCAATCTCGCTGAAGGACAATACGTGTGGGTATATTTATGACTCTTGCAGCTAGCTTCTAACTTCATCCAATTACATGCGATCGTATTCTTGTAGATAATGAAGCAGTCTGTATGGCTTTTGTTAGGTTTTTAAAGTTCGTTAAAGTTACAAATGCTCTGCTGACGCTCGAACGCCGGAGTGGAGCAGACGGGCAAAATTTGCATAATCACAGTACAAAACAAAATATAAAACAGTTATTGAAGACAATTATATAACATAAAAGTACCATTATCCACTATAATGGCACTATCCATGGATATGATAGAGTATAGTTTAATAAAAGAGACGTAAGTTTTATATCATATTTCTGTTCTCCATTTATGTAAAACTGAACGTTGATTCTGTTGGTTCTGAAATCATAACCATCTCTTAAGCTGACACGAAAGTCGTTAATTTACGTGTAAATTATGCCTAAATAAATATATGGCGAAAATTTTCCGATTCTCTATGAATTGCTTTAATTATAAATGTAACTTTCTGTATTAACAATATACATTTTATTGCCAACAGAGTTTATATACAGGATGAGAAGATTAACTGGAATGAATTCTGTAACTCAATATGGAGGAGTTTAATAAAAAATATTCTGAGATAGGTCGACATTTAATTTTGATTGCCTACATTTGCGGTGTAATGAACTTATCTTTTATCCCGAGAGATGTAACCGCCCTTAGACTTGTTTGTTCCAACATAAGTACAAATGTAGCATCGACGGGAATACGTTTTTTAAATTTTGAAAATTATTGCCTTGAAAAAATTAAAACAAATTTTTTATTTTAGGGTAGTTTACAGTATCTTAGAGTTAAATACATGTACTATTATAAATCGTGAAATTAATCGTCACAATTATCGTTATGCAGCTAGCAGCAACCCTTATCTTTAGATTCCGGAAAGTCATACCAAATGCCCACAAAAATAAATGCGTGGACTGAACTAATAGGTGACTGGATCTGATTCATTTGGAAAAAGACCCAGCTTTGTCCAGTATATTTCCCAATTAATTAGATTCAGATCTTCCTGGCTTTCTTAAAAAAGATAATGCCATCCGCTAATTGTTGAATGAGATACTTCGACATGGGTGAATTTGACTTGGTCCAATTAAGTGGCTGCCAAAATATCTTAACCTTACCCCACTTGATATATTCTTATGGAGAGTACTTGAAAAACCAAGTTTTAAAAAGACGACATTGAGGTTCGGCAGCAAGGAATAAGATATGAAATCAAAGAGATCATCGCGGAGATGCTATAGAATGTAAGAGATGTATTTTATCATCGATTAGCTATTTGTCAAAAAAGAAACATTATGAACATCTTTTACGTTGAAATAATCATTCATATAAAAACTAAGATTTAATTCCTTCTAAAGTTAATAATTTTAACAATTTAAAAATTGAGATGTGCGTTATATTCCTTTTGATGCGACGTTTCAAATAGCATGTTATTCGATATATATATACCTTTATATTAAAAAAAAAACAGTTGGGGATAGTTACATCCCCCAGGGGGAAGATAACTAATGGGTATGTTTGGGCAAGCAAAATCAAGCATCGACCTGGATCAGAAATATTTATGAAAATCCTTCATATTTAAGTTACAGATTATATTCCAGTTAAAATTTCCAATCTGTGTGTACAAACTTGGCAAAATTTGAATTCTATACTTATGTGAAATGGATCTTGCAATAAACTAAAATTTTCTAAACAATTTTTCAAGTGGTATTTATTTCACAGAAATATAATTGAAACATTATATTATTAGTAATACTCTTTTATAATTAATATATTGTCTAAGAATAACATATTTATCATCAGTTAGGTATTACCAATTTATTGGTTATCGATTGAAATCAAATATTCATAAATTATATTTCTACCTATATTATAAGGTCCTGGTCTGTTAAAAATAAATTCAATTACTTAAAAATTATGATGATATAGTCAAAACCTCTCCTCTGGTTATGTTTTATTAAATATTAATATGAGATTACAAAAGAAGATGAAAATATATAAAACGTTAGTAATACCCATGATTATCTATGCAGCAGAGACAATAACTATGACAAATAAAGAAGAGGGAAGAATGAAAGTCGCTGAAAAGAAAATCATGAGAATAGAATTAGGCCCAATACGAACAGCATATGGATAATACAGAATGAGAACCAATTTGGAACTAGAAGAATTAAAAGGAGATAATATAATAGGAGTAATTAAGAAGCAAAGACTAAGATGGCTGAGACATGTATGGAGAGGGAACCGAGAAGATGTGATAAGTGTAGTAATGGAATGGGAATCAGCAAGCAAACGACGTAGAGGTAGACCAAGATGAACTTGGATACAATAAGCGAAAGATAATCTGAACAAGATCGGAGTCAGAAACCCAGAGGGTGAAGCAAAGGATCGGGAAAAATGGCATACCAAATGTAGGGAAATAAAAAAAAATATTGGGGATTGATCATTCCCAAGAAGTTATATCTAGAAAGCCCTTGCAAGCATCACTACCCCACCTGAGGTATTAAGCTAGCCATACATGATATAATGGTGATGTAAACTAGGTGGAGTTTATAATTACCATATCTTATTACGTGCATGAGCGATACAAGCATGCATCTATTAGTACGACTTGCGTCCTTTGCTATTTTCCTAGCTTTTGTCATTTGCCTTTTGTATTTATTTACAAGTACATAGTTACTTTTATAATAAAACTAATTCTATTAGGCCAAACATAACAGAATGTACATTAAAGTACTTATAAAGTAATCTATTATTACTGAGTCAGAAGTGTTATTCAATTTGCACATTTTTGTAAAGTAAAAAATTGTTCCAAACTAGTGTAAACGGACTAGTTTTTCTGAAGTAAATAAGTTCTTCGAAATAATACAATGTTATATAATTTTTAGTTTAGACTGTATTTTGTCCCATTAATAGCTATCTAACTTAATGCGGTTGCTTCGAATCACGTTTCTGTTTCTTTTGCGTCCAATTCTGCGTAACATAAAGGACGCCGTACAATTTCACTTTTTTGTTAAATCATAATAGAATTATTGAACAACACCTAGACAACAAATAAATAAAAACCTAAAAATCACATCATTTATCTATTTTAAACGACGTAATCATTTGGATTAATTTAATTTTTATGAGGATTCACTGCTAGTATTGGTAAAATTGGATGAAATTGGTATATTTATAAGTATTCAGTATTTAGTTTAGAATTTTTTAAATAACTAACAATAATACTATCTTCGTTTTGACAGTGATTCCAGTACATTCAATATGAAGCATTGAAAGTAGAGTTACCACATGTTCCCCACAGTCAAAAAAGATTCAATATTCATTGATTCACCAAATGTTCCTTTGCTTTAAAAAATATGGCCAGTTTTATCAAAAAATGCCCCAGTGTATTTAAAAATCTAAATATTTCGAACCAATGAATAAAATGAAAGTTTCATTGTCATTAAATAACAACAAAAATATAAAAGAAAATATTATTGGGTTGCAGGTTAGATAAATCTACATTGTGAAATGTGTTCGATGAGTATGTAACTTATCAAATATTCCCTCAGGAATATGGGAAAAAATAAGACGAAAATTAAGAAAATGGTAACTTGATTATATTTTCCCATATATAATCCTATTTTTTTTTTTTTTTTGAAAAAGTGGTAGCAATCGATATGTTGGTATTTAAGGTGTTTAATATTAAACTAAATACTGAATTCGGGTAATATAAGCTCGAATACACACAAAAATATTCAGCTATCATGGAATTTCAACAACCACCATTCCTATCGTTGATCATGACATGCAATAAATAGATTGTGCACAAATGTATAGTACTTTATGAAGTTACTTATGCTGAGTACCTATTGTTGACTATAACAATATGTAATGAAAAATATTGTTTACTATAGTTTTCTATTTATTTCTAATGTTTATCTAACTACAAAGATCAAGAGGTTATTATTAACAATATTTTTATAACAGATAATGCAAGGACATGCAAGGTTTTAATCAGATTTTTTCAAAGTAAATGTGAAAATGTTTAATAAAAAAAGTTTCTTAACATTTTTTTAAGAGTACAATGGCACTACATAAAACGCATCCATATTTTCACAATGCCATTATATTAAATTATTAAAAGAATACTATATAGATTCTGTATTTTATAACAGTAGAAAAATACTGTTTTGTTGAATAAAATTATCTAATATATTTTACATGATTCCCAAAACCTGTTGAATACCCAAAAATATAATATATAATTAATTTTGAATTAACCAATCTAAACTTATATATAAAGGTTTTCAACATTCCTTCAGAATACGCCGTCTACATAACTTACACAATTATTGTGGTCTACACACAGTGTCTCGTGAATGAAAAGTAATATATATATATATATATATATATATATATATATATATATATATATATATATATATATATATATATATATATATATATATATATAAAGGCTCCTTCTTCTTTTAACTTTGGAACTGAGAAACCTATAAGAACGAAAAATCATTAAAGTGTAAAATAATTTTTTAATTAATAAATAGTGACTTATCATCAAATATGGTGTTGCGTGATAATTTTGAAAAATAATTTTGAACGACAATAGGGTGCTAGTAACATCTCATTTAAAGATTATTTAAAATGCATAGTCAAATATAGTTTTTATTTTAACATGTTTTAATATTTGATTTTCGAAAAAGTGGATTAAATTCACTATCAGCATACCACCAAACTTTTATATTAACATGTTTTAATATTTGATTTTCGAAAAAGTGGATTACATTCAATATCAGCATACCATTAAACTTTTTAGGCAGTGCCTGAACCATGATGTCTTTTCTCACAAAATACATACAAAAATTCACTAGACGTTCTTGCTTATTCCAATTTTACTTTGTGGTTACTTTAGAACACATTCTAGGTTTATGGAAAACAATATATTTAATTCACAAATAAAATGAAAAAAGTAAAATGTTAAAAAATGTTTATATAAATGCTCAAAATCTGCACCTCCCTCTTGCTGATAGTACAGCATAGTACAGCTATTAAAACTCTTCTCTCGCCCGTTCAAGGGCTTCCACGGAAATTAACCTGCATTCTTCAGTAATTCAATAATTCTACTTCAAAACCTCGATCCTAGAAGATTACGTAGCCTATATTTATGATTTTTAGTAGGCTTGTAAAAATTAATCTAAGGGTTTTAGATCTGGATACCAAGGGGGTGACCTAGCGCAGCCAATCTATTTATCGGGTTACTATTTACGATAATATCTTATTGCACCATAATAATGAATTATGAAAAACATGCATTGACCGGTAAAATAAATTGCTTTGGAATATTCACTTTCGCATGCTATTTTTTCTCATCATTTCACATACTTAAAGTTTGCCATCAGGGGCATCTTCTGTGAGCTTGCTCAACCATTTGTAATCTGTAGGGGTGAATTTTTTGTTTGTTTAAAACACCTACGCAGTTTTTCCATATATTTCAAACAGTTGCGGACAGATTCAAGACTGTTTCATCAATAATATTTATTTGTTTTTTGTAATTCCTGGATATCCAGTTCTTTTTTCACCCTCAATATAACCTTTTCTTTCAAATTTCTAGAGTAAGTATGCTCTACAGACAGAGTGATCGGGATATCTCTCATTGAAAATTATTTAAATTACATACATGTAGATTTCTTACAGTCTTATCATAATAATTATAATTGCATTACATTATAATTTAAGTAATTAGCATGTTATTCGAAATGCACTAAGGCAAATAATAATCAAAAATACGCTAGGAAATATCTAACATCTAAGCAACTTCTTGCGTGATTACTGTCAGAAAAAACTGACAGTTAGCTTTTACAGGGAGGCACTGCAGGGAGTTCGATGGTATAAAAATACGAAGTTTAATTGATTTTTTTTTAAAAACAAAAGATAGGTATCATATTAAAATCAACGCTTAAATAAATATTTAGAGCAGTATTGCTGTCATTTAAAAATAATTTTGAAACTGGCGCCGCGACGCCATCTTTGATTTATTAACTAAAACAATTTTACACTTTTATGTGTGTATGCAAATTTTCGTTCTTTTGGGTCTCTCAGTTCCATATTTAAGGGGGCGGGCCTTAGACAAACACTATACATCGGTGTTATTCTAAATAGAAAAGTCCAAAATCTTTACCAGCCTTATGCTACTCATCAATTCAATATATTGAATTCCAATTTTATTGCAGTTAATTGATTTTATGATTATATATGTTAGTGTAGGAAAACATGTTTCTGTTACACTACCTTTTCGTTTGAGTCTAGTTTATTAAGATATACCTAACAAATTTCCTTTAAGATCTGGCTCTCTTATCTGGATAAAATCGAGGCTGTACTATAATTTACACCGGTATCATAAAAATTATTTTACACAGTAACAAAATTATACGCCCCATTTCTGATATATAAAATAGTTATTGGATAAACAAAAACGCGATGTTTCAAAAGCTTTAGGAAAAAAAATACGCCCGAAAACGTCAAAATAGTAGACATGCAATTTCTAATTCGTAAGTGTTTCGTACTAGCCGTGTAATTGTCATTCATTATTTCTAATTATTTTTATATTCCCGGTGTTTAATAACAGAAACAGATAGATATATGCAATTTCTACAAAGAACTATACATGTCATGCCCACCTCGGTATTAAAACGTGTGTTAAGTTTCGAAATAAAATTTTTTTGCGTTGAATTGCCAATTGCCTATATAGAAATCGTATTGCGTAATGGAATTAGTGGCTCAGCAAATTAGAAACCCAGCAAGTACACGAGAAGTTTGCTATATTTTCAAGTGCATTAATTCAACATTATATCGTGTTCGTTAGCTTCAAAACGAACACGATATAATGGTGGACATCTAATAATATTCTATTAAAACGGGGGTGAAAATCTACATACTTTTAATGTTTTTCATTTAGTAGTACATAGTACAGCTGAATTGCTTAATGTTACATCTCTTATATGATATAATCATGAGCTTTGATTTAATTCATATTGCGCAGTATTGTTCGGTGATATGTTTATATGGGGAGTCGCATCAAAAATAATATTGCTTCATATAATTTTTTGCGGATGTTGGTGTGGGTACTTTGAGTTATTGACGTTCACGTTCCGTGAACGTCAACAACCCAACATACGGAATATAACATAATAACGGAACATAAAAATACGGAATATATAGATGTAAATTACATCTACATATTCATTATGAAATTTCATTACAGAAAAATAAACTTTACGATAGACTCATGAAAGGGTTGTCAATAACCCCGTCAATTTCTAGGTTATTAGAATCATCAAATCACCATCCCCTTATTCTGCTTTGTTCACTTTTAAAATAAGTGTTCAAATTGATGTCCGTTTATTTCATGACATTATTTAAGGAATTCAAAAATAATTCTCATTGAATTTGTTATAGTATTTCTGAAAATAACTTTATTGAAGTATTTGGGTTTTTAAATCTTGACTTTTATTTAACCAGTTTGTAATATCCATGCTTTACATCAGTTAATCTCTAAGAGATAATCTTTTGCTCCCATGTTTCTTTTTATTTATATTTATGATTCTTAAAAATCTAATAGATGACGCTAATAGTTTGTTCGAGGAAGGGAATTTGAGAGTAACTCGAACGTTTTTCTAAGAGTATGTGTATTTTTCTTTGCAGAAATTAGGAAAATTAGATAATAAAAATAAAGTGTAACATAATACGTTGTTATAAAATAATATTACTTATATTATTGTATGAAAAGGATTTCATGAAAGGTTTTAATACCTATAATAAACAATATATATATATATATATATATATATATATATATATATATATATATATATATATATTATATATATATATATATATATATATATATATATATATATATATATATATATATTTATATATATATATATATATATATATATATAATAAACTAAAGGTTTTAATGTAAATAATAAACAAATCATTTTAATTTAAAAGAAAGGTGAGAGCAGGATATTATCTCTTACGGACTGGTTCATGTAAGCAATGGATTTTAAAAATGGGTTAGATAAACCTAAAAACCTAGAAATCCAAATACATCAAGAAATCGTATTTTCTTGAGAAATGTTGCAACATATTCAAGATGAATTAATTTTTCAACTTCTTAAATAATGTAATGAAGTAAACGGACACCAGTTTAAACAGTTACTTTAATAATTAATAAAATAAAGAAGAATAAAGGGATGAAGTTTTACATTTGGAAATTGATGGACTTATGAAAAACCCTTTTGTGAGTCTATTGTAAGATTTTTTTGTGTAGTACTATTATTATCCGAAAAATTAAAATTAGTGTTCACTTAAAATACATATAAAAATATCTATTTAAAAAAGTTACATCTATATATCCGTATTTTTCTTCTTCTTTTGCGACATCTACTACTTAGGCCATTAGTAGTACTTCCTCCTATTTCACTATATTATAGTTATGTTGAGATTTACAGTTGTCGATGTACATTAGCTAGTTACATACGTTTATAAGTATCTGACTTTTATTTTTAGTTGGAGTTAGCAGACAGTGTAGATTAATCCTCAAATCATAGTTAATAAAGAGCTCTATATATTCATGAGATTCTTCTAGGATATCTTCCACAGTAAGGATGCTTCTACATCGTTACATGGTGGTTGATCCTTTACTTTGAATAAATATTCTGATGTCAATTTAGTGTACTCTATTCGTAGTCTTATTAACATCATGCTTTCTTTTCGAATAGGAAATGGGTTTCGAGTTTCTGATTCCTTTATTTCTCTCAATTTACTGGTAGTATTAGTTTTACTCAACTGTGTCTGCCATGTTACTTCCATTTTTGTCTTCATTTCTGTCTTACGTCTTGCAATCTAATTGTAATTTCATTTATGTTGTTCGAGTTAACTTTCACGGACAGCTCTTTGTTAGTTTTACATGTATGCCGATATAACAACGAAGGGATACCATCTTTTCTCCGATGGTAGTGAGCTTCTAGTGAAAGTTGTTAATTCTCAGTACTAGTACATCTTGGTCAAAGAATTATATAAGTATTTTTGACATGCATGAATTACATGAGCATATTTTACACGTTTTTATTACCTCGCTTTCCTGTCGGTTTGTATGTTCAGTACAAATTTTGCAATTGATTTTAAACCAACTTCCCAATGAGCTAGATATCTGAAACTTTAAACATAACTGAGAACTCGATGTAAATGCAATATTAACTCGCTTTCTTGTCTATCTGTTTGGTTGTTGTCTGATATACCACGTTTTTTATTATTGACTCGCTCTCTTCTCTGTCTGCCTGTTCGGTACAAATTTTGCAATTGATTTTAAACTAACTTTTCGACGAGCTAGAGACTTGAAATTCTAAACATGACCCAGAACTGGACGACAATGCAATATTAACTCGCTTTCCTGTCTGTCTGTTTGGTTTTTTGTCTGTTCAAATATGATCAGGTGAAGAGAAACTGAAATAAACCTGAAATTTACCACACATGTCTGTGTTATAATCTCATCAAAATGTTTAAAATCGATAGAAAAATTTTACACACACAAGACTAAAAAGCATAAAATAATTATTTGAATAAAAGAAAAATTTTAATATACCACATTTTTCTACACAATCTACATTTTTTCTACACAATTTCTACACAAAATTTTAATATACCACATTTTTCACAATCTATACAAAGAGCAAACTGCTGTTATAGAAGTAGAAGGGGAAAAAAGGGAAGTAGGTATTAGGAAAGGAGTAAGACAAGGATGTACGCTATCACCACTAATTTTTAATCTGTACATCGAAGAGGCGATTAATGTGGTAAAAGATAGAGTGGATTTCGGGATTAAAGTGCAGGGACAGAAACTAAAAATGCTGAGATTCGCGGATGATATAGCAGTACTAGCATCTAGTAAGGAGGAATTAGAATCAGCATTGAACGAAATGGAGGCAGTGTTGACAGAAGAATACGAAATGAGGGTGAATAAAAACGAAAACGATTGTTAAAAACGAAACTAAAGTGTTAGTGTGCAGAGGGCGCGAGAGCAGAGCAAAAACGAAAGTACAAATTAATAATGAAAGATT
This sequence comes from Rosalia funebris, assembly GCA_037954035.1. NCBI lineage: Eukaryota > Metazoa > Arthropoda > Insecta > Coleoptera > Cerambycidae > Rosalia > Rosalia funebris. Next base: position 4,609,132 of record JAZFAV010000010.1, on the reverse strand, counting down.
GGAGGAAGTTAAAGACTTCACTTACTTAGGAAGTAAAATAAATTGAGACGGAAGAAGCGATAAAGACATAAAACAAAGAATAGCGCAGGGTCGAGTAGCTTTTAACAAAAAAAAGCACTTTTATGCTCGGGGGTAATAAACTTAGAAACAAGGAAGAGATTTTTGAAAACATATGCATGGAGCACGGCACTATACGGTTGCGAAACCTGGACGGTAGGGGAAGAAGTAGGAAGAAATTAGAAGCTTTTGAGATGTGGTGTTACCGAAGAATGATGAAAATACCATGGACTGATAGGGTTAGAAACGAAGTCGGAAGTGGAGAAAGTCGGCGAGAAAAGAAGTATGTGGAAAAACATAAAGAAGAGAAGAGATAGAATGGTAGGCCACTTGCTGAGACATGAGGGAATAGTCCGCGATATTTTGGAGGCAGAAATAGGAGTGAAGAAAGGCAGAAGTAGGCCTAGATTAGACTACTGCTCGCAAATATTAAGGGATGTAGGTTGTAGTAGAATTAGCGAAATGCGTAGGTTAGCACAAGATAGGAGAAGGTGGAGGTTAGTTTCCAACCAGTCTTAGGACTAATGACCTCATGATGATGACCACATTTTTAAAACAGATTAAAAAGTATAAAACAATTCCTAACCCCACACACATTCCTAACCCCATACAGATAGTCCTGAGAATTTGTGATTGTGAATCTTTAATAGCTATGAAAATACTGGTTATATTTAAAATAAAAAATGTGAGGCACATGCAATAGATAAAGTAAGGAGTGGAGAGAGTAGCTGTCATTGAGAAAACTCACACAACAGTTCATATCATTTGCAGCAATAAAATTATTAGTGACTTAGGTGAATTATTCATGCATCAATTACCTATTGCATATGCCCCACACATTTTCCACTTTAAATCTTACAAGTGTTTTTACCCATTAAAAATTTACAACCATAAATTTTCAGGACTATCTATATGGGATTAGGAATCTGTATGGGGCTAGGAAAAATTATTTTATACTTTTTAGTCCATAGTATATTATTTTTGTTTATTTAAATCATTATTTATTGTTACGTATAATAACAATAACTTACCTTCATATATACATCTATTAAATACTGGATAAACTACGAATTCTGAATAACGAACATTAATAATCAGATTATAGATATTTAGATATATTCTTCAGATCAAGTGACGTTAAACATATTCGATGTTATTCTAAAACATCGATGTGTTTAATTGCATATATTTTACTGTTTATTCCATGAAAATTCTTAACTCAAATATTTAATAAATAAGTATTAGATTAATAATGTAGTAACAAATAAAATAAGCCATGTCACTAAAGGTAATTTATAAGGTCACTTATTTGTTATTTGTATACAATAAAATACCTACTTTTTTGCACGGCAACTATTTTATATCAACTTACTCAATCGACAACGTACTATTAGATCACCAATCTAAAATAAACGTGAATTTATTTGTTATAATACTTACAATAATAATTATCTATAATACTACTACTTGAGAAAGTGTATTAACGGTTCGTTGGACACTTATCTTTTTATATATTGATGAAATATTATTATATGTTAATATTATGACTGAATAATAATATCCTTATTGAAATAAAAACGGCCGACACAGATTCGTTAGCAATAAACATAATTCACTAGGTTTAAAAATTCTCTAGGTCACAGGCCTTGCTTGAGTTGAATTGACCTGATGGACCAGTAAACTGTATTGCTATACAAGTATTTCCGTCCTACTCGCGCTTTGACTTCCCAGGCAGGGCTGTTTTGGTGAATAACTGCACATCCGTTTATGCAAATGAGGTAACACGGGTTTTATATTAAATTTTTTTAATAAAAACACAGCTGCATAGTTTCTTTGAATATATTTTATACTATCATTTGTGCACTGTTGCGTATCGTGTACGATTTGTGTGGGTAAAATTATCAGTTTATGCACATAACTAGATCTCTGTATATCTCAATTTTTTATATATTCATTATAGATAAATAAAAGTGTGTCGCGCATGCCTTGACATTTAATACAGACAAAATATGTGTCGCAAAATATTGTCACACTGCTAAATTGTCTAAATAGAATTTATTTTATATTAGAACTATTATTTTGTTAAATACGCCATTAATAACACACAGTATAGAATAATCCTAATATATAAAATATTTAATCTATTCTTAAACAACGTCCTTCTATAATTGCAGCCACAATAGAATTATTATATTGTTAAATACACCATTAATAACGTGACACAATATAGAATATCCTAATGTATAAAATATTTAAACTATTCTTAAATAATGTGCTTCTATAATTGCAGCCACGATGTCAATAATATGGTCTATTATAGTTCGTATTTTGTTTTTACTATTTTGCTATTTTTCCAGCTCTAAAGTGCGTTCAAACATGCAACACCGAAGCGTATCGTAACGCCAGCGCGTAACTTACTATCGTGACATAGTATCGCAACAGGACACATACTTTCATTTACAACAGGACATCGACGCGTAACATCAGTTCGCAACACCACGGCGTTACATCCATCGTAGTCGTTGTAGTCCCATCCAGACATGTAAGGGCGATACGTAAAGCCGGGTCCAGACGTGCGTAACGTGTAATGTAATGTAACGTGAAATGTAAGGCGAATTCTGTGTGTGGACGGTACTACGAGCATTACATGAAACGCTCGCGTCGGCGCTCACGCTGATCCATCGGCTGTCGCTTTTTAGCGCGAACACAAAGGCGCTCGTAGTGCTCGTTTGGACGGAGTTCGTGACGGTTGTGTCGTGTGGACGTTCATTATGTGGAATGACGAATAATCGCTTGAACTTATCAGTTTATATCAACAAACACCTGTTATTTGGAATCCAAAAAACTCGGAGTACTTTAAAAAATCTGAAAAACGATGCTTGGAGTGATATTGCTCTTTCGTTGGGAAGAGATGTAGAAGAATGCAAGAACAAAATGATTAGTTTGCTTTATATAGTTTGCTCTGCATTATAGTATGTTGTCTTGATATTTTAGATGCAATCATTGTTAACAAATATTTAAAATCAGTAGGCGACATCCGGGTAATGTTTTTATATTGGCCACTTATTTGCTGAGATTTTAGTTCCACATGTAATGAAGATCTTCTCTTATACAACTTTGTTTTCCACCATCGAGGCACCGAACGTTTTTTCCTGTCTTCAGTTAATAAATGCATACAAATAAAAGCAGCACCAGCTACCACAACCTTCTCATACGGCACGTTCGTAGCAACTGAGTGGAACAGATTTTGAACAAGATTCGCGTTACATGGTTCGCGTTGAGTTCGTGTGCCGTCCACACTATTCGCGTTTCATTTCACGTTACATTACATTACACATTACGCACGTCTGGACCCGGCTTTAGGATTTCATGCTATGAGTTACGGGGCGGCGTTACGATACGCTTCGTTGTTGCATGTTTGGACGCACCTTAAGAAAAATATGTGTGCTACCTTGGAGGTACCCTCAGAGGTCATAGTTGTTTAGATATCTGCAGGGACGTCGAATATGTGACAATTAATTGAAAGATACAAGAAAGTACGTAGAAACGACGATAGAAAGGACAAAGTCCGATACTCGACAAGTAACAGTCACAAACCATATTTCATTTTTCCAAATTGTTCTGTGTGGGCATATGTGTGTATATAAATGTAGGAGCCTGTATCTACTTACTCATCATACCTAAACATCATTTATTTCCAGGGAATTGCACACAAACTATACCCTATACTAACACTGTACCCTTTTGCCCCGGAACGATGAGCTGGCTCATCCTCCCGAATCCCGAAATCCTGGGGATCGATTAGTGTGATTAAAAGCCCTCCTGCGTAGCTTTAAATTCCTTAGATAGCTTTTTTGACCAGACGACTGAAATCTAAAAGATTCTGAGCGTTTTAGGCATAGGTTGGCAGACCATAGCAGACTTATTCACCGAGAGCCGACGAAGAAAGAGCAGTTGGTAGAGAGGGAAGTAGACCTGCCTATTACAGGTTTACAGCGATAAGCAGGTAAATATCAGTAGTCCTGGTCGATCAATGCTCCTACGGTTATCCATATTCCTATCTTGGAAAATAATACCATGAATTGCATTACTACAAACTGCTTTTTACATTAGGAATTTGGTAATGTATTTAGCTTAAACTTCACAATAAATTTGAGAATGTTGAGAATTATGTCTAAATTTTAACACTTGCAATATGTTAAAAGAACCAGAAACGTATGCGACTACTGAAAGGAAAATATACAAGTCGTATAATTTCGGTTCTTTCATTCAAACTTAAAGATATAGTTCATGTAGTCCTGGTGCAATAACTGATAATCATTATGTTATGAGCATCCAGCATTAATTGCAATAACACTGAAATTTTAAACTACATTCAAGGTAGTTCTAACTCATACTTGATATTTCTTGTTTCAACTAATCTTAAGGTGTTATATCGATCCTATAATGCTACAGATTATATAGATATAAATAAATATAAAGTTAGTTATTTAAAATTATTTATATAATAAATGATCTCTGGAAAAGAATCTTATAAGACCTGAGACAAATAACGGTATGTACTCGTACTACCATATTCCTCAAGGGTCAGTACTTGTACTAATTATTTAACATATACTGTGACGGAGTCGGGAAACTATAGATTCCAGAAATTAAAGGGTTCCTGTTAAAAGGGCAGCTGTAAAATTTGTGCCTCGACTGCACATGACCCCTCTGCATCATCCCCCCTATTCACCTACTTTGCTGCGACTTTTTTTATTTTTCCGAATGAAGAGAGACATGAAAGGAAAGCGTTTTGTCGACGTTGTTGAGGTGAACAAAAAACGACGAAGGCGCATCGGGCATCACAGTATATTACATAAGTGTATTATACAAGTGTACTAGTGCCAGTGGAGAGTATTTTGAATAGAATTGAAGGTGTTTGACTTAAATAAGAGAAAATAAAAACTGGTACTAAAAATACTCTTATTTCCTATGTAGATAATAAACTCTGGTACTATAGATGTCCCTAGATACGTAAAAAGTTATGTAAGTATACATTAGTATAATATGTATGTAAACGATAAAGCTATGTAATCAATCGATTTTAAAGCTCAAATTCGAAGAATGCTGCCGGCAATGGTGAACAAGGTTTATTATACACACAGTATTCAACTACGAAGATGTTCCATAATACCCACGTAATATATTATTTCTCAGAAAGTATGGTATTTCTTTAATGACTTATCTTGGCTCTAAAGTACAAACTGTTTATTTGCTACAAGTAATATGGAGGGTTAATAAAGGTAATCATAAAATACCATTAACATATATATTTCATAGTAAGTACGTGCAACTTTTTTGCATAGTAGTTAAAGTATTTATCACAGTACTTCTACTACAACACCGCATTATTAAAGATATTATTTATGTTTTGCTCAAGGTTTCTCCGCACAGAAAGCAAATTATTTTTTGATCGATGTGTAGTTAGACATATATAGAACTGTAATTTGAAGTCGTATTATGTACGAAGAAAACGACAAAAATAAACAGTTAATGGATTCAAGCCTTTTCCCACTTTTTACACCTGCAGGAAGGTAAAATCACGAATGCCTGAGGTTTAGTTCATATCAATTATTAACCTGCCTCGAACATGCTGAAAGCAACAGATTATAAGACCATGGTAAATAGAGCATTAACTGGAACTATTAACTCATAAACACCTTTAGATTTCAAAAGGCGGATGCCCATTCTTGTGCGCGAGTGATCAGGTTGTCGATTACCGTGCATGTAAAAATATGTATTTCTTAATGTAGTAGTAAACAAATATTCTAAAGAGACTTCTAAATACATTAAAGTAGCGTTGAAACTATGCAACCATTTTAAACCATCATAGTTGTGAAATGTTTATAATGGTTAATACAAAAATTAAACACATAAATTAAAACAGTAATATATTTTTAAGTTAACTAGAATTAGTTTTACCTACTACACAGCATAACGACCTTTACGCACAGTTTATTATGCATTAACTAAAAATGAAATATATGTTCATCTTATATAAAATCCATTTACAATGGCCTTTCATAAAAAAGTATAAGAAACACATAGACTTATCAATTATAGTATTTTCTATGCAGTGGAAGCTAACCTAAATAGTGAATGCTATGAATCTATAACATTACTCAAAAATTGAAATGTGAAACAACATAATATTTTTTTATTTGTTCCAAATTATATTACAATGCATCTATAACTGTAATAGAGAAGATATTAAGTAATAGCTCCATACATACAGCTAGCATATGGGTAATCCTTCATTGAGAAATTCCCTTTTTGTATTTTGTTACGATGAATGACTTCTTGTCGATGGCCACTAACAAAGACACTTAGCACTTTCACAATAAGTCAAGAAATAGTCTGTGTTCTAATCATCTGGTGATTATAATCAGCCTCATAAGGTTCTTCGATTACAACCAGCAGAAGATTAAAACACAGATTATAGAGGAATAATTAAAATCGGTTCATAAACACATAAAGCTATACCCTATATATATATATATATATATATATATATATATATATATATATATATATATATATATATATATATATATATATATATATATATATAGGGTATAGCTTTTGTGTTTATGAACCGATTTTAATTATTCTCCTTGCGTTGAGTTCACTATAGCTCCAAGGTAGTCCCATTCTAACTTCATTGGTATTGGACCTTGGACTTTGAAGATATACAACGGAACTCCTTATTCAAGTAGCCGTTGTTTTCTCATTCGCAAAGCATTCTTAGTATGTCTAAGGACCCATCACTTAAAATTGTAAAATAATAAGTTTAAAAAAAAAAACGACTTCAAAAAAAGTAACTAAAAAGCAAGCAATAAATTTTTTCTGCAACAATTTTTTACTTATTTGTTGTTCCATTTAATGTAGTTAAGAAATTATTGTTTATTATGTAATTATTATTAATTGTTTTACAGTCAGTCAGTGTCTTACAATATTAGTAATGTCAACTTTAAAGTTTTACATGTAAACTCGTTGTTATAGTTGCAAGGTATATATTTTTTTATGTTTTACTTGGCATCAACTTCAAGATCATATGAAACAATTAATAGTAATTACATAATAAACAATAATTTTATAATTACGTTAAACGGAACAACAAATAAGTATCGAATTGTTATAGAAAATATTCGTTTCTTGCTTTTTAGTTAAGTTATTTTTTTAAGTCGGTTTTTTTTAAATTATTATGGGGTTGGCCGAACCAATTTGTTGAATAAATTATCCTCAAATCCTCAAATGTACCATATTTAACTTCTATTAAAATACTATAGAATTAAGTAAAATTGGCTATCGCAAAACCATTTCATAATGACAAAAACATATCAGATTCTTAGATACATTATAAGTAACCATTCCAATGCCTGAAGGTAAAATGTAGAGGCAGTAGAAAAATCATCATGTAAATTATAATTTACATCATGATTTTTCTTTCTGATTAATTTCTTTATAATTTACATCATGATTGTATAGTTAGCATTAATCAATAAATACCAAAACAAAGCAATGTTAGTAAAGAATAGTTTTAGTATATACAACACAAAAGTTATAGTTTTTTTTTTATTTTTAATCTTCAGTGATAAACGTAACCTTAATTTAACTGAACCCTTCTAGATAGAGTCGGTGGCAAATCTGTGAATGATCTGTCGGTTAATCATCTCGTATAAAAGACTAAGGATGTAATCATCCTTAATCGCATTTGAAGTGACTAAAAATTTATTGAACAAATTATAAGAATTTATAGACAAAGCTTATTTTGAGGATATATTACTTACTGTATATACTTCATCTAGTGTGCTTAAAAATACATATAATTTTTTTCTGTTTTATATTAAGAAAAATACAAAAATAAATCAATTAGTATCTTATTTTTGACAATTTATGCCGGAATAGTACGGACTTTTTGTAATATTTGACATACCTGTTATATCACTCAAAATAGTATATAGCTTACAAAAATTGTAAAGCAATATGTTATGAATAAAATCGCAATATTTTATTTAATTGATTAAAAATAATTCGATTCTGCTTTTGAGCAAATTCGTAATTAAAAATTGATGACTTTGTGACAAGCTTGATTTATACGATCATCAATATTATGCGTTACTTTAGTTTTTATATAAGGCAAATATATCCAAATATTAAATTTCATTTGCGAAACAACTAAACATTTGAAGTATTAGAATGTAAATATTGAATATAACAGCAGCATTACCATATACAGACAATTAGTTCTCCTAACACAAACAGGATTCACGCTAGAATGTACCACCTTTGGGTACTGAAAGTTAGTAATGGAACCGATCGTCTATAAAAATTACTGCGGCGTGACAAAGTGATTGCCATTTATAATCGGGGTCCACATTTTTGTAACTTAACTACTAGGTCACTACTACAAAAGATAGTAAATTTAACGATTTGATATTTACATCACGACTATACCACCATTATCTCATTAAGATGATTATAGGAAAGAACAGTATCAGTTTGATATGATACAGAATTCAGAGATACAGCCGCAAACCATAGGAGAAAGGAATGTAAAACTAACATACATAGTATACATTTAAAATATACGTCTTAAAATGAAACGATGGAAAATATAATCAATAAAGGTCTTTTCCCACTATAGCGTACCATACTAGGACCGTAACCGTATCGACACATGCAAGCAAATATAATTTGCATTAATTTGTATCATACAACGACCACTAGATCGTTACATCACCAGCCAATAATGTAGCGTGCCAAGACCGGAGCAGCAATGCAAATTATATTTGTTTGCATGTGTCGATACGGTTACGGTTCTAGTATGATACACTATAGTGGGCAAAGACCTTTATTGATTACATTTTTCAACATTTTATTATGGTACGGTGTAGTAGGCAGAGACCTTTATACTGAAATAATGAGACAAGGTGTAGCAATATCTGAACTACTATTGTGTCTGTGGTGGAGATATTAATTACTGATAAACAAGCAACTAAAATGTAAAAATTGCCTGTTAAATACTTAGCTCTAAATAGTACGTAAAATATAGCAGTGTATTGAATAAGTGCTAAAAATAATGGTAAAAATAATTCTAGACTAATAGAACATATTTTGGCAATTTTAGGAGCTCAATGGGATCTTTATATCGTGAAGTAACTATTATCGCTCACCATCACTGTCAATCGAACCAATTCTTTGCTATTTTAAAAAACGCAATAACAATAAACATTATCAAAGTACCATTATACCACAAATAAATTTAACCGTCATACTACAAATATAAATAATATCAAAATTAAAAATGTGTTTCCCATGGGGTCTCTTAATAAAGATTATTAATAAAAAAAACATGAAATAAGATCTTTGGTGAATAATGAAGTATAATAAACTGTAATTTTCAAGTTCTCCTGTGGACAAAAACATACTAACGATAACATTATGGTAGAAATTATAATATAAATAAATCAAAATTTCGATTCATTTTTAAATGTAAAAAGGTACGCAACAATTTTTTACGTCATATATCTCATTTTGATGCCCATGACAATCCCCTTATCCGAGCAGCTTCGGACTACGACCCAGGAAGACACAAGGGACCCAAGATGCAGGTAGTATAACCTCATAGACCTCCTTTACAAATCAAACATAACTTTTTATTACAGCTGAGTTCTATTGCTCCATTGACCAATTTTGATGTCAGGGGGCCTTACGGCCCTTTAACCATTTTCTGTTACAGGAAAGCCACATGACTTCCCTCTCACACACACCTGACTCCAACTCCTGGGATCATTTTCTAATAGAAAAGGACCCCCCCTGAGTAACAAGACTCACTGTCCTGACAACGATCCAAGCGGCGCGATTCGTCCATATTGTCGTGGAAGATCGCCTGATATGATCCAATTCCCGGGCGCCATGCTGGTCGCAGCGCTCACAACAAGACACCCCCGGGAGGCTAACATTGGCGAAGCGATGCGACAAAACAAGGCGACCAAAGATTAAGAAAAAGCCGAGAAGAAGTCACTGCCAGCGGGACTTAAAGACGTCAGGATCAAAGAGGTCGAGGGCAGCGAACCATTGCCAGTCGCGCGGGTCTTGTTTGCGGGCGGCACTTGTCTCTCGCGCAGAGACACGCGAAAGCGGAAGCATAGCTCGGCCTACCTTCGTATGACGGTCTCGGTCTACATGATGGGCGAGTAAAGATCGGTAATCTCGCTAGACTTGCCGATAAAACCCATCAAGGCCATTACGCCTGCCAATTAATATTGGCTATCTCATTTTAAAGGCACCAGTCTAGTACTTCGTGTATCTCGTAACATATCGTATTTCCTACGACCATGATATTCCTTTAAAATGTGACTGAAAATAATTTAACGACTACCTCGATTCTTTTTTGAACTTGTCACTTTTTATAATAATACCTAAATTAACTAAGGTCAACTCACTTATAGGTTTCTTAAATGGTGTCAGAGTATTTACAAAATCAATTACTGAACTAATGCGATTTGGCATGAACAAGGACAAATGAAGTAATTATCACTTATCACCTAACTAAACTGAGTATTGGAATAAAATAGATACTATATACACGTACCAGGTTACACTGTTCTTTATTTATATTGGCATAATCAAGCATATATAGGCAATATATTTAAATTCGAATTAAAATTTTGTTATAACTAAAATTAACATTATTTACCAGAAAAATGATTTCAGATAATTTCATTTGAAAATACACTGTTTATTAAACTTTTAAGTTTTTATTTGAGTTTTTAACTGTTTTATAAGTTAACATATTTAGAAATTATGTTACCTCACATGAGAAGTAAAGGTGTTGAAGGGGAATTTTTTCCTCTGTTAATTTTTGTTTTTACATGCTATCAAACTTTTTGGCTCTACAAAGAGTACATTATTTTCTTACATGTCACTAAATTTGTTAGTCATAAAATACTACATTTTATTTAATGGGTGCTGCTATAAGCAAAACTCCAAGGCTTTGAATGTTAGCAACTTCAACCAGTTTCAGTAAATGTTTTCTAAAGAAATCCCACTTTGTTCTCCATTTTGTTCATACTTATTTTCATCTAAAAGTGGATAAGTTCCTATCAGACGTTAAAAGATGCTCAACAAAATTGCTACCACGATAAGTGGTATCCATTTTAAGTTTCCTTAATCATATATGAAGATAATCTTTACTTCTTATAAGAGCAATATTTCCCGTAAGTGATGATTTAAACTTGACCACTTTTAACTGAAATTAACCATTTCAGTTAAAACCGCAATGTTTTAACCGCAATGGTTAATTTCGCCTCAGATACTGAAAGATGAATATTCAACAACACTGCTACCACGAGATTCTTCTTAACAATACTTATTAAGTGGAATCTTTATCTTTTGCTATTATTACATGTTCTTGTCATACGAATGCACTTACAGGACAAATATCATCAATAATTACTGTAAGTGACGAAAATGAAAGTTAACCAATTTTAACTACATAAATATGGATAAATTTGTATCAGACATTAAAAGATGAATATTGAACAAAATTGCTGTCACGATACATGGTCGACATTATAAATATACATACAAGAAAATCTTTACTTCTTGCTAATGTATTAAACATTTTTGCTACACGAATGCAATTACAAGAATATCAAGCAATAGTTTCTTCAAGTGACGATAGTTAAACTTAACTATTTTTAACTAAAAATGGTTAAGTGCATTGAAATATTCAACAAAACTGCTGCCATAACATGTGGTCGACATTATAAATTTTCTTAACCATATTTGAAGAGATTGTTTATTTCTTAATTACATAATTTACATGTTTTTGCTACATGAATGTAAATACAGGAAGATCAAGCAAAATTTCCTGTAAGTGAAGAGAATTAAACTGAACTATTTCTAATTATAAATGGTTAAATTCGTATCAGACTCTGGAAGGTGAATATACAACGAGACTGCTACCATGACATGTGATCGACATTAAAAATGTTCTTAATAGTATTTGAGGAGAATCTTTAGTTCTTGCTAACATATTACATATATTTGCTACACGAATGAAATTCCATGAAGATGCAATTGCAATATTTCCCATAAGTACCGATAATTAAAATATATAGAATTTCATAACCCATCTGGCCGCACGGTATTGTTTTATAATTATTTATTCAGCAACTTTCAATTTCTTTTAAAGGTTGTTAGGTACATTGTATTGTTTTCAGATACTTTTACACGTTGTTGTAATTAGTCGTTGATTAAATCGCATTTTAAACACACTATTAGCGGCCGTTTATTTTCAAACCTTCATATGAACAATTGAATTTTCGCAAAAAATTTCACTATTGAATATTTTTAGCACAAGCAATTAACTATTGTTTCTACTTTTCCCATTCTGGCTTTCATGTGATGGTTATGAAAATAAATATTTTCTTATTGTGGCTCATGTAAACGCAATTTGTTATCATGTTGAAACAAATGAAAGCTGTTTAATTAAACAGCCTACGGAAATGGCAATTTAGTAAAACAATGTTGTGAATATTTCCATTTTCTATACGTCAACACGGGGATGTATTTCGACAATGTGTTCGCATTATATCAATATTATTGACATAAAAACGTTTCTGCCGAAAGGTGTTATGCGAATTAATTAATATCCTATGTACACGAGTTTCTAATGGATATTAATAATTAAATTACGGATGTAAATTAAAATGTAATAGGCACCTAATTTTTTATAATCTATTTATAAGATAGTCTACTACACAAGGCAAATTAAGATTCTTTCTTCTAACGAAAATACAGTTTGTACCGATGTGATATGCATGACTGAAACCCATCAGTTTGTGAATGAGTGTAAGCGAAAGGCTTTCGAAATTAAAGTATTAATAACTAAATAAAATACATAATACTCGAAACGAAACTACTTCCATTTTTACTATCTGAAATTAATTACTAAATTATTAAAGATAATGGGAAAAAATGGTAAATACATATAGTTAGTGTATACGATATTATTTTTTGGTTCTGCCCTATAGCTTAGCAAAAATTGTAGATATATAACTATATCTTATATTTTTATAAAAAAAACAACTCAAGAGCACTATCTTGTATAGGTATAAAAATGAATGTAATATTTTTTTATAGAAAAGTTTGTATCTTTTAATTTCCTCTTTTTCTCTTTTTCAGATATATTTTGCCTATTTTAAAATATGTAGGATTTTTAGCAATATTTTTTTTATGTATGGGATATTGAATATGTGTTAAAAGTACATATAGATATTTTGCGGTTCTGATGGAGACAGTGTTATAACTACTTAATGCACACCCAGCGCCGGCCCTAGCCATTGATCGGGGTAGAGCGAGATTGTCTGCGGGCATCCTTTGGTCGACGCCTTCACTTCACGTAAATTTTACTTCGATTTTATGTTAAATAAATAAGAATTCCCAAATTTTCAAAAATCAACTTTTATTGCAAATATCAACACTTATTGAATTTAAATTAAATTAAGTAGCTCTAATTAGTATACTCCTGCTTATTTAGCATTAAGAAAGCTTTTACTGCTATATAATTAAATTAGTATTTGGCTTTTTGGCGAACCTTGCCATCTGGCGCCTAGAGCGACCGCTCCTCTCGCTCTACCTCAGGTCAGGAGGACCATTGCTTATACTCGTAGATGTGCAGCACATCTATAAGCTATGGTCACATTATTATGGTAATACTGTTATTATTTAAAATTTTGTATACGTACGCATACAACATTTATGTATTGTAAAGGTACGTTTCGCCTTGTTATATCGACCTCTACAATTCGAAGAAAACTCCATCGTCCAAATTTACGTGCAAGAAGGTCTTTAAGGGTACCCACTCTATTCCCACGACATCGAGCTACCCTCTTTCAGTGGGTACGGGAATGCAGTGATTGCTTTTGCAGCAGTGGCGATGGGTCTTATTCACAGATGAAACCAGAATTGGACTGGTGAATGATGATAATAGACAAAGGGCCTGGAGAGCGCCAGGTCACTAAGAGAGACTAAATTTTCCCCGTGAGGTTGCTCCCTAAAATGGTGGGACAGTAATATTTTGGGGAGGAATAATGTTCAATCGCCGTACGCCGTTAATTCCCATAAATTAGAATATGACAAGTCAAGTTTATATTGAAAGTATTTTCAGGTCCATTATTTATCCCCTACACGACTAATTAGGTGACAATTTCATCTTCATGGCCGACGAGAGGCCATATCGCGTGAGAACAGTTCAAGAGGTACTTGAACAGGGAGATATTACCCGATTAGATTACCACCTAATTTCCCAGATATGAATCCCATTGAGAACATGTGGGATTTTATTTCTAGAGCAATTCACAAACGCATGAGCTCACCCCAAAACGCGGAAGAATTATCAGCAGCAGCAATAGAAGAAGGGAACAATATTCCTCAAGAAATTATCAACCGTTTGATTGTCTCAATTCACAGGCGTGTCAATATATTATTGAGAAGCAGAGGAGGCCATACTGACTATTGAGCTGTAGTTTACTTTGTTAAAAAATATATTTTGTTAATTTTTGTTATAATAAATTTACTTAAAAATTGCAAATTTTTTCCCATTGTTTTTAATTGATTAAATTTTTAAAATTATTCCTGTATTACAAAAGATACATTTAGAAAAAACATACTTTAAAAAACAAATACAATATTTAAAAAAAAATTATTTACTAATACAAAACATCGGGGGTGCAAGACTTTTGACGGTGTGTGTATAATAATTTTGCTAGCAAATACTCCAAAAACCCAAAGAAAGAAGAAAGTCCAAAACTCTAACTTGTATTATGCATATAATGGGTAGATGAATGCTAGTTTTCTGCAGCAAGAAGGGAGTAAGGAAAATAGATGTTTGTGGAGAAATAAAAATTAACGATAATAAATTATAAACTCCAGGGAATCTGGATTTTATACTTTTTTAACTTTGCTCAGATATACCCATTCTGATGATTGATGTAATGGTGACGATTGTGTATCGTAGATTTAGCCTTCCTAAATTGTACCTGATTTACAAAGTTTAATATTACATGTACCAAATGATATAACAGGCAACGCGTGCGTGTTTTATAGTCTCTCATACAGTTACGTTGAACACAAGGTGTGCCATCAAGAAAGAATGTGATAATGAGACACTTCCGATACGTTCACCTGAAATCCAGGCAATAATAAATTATCTTTGGAGTTAATTATGCTCTTAGTCTGGAGATTATTATTTAAATTTAATTATGCTCTTGGTCAATAGAGGGCTATTGATCAAGAGCATAATTAACATGAAAATTCACTCAAATTCTGCACACATTTCAAGGATATGTATTGAAAGTGTCGTTTATTTTTTCTTAATTGTGCATCATGAGATTAATCTTTCAGAGAGAACTTGAACTCATTTAATCTGCCTAATTCCTCCAATTTAATCATGGCTGCATCTTCATACGTACTAACAAACAACTGAAAGTATATGTCTAGATCTCTTGTAAAATATTTTTAGATATGTTTCATATACAATATATCCAAAAAGTAATTCATAATATGTTCGATAAAATTAGTGTTAATCTTTTTTTGAGTGTATGATGTATTCGAAATAGATATTTGAAATACATCATAAATTTAATATTTTTGAATAGATGTATTTGAAATACCACTGTGAGAATTACTATTGACTTTGTTCGAACCGTATTTTTAAAAGCCCGATGGAAAGCCTCATTTGTACTTACGGCGTTTGAAAAAATCTTTCTACATACAATGAAGTTAATTAAGACACTGGATACATAATTTCTTTTGAGTAATAATTGGACGAGACAAATGAATAATGATTATTGAAATATAAAACAAAAAAATATTAAAAACTAACTCAAAACATTCAACACAAAATGAACGACATAGTTCGTATGCTAATATTGCCTAACATTAAATGTGACACCTTTTATTTCCTGTCGATATCAAAAGTTTACTTGCTTAAAAAATATATTCCTAGGAATGGCGCAAAAATGGATCTTTCAGAAAAAAATAGATGACGTTATAACTTTTAAAAACAGATCTCGAAACAGAACTCGAACAAATTAATGGCTCGATCTCAAAGTGACATTTTAAATACATTTTTGGTATGTCCTCTGACATACCTTTTCAAATACATGATTAAAAAAACATTCGTACCAATTTTATCGAATTTATACATTATCTACTTTTCGAACTCACTGTATTCAGTATACTTTCAGTAAAGGCAGAAATTGCACTAAAAAATAAGGTGCAAATTTAAATACTTGTTATTTTGTGATTACCAATTTTTATTTAACGTTAACCATGAAACTGCGACTCATCTCATAAAATAGCAATGTTATAAAATAATTACGTTAGCCTGATTTCATTAAAAGTCGTTATTTGTTCATTCCTTTATACGTTTCAGTTTCAATCTAAATATCCTATTATGCAACGAGCAACATGTCATGTATCATTTAATCAATAAGTATACAATGCTCGCACATTATAACTATTATTGCGTTACATAAAAAACTGTTCAGACCAACACATTTTTCAAGCGCGGCTCTTGTGAATGCTGATATCAGTGTTATGTACTTTTATTTACTTACATAATCCACCTGTTTACGAAGTATGCATGTAAATACATTCGTGTTTGAATGTTGCGTTACGTAATTATATCAATAGGTGTATTATACTATGTATTACGACAAGACAAATAAACAATTCCTATTTAGTTAATCATATTATTGCAAAAATCATAGACTTAGACGTAGAAATATTTATTGACAGGAAAGTCATTGGAAATATTCATATCAACAGACACACATACATAGTTAAATTTAATAATAGTTTTAAAGTTTTTTTTTGCAAAGATTAACAATCTAAATCATTATATCACACTTCTTTATTACTACTTCGTTATAAAATTGTATGTGTTCATTTATAAATTTATGTTTGTTCTTCTATAGCTGCCTTTTATATTTTTGAATATCACTTAAGAGCTTTTTGTGTCATGTGAGACTAAAATCAGAAACAACATTCTGTATTAGCAAATACTAGACATGTTTATAATATTATTATACTCAATAAATATAATAAAATCAACGCTAAATTCATTAGAACGAACATTGAACTATAGTAAAGTAATCACGATTTAACTCTAGAACTATAAAAGCTTTTACGATTTATACGTAAAAAACAAGAAAAATAAAATATAAGATTTTAATACAAATGCTTATGAAATACAAAACTATATAGAGGCCCAGTCAGGTAGTACTATCTTCCAATTTCAAGGTTGTACAGTATTTGTGATATTGTCCATAAAGCAAACATAGTTACAAAGTACTAAAAGTGCTAAAGAATGAAACCTTGCTACTTATCTGTATCAGTAAACAGTTAAAATAATTAATAAAAGTTAAGAAACTTATTATTTTTCTGCTTTATTCACATGTCAGTTCAAATAATGTCAACAGTATACGAAAATAAGATACTATATATTTATTTTTATTTGTAAAAATGTATGTACAGTGTGATTTAATTACAAAACGATACATATTATCTCCTAAACGATTGTTTACGAGATAGCATGGGAAGTTGTTCATCATATTCTATTATAAATTCAAAGCACTCGTACTGGACACTATTTCTGTGGTTTTCACAAATACAGCATATTTATTATAGATATATTCCCCTTAACCATAACTAATTCAACTGCAGAGACATGAAAGTGTTCAAAGTACAAGTGAATTAAGCCCCTTTTGTAATAAATCACGATAACAAGCGAGCAATATAGTTCTCAAAACATATTCCTATTTTGTTTTTAATAATCGACTAAACCCTGTACTTTCTTCGTCAACCTTAGCAACTAGTAGTCTTGGATCAGCAGTTGTATTTATGGCACAACTGAATCAAGTCTTAATTAAACATCCCAAATTTTAAGTTATTGAGTTCAAAAGAGAATAATTTTATCGACTAAGGCTGTAGATCATGCAATAACTATGTTAGATAAAAAAAAACGTCTGAATATTTTGTTATCATACATTCCTCCGGTTCATTACTGTTATTACAAGCAACTCCGAATTGAATCTCGAACTAGGTCATCAGGTTACAACTCCAAAACATAGAAAAATATATAAATACATATATATGTGTTTAGAAACAACAAGTTTATGTTCAAACTACTGATATAAGGAGATTATACTCCACCCCATCTGCAAATGCCTTATATAATAAGGACTAAACAAATTAGGTCAAAACAGCTATTCTCCTGGCTATATGCCAAACGCCGAGCGCTTAATTAAATAACAAAATTTGCGGTATTTTTTCTAACAGAGTTAGCATTAAAATACAATGATTCAGACTGTTCAAAAACCACAACGAAGATGAAAACTGTCACCTATCTCAGGATATCGCTAACTGCAGACCGGTTTCAACTTTATCTTGGGTCTCGTCAGTTTGCAGATGGGGTGGAGTATAATCTTTTTGATATTGATGATGATCAAGTTTATGTTAACAATAGGGTTTTCTTTTTTGTACAATGAATATTTTTTATTATGTTTTTAATGAAAATAAAATGAAAGTTTTGTTATTTTTTATAAAAGATACAGACCTTAACGTCATTATATGTTTTATTTCTTGAAAACGTGCACCAATTTATGCAGTCTATTACAATAAACTGAAAATTTTCAGAGCGTAAGTGAACCAAGTCCTCTGTTCTCTCCTTTTAAACAAATGTATCAACGTTATTACCATTATCAATGAGTGATTATACGAGGAAACATTGATAATGGTGATTTCTAACAAATTGCACGAATTATTAAAAAGTTTCATAAAATCAACTACAGGCCAATGAATTTAAATACAATTATCTTTGATCCTTTCTCACTGGACTTGATCCACTTGTATTTTAAACTCTCCATATTTCAATAGCAATATTATCATATTCAGCAGGAAATGTTTTTTAATTAGGTCCTTTTAGTCCAGTTTTAAAGGTAAAACATAGCTTATGATGCATATATGCACTTCTTAAACTGTTTAAAATATATATCTGGAATGTCATAAGAAGTCACGAACAAGGGTAAGCAAACGATCGTAAATTATGCATAAAGGATACTTCGCATATTGTGTAAGGTAATATGGAATGGCCAGTGTTATAATAGTATGAATATTTTTAAACTGAAGTAGGTAGTAAAAAAATAAATTATTAGTTTGGAATTTTATACTCGAACACAAAACAACATACCTTGCTGACGATAATAATATTGCTACGAGTTTTAACTAGTTATATATAGATAAGAATTAAGAATAGTATAATAAATGTTGTAGTCGTCATAAATAGGCTGTATTATTTGCATCTTTAGTAAGCAATTTGCTTGAAAAAACTAAATGCTTTTATAATTTTATCTAACGGAGAGCTATTTTGGAATTCCAACATGAACAGGTCGATTGCAATATTAAAGCATAATTTCTATTAGCAATGCTTCCTTTGATTGGAGTAATAGAAAAAAAAACCAAGAGACTAGTTTTTCACTAAAAAACGCTGAGAAACTATATTGCACTCAACGCGCGTGTTTTGTAAATCGATATACATTATCATTAATCGCTCAATATATTTAATATTTAGTTTAAAAGGCATGCACTTTACCTTATCCAACCGTTTCCTATATATTTCTAAAATTTTATTATTTTATTCCATATGAAGAATACCAGTTTTATGACCAATACTTTTATTTCATAATTAGTTTCCACCCTGTATATTTATTCATATATCAAGGCTATTTAGAACATGTGTATTAGAAACGAATTTTCAGACTAAAACGCTTTGTATAAAAGTTGAAAAGGTCGAAAGAAACGTTAAAACATATACAGACTATATCTATATTATTGTATAATATTTTGGAACATCAGAAAGCAGCGTTTTCAGGAAAAATAAAAGACAATTATAAATCATTTTCAGATCCATTATCAAATCAAAAATCGTTTATCTGGTCTACATTACTCAACTACTCAATACAACCTTTTGAAATTCATTACATTATTCAACTTAATAATTAAAACCTTTTCAAATATTCAAGAAAACAGTTATTTTATAATTTCTATTATGTTTGCAACAAATAAACACTACAAATGGTTATATACCATCGTATTTAATAATTATTATGAAAAGAAAGTTACATCTCTCTATTCTTCCTCATTCCTTTAAATCATTTGAACAGTTTTACACGATATGCGCATTTAGGACATAGCTGACGGCCTGTCGCTCGGCTGAAACTTTATAGAAGGTATTGTTTGGATTTATAACAGAACCAGGAAGATTATAAAAAAGTTAAATCGAGTACAATTATTATAATAACGGGAATTAATGACTAATAGTTTACCGAATGATTTATAATTTATTCTTAGGTATTTGTGAACGGGTTGAAACCTTCTTTGCGAAAACAAAAATATGATACCAACTTTTCACTAGAGATGAAAATATATACACTCCATCCGAAGAATGTTTCCTAACCAAATTGGCATCATTGAAGAATGATCCCTACTGCATTGACGATCTATGTGATTAATGTAAATATATAAGAGATATATTTGGATTAATGAACACTGTGTATATTTTTATATTATTGAACTTTCCTTGATTTCAACGGCCCTCAACATTTATAGTTTAAATGCATAAATAAGTGGTTAAATCTACAGCTCATCAGGAATAGGAACAAGTCTCAAAACTGCGATATCGGACCGCTCACGAGGTGCGCAGTAAATAGCCTGGTCTTTACTCAGTCGAATCTCACTGAATGAATATAATACGTACACAGAGTTCGATCTGGCCGCGCGTAAAGTGCATCCTTTTCCCTCCGCATGCTGCCTCACTCTGTCTTCTACGCATACACAGAGAATCTCACACTTTTTCCTATTCTTGACGAGCAGTACAAAATAATACGCTGATTTAGAATATAGTAAAATATATTTTATAATTTAAAATTTTTTTTACACCAAATGAAATGAACTTACAGTCGAAAAAGATATCATGATTACCAGCAGGTATAAAATAAATAGCTAAAAAAAATTTATTTGAGGTCCTCACTGTATATATATGTATGCAGAATTCGATTTCGCCGCGCGTAAAGTGCATCCTTTTCCCTTCAAATGCTGCCTCACCCTTTCTTCTACGCATACCTAGAAAATCTCACTCTATTTCTTATTCTTGATGACAAGTATGTAAAATGTTAAAGTAAGTAAAGTGAAGCTTCTCAAACCTAAAATTATCTATTTTTCTACAGTGCTCATTGTAATATTTATGTATAGTTTATTTCACCGCTATTTACCAAATAAAAAATCTCAAAACATACCGTGGCTTGTTTTTATGGCTAGGCTCAGGTAGACTACTCCATTTATCGGCAAGATAAGAGAGTTTTTTATTTGGCAAATAGGATGAAATGAATAGTACATATCTAAATCAATATATTCAATCTAAAGCAATCAGTTGAATCTAAAATATATATCATCTATATTTTTATATAAATTTTTTACTATAAAATAAAGACAACCTAGGCAACTACAAATAATAGATCAGAATATCAGTAAGAATATGTTTACAGATATTGTGATATTTTGATAAAATGTCACAATATAAATTTTGATAATCAGTTACGGAGATATGCGTAGAAATCAAGTGGAAGTTGCTAACGGTTTTAAACAAAAGTACCCTAGTTTATCCAAATATTATACAATGACCACCATGATCATATATTAAGCCGTGAAAAAGAAAACCTCATTTCATAGAAGACGATATGAAGGTACACATTTTATACAACAAGGACACGCCCAATTGCTCTATAACGTACGTTATACAACTGTTTTATGGTGCATGATTGATCGAGGTTAATTCCTGCGAAAAAATAATGAATAAATTGGGTATAACTCAGGACACAAGAGAGCACTCATTCATTTCTCAAGTTTATCAACTTTCATGTTAAGTCGACAGAACTATATACATATACTGGTCAGCAGAAAATCCTCATTGCATACATGAAATACATATACAATGCCTTCGAAAGGTTAATGTTTAAGTTAGCCTTTCGTTGATGAATATCATCGGTATTATATTATTATACAATGAGGCAACATTTCACCATGTTAGAACTTTAACACTGCACTGTATGAAATATTTTTTAATAAATGGAGGTGATGCTTTTGAGTAGTCACCTAGATTATCAAATGTGATCTCGTTATATATATATATATATATATATATATATATATATATATATATATATATATATATATATATATATATATATATATATATATATGTATATATTGTCAAGTTATCTCAATAATAACAACATATCCCGATAACACTGATGATCTCAAAGAAAGATATAAACAGAGGTAAACAATATTCCATCTCAAATTTTGGCGAAACTTAGGCAGAAGTTTTATTATAGATTAAGTTATACTCAACAAATCAATGAAGACAATTTTGAATGTTTATAATATTTTAATTAACATATTTAAATAAACAGCGTTCAAATCAAGTATTTTAAAAACCTTGCAGTTTAATGCATATAATTAACCAACCAATCCTTTTGATGACAAACGTTATATGTCATTGAAATGATAAAAAAATCAACACAATAATATAAAACTATATAGGATTTTCTATTAAAAATATATTACTCTTGTATATTTAAAACTTAAAAGTAAAAAATATGTACTGAACTACATGAATCACCTTGTATGTATATTTAAAACTTCATAGATGTACCTGATAGATTAAAAATCTATCTATTCTGTTTAATCCTACCTCAATAATTTCTAAAATAATGTCAAGAATACTTTTATTCCATAAGTTGTTTCCACCATGTATAATGAAATATGTTGAAAGAAATCACTGCTTAGATATTTAAAAAAAAAATGTCTACAAATTCACCTAGTGTATTAAAATTTATTTAAACATTTTATGTATGTGTACACGATTTAGCAGTAGTACCGTCTATTAAATTCAAATACAAAATTTGAATTTCTAGGGTTTTTAAATTATTTTCAATTCAGCATAATATGTATTATATTTTCGATCTTTATTATACTATATTGACATCAAGTATATTTTAACAATTACCTACATATTAAAAATTAGTTTTTTTGTTAGAATTATAAAGAATATTCAGAGATACCGAACATTTGATACAAAATCTTATTCTCACAGCATGACTGATTTTATTTATATAGTAATTAAACTCTAGTCGAGGATGGCATTGACTAAGTTATATTAAGTCATATTTAGCAGTCTGTGGTAAAAATTTCGGCAGTTTAAGGTTTAAACTACGAGGTTTTTTAAATGCCTATTAAAGAAATCTTGTAATTAATTGTATAGCACTGTATTATTAAGCAAAGCATCAAGAAAAAGCTATCACCCTTATATTTTAAAAAATATTTCATATTATTTTTGAATCTCTTAGTGAGCGTTAAGTATTTCGAATAATGTACAATCACTATATGAAGTACTTATTCATAATTGCCTCATTTTAACCAACAGTAATTATTGTTTTTGTCTTAGTTCCATTATATTTTTGTTTATAAAAAGCGAGAAGGGCTTTCAAGTTACGTGAAATGATAAAATAACTCCTCTCGCCACAAATCGACTTTAGCAAGATATTGAGAATACATTGTCTTACTTCATATAATTTGGAATTGTTATTCATATTTGGAAGGAGATTCAAGCAGCTTTCACCGTATTAATAATTAGTGTTAAATTAATGGGGATTGATTATAGAAATTCCATGGGAGACTTAGGTAACAGAGAAGTGATTTAAGAAACTACTGTAATTTCTCAGTTATTTCAGAAAAGTTATGTACGAATAAAAATATAATACATAGACTGTACATGGTCATACTCGCATTTTCAAACTTTGTATCGCTTTGCTTATTATTTAAATATATTAATTATTAAGAACTGTTATTAGAATGATGCCTATTTTAAAAAGAACTACATAGGTGTATACAAAAACTTATATTAGTACTAGCAAGAAATATTTTAGCATATAACACAGTTTCGGCAAAAATATGCTAATATTAATGATGTTACTTCAAGATATAGGAATAACGGTATTTTTTTACGGTGAAAGGACTATAAACTGGAAAGATAACTGGTTTTCAAAATATAAAATTTAATATGCGAATCGTCGCGAAAGGTTATACACATAAATTATTTCTGTACATTGCGCTATTATAAAATATTTCTTTACTATTGACAATGTTAAGGTTACAATATTATCATCCTGATTTAATTATAAACAAAATTATTGTTCTTATTAGATTATTTTTAATGTTAATATAGTTCATATCAAATGTCAATAATCTTGGTTTGGTTATAAAATATTTTTACATATGGGGCCGTACTTCGATAGCATTTTTAAACAGATTTGAAAATATTGAGGAACTTCATAAAATAAAGTATACATATAAAAGAAATAAAACAATACATGTTACATTCATTAAATATGTTTGTATAATGTACTAGGGGAGTGGTATTTAGTAGCAAAATGCATAATTAAATTGTTTTGTTTATTCGATATTTGATATATCTTACCTGTATATACATTTTATAAAATAGTAATATTGTGCTTATTTTAGATCTATGTAGATTAATTATAATCACAAATTAATAATATATCTAACATAAGATTAATGGCGTCACAGAAATATTCGATGAATATCCAAACTATTTACTGAGAATTTCGTCACAATCTAATTGATGATTAAATTCCATTATTTTCTAGTAAGAATTTATCAATAGGTATTTCTGATATGGTTAGATATGGGGTAATTTATTTTTTATATACTGCATTCCGATGATACAACGCATAAGTGGGTGTACCACTTAATTGAAATTGTACGATAAAAAATCGATTATTGCAACATTTATTTTTAGCTAATATGTATCATAATTGATTCTCGAAAGTGTGATACAAGAATCTTAACTGTAGAAAAATACTTTTCAAGTACGCTATAACTAATGGTCAAAACTTTTCCTACCCATACATTAAAATGCACTAAATGTTAAAAAAGTGAAGCTAAGACGGTACAAATATATACTTAATTAAAAGTAATAATCATCTATGTAAGATGAAAACATATTAAGATCACCTGAATATAATGCATTATGTGTGTTGAAAGGATTATTAAAACACATCAAATTTACATTTAATCGACTTCAAATGTACGTTTCATAAAACGGAACAGATTCTCAGGTCTAATAAAATTACCTCTAGAACAAACGGCCAGTATTTGAATATTGGAGGCATTATTATCACAATTCCTTTACATAATAGATAGGAATCTCATATCAAATTACGTCAATATGTAACTATATTCAGGTTAATCTCAAGCAATTAACTGACGAATTATTTAAAACAGAGTTACGTAAGATATTGGAAATGGAAAATGCTGTAAGATTACTTATGTATTTATGAATGCTGTGTAGTAAATACTGTGAAATGTTTATAATAACACTATTAATATAGTCTCTCTTCACAGGACTGAGTAGAAGAGTAGAAGTTTCTTTTTCTGAAACTTCTGAACTCTGCGTTTTACTTAATAATTATTCTTAATATTCTATAAGGTAATGGAATCATTACCATAATTATTATTTTCATTTTTTTATTTAGAGTAATAACAATAATAGACCTAATATTGTTAATTATGTTAGTGCCTATCCATCACATAGCACGTCGTCCAATCAGTACATACATGTTTCTGCTCCCTGGTTAATGTTGAATTAAAGTATTATAGGTATCTAAAATCTATTAATTACGGATTTACTGAGGTATGAACTAAGCTAAGAGAATTATTATTGAGTAAATTAATCAAGTGATGACACAAAACACCATGACAAATCAAGGAAGTATTTAATTGGTCATAGTTACGCATTTTTACACAGTAAAGCATAGGTATCATCCATATTCGCTTTTGTGTGAAAAATAACACTCAGATCAGATTATTATAGTGGTTAGTATTCATAATGGTCAAGTAAATTCAATTAGAGTACCTTCTTCCTTGTCATCTACTTTATATAAACCTCTAATTGTGTTCCGATTAGTTGACATCTGATGTTGTGACATTTAACTAAATTAATTAATTAATGGTTGTGATATTTGTGGTAACATCTTTACTATAAAAGAATGTTACCACAAAAGTGATATTATCAATGAAAGTACTTATGTAGTACGCAGTCTGTAACAACTGGATATTTCAATATTAAAGCAAATATAATATGTATACTAAAATGAAATATATAACAAAATACTAAGAAAGAAATAAATGCTGTAAAGGCAGATGGTTTGACAGTAGCTAAAATGAAATATATAACAATATCAAGAAAGGAATAAATGCCGCAGAGGCAGATAATTTGATGTTTGTATGGCTGGACACTACTATGGATTAAGTGTAAGTTATAAAAATATTTTCTGAGGAAGGTTCTCTATTCTTGAGCACAATTAACAGCACAGGTAGGCAAGCATCTAGTCTGTCTGTCCAGACAGGGCATATAGCCATAACCTAACCTTTTCCATTCACGTAAATACCTTATATAAACTAATAAATGCAATTTGACGTTGAATATAGAGCGTATCATATTAAGTTGATACTAACCCTATGATGTACCACCTATTATATACCTTTTGACATTACTTTTGTGCATGTTATTGTAGATTTACGAATGCTTCACTTATTTATTAATATACTTTTTGTACTAACAGCCACATGCCACTTACCCACTTACTAGTGAAATAGTTTTATGTAAAGAAAAGTCTATTGATTGTGAATAAGCCACTATATGTGTGTAAATAAATAGTATAGACCTACATACGTAGGTTGTGACTAGTATATTTAGGTCGCTATATAAATGAATTTTCAGGCAAGAGCGTTTAGTTGATCTCAGTATATATAGTCTTGCGTTATACCTGAAATAACCTTTATTCATGTGAGTTTTTTTCTTATTTTCTATGAGTGTTGATCTCCATTTCCTGCATAGTTACCTCGATCACTTCCCAGAGAACACTGGAGCTGTAAGTGACAATCAAGGGAAGCGTTTCCATCAACACCTCTTAACAATGGAAGAACGCTACCAAGAGCATTAAAATGTACAGGTCTACAGGTGCAAGAGCTCTAAGCGTAGATTTTGCCCGAATCGAGATATTTAAATTTTCATCCGTATTACTTGTTACGAATCACATACTATTTATTAAATTTATGTGGAAATGTTAAAATATGTCTACGTTAATTTTAAGTATAAATTGTTTGTACCTACAATTTGTATCTGGATCTGGATTTGTAATGGATCTTTGCGCGTGTATTAATTTAGTGACGACGCACGGATCACATGCTACCACTCACATTTGTTACTAATATGCCACAATTACTAGCACGTATGTCTAGCGACATATGTGTCAATCAACTACGTATGACATAGACAGTTAATAATTTGTTGAACAAAATGCAATTATGAAGTCACGTCTTAGCTTTATTATATAATTTGATTCATTGGCGACTTAACATTTATGTAAAATTTATTTCATTTTTGTTTCATTTATTTTGACTATTGTTAAATTTATTTCATTTATTTTCAAGGAAATATCACTTCCATTGAATATCAATTCCATTGAATTGAGTTATTTTCATTACTCTGTCGTAGGTTGACGGATTTGTATTGTACTAACTGTTATTCTAAAATGTGCTTTAGGCAGGACAGTGTTCAGAAATGTCAGTTGATTGATTCATACGATTGTTTCCTGTGACGCACACGCAAAAGAATCATTATACAAACCATACCCATATTTGAACATATATGTATTTTATTTTCCTCAACTCATTTTTTGCTATCATGTGATTCATTATACGAAATGTCAGATTTCGCAAAAATGGAAACTCGACTTGAAAATAGCTAAAGCCTAGAGCTTACAGAGCAAAACTAGCGCCTTTAAATTAGGTAAGAACAAGTACTGTCATGAATTCAAGTTTCTGTTTCCGAGGGTTATCTACAAACAGAATGTAGTTCACAAATTTAATGTTGAATTACATCAACTATTACTTTTTATACGATTTATAAAAATACATCATTCTTATGGTGTTTTACATAATATAACGTTATGATAAAGTAGCTTAATATAATAAAAGTAAGATTTAACCGAGACAGTCTTTATTTTTTAATCTTTTCATAAAACATTAGTGGAAACCAGATCAGAGGAATTTAGATCTCTGAGAGTCGTGCGTAGGTATACTAGTAATTTTTTACAGATTTTTAACTCACCTTGAATACTTACAACTCATCAGGTGTTACACTTTTTTTATTTATTTGGCACATTTATCTAATTATATCGGCTATTTCGATTTTTACTTTGTTTATTTATATCATTCTATGGAAATATATATTAAATTAATGTTAGCGTTAATGCCATGTCATAAATTAAACTGTCAAATATGAAAGAGAAAAAATATATGAAAGATGGTAAGGAAAAGGATGTAACCCATAAGTAGGAAATAAAAATGACTTGTAGGCAAATTGCTTGCGATTACCAATTATGCAAAATAATTTAGGAAATCATTCATTTGACCTCTCAAAGGATTCTATTTCTGGTCTGTGGGTTTAATTAACATTGTAGTTAATTTGCTTATATTCATAGAACTACTGGAAACGTCTGATTGATTCCTGTTTTTTTTTTCAGAATCGAAAATTACTTGAAAATTACTTTATATTCCTTTGGATGCAACTAGTTTAATACTCAATTATTACTTACTTCCAAAAATATTATACGAACACCTGTGCCAACAAATTTATAAACAGAATATATTCTAACTACATGAATGCATCATTATTGAAACGGAAGTTATGGTTTCGATCAATTTTAGTCTCAACGACTAACTCATGTATATGTCCTCAATCAACTCACGTGTAAAATTATAATTTGTAATCTCGGATTACAAATTATAATTTTCAAATTCTATTATAAATTGAAATATACCACATGGATTTGTATAGAAAATACAAAGAAATGATTTTTTCCGGGAATTACGATGGGCATTCAGTTCCAGTACCCGAGGCGACTTTGATAAAAGTCAAACACTTGCTCCGTGTCTACAATATGAATATTTAAGCTATATTAAGGTAAGGTATCGTACGTAATCATCGGCAAAAGTGCTATTCGTACTGAAGCGAAGTAGGATCAGTATTGAAGGTGTTATTATATGCTTGGATTCGAGTCACAACGGGGGGAGACTGGTACCTCTCCCTAAGTATGGGTCTGTCTGTCCTCTTCTATATATGTAATTTTTTTCTCCATAGATTGAAGCTTTAGAAGATGTTTTCTATTTCTGTGTGTATAAACTTTTTTAAAGTATAGAGAAACGTTTTGATATTTAACTTTAATATGATTTAAATTATTTTAATGCAATCGTGATTTTCATATTATTGTATATGATATTTATTCTGAGTAGTAATATGCAGTAGGTATATTTATTTTAAACCAGCAATTAATAGTGGAAACTTCATGACAATATGAAAATATCACGATTATGTTGAATTGTTTAAAATTGGGTCAAACTTTACTACTAAAATATTGCATTACAATTAAAGAAAATAAATTAATTTTTGACATCTAAAGTTTTGAAGATACAGTATTTTGAAGAAATCCTTTCACTGGTAAAAAATTGCACGGATTTATATAAATAAATCTATGAAAACAGATTGGCAATTAAAAATGACGTCATAAATACTGTCATTATTGTACAGATACACTCAAAAGTTACTTCAATAATATTTGATTTAATTCTACTCAATATTTGATTCGATTATATTTAATTCAATTTGAAATATTCAGAATATTAATGATCTACATAACAAAACAACCACAAAGGATAAACAAAAGTCTATTTTATTATTTATTTTGTGGCAGTCCATGTAGCAACAATTATTTTTTTAAATTGATGAACTGATGTAACATATAACAACATCAACTTGATGAAATAACTTAATCATTAAGAAATTTACACTGGAAAACAGGTTGAGTAATGAACTTGATGATGACTTAATTTGGACAAAGATTGGTTTTTGTATACAGTTTTGCGACTGTATTCATCGATTTCAAGAACACAATAAAATCAATGAGCTATCTAAATTTGTGTTAGAAACTCAAGAAAAATATGGAAAGTAGTCATATATATATATATATATATATATATATATATATATATATATATATATATATATATAGGAGTCTAGAAGTTTGAAGTGGTTGAATTTATTTCCATACATCCATGTAAAAAGCATTGCTGCTAAGACCCTCCAAGTGCAATAGTTTATCATTTTTACCAGATTTGTATCATGTATAATATTTTTAAAAGCCGGATGGATTTCTCTAACGACTATAGACAAACATAAACTTTATCATGTTTACTCGACATAATAGTATACTTTAGATAGCTTTAGATAATAATACAATACATAATGCGAATGATAACAAGATATTATACAATGAATATTACAATAGTTAATACTTTTAGATAACCCGACTACAGTTTCATTAAACATTACAAAAAATCATTTTCCTAGTTCCAAATTATATTTCTATATTAGGAGTATATTTACAGCAGAATGAAGTGTATCTTATAAGATAAATTAATGGCTAATATAAAAAATACGCTTGAGATAAAATGGTGCACTGTATTATAATGATAGTCGTCAAGGTTGACCCAAAACTCATATACTATTAAATATCCAGGGTTATCCGCATAACATTCTACCCCCTTAACTATTTTATTTTTTGAAATAAAAAAAATGGTAAATACGAAAGTTGTAGGACACTTTACTGCGATATCAGACATGTATTTAGAAAAACAAGCGAATCTCGCGTTTCGGAGATATAAACCAAACTTATGTTTCTTTAAACGGAACACCCTGTTTATTTTCTGATTTTTGAAATCTACGTGCTTTTTTGCAATACCATAACTAACACCTCAGACAAGCTATTAAAGTCAAATTCTGTTTATAAATATTCTCGTAATTATCGATTCAAATTTTCCATGGTGATCTTGATTTTGTTTGATATTCGATATTTTAATGGGCAATACTGTGCAAACTACTAGAGCAAAGATATAACATGTATATATTGTTGTAATTGGAAAAGGACGTAAATTTCAAACATGGAAAAACAAACAGGGTGTTCCATTAAAAAAAAAAAAACATAAGTTTGGTCTAGATCTCCGAAACGCGAGATTCAGTTGTTTTTATAAATACATGTTTGAGGTCGCAGTAAAATTTCCAACAACTTTCGCATTTAGCATTTTTTTTTATTTCAAAAAGTAAAACAGTGAAGTGGGGGTAGAATGGTTATTATGTTGAATTATCCCTATTTTATTAAAAATAAACACAAACATTCTTGTGTCGTTCCATTTATAGAGAAGACCCATTGAAGAAATTTAATTACTTTTATTTAGATTTTACAACAGTAAAACCTTATTAACTTTCTTTGGTGTCATCCATACAAGTGCATTATATTTTTCCGTGTAACCACCTTAGTGCATACTGCATACAGCCTTGTAAACAATGTCAAAGCTAAATAAAAAAGCGCGGTTTCTAATTTCACTCTGCAAATATAAACGTTAAGTTTCTGTCCGTTAAGAGCGGTCATTGAACTACTCAAATCAGATACAGACAAAGATAGAACGTAATCAAAATGAAATTTAATCGAAAAGGTCGAACACCCTTGCAGTAGTATAACAATTTTAATTTACCCTTTTGTCACGATATTTCGTTCTTCATAAAATGATAAAATATCATTCCACATCACCTCTGAAAAATATAATAACAACTATTACAGAACCGCGATGAATTAATTTTTTTTGTTTCATCACCTTGAGCTGTTGCAGTCATTGCTTTATAAATATTCATGTGTATAATTATCCTTGTAATTGCCTAATATTAGTTATGGATAAGAGAAAACGTGTGTCAGATAAAAACTAAAATGGAGAGCGACATGAAATTATAGGTAGTTCAGAAAAATTAGGATAATTTGATTTCTATGACCTTATACTTTTTCATTTAATTTATTGCTTTAAAATAAGTGTAAGGCAATACTGTAATAGGTATTGAGTAATTATTTTCTCTTTATAAATCTCACGTTTTAATGTACCGTACCATCGGAAGGAACGTAATGAGATACTTTCGACACGTTTCTCTGAAACTGGTAATAGTGAATTAACTTTAGAGTTGATTGTTATCTTGGTTAATAGAAGACGCGATTATCAACAGTATAATTAACTGAAAAATTAATTCACTATTGCCTATATTTAAGGAAAACACTGACATATATTTCCACAAAACACCAAAACACTATACACTACACTCGGCGCGCGTTTCGCCAACAAAGTTGGCATCATCTGGAGATGATTAAAACAGCGTCGTATAGTGTTTTGGTGTTTTGTGGAAAACTAAGTCAATGTTATCTTCATACCAAAAGTTCCAACTTACTCCAGTATATTTTTAAGGAGAACATATTAAAATTTTTAACATTAAATTCTTTTTTCATATACCATCGAAAAATAGTTCAACGAGATATTTTTAACCTAAATAAATATAAAACACGCCACACGAATTGGATAATCCCCTAAATCCAAAGAGAATCCTTTCTAGGTGGGAGATATGCATTAAAAAAATATAGATAACGTCCACCTTCACCGACATTACCAGTGCTGGCACTTGGATATAAACCAAAATCACGGCACGGTTAGTAGCTAGTTGCATTTACCAATAAAGCGCTCTAACCAACTCGGCTAACGTGACGGCCACATTTATAATAGAAATATAGAGGCAATAAGTTATTTCTGGAGTTAATTAAGATTTTAATTTTGAAATTATCAGTTATTCTATTGGTCAAACTTATAGCTAACATAAATTAATTAATTATTGTCTATATTTCAGGTAAACCTTTAGAAAATATGTCTCGTTATGCTCTTCCTCTATTATAAAAGATGGGCAAAAACCTGTGGTAACCATTTTGATTGCTTCTACTTTATTATTTTTTAATTTTTTCCATTTTCTATCAGAATTGTAAAGAAAGTTTGAAACAAAAATGTGCCTACTAAAAAAACAATTCGCAATATTATCATTAAGTTTGGAGAAATGGTTTGGTTTGGAAGTATGAGAAAACGCTCTAAAGCAGTTCGACCACGTTCAGCTAGAAATCTGGAGAACATCGAGCGAGTAAGGGAGAATGTTAATGACGATCCACCAAGTTCAACCAGATGATAAAATGAACTGGACTTGGCCAGTGCTAATTTGAGATGGGTATTGCAATTTCATTTACACATTTCCTCTTACAAAATACAGCTAGTTCATGAAATTAAGCCTTGCAATAAACAACAACATCTACAGTATAGTGTAGATCTTCAATAATTAACTTCAGAAAGTTCGAATTCGATTCATCAATTAATTATAAGTGACGAGGCACACTTCCATCTGAACGAACATGTTAATAAACAGAATGTGCGACTGTGAGCCACAGAACATCCTCGAATAATTCAAAATAAAGAACTCTAATTCATGCAGCGGCTTGGTGTGGAATACCTCAAATAAAGGTGATTGGACCATTTTTTTAAGATAATGAAGGCAGAGCAATGGTGGTCAATGCGAAGCGTTACCAAATGATAGTTTTCAGCTCGTGGTAATATGTTTTAATATACAGTTTTACAAAACCTCAATAATTCATTGTTTTAGCAGAACGGTCTCACATGACATACTGCTAGGCCGAAGATTTTCGGTCTAGCAATATGGCCTTTTAAGGATAGTATTTCCTAACAGAATAATTTCACCAGGCTTAACGGCGCCCAATATATTTTTCTACGGAAAGAGGATACAAAAATAAATCTCAAGTACGAGTATTAGAAACGAAATTCGAGCAATACCGATAAAAACTGTGACATTAGTCAGAATCGAAGAAGAAGGCGCTCATTTGCGAGAATTTATTTTTCACAAATAAATCTTCAAGGAATATACTTTTTGTTACCGTTTGAAAAAAATATTACATAAAACTTATTAAATATTGAAAATAAATTGGATTACCTACTTGTACCTAGCACAACTTGTACAAGGTTTTAAAGTACTATGAATGATCCAACATTAGCAGAGGAATAAAAACTCTGACTAAAATAAGGTATTTCAATAATAATACATTGCAAAATACTCCAGTAAGAATTCATTAGACAAATATGTTAGAATATTTTAATTGTAGCTAATTTATTACGTATAAAACATAATCTCCTTAAGTTTCTTGACACTACTGATATACTTTGATTTTAAATAAATCATGTTATTGTAGGTGTTACTTTATCGATATGTATTTGTTACTGTTAAAAGTAAATCTGACTGTTACATCAGATATAGCCTGTTTGGGACTAGCTGAGACGATACACTACGAGTATAAGAGTGATACCTATATCAAATAATGTCAATAAAAATAGTAAAAACTATATTTCATTGTCATACTTTGCAAAAATTAAACATATGTATAGTTTATTTCATCGCTATTTGCCAAATAAAAAATCTTAAAACATACCGTGGCTTGCTTTTATGGCTAGGCTCAGGTAGACTGTTCCGCTTATCGGCAAGATAAGAGAGTTTTTTATTTGGCAAATAGCGATGAAATGAATAGTACGTCCGTCAACATATTTAGCCGGATTCACGCAAAAGATATCAAAAGATAAAGATATACTTCATTTGAGTTTTAAAAATTATTAAGATATAATTATATCTGCAAAAACATAATAACTTTTATATATGCTAATGTCTGCAGCAAATATAATACAAATATCATACATCTTTTTGATAATTTTAAGAAGAATATTGTATAAAAATTAATACATCTCAATAAATTACTGTCTTTGGGAAGGACTGGAACCTTGTGTGCAGCACCAAACACAGGATACGAGCCTTCTACGAGCACTGAAATATTACACGATATTTAATGCTTATTTAGCCAACTAAGTTGGCATCACCAGAAGATCAAACTAGGTTAAAAACAACACTAGGTTAACAATAGGTTAACCTAGTTTAGAACTAGGTTAACAATTCTTTTATCATCTTCCGATGATGGTAACATGGTTGTCGAGACGTGCGTCGAGCAATGTGTAATTTTTCGATGTTCGCGGAAAACTAGTCTCCTGTTTTTATAAATTAATGTTTAATTAGAGCAACATAGTGCATGCTTAGCTATAGGTATAGAATGCCTTAAATATTTTAAACGTGTTTAATCATCACGCATGATCGCATACTTCAACCCATTAGTATGATCAAATCATGAAAACCATTTAAGTGGGTTATTGATTTCATTAAAAATCGTAAGCGAAATCAATTAAAGTACCTGAATCTTGGATACTGCAACACTAAGAAAATGTTGTAGGGCACATTATATCGAGGCAAATGATATAATTGTAACTGAAGCCGAAGAATTTACTAAGTATACCTTCTGTACGTAAGGAAATTCGTCTATATACTAAACTAACGGTAAGATTAATCGTTGAACAGTTAAAGCGGAGGTTAAGTTACACGCTTCACGAACCATTTAAAGTTTATAATTTTGCAATATGGCGGGACTAAAACAAGGTTAAGCTACACAAGACACTTGAGTGAAGAAAATTATTTAAAACGCTGAATAGTTGTGTCTATTATTTTTTGAAAGTGTCAGGGTAGATAAAATGATCCATACTCTATTTAGTGAAAACATATTCAAGCGACTGTACCTTCGATTATACAGGATATCACAAGTAATTCCATATTATAAAGGGAATTTATGTTTTATTGCGTGTTTACTCACAGCCCATTAGGATAATCATAATTAACCCAAAATAATCTTTATCTTGAAGTATATCTGGATCCTAAGATTTTAATGATAATGCAGTCAATTAATTGCCGAGAATTATCAAAATAGACGAGACAGAGTCAAGATAGACAATGACAATCATTTTATTTTAATATCTTCTTAGAGAGGGGAAGTATACAGAACTTAACATTCTGTGCCTAAACCTGAAACGCTAAAAGACTTGGGCATATAATTTTTTCAATTGCATACACAAACTAATGGAAAACTTATTAAATAAATCAATATTGTTTGTATGAAAAATAAGAATATTGTGGAGGAATTCCTGTAGAATTTATGATAAAGATATCTGCCTCTAGAAAAAAACCTCTTGAGGTACATAATCATTTTGAACTTTACATTTACACACATTTTGCATACATATACATTCGAAACATACATTTACATTTACTACACATACATACATTTTAAAAATCACATTATAAAATCTACCTTACCTAAGTACCGATGATATTCACCGAAAGAGGAACAGGTCATAGACCTACTTTAGAAGAAGGAAGAAGAAGAAGAAATCTAACTTTTTATTAACTGTGATAATTAAATATAATCTAAATAAATTTTCAATATGGTTACCGTCTAAAAGTGGATAGTTTAGAAGATATTTTTAAACAGTTGACTACTACTCAGTTTTTTTAAATTGAGTTTATTGATTTTTTAAAATAATCGAATTTGGCTACTGTTTTTGAAAACTAGACTATATTTTGAAAGAGCAGAACCAAACGCCAAAGATAGATGCATAGACACAATTTATATAAAACGTATGAATACAACATCAGGTGAATTTTATTTTATACGAACCGATATTTGGGTTAATATACGATATAAAATTAAATTAGCAATCAATAATTGGTGTATCACTGATTGAATCAATGCTGTAGAAACTAACTTGCCAGCTACCTATCGTGGGTCGTCTGATATATTTTTGGCAAATTTCGAGTATAATAGCCTAGGAATGGACTGGAGCCTTCAATGCAAGAGCGGCAACGAAACCTGTTTACGACGAAATTATAATAGCACAATATAAACACAAATAATGGAATGGTAAACACAGTATAAACACTATAAGTAGAATAAATGAGTATAATACCCCATGAAATAGTTTTAGTGTATTTTAATATTTTCTATTAAAACCTGTTATTACTAATTGTATTGATTACAAGATTTAGAAGTTACCAACAAGTACGTCAATATGTAAGAAATTTGTATGTGGCACATGTGTCTCGATCTCATGTCACTGAACAAGGAAAAACAACAACAAAAATGTTGAAAACATAAAAAAGTATCGAATAGTGTGCAAAATATATACGAAATGATTTTGTTGCTCTAATTTGCTTCTATTTATCGTTTCCTGATGAGTTAAAAATATAACCCATAAGATTTTTTAACATGAAAAATTGAGTGAAAAATCTATAAATTAATTTCTCGCTTTTATTGCATAATTCATTTATAAATCATGCTGTAGTAGAACTATTGGCAACGTCAAACGTAAAAGATTACAAGATAGGCGAAATTTCTATTTGCCATGTTGTCTGTAAAAGATACAAATTATCTAAGAAAAATGCTAAAGTTTAGCTTTCTTTCCAAAGAATTTATTTTAAAATTATAATACAGTTTGTTCTTGTGACAAAGCATGTATGGTTTTCAGCTGTACTTAAAACAAGAGGCTTCAAACAAATACCTGGTAAATTAAACAATATATTATTATTTGTGTATGCATAACTGATATTAGAGAAATGAAATAACTTAATCAAAAATAAAAATGAAAAAAGCCAAATATGTGTTTCGAACTTTAAGAGTGTGGGGAATCAACCAAATAATTAGGGCTTGTTGTGTTTAAGTAACAAAGTTAAGTAATAGGATTTGCTAACTACAAAAAGCTGAAATATATTTTTTTGTAAAATACCCCGAATTACATATACTGTTTATAAATGGTTATATAGGGTCTTTCAATAAGAACGCTCGAAATTTGTTAGGTCATAGCCATGTTGTTAAAGCATCTGTTAAATTTATTGTGAATTGTTCAGTAGTGTATAACAAATCACCATGAAAGGCTATAGCGTTCAGCAACGTGTGCAAATCATCAAATTTTATTTTCAAAATCAGTGCTCTGTTCGAGAACGCGCAAAACGTGATTTTTGTCCTCGCCACAACCGTCTCGCCGAGTCGACTATTCGATGTTTGGTGGCCAAATTCGAATCAAGCGATTTTAAAAATAATCAGGCAACACCCGTATGTCACCGAAACGCAAAGTCTACTGAAAACATCACTGCTGTGTGGGAGAGTGTAGGGGAAAACTCGAGGCAGCCAATTTCTCGTCGTTCACAAGAACTTGGCCTTTCTACGACTTAAACTTGGCGAATTTCGCATCGGAACTTGGGTCTGAACACGTATAAAATCCAACTGCCCCAGGAACTTAAGGTAAATGACCATAGATAGCGCCGTGTGTTCACTGATTTGCCTCTGGAGCAATTGGATGTTGATTAAAATTTTGCCCAAAAAATTATGTTTAGCGACGAAGTTCATTTTTGAATGAATGGAAATGTGAACAAGCAAAATTGTCAGATTTGAGACGATTTCAGTCCACACGAGATACTCCAGCACCAAATGCATCTCGAGAAAGCCACTGTTTGGTGCGGATTTTTGTCTGGTGGAATGATCGGTCGGTACTTCTTCCAAAACGAAACTGGCATTGCCAACGGCGATCTGCTCTCAACGATTGTGAACTGTTGACAACGGCGAGCGCTAGAAATCGATGATAAACAACTTCCTGTGGCATAAACTGGATGGTATGAATACTGACGATATGTAGTTCCAACAGGCAACAGGCAACTACGTGCCACACAGCGCATGCCACGATGAACATTCTGAATGACCGCAGCGGCGACGTGAACTGGCCACCGAAATCGTGCGATTTAATGCCTTTAAACTAATTTCTTTGGGGCTATTTTAAATCGCAGGTCTATGTGAATAAACCGCAAATAATTGATACCCTCAAAGTCAACATAACAAACGACATCCAGCAAATTCAGACAGATTTATACGACAAAGGCATCGAAAATTGAACCTCCCGAATACGTACGACCAAGCGAGGCCATGGCGGCCATTTGAACGTCCCTATATTGCATATTTAATGCCATAATTCTTTGTTATATTCTTTCAAATAAAATAAGTTTAGTCCATATCTCATATACAACTAGTTTCATTTACGTTTAAAAATCGAGCGTCCTTATTGAAAGACCCTTTATATGTTGTACTGATATCTGTAAGAACTAATCTGAATTGAAAACATTTATTACAACAAAAAAAGGGAACTTCCTAATAAAATATGCCATTTAAATATATATTCTTATATATTCATTTGTACATATAATTGTAACTTTTGTAAAACTTCAGTATCTAACACAACATAAATCAACTAAAATAAAAAATTGCATAACTAGATAGAAAATACGTTTCTCTGTGAGATAAACAACAAAACCTCTGATTCTAGACAGATGTACATCTCCCTATCAGTCGAACTTGAAGTCAGATGACAATATCCTAAAGATTGCTAAATAAGTAAATAACTAACTCCTTGTCCACTGAGAGCTTATTTGTACAGGGTAATTATTCCATTACATATTAAATGCGTATACGAACTTGGAGCTATATTTAATAGATGACATATCTTGAGACAAACGTAATTAAAATAAAAAATTCGTAGCAAACATTATTTAGGTATGACAAAATAATCACCTGGAATACTAATTCATTATGTGATATATTTAAAGTGTGGAAAAGTGACGATATGTCCAGACAAGAACGTTGCAAGGTTACCAATCTGCAATCACCATTATTTATAACCTCATTGCGAAGAATTCATCGTTATACTATTGCTTACCTATCGCATGTATTCAATAATATAAATGATATCTAACAAATTGCTTATAATTGTACGTTAGTATTCTCATAGCTCTTATACTTCTTGATAATCGTTTTTGTATCTTTACCTGTAGTGTTGATTACATGAGAGTTAATCCACTAATGGTTGCACTAGTTTTACCACAAAACGCCGTAAATATATCGTAAAATATTATTTAATCGTTTCAAATAATGCAGATTATTCACAATATTTGATTCGCCACATAAACATGACTATTTAAAAATGATTTACTGTTCTGGATAGCGCGAAATTCCCAACAGAAGTCATATTAGGATAAGCCTTTCGCTAGTTGTTAAAAAGTCCATATATTTTGCTATTCATGTCATTACAATATTCCCGAAATTACTTTAGGAACAAACTGGAATTTACAAAGATGAGTATCCAGATCCACATATACGAAGCACAAAAATTAAGGGATGTAAAAAATCCTAAATTTTTAGGTGACCTTCAAAGGGCTGTAACTTGGAGAAAAATAGTCGCAAAGAAATTTTAAAAAAAGCAAATTGAACTCCAAGTCTCTAGTTTTCAGATCTTGATCTTGAATTTTTAACCTCAGCAGTTTTTGAGTAATCATAAGATAACCATCAGAAAAAAATATTCTAAATTTTTGATTGCGTTTCAAAAAATCCACGGACTTTAATAATTTTTTTTTTTTTTGGTGATTTCACTGTAAAAGTTTTTTAAATCATTTTATTCTCTTTAATTTGAGTGGCCTAAATAATTGTACGATGATTTTTCACTGAGTTATCGTCGTTCAAAACAAAAAAGTCAGTTTTGACTTTGGTAATTCCTTTTCCCGATGATTTTCTTATGATTACTTGTAAAAAAAAATTAAACTCAAGAATTTGGAGCTTTAACTTTCTTGTTTTAAAATTGCTCTGCAACTATTTTTTTCCAAGTTACAACCCTTTGAAAATCATCTAAAAATTTAGAATTCTTTATACATCCTTTAATTTTGGTGCCTAGTGTATATGAGATATTATACTATATTATACCTCTCGTGACATAATTCACTTTGAACATCTGAATTGGTTCGATAAATTCAATTGTATTGATATCATCAATTTAAATTGAGTATTATCAACGACATTTTGAAAGGTTTCTTTTACCATAAAATTAAGTCTTTTCAATAGATGAAACGAATTTTTTAAGATTTATAGTAAAATAACTTAGTGTTGTAGTGACTAAACTAGAGATTGTGAGACTGATGTCTCAGTGTACTTGCAAGAGTAGAATGCATTATAATCGACAAATAAATAAGATTTTAAAGTCATTTGGTTCTTAGTTACCGTTATAGAAAAATAAAAGAAAGCTAGTTCATATTTTATTATTTATTAAATAAAAAACTACAATATTAGAAACATTTGAAATAAATACAAAAAATTGTCA
Organism: Rosalia funebris; assembly: GCA_037954035.1. Classification (NCBI taxonomy): domain Eukaryota; kingdom Metazoa; phylum Arthropoda; class Insecta; order Coleoptera; family Cerambycidae; genus Rosalia; species Rosalia funebris. The sequence goes on along the minus strand of JAZFAV010000010.1, from coordinate 4,567,777 downwards.
GAAATGTTTTCTAAAGGGCATCAGATTCTTCAAACTTTATTGAACTCTTCAATAATTTAAAAAAAAATTTGGGACCTCTCAAGAATGGATCTTGCTTCACATAGAGACAACAAAACATTTATTTCGTTTTTACTAGCTAAGGTGACCCAAAAATCTTCCACGGGAAGAAAGTGACAGTTGTCAACGAATCATGGCAGCAGCATTCAGACAAAAACATTCTGTCTGTGTTGCATGAAAATGATGTCATTGCATTAGACTAAAAGTGAGATAATTACCCATAGCAACCCTTTATTACTTCCACATTTAATTTTTTAAATAAAAAGGAAATAGTAATATAGTTTCAAATATTCCGCAATGAATATCTCATTGTTGCATGGTTCGGCCAGAAAATTTGGGATACTTTCTCTAAGATATCTCAAAAATAACAATTTGCCAAGATCTCTCATGACCTATATCTAGTAAGAACTACTAATATTGGTTAGTTTAAAGTCAAAAAGTAGTTCAGAAGATTGAGAAAATTGATTATTGTCTCAAGAATATAACAGAATAATAGCTAAATTCAGCAACGTAATAAATATGAAATTGTAGGTACTGAATATGCAAAAAGAAACAATATGTTGTATAAAATTACGCTATACAATTTTTAAAATAGTTAACTTTAGATAAACATAAGTAGCAGGTTAGTTAATTACAAGAAAAAATATCTAACAAATACTACATTGTCCTACATTTAATGGACCTTCTGTCAAGAAAGGGCACCTCTACATGCAATTAAAACTCGTATTGACGAAATTGGTTTTTATGCTGGTCCCCTGTATATTATTTCATAAACAATTAATATTCAATTCTTGATTTTTCAAACCATCCCCAAAATTAAAAACAGTATTTTAAGAGGGTTCATTGCGTACTATATCGATAACAACAACTGGAGGGAATAAATTAGATGGTTTAATTATTCTTATGAATAATGTTTGATATATTAAATTAAATTATAGAATTTTGCCTAGAAAGGTGACGTCCAGTATTCTTAGAAAAATCTACTGAATGGGCATGAGAGCAATAACAAATTAAAAATTAATTGGCAAAGCAGATATGCTAAATTAAATGTTTATAATAATAGTGGCAATGGCCTAAATAGGAGCAAAAATGTTAATAGCAATGTTAACTTTAATTACTTTTTAAAAAATATTAGCAATAAAACTGCAACAGCATAATTTCGTAGAAATCAAAAATTAAACATAATTTTAAATTGATCACCGGGCGGCAGTTACTAATAAATATATAATTGATATTACCATCATACTTAAATAGATTTTACTATTTACAGTACACTGATAAATTAATAACGATTGACGCGTCATTGGAATGCCTAATTCTCTGGTAATGATAAGTTATCTTTAATCTATAACATTCGATTACAACTAATTATCTTAGTTAATAAAATTTATTATATTATTGTATTACGTTTCCTTGTGAATCAAAGGGCATGATTATAGACAGTATTAGTAGACAAGACTGTATTCTATTTCAATCAAAAGATACTTCCAGGTAATAAAAAGAATTTAACAATGTTGATTGAAGTTCAAGTAATAATATAAATATTTGTTTTATTTGATTAGTTCTTGATAAAAGTCGAGTACTTTTAAAAAATTAATTATCAGAAATAATGTATTTAATGAAACAAAGTTAGAATTTGTACTTATGGTAAGAATTTACTATTACCATTTATAATAAGTACATTGTGACTGCCAACCATTTTTTTTTATTTTTTGTAGTAGCTCCAGCTACCGACATATTTTCCTGAAAAATTGTCCGTGATATGAAACACGATTAGTGTTTTGCTTCTTTGAAGAGTCAAGATAACGGCTGTACTCAGACATTTAGTGGAACCGCTATTATCTAAAATGTGTGACATTTCTTTAACTGCACTTATATAACATCTACAGCTTAAAACAATATATTTTACAATAATATTGAGCAGGATATGCTAATGATAGTGTATATATATATATTAATAATGATTAATTAAACAGCTCATTTTAAACAATTCGTAGATTGTTTAGAATAAAAATTTCATATATTTTAAAATAGTTGTTGGAACTAGTATCATGTATTTATGACAATAATTCTTTGTCAGAATTTGTCAAGCAGTTCTAACTGAAATTTTTTTGCTGTTACATATAATCTCTTTCATTGGTAGAGCACAAAATTTACATTATTGATGCCTATGTTTGTGCTAATTAATGGAATTTGTGAACACAACAGCGTTTATGTTTGGACTATTTGCAAGAGCACTTCCTAGGCACTAATATTAAAGGATATTAATGCATGGCTTTAAAATTATATTGATGTGTACCGCAAAACTGACCCTATAACTCGTAGAAAAGATGGCGATAGACCAGCGGTTCGTAAATAAATTGTGAGGAGACAGAATAGTGCCTTTTTTTAATAGAAACGTTGCTTGTCTTTCATTTTTATTTTAAAACTTGTAGGTCATTATTATTTTATATATGTTCAACATATTTGGACTTTATTAGTGATCATAATATGTATCAGCGTGGGTATCAGAATTATTTCGAAAGGATGAAATTACTAGATGTATATTTCAATAAACTACGTTCATCAATTATTTCAGAATTGTTCAGTCCCAGTTTCTTAATGAACTACAATCTGTGTGTTTGTATTTCACATTAGATAATTCTAAATATTAATTTGTCGTCAGTGATAGATACTAAATATTAAAATTAATGATTAATTTATTACTATAAGTATATGTTTATGAATGAAAACGTCCTTTAAGTTTATAGATCACACTGTATTAGTAACTAAACAGAGATAATCCACTGGTCAATTAGCACTTTTGCAAGTAAAATATATTTACGTTACAATTTACAAGTCTTGGTGTACGTAAACAATTATTTATCAATATTGGCCATGAATATCGCTAAACGTTTGAGCATCATCATTAAGCATAGGATTACATGGAATTAAAAGATTTGTGTGTAATCTTAAAGCATGAGATATACATGAAATATGGTTGTGGAAACTGTTATACGAAATTTTAAACGCTTGACAAGTTAAACCATTTTAAAAACTTGCATGAACTTATGAACTGAATGATTTGATGATGATAACTAAAAGGTAACATTTATTTATAAATAAAATTGAATATAATATGTACATAACTAACACGTACATATATTAAAAATGGAATAATTTTAGGTACAATACTTAGATGTAGTTTTTACAGTAAATAAATACTGAATAAATTGGGCAAACGCAGGTATATGAGAAGGGTTTTAAAGAATTCAAAATACACCCAAATATTTAACAGAGATGGAATAAAAGAGTTTTGAAAATTCTAGAAAATGAGAGAGACAGAATAAAAGATAGAAAAGAAAAAATACGTATGAATAAAAATACATGGTAATTTAAACGTTGGTGGTGAAGCTACGTTAGTATTATACTAAACAGAAAAAAATATATATTTATGTATTTCACTATATAAATATAAATAGTATTCACTGAAGTGAAACATGTTTTTTTTAAGTTAACCGAAGAGTGCGTACTAAGAATAGAATACAGTTTACAGAGTAAATTACGCAAATATTCGGCATTGTATATTCCGACCACAAAAACCAGCAATATTTGGTGCTTACCGAGATTAAGGGTAATCCAATAAACCAAGTTAACACAACGTGAAATAAAAAATTACATTCTACACCCAGCACATACACAATCTCTCACTAAATAAGACGATCGGTACCCAAAGTTATCAAACGATATCGCAACTAATGTCGATAAAAACGATAAAAACACACACGTAGTATGGCTAACTGACACCTGTTAGTAACATTTACACTACATCATCGACACGATTCATGAAACCGACTGTTTCATAGTGGGGTTCTCGACAACTCCAAGTCCTCTCTCTCTTGCTAGACTTGTCGAAGTACTTATCGGCTTTAACATAAAAACTGACTAGTAGCTCGGCTAGCGAGCTGACGAGTTCGAATAAATACCCATGGAAGCGTTACCTTTACGGCCACAGGAATGAGGGACGTTATTGTTGGTCGCATTACAATGAGAAACCGTTGAATTTCATAATGCGGTAGGGAACCACCCTACCGACTATAGGGCACAAAACGTAAATGGCACATCGATATACAGTGAACGTCAAGAGTACTGCATAGATTTACAAACATTACCAATAGCGACTTGTTCTCATGTGGTGAAGTTATCATCATTGTCTTATGTCGCACCCTTGATGTTTTTCTTGATTATGTATAGGGTGTACCAGTTGGAAATAGAAGTTTTAATTGCGCGTCATTATTGTTCTGTTGAAGATAGGGCATCAATATTTAACGACTATCGATCATCGATCGTCAATATGACGATCATCTACAAACGATACGACGTCAACATACCACAATTAACAGTTGAACAACGAATAGTTTGTGTTAAATTGTTTTGTGAAAGTGAGCGATTATTTACAGTTACATTAAGAATATATAATTCAAAAGTTAAAAGTATAGTAACCTATAGTTGTGAAGTATAGCCAATAAAAGAAAGAACAGAAAGAATGATAAGAACCACAGAAATGGACTTTTGGAGGAGGTCAGTTGGAAAATGAAAGAGAGAAAGGGTAACAAATGAGAGAATAAGAAATATGATGGAAATAACACATGACATTGTAGATGATATAAGAACCAAACAACTCGTATGGTACGGGCATGTTCAGTGAATGCCAAATGACAGAATACCCAAAAAATTCTAAACTGGAAACCACAAGGAAGAAGAAGGCGAGGAAGACCACGAAAAAGCTGGAGAGAGGGCATTGATAATGAACACCAATACGTCCTCCTCGTGCTCGATCAGATGAAAATATTGCTACTGTGAGAGAATGTGTACGGGAGCATTCAAACATATTCGACGTCGTGCACAACAATTGAACAATTGACATTGTCAAGGGCCACCACGGATCGGATTTTAAGGAAAATCTGCATATGTCAGCATGAAAAATTCAGTTGATACAACAAGTAAAAGTTACTGATCATTTACAATGTCATATTGTTAATTGGGCGTTAGAAAAGAAAGAAGGTGATGCTGATTTTTGCAACAAAATTTTCTTCAGCAATGAAGCACATTTTCATTTTGACGGTTATGTCAGAAAACAAAATTGTCGAATTTAGAGGGCTGAAAATCTACATGCTGTTAACGAAAAACATATGCATCCACAGAGATGCACGGTTTGGTGCGAATTTTGGAGTGATGGAGTAATTAGACCATATTTCTTTGAAAATGAAGCTGGTAATGCTTTCACGGTAAATAGGGAACGCTGTCATGACATGTTGATGTCGTATGGTTTCTACAAACCATATAGAATGTTTATAGTCAATATTTAATGACTGTGATCTATATCATAGTCATTAAATATTGACGTCCTATATTTGACGGAACACAAATGATGTGCAATTCAAATCATATAGTTCCAACTGGATGTCCCTATATATCTGGTAATTAACAAAAGGGTCACGTAAGAACTTTCAGCAAATGGGTAAAAATAAAAAGTCACAGACCATAAAACACAAATATTATTACCAACCGAAATAAATAAAAAAATGTTTTATGAAGTAAATAACTCGATCTAACATCTATATTCAATAACGCCCACCAATATGAACAAAGAGATGTGTATTAGTATATCAAAAATATGTCTATTTCTACCGGTGAATTAATGATATTGAACCAAGACCATCCGTAATAAACTATTAAAGATGTTGCACTAGATGTATCAGGGTTCAAGCATGATTTCTCTGATTTATAAAGGGTTGAACCAGTTGTTAAACGTGGTAATAAATGCTAGGTTTTAACAAGAGCTCTCTTATCCAGTCAGTCAAAAAAGTCTCCAAACACTAACCTAATTTTTTATTTAAAGTTAGTTAGAAATATGTTTCAAGTAAATATCGGCCATTTCAGGAGTAACAAAAATAAAAATAAAGTCGCTTGAAACACTTTATTTGGACAATAAAAAATGAAACGATATTACACAGCACAGTAAACACAACAATAAATTATGTTAAGTAAGTCTCCATACACTAACATTTCTTATGAGAAATTTCAACTTTCTTAAATTCTAATATTTTGTACAATTGCCATTTGCTTTAATAATCGCATTAAGCCCTTTTGAAAGACTTAAACAAGTTTTCCTGTAACTTCTGGTGGAATATTCTCCAACTCTTCTCTTATCCTATTCCTGAGGTCTTCTCTATTTCTAACTTGGTGTTTTCTCTCGCGACGCTTTTATTCTTCCCACAACTGTTCAATGGGATTAACGTCCGGTGATTGCAGTGGTGTATGCAGTTGTTGGCGAATATTATGGATCATCCATGCACGTACAAGCCTAGCAGTGTGCTAGTGATTGCTATCTTGTTGAAATAAATAACGCCCCTCAAGGTCCATTTTTTGAACACTTGGTCTTAAATTATTTCTTAGAATGTTTAAATAGGCACGTTAGTCCATAATATCGTCAGTGAAAACTAAATTGCCTGTCCCATTAGCTGGCATGCCCCCTACAATAAAACATTACCTCTTCCGTGCTTCACTGCAGGACAAACATTTTTAATTTTCAAAGCCGCATTTTTTTCCTCCAAACTTTATCCCGGCCAAAAAGATTAATTTTTGTTTCGTCACTAAAGATAACGCTTTCCCAAAACTCATTAGTTTTGTTAGCATGTTCTAGGGAAAATTTCAAACGTTTTTTTCGATTTTTTTCAGAAGGTTTTATTCTGACATCCCAACTATTATAACCCACTCGATGCAAGCAGTTTATAGTTCTTTGAGGACTAACATTTCTTGAGAACTTTTCCCTAATTTCTTCTGCGCTTTTGGAGTTTTGCAGCGCTTATTTTAGAATTAATTCTAATATTTTTCACAACACTAAACTCTTCCCGTACAGTTAACTTCCTGGGGCGACCAGACCGTGGCCGCACTTTATAGGAACCGGTGGATTTGTACTAATTTATTATATACTGTACAGTGGCATATGATTTTCCAATTATTTCATCAATATTTCGAAATAATTTTTTCTCTTTCCATAAAGCTACTATAATTTTTCTTACAGAAATTGGAATTTCGCAATTTTTATCACTCATCTTGCTTCTACTACATAAAACACAGACTTAAAAGTGATGTTCTTAAACAAACATGATTTATCTGTTTCAAGCAAAACTTGACACACACTAACATGATAAACTATTGATAATTAATGGTGCTGAATTAAAGTACATGAATACTATTTAACTATTATACTGATATAATAGGATACGATACTATACTACTAAAGTGTACTAATTAAAGTGTATGGATGGTACACTTTATTAAAGTGTATGGATACTTATTTGACATAATTTCTTGTTGCTGATATCGTTTCATTTATTATTGTTCAAATAAAGTGTTTCAAGCGACCTTATTTTTATTTTTATGACTCCTAAGGAGATGGCCGATATTTACTTGAAATATATTTCTAATTAAATTTAAATAAAAAATCACACTAAGAAAAATGTTGAAAAGGAGACTAGTGTATGGAGACTTTTTTAATTGACTGCATATGTAATGTTTATGATATTCAGATAAATGCAAATTAAGCCTGAACGTCTAGAACAGATTAATTCATGCTTTTTTATAACAAGTTATCGTTTTGAATAAACAATAATGAAGATTTCATAGTATTTCATATTTTATCAATTTTAATAGTTATTAATTGTAGATCGATATCAATAACATTTATCCGCCGGATTTATCAGTATTGAAATAAGAATTTCACTCATATATTTTTTAAAACACTCCAGGCAATAAACACTTATTTTTTATTATAAAAAATTAAGAAGAAGATATAGAAGTTACTGTCATCTATGAGTTACTGTCATCAGATTATAGGCAATGGGAATAAAACTAAAATGCAATAAAAATACTGCGCATTATTTAATATGTATAAGATATTCAAATCGACCATAAGCTGATCTACCATTAGTAGAATTGAGAACAAATTTAGGGATCATGGATCACGCTAAGGATATATAGCGATCTTAATGTTCGTACACCTCGTAGTATGCCATATCACTATGAGGTGAACATATCACAGTTCAAGAGTTTTTAATTGTTTTTTTAGTAAAACAGTCTAGTCCAATATAAAGTAAACATAACATCTACATAAGTATATAAGTTAACTAATTTTATTTTGAATTTAGGTGGGTACGTATTATACAAAATTTGGTTCCACAAAGCTTAAAGAAGCTGGATTAACTTTTATATTTAGTTTTGGAAGTATCATGGAATTATTTTTAAATCTGATTTTAAGTTATGATTCACTAAATAATATCCGGTTATGTTACTATGTTATTATACGTATAGTTAACTCTTTATAGAATACTTAAAATCTATTCTGAATTCAGGTCATTAGTTGTTGTCTTAAAGGATATATAAAACAACACGTTATCACACAACGTTGTGGAATAGAGTATTTTATACTAGTGCGTAGTGTATTGTTATTCAATTTCGTATATAGAAAAATTGCAATTTTTAACTTTAGATAAAGGACATCTCATAATTGTTTATTTTGCCCAGGAACTTGATAAGGACATTCCATCCAAAAATAAGGATCAATGACTCTTTTAAAATGTTTTTTGATTTTGTATATGATTTTGAAGTAAATATAAGTATACCAGAAGAGTAGAAGCATCACGTATGCAAAAGGGAAGTAGTTTAAAATTTTTAAATTTAATATTAACAATTCTCCTTAATATTATAATTAAAATAATACAATAACATTGCAAAATCTTTAAGAATACTTTAGTATTTGTTATGCCGCTCTAAAAACATTAAAATGGCGCTTATAAAAATGGTTATCCAGTTATTGATTTTAAAGAAGAGGTTTAAAACGATCGTAATATAAACTACTGCAATAATAACAGTGAAAATTACAGCGAAAAAAATTATCTTATGATTTTAAGTGAAAAAAATAATATATGGACAGGACTAGTTGATAACGAAACATAAGATGGAAGCGCTCTAATGTTCTCTAATGTTCCTCCTATAGTAATGCTTTTTCAGAATTAAAATTAATTATATTTTCCATTTAAATTCAACGTGATATTCTTGAGAAAATATAGATTGGCAGATTTAAATTTAATTGCATTACCAAAGGTGGTAAATTTTTTTGCTTCTATTTTATGAGCTGACAAAATGTCTGTTACCATTTAAAAATATTTGTATCATTATTCGATGACATATGATTCCAATTAACATATAAATTGTGCTATTTTTTAAACAAAATTAGAAGTCAGAAGTTAAGGAATTAAAATAAAATAATTTATGATAAGTATGGTGAAATCGTATTATATATTTAACGCTGACTGTATATAAACAATTTTTTTAATTTCCTTTCTATCAAGTAAAAAAAAATAAAATACAAAATTCAGAGCGTGCATACCTTGTATTTTATTTTATTTATACCTTATATTTTAATTTTATTGTATGTTAATATACAAATTCATTTCATTAATTTCATTAACATCAGCTATGAAAAAAATCTGCACGTCAGGGAGTCATGGCAAATATGTACAGACGAATTCTAAATGCGATTCAAATATTGAATGCGCAATACATAAACTAAAAATAACAGTCTCATTACTAAAGGTAATGAATGAATATTCTATGTCCATTGCAGACATATTTGCAACCAAAACCACCTTGAAATTGACCTTGGAATTCGCAGGTGACCATAAAAATCTTCATAGTTTTCATGCATTAAAAATATTGTATATGAACGCAATGTATGCTTTACATTTCATATAAATTTTTTATGGACCTCATCAAATTCTTAATATCTATTAGAAATATACTAATAAATATGTAAATATGTGATGTTTACGATATAAACCTGATCATTAAATGCGTAAATATGTTGAATAATAAAAACCAATACTATATATTATCTTCTAGTACGCAGAATCATTGAACGTAGATTCCTCACAATCAGAATAAAATTGAGCATAAAAGTAAAGTTAATAACTTTTTGGTCGTTTAAAAGTCTATTTTTTAGCTGCCATCTATAGACCCCAATTAAAAATGTTTTGTTTTTTTTTTTTTCGTCCATATCGGTTTCCCATATTAACAACTGCAATTAGCCTACTATACTGTCTAAACTGTAGCGTAAAATTTGACGCCAATTTCATACCAAAAGAGGTACAATACCAAAAAAATGGATACAGCAGTTTGATGTGTAATGAATTCTACAAAACCATGGTAAAATTTCACTACTTGTTGGTGTACATTTTCATACCAGTAATGGAGTAAAATCAACACGATGTCTGGGTAAACTTCACCACCTTTTGATATAAACTTTATTTCAATTTCACATCTTTTTATTATCCATAATGTCCAACAAAGATACCAAAAAAGATGTCCAAGAATGTATATTCCAAATGGAATACACTATTACATGTTTCTTTTAAGCATACAAGACTAATCTCTTTATTACACTAATGAAATATTAGTATGTGTATGTGGTAGTGCAAATCTAGAAAACATTTATTAGATATATCCGTGAATAAAGCAATCACATTCCTAAATATCACATTTCAAATAATCTGTTGTATTATTGAGCTTTCTAATTAAATATTATAATTAAATCCTAATGTTCTTCCGGATTAATAAAATAATAAGAAATGTATCTCGTTAATATCTAGATGCCCTAGAAGGATGTTTACTAATCTCTTTTTATGATGAGAGGAAGTCTTTCCTGAAATAAAAAAATTAAATTTACACAGTTTAAATATAGTGATAATGCTGTCCTCTCAAAATTCAATATATAAAAATTGGGTATATTATTGATAAGATTAATACAAAATTATTAATAAGTGGAAGAAAGGAATGAAAGATATAAAATATCAACTCACTACCTACTAATGAAGTCCTCTAGCGATCCTCTATCAAAACCGAACACATTTTTCAGACATCTAATACCTATTAGCTTTAATGAACTTGGCCATGACTCTATAATGTCTTCCTCTTAGGACAGATAGACCATTAGTGCATATCTAGCATATCTTTCTTATATATATATATATATATATATATATATATATATATATATATATATATATATATATATATATATATATGTATATAGATTATCTTGTCGCCATAAATCTTATAGACAGCTTATCTCCTCACCTCACCATAGATTATCTTCCTATGATAGATAAACTACCAATACCTATTTAAGGAAATTATTTAACGACACATAAATTTGAACAAAACGTTCAGTACGTTTAAGCAAAAATTTATAACATACTTTATAAACAAATACATTTAACGTTTGCTTCCTGAGATACATAACATTATTTGGGCATAAGTTGGTTTATCAGAAATACCGAACAGCCATGTTGACTTTTGTTTTAATAGTGTCAACGTAAGGACGGTGCATGCGTACTCTAGAATAGTTCCCACGAAGGGATTACAATTTAACCCATGCGAAGTAAAGTGTACTACATTATGGTATATTTATATTAGTTTTATAACTACAATGTATTAAACTTTACAATTATGGCGATGCAAAATGTTATCAATTACACTGGTGGTAAGTTTTATGCGAGAAAAATAGTAAAATTAACAGTTTCACACAGAAATTATAAAGTTTTACTCGGATAGATTTTTATCATTGTAACAAAAAAAGGCGAACATTTTTCTGCCTTGATATTTAAATTTTAGAATTATGTCCATCAAAAAATATATAAACAATTGCACCCATGTTTAAAAAATAGTGGTGTATAAAATTATATGTATCCTATATAAATCCTATATATTGGTTTTTATTCAGTGCAACTAGATGTGCGTTTTAAACATGATTTTTTTAAAGAAAATCTATTTTGCATCTTCCTTGTGGTTTTGGAATAATCTGAATCACTGTATTTTAGTGCTAACTCTGTTAGACAAAATAGGGCAAATTTTTTCATTTAATTCAGCGCTAGACGTTTGGTATATAGCCAGGAGAATAGCTGTTTTGACCTAATTTGTTTAGTCTTTATTATATAAGGCATCGCAGATGGGGTGGAGTATAATCTCCTTATTTCAGTAGTTTGAAAAATTATCCTGTGCGAAGTAAAAACTTTGCATTATATTGATGATCTCAAGTTTTTACTCTGATTTATATTGTTCTCGAAACTACCGAGATATGGAGTTTGGTACGTTCTACTGCGGTGGAACGTAGCTACGTCTACTAGATGAGAGTCTCATCTGTCAAAGATATATTCTATTACACTGCACTGACGAGACCCAAGATAATGTCGAAACCGGTCTACAGTTAGCGATATCCTGAGATAGGTGACACTTTGCATCTTCTTTGTGGTTTTGGAACAATCTGAATCACTGTATTTTAGTGCTAACTCTGTTAGACAAAATACGACAAATTTTATCATTTAATTCAGCGCTCGGCGTTTGGCATATAGCCAGGAGAATAGCTCTTTTGACCTAATTTATTTAGTCCTTATTATATAAGGCATTGCAGATGGGGTGGAGTATAATCTTCTGATTTCAGTAGTTTGAAAAATTACCCTCTGCGAAGTAAAAACTTTGCATTACATTGAAAATCTATAACATCCATTATGCTGTCTGTGTTGGATGGTGTAGAGTTCTCTCAACTTTATCATCCATTGGATGATAATAGTTCTTTTACAGTGTTCTTTTACATACTTAACCGATTCATGTAATGGAAAATTATATGCAAAATGGGGATAAATTAATTAAGTTAGTAGACAAATCATAAATAACACCATGATATACGTAAAAATGTATAATTTCAACTACTTAAAAATATTTAGAACATATACATACATGGTGTTCACTTTTATTAAATGTTAAAATATCAGGTTGAACTTATAGCAACTATTTCTTTAATACCAATTAAGGAAATTAAGTTTAGTTGAAGGTGTCATGATATTTGACGCAATTTGGTCTACTACTGATGAGTATTAGAACCTGATGAAACTTCTTTAAATGAGAGATGTATGTTTGTCGCCTAATACTGGTGAAAAATTTATATTTTAATTACCTTTGACTTATGAACATACTAAATTTAATTGATAAATTAAATAATAATTTGGTGATGACCAAATGCTATGTTATTAAATATGTTTGGTTTGGACATCCTGGGTTTCTTCAATACATATAAATTATAAAACAAGTTTTGTCAAAATTTAATGTTAAAAACATACGCATAGACTTAACACATACTGAAAATGACTTATTTTCCTTAAAGTCAGAGAAGAAGAATGTTATACACACAGACGAAAAATAACATAGGAAATGCTCACGCTTAGGAAAAAGTACTATTCTATCCCTGTTGGGTCTAGCATCTAAGTGTACAATATGGCCTCAATAATACCACCCCAGTTCACAGTATGAACAGCATTGATACCGCTATAGAAAAATATGCTATTTTTAATCTTAACCCAACTTAAAAAGGTTTCAGTTGGACCTATAGGATTTATATTACGCGCCAATTAACGACTGTCATCTACAAACCATATGACTACAAACCATATCAGCTTTATTTTCAAAGACCTGTGATTTAATTACCCCACCACTTCAATATATGCATCAAACTGTACATCTCTGTGGATGCATTTCACAGAGCTGTACAGCACACCAAATTCGACAATCATGTTTGCTGATGCATCCGTCAAGATGAAAATGTGCTTCATCGCTGAACAAAATATGTTACAAAAGTCGGTATCACCTTCTTTCTTTTCTAAAACCCAATTAACAAATGTACGACGTTGGTCTGTAACTTTCAATTCTTATGTCAACTGCATGATGTAATGATATAACAATTGACAACAGATGACATGCAGTCTCGTATGCTGACAGAATATGTAGATCTTTCTTTAAAATCTAATGCATAATGGCTCCTTGTCAGATTCAATTGTTATGCACGACGTCGAATTGATGTGTTTGGATACTTCCCTACACTTTCTCTCACTGTAACAATATTTTCATCTGATCGACCACGATGAGAACGTATTCCTAGTCTCTTCAAAATTCTTGATTAAGTTACCAGCTGTTAACCCTGTAGGCTCTTCATTTTGTCCTAATTTTGTGCGAATTGTTTTTAATGTAACTATAAATGATCGCTCACATTAACAAAACAGTTGTACAAAAACTATTATTGTAATGTAAAATATTATTTTAATCAAAAATGAAACACCATTTTTAATATTAATAATTAACACGTTATTTGTATAATGACACATACAATTATAATACTATTTAAAAATTACGAGAAAACCTTTACATTTTACCCATGTCAGATGACAAAAATTATATTAGTTTCTATTACATATATTTCAAAGTTGTCTTATAATCGGATTGTATATTCTCATGGGCAATAAATAAATAAATAATCAACTTACAAAATTCAATATATTTTTATTACCATGTCGCCTATAAATACATAGACAAAAACTCATTCCCCCCACAGAGCATTAATATTGCATTGTGAAAGATTATATGAGGCATGGAACCCCCCCCCCCCCCATGCCCTAAGAGAGATGTTAGATCTCTCTGGTCTATGATAGGACTTGAACTCACGTATATAATACCTCAGTATCTCGCCTAAGCTGTCACTCAATTGTTACATAGTCAAAGTTATTACGGAGACAATAACACTTTATTGTCTCCGTAATAACTGTTTGTGGAGGTGGGTAATGTCACTACATTACCCACTTCCACAAAGCATGGGCAGCAATAAACAGAGTAAGGTAGTAATTCGGATGATACCAGTAATTCAATTTGAGTAATCACTAATGTATCAATTAGATTTCGAATATAATCTCTAGACTAATACTTAGATATAATCTCTGCAATTCAGATGCAGGGCATATTGCAGTTCAAAATATATCGTTATCATGCTGCTTGCGATAGTTCCTGCAATATTAAAATTATCTAAATTGCATTTCGTGAATTTTTTACGACTAACGTAATATGTGAGATATTCGTAAGTATTTGTTTCGATAACATAATTTTTGATAACATTGTAAGGACAAATTTCTATGTTATTTTTGTACTTTGCAGTATTACAAAAGCAATATTTTAAAAGTTGTGAGTTGCAACACAAATAAATATACATTGTTTTTACTGTAGCACTAAGTGCCAATTCTACTTTGCTGTATTTTGTATTATTATTTTATATGTGAGTACAAAGAGATACTAATTTTCTTTTGTAATTTTAAACTGTAAATATAAAAAACTAAAACAAATTTATTGCATAATGTTTTAACACAACACTAGTAAGGTAATACATGTACGCGAAACATGCCATTAAAAAAACTAACTGAATTAAATCTATTACATTTATTGATAACTCCTGCTTAAATTACAACCTTAGTCATCCCAATAATGTTTCTAGTAGATGTGATTTTTATTTATAGTAGAATTATGTGTAGTCAGAAATGCATTAATTTAATTTTTCACGATGCACATATCTTTAAATGAACTTCATCCAATTCAATAAACTTAGATTTTATTATAATTATATCTTACACCTCTTTATTGCCTATATTTGAATCTATAATTGTTTTATACATTGAAACCCTCTAATATTTTTACAAAAAAATAAAGATAACAATTGCATTCGTGTTTAGTACTTAATTTTATTGTTTTCCACAGCAAAAAATAAGGGAAAATTTATTTTTTGTTTCGTCAATGAAAAAAAATACAACGTATATGTTCTACAGGCGACAATTTTAATACCATTTACAAATAATTGTTTGTCTTTAGACACTATTTGCGGTAATTATCATTAGTTTCACATCCCACTTATTTGTCAACAAATTGAAGTGAAGATTTAAGTGTGGGTTTTTCATAACTGCTACTGAACACGTGTGGGTATATTTCACGATTTTCCATCATTAACATTATCCTCACCATTATTATAACCGGGAGGCATATGGTAAACACAATTAAAATTCTAGTCATTCTAATGGATTGTTTCAAGGTAAATTAACTAATCAATAAGTAAAGAACGTTTTGACGCTTTAAATAAGTAATGTGTGCAGGTAATTCTGCGCAATTCGCAAGTACGTATGATTTAAGTATGGCGGGTATGCACCGGTAAAAATCAGCTAAAAAGGGTGGACTATCGTAGATGATGAATAAGCAACCATTAACTGCGTTTTTGAACGATGTAAACTACATAGAAAGAAGTATCGGGGCTTTTTGGTATTGCGTCATATTCTGGAAATCTATCGATATTTCTTCATTACTATTAGTTACGCAGTTATGTCACTTGTTTTACGTCACATTTTATGTTTTGACATTAACAATATTTCATTTGCTGCAGTGGTAAATGATACTGTAGAGAAAAGAATGTTCAAGAAAAGAAATTCTATGGAACAAAAAAATATTATTTCTCTAGATCTTATTCATTATTTTAAGTCGATATTGAGCTAAAGAATTAAGGAGCTTACAAAATAATGGGAAAACATAAGTTTGAGATTATATAATAGAACTTTAGTGAAAACGTACTCCCAAAAACTCATTTTCAACAAACAAACAAAAAATGAATTTCAATAAATTATAAATTATTGAATCCCAATGGTAACCAATATATTTATTATATTTCCTTTAACGATAGTCAATATTTTAGTGTACCTCTATATATATGCATACTTCGGTAGCAATGCTGTTTTATTTAAAATGATAATGTTGTTCATTTGAAGGTATAC
Source organism: Rosalia funebris (assembly GCA_037954035.1). Lineage (NCBI taxonomy): Eukaryota > Metazoa > Arthropoda > Insecta > Coleoptera > Cerambycidae > Rosalia > Rosalia funebris. The sequence goes on along the minus strand of JAZFAV010000010.1, from coordinate 4,550,993 downwards.
TAGAAACTAATTCGTTCAATTAATAAACTAAATGGTTTTCATTGAACTTAATGAAATTTTCTAACTATATCTCCGGAAACAACTATTATTATTATTTTTAGATCTTTATTATTATAATTATAATTATTTTAATTTACCTCACGTATTACACATTTTTTCGTCACTGAGAGGGATTTGGAGAATCAGTTACGAGGTAGGAGAGATTCGAGGTATACCTCGAACATATCCAATAGTCATCATCTGATAAAGTAACAAAATAAAGTTAGCAATATTAACTGGAATATCGAGGATTTTAATAAAAATTCTTGAAATGCGTCGATTTTATATATCGGTTGCTCATGTTTAGAGAGCAATAACCTTTAGTTATCTTCATCTTAGGGGATGTAACTATCCCCAGTTTTTTTTGTGTAAAATTATGTCGAGCGATACATTATTTGAAAGCTTGCATCGAGATGAACACAAGTTATACTTTTCAAATTACCAAAAGGTTCTCAAATTATTATTTGTAAAATAATAAAATTTTACTTCATATTAATGATCACAATTCATCGTAAAATATGTTCAAAATGGGCGCCGTTTCGTCTATCTAACTGACAATATTTCAACTATTTGACTGATGGACATTGTTGTTGTCAGACATGTACTATTTTATCAGCAGAGTTTGAAATTTTATCAAAATAAAAGTAAATTGCCAAAAAGTAACTTATAATATTAAACTAATGAAGGAATATTTATATTTTAAAACTATATAAGGTCCATAAACTACATAAAGTATTCAAATTGGCCTCTCTTATTTAAATTACATAACTCTAAATATATATTCCTAAAATTTATTAAATAATTTAAAGTAATTTCATGACTTCATTGGTTGCTTTCATAAATTGTTTTCCTGATTTTATATTTAATCATTCAAAAATTCTCATTAAAGTTAATAATAACTTTATTTTTTAGTGTACCTCAAAGGTTTGGAAAACTCTGAAACGGGATTACCGTTATCAATTCAAAAGTCAAATTGACAATTAAATTGCTTCCTAACATTCAAACCACTATGTAGGTGCGCTCTATTTTGCCGTATTCTATAAAAGTGGATCTTTTTGATCCAGTTCTTCGACAGAAAAGTGTCACCGTAAAAGTTATATTACGTCTAGAAATCATTTGTAGGCGCTTCTTCGGTGTTAGAGAATATAATTTAGGCCCTACAAATGATTTCGTTGGTGTGAAACATTTATATTTTGTGCGACTTTATATATTATGTGCATGTGATCCTCCTACTAAGTTCCTAGAATATATATTTTTTTATATAATTAAATAATAACACAGTTAAATCAAAAATATTTTTTTTGCACAATAAAAACATAATCATTATGGATTTCTTTTACAATAAATCTACTAACAATTGGGGATCGGCACTAAAAACTTCAAGTTCACTTTTGACTTCTATCAGTACAACACTAACTTAGTTTTCCACAAAACACAAAAATACTATACACTACACTCGACGCGCTTTTCGCCAACAAAGTTGGCATTATCTGGAGGTGAAATTAAAACTTAAAATTAATTTTGATCATCTTCGGATAATGCCCACTTTGTTGGCGAAACGCGCGTCGAGTGTAGTGTATTAGTGTTTTGTGGAAAACTATGTTAGTGTTATCTTCACACCAAAGGTTCCAACCTACTCCAGTATTCTATCAGTACATTACACTAACCTTATCGTCAAACCAAGGGATATTAAATATATTTAGTGTTCGATATGTCCAAAAATATTATAGCGAGACTTAGTAACCCTTGTATATTTAAAATCCGGAAAAAAATTAAATTGAATTTAAAAGAAAATGGAAAAATACACGGAATGTTCTTTTTTTACATCACATTCTGTATGTAGGCTATTTTTGTTTTAGTTATATTTAAAGGATGTACAGAATATTTACATATGGAGATATTTATATATATATTAAAAATAAAGTCACTAAGGGAGGGAAATCTAAATGTAATAAATAACCTTGTGCACTTATTCCTCAAACATATTTTAATCCATTATTTCTGTTCATATCTTTAAGGATAATTTTTTGTTTTATATAAGATATGCCAATAAAATGTATAGAAAAACGTACCAATAATCGTACATTTAGTGAACAAAGCCTTCTCCAGGATAATGATTTTAAGTTCCCAGATTCATAAAAATACATATACATCTAGAAATGATACATAAATTAACTTTAACTCTGTTAATGGTTACGTACAATGTCAAAAGTGAAGTTAGATGCTTTAATATTAATATTAACCATAAGAAAAATTATCCAATGGAGACTTTTGTGTTTCTGTTTTTTATTACTTAGTGACAGTGGCGGCGAGATGGGTTGGCGAGCGCCCAGGCAAAATCCTTTTCGCCCAATCAGTCGCCCAACCTCTTATAACACTACATCATATTCGCACATAAAATAATATATTTAACGCCCTCACCCACCCTAGATATTTCCTGCTTATTTTCGCTCAACCGCAAAATAATGCTAGCGCCGCCACTGCTTAGTGATGTACGTATCTTGGCCACCTGACTCGTCCTTTTTGCATATATAAGGCAGGGACTCACCCCTATTGCAAGCATAAGGCAGGAAATCACCCTTTTTGAACAAAATTAATAAGCTCACATGAAAGCTCATATAAACTCATACGCGCATATGAAATGAGCAATACCTTGGATAGATAAAAAATATTTTCGCAGGAGAAAATATTTAAAGGATTTATATACAAGTATATATATATTGCAACTGTATATTGCGGGTTAACTCTTTCAGGGGCAGATATTTTAAAATGAAATTCACTTAAAGGGGCAGAAAAAGAAAAGTGTAAACTTTAACGAAATATTTATTAATTACTGTTACTTAAGGTGTAAGTATTACAAAAAAAATGGCGATAAACAAAAGAATTTGTTTAACAAAAAAAAAAACAGGAGGTGCCATATTTAGACCACTGCGCATTTAGATCTAATTACTTCATGTGAAATGTTTCAAAACAGTTTTTAGACTTCGATAAACATAACGGTACATTACATTGTGTACACTTCCAGTTGGTCCGTTGTTCTTTTTTCTTTGTACTGCAGAGAGCACATCTCCTTCTGCTACCGTACTCCGGCTGATGGTCGGCCGCATTTGTCCTTTGTTCTTCCGGAATGTAGGGCTTATGCCTTTTAATTCTTACTGGAGTCACGTGCTCTCTCGAGAGTCTCTTTTTAGACGGTTTAGTAATTAAACCCCCAACTGCTGAAAGTCTAAAGTCTTTCATTGTTATTTTGGGTAAACCAATACTATGATGAATACGGTTTGCGTTTACCACACATACATCCACAAAATAAAAAAAAATGCGATGATACCATTTATGACTCTTCCTGTTTATTTCATAAACAGATTTTAACTGGTCAAACTTATCAACTCCATTTATGTACCGATTATAATCAATTAATATCTGAGGACAAGGTATATATTCTGATGTTCCTTCTCTATTCTTTCGTTTTATGGTAGAAATGTCATCAAAACGGTGAAAGTTGGACAGCAAATGTACAGATCTTTTATCCGTCCATTTGACAGCTAGAAGGCCAGTATTACTAATAAAATAATTCATATTCACCACGTTTAAGTTGTCAGCAACAAATATTGGTATTTTCTTCCTGGTTTTGTTGACAGTACCGCAAGCATATATTCCATCCTTTTGTAGGGACTCCAGAAGATCTACATTGGTGAAATAATTATCGAAATACACATGATGAAATTTATGTTCCAAACCCCTGCATACATTTTTTACCACTCGTGTACCTAAATTTTTTTCAACTAACTCATTCGCCTTTCCAGTATAGATATCAAACTTGAGACAATAACCACTACTATCTCCCAGCATCCATACTTTATATCCGCGTTTTATAGACTTTTTAGGTAAATACTGTTTCATGGTGGACCGACCTTTAAAGCGAATCATAGATTCATCAATAGATAAGTTTTCTGATGGCAAAAAACATTCGGAAAATCTAGTCTGAAGTTTCGTAATAAAGGGCCGAACTTTATACAATTTGTCAAACGCTGGATCACCACGCCTAGGTTGTAAGCTGTTATCATTTAGATGCAGATGTGTAAGAATCCAGCTAAACCTTTTTACTGTCATAAGTGAGCTTATATAATGGTCATGGAGCAGGTCAGAGCTGCTCCAAAAATCTCTATAACTTGGAAGTTTCTTAATCCCCATTAAAATATTTATGCCAATCAAAGTTTTGAATTCTTCAACTGTAATTGGCTTGAACTGTTTTCGCAGCTGATGGGCAAACAGACTTGTTTGAAAAATAATGTCATCGATTATTTCTTCCGTAAATAAAAGCAAAAATAAATCTGTTGCTGTTGGGTTGTTCAGCTACCGTATAAAGTCAGCAGCTCCTGATGAACTATCAAATTCTTGAAGATTGTCGGCTTGTAAATATGTTTTACTAAAGACAGTACCAGTACCTTTGTTTGACGCTGCGTTAAGTAGATTCTGTCGTAAAACACTTAATGGTATGTTCATTTCAGCATCACTGTCGCTATCTGAATCAGTTTCTAATATTTCCAAATTTGGATTTTCCTCCATATCTGGCTCAATTTCTAAATTATTTTCTTCCATTTCACTCTCCAAAACTGATTTTTCATCCGAGGGAAGGGCTTCTATCTCAGTATAATTTCTTTCGGTGTCATCAATATAAAGCTCAGCAAGCAGTTCTTCCTCAGTAAGATCGACCAGTCTGAATGGCAAATCCATTATTCTGAAACGAAAAATTGTTTTCTAAGCGCGCGGTGGTATGTAATTTGACCCTCCACAAAAGACAATATATTTTCTCAAAAGAAATTTGTTGATTAAAAATAACTATCTCTACGATATACTTACCAGACAATTCACTAAATCTAGTATTTTAAACTTAAATAAGTCGAAGGTGTAAGCTAAAATCACACGTCTAACAGCAACAGGTTGTATCAACTGTTACAATGCAAGTAAAATGATATTGAAGCAAATTTTGTCGAGCGCGCCACCTAGAAGTAGGTAATCACACGTTAAACTGCATGCACAAATGGTGATTCACAAACTAACCCATCGCACTATTTCAGTATAGGGATTTAAATACGCGATCCAGAAATCATACCACCGCGCAAAGCCAACCGATTTTTAGTGGTACATTTATTAGACCTCCGCCCCTGAAAGAGTTAATCCCTGTATAACTACTCTAAAGATGAAACACTAATATGACATGTCTCTTAGATACGAATTTTAGATATATCATTGTTTATGTCAAATTATATTTGCCACTTACGTTAGGAACACACTAACGAACTAAACAGAATATATATGAAAACGAGATTAAGCGAAGGCGAAACAGGTTCTATTAAATTATCGCTGGAACCGATAGAAAGCTGATACCTAATCTGTACAATCTCTATATATAAATTACAGAAAAAGTAATGAAAAAGGCGCTTCACGTACCTAGAATGGCGAACTTCCTTTAATGTATCCTGCAATTTGCAGAGAAGTATGCGCTTTGTGCTATAGTTATGGGTTCGCATTCGAAGGAATCCAAGAATAACTAAAGAGGAGCGTGATACACGGTGAATAACTTAACAAACACTTTCAACATATCTTGGTTAGTGTAAATTATGTATGTAATTTAATGTATGAGAAAGTCATCTTAAGACTCATATATTCCTCCTAATCTAGTCATATTGATTCTGAGGCAGATACAAGCCGCACTCTTCATATTTTAGAACTGTATACTATGGAAAATAGACTGTCAATATACATGGAAAGAATGAAGATTATGTATTTTTCTAGAGATAATGAAACATTTTATAAACAATATACAAAATTAATAGAATCAAGAATTAAGAAGCTTGTCAAATAAAGTGTCACATGCATCTTCATTCCATTTAAAAGAATGAAGTGCAATAGTCTCTTCAAGAAGGTTGAAAAAGAAGGTACAGTATTCCACTCTAATGATCTAATTTTTGAATTAAAAATATACTGAAAATTAGAGCCTAAGATAGTTATAATAGTTAATAGTATTATTATAGTTAATAATAATATTGAATGGTTCTATTTATTAAAATGCCTATTGTTATATCAAACATTCAAAAATCAGAGTTAGCTAGAAAAAATTTAGAGTTAATTAGAAACAATGACTTATATAACTTAACGATTGACTGTGTCTAACTTAATCCGAAAGATTAATATTATGACATGGGTATTCAACTTAATCTAAACTTATCTCTTAGGAAAGTCCAGAATACAATGTCTTCTTAGACGGCACGTTGTTTTGCTGTTATGTAATAGGTTAACAGCCAAATGGTTAGAATGTGTTTCCAACCCGTGGACAGTATTTTGTACACGCACTTTTTGTATCGCGCACTACACTTCTCGTATGGAAGGTATTTGTAAGTCACGGTGCAGCGATGTATTGGAGATATACCACGGTACATTTGCGATGGTCCGTAGTATTTTATTTTGGAACTTTTGGATGATTTTTAGATTTAATTTACTTGTGGTGCATCATAGTTGGACGCCATAGGTCCATAATGATTTTAAAATCAACGTATACATAGTAAGTTTATTTTCGAGTGAAAGTGTAGACCGGCGTCCAACTAGCCAGTTCAGTATAGTTAATTTCAAGCTATTTACATTTCATAAAAATGTGCTTATGCCAGGTAAGGTGTCTATTAAAGTATACACCTAAATATTTTGCCGATTCAGTCTGTAGAAGTTGTGATTATTGATTTGCACACGGAGGCATGTGTCCCGCCGTAAAGTATAGGTTACTTGAAGTGATTTGTTTTTATCTGCTTTAACTTTTCAAATTTTTGTTCTACGAGTAGGTCGTCGAGTGACTTTTTTAAGTTTTTAAAGACCTTTCTGGGATCTTAATTCACCGATAGTACTACGGTATCATCGGTGGCTGCTGTTATTCATGGAGATGTTGCGATATCAGCTGTATACAATGGGTAAAGTGAAGGTCCCAAAATACTTCCTTGCGACACTCCTGCTTGTATTGGATGTAGGTTTGTGACTTGATCGTGGTATGTCACCATGAAGTATCGATCGCTCGCTCAGGCAGGATTTAATGAGTTAATGATAAGGTTGTGGTAACTGTCAATTTATTTTCAAGAGTAGCTCCTGATGCCATACTTTATCGAAAGCTTAAGAGATATTCAAAAAAGCTGCCGCGTATTATTCTTTGTTTTTAAAGGAGTCCTTTATCACCTCCGCCACTCCATGCACCTGTTCAATTATGGTATGTTCTTCCTGAAAGCTGAATTAGTGTTCTGGTATCATATTTCTCTTCTTCAGTAGTAGCTTTAGTCTGCTCAATATCAGATTCTTAAAGATTTATGTGAACAAAATATCCAACAAATGAACCAAGTATTCTAGTGAATATATTAACTAGAAATGGATGTTATAATCGTAAATTATAACAAATCGATACTATAAATAAGGATTTAAAGAAACTGGCTGTACATGTAAATAAAAACATTTAATGTAAACATTGATTTCCCAAATAATGTCTGGTAACACAATACCATTAAGCTTCCTCTATCTAGTGACTGCAAGTGTCCAACACCAGTGGCTTTTCATATGGAGGTAAAAAAATCTCATTCACATCTGTGATCACCATAAGATGTTTAAAGACTACGCTGTTCGCTTTGCTACACATAATCACTCAAAGCTTGTGATTTTACATCTAGTATTCATATCCAATATACAAGAACTATACGTAACTATAGTAACGATGTCATTATAGAAATCACTGAATAATTTAACCTCCCTTCATATAAAATGATGTTTCATGAAACCTATATTCATAGTGCTTGTATAAACCATAGCTTGTTTTATCATAGTAAGAACCTTCAACAAGACAAAAATCATTTGGTTATGGGGATTTACTTCAGGGATGTCACTAAATTTATAAATTTTCAAAATACATTAGAGATCCTCTATAATAGTATAGAATAATATCAAGTACATATACATTTTATTTTTTTTTATAATTACAGTGAGATTTTTACGGAACACACCTCCCAAGGTTAGAGGCATTATGCAGATTGCTATTGTTTAAAGATTTAACATACAGAAACATCGCGCTAGTTATGAACAGCCTAATCATCGAATTAAAAGCGGCATTATAGTAAAAGGCTAACGAACGAACGCGAATTATAATTTTTATTTAGGTGAGAGTTCAATAATCCTTAAAATATTTACGAACGCGTAAACAGAAGTAAATTCATAATGCCCGGGAACATAAAACAGTCTCAAATCATTAACATATGAATATAATTTATACTCCAGCATATTAACCTAGTTGTAATAACGATTCATCACTTCAATATAAAATTTATCCATATTCATATGCAAGTGAAATCTATATTGCAAATTATATATGCGAGGCAATAGGTTGTTTATACTTACAAGGCAAATAAGAAGATATCAAATTAAAATGGGGGCGAACGGTTGTCTAGGCTGACGTGGTACACATATCATAGATTTCAAAAGTCAAACAACAGTTGTTACGGTATTACTTGGATGATAATCGACCAGCTCGCATATATCTTCTAGAAGCTATGAGTACTATGTTAATGGACTCGCAGAAGCTACACAAATAAGCGAGATTTGTGTAGATACCATTCCTCGGACAGGATGTAATTCCTAGATCCCATGTCTACTACATATTAGGCAGTTTCTAACATCCAGGTAGAGGCAGAGATCCTAACCTCATTACAAGGGTGGGGATTCGATAAAATTTCTGGGTACATAATCTTTTGACGCGAGGACCATAACCTCGGTAACGGTAATACGCCGAAGTTAAATAAATAACATATGTATAGTTAAAATGATACCCACGAAAAGTTATTGAATTCTGAATTAATTCAAAAGAAAAAAAAATATATATTTCTTAAACTATGAGTTAAGCGTTCTTTCTAAAAAAAATTGCAGGGTTCTCACTGCTCCTTTCAATGTTTTTCAGTATTGCAATTTCATTAAATGCCTAATTCTATACACTTTTAGTGTAACGACGATTAACTTTATGAAGTTAGTTTACTAGAGCATAATCCACCTGAGTGGCTATTTATCGTCATAATTAAATTTTCTACTGCTTTCTCACTAATCGTTAAACATGTAAAATGATCGGGGAATACTTTTAAGGTACAATATCTACAACCTTCTAATACGATGAGTTTCGTATTAAAATTTTCTTGATCCTTTTTTCACGATGCCACGCCACGATGCCATTAAGTACATGAAAATGCAGAAATGTTCATTCTGAAGAAACAAAAAGTTGAATAAGACAAGCAGAAATAACATTTTTGCTGTGTAAAATTGTATAAGAACTACTGAGAAAATATATCAGACATAAAACATGATTCCTATAAAATAATGTTGTATAAAGTGGACAATAAAATGCAAAGTGGGAATATTAAATAAAAAGTAGATTAAATAAATAAAATGGTTATTTTCTCCAAAATAAAAATATACAATATAACTATTATTTATAATTTATACCATTAAATACATAGGTAATGAAATTAACACCTATAATAGCTATATGTATTCTACAGTCGTTAGAAAAAAGTATTTAAACATAGATTAGGGTTAATAATATTTATAATTGTAGCGTTATATAAATATGGCCAAAATATTCTTAGAATAACTAGAACATGCAGGAAAAATTTAAGAAATAACTGCTTTAAATCCAATTTAAACAAAATCTGTTAGGTATAAATATTTATAATCTAATGTTTCGTAAAATATTTATAATCTAATGTAAACAAATTAGTTTGCAAATATCGCAATAAAAAATATATTATTATTCCATATTAGGATAATAGAAGGTTCAATAACTTATGTTTTAAGAAAACGGAGAACAAACTATTTTTATAGATTATATTTATGTTGATGTTGTTTATTTAAAATATAAAATTGGAAGGGAAATATTGATTTAATTAATAATTAAATCATTAAAAGCGTAGTTTACTTTGTAATCGCAAATATTCCAATACTTCCAACCAATTCCGATAGGTTGCATCTAACTAATTCGTGTAAGCGACCTAAATAAAATGGAATATAAGCTCTGTCTACAAAAATCTTAGTCCAAATTAATGTGAAACTATTCATATTTGCTAAGGATACTTGGAATATTTAGTACATAGTATTTAGATTAAAGTACAGGGACAGTACGGGATTAAAGTACAGGGACAGAAACTAAAAATGCTGAGATTCGCGGATGATATAGCAGTATTAGCATCTAGTAAGGAGGAATTAGAATCAGCATTGAACGAAATGGTGGCAGTGTTGGCAGAGGAATACGTAATGAGGGTGAATAAAAACAAAACTAAAGTGTTAGTGTGCAGAGGGCGCGAGAGCAGAGCAAAAACGAATGTACAAATTAATAATGAAAGATTGGAGGAAGTTAAAGACTTCATTTATTTAGGAAGTAAAATAAATTGGGATGGAAGAAGAGATAAAGATATAAAACAAAGAATAGCGGAGGGTCGAGTAGCTTCTAACAAAAAGAAAGCACTTTTATGCTCGGGGGTAATAAACTTAGAAACAAGGAAAAGATTTTTGAAAACGTATGTATGGAGCACGGCACTATACGGTTGTGAAACCTGGACGGTAGGGGAAGCAAGTAGGAAGAAATTAGAAGCTTTTGAGATGTGGTGTTACCGAATAAATATGAAAATACCGTGGACAGATAGGGTTAGAAACGAAGAAGTATTAGAGAAAGTCGGCGAGAAAAGAAATATGTGGAAAAACATAAAGAAAAGAAGAGATAGAATGGTAGGCCACTTGCTGAGACATGGGGGAATAGTCTGCGATATTTTGGAGGCAGAAATAGGAGTAAAGAAAGGCAGAGGTAGGCCTAGATTAGACTACTGCCCGCAAATAGTAAGGGATGTGGGTTGTAGCACAATTAGCGAAATGCGTAGGTTAGCACAAGATAGGAGAAGCTGGAGGTTAGCGTCCAACCAGTCTTAGGACTGATGACCTCATGATGATGAGTATTTAGATTTTATACTAACTATCTCATCTACTGAAAGAAAGCTTGTTTACAAATACCTTATAAATAGCTATATATAGTTGCTGTGTTAAATGCAGTTGTAAAAACATACATGCTCATATATACGTACATATGTACTATTATTTTCATTTTGATAATGCACAGAAGGTGAGTTACATAGATACTAAATTAAATTCAAACGAAGTACACCATATATCACAGGCTCAGCAAGTGTTCAATGGCAAACAGCTGAGGAAGATTTAATGTACATCCACAGTTATAAAAAAATATCTGTCAATAAAGAACCTTGAATGTACACCTACTTCCTCTGGATACACAATAATTAACGAAGTAAATATTGTATTTGACTTGCATTAGTTCCTTTTCAGTTACTAGGACACACTATCGAACACATAAAAACTAAATTAAAAACGGTTTTACAACCCTTTCCCGGATTCTGTATACTGCGTGGGATTGTGGATTTCCTCGTATATGAAGAGGAACATACACATGTTCTCCTTGAAATATTTAATATATTTTTTAATTCTTCCGTTACTTCGGTATACGTTGAAAGTTCTCTTGCCTCGTATAAATTAATATTGAGTGATAGGCGTTAACGTTTCACTCCTAAGCATTTAGAATAGATTATATTAATATATTGAAACTTTAAAATTTATTAATGTGATAATGTTGTGTATTCAGTGATAATTATTACTCCTGTTGTTAAAAAACACCACAAAAACACATATATTTATGTGTGTATCAGCGCAGTGACTTGGATCCGCCCTGGCTTTTACGTCATGTACGATCAATTAGCAGACATTAATAATAACACTGATGATAGCGTGAGTTAATACTGCTCGAAATTAGTTTTAATAGAATGAAAATCAGTTTTAATAACTTTAATGCATTTTTCGTGTGATGCCATCTTCAAGCTATCTGGATCTCTCTATATATATACGATATGTAAATTTCAACAGATAATTAAGAAGTAAGAGTACGAGGATATCTTTTGAATCCTAAGTTTGTTCCTCTAAGGATTCTAGCGAATGTTACAGTTAGCCTCATTAATGTGTAAGTCAAATAACATAGCTAAGATTGTAAGCATCGTATTAGCATCTATTCCACATTGTAAGGAAATCTGAATAGAGAAAGATAAATTACTGCAATCGAAAAAGGAAAAGAGAAAACCGACCGACGACTTTGTATGTGCAACGTTAATGTATTCATGAATGCGACATTGTTACTTGTTATTCTTTTCTCAGACGTGAAATATTTTTTTCCTGTTTTGCAGACGCTGAAAAGTGCTGTCGATAGCAAGTCTTCTCGTTATTTTCCTCGAGTAGAAAGTGAATATACACGTAATGCAAAATTTAGGAAATAAAACTATTGTAAATGGATTTCTTAACACTCCATTGATTATCGCTCACTGTTAGGATAATGAGATTGTTATAAAAGCGCTGCTTTTTTAACTGAAGTTTTTGTGTTGTCTTCGGTCAAATATGCACAGTTATATAACGAGGACAAAACCGGTAGTAAAAAATGTAATAGAATGAGATCGTGTTTAATTATTATAGAACAATAGGAAATACCTTCCTGCAAGCATCAAAATAAAGTATCCATCAAATCTTGGTATTCTAGACATCAGGAAACAATTAATAGATGTTATAAAATGGAAAATACAACTTATGTCATTAAGATAATGTGTATGATGATAAGGTGTTATTTAGAAAATAATACATTAAATTGTATCAAGTTATAATTTATACGTGCTATATTTTAACACTGTTCCAAGTGAATCCAATTTTATTTTCAATACTTCAGATTTATTTATCGAAGTGACAGACGAAAAGATTTGTTTGTACTTCATAATTTAACAACAGAACGGATCTCCTTACTTTTCTGAATTGAATTATACTCGAAATTTCTAAGACATATAAAACTTCAAAAATACTCCATTTATAACAAAATAATTAGTTATTAATGCAATTTATTGGTTAATTTAAGTCTCATGTTTTCAGAAGTATTAGTGATAGGATTATCATCACTTTATGCAAAAAGCCTATAAAAATAACGTACAGCAAAATTCAGATTAATCGATAGTGTCGTCACAAACAAAATGCAGCAAATTAATTAAATCTGATTTCTATTGAATTAAGACTACTTTTGTATTGTAGCAATTGGCGTTTCTAGTTGTGTCAGCAATGATGATGAATACAGACTTGTTTACATTACCGAGAAAATAAATCAACGACAGATTCACCTAATTCTTGTGTACAAACTCAAAAGTTAAAGTAATCTGCATTTCACTCAGGGGTATTTGGAAGGTAGATATTCAATGACTGAGTTGCGAATGACTACTACTGAGTGTCGTAGACCCTGTTTCATTATATTTCTTACTAAACTCCATATTTTTAAAGACAAATCAGTATTTTTAAACGTTAAGGGTAGGTAATTCGCAATTATTTGATAATGGAGAAATTTAGATTTTGTACATACATTGTAATTTGCAATGTTTTAAATTATATAATGGCTTCTCTTTGGAAGGTGACCAGCTTATACTCGAGACATACTTTAGAAGTAATTAACGAGACAACACTGACTTAGATTTCCACAAAACGCCAAAAGACTATATACTACAGGCGACGAGCTTTTCGCCAACAAAGTTGGCATCATCTGAAGATGATTAAAGCTATGTTTTAATCATCTACACAAAACACTATACACTACACTCGACGCGCGTTTCGTCAACAAAGTTGGTATCATCTGACATCATTAAAACTATGTTTTAATCATCTCCAGATGATACCAACTTTGTTGCCGAAACGCACGTCTAATGTAGTGTATATTGTTTTGGTGTTTCGTGGAAAACTAAGTCAGTGTTATCTTCAGACCAAAGGTTCCAACCTACTCCAAAATGAACGAGATGAAAATGGTTGAAAATATCGTATCTATTCATACTTCTTACAATTTCGAAAAGAGTTTCCAAATCGTAAAGAAATTGACTATGAAATTTTTGCACAATATTTTCGACATTTGGTATGTGGCAGTGTTTGTATCGGTAAATCTATAGAAAGAAGACAATTTTGTTTGAGTACACTCTGGAAGATATTCGTGAATATTTAACGGATAGTCCATCTAAATCGTTATTACTGGTAAGGTAAGTGAATGGGTACTTATCTAATATATCTTTGACACTAGTTTTTTTAGGAATATCATATGAAGTGGTAAAGGAGTTATATTTGCATTGGTAAAAAGTAACTGTAGCATAAAAATGACTACTCCTTGACTTCAGGAAACGAGAAAACTACTGTTATTTATTCAATCATAATTTAAATAAGCGTTTATGCAAAACATTTTAACTGTTATCATAAAACTTTACTAAAAGTACTTTCATTTTTACTATCTAGAAACATTTTGTAATGTGACGTTAATTTCATTGTTATGATATGTTAATCCGTTATGATGCTGCCAAACTTAGCCTTTCTAGAAAAAGGGGAAAAGTGCTTCTAAGTGACTGATATGTCAAGCCGACTTTATTAAATATTACAAATACATTGTATATTACATATATCTCTCAAACTTTGCAAGACCATATTTTTGGTATATCTTCTAACCGAAATTTTATATATGCAGAGTGATTCATGTAAGTAAACCACTCCACTATAAGGAGCTATATCACCTTTCCGCACTCAACTATACTAGAGCGGAAAAGTAATGTAATCGTGTAAAGAAAAATGGAAAAGAAATTTCTTTCTAGCGTTTATTTTTCGTTTTTCGGCCTAAAAACAGAAAAAAATGGTTTTTACAAAATTTGTGTCTATGTATGCGTCGTTATATCGTCGTTGTCGTCGACATTACAATTTCTTGTTAGCACTCTAACTCAACTAAATCGTGTCGGATCGATCGGGTTTTGACTGATTCTGATCGGGGACGACACCTATTGATTTTGAGGTGGATAGAATACTCTCTGCCATGTTCATGGGTTATGAGACGGCACAATGGTGGACTATTTGAGAAATTTTCTTTGTTAGCACGATCACTCAATGAAATCGTGTCGGGTCGATCGGGTTTCGACAGATTATAATTAGGTACATCTACCAGACGACATCTATTGATTTTGAGGTGGATAGGAGACACCCCACCCTGTCCACGGGTCATAAGAAAGCACGACGTAACTGTTTATGTTCATTCTGAGATTTTAAACATAAACATTTAACGCGTTGCTGATTTTATCGATACGGGATATTGATTCTGAAGCAGTCGCCAATGAAAAAATTAAAACTGTCGCATAAAACACATATTCTGCATTTATGTGTTGGTTTATTTTTTCTCAGCCACTCAAGTTGATAGAGATATTCTACATGCTCAAAAGTTCGTTTTAAGGTTTTAAAACTGTTTATTTTTTAATGGAACACCCTTCCTATTTCTATATTATTGAACTGACATTGGTGAGCTGATGTCAATAATATAAAGATTCTTGAACCCAAGATGACTTTTCTACAGTGACAGTTGTAATATTTTAGTACGTAAAATCACTAAAATGAGTCTGTAAACTTTTCTCACCAACGTTTTTACAAAAACATTTTGCCTTGAAATAAAAATAATCTGACAGTGAGAAAAATCGGACAGTAACTATAAAGAAGCGGGCAGTTAAATTTTAATAAGTAGATATAACCTCATTATTTCTTGAAAATAATTTTGTGCCTAAAATACGAAATTCTTTTTACGAATAGAAACTTTGATGATGATCGATTATGAGAATGGATATGATGATCATTGATTATAAGATACACGGAAGGATATGAACATAAATAAGGAATGTTTCATTTCAAGTGGTATAGAAAGTTAGGTAAAGGTGTTATTGGATATCAACTGATTAGCAGCAAACAAATGAGTAATATATTTAAAATTTATTGTAATTAAAGACATTTAAATAAATACCCTGTTACACGATCCTAACAGAGACCAAATAAAGTCTTCTGTATTGAGGTCTTAAGTAAAATCATCTCGAAGTTTAATGTATATAATTAATTAACCAATCAGTTAGAACAATCAATTAGTCAGCTAAATCACAACGGCTATAGGTTGTTGAAATCAACTCATCAAGGCGAATTTACCAATATAGAAACAACGCTTATATTCATCAATATAAGAATAATTTTATTCTAATTAGTTTCTACTCTATATAATCTTAATGTTGGATAAAATGACATCTTATATATTAATTATGGCATCTTATTGATGCATAAAGCGTATTATGATAAGACATACCGTATGATATATTAATTACATATTTTTGATATACTTAATACCTTTTGGACGTAATTATACGTAATGATATTTCACAATAATATAAACGTATTTTTTCCATAAAATTATTATAAATAAAAGTATATCATTCAATACCAGCAATTCTGTTTTAATAAAAGGCTGTATTAAAACTACGACATTATATACAATTCAAGTAAAAATCTTATGTTAAAAAAGAAATCAAGATTCTTCGGTTATACTAATTATTGTTTACAGTACTTGGCACAAGAAAAATACCAGCTCTCTCTATCGCAATGGTTATGATCAAATACTTATACTTTTTTATTTAATAATCTCAATTTGTGTCGTGGTCACTGATTCGTGCAAAAACAGTAATTGTGGATTTATTTTTCTTTTAACAATTCTCGTGTGAACTGTGCATGTGGAACAAACAGATAAATGTAATAAAAAGCAGTTGAACTGGAACCTCCGAATCGACGTAGCACAATTTGAGTCAGTTAAGTCTATGCGTTCAGGTTTATTCTAATGATGTAAATTAAAATTTCATACAATAGTGCCTTTATCTAGTACACTTTACTCAACGAATTCGTCTGAGCAGATTAGATAATTAAAATTTGAAAACGCTCCCATAATTTTCATTTTATTGGGCATAACATAACGAATAATAATATTAAGTTTACTGTAGACAATATTTTGCTCTTATGTGATGAATTTAGAATAAAATTAGCGGTCTATATCTAGAATGTGCAATAAAGTTTACTGTACGTTGTAATAAACATTTTTTTAACAAAATTTGGTGACGACTACGATACGTTCGTTGTTTCACCACTACACTATTTTTAATATGGACTATTTCGATATAATTAACATTGGTAATACAGTGATCTCCAATACTGTTCGGCGCTTAATATCTTATCACTAAATTATGGTTAAACATTTGGAATTTAGAAGGTGGATTACCTTTTATATTATCGATATTAACGTTAGGGTTTTTGGTGTTTGGTGACATTTTGCTCTGTTGTTTTAATAATGACATAAAAGAAAACAAAAGTGACAAAAAGTCCTCAATACTAGTCCAATATAAATACTGTAATTCTAATATTTGATATTAAACTGATTAATCTTAAAATTTACATTATATATATATATATATACACTTTATATAGCTAAATGTTTATGCTATACTTAAACTATAATTAATAAATAAACCTTGAATAATTCTTCTTACTTTGGTAAAGATGATGCCAGTAAATTACATTACTTTTATTCTAAATAGCGAGTATATAAGTTATTATGAAAGCTGCTGAAGCTGTTACAGTTTTTCCTATTCTCTGTGAGGCGGCTTGATTATTAATGCCAGTTGGCAGGCTGCCAGTTTTGCGCCAAAATTACAAACAACATAATTTATATCACAATTAATTGAGTTAAATCATAATTTAATTCTATTATATTATAAATATTTCGTGCTGTATTAGGATAATGATTTATGTCGAATAATAGTGATTTATCCATAATTAAAAATGAAGTTGAAAAAATTTAAGAATACTGTATTGTAGTTGAGTTTATAAAATAGTCGCACTATTATTTCTCCATGACACAACTAAAAACTTAATTTTGTATAGATTTGAATTACTTTTTTTAAGATGGGCATACTGTCAACATTATGTAATAACAATTAGGCATCCGGATAAAAGATAAGGTATTTTTTGCTCCCCTAAAACAAATATTTATAAACAATAATTCATAAAATGATCCAAAATGTTTTAAGCTCTTCTTACCCTAAGGATCTTTAAAGCTTTATTCTCTTAAATAATTAAAAAATAAATACATTTAACTAAAGATTAATGCTTAATTTGGGTTATTTAACTTTTTTATCAATAAAAGAAATGGAAATAACAATGCCTCCTAATTTGACTCAGCTCTTCTTACCCTAAAGAGGTAAGCTTCAGAGCTTTAAGGTCCTCAGGCTCTGGGGAGCCTTGGAGCATATAAACAACAAAAATCAGTTCAGAATGAAATGTTTTTGGTAAACAAGATCTTTAGCCAACATTGTTTCTCAAGCAAAGACTATTTTTAAATAAATAAATATAAATAATGTAAATTGATGAGTAAATTGATGTATTGAAAATCAAAACAAACTATAATTCTATAAAAATTATCGAACAATACGTGACTAGTAATGTAGATAATTTTATTTTGGTTAATTAAACAGCATTAAAATAATGTAAATTCTTAAATTTGTATTAGTTATTAACGCTCGTCGTGTTACTTATTTTTCTAGGTTAGACTTCAACATATTTTTTGCTAATTTATTAATCTTGAATAAGTATCAGCTTCCAAACTACGATATATTTAGGTGCATTTGGTGTATGATACTTTGCACTGCATAATTTTTTCGTCAATCGTTAATCATTATAGTTAATATAGTTAATCCAATAAAGCCAATAGTTAATCATTATAATACCCAAAACCATCCCGTAATCTAATGTGGCTGAACTAAACGGCTAGCTATTGTGATCAATGTGGAAAATATATAATTGATTTACAGTAGTGTTAAAGTATTTTCGATAGCAGTGTATGTTTAAATCAGTGCTATTGAAAAATTCAGGTGTTACTTAACTTTGTCGAACATTAATAACGATAATAATTATATGCCTGTGTATATTTTGGGGAGGCCTTTTCATAAATGAACTGTGAACAATTATTGAATAAATAATTTGTAATAATTACCTCATGTTATTATCTTGCAATGTAACAAAATATTTAGAGCGATTTGATATTCCCTTATTTCATTACATAAATATGTTAGATGCTTAAGAATTTGAGATGGCTCAACAGGTTGAGGCAACATGGTGAAATTGAACGATGAATGATGAATACACTTTATTAAAATCTCTAGTCATATATCAGTTGTATGCACATATATGTTGAACTCCACTTACATTTATTATCGACCACTATACAGTAACACATCATGGCTACTGAATGGCAATATAACGGTGTGTGAATTTTTTAAGTAAAAATAATATTTACATAATGTAGAAACTACTTAAAAAAACTTGAAACTTGAGAATAAAAAAAATATTTTATACTTGCGTTGGTTTCTTAACATTCTCATTCCAAACAACTATTTTCTTCTCATCAGGAAAATTATTGTTGCATGTATTGATGAATACGTAAGGCAAAATATGCTGGTACACTTCTTAGTTGTTAAAAACAGAAATGTTCCACCCTCATAAATAGTTTAATGAAGGTATTTCTGTCGAAGCGAAGGTATTTCTGTCTTTTTCCTTGAATGAAACAATACCACAATAATACAATGAATGAATGATACAATACACTACTAAACTCCTAATTCCTTCAAGACAATTTTATTGCTGCTAGATATTTGGAATTACTACGTGTTGTCTTACATTCAACTTTAACAGTTCTGTATAAAGACAATAAGGGTTGAGGAATAAAAATAGAATCTTTGTTTCAGTCAACGTCCTTTTAAAAAATAAAGTTGACGTTTTATAAAGTTTAAAAAAATCATTTAATAACACCATTATGAGTATTGTGCGAAACTTCAGCAACACTCTTATCTCTTGCATACTTTTCAAAGGCAGAAGCCTTTACTTTTGCTTTTAATTTATCTGTGTACTAGGTTGAAAATTGACGAGTACTTTCTAGTATCAATCCTTATACTACTTCCTCAACGTTATTATTAATACTTTGCGAAAATGTCCAGTCATTATGAGAACCATGTATAGTATAAAAAGATTGCTGTACGTTGAGTTTACCAAAAACCGCTAATCGCTCTGTAGCTCGAAAACAATGACATGTAGAAGAAGGTAGTCTCAATTGAAAAAAGAGTCCTAATTTCAAATCTTATGAAGTAGTTTAATATTCCATTCTGTACTACATGTCTATCCATATCAAACACTGGATATAAAGCCACGAAAACCAATACGAGATATTTACAGATGTCTTCTCTTAGTGTTAGAGGTATAACAAATTGTGTGTATACACATGGCGACATCGTAATCACTGTTCAATCATAGAAAATTCGAACGCAATTTGCACTTAATTCGACTTTAATGTATTCATGATATCCCGTATTGATAATGTTGACAAATCTTATTCTATTTCTGCATTAGCAGAATCTTAAATCGAGTATTAATATTCGACATTGTTTTTCGTGTAACAATTTATTAATGAAAACACAATTGAGTTCGTTGACGCAGTCCAGAAAATATTGATTCAACATAATATATTGAAAATTAAATTATGGTGGTAAAATATTTAACAAAACCATATTACCTACTCTGGGTTTCCACTTCTTATCACCAGAGAATGGAAATAACAATTTGATTTTAAGAAACTAAACATGATTTTTGCATGACAACTTAAATAAAGCTAGATTGTCGTCTAGTGAATCATTTTCAGTATTGCCATAAACGGTGTAACGAGTGTATGCGTTTTTACGTCTCTCTGTATAGTCGAATGCATCGCGTAAATAATAATCTACTTCTGCTCGTGCGACGTTTATTTTATAAAAAATTAAAAAATTTTAAAACCAAAAAAATAATTCTCAACGAGAAAATTAAATACAATTGTAGAACTAAAAATATGATTTTAACGTACATATTTACTACACTAAAAATAATTTTTGATATAATAAATACTCAAATAGACCTGTTGAGCTAAGCAATATCCCAAGTAATGATAAAACCCTTCACGGATATCGCTTAACACAAAAGGGTTTTAAATAGATCCACAATGTGGTAATATCATATGACCTGGATGGCCATATGATATTGCCACATCCAGAAATAAATCGGTTACGAAATATTTTGAACAAGGATATTATTATGGATTGAGAAACCGTCCTGTTGATACCAGAGTTCCTTTAATCTACCAAATATTTTTGCCCAGTTAAGTTATCATTATTGAAAAATGGTATAATGATATTTTTACCAAGTATACATGGATATGCATTAAGCTTTTGAGAATATCGAGTCCATAAAACTTTTTATTGCAATCAATACCGTTACACAAGTTGAGTTACTTTTATATTTACCAATTAATAGAAAGTTTATTCGTCGACAAAAACAATATTCCTTAGAAAATATCCATCCTTACTCGTCTTTTCCATTTCTTGTTTCCAAAATGCCAATTCACCTCAAAAATTTCATGAATGTTTTGAATTTTATATAATTCGAGTCAATTTATTTTAGATAATTATAACTATTGACGGCATAAAATCTTCTACAGTAGTAATTTTAGACGTAGTAAGCAATGGGTTATTAATTGCTAGTATACAAATATTATATTTGTCATCATAGACTGGATAAGGATGAATACATTTTTTGTGGTGTTTATAATCAACACAGCTGTGCAGTCTGAAGTTCTTAATAATACTGTGAATTGTACCAGTATTAGTATAGGCTTACCGGGAAATGATTCATTAAAATAAATTTGAAATTGTATCCTTCATTGCTTTTGGTAAAACCAAATAACAATTTGAACTTTCTCGAAAAGTCTCTCTTTTATAAAACGTCTCGACAAACCACTTATACAACTTTTAGTAATAATTTTCTACTTGTTTTTATTCAATATTTATTTTAAATAATATAAATTTATATTCAATTACATATTTCATCAGTATATTAAATACTATGAGTATGTTAAAAATATGTATAGTTATATTGATCTAATTGCGTATATTAAAATATTTCCATCAAGAATACACTTCACGCAAATCAAATTCTCATGCATCAAATGACACATGAAAAAAGTAAAAGCAAATAACTGCATTTTTCGCGCCAGTCACATTATTTTGCGTTGTCTATTTTCACTTAAACTTAACGATTTACAGACAATAAAAAATTCTTTACATGTAACTAGAAAGCATGATGAACAGTCATAGCAAATTCATTAGGAGTTTACATACTATTTATTACGTTTCACTGTATAAACCTTACCTTACCAATGATAGGAATCCTAATAGAAAGTCAGATAACGTTCATAATGACAGTGTACTAAATGGTATATTACGGTATATTTATTTCTGTTATTATTACACAGTTTATTAGTTTAGTGAGGTCCTTCGTGGAAAAGTCGGGCAAACGTGGAATTAGATGCCTTATAAAATTAAATCCCGATCCAATCAATATTACGTCTAGTAACAACTGATGTTGACACACATTTTTTACGAAAGTGTTGATTCAGCAATCAATTTCCACCCGCCATTGTTTTCCCTTTTCTTTTCAAAGTATATTATTCTAACCTCTTTTTCTGTTTTATACAAATCGCGCAGAGACTTTTAGTGCTTTAAACAAAACGAAGTAAAATGGCGATATCACTAATAGGTGTATGTAACAAGCTACTTAATTCAGTCTTTAAATATTTGCTTCAATTTTTGATTTTATATAATTCGGGATATTGTTCGGGAAGCCCTTAAAATTACAATATCCCTCACTGTTGCGTATAAAATATATTCTGTATTTCCCATCTGCTATGGAATAATTTCAGAAGTAATCTCAAAACAGCATTCCCATTCCAGTCAGCTTTTACTTTGAAATGTAAATTTAAACATACAATTCCTAATGAATATCCCTTTGCAAGAAAGCCATTTGCAATAATTTCAGTACAATAACTACAGTTATGAGAATGAGTTGACATTTTATTAATTGGTGGTGACAGATAACGACGGAAACGGTTGTTAATACATTTTATTCTGTAGGGGTTATATAAGTAATACTGCCGCCTTATTTCTTATAACAACTGCAGTAACTTGTTTTGACTTACCGATTTCAAAAGACTTGCGTGTGTGCAATGTACCAGATAAATGACAACAATTGAAATTAGATCCTTGATTTAGATGCACATGCATAACATATCAAAATTATGCAGCAAATCGTTTGAAAATATGTCTGCCAGGAATATGATGCAATAAACTTTCGTTTCACAAGACTATTAAGAAATAAGTCAACAATTACTGTACGCTAATATTTTAACAAAAGAACCAACGTATCTAAAAACGTAATAAATTTTCCAAATATTTTCTACCTTTTCAGAGAGGCTATTTAAACAGATTTGCAATTAAGTAAAACTCAATAATGATTTAATATTCCAGTTCATATTTAAATATATTTTTATAACGGGGGATTTGGAACTTTAGTCATAAAAGCCGGAATCAAGTGAATGGATTTCTACAAAATATATAAAAACCCCTGTATAATTTATGTATACTTCGATTAAAGTGAAATTGAAAATGTGCAAAATGTGCGTCAATAAAGTGTGTATCACTCATAGGGAAACCATCTCAAAAAATTGCATCGTTTTTAAAGAAAGGAAGTAATAAAATAGCATACAAAACTAATAATATTCTTGGAAAACACAAAAAAAATTCTAAAGATAAAACCAATACCAAAAAATAATTCAGGAGTCTATAAGCTGACTTGCAGTACTTGCCCTAAGGTATATATAGGACAAACAGGAAGAAACTTCAACACGCGAATAGCAAAACACAAAAGGAGTTTTAATAATAATAAAAGAGATTCAACATATGCATCTCATATAATTGAAGCAGACCATACCTTTAACGAAGAATTTAAAATTGTACATGTAGAGAAGAAAGGCTTAAAATTAAATTTATTAGAATCTTTAGAAATTAATAAAGCAAAGAAATCTGATATCATATTAAATGATCAAATAGAAACAAACTGGTCCCCGTTATTAAATTTATTTTAGTTCTACATGCTATCGAAAAATCGTGTTTAAAATTTACAGATAACATCCATTAAAATTTTATAACTTAATTCCAATAGTTTAATAGTAGAAAATTCCATAGTAATAAATCTAGAATTACCCTAGTTATATAAACGCAGTTCCACATTGTAAAATTTAGTCTATGTACTCAACATCTGATGAAGCCACTGTGCTGGCGAAACAATTGTTATGTTTAGCAAATAAAAAGTGAAAATCTAACCAGCAAAGATTTTAATTTTGTATAAGTGTGTATCACATGATGTCGACATAAAAGATGGTAGGCATTAAATCTGGTGTTTTATTTTTTTATAATACTTATTTTCATATAAAAATTAAAAAAAAAAGAAAGACAAACGGAGGATTAAGAACATAGTATTTTTGTTTATTTTAAGTTTACTTTACTATAATTTATAACAATAATTAAGAGTTAAACGTTACATTACTACTGTTACTACGCTTGTATCGTAAACATAGCCCATGACTTATTCCATGAAGCTTTCTCAGATGTTTGATTTTGTTCAAAAATACTTTTGAAAATCGAAAAGGGATGATTTATTACAAGAGGATTATTTATGGGATGCATTGCATGAACTTGATAAAGTTATACAAAGTACAATGAACTTAAGAGGGGAGGGGGTTAAAAACAAATCACTATAGACTTACAAATTATTACCAGCACATGAGTGTACAGAATATCACAAGAGAGAAAGATTAAAATTTTGCTAACAAATTACAGAACAAAAAGCTATCTTGCTTAACAACTTGAGCTAAAAAAGTAAATAGAATATCAAATAAAAATTATATATATATATTTTTTATAACCTGATACAAAAAACGTGTTTCTAACTCTTCTTCCAGGGATAATACAGCTTTTAGTTGAGGGACTGCAAGAATTGATTAATAATTTCGTAGCAGGATGAAAGGTCCTCGCTTTGGGTAAATCCAGAACTGTGATGTGGTCAATTTGACTTTTTAATTGGTAATAGTGGACACATTCTATTACTACCAAACAACCCCGATGTAATATCTTTCAATGAACTTTTGTGCGTTTTTTTGAAGGAAAAATATAATTATAATTTTAATTAGTGTAACTAAATGATTCAAACTGGAATTAAGAAAACAATTTACGAATGAGACGAAAATAATTATAGTACTATTTCAATATGTCAGCCTTGTATTTTGAGTAATGGAGACCATTTTTAACAATTTTTATAGCTTATAAACCTCATATAGTTATGAAATATAAATTCTCCATTATGACATTAATACTATAAATTCCTATTGTTCTTCTGAGCACTTTATTTTAAATCTTATAGTATTTTAATAGTTGTCTGCTTCTGTACTCATAAAACACCTACATACCATATCCATACTTGGAGGATGTTTAATGTCTGAACATTTTCTAGTGTCATAATTATTGTACCAATTATAATTATTGTTAGTTGCTTCCTAACTTTAAACATTTATATTTAACATAAAATTCCTGATAGGTTATTAATTTTTACAACTTCTTCGAAACGAAAAAGTTGTGAAAATAAAAATAATTCATTTATACAATGATTTCTGTGGTTAATATTACGTTTAAAACAAGGTTAAGAATGCAAAGTAGTAGAAGATAAATGTAAGCAGTGATGTTGTATCTATACCAAAGAGATGACTATGAAAGTGAAAAAGAAGAATTTAAGTGGAAAGAGTCATGTATAAGAGATAAGGGCGGTAGAAAAAGAAGAAAATGAGCGTATAACGAGGACTTTAATTTATACTGTAAAATGATAATATTTATCATAATTTTAATGACATCACATCACAAAACTTTCCTTCAAAATAATTAAAAACTAATTAAGAATTGTAAAAATAATATGGTCAAGCTAATAAGATTCTCTGGACTGGAGGCGTTAAAATTACTCAAGATCTAAGTTTGGTAAAGACCTCAACAACATATTAACTTCCAATAGTTTTATCCAATATTTGAAACGTCCTCGTCTAGTTGAAATAAAAAAAAATTATCATTGCCGAAAATTATAAATTATTTTGCTAAGAGGTTTCAGTTAATAAAACGTTTGATCATCCGGACCATATTCTAGTTAAAATATTAACTAAGTATAAACTTTCGCTGGCTCTCTTAGAATCAAATTTCGCAAATAGGTTTAGATATAGTACTACGATTTCAGATCATTGGATATTTTGGTTAGTTCTGGTATTTCATAGCGGAGGTGCACAACTTTTAAGGAAAATGGATACCTGCTATCCATTATGTTGTGCAAGTATTTCACAGAGTTCCATTGTGAAGCCCCTAATGTTTATCCTTTTTATAGATTATATAGAGTGGACGACCTTGATGTACGAAGTTCATTACATACATACTGATGATTTAATTTGCTTTATGTACGGAAAAGACTTTTACAAAATATATAATGATTTGAATAAAGTTGGTGTCTACTGAATAATTTATCCCTTAATACGTCTGAATGGGGTGCTTTCACTTTCCTTTTTCAGAATTGAGACATTTTCTAAAACTCGCTAACTCTCTTTATAAACTAAGTAACTAACTGTTGACAGAGCTAAGAATCTTTATCATTTAGTATTACATGGTGTTCTGTTCAATTTAACTTATCAGGTTTCCAATGTATTTATCAACGCTTTCCTAGGAGGTCAATTAATAAGACAGGCCATATGAAGACGTATTTAAGACCGTAAGATTAATAAGACGATTATTTTTCAATTAAAGGTCTATGACATCCAACAACATAATTTAGAGAACTTATAAAATCAAATAAGATCTAATATTCCACAAATAACTGAAGAAATAATGAAGAATGTTTAAGATACATTTGTGAATTGATGTGTGTATTTTAGAGAATTAAATGGATGCTATGAGCTGTGGCTATAAGCTCATAGTTTAAGAATTTTTTTCACCACTTAAAAAAAGGTTTATTAAACTTATTTTCAGCGTTAATTAAATTTATTTTCTAATAATCCACTGACACTTCTTAAACATCCTCATTGTAATACGTCATTTCTTTATGTAGCATTCTTAATGTTTCTTTTACTTAGAATATAATATTACATTATTTATAAACGGAAACATATTTTAACGCAGCTTGTTCGTATTATTATACCCGTAATATTAAAATTTAGTATTATTTATGATAAAAATTGAGATAGAAACTTTACCACCATCAGTTTCACCACTTCCACGCACCGAAACATTATACTCTAGTGGACGTTTCGTCAACAAACTTGATATCACCAAACTTGATTGTTCGTTGGGGTATTGAGTGAACGGCTTATCTGTACTCTCACCGTTACTTTGCAAATAATTCGTTTGTCAATATAACTCCAATGTACTCCAAAGATATTTGGGTTTCACTTTCATGTCAATTAAGATTAAAAAAAAACGCAGCTTTCAGCACAGCTTCAGAATATTTAGCAAAATTTGTTAAAATTTAACAAGGGATTAAAATTAAAATACAAGTCTATACAATGTAATTAAACTTCTTATTCCTAGATCTTCATTCATAGCAGGTACTACATACTGTGTTAACAAAACATATGGATGTAAGAATTGTAAATATATCAAAAATTAATATAAAATAATGTAACAATTAAGAAGTAAAAACCATGTATTAACTAATAATGTGTAATCCTATGACAGCTACATACTACAAATATTTTTATGTATAAATTCTTGTTATTGTATTCTCTTTATTAAATATTCATCGTTATTAGATATATCAGTAACATATAAGTCGGAAATCGAGAAAGGAACCACCAAACTGCCAAGCGGTTCTTAAAGTAGTTCCCGGATAGCAAAGCTATTACATAATCGCTCTAGGAAACAACTACTCCTCGGGCTAAAGCCCCGTCAGGCATTGAATTATACCCAGAAGCGATCCTCGACCCCTTTCTCGTGTTTCTGCACGATCAGATAAGGTTTCAAAAATAAAACCCGCCACAGGTAGGATTCGACATTTGTCCC
Source organism: Rosalia funebris (assembly GCA_037954035.1). Taxonomy (NCBI): domain Eukaryota; kingdom Metazoa; phylum Arthropoda; class Insecta; order Coleoptera; family Cerambycidae; genus Rosalia; species Rosalia funebris. The sequence goes on along the minus strand of JAZFAV010000010.1, from coordinate 4,522,935 downwards.
GGATCGGTTGTCGTTCGGTTCCGATCCGGGACAAATGTCGAATCCTACCTGTGGCGGGTTTTATTTTTTGAAATTAGATATATGTTTAAAACTTAAATACCTAAACGAAACTAAAACTTCCAACAATAAGTCACATACTTGCCACCATTTAGTGGAATAATATATGAAATAACTTTATACAGTAGTTTACTGATGGCTGAAGTTTGCGGGCAATGCTTTTAATATGGAATTGTGTTACATTAACCCAAAACAAAACATGTTTTACATTCTACCTACATGCATCTTCTTTTAATGGCCGAACTTGATATTCTCTTAATCCCAACTCAGTATCTCAAAGTATTAGATCAGAAATTGATACATGAATTTTGGACATCTTGCTTTAACTATATCAAGTCGCTTTCTTAATGTCTTCAAGAATTTGGGAAGCATTATAATATATATTGTTATGAATAAAAATAAATATTCAAACGTAACATGTTCCACAAAATAATCATAAACATTTTGTGATTACACATTTTTGTTAACACCTTTTGTTTTTACATGTATCATGCCCAAGTATGCAACAATTTGTTGTTCACTGTTGTACTGGCTATTTAAGTTTGTTCCAACATCATATTATTTCCCATTAATCTGAATTGTAGCTTAATAGTTGTATATGTAGCTTAACTGTTGTTCAGATCGAACTATCCAATTACTTACTTATACTGTTTTTTCTACGGGCTATTGAATGACTATTATCTATACTTCTTCGTCTCATATAGATATATAGTTTTCTTCCATAAAATACAGTCGGAAACCTCTAGCAGGTTATAATTTGAACCAGCATATACATAAATATGCACAGTTTACTGCTAAAATTAAATTAACTAACAGAGCGAGAATCATCAGAAGTCCATTTAGAAACCACTCACATATTCCCCTAAGGTATCTAGCAAATGAGTGAATTTTTTTTTTGCATGAATAACATATTATTAATATAATTTCCTACGTAGATGTTAAGAAGCTGCGGCTGTATCAGCCAGCTGACGTGCCATGTAGAGGTGCAGGTAGGTGGGTGGGTGAATGAACGTTCATGGCCTTGTGCATCCTTCGCGGAGCAATCTCGACCGGCAGCAATTCATGTTTACCTGAAACCAGAGGCGTCGGCAGGTGCTGTCCTACCTACTAATTTCGTGAAGTACCTAGTCCTGTTCACGCGGTTACAAAATTAAAGGCCTGGATTATTTCCGGAATTAGTTTTACGTCATAGCTAACAGGTGCGCAATATTAACGAGTGTTCGATATGTGTTAACGCAAAACTGACCGGTTTTACCAAACGATGTTTTGTATGGCGACATGGGACTTCTTAAATGCATGTTAAGCTTGGTGTAAATACCCATATAACATATATGTTTAAGAGAAAAAGAGCAGTTGTATATTCTGACTTGACATGCATAATATTGCTCAATTTTTATAGCATCAGTATTGAAATGCACTGTGAAGTTTATAGTTACAGGAAATAACTAAAATTATCGGAATTCCAGTGCTACTAGAAAATTTTTTGAAATATTTTACAAATGATTTAACACAAGAAGTTCTAAATAGAAGATATCTTATTTTTCACATTTAATCATAATGTAGTCTAAAATCAACAGAGTACCAGCAGGACGCCGCACAGTTACGAATTATCCTATAAATGGAAGAATAACTTTAAAATTGTAGTAAATCTACTATTGCCAAAAAATGTGGCAACAATATTTTACAAATGGTTTAATAGAACAAGTCATAAACAGAGGAGTTCTTATTTTTCACATTTAATAATGATGTAGTTTCAAATCGACAAAGTACCAACAGGACGGCACACAATTAGGAATTATTTTATAAATGGAAGAATAACTTTGTATCAAATTGTAGTAAATACACTGCTACCTACCAAAAAATTTGGCAACAATATTTTACAAATGGTTTAACAGCACAAGTCTTAAATGGAAGAGTTATTATTGTTGACATTTAATACTGATGTAGTTTCAAATCAATAGTGTACCAACAGGATGGCACACAATTACGAATTATAAATGGTATAATACTTTAAAATTGTAGTAAATTCGCTGCTACCAAAAAATTTGGTAACAATATTTTACAAATGGTTTTACAGAACAAGTTTTAAATAGCGGAGTTGTTATTCTTCACATTTAATCATGATGTAGTCTCAAATCAACTGAGTATCAACAGGACGGTACATAATTACGGATTATTTTATAAATAGTGGAATAACTTTAGAATTGTAGTAAATCCACTACTACCAGAAAATCTGGTAACAATATTTTACAAATGGTTTTACAGAACAAGTCTTAAACAGAAGAGTTCTTATTTTTCACATTTAATCGTGATGTAGTCTCAAATCAACAAAGTTCCAACAGGATGGCACACAATTGCCAATTATTTTATAAATGGTACGTACTCTCGTTCATTCTAATTCAGCTTTCTAGTAATGGAAATATAGATTATAAAACTCCCAGTTTTGGCCATCTTATGCCCTCAAATCTTAGTTTCAACGAGAATTCTTGTTGTAATGAGAAAAATATCCTCAATCCCTCTTTTACCAGCCAAGCAAGAAGATTCAGTATATACGCCCAGTGGGGTATGATGACAACTGTTTTTCGACTACTACTATACTTATACTTATTATAACCTGCACACGCGTGCGAGTGTGTAGGTTTCTGAAAAACAATGATTATCACCAGGGACATAATAATCTCATCACATAAAATTTACTGTAAGTTTTGGCGATAGCAAGAATAAAAGTACATATGCCTTGACCGGGAATCGAACCCGGCTCTCCCAATTTCCGGTTGGTTGCTCTGACCGCTGAGCTATCGAGGCACACTCATTATTCTTGCTAATGCGCAGTTTTAACGCGTCGTTACAGTACTCCCTCCCTAGAGACATGGTTTGTCTCGATACAATTTAACGGAATGTGACCGCGTTCGCCATTCTTACGAATCGTTGTTCGGTAACCCCCGGACTATAGGGCGATGGAGAGGACGGGAACCTAATTCGCGAATTTGAGATGTAAGGGAGGTTGGATGTACTGAAATGAATCACATCACGTTGGGGTCACCACTTTGGCGATAACAAGGATAAAGAGTGCTTATGCCTTGACCCGGAATCGAACCCGGCTCTCTCAATTTCCAGTTGGTTGCTCTGACCGCTGAGCTATCGAGGCACACTCATTATACCTGCTAATGCGCCAATTTAACGCGTCGCTACAGTACTCCCTCCCTAGAGACATGGTTTGTCTCGATACAATTTAACGGAAATGTGATCGCGTTCGCCATTCTTACGAACTGTTGTTCGGTAACCCCCGGACTATAAGGCGATGGATAGGACGGGAATCGAATCCGCGAATTTGAGATGTTAAGGGAGGTTCGAGTACTGGAACGAATCACGTCGGGGTCACCACTTTGGCGTTAGTAAGGATAAAGAGTGTCTATGCCTTGAGCGGGAATCGAACCCGGCTCTCCCAATTTCCGGTTGGTTGCTCTGTCCGCTGAGCTATCGAGGCACACTCATTATCCTTGCTAATGCTCCAATTTTAACGCGTCGCTATAAAGTAAATAATGTGTATGAAATATACCAAACATCACCAAATTGTACTCCCAGAAGTTTGGTTACCTTTTTGTAAAAAAAAAGATATTTTATACCATAATAATTGTGGATCCTTTAAAAATACTAATGCTATCTGGAGAATTTAGAATTACTAGTGGCAATTAATTAATTAATTAATACTGCAGTGATATGAATGTACGTATAGTAGGTGATTTGTTGCTGTAACGTGGATACCGTCACAAAAGATACTTAGACTAGCTTGCCTTTCTAATTCCACTGATACCTATGGTTTTAAGTTTAGAGATATAAAATGGACTTCTTTCCTCTGAACCCTCTCGAACCCAGGAATACATAAAAGCCACAGTTATGTGTGTATGTACGACGTTGTTGTAGATACAGTAAACTCGCTAATTTTATTAGATCTCGCCAGATTGTGTTAGTGAAGCTTGTTACTGATAAATTGACTAGTTTTCTTTTCTAAACAGTTCAAGCTCCATATCAGGAAGAAGGATTTATGGGTTCATCATCTTCTTGCACCTGCTTCTTCATAAAAACATAACTGATGAATTCATATGATACATGTATATTTTACAAAAAGGTATCGGTTATTGGTCAATACACAACTTTAACTAACCATATAAAAAACTAGTCAAAATTTTATGTTTAAGGCGCGATGATGAATATCCACTTAATTGTTTATTGTATGATGTATATTGATTACTGTACAATTATTTGCTATAAATTAATACCTACAATTATTAAGGGTTAGTGACAATTCGCTTATTGCTTTTTTCTATATGTGATGGTAATTTTCCAATCGATGAAAATATATGTATAAAGTATCTAAATTTAGAAAAGTTTGTACGGGTTTTATTTTTTTCTTGCTAGTTCTAATCGAAATAAAATAAATAAAATGATATAACTAGAAAACATTTTAAAAAGAGTATATTCAACGATTTCTGGAGTAATAGTCGATATTTAAATAAACTGGAAATATTTGAATACTGTCTATCTGACAGTATTCAAATTTGGCTCCAAATTCCTCCGAATCTCTTTCTATATCTATTTATGTTGTCAAATATCTACGAAATTAGTAATGTGAATATATTATACGAACCTATTAACCCTGTGTCTGTAGCATAAAAGTATCTTAATATTATTTGTATACAAATTTTCAGATTTTATAGCAGATTTATAGTTATAAAGACAAAACGCTACTGTAATATTCCTACTAAAAATATCACAACAGAAATTCCTCTTAGATGAATCACGTTAATATGAAGATATATAGCTTGCGTGCTCCAAGTCTTAGCATTAAAACATTAATGTGCATTTTACATTAAATGCACTTAAAATTACTTATTTATTTCATAAATTCCCGTATATAATCTTTCAAGAAACAAATAAGCAATTATACCACCAATGCTTATATTAAACTATGCATCAATTAGTTTATATATTTAATTATGTACTGACGTACTATGTATTACGAGTATCTCTTATATTTGTGTTACAGGTATGACATCGTCGGTTATTTTTTAAAATGAATGTTATCATCATCCTTTTTTAGATAAAAAATAGAATCTTTCCAACAACTTACATTGACATTGTTTACTATTTTAAAAATATACAGTAAAATATTGAAACCAAATACATATATTATCGCCAGACTTTCGGTAAAGAAATTTAAAATAAAACAGATAATTACAAATCCTAAACTAACAAATCGTTTTCGTTTTTGTCCCTTATTTCCATAACTAATTAACAGTCATAGTTATTTTAATAAAATCTGCCAGACTATTGATATGAAACATCACACCAGTAGGTGGTAAATTTCTATTATGATTTTACATTATCCATTTCACACCAAATTGAAGTGTCCGTGTATGTACCCAGTTCAATTACTTACTTTTCACTATTTAAATTCCTTTCTATATTTTCTAAATAACATGGAACCCATATATTAACAAGGAAAATAATAGTATGGGAAATATTTATAGTAAAGAACATCACTAAAGGTTTCATTTAGATATACAAACGATAAATCAGCGACATCAGAGTAAATATAACAGTAATGCGAAACTATGTATGTATGTGGTTTAGTTCAGGACAGCTCTTCACTCCATAAAGTAAAAAAAAAAACATCTACATTTCTAGATATCGACTTTAATAAATAAATAAATTTTAAAATAATCTATTTTTTCTATTGCCAGAATTTGAAATAACGTTCGACATAATCGAGCTATAAGTTATATGGCTTCTCAGAATCTGTGTATTACTCTACAGACTGTACCGCATATTAAAATATTAAATTGAAGATGAACAACGAATATGTCACAAAGTCCATGAATTGGGGTACAGGTGGCAAGAGGTGATTTATGTGTTTAAGTTGCTTCACTGCTAATATTACACGGCTGTTTTATACGAGTATGTCTTTTCCACATATTTGTATGAGATAATAAATAATACTTTACAATAATACCATTTGGATGATTAACAGATAGTTATTGATTAATAGTTCATATTTTAACTAACATTTCTTATTTTGTTTACTTCACATACATGTAAAATTCTGCTTCATTTTGCAACCATTGATTTTGCATCAGGTAGTTCTCATAAACGAATAAATTATTCTTATTACTATGATGGCATCTTTCCGCATAAGAAATGTGAAACGTGCAAGTATTTCGCGATTGTTGTGAAGTCATACACTTAATTTGACTATACCCGTGATCGGAATAACAAATTTTCTTTTGTTTGTTTACCAAACAATAAGCGAATTGTAAGTCTTTCTACTTTAACCGTAACATAGTTCGTGCAAGGAGCTAAACTGAAAACAGTAATTTAATGTTCCAAATTCTATGATACAAATTTTACTAAAGTTTAGTCATCATAGGCATCACTAAAAATATGTGAATGTAATTTCAATACCGAAAGTTAAAACTGCAAAGTTGAAAGTCTATTAAACATTTATTAATTACAACCAGAGGAAAAAAATACATAAAATATTTTCTGTAATTTGGGGAAAAGCGAGTAACATTTACATATTAAGTCATTACTATAGAAAACTAAAAATTCTATTCATCTTAGATATAGCGAATTGCTAAGATTAGTAGAATTTTAGAATCTTCACTATTTGCAACAGCCAAGATGAAAATATTACAAAGTAGAAAACAAATGTTGCAAATACAATTCTACTCACTTTGGCTGTAGCAAATGTAATACAATAAAAAAAAATTTATGTTGGCCACGTTTATTATTTTTTTTGCCAAGATGACAGAACACTGTGTTCAGTTAAAAAATATTGTATACAGTTTAACAAGAATAGGAACAAGCCTGAAAACTGAGATATCGGACCACCTACGAGGTGCGCAGTAAATAGCCTGGTCTTTACTCAGTCGAATTTAGAGATTTCGATCTGGCTGCGCGTAAAATACATCCTTTTCCTTTCGAATGCTGCCTTACTCGTTCTTCTACGTATACAGAGACAATCTTACACTTTTTCCTATTCTTGCTAAGCTGTATTTGTACCTAACCGATCTGTGACGATGAAATAAAGAAGGTAATATAAATGCATATTTTGTATTTGTCATTTCTCATTCATAATCTGCTTAGAATCCTTAGGGATTCTAAGGATTTTGTTGCGTAGATCGTTAAGTGATATTTTATATTTATCACTTCAAGAATTTAATAATTGAGTACAATCTTGATATGGGTGGGTACACCGTCACTACTAGCACTATATTAACGTAATTTAAATTATAAATTAAATTCTTAGTAACATTTATATTCCGTCATTATAAGAAGAATTATTAGTAAATATCCAAAGGCATCTACATGTCAACGAAGCACGTTACTTATTAACCAGGAAGAACAAATGATATTCGTTAAGAGAAGTAATAGGTGTAATGCCATCCGTATTGTCATTGCTATCCGTCTATTCCTTGCCATCACATCGGGGTCAAAGTTAAAAAAACTGGGTGAAAATTGATGAATAGTCTCGCAGATACTCAGAAGTTGCCCCTAGAAGGATAAATCATTATCAAAGGTAAACCATTAGATTCAAGCATTACCAAGAGTAAACTACTGGTGTCAGACTAACCCCCATTAATTTCTCCCCCATACTTTTCCGGAACATACTTACCCCCTATATCTACCCCTTATGGAAGTTCCCATACAAAATTGACATTCAATCATAAAAAAAATGGAATGGAAACCCACAAATCACCCTGCAGCTACCCAGGAGTTGTCCCTAAGGGGGTAAAATGTAAGATCGATCCTCCATTATCTTTTCCACCCCAACACATTTTCCGGACATACTTAACCCCTATATTTACCCGTTAAAGGGTCTCCCAAACAAAGTTAACGTTGTTGTAAAATTGGTTTCCAAGGCTCGCACCTCCCCCGCTTCAAATTTCAATTTCCAGTGCGCTTTGCTTTCGTAATTACCATCAACAAAGCCCAAGGACAGTCACTGAGTGTTGCTGGAGTTAATTTGGAAAATTCGTGTTTCTCCCATGGCCAATTATATGTTGCTTGCTCCCCAGATAAGTTGCTGCGATATCGCAGTTTTGAGACTTGTTCCTACTCTTGAGAGTACCAGCTAGTATACAAATATGTTATTAGTGGAATAAAGAAATGAACTTTAAAAATACAAATATAAGAAAGTGCATTATATTTCAATTTGTAGGTATTATCTTTCTTTGTACAATATGAATAATAAAAGGTGTAAAATTGAAATAAAATATACACTTAAAAATGGTGGAGTTTACTTACACCAGACATCATGGTGTTAATTTTACTCCATTACTAGTAGTAAAATTCACATAATCGAATGGTAAAATTTTACTATGACCTTGTGGTGTTGATTTCTCATCAAACTGGTGTGCCTCTTTTGTATCAAGTTTGGTGTGAAATTTGTGTTAAATTTTATATCACATTTCAGACAGTAGAGGTTTACTTGCAAGACTAAATATATTTTAATAGAATTAATAAAAATGTGAAAAATAATCTAATAACAAACTACTTTTTATAAAAAAAAATGTGAAGCCGAAATATAGATTTGGATTGAAAGGTGCTAAATTCTTATTTGATTTTATTGACGTAAATGTTTATTGCAAGCAACAGATACAAATAAATAAATAACTTTTACCCATAAAGGTGGCTATTACAAAAAGCTGCACATTTAATAAAACTAATAAATCTGATTTTGAGGATATTTTAGGTGTTTAGTTCAACAAAAATTCCTGTTCCTTTATCTATATAATTTATCGATTGTAAATATTTTTAAGACAATATGACTGATGAGTGAGTACAATAGCTTTTAGTTAGACTATTATAGATCACTAGGAAAATATTAAAATTAAATCGGGAATATAAGTTTAAATAATGAAAAACAATATCAGCTAAAAATGACTTTACGGAGAAATAAATTAACCAGAGCATTTATTTAAAATAAAATAATAAATTCGTTATATTTTCTATGACGCTATAAAACTCTGAGAGTTATCTTTTTCGTATTCGAATGTATCCATATATAATATTTTAAATTACAAAACAATGTTCTATACATCTGCCTTTGATGTACATAAATAAATATATTAGATAATAAAGTGATACGCTCACATAGTGATAAAACGTTTAGTGTCTGCATAATATATTTATTTGATAAATCATTAAAATTTGTTCCTCATTTGACTGTGTTATATATGTAAGTACTTCATACTAACAGATATCACACTAAAGAAAAGAACTGGAGTAGGTTAGAACTTTTGGTGTGAATGACAACACTGAATTAGTTTTTCACAAAACACCAAAACACGATACACTACATTCGACGCGCGTTTCGCCAACTAAATTGACATCATCTGGAGATGATAAAAACTAAAGAAACTAAGAAAATAACTGGTAAATATGAGCTGACATCATACATTTTTAGAATAAATGTAAGCATTAAAGTATTTAGGTTTACTTTCTTAAACTCGAGGAAATGGATGTTCCCGTTTACATAATAATCTTCCAGTGAATTCGAAGTCAAGGTATGTCGTTTGAGTGGTTTCGATTAAATATTTAGATACCTCGTTAACATCGGTGTTGATAATTCTTAAAGATTTCTCCGTTAAATCATTTAAGATGAACTCATCTTCTCAAACCCGTTACATTGACACGAGATTATTGATAGGTCGGAGCTTGCCACTGACATGCTTTAACATATTACAATATAAAAGAATTATACAACTTTTTATATACTGTAGACGTATAAAAAATATATAAAGTTGACAGTAGAATTAGTTAATTAATTGAAATTTTCTCCGGTGTGGTGGATATATGTATTATAAACTCTTGCAGACACATCCTTGTATTGATTTAAAACCTTATTAAGTATTCATATTTTACAAGAACGTCTACGTAGATGACCTAGTTTAAGGTGAATATATGTACATATTTGTAATATCGATCCACTATGTAAATTTCCAGTTTAAACAGAATTAAAATATATAATCGCTTGCAAATTTAAAATATACTTAATAAAGTCACTACGATATAGAATTATAATTTTCATGTATACTAAAAAGAGGCTTATATTCTTTAAAACAGTTATATGGTGCTTTCGTAAATAATGAATAAATTCGTTAAAAATTCAAGGAATAACTTTTGGGACGAACTGTCAGATCCGTCAAATTTTATTTTTAGTTTTACATTTTTTAAAATATAATTAGTGCATACGAGGTAATGTGTAAGGCATACGTGTAAGAGGGATGACGTCGTTAAAACTTTTTTTAAAAGCAATCCTCTTATTTTAGTATGGAATGAGAAATATTACATTTTTACTTTTCGGCACTGAGCTATACTAGCGAAAAAGTAATGTAATCGTGTAAAGAAAAGTGGAAAAAAATCTTTTGTTTCGTTTATTTTTCGATTTTCGGCCTAAAAAAATGGTTTTAAAAAAGTTTTGTCTATGTCCGTATCGTCGTTGTCGTCGGCTTTAAATTGTTAGCACGATAACTCAACTAAATCGTGTTGGATCGATCGATTTTTAACTGATTCTGATTCGGGAACGTTTCCCAGATGACACCTATTGATTTTGAGGTGGATAGGACTCACCCCACCCTGTCCATGGGTCATTTGAGAAATTTTTTTGTTAGCACGATAACTCAATTAAATCGTGTCAGATTGATTTGGTTTTGACTAATTCTGATCGGGGACGTCTTCCAAACGACACCTATTGATTTTGAGGTGGATAGGACTCACCCCACCCTGTCCATGGGTCTATCTGAAAAATTTTCTTGTTAGCATGATAACTCAATTAAATCGTGTCGGATGGATTGGGTTTTGACTAATTCTGATCGGGGATGTCTTCCAGATGACACTTATTGATTTTGAGGTGGATAGGACACACACTACCCTGTCCATGGGTCATGAGAAAGCAGGATGGTGGACTATTTGAGAAATTTTTCTTGTTAGTACGATAACTCAACTAAATCGTGTAGGGTCGATCGAGCATTGATTGATTCTGATCGGGAACATCTCCCAGACAACACCTATTGATTTTGAGGTAGAGAGGATACACCCCACCCTGTCCATGGGTCACGAGAAAGCACGACGGTGGATTATTTGAGAATTTTTTTTGTTAACACGATAACTCAACTAAATCATGTCGAATCGATAGGGTCTTGACTGATTCTGATCGTGGACGTCTCCCATATGACATCTATTGATTTTGAGGTGGATAGAACACACTCTACCATGTTCATGGGTCATGAGAAAGCACAATGGTGGCCTATTTGAGAATTTTTTTCTTTTAGCACGACCACTCAATTAAATCGTGTCGGATCGATCGGGTTTAGACTGATTCAGATTAGGGACGTCTACCAGACGACATCTATTGATTTTGACATGGATTGGACACACCCCACCCTGTTCATGGGTAATGAGAAAGCGCGATTGTGGACTATTTCAAAAAAGTAAAACTGTCGCATAAAACACATATTCTGCATTTATGTGTTGGTTTATTTTTTCTCGGCCATTCAATTTCAATATAGAGATGTTCGTACGTACGGAAAAGTCCGTTTTAAGGTTTTAAAACTGTTTATTCTACATGCGTTATGGTAATAATGACATTAGTATTATGAGTATTAGTATGAGTATTAGTATAATATTAGTATAGTATAGAATATAAATTAAATAAAAAATAATAAAGAAAAACCATTTTGCAATTTCAAAATAGTAAATTTAATGGCATCATTGCCATTGAGTTTAGTTTATTTAAAAAATAAACTGAACGAATATTCAAAGTCTGCACCGTTGGCTGCTTGACAGTATCTACGATGATTAATAAATCCCTTTTAACATTGTCAATTATTTCAGGAGGTATACGCTGTACTTCTTAATGAATTCTTGCTTTTAAATCTTCTAAATTCTCCTGTTCATCCATGAGTATCCATAAAGCAATATAGGCGGCTGTCTAGGGACACCGACGGCTTGGGAGGCGTCGGCAACGAACAAAAAATAACAAATTTTCATACTTGAAAATTATTAACAAAAATAACAATTTTCTTAAAAAGTATTTTCATTCTTTTTCTGTCAGGTAGATTTAGTCACAAATGCGAGTCGAATATGTGACTGGTCGTTGTTTTGGAGAAATGTGATAATAAGACAGTAAGACTTTACAAATCGTTGCTATTGATTTATGAACAACGATTGCAATTTTTGAATCACTGATTAGCTACTTTAAATCATTACGAGATCGAGATCAGTTTGATAAATATGAAGAAAGGGGCAAACAACTATTCAAATATATGAAATATAATAAAGATAAAAAAGGATATATAAGAGAAAGCTTTAACAGTAGCATATATATCGAAAATCGAGGAAGGAACTACCAAACCTCCAAGCAGTTATCAAAGTAGTTCTCGAATAACAAGGCTATTACATAGTCGCTATAAGAAACAGCTACTCCTCGGGCTAAAGCCCCGCCAGGCATTGAATTATACCTAATAGCGATCCTCGACCCCTTTCTCGTGTTTCTGCACGATCAGATAAGGTTTTAAAAAATAAAATCCGTCACAGGTAAAATTCGACATTTTTATTTTTTAAGGGTTTTATTTTTTAAACCCTTATCTGATCGTGCAGAAACACGAGAAAGGGGTCGAGGATCGCTTTTAGGTACGATTCAATGCCTGGCGGGACTTTAGCCCGAAAAGTTGTTGTTTCCTATAGCGATTATGTAATAGCCTTGCTATTCGGGAACTACTTTGATAATTGCTTGGCGGTTTGGTAGTTCCTTCCTCGATTTCCGACTTATATGTTACTAACATAGATCGAATCGATAAAGATGTATACCCCACAACTTTCACTCGGCATTTGTCCTGGATCGGCGTACCGTGTACGGCACTGATTGAAACTAATAAGTTCGAAACAGCTATATGTCGTTCGGTTCCAATCCGGGACAAATGTCGAATCCTACATGTGGCGGGTTTTATAAAAAAAAAAAAAAGAAAGCTTTAACTTGACGAAATTCAGAAAAATGGAACCGACTTCGACGGCAAAAGTGATATGAAAATTAATGTTTTTCTTGCTATTATTGATAGGCTAGGGCTAGATCAATTATTAAAGAAACGATTGATGGCTTACGTAGAAATAAAATAAAAGTTCTGGGTTTTAAATAAATTTTAGATTATGTGATTATGAATGACAACGACATAATAAATGATTCAAATAATTTGCAAGCTGAATATTCAAACGATTTGGATGAATGTTTTGCTGAGGAATATATTTAATTCAAATATTTTGTTGAAAACATAGGAAATATCATTAACGCTAGAGACATGTTCGTATTTATTAGAGAAAATCATGTTATAACCATGTTTCCTAATGTAGAAACTGCATTAAGAATTTTTTTTGCTCTACCAATAACAAATGCGTCAGGAGAAAGATCATTTTCTACGTGTCCTTTTCCCTGAAAAGGACAAAAATATATTTACGAAATGCCACTAATCAAGAAGGACTTAATAATTTGTCTGTGCTATCAATAAATCATTATTTAACTAGTGCCCTTGATTTTTCTGATGTTATAAATGGTTTCGCCAGTAAAAAATCCAGAAAACATATAAAACAGTTAGTTATGATACAAGTGCTCGAAATGATGAACTTGCTTACTCTCATTTCGTAAAATATCCCTGCTCACAAAATAGAATACAATTTTTAACACTTGATCATAAATAACTATTGTACCTACTTGCTTAACTTTTCCATTTAATTTTTGTTTTTTTCGTTTCTTTGTGCTGAGTATATGTATATTGTTTTTTATATTATATTATTTTATATTATACATAAAAACTTTAATAGCATTTTAAAAGTTTTGTAGTAGATGGTTTGTATAATTCTTTTATTTAACCTATACTCTATATAACACATATAAATTGACTAAAATTTAATTTGATGATAAAGCCTCCCACATCTATAATCTTGTTATTAAATGGATGTCTGAAAAAAATGGTATTAATTATTAATTATTAAATCCTAATTATTATTTATACGGGCATGTCATGTGGGTATTTATGATAATGGGTATCTCAATAATTATAAATAATTACTGACATGCCCTATAAACACATACTACTATAGATTTAAAGAGCACATTTTCAACAAGATTGCTGGAAAATATTCACCTATTTCTGAAATAATCCCAGGAATTATTCTAACTCCAACAACAAGAGAGGGTTTATCCCACTTTGCTTCACTTTATCTATCACTACCAGTTCAGCAATTTACTTGTTGTGGGTCAGGTTTGCAATTTAATGCTTAATGCTTTTCTTCGGCCAAATTCCCTTCCTAAAATCCAACCTACTGCTATGTCTACACTCATTCTTCTACGGTGAAGAATTTTCAGTGCTCATCATAATTTTCAGGCAATTTAATCTCCCCACATTTGAAAGGATAGTTCATAAATATGTGTCCCAAGTAGACAATACTTCGTACTTATTTTTATAAATAGAGGATTGTTGACAGTCTATGTTAGTAGTTGATGGCTTCTAACATAAGCTGCTAACACACCTCAATATTTGTCAAGAACCACAATATTGATAGGTTTGATAACAGTTTTATCCATTGCAATGAAAATAGGTTGTTCGTTTTTCTGATTTATTATTCTAATTTTGTCATCTCTTAATGTACAGTTTATTTCATCGCTATTTGTCAAATAAAAAATTTCAAAACATACCGTGGCTTGTTTTTATGGCTAGGCTCAGGTAGACTGTTCCGTTTATCGGCAAGATAAGAGAGTTCTTTATTTGGCAAATAGCGATGAAATGAATAGTACTTCAAGTGTATCCTAAAGTGAATAAAAACATAATAAAATTAACGAGAGATGACATTAAATATGTAGATAAAAGAGAAATCATATATAGTATATATTATCAATCGCACTTTTAAAAATATTACCTCAAAATGTAAATGACTATCATATAGAAACATGGGAAATATTTGTATGTAGATTTCTATATTCTTAAGTTGTTTAGCGTTAATTGGAAAATTTTTTTTAAAGTTTATGCTTTTTTGAAATGGTACTTGTTAATATACATACATTAAGATGCAAAAGGTGCAAAAAGAAGTTTGTAGGTATAATAAAAATTGAAGTGTCCCAGGAGTGTTTTTCTGTATAAATTTATAATGTCTGTGAAGGCCACTCATAATATGTTTATATTAATCGATTATGTTAATTTGGAATCTGTTATATTTACGTTGCTTAAACGTCTATCGTACATCTTTAAATTTCTACAAACAATTGTGTATAACATTTGTCAAAGCGCTAAAAGTTAATAGGTATGCATATTTGCATAAATTAAAAATAAAGTTGTTTTTTTTTGCGAATAATGTATAGTTTGTGAGGAAGAATGAAACGTATTGTAAGATATATTACTAGAGCTGCGCACTTGGATGACTCTTCAACGGCATTGTTGTGTATAAGCAACTATGCATGAAGTATAATAATTTATATAATATTTATTAGGTACCTACTACTATTTGTATAATGCGTACGTGGTTAAATAAGATGGTAAAGTTCAACTGAATTGTTTGTATCTATATCAATGTACATAATACGAGGTATGGCTAGAAAAAACCCGGACTGATTATTTTGTCTCTAAATGGCAACAGGGTCACGCTTCACCGATGCACGGCAATGTGGCGAGATATTTCCCCCATCCACTACTAAAATTTCAGGGTCGTAGGTTGTTTTGTTTGTCCGCAACATAAAACTGTACTATAGGGTGCATTCGCGCTTCCTCGGAAAAATGCTGAGTGTAAAAGTTGAGCAGCGTGTCAACGCGAAATTCCCAGTGAAACTTGGAAAATCGGCAACAGAAGGTTATTCACTTTTAAGGGAAGTATGTGGTGATCAAAGATTATCACGTACACGAGTGTTTGAGTGGGTGAAAAATTTAAAGAAGGTAGGGAAACGGTTCATGACGATTTCCCCTCTGGCAGACCTTCCACATCAAAAACTGACATCAACGTTGAAAAAGTCGGTCAAATCATTCGAGAAAACCGTCGTTTAAGCGTTTGAGCATTTGAGCAGTGGCTGAGCTTACGGGAATCGACAAAGAAAGCGTGAGACAAATTTTGCACGAAAGTTTAAACATGAGAAATATTTGTGCGAAGATGGTGCCAAAGATCCTCACGCAGGAACACAAAGAAGCCCGAATGAACATTTGCGATGACCTTTCGAAGACCATTGAAAGGGAACCTAGGTTTCTGGAGAGAGTGATAACGTGTGACGAGTCATGGTTTTTTACCTACGATCCAGTTTGCTACAGTAGAGGTAAAAAAAAGCGCCGGACGTCATGAAGCAGCTTTCAGAAAATGATTTTCAACACTGCTTTGAGCCGTGGAAAAGTCGCATGGAGCGGTGTAGGGATCGAGGAGGGAAGTATATAGAGGGAGATAGAATTGTTGTGGAAAAAAATAATTAATAAAATGTCTCACAGCACCAGTCCGGTTTTTTTCTTTTTCTAGCCATACCTCATATATATATAACATATGTGACGGCATCTCATCTGTCGCAGAGTTATCCTAGTGTAACAGTACTAATGCAGTAGTCACAGTACCCAGCTTTATATATCATTCTTTGTTGTGGAAGAGTTTTTAATTATTTTACTCAATGAAAACTTGAGGTAATTATTAACAAAGTACTCTGTGCTACGGGGATATATGTATGTATTTGAAATTTCTGAGATAATATTTATTGTCTATATATATATATATATATAGATATATATATATATATATATATATATATATATATATATATATATATATATATATATATATATATATTTATTTATATTATATATATTTTACCCGTGTGGCGTTTGCTAGGTCCTCCATCGGGCGCCTCCCAGATTTGGGTGGTACCGAGGAAATTAAATACTCGGGGCGGACCAAAACCTAGCACAAAATCTGAGCAGCGACAGTTGGCTGGCTCAATACTGGTACCAGGCACAAGCTTTAGATAACGGAAATGGCTGCTTACCAGACAGCAAAAGGCGAAGTGGCAACCACAGAAACGACTTTTGTACAGTAGCGAGGAAGGCAAATGGAAAACCACCCCACTATATATTCCCAGGATATCACAATGGCTGTAAACCAAAAAGATATGGCCCTCAGTCCGGGGCACTCCTTAAGTGGGGAGAGGGTGCTAAGAATCCCCCGGCCAACGTCCTGAAAATTAGCAACGAAACAAATATCTGTTTAGGGGACGCGGAAGACGACGCATTTCATGGCTCAAGAACTTAAGACAAAGGACCGGCAAAATTTCAGCCGAACTATTCAGAACGGCAGTTAATAAGGTCAGATGGGCTTTAGTGATAATCAAAGTCCAATGAGGATATGGTACTACAAGAAGAATAAGAATATATATTTAAAAATGTGAACATACATTATACGTCTGGTATCAACAGTTTATGACTCAGTTTCTGCAGTTCTAGTTTTTGTTCTGATCTTGCCATCATCTAGAGATCGTTCGACCCTTATTTTCAACCTCATCTTAAAACGACATCTAGCTAATTTTAGATATTCTAAACGCGAATAACAACCACATTAACATTATTTTAGCTGGGAAATTATTTTAATTTTCTTACAATTAAATGTAACATGATGGCCTTATCTGAACCCTCCAATGCCGCACTTTTGGTTTCCAATAGAATTATAAAGACTCCATCGGTAAATCCATAAACCTACTACATGTAGAATCCATTAACTATCTTCAAACCCAGTCTTGACAAGTAATATTTACTTAATATCTAATATCAATTTATTTATACCCATCCGACTACATTTCTTCTAATATGTGATATATCTGTTCATTGATTTATATTTATGTACTGTCAATTAGAACTTAATTTAAAATATTGTTTTCTTATGAATACTCCTTAGGACATTACAATCTGATTATAAAGATCAATAAGTAAATTTTTTTTAACTTATAATATTACTTAAAAACGTAGAACTAAGGTCGTAATCAACGGTATCTTTAAATTTCCAATAAACTAGATACACTAGAAAACTAATAAATATACTAAGGCGTACAATGCTCTGCCTTGTTGACATGTTGGAGGAGTTCATTACTCCTGGCAATCTTAGATCTGGCTTGTTCAATAGCATCCATACCCAGATCTCGATGGGAGTTGCTGACGTACCAACGTGCATCTAGATGTTCCTTAGCATATTATTCTGAAACTTTTGAATGGTTTGTACATTGGTCTGACTGGCACATTCCCACAGCCAGATTCCATAGGTCCATACCGGTTTAAGTATCTGCTTATATAACATAAGCTTATTATGAACAGTTAGATTGGAGTTTCTTCCAATCAACCAGTACATTTTCTATATAAGTGCTGATCGTTTCTTTTTAATATAGGCTTTGAAGTGTAGCTTGGCATCAAAGGTAATACCAAGATATTTAGCTGTATTTGAGAATGGAATTCGTTTATTATTTGTGCATATGGGTATATGTTAATTATCTCTGTTTGTAAAGTTAACTAATACAGACTTTGATTCATTCAATTTTATCCTCCACTTTTTTACCCAATTGTTAATTTTATTAACTGATATCAGTAATTTCTCTGCTGCTTATTCGTGGTCATTACCTACTGCTAATATAGCAGTATTATCTGCAAACTTTGCTATGGTGTCATTCTCTAGTCTAGGAATATCACTTGTGTACAAAAGGTATAGGACAGGTACTCTTAAGTGTATCTAGTATACTTAATTGCGGTACTCCTGCATTAATTGTCTTAAGCTCAGAATAGGCTCCTCCTTGCTTAATTCTAAAATGTGAAATGTAGAATATATCAGAAAACTGTTTAGGTACATACATCTTCACTTTAGATCTTTATGCCAACCTTTATCAAAAGCCTATGCCACATCAAGGTAGACTTGTAGAATAGACTTTTTTTCTTCTAGTGATTTTTCTGTTATATTTGTAATTCTGTTAATCTGATCAATAGTGGAATGTGTTTCTCTGAAGTCAAATCGATGTGATCAGATTATGTTCCTCTCAGTGACGGCGCCAGGATTTCTAAAATAGGTGGGCACAAATTGGTACAAAATGTTTGGGTTGGGTATAAATTTGGGATGTGTGTGTGTTGGGGGGAGGGAGGGGTTCATTCATTATCAATGCATTTGTATAAGAATACTAATTATATACAATTATATGGCACCAAGTAACAAATAATAATATAAAGATATAAACATATTAACATAAACACAATTTACATAAGAAATTAGTAGTACATTAGGTAACAAAGTTAGGAGCGAGGACGGTCAGATAAAGGTTGTAAGGGGAGCTGAGAGGGTAGTGACCCTGGAACTGTGACCAGACTAATCCCTATTGCCGGAACTTACAGGGCACGGATCTTTCAGGGTATATACAAAAAGGATAGGGAAGATGGCGGACGACTTCTGCGTTTACTGTGGAGATGGAGACTCGGTGGAGCACACCCTTTTTCACTACCCGAGTTGGCATAGAATTAGACACGAGGTTCAGCAGGAGGTGGGGGAGGATTTGTATGCAGACAATCTTAGCAGAATTATGTTTAGCTCTAGGAGGAAATGGGATAAGATTCATGGGGCAGCGAGGAAGATCATGAATGAGAAGGAGTTGGACGAGCATAGGCTACAGGGTCTTGGGGGCCATTAGGTAGGTTTAGAGGAAGGCTTAGTTGTAGTAGTTGGCAGGAAATAGAGAAGAGGAGGAACACTTTTAGAACATCAACTGCTCTGATGTAAGACACATGGTGTCGTTCCCAGAGCAGTTGTTAGGCAACGGGGAGGGGTTTTAGTGGGTAGAAATCCCACACTACCCTGGTATGGTACGATGAAAAGGGTGTCTTTTGAAGATTTTCCTCCTCCGCAAAAAAGGTAATAAAGTTAAAATATTAATGAATTTATTTCAACAGCAATTGTCTGGGATGTTTTGTTGCAAATTCCTCAATAATCTTATCCCATTCCAAACTTTTAGCTATTTTTTCTTCTCTATATTCAGTACAGTCAAATTATTAAATCTCTCGTGTTTCATTTTATTTCTTAAACAGTTTTCTAACCCTTTCAGACCTGAGAAGGTCCTTTCACATGCCGCACTTGATACAGGAATTGTGATACATATTGAACATAATTTATAAATCTCATTGAATGCCAATCTGTATGTATTCAGCATGTCGGATAGCTGTAAAATATTGTTGATTTTAACACTTTGTTCGTTTTAAAATTTTGAAACAGTAGTAGTTAAAATTTTGTATTTATATTTTGTTTCATATTATAATTTTGTAGATAGTAAATTTTTTTGGTGGGCACCTGGGTGAGAACTGTGACTGATTGGGCAAGTGACCACCCAGGCCCCCCTGGCGCCGTCACTGGTTCCTCTATGAATGGTTTTAGTCATTTAAAATACTTAGTAATTTAAAACATTTAAAAATCTCAGTTTAATAGGCTATTCAACTCTTAGTCACTTGGGCCGACTTATACATATGTATAAAGCACGAGACATGTGCTAAAAAAAATATGTCTAATGTTATTAAAGAACCTTCAACAACTATAACAGTACCATTTAGTGATAATAAACCATGACCAGTTTTCATTACTTACACGTAACTATACATGAATGTAAAATATGGCGAAACGACAGTCTAGAGAAGGCCGAAGAATTTTGATAAACATCGCGTTTTATTAAACAAGCTATCGACATATATAAGAAACCAGAACAAGTTACCGAAATAACTTATTGTTAAAGGTGCGAAGGAAATTAATAAATATGTTTGAATCACATGATCGTCAAACGTTTTTGTACTGTTCGTATTGTAGATGCAAACTTAATATGTAGGCAAGTCGAACTTTTCTTTCCGTGCAAATTTGAGGGGGCGACACTTAACGTCGATTAGTCTTGGCTTAAAAATTCTTCTACACTAATTCACACAGATGCAGCTAAGAAAACGTGACACAAATTTTCCACTCGGCCCAAATAAAGTTGGTGCAATTTGTTTTCAGGTACTACGCATCTATCGTTGTCAAACTTTTAGCAAACACCAACTTTTAACACCTCATTTTGTACTTTTAAAACCACTACTTTACGAGCAATATACTTGCTATTACACCCATATTTAAAAAAGGCGAATCAATGCTGTTAACTTTTAATGCATGTATTGACTCCACATGGGTCGCTTCCGGGTCGCTTGGCTCCTAAATATTATCTTATCAATATTATTTTAATTACTGAGCAATAAGTATTAATGAACAGTGTTTTGTAAACGTATTTTATTTCGACTTTTACAAGATAATCATTTGATCGAGTTCCAAAAAGAAGTAAATAATAAAATTATAATGTATTGTGAAAAAACAAAAAAAAATCATAAATGAATGTTTATCATTAGTGACGATAGGTTTTACAATGTTGGTATTAGTACACTTCTTGTAAGTTTAGTAATTCTTTTTGTATAATAAATTCCAGAATATGAATATGAAAGTGCACTGTAAGTTTTTCAAATTAAAGCAGCCTTAAGATAAGATTATTATTATTATATACAAGATGAACAAATTGTAGTTTTATATCTTAATTTTGTATTTAAATATGTAGCCTTTTATGAGAAAGCTACCATAAAGTACCGACAACAAAATTGTTGGAAATAATTATACAGAGAAAAAATATATACAGAGACAGAAAAATATAAGAACTAATATTGTGTTGAAATTTGAAATATAAGAATATCATTATGTTGAAGTTTTAGAAATTAGTAAAATTTAATTTTATTGCAGGTATATGGCAATAGAAAATTTTACTTTCACTGGTTTAACTGGTTTCAATAGCGGCTTGACTTACTTATTATTTTAATCATCGACTAATGTTCATATTTAATCTTTAATTATTATTTTTAAATACAAAAAAATTAATAATAAATATATCGTATGTCGGAAATCTCTCACTAAACCATATTATTGTAATTGTGTATCAATTTTGTATCACGCTAACTTATATTGTTACTAAAATCACTTTTTTATATTTACGTCATATCATATATTTTATAAATTTTTTGCGATGAAATTTCAAAACAATGATGATCAAATGGGAACATCATAACAAAACAACCACGTTGTGAGCTATTGTGCAACCTTCAATACGAGAACAAAAAAATAGGATACCCATTTTCCATAAAGGCACCCTGAAATGTACTGGACACGCTACGAACTAATTTGACATTCTCGAGATATTACTGAAAATTATTTTTTCTATTTTAATTTTATGTAGAGTCTATTTCATCGCTATTTGCCAAATAAAACATTTCAAAATTTTATGGCTAGGCACAGGTAGCCTCTTCCGTTTATCGGCAAGATAAGAGAGGTTTTTATTTGGCAAATAACGATGAAATGAATAGTAATAACAAACTATAAATATACTGACTGCTATAAATATTATTTTATACAATTTACAAAGTTAATACTTTTCGTAAATCGCCAGAGTAATTAATTCCTTAGGTTGTTAACATTGCACACAGTTTTTCTGTTCCTCGATATTTTGAATATTTAAAGTAAAATTGACTTTATAAGTAGTTTTAACATTTACTTGTTATTACAATTAGCTACATAAATTCCAGTGGTTTTTAATTTGTTATATTTTCTACAAGTATTATATTAGTATATTAATATAAGTGTTGTTACGAATTTGTTGAGAAGCTCTATAATGTTGAAACTTGAGAAGCTCTATAACTTAAGAAAGTCCTGTAATGTAAGAATGGAGGAAGTCTTCTGGAGAACTTTATTAAATTATCATAGGTGGTACATCTTTAATTTTGTATACCTTTTTCAAGAGTAAACTCTATTTTAGACTCTCTTTAACTATTTTTGTCAAAATTCTCCTCTTTCACTTGAATTTTGATATTTGACATTATGCATTTCTATTAATTTTACGGGGTTTAATTGTAGTTCTGTTAAAGAAATAAAATTCCATACTCCTTTAATGATAAATAATGAAATTTTAAATAGTGTAAAAACTTTAGTTTCATATGGAATGTTCATTAAAAAATTAGATCTTGAAATAGATTTTAAACAAGCGAAGTTTCTTTGCAAAGTTTGTCATAGCCTATATGTAAAATGTTTTGATATCACATAGGGTAGAAGCATTAATGACAATTTGTAGTAATATTAAGTTTATTTGTTATTTCAATTAAGGTAGTAACGTTTGTATTACTTACTTTTCTCTTTTTAACAACTAATAGCCGTTTCTTAAAAAAGAGTTATTGATATTTTTATTAAAGATGAACCTTTGCCCTAATAAATGAATAGTTCATACGAATTAAGTGAAAAGTGAAAATCCAAATTTTCACAAAAATAATTACGTAACTTAACTTAATGTCACTGTCATATATAGAAGCGAAAAAGAAGGATTAAAAAACAGTAGTATTTGAGCAACAAGTATTTATTAATGTACAACAATTAATTAATTTAATTAAATATTTTACAAACGCATGAAAATTTTGATAAAATTTTGTTAAATCCCGTAAACTCCTATTCACTATAAAAGTAAACTTTTTCAAGTGAAACTATTTCTTTATTTAATATGGAGGAAATAAAGATATATTATGCAGAACTCAGATTCAAATTTCATATTGACTGGTCTATAACTAGAAAATTTAAAGATTTGCAATATATATATATATATATATATATATATATATATATATATATATATATATATATATATATATATATATATATATATATATATATATATATATATATATATATATATATATATATATATATATATATATATACATTAATTATATATGTCAATGTCATATGTGAAAGAATATTTTTAAAGATATATAATAAATGTAACATAATTCATTAAATAATTCAGATTCTATATAAAATATTTCACAACAAAATAAATAACATGAAATAAGAAAGTGAAAACAATCGGAATTCTTAAAATAAAAAACAGTAATTAGTTTCTCATAATATACATATATAACTTCAGGTTGATTTTAATCTTTTCTTTAGCAAATGGTTCTTGTACTTTTATAGTAACATGGATATTTAAGTATATATGTAGCTATATATAACAACGTAGACAAGTAACCTAATTAATATTTACCTTATGTTGCAGACTAATACGAGTATACTAATGAATTATTTAAAATTTTAAATTAGGCATTATTTTAAAGTTCCTTAAAGGCATGCACTTTATATTTTTTATATTTTAAATAGATAATTACTCTTTCTCAAATAAGGGCACATAAAATTATTTTTATATGTCAAATTCGCTAATCTCTTCGTCAGGGTTATGGTGATTTCATTGCGGAAAGGTCAACGATCTCACTTTTCAAATTTAAATATTAAATAATATATTTTAAACCCATTAGTAACCTTAGGCAAGCGCCAAATTGATGGTTAACTATAGGTCAATGCGAACAATGTCGACTGGCAAATAATAAAGGCCTGTTATGCACGCACGTCTGCATCAAGGAGTATATTTATTTGTGTACATAGCCAATAAGGAACGAGTACGCTTATTTATTCCTTGTCAAGTCTTAATAATTAAAAAAAACGTCACATTTTCTGTATACTCATTCTAAATTCTAATACTAGAATACGGTTAGCATTCAAGTTAATTGCCTTACGCGGCATTAACAAAAGTGCAGTGCTTTGCTGCGCGTCCACAACATGAATGGGTCACTTATCATATTCTAGCATAGAGATCGCGATCATACCAACTATTTGTACTTTGGTATAGTGTAGCCCACTATTGCGGGTATCGTTGTATGCTTTGGTTTAAGTCACAATGAGAAGAGTTTCGCACCTCTCTTGGAATATGGGTATATTTATCCTCGTCCCTATGTATGACCTTTCCCTCTATCACTTGTAGCTTTAAGGAAGGGAAAGAATATTTACATTTCTAGGCATTAGAAAATGCCATTGTACCAAATTACCTTTTGCACTATCATTATTATCATTGAATGATCTTTCCATATTTTTATTGGTTATCACTTATGGATATGTATCATCCCATAACAAGTTCTTAAAATTGAATAATATAATATATTTCTGACTGATAATTCACATAATTAACGAACATTATTATCGAATCAAATAATTAGTAAACCTCTTTTAAGATTTACATTAATTCTGTGGCTCGGCGCTAGAAGGGTCAATGTCATTTTTTTACATTTCTGAGTTTTATGTTGGAATTCGTAGAAAAAAATATAATAATTCATATAGTCAAACGGCCACTGTCTATTCCTTTTAAAAATAAAAGTTGTGAGGGTAAGGTCTCACCTTAATATGATGATATGTTAATAGTATTATTTCTAAAAGGACCAAACATGACATTGGCCCCTATCATTTGAAAATTAGTAGTAGGCATAAAAGGAAAAAGTCAACATTCGTAAAAGATTGCCGATGTAATGAAACTTAGAGTTAAATCATAATTTAAAGAAAGGAAGGGTTATTGTAGAGAAAATGTGCTTTTCAGATAGTGGGATGTGTCCCAGAGGCGGTAAAGGTTAGAAATATGTATCTCCGGATCTTCATATTTCTCTAATGTGCCGTTTATATAAAACGATAATGAGTTATTCTGGAAAAACGATTTCCGAAATGTTTAGGAGCCCATAACATAAATGTCATATGGCATAATGTCATAATTGTATTTTCTGATTATTTATTGAAGCAAAACAAAACATTTTTTTGGGGTGACGGCCGCCTAGATGAAAAATTAAATTTGCTCATAAAAATGTTAGCTATTAATATTCTTATCTCAATATGCAGTAGTTGTATGCAAAATGACCTCCTGAATCCAAAAATGTAAAAATATACAGGGTATTCTATTTAAAAATCTAAAGTTGGCATCATTTCCGGCGAAACCGGAAGCGAGAGAAATAGATAAATCGGTCAAGTTAATCCATATTTAGTCGTTATTTGACGTGTCCAAATTTGAGATTTATATCTTAAAAGACCAAGAAGATATAGGGGCGAGCGTCATCTCGTGGTCACCCGGTATATATATATATATATATATATATATATATATATATATATATATATATATATATATATATATATATATATATGTCTATATATATATATATATATATATATATATATATATATATATGTCTATATCTAAAAAAACAACCGTTTTTTTTATCATGCGCTAGGTGAAAAATATGTTGAAACAACCTCAACACAACTTTCTGTATAGGTCGCCTAGCTGTAGGAAAAATTTCCCTCAATTTTACTAATTTGAAGGGACTATACCTTCTATCCTTTATTAGCAAAACAAGCCAAAAGTACTAAGAGCAATTTTGTTCAACAAACTTGTGGTAATGTTTACTTGTACTTGTAATGTTTTTATGAAATTTCTTATTTGTTTTTGGGAAATGTAGATTCTTTTCATTTAATGTTAGTTTTCTTTAAAAGGACAATGTCATTAATGAATAAAAGTAAACGAGGGAAAATATCATAAAAAAATTACCTCTATAATGATTTTAATGTAATATGCTAATATCGTTAAAGGAAATAATCATTTTTTCTAAAAAAAGAATCAATTTTAAATTACTTCCTTTTGATATTACAAGCAATTACATTCAGCCCGAAACCTTTTATCCATATTTTCAGAACTATAAGAAATCTGACATTGGCCCTTCTAGCATCAAGCCACAGAATTATTGTATTGTATGAATTATGATTTACGTACACGAAGTTATTACTTAAGAGAATCAAGTGAGCAAACAATTCTCAATAGGAAGTTCAATATTTTACATTCCAGTAAGGATATTCTCATCGCTTTGAGATTTGAATTAATTATTCACGTAAAAATTTTGTTGCGATTTTTGACCCAATACGTTATATTGTAAGAAGAAAACCATCTTGTGGAAAAACTAACACTTTTCCCTTATACTTAGCCACAATTTGTATTTATATATATTTTAATAATTTCTCATCATGGTTTAAGGAAATTTGGAAATTATTTTATATAAACTGGGTACTTCTTCGACAGATGCATGATTAATGTATATATTTAATCTATCAACCATAAATGAGCTAGTATTGCATATAGCAAATTTTATCAATAATTAATTATAAATCAATATTTAATCGACCATTAAATTATTATTAAAATTATTTTATGACGACAGCGTTTGTGATCTCGTTTACATTAATTAATGTAAGTGGTCATTACAAAATTTGACAGCTGCTATGCAAAATGCCGGGTTAATATGCATAAGTAATTTAAAGATATGTAGTTCATGTTATATATTCGTATGTAAGTTAATTACGGATTAGATGAGCTTAGATAGAGTATCGCTAGACTACACTGTTTATAACTGGAACATATATGTAATTAATTAATAGGTTAACAGACTCTCGGATGTACAATAAAGCTTCTTCGATACCTTGGACATTTAAGCTTATTTTTGAAATATATACATGTTTTCTATATAAAACTGTAAATTTATAGTCTTCAACAACTTTTAATTTTGCAATAAGTGGATTTATTTCTCTAAAAGCTTCTTAACAATGTGATAAGTAATTACTTAATAGTGATAATTACCTTCCAGTTCCTCCAAGATTTTCCAAAATTCATAATCAATAAACTGTGATATTCTTTATAGTGTTCTTAATAGTGGTCTCAAAATAGAATCCTACATATTCCTACATATGTATTCCACATATTACAATGCCTATATATAAATTTGTCTATATGATTATCCAGTTGTATAAATTTTTGAAAAATAATTAAGGCAATTATTAAGATTTGCATTTATTTAAAAATGGTTTGATAAGTTGTTAATTCAACAATCCCTTGGATGCATAAAGGAAGGTTGTTTTTTACTCCGTAGAAAATAACCATGCAAAAATATAATTTCTTACAACTTTATTTTCAAAAACTGAACTGGTTTGTTCAGTTTGCTCCGGAAAATGTTCAGACAATGAATCAAGGAACAATATACATATTTCTGTTTCCATATTCGACATATATACACTGACGGATTGGAATAGGCCTTTACTTGTAGTTAAACAACACTAGTAGATTTTTCAGAAAGTAAAGAGAACAGTTTTCAACAAAATATTAAAAAAAATACTCGGTGTACCTATATGTTTGCTGCCCTTACAACTGATTACTATAGACATTCTATTTCCCGCTGCAATAATATTGGATATTCCAATGTTAGAATTGATTATATAAACTTTAAACTATCGTTTTCCCCATTCTCTGAGAAACAGTTATGCAGTGGTCGACGTCGAACACTTCTTGACGTTTCACTGCATCCTACAACCTTCTTCATAAAATATCCAAAATCGTTGTATTAGGCGGCTCATTAATAAATTATGGTCGGTTAAACATACACTCCTGTAGATTGTTTTTGACGTGCTTAATTTCTATTGTGTGTATTTTATTATATATTTGGCATATATGAAACTATAATGCCATTATAGGGGTAAAGAGGTACTACCTATCATACTATAGGAAACTTGAGCTTTGTCCAATAATTCTAAATTGCCTTGTAGTATACTACTTGATCCTTTGAGGATTAATTGTTTCCTTTGTTTTTTTTTTGTAGTTTAGACATAGTTATAGATCAACATGTCCAACAATGAGTTAAATATTATATATAATACTGTACCACTTTAACTGGCAGTGATTCATACATAATATCAAAACACTATTACTACGAAGTGTACATACAAATTCTATATAGTTATTACGCTTTTAAAATAAACGCAAGCTTCCGCTTCAAGAAATGGAGTGCCCATCGACGTGTTGTCTAAATTGAAAGAGCGAACCACACTGAACGCTCGAAAACAGTACGGAAGGAGCCGAAAGCTACTTACGCTTTCTCCGAGTAGCTTCGATGTTTGCAAATATTTTGAGATAATTTCTCACTAGTTGTCACGTGCTCAAGCATTGCCGTAGCATTCGGTATTCTCTCCGGAATTCGGCGTTTAAAATGGAGCTCTCCGCCAGCTGTAATAAAGAGTGTGCTTTCAACACCGAAACGCAAATGTGTATATGTAACGCCCCAGAAACATAAAATGATTTGTCGTGTGTACGAGGGAATTATGGTACATAACCTGAGATAATCGACAGTTGATGGAGTGAAACTGTGTAGTGGTTTAACTTAAGTGTTAGTTAGGACTGTATATGGGTATTTAAAGGAACAGAAGAAGGAAGAGTCAGTGCCTCTTGCAGCGGCGACTAACGATAAGGAAGCGAGGGACAGAAAGAAGATAGTTTTAGATGAAGACACGAAATTAGCCATTCGTCGATTAATCCATAGTTTTTTTTATCGAAGCGAGCTGCCAACCTTTAAGAAAATTCAAGTCGCAGTCGCCAATGATGAGAGCTTTCCCCATATTTCAAGCAGAGTACTGAGGAGTACCATTTGTCACTTAAATTTTCAGTTTCTACAGCACGGCGTAGTCGCAAAAGTACACTTATAGACAGTAATGAAATTGTTATGTGGCGAAGAAAATATCTACAGAAGATTCGGCAACTACGAAGTGAAGAAAAAAATATTATATGGATGAAACGTGGGTGAACGAGGGACATTCAGTTTCTAAAGTGTGGTAAGACTTGAATATTACCAATCGACGGGAAGCCTTCTTGGAAGGGTTCTCGACGGGATTAAAGGCTTCTGCTAGGAAGGGACACCGATTGATAATTACCCATATCGGAAGTCAAATAGGTTTCGTAGAAGAGACTGTTAACATTTGAGTTCAAGAAAACGGGAGATTACCACGAGGACATGAATAGTGCGGTTTTCGAAAAATGGTTCGAAACCATTTTAGCGAAAATAGAACCTGGCTGTATTATTGTCATGGACAACGCGCCGTATCATAACTGACGGTTAGAAAGCCACCCACTTCAGCGTGGCGCAAAGGCCAACTTATGGATTGGCTAACATAAAAAAACATTCCATAAGAGGACACATTCCTCAAAGTGCAGCTTTTAGAAATTGTGCGCGCACACAAAAAAGCAGTATGTGAAGTATGTAGTGGATGTGTTGCACTTACCGAAGCACCATTCTGAATGGAACCCTATTGAACTGGCTTGGCGAACGTGAAGGGTGAAGTGGGGTGAAAGAATATCACTTTTAAATTACCTCAGGTAAAGCCGATATTCCACGAAGCTATTGCTAATGTAACTGTACAGTCATGGTAGAAATACATGCACCATGTGACCAAGGCGGAGCAGCGGATGTGGGAGCTGGAAGTGTTAGTTGAACCACTGAACCACCTGTCTTTAATATGGAACACGACAGCAGCAGTGAGTCAAGTCAGCATCAGACTCGGATTACTTATAAAAATCAGGGTCTTTTTTAACCTTAGGTGATGTAACAGTCCGTTGACTGTCTTTCTATTCGTGAATTCTTTTTTCTTACTGGATTAGTATAAAAAACGCATCTTATTGCACTGTACCTCTTGGGTGGTGTGGAAAATAGTGAAAGTCTCCCCCACTCTATATCTCTAATGCAAATATATTTTATCCACATTTTTTTAATTTTTGCCCCTTTTTTCTATGACCCACCTATGGTTTTTCGTTCCCTTACCTCATTCCCCGCCGCAACACTACAAATGCTTGAGTATGAGTCACTACCAGTTAAAATGGTAACGTACTACAGATAACATATTATTGTGATATCATTAATGTTATTTTTAATATAAATGGCATGAAAATTCAAAACATTGGCCTATAAATAATTGACAACAGTAAATTCTGATAATTATTACAATAAATAACGTTTTACCACAAAAATGTTATCACAGCAGTGGAACCGTATTTAAAAAAATATAGCAAATTTTAAAAGAAGAAATAAATAAGAACCTCATAACATTTTTTCACTGAAACTTCAACTTAACGACAATTAGGAATATTATGAAAAATTCAATGTCAGCGATGTCCTGTTGCTTGTGCTTAATGACATCACTGTGAAATATTAATACGTACACTTTGCTCACAAGCTGTGAAATTCTAAGTTATATCTATTCGAATTAATACCACAGCCATGCTCTAGAAAGTGAAGAATTCATAATAGAAACTGTAACTGTATATGTAATTCTGCATGAGACATTTCTGTGTTTATTGCAGTACATTTACAATGTAGATCACCTGTTATTCACACGATATTCTCACAGTCTTACATAA
The DNA here is from genome assembly GCA_037954035.1 of Rosalia funebris. NCBI lineage: Eukaryota > Metazoa > Arthropoda > Insecta > Coleoptera > Cerambycidae > Rosalia > Rosalia funebris. The sequence continues at coordinate 4,491,650 of JAZFAV010000010.1, read as the reverse complement.
AAGTGAGGATTCATGTCATTGTGCAAATTAAGAAAAAGCATCATGTGAAAATAAGATATTAAAATGAATAACAGGTGAATATCAATTAAGGCGTCTGTTTACCTGAGAGATGTTTCTCGGTCGTGGATATGTAGTCAGGGAATCTCGCAACTTACCTAAAAGAAAAAAAAAAATAGAAACAATTATTTACACAGTAATAATGCTAAAATAGATGATAAACAAATATATATATATATATATATATATATATATATATATATATATATATATATATATATATATATATATATATATATATATGTGTCTAAAAAAGTATACTGTTAAGTTAGTTCAAACCAAGTACTGTGGTAAATACTATAGTTTAGCAAGTAATGAAGTAAAAACCATACAAATTTAGATAAGGTACTGACTAAAATAACTTATTTCGTAGTTCTAATGGTAATTATCTAATAATTCTAATAATAGTTACTGTTCATTCAATTTAGATCGGATATATCTAAAGTTACTTACGTGTTATAATACACCATACCATCTCTATCAAATGAAACTATTTAGTTACTCAGTAGTTAAGTGTTAATAATAGCAGCAACTAAAATAAGTAATTAAGTTAATTTAGGTTATAAATTTAGGCTGTTTAGGTGTAGTATAATATGTGTAATATAATATATGAAAAGTCTGAATTCGTTTTATAAAACATATTATTTTTATATAATATTTAAAATGATTCTTACAACTGGCAATAATGTCAACTTGGTTAGTAAAATACATATCTAGCAACGTATACTCTTAGGGTGTTTTTGGAAAACTGGTTTCCTATCTTGTGCTGTTGATATTTAATGCACATTTTAATACAACAATGCAAACTAGGTCAAAATTGTATGTTCATACGATATAGGATAAAAATTAATATTCTTCCAAATAAAAAATATGGCAAAAATTAAGAAAATGAAAATGTGAAAGCATTTATTATGAGGAATTAATATTTATTTCATATGTATTTTTTTTTAAATCTGTCTACTAAATTGTAAACGTTAGTAGTAGTAGTAGTTGCCAGACTAGGGACAAGGGAAAACCTCTATGGACCAGAACCTGAAGTGGGAATAAGTCGGAATCTGATCAGAAACCGCATCAATGACTGGGCAAGAGACCAGCACAATAAAAGATGGAGAGGTGTAACGGGTTGTCGAATAACCAAACTCTTAATCGAATACTCAGAGATTAAGAGATGGGCCCAAGAATTCATTACATTGAACAGGCACAAAGCCAGAACCCTGGTGGGAATCATAACGGGCCACCATAGTACTCTGAATGCATATAAGCACAAGATGAGGCTGACTGACAGCCCGGCCTGCAGATACTGTAAAGAAGACGAGGAAACCTCGATTCATCTTCTTTACACCTGCTCCGCACTGGAGGAGAAGAGGTACCTTATATTGGGGACCCCTGTTATCCTAAAGGAGGCGAGGCTTAAGGCGGGGGACGTACCTAAATTGCTCCTTTTATGGGATAGCATTTTTGGACAATGATCAGGATAAGAGGGGATCGCCAAGGGATTACCCATGCGATCAGTGGCTGAAGAGGCCCAAACCCATATACCATAATGTAATGTAGTAGTAGTGGTATATTTACTTTTATATGTTTGATATTGACATTATGTGTTTAATTTCTGTATATAAATTTACCTCATGCCAAGAGATGTGTAGGTGACAATTAAACGATGAACAGAATTGAGTAAATAGTTTTATAGATGTAATTGTGTTTAATCAATTCAGTTAATGAATGTTGTTACTTATATAGTCGTACTTTCCCAAATCGTAGATAAATCGACATGTATTATGCATTTTTTACAACCTATTCTTTATAGCTGAATCTATATTAAGTTATATATTATTTCGCAGTAGGCCATAAGAAATAATATAGGGCATACACACATTTTTTTTCCAATTTATAACTTAATAACGCCCTTATTAGGATAAAGTCATCTTAACCATATATATAACCATATATGCGTTTTCTAAATCAAAACTGATTTTAAGAAATATAAGATCACTGAACTGATTATACTATTTTGTTATTATTACTGTCAAGTTGACTTTATTAGCCAAAATTATTAAAAGCTGTTAAGAAGTAATAAAGTGGAAATAATGGCACATTTAATTAGTATTCATGATAGTCGGACATGCTGACTGCTTAGCATCTCAAAAGAAGGCTGGCCAGTTGTTTAATCCACAATATTCTGACCACAGATTTCAACACGGTAGGCCTCAAATCAATGAAAACACAATTTGTTTTATAGTTTGCGAGTATTATCATCCTACTATGCAATTGGGTGTAGACAATCATGGCGATATTTGTCTACAGTATTGGCTTTCTACAGTTGAAATACATTTAACACAGGTGTTGAATGAGGATGATCCAGATCGTCTTATACAATTTTCCGAAGATATGATGTGGCTTAATATTAACATTTTGGAGTTTGTAGTTTTTGAAGAAGTGAATTTTTCCTTGAAGGAACCAGTAGGTACATTCCCACAATTGAATGTGGGGAATGTGAGGATTTAAGATGGAATCAAGGATGGATGCAGGAATCGCATAGGAGTACAGACTGGAATAATAGAAAGCCGTCTTATAGGGTTTTACTTCTTTGAAAAAAATATAATTGTTAAATGAGATGCTGCTCTTAATAGCGGATATTTTGAACAACTTTAATTATCAAACAAATTATGAATAATTTCGAATATTTTAGAAAATTTATTGTGAAATTATAAATATTTAAGTTCTAGCAATAACTAGTTCTAGGTAATAAATCACAATAAATATAATTACTAAATTATCTATAGCATTGCCAATATATTGCACTGTTGCAAATCTAAAGTAATTTTCTTTGATATTAAGAAAACCACCATCCTATAATCTTCTCAAGTAGGCAGGTTTGAAATCTTCGATATAATATGAAAACTAAATACAGAAAATGGATTTGCAACAGAAACAACACTGAAACATTACAAGTGTTTTGTTAACTAAGTCGACATAATCGGAAAAATTTTGGAATTCTAACACTAATTAAGTAAGGAAAAAGTATATTGTTAACATTAATTTCATGTGAATATAAATCTTGCAGATTGTAACAAAAATAAATGTAACAACATTATTATAGAAATCGTAAAGGCATAGTTTTTATGATTACTGTACTTATTTATATTCAATGTAAATGTAGACAAATTGATATTGAGTTTTTGCAACGTGTTAATTTATTGAGAAAACTAGAGATTGCATATGTCGGATGCATAAAAATTTACATATCCGCCATTGCGAGAAGTAATATAGATATATTAGAGATAAAGTCGCGCAATGTTTATAGATCATTAATATCGAATCTTCATGCTTACATACAATTTAATGCAGTTTGAATAAACGACTCATTTACAAGATGTAAATGTGAAACATTTTTTTATTTATGGATATGAATCATACTCCTCAATGCCAGAGCGATTAATAATGTCGCAAGCATAATTGCAGTATTAATACGCTGCTTTAATTCCTATTCCATGCACGTTCTCTAAATACTGCAATCTTGTATGGTAATAAATTTTTTACAGTTGCCGATAGCTTGCAGTTTAAAGTATATGGAGCACATGTCATACTTTAATACCATCACCACGAAATTAAATCGTTACCAATGATATGCAAAATACGCAATGCTTATTTCATTTTAAGGAAATGTTCTTGAAATTGTCAGCTAATCGCATATAGTGACGTTTTGAATAGTCCACCTTCTCTATTTGTAATTATTTTAGTAACTTGTTAGATTATAAATATATTTAACTATTCCACCACAACATGAATGACATCTGTCAGTTATGAATACTGGATTTATTGCACCCTATATATTCCATAATAATATTTTCTTAAATTAACGATTAATTTAAGCAGTTCAACGTAGGTTGTAAGTTTTTAAATTCTTATGTTAAGTTTCGCCCTTTATCTATGTATGCAAAGGTATTTTTTTCACACGAGGACTTACATTCTACTTGTATTATTTTAATTCAATTATAAAAGAGTAGAAAATGTACGAACATTCAAAATTAGAAAATACTAATTGATAGAAAATACTAATGAACTAGAAACTAGATATCTTTATTACAGGGTGAGCCACGGTGGATGGAGTATTAAAAGTATATGGAGAACGGATGTACAGATTGCTTTGAAATTTTGGTTACCAAAATAGTCGAGTATAATCTATGCAACTAAAATATTTTCAGTGCGGTGTTACCACTTATACGTAAAACCGGCAACATCTTCTTTATTTTAAATAGAATACCCTGTATTTGTTTGCATTTTTTGTATTTTCGTCTCTTTCTGAGTAACTTTTGTTAATATTTCCCTATATCTATCTCAAGCCGTTATCGAGATAATAATTCTTTTCTGAATTTATTGCCAAAAATTTTACTTTCAGTAAATCGTGTTTTCTCCTACCTACGCAGCAATTAAAAGATAATTTTTCAGCTGTGGGCATCTTCTCCATTAATCAAATGTTTCCAACATCATACAGGGTGAGTTAGAGAATGCTTTCTATAAGTGACTTAGAGAAATGCACGAAAGTCATTTTTTTTAAATGGAATGCTCAGTATATTATTACTAATTCAGAAAGGTGATACATATACCTATTTAAAAATATTAATGTACCCTATACCTAATGTGTACCGTTTTCGATATATAGGCACTTTTCTGTAACCCTTCCAAGAATATTATATCTTCTGGTATGTTGTCATAACGGGTGGGCCATAAAATTTTCATTTTATCGTTTTGTAATGACAACAGACATGCTATGTTTCTAAATAAATTTGACATTAGTAATATTTGTACTTAATTTGAATAGATGTAGCACAAATATGGCAGAAAATAATTATACAAACGCAATTTTAATGGATTTGTTTATTATTCATTGACAGTGCAATAATATTATCAACAGAATTTGTAGAATATTTAACGAGAAGTATCCAAATTTGCCGCAGATGAATAACAGAAAGTTTAGACGAATTCAGAGGAATTTTATAAATTTTGGTTCGTCATTAAGAGAACCAAGAAATTTACCGAAACCTGTGACATCTGACGAGGTAAATGAAATCAATGTGCAAGTATATTTTCATGTAAATCCCCAGTATTCCATACGTTGTGCTGAACAGAATTTAGGATTGCCATATTCATCCATTCGAAGAATACTAGCAAACCATAAAATGCATAATTATAAATTTACAAATTAGAAAGTAAATTGAATAACATTTGATTGTAGACCATAAATAAAATGGTACGAAGTAATGTACTTGCACAAACTTGTATAGGCCTTTCAAAATATTCTTTCTTTAATTCTTTGTTTAAGTACAGTTCAGATTTCCGATACTCAATCTACAAAATTTTAGACGCCATGAAATTTCCGCTTCAAGTGAATTAATGAGAGGTCAAATACAGTACAATATGAAATATGTTAAAAATTACAGTCATAATTAGTAAAATTTTATCAACTACATACATAGGTATTTACTAGATGCATTTTGAGCACTAAAAATTATTTTATTACTATAAAATGTTTTATCATGGTAGATTTATCTCTGTATTCAATCGTACCTTTGTCTGTTACGAGATAAAATCTAAAACATCTGAAAATCTTGTTTATAAATAATAAATATATTTTGTACTGTGTCTCTATATGTAAATGAGCAGTTGATTGACATTAAATCATTTCTGGGTCTCTTATAGAGAGCTACTAATTTAAAATTGCTAATATAGGATCATTCCCTATAATAGTTGTTACCAATACAACAAATATTTACCAATGTGGAGAATACCAGGGGCATACAGATTACTTGTCCAACGTGGAATCAATAACAGTATACGACTTTGCTCTACATATATAGGCGTATTTATTTTTGTCTCTATATGTAAGCAATATCGAGTTTTAGGGAAAGGAACATCAAAACAGAAATGGCCATTTCTATGTATTCAATTAGTAAAATACAATAAACAGTTTTAAAACCTTAAAACGGACTTTTCCGCACGTAGAATATCTCTATCTCGAAATTGAGTGGAGGAGAAAAAATAAACCAATACATAAATGCAGAATATGTGTTTTATGCGGAACTTTTTTCAATTTTTCTCAAATAGTCCATCATCGTGCTCTCTCATGATCCATGAACAGGGTGGGGTGTATCCTACCCACCTCAAAATTAATATATGTCATCTGGTAGACGCCCCTAATCAGAATCAGTCGAAACCCGATCGATCCGATACGATTTAATTGAGTTATCGTCCTAACAAAGAAACATTCTCAAATAGTCCACCATCGTGCTTTCTCCTGACCCATGGACAGGGTGAGGTGTATTCTATCCACCTCAAAATCAATAGGGGTCGTCTGGAAGACGTTCCCGATCAGAATCAGTCAAAACTCGATCGATCCGATACGATGTAACTGAGTTATCGTGCTAACAAGAATAAATGTCGAAGACAACGACAACAACGACAACGAAAACGACAACGATACACATACACACACAAAATGGTTTTAAAACCATTTTTTCTTGTTTTTAGGCCGAAAGACGAAAAATAAACCCTAGAGAACATTTTTTTACACAATTACATTACTTTTCCGCGTATAAGTAAAATTATTGGCACAGTGGAGTGCGGAAAAGTAAAATTATTAATATTAAGGATATTAATGAGAAAAAACATCAGATAGTCGTGTTTGTATTACTATTATTACACAGATATTCATCAGTAATCAAAAAGAAGTTGTTTAATGTTTCTCTTGCTATAAATTATTTAAATAAAGAGTGTATATAGTATCAAGATTTGGTACCCAATCTTGAAAAGAGTATTAAGTCAGAAAATTGAAAAAAACTTAACTGCAGTTGTTTAATGCATAATAATGCGTAAACGTCATGTAAAGAATTTAGGACGAGTGCACCAACACTTGCATTTTCTAATTTCTTCTTTAAATTTATTCCTCATATATGGCAAACTATCTACGTGTGTTTAAAAATCGTTGTTTATTTTCATCTCGGTAACTTTCCTACGTAAGCGTATCTACTCAAGAATTAATTAAATGGCTTCTTAAGGATCTATCTACAACAATTCTTATTGAAACATATGTTGAAACAGAACTTATCACAAAACACCGAGATCTTGAATTCCAAACAATGTCATTTCCATTTCTAAATACTATGACAAAGGATATAAGATTCTATTGGAATAGTATGCTGAGTTGGGTGTATCGAAATATCCAATTGCTGATTAAACCATTAACGCAAAAAGAAATATCCCGAAGGATTTTCTAGGTAGTCAATCAATATATATATGTAATCTAAATTATGATTATGAAATTTAGTTTACTTTAAAGATAATATAAACATGCATTGTGTCTTTGTATTGTTGGGGGAACAGGAGAATATGGCATAAATCACTTGACACTAAGTCCCATGCATTGATACGTTTGCACTATTAAAAAAATAGAAAGTCGACACAGAACTAGGAAGTTTTGAAGAGGCAAGATATTGGCTAGGCTTTTTAATTAGAACTCCATTATATCAACCATTTAATATACAGCACATTTATGATATTCTCCTTAAACAAAAGCAATGTTTTACTGCACCTATACATGTTTATACTGAAATTCATTTGAATTTGAAACAGATTTTCAGTTTGAATAGCTCTATTAGAGTAAGAAACAATATCCTGCTGAGGGTGGTAATTTTGCTATTGAACTATACATATACAGGGTACATTAAAATATCGTATAGATTAAGGCGAACATAATAGAAGCATAGCATTTGTGAAAACCACAGAAAAATTATATAGTAAAAGTGCTTTTTGAAATAAATCATCATCATGAGGTCATCAGTCCTAAGACTGATTTTAAGACTGATGACTTACTATTTGCGAGCAGTAGTCTAATCTAGGCCTACCGCTGCCTATCTTCACTCGTATTTCTGCCTCCAAAATATCGCGGACTATTCCTCCATGTCTCAGCAAGTGGCCTACCATTCTATCTCTTCTTTTCTTTATGTTTTTCCACATACTTCTTTTCTCGCCGACTTTCTCCAATACTTCTTCGCTTCTAACCCTATCAGCCCACGGTATTTTCATCATTCTTCAGTAACACCACATCTCAAAAGCTTTTAATTTCTTCCTACTTGCTTCTCCTACCGTCCAGGTTTCGCAACCGTATAGTGCCGTGCTCCATACATATGCTTTCAAAAACCTCTTCCTTGTTTCTAAGTTTATTACCCCCGAGCATAAAAGTGCTTTCTTTTTGTTAAAAGCTACTCGACCCCGCGCTATTCTTTGTTTTATGTCTTTATCGCTTCTTCCATCCCAATTTACTTTACTTCCTAAATAAGTTAAGTCTTTAACTTCCTCCTATCTTTCATTATTAATTTGTACTTTCGTTTTTGCTCTGCTCTCGTGCCCTCTGCACACTAACACTTTAGTTTTGTTTTTATTCACCCTCATTCCGTATTCCTCTGTCAACACTGCCTCCATTTCATTAAATGCTGATTCTAACTACTCCTTACTAGCTGCTAATACTGCTATATCATCCGCGAATCTCAGAATTTTTAGTTTCTGTCCCTGTACTTTAATTCCGAAATCCATTCTATAATTTACCACATTAATCGCCTCTTCGATGTACAAATTACAAATTAGTGGTGATAACATCCTTGTCTTAGTCTTTTCTTAATACCTACTTCCCTTTTTTCCCCTTCTACTTCTATAACAGCAGTTTGCTCTTTGTATAGATTGTGTACTACTCCTATCTCTATACTTCAATCCCGCGCTTTTTAGTATCTTGAACATTTTTTCCCATCTTACGTTATCAAAAGCTTTTTCTAAATCTACAAATCCTATATAAGCGTTCTTTCCTTTTTCTACTGTTTTCTCTAACATTACTCTTAACGTTAGAATAGCTTCGCGAGTTCCCCTATTTCGCCTAAACCCGAATTGGTCTTCTCCTAACTTCCTCCGCTCTATTTTCCATCCTCTTCTGCACCATTCTGGTTAAGATTTTTGACGCATGGGAGGTTAGGCTAATCACTCTAAAGTTCTCGCATTTGTCGGCTCTTCTCTTTTTCGGTATAGTAACGATAATGTTCCTCTTATAATCCTCCGGCATCTCGCCCGTTTCGTATATGTATTTTACCAGTTCAAACATCCTGTTTACTACTTTCTGTCCCGCACATTTCAAAATTTCCGCCTGTATTTCGTATACACCCGGCGCTCTATTGTTCTTTAGCGCCCTTAGTGCTATTTCAAATTCCTCTCTCAATATAGGTTTTCCTACATATTCCCTATCGATGCTAGATTCTTCCTCTAATATCTCTCCTAATTCCTGACGCTCGTATAAATTTCCTAAGTACTGCTTCCATCTGTCCGCTTTCTCCTCTCTTCCCATCAGTATGACTCCTAACGTTTCTACTTATTGTTCCTATATCCCTGAAGTTCCTCTTAATTATTTTGTAAGCCTCATCGGTCTTACCTACTTGAAATAAATATATAATTTAATATTATAACATTTAATATTACTACTTTTGAAATGATTACTGATGCCATATTTTTGTTATATATATATTAAAACGAATACTGGGTAATATTATATGAAAATGATATATCTACTCTTATTTCTAATTACTTAATATACCTTGACAATCCGGCGTGAATTCCGAATTACTCTAACAATATTTTTCGATTCTATAATAATCTATTTATAGCACTCTCCCGGGTGTGTATAATGAAAAGCTACTAGTTTTATGTTGTTGCTAAGTTTATTGCTACATATTTCTAGTGCCCACATAGTTAATATAACTTGCTTCATTTGTACTCTTTAACTTATAAAACAGTATCACTTAGTTGAAAGGCTTTTAGTTAATTTTTAAATGTGGTTTCCTTTTCATTTTATGTTTTTATTACTCTACATTATTTGAAGTAAGTACCTTTCTATTTTCGTTGTATGCGGTGTATGAATGAATTTTATTTATCTTTGTGTATATCCATCAATACTCAGGATTAGTTTGTTATGTACCTGTGTATGAGTCCACATTCAATATATGACGAGGATTCGTCATTAATAAACTATAAGTACCAACCGTATACTCCATGAAGGCTTGTTTAAGACTTATGCAGAACACGTATTTACCGTTTGATTGAGTTTCGATGTTTTCATAAACATTTCTGTCACGTAACTCACTGTGAGTATGGTAAATCGATAACACTAAAGCTTTAATGACTAAACGCCCCAATAAAATACTAACTATATTAACTTCTTGTATCAGTGAAAATTATTGACATTTCGTAATTCACTATGAAAAAGTATATTATGTTAATTATAAGAGAACATACCTTTTACTATTACCATATAAAGTAATAAAATGGTAAATAATTCGGTTCAAAAGCTAAAACAATAATAACTTTATGTAGAGGTTTAGGGTATGGATTCTTATACAGGGTCTTTCAATAGAGACGCAAGGTCTGCTGAGAATATCGCTGCTATGCATGAGAATATACGGAAAAACTCGAGGCAGTCAATTTCTCGTTGTTCACAAGAACTTGGCCTTTCAGCGACTTCAATTTTGGCGAACTCTGAATTGAGACTTGGGTCTGCACCCGTATAAAATCCGAATAACCCAGGAACTTAAGGTAAATTACCACAGATAACCGTCGTGTATTGGCTTATTGGGCTCTGAAGCAGTTGGATCTTGACCCAAATTTCGCCAAAGAATCATCTTTAGCGACGAGGTCCATTTTTGAATAATTAGATATGTGTTTAAGAAACGGATTTTGGATGATACCAATCCACATGAGAAACACCAGGACCAAATGCATCCCGAGAAAGTAACTGTTTGGTGCAGATTTTAGTTTGGCGGAATCATCGGTCCGTACTCCTTCCAAAACGAAACTGGCATTGCCATAACCGTCAACGTCGAGTGCTACAGATCAATGATGAGCAGTTGGCGTAAATTGGATATGACATGGATACCGACGACCTGTGGTTCCAACAGGACGGCGTAACGTACCACAGAGCACACGCCATAATGTAAATTCTGCACGAGCGATTTGATAGCATGGTTATCTCGTGCAGCGATGTCATGAATTGGCCAACGATATCATGCGATTTAACGCCTTTAGACTTCTTCCTTTGGGGCTGTCTTAAATCGCAGGTCTATACGAATAAACCGCAAATAACTAACACCCTCAATGCCAACATAACGAACGCCATCCAGTAAATTCAGCCAGATTTATGCGAGGATGTTATCGAGAATTAGACCTCCAGAATACGTGCCATCAAGCAAAGCCGCAGCGTAAATTTCAACGACGTTATATTACATACTTAATGCAATAAAATATTCTTCCAAATAAAAAAAATTGAGTGGATATCTCACATACAGCTTGTTTTATTTACATTCAAAAATTGAGCGTACTTATTGAAAGACCCTTTAGTTGGAAACAAGTCATTTCGAAAAACGTTTAACCTAGACAAATTCCAAAACAAGACAGTTGGTCGGTATAAATAATATATTTTATTTTTATATTTTAAATCAATAAAGTGTCTCAAGTAGATCACTGAAACTTTATTTTTTATGCAGGGCATTCCTAATTTCTTTATTATTATCATCCAAATCTCCTTCAATTTCTTATTTACTCATTTTGTATTTAATAAACAATTTTAAAACATTAAAACGGACTTTTCCGCACATAGAACATCTCTATCTTGAAATTGAGTGACCGAGAAAAAATAAAACACATAAATGCAGAATATCTGTTTTATGCGACAGTTTTACTTTTTTCAAATAGTCTCATGACCACTGAACAGGATGGGGTGTGTCCTATCTACCTCAAAATCAACAGATATCGTCTGGTAGACGTCCCTAATCAGAATCAGTTGAAACCCGATCGATCCGACACGATTTAATTGACTGATTGTGCTAACAAAAAAAATTCGAAATAGTCCACCATTATGCATGACCCATGAACATCGTAAAGTGTATTGTATCCACCTCAACATCAATAGGTGTCATCTAAGAGACGTCCCCGATCAGAATCAGTCAAAATCCAATCGATCCGACACGATTTAGTTGAGTTATCGTATTAACAAAACAAATTTCTCAAATAGTCCACCATCACGTTCTCATAATTCATGCACAGGGTGGGGTGTGTCCTATCCACCTCAAAACCAATAGCTGTCGTCTGGGAGACGTCCCCGATCAGAATTAGTCAGAAACCCGATCGATCCGACACGATTTAGTTGAGTTATCGTGCTAACAAAAGAAATTCTCAAATAGACCCAAGGGAGGGGGTGGTGTGTGCTATCCAGCTCAAAATCAATAGGTGTCGTCTGGGAGACGTCCCCGATCAGGATCCGTCAGAACGCGATCAATCCGACACGATTTAGTTATCGTGCTAAGAAGAAATTTTAATGCCGACGACAACGACGACACACACAGCAAATATTTTTTAAAAACCATTTTTTTTTGGTTTTTAGGCAGAAAAAAACGCAAAATAAACAAATTTTAGATTTTTTTTGCTTTTTCTATACACGATTACATTACTTTTCCGCTAGTATAGTGGAATACGGAAAAGTAAAAATAAATTGTTGACCTAATTAATTTCTTCTTAGAATGTATCTTATACAAGAGATCTATACGTTTAACTTTTAACTTAACTTCTTCCCGCGCTCTTTAGTATCTCGAACATTTTTTCCCATCTTATATTATCAAAAGCTTTTTGTAAATCTACAAATCCTATATAAGCGTTCTTTCCTTTTTCTATTGCTTTCTCTAACATTACTCTTAGCGCCAGAATAGCTTCGCGAGTTCCCCTATTTCGCCTAAACCCGAATTGGTCTTCTCCTAGTATTTCCTCCGCTCTATTTTCCATCCTCTTCTGCACTATTCTGGTTAAGATTTTTTTGACGCGTGGGAAGTTAGGCTAATCGTTCTAAAGTTCTTGCATTTGTCGGCTCCTCTCTTTTTTGGTATAGTAACGATAATGTTCCTCTTATAATCCTCCGGAATCTCGCCCGTTTCGTATATGTATTTTTCCAGTTCAAACATCCTATTTACTACTTTCTGTCCCGCACATTCTAAAATTTCCGCCTGTATTTTATCTACACCCGGCGCATTATTGTTCTTTAGCCCCCTTAGTGAAATTTCAAATTCCTCCCTCAATATAGGTTTTCCTACATCTTCCCTATCGATGCTAGATTCTTCCTCTAATATCTCTCCTAATTCCTGACCCTCGTATAAATTTCCTAAGTACTGCTTCCATCTATCCGTTTTCTCCTCTCTTCCGATCAGTATGTCCCCCGATTGACTTCTAACGTTTCTACTTATTGGTCGTATATCCCTATAAGTTCCTCTTAATTATTTTGTAAGCCTCATCGGTCTTACCTACTTGGAGCTTATCTTCTACTTCTTTGGATTTATCCTATATCCATTGTTCTTTCGCTTTTCTACACTTTCTAATGATTTCCCACTTTATTGACTTATAATTTTTCAGTCCTTCCTCGTCTCGTCTGTTTTTGTAGCCTCGTCTCTTTTGTATTAAGTTTAAGATTTCGTCCGTTATCCAGGGCTTCCTAGCTTCCCTTCTCTCGTGTCCTAAAACGTCCGTAGCCGCGGAATCTAGACTATTCTTGATACCCTCCCACTCAGTTTCTGCGTTCTTGATATTGTCATTACTCGCTTTATTTATTAATTGATCTGTTTTCTCCTGGAACTTATCTTTCATATTCTGATCCGTCAATATGTCTACAGTTATACGTTTCTTATCCTTCTGGGTTTTCAGATTTTTGAACTTTAATCTAGCTTTCATGACACCAAGTTGTGGTCGCTGTCTACATCTGCTCCTGGATAACTCTTACAGTCTTTTACTTGGCTTCTAAATCTCTTCCTAACGAGAATGTAGTCTATCTGATACCTGTCTATCCCTCCTGGCATTTTCCAGGTGTACCGCCTCCTAACGTGATTCTTGAACAATGTATTTGCGTATTCGTAATACAAGTATTACGAATTATAACAATACAATGTATTCGTACGTAATACGTAACAATACAATGTATTCGTAATACAAGTATTATAATTAAATAATTTCAGCTGAAGTTTAACAAATTAAAATCATATTATTAGGAAAAAACATAAATAAACAACAGAGAGGAACAATAAGGGCAAATGAAATGAAAAGAGTGTTAATGAGTAACAAAAATTGGAAGTGAAATTAAATCGTAAGAATTTGAATTCAGTAAGGTGTATCTCGTTCTCTAGCTCTTATGACTGCTTTCATTCGTCTGAGTATTCTATTGATCAAGTGGTGAATGGTTCCCCGAGGAATATTCTCCCATTCGACAAGAACGACCTGCTCGAATTTCCTAAGAGTCATAAGGCCAAGTATGTGGCCCCTAATAAATCGCTTTAGTTATCCCATAGATGCCTTATGGGGTTCATAGCAAAAATCACGAATATATTAATAAATCTCGAAACTGCCAATAATAAATGTATAATCCAAAATTTAATGATGGTGATTGTATTTTATTGATGTTTATTAACTGTCTAAATATTATTTTTTAATATTCTTTTAGACTAAAACAAATATCATCATGAGGTCATCAGTCCTAAGACTGGTTGAACGCTAACCTCCAGCTTCTCCTGTCTTGTGCTAACCTACGCATTTCGCTAATTGTGCTACAACCTACATCCCTTACTATTTGCGAGCAGTAGTCTAATCTAGGCCTACCTCTGCCTATCTTCACTCCTATTTCTGCCTCCAAAATATCGCGGACTATTCCCCCATCTCTCAGCAAGTGGCCTACCATTCTATCTCTTCTCTTCTTTATGTTTTTCCACATACTTCTTTTCTCGCCGACTTTATCTAATACTTCTTCGTTTCTAACCCTATCAGTGCACGGTATTTTCATCATTCTTCGGTAACACCATATCTCAAAAGCTTCCAATTTCTTCCTACTTGCTTCCCCTACCGTCCAGGTTTCGCAACCGTATAGTGCCGTGCCCGATACATACGTTTTCAAAAATCTCTTCCTTGTTTCTAAGTTTATTACCCCCGAGCATAAAAGTACTTTCTTTTTGTTAAAAGCTACTCGACCCTGCGCTATTCTTTGTTTTATATTTCTATCGCTTCTTCCATCCCAATTTACTTTACTTCCTAAATAAGTGAAGTCTTTAACTTCCTCCAATCTTTCATTATTAATTTGTACTTTCGGTTTTGCTCTGCTCTCACGCCCTCTGCACACTAATACTTTAGTTTTGTTTTTATTCATCCTCATTCCGTATTCCTCTGTCAACATTGCCTCTATTTCGTTCAACGCTGATTCTAATTCCTCCTTACTAGATTCTAATACTGCTATATCATCCGCGAATCTTAGCATTTTTAGTTTCTGTCCCTGTACTTTAATCCGGAAATCCACTCTCTTTTACCACATTAATCGCCTCTTCGATGTACGATTAAAAATTAGTGGTGATAGCGTACATCCTTGTCTTACTCCTTTCTTAATACCTACTTCCCTTATTTCCCCTTCTACTTCTATAACAACAGTTTGCTCTTTGTATAGATTGTGTACTACTCTCCTATCTTTATATTTCACTCCCGCGCTCTTTAGTATCTCGAACATTTTTTCCCATCTTACATTATCAAAAGCTTTTTCTGAATCTACAAATCCTATATAAGTGTTCTTTCCTTTTTCTATTGTTTTCTTTAACATTACTCTTAGCGTCAGAATAGCTTCGCGAGTTCCCCTATTTCGCCTAAACCCGAATTGGTCTCCTAGTATTTCCTCCGCTCTATTTTCCATCCTCTTCTGCACTATTCTGGTTAAGATTTTTAAGATTTTAATATACTACTGAAAAAATCACTATTTAATCGTACCTGAAAAACTTTTAATATTCATTATTATTTATTATTATATAAAATACGTATTCACATATTAAAAAAAAAACAAAAATAGAAAAATAAGTAAAAAATCAGATTATAAAAGGCGCATAGCAATCGATTTAAAACTGCTGTTGATAAACGCTTTTGCTAAAACCCAAGAATTTTCTATTAAACATTTGAATTATCTCTCCATGAGAATATTTACCAAGGTAATGCTTGTGTAATAAGTAGAATTGTGACATCCTGTATGTATGCCAGAATAATTTCAAAATTAGAAACACTAATACGGAGTCGAATAGTGAAACTAAAACATTGAGCTATTGGATTCTATAACTTGCACTAATTTGGATATTTATATTCAGCATTAATAGAATGCTTTCTTTTAAAGCTAGAAAGGGAAAATATAAGAAATGTTTATGCATTACATTCATTTTTCATGATATTTAATATTACATTAACTCTATTGACTTTCTTTTAATTCTGAAAAGGGAGAATGCAAGAGATGTTTATGAATCACATTCATTTTTCATGACATTAAATTTTACATTAATTTTATTGACTTATGTTTGTAATGTTAAAAAATATTTTGTATATTGTCGGAGAATTCATAAATAGATTATAGATTTATTTATAATACGAGAATAATAACTATCCTACAAACACATACAGCTAATTACTAGACAAACCAAAAGCTTCTGTTGCGTGTCTCACATATAATAATAGGTGTGGTTTCATCTATATAACCCACTTTTCATAAATTCTAGACATTTCGAAATAATATTCCACTTTACCGAGCTAACATAGCTATCAAATTATGTAAAGAATGTCGCGAATTAAAATCTATTGATTATATGTAAATTATCTGGTGATTTTATTTCAGCTTACTGTTGTTTGTCTAGGGGCGTATGTAGCCGTTGTCATGAAATTCAAAGACTTGTTTTATTGTTCTATCTATATGGGCATTCAGGTTGATTTAATATTCGTACCAGATTTGTAAACAAATACAGTGACCTATAGGATCCGCCATATAACAAGTATATTAATATTTTTTTTTATTTATTTTTCTACTTTCTAGTAAACTGGTAAATAATCAAACCGAGACAGGTTAAAGTGCGTCAACAGCATCAAAATGACAGCACCGGTTTTCTTGAGTAAGAAATACTTAAATTTAGGACTCATGGTAAAAAAGTTAATGTCAACTGGATAATAAATAAACGACAATTTTATGGTCGTTTAATTAATTACGTATTTCGTATACTTAATTTGTTATATGAAACACACAAAAGCGCCACATGTTGATGATAGTATCTCTTTATTAAAATTGTCTAAGATTAATAGGCAAACAAAACTGGTTTAGTTGGTGATTTACTGTATAAGATACGCTTTTAACTTTCCAACAGAATGTACATACACTAGTATTGATTTTATCCTGAGCTATTTTATACAGGGTTTTACGCGTTACTTGTGCAATTAGTAAAAGTTTTTGATGCCCTCATGAAAAGTAAAGATCGTAGTCATTTTTAGTCCTAAAAATACATTTCAGTAACGCATAAGTTTTGATCATTTGGTCAGAATTTGTCATCAATTGCGTTATATTAAATGGAGCTCTATACACTTTTACTGCATTTTTGAAGTTTATTAGGTCTTTATAATGTAACAGCCAATTTGGTAATTTTAAAAATAGAAAAATTAGGTTTATAGTAGTTGATTAAAAAGGACACCCTGTACATTTTTTTAAGACTAGATGAGAAATTAAAATCTACAGTGGTATTAATATAGGTCAAATTCATTCTAGTAGACCAAATATTGAGAAAAATGATTTAGAAAATTATTTACAGAGCTATTTATTTAGAGAATTATTTTTATTTATTTATTACCATCACAATTTTTTTTGAGAATTGCCAATATGCAGAACTTTTATAACAGTTATACTAATAACGATAAGCGATTAATGAAGAAAATTCTGAAATATACTATTGTCAGTCAGTTTAGTCCCTTAAGTTCATCTGACAGCGATTGATATTTTTTCAACACTTAAACAAATGTAACACACGCATTTTGTATCTTTTTGATTCGTTTATCATCGATACTGATCAAAATAGCATAATAAAATGTATTTATATCACTAAATGGCAATACCAATGAGTTACATAACAACATATTTTATATTTTTCAAATTCCCTCCACAAATTAATTTCAAATTATAATAAGCTTTTCTTATGCATGTATTTATATTATCATTATATATTATATTATGAGCAGAGAAAGCACAAGAACCGTCAAAGCAGTGGGGGAAACTGGCCTCCTCGGTCCGGTCAGACAACCAGTTTAGAGGAAGAACACCTCGATTTCAAATCACCCGGTCCTCCAGGTCGGGGGTTGGGGCGATCGACCTGCACTTCATCACCCGTGAAAAAGCGACTAATGCAAAAAATCTCAACAAAGCCTCGGAAAAGGACGGATACTCTAAACGACGAAAACTGGCAATGAAAAGGATAATGCGTTTTGGTACCTGGAATGTACAAGGAATAGGAACAAAGGCCCATGAATTCTTGAAAGAAGTCGAGAAATACAACCTGGACATAGTTACAATGACAGAAACAAAAAGGAAAGGGAAAGGGACAGAATAGAAAGGACAATATGTGTACATATATAGTGGTGTCCCAAAGAAGAAAGAGCGAAGAGTGGCGTAGCAATAGCAATAAAGAAGAAATTTAAGAAAAAAATAAAGTCGTGGGAACAGATAAATGACAGAATTCTCGCAGTGGAGATGAAAATTAACAATTATCTGCTAGTGGTAATAGCCGCATATGGACCAAGACTCATTTTATGATGAACTGACAAGGCTATTGAACAACATTAGTAACCGCAAGGAGGTACTTCTAATGGGAGACCTGAATGGTAGAGTGGGAAAAAAAAAGGGACGACCCGGTGATTGGGCAATTTGGAGAAGATGACGTTAACTCAAATGGAGAGAGAATTATTGAAATGTGTCAGAACTGCCAACTAAAAGTAACAAGTAGTTTCTATCAGCACAAAATGATACATCGTTATACATGGGAACAACCCACTAGAAAATTAAAATCCATTATTGATTATATAATAATCAAACAAGAGTCGAAACTAAAAATGATGGACGTAAGAGTTAAACGCGGCCCAGAGTGTGGCTCAGATCATCACCTGCTATTAGCAAAAGTAGATCTCAAATACCCACAATACAAACAAAGAGAACCAGGAGACCCAGGAGACGCAGGAGACGCAAACGAAGAAAGAAAGGCGGAGGCAATACGATACCATCTCGAAAGTCTGCAAGAGGACTCGACAAAGTTCCTATATCAAATACGTCTCGCCAATAAATTAAGCACTGTACAATATGACACTGCAGACATGCAGACAATATGTATGAAAACATAAAGATATGCATACATGAAGCAGCTGGAGAAGCTTTAGGAAAAATACACAAAAACAAAAATAATAACAAAATACCCTGGTGGAATGACAATTTAGACACCCTTGTAAAAGAAAAGAAGGCACTCCACATGAAAAGGCTGGAAACAAGAACACCAGACGACATCTCAAGTTACCAAGAAAAAAGAAAAGAAGTCCATAGAGAAATTAGAAAAGCTCAAAACGAGTACTGGGAGAAAATATGTACCCAAGTAAATACGAACATAGGAAACACCAGAGTAAACAAAGCTTGGTAAGTAGTCAATGGTTTGAGAAAACAGAATAAAGACACAGCAGGAATCAGCCCAATTGGAATTCAGGAGTGGAAAGAATATTATAAAGACCTGCTGACAGAACAGAGACCCGAATACATAACGCAGGAAAGAGAACAACAAGAAACCAACGAGAGTCACACTGTACAGGAAATAACATCACATGAAGTAAGAGAAGCCGTGATACAGATGAAAAATGGGAAAACACCTGGCCCGGGTAACATAAGTGCGGAACTACTCAAAGCCGCCCCCGATATACTCATGAAGCTGCTGGCCTGTATATTTATGAAGTGCCTAAGTGGAGACGCACCACCTCGAGAATGGAAAAGAGCAACAATTACATCTACATACAAGAAGGGAAGTAGATAAAAGTGTGCGAATTACCGAGGGATTAGTGTCATATGTACAGTGGCAAGACTGTATGGGCGCGTGCTAAAACAGAGAATCGAAGACGAATTTAGTGATTGCGAGGAACAAAATGGATTTAGAGCAGGGCGCTCATGTATAGACGGCATATTCACTATTAAAAACGTCATAGATAAGAGAATAGAAAGGGGAAGAACGGTCCATATGGCGTTTGTAGATCTCCAAGAGGCATACGACACCGTGCCATTAAATAAGTTATGGCCTTGTATGGAAAAAAGCAATATCTCCAGAGCCTATATTCACGCGGTGAAAAAACTATGTTGTGGATGTATCAGTGCAGTGAAAGTTAATAGTGAAGTCTCCGAAGACTTTGAGGTATCTAAAGGCCTGAGACAAGGATGTACACTGGCTACGCTATTGTTCAAGATTTATTTGGAAGAAGCACTAAGGCATTGGAAGCGAAATTGTGGCAGTATGGGTATACCCATCGGTGACGAAGTGCTATACACTTTATTGTTCACTGACGATCAAGTAGTGATGGCTACAGATAGAGAAGATGTAGGCTATATGCTGCGCAAACTAAAAGAGGAGTATGAGAAGTGGGGCCTCATCATAAATACTGAAAAAACAGAATATATGATAGCAGGCGAAGGAAATTATCAAAGCGACCTAAATCTAGATAACTGAATGATAAGACACTGTTCCTCATTTAAATATTTATGTGTAACTCTCTCCTCAAACGGAAGAAGAAGCGAGGATATTTCAAATAAAATAGGACAGGGAAGAAGAGCAATCCGGCAACTAAACTCACTGTTGTGGAGTAAAAATATTAACAAGAAAACTAAAACCACCTTGTATAAAACTATTGTGCAGAGTATTTCTACATATGGCTCCGAAATATGGGAATTGAACAAAAGAGACCGCCAGAAATTACTATCCCTCGAAATGGACTTCTAGAGAAGAAGTGCAGAACTGAGAGAATACGAGAGATCATGAATGTGAAAGAAAATATATTGGACATAATTGGAACAAAATGACTAATATGGTATGGACACCTTCAACGTATGGGAAACAATAGATGGCCCAAAAAAGTATGGAACTGGATACCACCAAAATGCAGAAAAAGAGGAAGACCATCTAGAAATTGGAAAGATGTAAAAGAAGCTATGGAGGCCAAAGGACTTAAGGAAGGAGATTGGCAAAATAGGGACTACTGGAAGTTGAGATGCGAGAAGCGGCCAAGGCCGTAGGACCTCGCTAATTAAAAAAAATATTATATTATGAACAGTGAAGTGGAATATATGAAGTATAGTAACATAAGTATTCGCAGTAGTAACATAATTCAGTTGTTTATTATATATTCTAATATTTTTAAATATAATTGTCGCAAGAAAATTTTGATATTGCAGATTTTTGCCAGAAACTATTACGGTCGACTTTATCGATTTAGATTACCCACCAAAGAATTAATATTAGTCGCTAACTTTAAGGCTTCTAAGTCTGCATTAAGTACCTTCAATCATTATCAATATTATCAGTTGTAAAAGAAATTTATAAGTTTTCTTTTATATAGAATTTTATAATCTTCAATATGAAAGTGAGATTCAAAAAACGTAAAGTAAACCGTGGAAATTGACTATATACATAATGTAACGACGATCTCAATATAGAATCTAAGGAACTCCGCAGCTTCTCATTAAACATTTAATATTATCCAGCAGAGTTTATTTTATTATGTTATCTTTACAATACAATACGTTACATACAATAGATTATTAAATATCTATAAATTAATAAATAGATGGTTGGTTTAAAAGGCCTCCGACAAGATATTTTCTATAAATAAATCATAAACTTTACAACATAAAATCTGGAAAAATATCTGGTATACACTTAATTACTCATCCATCTTAGATGAGATGATACACTTGGCGTTTTCAGTTTGAAATTTAGATGTCTGCCACCGCAAACCCTAGTATAACCACCGAACAGAAATTCTGTTTAGTGGTATAACCTTCCCGATCACGTATGTTTTAAAACATACTGCTAGCAGCTAGCACCATAATACGTTATACTATTTTCTCAAGTTTCACTAACGATAGCAAGATTTGTACGTTGCATTTTAATATATTTTCTAAATTAATTAAGAGAATTACTCTCATAAAGCATAACAAGTAGTCTATTGCCGAAAAGAAATCTTGAATTGAAATAAAAAACCTTCTAATATTATTTTTAAACTAAAAATATGTCATTGGTCGTATTATACACTGCTTTCATTTTAAAATTACCCAATCCTCATTATTTATTTTAGCAAGGAAAATTTCAACCCTTTCTTGAATACTTGAATCAAACTTGAATGTAATTTTGTTTAGTGTCACAAGAAAAATTATATTAGTCTGTTTTTATCCGCAGTGACTTCGACTACTAAGGTTAGTAGTTGCACCCTCCATTACCCATATATTCTTTTCGTTTCATTTTCCTATGTAAATGACTGAAATATATTATAATTATATTACATTAATACTAACTAATATTAACTACTAGTACTAACTAATTATATTACTTGAGGCAAGAATTATTCCAAACTACTGAAGCGGGGAGATATCTCCACGCCATCTGCAAATGCCTTATACAATAAGAACTAAACAAATTAAGCCAAAACAGCTAGAACATCGACGAGCGCTAAATTATATGGCGAAATTTGCCGTATTTTGTCTAACAGAGTAAGCACTAAAGTACAGTGATTTAGACTACTCTAAAACCACAAGGAAGATGCAACGCGTCCTCTATCTCAGGATATCACTAACTGCAGACCGGTTTCGACCTTACCTTAGGTCTCGCCAGTGCAATGTAAGTGAGTATGCTTTTGACAAACGTGGCTCGCATCTTGTATATACCGGTAAGTTCTACCATAGTAGAGCGTAACAAGCGCCATCTCTCAACAGTTTCAAAAACAATTCAAATCGAAATAAAACTTGATATCATCAATACAATGCAAAGTTTTACTTGGCAGATGGTAATTTTTATAAATTACTGAAGTAGGGAGATATCTCCACACTATCTGCAAATGCCTTATACCATAAGGACTAAACGATGGCATGTAGCCAGAGGAATAGCTGTTTTGGATTAATTTGTTTAGTCCTTATTGTATAACGTATTTGCAGATGGTGTGAAATACCTCCCCACTTCAGTAGTTTTTAAAAATTACCATCTGCCAATAGTATTGATGAAAAAGAATTATTCCTTAAGTAGTTACTTTAACATTTAACGGAAGGAAAATATGGTCCGGAAAGAGGATTTTCCATTAAAATTATTTCGTTGGCATAAAGTCACATATGTCGCTAATTTATAGTTCAGGATATTATGCATGTGTTTTAGTGAAACAGCCTAAATATTTATGATGTGTATACCTCTGGCGGAAATATGTCATAATATACATAATATCACATAGTATCTTAGGTCGAACAAAATTCTACTGATTACAGAATGGACATAATACCGAGGAATTTTTCATACCTGAAATACAAACAATAATAATGCAATATTATTGTCAACTATAAATGATTAAGATTCATTTAAGTTGTAAATGAATCTTTCCATTCAGTCCCACATTTCTGCTAGCATAACTAAAATTATTTAATTGTAAAGTGGTTAATTGTCAAATTTAATGTAATTAAGTGTTATATGAAGTATTTGCCATAATCATCACGAATACTAGATTCAGTTTAGATTTTTTATCAATTTCGAAAAATCTGGGATTTGTCGTCTTCATTATGCTATTTCCTTGTTGAAATGATTAATACCCTTTCTTGCTTGTCCCATAATTTAATAAAACTGAGCAGATCATATATCGTTATATTCGCAATGTAGTGCTACGGTCTTTGTCCATTTCCATACAGCTATGACATCTGCAGAAATGACAACATCGAAAAAATTGTCGTTTAATTCTTTATCCAAATGACTATCAGTTTATAAACAATCTTACAATTGATCAAATCTTCATTTATTTTATCCAATCTTCAATAACAAACAACATAACTACCAATAGTAAATGACGGTTTTAAAAACATATTGACTATCTTCCGATTTCAAGTGGGTTATTTTCATGTTAATATAGTCTATTTCATCGCTATTTGCCAAATAAAAAATCTCAAAACATAACCTTGGCTTATTTTTATAGCTAAGCCCAGGCAAACTTTTCCATTTATCGGCAAGATAAGAGAGTTTTTTATTTGCGATAGCAAACAAATAGCGATGAAATGAATTATACAAATATCTACTTTTTTATTTATATATTTACTATATTCGATTTATTCATTCCCCAACTTGATTTGATTTTTATAGAGTTTACGTACTAATTTTAAAATAAAAATACCAATGTCATGAACATTTTTAAAATATAATAAAGTTTTGAAATGTAAAAATGTTTCTGGAATAAACATTCTCGAGTAATTAAAACCTGAAAACACTAATAGTGGTAGCAAGAGTTCATAGTTTCAATGATATAAGAAAAAATCTTCATTCAATCGGGTTCTACTTTACTAATTTAATTTATTTTTTAGGTATATAAAAACATCATCAGGAGATGATGTTTTGAACTGGAAAAATGTAATGTATTAAAAAGAAAAAGTTACCTTTTCTTCTCTTCATTTCCTGGTTTGATACGATTTTTTTAAAGTTTCCACAATAATCTTAAAAGAAGAATACAACTTATAGAAATGTTTTAAAAATGGCATACATTTTTAAGATATAAATGTAAATATAAATATTATGTAAACATATTATTCTCGACTATGTTAAATATCGTTGATTAATTACAAATTGAAAACAGAAACAGATATATTGCTATTTTACAATATGAAAAATATTACTATATACTAATACCATAATAATTGATAATTGAATATTATTTTATTGCTACATGGTACGCCTGGAGACAAGCCTATCATAAATTTAAATTACAATACCACAAATATTACCGCTAAGAAATTGCTTCTTATAGAAAGATATTCACTTGGCGCAATAGCGTAGTCAAATTGCTGTTTAATACATTATGACTGAAGAAATAGGAAAAGTGCGATTAGTGACCTTAATTGTTTCTGTATAGTTATTTCTATTATAGAAATTGATACGAGTATATAAGAAAGATTTAAGCCAAATATGATTAAGCCAAATATAGTAAACTGTTTTTAAATCATTTCCCTGAATATAAAAAAAAAACATCTGAACATATTTTCCCTATTTAGTATTAAAATATAGAATTTACCAAAAATTTACAGTACAATAATCCATCTGGGCCCATATAAATTTCTGCAGTTTTTTACCAATCTAACATCTATTTTAGAGATTATTCGATTATTTAAATTACTTTATAAAAATAAATATTGCCATTATTGCTAAAGAAAAAATCATCGTCTTATTAATCTTACATTTAAGACACACTTTTTATAATATTTGAAGGTTTGTTTTATTCATAATTATTAACACAGGACAACAAAGAATTTATGATCTGACTTTTTTGACTTTTTGGCTTAGTTACATGCCACAAACTCAAGAAACACTGGTTTTCTGATTCCATTACTCACCAATATTTATAAATGTACATTGTACAATAATTTGTAGTTTTTAAAACCGAGGTTCTATAAAATTAAATGTTGCCTCAATCTTTGCGGCGCCCCACAGTGGGACCGAGGTGGAAAAAACCTCATTTTTGATTTCACTGCCGTAGTATACTTTTCTTACAGTATTTTCCCGTAATATCTGGCCGTGATAGTGGTTTTGCCGTAAGAACATTGTTTTTAGCATAAAAAAGTGTTGCAACTTGAAAATTGCGTGTTATCCATATTAAAAGTGTAAATGTGAATAATCGTCATTTTCACTGTTGACTAGTCATTAAAAAATTTTCTATCATATATTTTATGGATTGTAATCCACTATTATATTACATCTATAGCATAAGCCCCGGACAAGCTTAGACGTGATAATCGTTAAACAATCGATTTTCTGGCGAAGTTCGTACTTATATAGCGTTACAAAAAAAGCTCCACTTTCCTACACTTTGTGGTCTTTTTTTCCGGAAAGCAACAATATTGAACCCACTACCCTATAAATTTCATAGCCGCAGTCACCGCATTCGCCATTTATTACAATATCACGAAGGTCGGCAAAGATGAGGAAAATCAGTGATCTGTTCAAACATGATTTGTTTGCTCAAGTGGGGGGGAACAGAGCTCCTCACTACATTCGACGTTATTATTAGAGCTGTATAATCGGTGCCAAGCTGTATAATCGAAGCCAAGGAACTAATGTTGTAAGGTACCATCAATATTATTTATTGATCAGTTTAATTGTATTTTTAATACATACCATGTTTTGCCATTAGTTTTTAACACATTCTCGAGTTGAAAGTGAGTAAACAAAATCTGAAAGCACTGTCGCATGTCGTTTTCAGTGCAGAAATTCTAAATGAAATAAACAGTCACTTAAAATATCAACAAGTAAATTTTGGTCTTTGGATGGATCGATGAACTTTGAGACTGTTGCAATTTGCCTTATTAAAGTTTTCTGATTTTTGCTTCAATCGAACAAATATTGAAGAAACAAAAAATTTTATCAATTACTTGATTTCCAAATTTTTCCCAATTCGAATAGTATATTTTTTTTAAAGTTTGAGACTATCAAACATGTTATTTAGTACCTTATTGAAGTTCTCTGAGTTTTATTTCGATCTGGCAAATACTGAGAAAATGAGAGGTTTTTTCCATAAATCCGGCATTTGGTACTGGATTTTAGCCGACAATTTGGGACGGGTTGCAGTGGCCCAATCAATTCAAAAATAGTTTCATTGAATTCGTCACATGAAAGAACATAGAAAACGATACCCATGATGGTTATTAGTGAGACTTTGTCTATTTTTGGATTTTGGACCATAATTTTGGACAAGATTATGTGGTCCAATCAATTCAAAAATAGTTTCATTGAATTCAGCGTATAATAAAACATATAAAACGATACTCATGATGGTTATTAGTGACATTTTGTCTATATTGCACTGAATTAAATTTCATTGAATTCAGCGCATCAAAGAACTTGGGTATACAAAATATGCGATAGTTATCTCAAAGTTTGGAAGTTACTGAGTTTATTCCACTTTTTTGCGATTTGGCCCCACTGTGCGCCCCTGCGCTTAATCCGCTTGAAATGTACACACAAGTGTGGGGATTTACCGAAACAGAGCTGGTAGATGGGGATATTCCGGTTTTATACTATTCAGATATTTACATAATCGCTGTAGTACAGTTTTAATGTGCGTACGTTTACTCGTGACATCGCGTCGTGTTTTTTCATTTTGTTTTAAAAACGCCTAGAAGTTGTAATGATACACCAAATATATTTTGTTATAAACTTAACACTTGGTTCAAAAAATGTTATTTATGCAAATTTGGTTGATCCGCAAAAGTTATTTTGCTCCACTTCATATTAAATTAGGATTAATGAAGCAACATGTAAAAGCTATAGATAAAGATAGGAATTGTTTTAAGTACTTATGTGGCAAGTTTCCAGCTCTCTCTGAAGAAAAATTAAAGGAAGGCATTTTCGAAGGCCCACAAATAAGGACATTAATGAAGAATCAACAGTTTAAAGAAACAATTACAGAAATTGAAAAAGAATCTTGGATATGCTTTAAAAATGTAACAGAAATTTTTGTAGAAAAAATTATAAACATTAGCAGTATAAGGAAATTGTCACCAAAATGCTGAAGCAGTTTAAACAACTTGGTTGTAATATGAGCATAAAAATTAATTTTATGCAGCTGGACTACGTTCCAGAAGATATTGCTGCTGTTAGTGAGGAGCGAGATGAAAGATTCCATCAAGAGATGGAAAGAATGTACCAAGGTCGATGGGATGTGGCGACGATGGCATATTATAGCTGGATGCTGAAAAGAGAACATCCAACGAATGATTACACAAGAAAAACTACAAGACGAAGTTCATTGTTACAATGCGAGAAATTTTCAAAGTAGAAAAGAAATTAAATATTCAAAACTATTTGTATTGCTTCTTTTTACTGTTTTTTAAAATTTATTAAATATAATGTTTATTAAAATATAATTTTTCCTTTAGTTTTTAATTTATTCTGATTCTGATTCTGATATTCAGTTGATCAAAAATCTTATGTGAGGGGCAAAACGGAATATAGATATGAAATCAGCGTAAACAACTCACTTATAGTCACTTATCAAACTCAAATCAACTTTAAAAATGTCAAAATTTCTTTACATTCCTTACAACTGTATATATTATTGAGTATTACACTTACAATTAGTGGAAGAAAGATATTCAATATATATATGTTCTACGGTAAATTCCTAGAACTGTGAAAGCTACTGACGCCTTTAAATATTAGTTTTTTCGAAAAATTGCTAAATATTGTAAAGCCACTACAATACCACTCTTACACTAATTTATGAAGTAAGGTAAATATAAAGTATTATGTATAAATATAGAGTAATGTGACTAAAATATAAAGATAATATTCGTATATTAATAAAATATAAAATAAAAGTATGTTTATTATTATTGCAAGAATTGGTTAGTATTTAGTTATCATCTTTTTCAGTAATTCCAGAGTAAACTATATTTTGTAGGAAACATATCATTGAGTTAAAAATGATTGTTTATCAATCTTTCTTAGGAAATATTAATATTTGAAAGTAACTTGTTTAATAAACATAAACTACTACTTTGCAGATTCAGAGATATTTTATTTAACTTCGAAATAATGTAACGATTTATATTGAACAACATAACAAGTAATGAAATACCAAGTAACAGGTGAGTCATTCGTTTAATTTTATTTCCGTATTTAATATTATTTACGAATATTTATCTAAACAATATAGTGACTATAATTTAAACTAACAATTTTGCAATAACTCTTTATCTAATTGTAAAACACAATAGAAGTAAAATATATCATTGACTATAATTAGATATATATGTACAATATAATATTTTTTATATCAAACTATATTGCAGGATTAAGAAAGAAATCCCTTCAATAATCAGCAGGTATATGATTTGTAAAATTTTTGCGTAGATTTAACAGCATGTTATTAATTGAACCGATACAGCTACATAGATATATTGCTTTGTGGATCAATTGTATTTATTATTGAGGCGGATATATCGTATAAAAAGGTTTTAAAAATATAATACAATTAAAAACGTTAGCTGTCGAAAAGAACTCTGGTAAGTTTCGAGTATTTATACTTTTAACGTAAAATAATTACGTCAAATATTTTTACAAAATTAAGACCTTTGGTGGTTAAATTTTCACTTCTTATTTGTTAAACATAACAAATGTTTCGCCAACACAGTGACTTCTTCAGATGTTGACTGAAGAACTGTTGTTTCATAGACTAAATTTTACATTGTGGAACTGCGTTTATATAACTAGGGTGATTCTAGGTTTATTACTATGGGATTTCCTACTATTAAACTATTGGAATTAAGTTATAAAATTTCAACAGATGTTATCTGTAAATTTTAAACTAGATTTTTGGATAGCATGTAGGAATAAAATAAATTTAATAACGCGGACAAGTTTGTTTCTATTTGATCATTTAATATGATATCAGTGTTAAGACTTCTATTTAGTTTATTGCAGTGAGTTTATTAGGGTCACTGTAGGTAGATATTTAGTTCCCTTAAATGTACTTATTTATCATGGGAACGGTCGGGTCGGCTGCAGTTTTTCGGAATCATATCTTGCTGTGAATAACTATGTTGAGTGACACAAAAGCCGTCGCCGTCACAGCCAGATGTAAGGAAGAGGCTATAAAACAGATAACCGGAAGCCGACCATATGCATTGCTACAAAATCCACTGCCCATGTAACTTAGGTATTAGTCAGTTTTTATAATCATTATACAGAACGTTTTCTTTAAAGTGTTCACCGTTGTTGTTTATTTTTAATAAATCTATGTATTGAAGTAAACACCGCTGTTTATTTCACAACCCTTAAGGCAACAACAAAGATGTGGTACAACAGTACGCCCTAGTGATACGAAACAAGATCACGATCAAAAACATAAATATAAGTCTTAACAATCAGATTTCTTTGCTTTATTAATGTCTAAAGAATCTAATAAACTTAACTTTAAGTCTTTCTTCTCTACATGCACAATTTTAAATTATTCGTTAAAGGTATGGTCTGTTTTAATTAGATGAGTTGCATATGTTAAATGTCTTTTATTATTAAAACTCCTTTTGTGTTCTGCTATTCGCTTAATTCCAAGAGTTTAATAGTAGGAAGTGCCATAGTAACAAACCTAGAATTACCCTAGTTATATAAACGCAGTTCCACAATGTTAAATTTAGTCTATGTACTCAACATCTAAAGAAGCCACTGTGTTGGCGAAACAATTCTTGTTTAACAAATGAAAATTGAAAATCTAACCAGCAAAAGTTTTAATTTTGTAAAAATATGGATTTTCATCAAGTAACGGCCCAATCAATTCAGAAATCAAATATTTTACTTACATATTGTGGAATACGACGTGTAAATTATCCTAGGAATAAATTCTGTAATTTTGGTAAAGTATCAACGAAGTTTCAAAGAAAATAATTTTTAGGGAAAAGCGTTAACAATAGCCACAGATAGAAAGTATTCATTTGCGAGGAAATCAGTAACTACCATATTAAAGTTTCTGAAAATCCATAAGTTAAAGAACTAGGAAAATATATTTTGAAAACTTATTTTGAAGAAGATAGATAATAAGATAGATAAGTAATGAAAATTAATTTTATGGTAAGATGTATGGAAAAAATTACAGCTGATAACAAAGTGTATTACTCTCACGTTGTAACTTTTAAAAATTACTAAATTTATGTTTGATTTATTATTGGTATTCAATGGAATCGTTTAGCTTCGTGACATAAACGTACAAACATATGTATAATGTTAGTTATTCAGTGAGATTTCGTCTTCTAATCTAATATCTATATTTTCGTATAGGTACTCGTAGTTTTGCTTACTGTTGCTTCTTTTGTATGTGAAACAGTCAACATGCAAAAAAAAATATTATCTGGTTAAAGATAATAATTGAATTTTATTTTTGTAAATATAAAATGTGAACCTGTGATTGAGTATAAAGCAGAACTTCATGAAGGCAATAAACACCAATGGCGAAGGAACTTTTTACATTTAAAATTTGCATCTTTAGAATTAAATAATACAACAATTAAGGAGAGTATCCTTTTTGAACTGAAAATACTACAATTAATGAATACACTAGTTTCAACTTAAAACTAAATGCAAAAGAACTAGCAGACTGGACATCGAAAGCTGTAATGAAAAGGTTTCTGCGAAATTACTGAGCTGATAATTCTGAGCTATTAGCACATCTATTAGAAACTATAAGATTTATGTTGCAGAATGATTTGGAAATACATTGTATATATTGTAATTCGATGAACAAATTAAATGTTTTTATAAGACCACAAATGAAATCGAAGAAAGTTACAAAAATCCCTTAGATGCACTTGGAAAAATATTATTGATTTTTACTTGCCATAAATGCGAACATTAACACATGAAATATTATTTTAAACTAAATAATGACTCAATATGTTTTTATTGTTTTATTTTAAAATTTTACTATGCTAATAAATGCATTGTTAATAAATATTTCTATACTAGCCATTAAATACAGTACGACAGAAAACTTCCAGACACTAGCCATTTTTATTTACGTTATCACAAACAAGTTATGTAAAGTCGTCACGTACTATTGTTCTGATGATGTGATTCTCTTTTCGCCAGAAATTTTATTTATCTATTAATTTATTTTGTTTGTCCATTAAATGCCGCTTTCAGTAATTTCTGTTTCATAGTTGCCGCTTTTACAGTTTTGTTAACGACCCCTGATAAGATTTGATGATATACGTTCTGCTTCGTGAATGAAATAAATAGGCACTTATGATGTATGTTTATGAATATTTTATGCACATTTTTATAAAAGACAAGAGATCCGTTCTTGCCCTCTTACTATAACATAGCTAGTACAATCTGTAGTGATTGGCATGGGGCATGGCGTATTGTCATAGAATACTTAACAGTGACATAGTGCAAAATGAAGCAATAAAATGGGCAGGAAAAATTTTTAATAAATTAATTTTCGATAAATATAAAAGTGTTTCATAAGCTTCCTGAGGTAGGTTAATATCTAATTTTAATTCCATGTCTTTGAGTTCTATTTCCTGACTTATGATGGCATTACTAAGTTATAACATCATCAACATATTTTTATTTTGTTTTTTTTAAATTGCACATACAGGAATTGACCTCCTTCTTATAAAGATTTAGGATGTAGAAGGGAAAGTTACATGTAGGAACAAGAAGATATACACCCGTGTTCAGGGAGAGGGGCCAAACTCCCCCCGTTGGAACTCGAACCCAAGCGTACAATGACATCCAAATACTGGACCCAGCACATTACTCTAGATCACAGTACAAATAACGTTGTAGTCACCTATGTAGAAGAAGGCAATAGGTTACCCATCAATGCAGTAGCATTGGAGCAACAAAATGACGATCAAATATTTATATATGAACATGAAAAATAAAACACCCAAAAAAGATACCTGTTAGTTAATTTTGAAAAAAATTTAAATACAGGATAAGTACTTATGATCAAAAATTTTATTAAAAACATTTTTGTTTTTATATAAACCATTTTTGAATATACTGTATTTTATCTCTCTGAATTCAAAACGCGATACTTAAAACTCGATATCTACCGTTTTGCCTATTTAACTATACTTTAGATACAATGTTGTTATAAAGAACTATTTTATATATTTAACAGCAGAACAACTTGTCCATCATGATATATAATCGTATATTGTAACCTTTTGTCTGAACTATTCTCATTAAATTCTGATTTTGTTGTGTGTGTTGTATATGTCGCACATGCCATATCGAATAATGATTATAACTGTTTTATTTACCAATTAGTTCACCAAATAAGTTTCTTAATTAGGAGTAACTTTTCACTAGATATCTATGAAATTGGTGAACAGAAATCTTGCTTTTGTTTATAAGAGAAGCGAATAATTACCCATTGATTCTTGTTTATCCTACTTTGTTAAAAAAATATGCTATAACATTTATACACTTTTTATCTAAAACTACAAGCAATTTTTAGAGAGGCTTATCTCAATTTATATTATTAGATAAAATGTTATTAAACTGCTAGATAATGAGATATCTGAATGCAACTATTTCAAAAATAACTTACTGTAAGATTCTTTATTATTTCTGTTGATATATAGACAAAACTGAAATACATTCACTGATAAGTTATCTAGTAGGCATCGATCATATCCCTTAAAATAAGAAAAAGGAATATTTCCCTTCTTATCGATCAGTTATGAAGTCACGGTTATGAAAATGCGAATCATAACTATAACATGTAATTGTGTTATTATTACCGGAGGACTTAACTCAGTGATTCTAAAACTTTTAGTCATCAATAATCATTTAATAAAATATGGTTAATAAAGCATAATTCTATGAAATGTTTATGACTTGTATAGGTTTAATTTACCTGTGAAGTTTTCTATTATTCTGCATCATTGTGTGAGGTATCACTGCACTGTTTATATCTTAATCGTTGTTGTAAATATTGAATATTAGTTGATCGAAGAGAATACACTTTGCTCTTAAGGCAAATCCTTAACCAATAATCTTGAAATATTAGATACAGAGACCGACCAGGATAGGGAATATCACTATACTGTGAGATCAAACACCCAAGAAATAGTTCATGAAAGGTCATTGTTGCCTGTGCTTGGTCCAAATATACCGAAAGGTCGTATAGGTATACACTAAGCAGTATATTTATTTTAGTCTAGTATTGGTATGAAAATACATACCAGTAAGTGGGAAAACTGATTTATCCCTATATTTACTCCATTTAGTGTAAAATTAGTTTGAAATCACCACAATTTAGACTGGTATGAAACTACCACATATATCTAAAAGTATTACATATCGAATGCATCTATACCACTGGGGAACAGTCAATTTGTTGCTAGCAATTTAATAGTCGACTATGGGACATTACTGCTCTTGATGCTGAAAATGACTACTTTTCTTGATCGACTCTAGTTTATGAAATAAACATACATGATGAATATAAATGAAAAGTAAGAAAAACAAAATAAAATAAACAATTTCTATCGTCTACATTTTTTTATATATGAAATCTAGCAAGAAAACGAAGAATAATGATTACAGAAAATATTAAAAATTATAAAAAGTTTTTTGTAGAATTTGTGGACCGTCAAAAATCCTTGCTTTCAATTCTTCCATACTCAGTACTATAAATACTTGGCAGATGTAATTAATACGATCATCTGACTTGTCCAGTGCTTTTAAAAACTGTTTCATTAAGCTCAATTTGATGTGAAGAGGTGCAGTATTATTTTTTTCTCTTGATAATTATGGTTCGTGAATAATGTTGGCTTTTAGAGTACATAGCGTCTCTTAAAGGCCAAATAATTTGCTGTCAATGCTTTTCATTTGCACGACTATCCCATAAACATTGATGACAAGGATATTTGGTATATCCACTTTGCTGTCCAAGAAGTATGGTGACCATTTTTAAATCCACACAAACTAACCACTAATAGAAGCCTGAGAATAAGCAATTTCAGGAGTTTCCATTATTTTAACAAACGTAGTCTTAACTGAAGTTAAATTTGTGGCAACATAAAATTTTCCCCAGCCCCATTTTGTACCAAAATTGGTATAAATAGAATTAATCTTTTTGGCTTTTATATTAACTATGTTTTCTGGAATAAACTGTCTAGAATGTTTTCTGTGTCTCGTTGTCTACAAATTGTTGTTATGTCATATCTATATAATGTCATTTCGGTGATGTTAAGCATATATGATGTTAAGTAATCGTTCTAGATTTTCAAAGAGCTTTGTCTGAATATAAAGTAAGTGCATAAACCATTTATTGAACCTATGTATTTTGCCACAATATCTTAAGTCAGTTCTTGTAATGATAATTTGATCTGATGTGTCCTTTAATTATATCTCCTTAAATGCTATCGAATACGAAACTACGTCAATGACGTTTCACACTAACAAAGACAAAATATGGAGCTCATTAAATACATATTGTTGGAACCAAGAATCCTTCAGATTTATGTCAGAAATTTGCATCATGGACGTGTTGCAGAATCACTGAACGTGATAGAGGCCGTTCATATAATTTAATGCAGTAGGGCGTGTAATAACCCAGCATGCCTGTGTCACTTAATTTGAACAATATGAGCAGAATGATGGTTGCCATTAATTAGGAATTTCACACTTCTCTCCTTAAGGTCAGAGACTAGTTTTCTTTCCATGCAAGATATGATTAGCGTTCACTATAATCAAAGTTCCTAACGTGTGATATAACAAAACATAGCTTAAAAATTGTATATTTATCAATCTCTCAACCACTCAATCTCAAAATATATTGAAGTTATTTAATTATTCATATTTCATTTCTATTTAATACACGTATATTATTTTCTTTGTTATAGTTTAATAAACTTTATATAATTAATAAAGATTAATTATACTGTTATAATTAATAATAAATTTGTAAGCGCTGAGAAATATGTTACTAGTGGTACATTTCTAATATTTGAAATGTATTTGGGAAACAGCTAACGATATTACATTAGTTATTTTGACGTACAATATACTTTTTTAACGTATACCTACATATGTCTTAATACATATATATTTTAAATGTTCATAAATGTTATGAACAAAATTAGTTAATCCAAAGTTATAAAATTCCTTTAATAAATTACATAGTTATTAACCACGTGTGCAATTAAATATTATTAATTACTAATAATTCCTCTATTATGTAATACCGCAACATTTCTATAAATACAACATATTATACTTTCCCTCACTATTTGCGCAGATCATATAACCATAAAAAATTATGCTAAAGATGAAATTATCAGATTATATTTAGAAATAATCAAATATCAGGAGCTGATTAAACACATTTAAATAAGATGCAAATACATACACACACACACACACACATATATATATATATATATATATATATATATATATATATATATATATATATATATATATATATAAATGGACCACAAAATTTGTTTTACTTTAATTAAGAATTCATAAAATGAATTTACAATATCAAGGAAACATTCACATTTCTAAATCATTTACGCTTGAAGCAACTTGAAGTCAATTAATACAAGAGGCTATTTCTACTTGATTGCTAAGGTTAATTATACAGAGTGGGGCATAGGAATTTGATTTGATTTCTAGCGTCGATAACTAAAAAGTTATAGGCTGGGGCGTTTTTCTTGATACACCCGGTATATAATGGGTACACAAATACCTAATAGAATAGAACCTTACTATTACAGTAGTATTTAGTAGTAACTTATTACAGTAGTAGTAATTACAGTAGTTTATTACAGTGGTAGTGAAACTTAGTTCTCTCTTCTAAATACGTTTAGAAATAATACGAATACAAATACTTGTTATATTTCAGGAGCTAACTGAGTTAAATTTGACTAACATGATACGTAACATTGATACTCCCCTCTTATTTTGTCCATTTTTGAATATTTGCAGAACAATCGAAAATACGTGACACATTTTTTATCTGTTGTAAAACAGTTTGAAAGGGTGAAATTACCCTCCAAAATTGGAGACACAGGAGGGCGATTCGGTAGTTTTGCATAGAAATACTAAATGAAATGAACGGCGGGTGATAAGGGTAGTGGCGTGAAAGTACACAGTAGCGGGCATATGCATTCCATCCGGTCTATTCAAAACGAATTTTTGATGTGGCAACTACCCTGATTATGAGAAAACTGACTTGAGTGGCAACTACTGATTAGGTATATTAATAGCCAATGACATACCGTAGTTCTCAAAAGTTTCTGTGATACTGTCAGTCATACAAACGTGCTGGGTACTGTTTGTCATACAAAAAAAATACTGTCAGGTAATTCAAACGATTAAGGACTAAATGAAATTACCTCTGTACTTTATGGGCACATAATAGATACAATTTAGTAGAGATTAACAAAAAAAAACATTAGAATTTCCTAAAACAACCACCAAGTTTCCACTAACAATTGAGAATATAATTTAACAAAATTGCTCTAATGCAAGTTGTTAGGTCGGTGTTATATAATATATTTATTTCATAAAAATCTTAAATTTGGATAAACAATTTCATACCCTTCAAAACTTAACGTAACCTTATTTTAATTAGATATGATGTTAAAATAAGACCTTAGTCCTATAATGACTATATTGGATTAAGTCTTTTCATAGTACATGTTGTTCAACCAAGTGTAGAATTTCCATGCATTAAGTTATTTAATATAATATTTACGCCAACCTCATTTTCGGTTGCAAACTTTGATAAGAAATTTGAACAACTTTTTTTGTGTATAATCCCTACCACACTGTATCTAATCTCTGCCAACGAAATACAGAGATTGTTTTATTTGATTATCTTCAATAGTTGGTTGGTTCCATACATTTTAATATTTTTTAATGGTGGTTTACCATACAGGAATGGTGTAAGTTGAAAATTATATTAATACAACTCGTAAGAACTTATTATTTAAAATAAATACCGGTTAATAATATACGTGATACAAACCAAATTTGGATATATCGTTAGCACTTTCAGTGACCAATGGCGATTTTCTTCCTCGCGACATTTAGATGGACAAATTTGGATGAACAGCAAGAGACGCATATATCTTCTGCTGTACATTTTCACGAGAGTACGTTGTCTTAGTTCATATAGAATAGACCGTTTTCGTTCGTATAGTACATATAGAATTGTCGAATAACAATATATAGTAAGCTCGCTTGGTACGACATATAGCTCGTCAAGAATAGGAATAAGTCCGAATCTGCAATATCGGACCGCTCACGAGGTACACAGTAAATAGTTTAGTCTCTATTTAGTCACAATGAGACATTTTCAGAGTGAGTATAGAGCAAATATGAATGTACGCAGAATTCGATCTGGTCGCGCGTAAAGTACATCTTTTTCCATCCGAATTCTGAATCACTCTTTCTTCTAAGCATACACAGAAAATCTCACAATTTTTTCTGTTCTTGATGAGCTTGCACAAGTGAGAAATAACAAACACTGTTTTACATATCTACAACATAGATTGATGACCTATCGTATTATCTTACAGATGTATGCAAGAATATTATTCGGAATGTGTTCCAGGATTGCGGACTGTGTCCAGTATTGCAGGTGCATTGTATGCTTGGCTTTGAGTCCCAACGAGGTGAGTTTGGTACCTTGGTACCTTACCATGAATGTATTTTGCCCTGTTTCTATGTATTTTGGCTCCATCTCGAGAGGAATGAGGCTCATTTCTGTGTTGAAATTTTAGTAACATTGGAATATGACATTACATGTTCCATGGACTTTCACCTCAAAGTTGTCAGTATTTTAATTTAATTCCAGTCATCACTTTTTCACTGAAAGAACTTGCTTCTAGTATAAAATCTGTTTAATCTAGCGTTTTGATTCCATAGAATCATACCCATTACCTAAAATTCATTTTAATATTTTG
Source organism: Rosalia funebris (assembly GCA_037954035.1). NCBI lineage: Eukaryota > Metazoa > Arthropoda > Insecta > Coleoptera > Cerambycidae > Rosalia > Rosalia funebris. Next base: position 4,452,955 of record JAZFAV010000010.1, on the reverse strand, counting down.
CTCTACCAATAGCACTAATTTTTCAAAATACGGTCCAAAAGGGTTTATTTATTAAGTAAGCTAGTTTTTCTGTGAATTGCTATGTTGAAACTCATAAAACTCTAAGTTCTATTGAGAGAATAATCTATGTTTCGCTAAACAAGATGTATCATTAGAATGTAAATAATAAATTATGTTAATAATAAAGTATGTCTTTTCTAGGTTATAAAGGCTAGGAGATATTTTGAAAAGTAAATTAAACAGCATTTTGTTCGGCAATTGTTAACAGCCAATATTCGAAAATTATACCATGTTATAGTAGCTAGTCAATCGATATGTTTCTCATCATGTGATATGGTAGTGAAATGAAAATAAATAAACTTAGCCAATACTCTGAAAAACTATACTAACAGATAAATAATTAGGAGTCAAGACAAGGTATTCGAGAATACAAAGGCAATTTTTATGGGGCGATGGATATGGATCAAGTGAAAATAATACCATCAATTTACATTATTTTTGTTTCTAGAGTGTTAACGGTGACTGAGATTATTGCCGTTAAAGTTAAGAAAACGTAAATAAATATTACTTTTTTATATCGGAATTTGATAATTCTTCGAAAATGTGATCAAAATTTAAGGCTTTAAGTTGGTACGATCCTCATCAGTGGCGTCAGAGGTGGACTATCTGTAACACTTTAATCATCACACTTTTTAAGGGGGTGGTGTTATAATAGTGTTAACTGCAGTCTTAAATAGAATCTCCTATTAAAAATGTAATTTTGTTTGATTAAGATTAAATTAACAGTCTTCGATTTAAAAAAACGCTTAAATAAGAACACATTACTTATGAAGTAGGAATTTATATTAATCAGTAATAAACAGTATTGTCTGACAAGATAATTTCTTGCACTTGTAAGTAATAAATGAGACGTTTTTGAGTGCTTTTTTCTCGAAAATACTTAGTTCAATCGATTGTACACGTATATTGGGACACGCTGTATAATATAATATGAAGAACTAACTCTATTATAGGTGTGCAATATTTAGAAAATCCTCATTTTTGATGCTAGCAATTACAGCGATAGTAGTAACCATTAAAAGTTAAATAAAAGTGGTCATTGTAAGCTAATTATTTTATAGGAAACTTACGTTCATCTATTACTTTCTGAGACAATAGGATAAGCATAAATACGCAACCAATATAATATTTCTACACACTTCTTTGTTATGAGCACATAAAAAGAATTTGATGACACTTCTTGCATTATATGGTAAAGTGATCCCATAATTATTTTAATTGCAAATAAGATAAACGCATTAAGTTTCTAAAGATTCTTTTACTGTTATGTCACACACTGGATATTCTTCAGCTAATTTATAATTAAACCCAAGTTAATGGTCTACTTACTGCAATTAATTAATTTCCTTGTTAGGTAAAATCAGGCTTACAGAAAACAGATAAACGATAAGTAAACTACCTGTGACGATGCATTTATATAACACAATTATTTTAATTAAACTCAAGGTACCATTTAACACAAATTAAATATTAATTTTATAATTGTATGAAAGAGACTGCACCGATGGTATTTATATTAAAGTGATTGGTTACTTATACAAAAAAAATACGGTGAACATCACCAAGTTAGTTGTCCGATGCGGATCTAATAAAAGTGCAGCATTTTGCTCCATGCCCTCAACATGGATTGGTGACCCACTGTATTATTGTATAGAGTGGCTGCAATAATTTCATTTGTATAGTTTATTTCATCTCTATTTGCCAAATAAAAAATCGCAAACGGCTCTTATCTCATACCGTGGCTTGTTTATATGGCTAGGCTCAGGTAGACTGTTCCGGTTTATCGGCAAGATAAGAGAGTTTTTTATTTGGCAAATAGCGATGAAATGAATAGCACTGTCATCCGGAGTGGCACCCCAGTATTGAGGATGTAATTGCATGTTGGTCCTAGTCCCAACGGGAGAAGTTTAACACGTCCTTTTTTCCTCCTATCTATGTATAACATTCCTTTTTGCATTCCTAAAACTTTAGAGGAAGGAAGTCGATTTTTGTGTTCCAAACTTGATAGTACTTTTAATATAATGATGTGATAGTTTAAATTATATAAAAATAGTTTATAAGTTTTGTCGTAATATAGTTACATCATTAAAAATAAAAATGTATATAAAACTATATACATGTTCTCAAAAAAAGGTAATACCAAATACCTTAAGTGGTGATATAAATATTCTGTATGTATCTTTGTCTAAAACCTTTGTCTTGAAAAAATAATTACTTGGTTGCTTTCCTCTTTTGAAATGCTCCTTACCAACATTACAGTGTCACAGCACTAGGTAAATGTTAAAACGATAAATGAGAGTGAATGATTTTTTAATTGGATTTCCCATCCATTATCCTTAATTGAGAATTACCGACAACAAGAAATATTAAAACTAAGTTATATGTTTTTAAGAAAGAGGGATTTCACAAGTAAAAATAAGTGATATATATTCTGATTAAATACCTTTGAATAACGAAGAGACTGTTAGTAATATTATATACAAATTTGAATTATAATTTAAATAAAAAAGGTAAATAAAATATCTTCCAAGTAGATATCAAATTAAAAAATAATTATGCAAACTCATTTCTCATCAAAAAATAAATTTTCTAAAATTTTCTACCCTTTTGAGTTAATACTTAATTGAAAATTGTAAGAAATAAAGCATAACGTAGATATCTCAAAATATACTGATTTAATAGCAATTCTCAAACAAAGCAGATTTTGACCGGCTTATGGAGGAAGAACTGCTAAGGGCTTGTGCCAAGATCAAAAATGGCAAGGCGCCTGGTCCGTACGGTATTCCCCCTAAGATCCTGAAGGCCGTGGTGGAGCTATGTGCTATGGAGGTACTGCGGATCATGAATGAAGTCATGAGGAGCGACGACTTCCCGGAAGGATGGAAGATGGCCAAGCTTGTTCTAATCATCAAAGAGAACAAGCCGGCAGAGGACCCCACATCCTTCAGGCCGATATGTCTGATTGATGTGTTGGGGAAACTTTTGGAACATCTCATCCTAGGTAGACCCCTAGGTGAGTTGGAGAGAAAGGGAGGCCTGGCGGAGAACCAGTATGGTTTCAGGTCAGGGAGATCCACGGTTGATGCTGTCATGGTTATAAAAACCATCGTACAGGAGGCGCGAAAGTCCAAGAAATTGTGCGCGTTGATCACTTTAGACGTGAAAAACGCGTTCAATTCGACCTCATGGGTTAAGATCATGTGGAGACTGCGGGAGCTAGAAATAGCGCCGTATGTTGTAAACTTAATAGCTAGCTACCTATCCTGTAGGGGACTGATATTGTCGGCTGGGGATGGTAGCGAGTAGAGGAGAATCTCGTGTGCCACAGGGTTCGGTCATGGAATATTATATTCGATGGGGTATTTAGACTCAGAGTGCCCGAAGGAGTGAGGGTTTTGGACTACGCTGATGATGTTGCGGTGGTCGTTACCGGAAGAAGTGGTATCGACGTGAAGGAGAACGCCAACCTCACTGTTAATAGGATCAGGAGATGGATTGGAGAAAGGGAATTGAATCTGGCTTTGGATAAAACGGAGGCAGTTCTCCTGACAAGAAGGAGAAAGCCCCCGTATATAACGTTTCGAGTAGAGGATACCGAAGTCGTGCCGAAGCAGAGTGACAAGTACCTAGGAGTCTGGATCGATAGTTGCCTGTCATTTAGGGAACACATCAAACAGACTCTGGAAAAGGCGAGCAAAACCGTCTTGGCCCTTGGTCGCTTGATGCCAAACATCAAGGACCCCAGGGCGGCAAAGAGGAGAGTCCTCAGCGGGGTGGTGCAGTCGATTTTACTGTACGCCGCCCCGGTGTGGGTGGACATATTGAGAAGTGACAAGTGGAGGAAAGAGCTCATCAAAGTCCAGAGAAGAGCAGTGCTAAGGGTCTATAGCGCATACAGGACGGTATCGACAGTGGCAACGCTGGTGATAGCCTGTATATCACCCATCGACCTTATGCTTGAGAGCAGAGAAAGATGGACAGTGGTGGAGCAGATGGTAACGTCCATCATGAAGGGGAAAGAGAAGGAGGAAAGGGAAGTGGGGAATGAGTAAGTATCCTGATTGATATGTCGAAGAGAAGTAAAGCGAGAGCGGTCCCTCTTCGGCATCACACTGATAGGATAGCGGGGGGTTTTTAGTGGCGTATACGAATCCGACACTACCTGGCCAAACAATAACAGAACACCAGAGGCCAGGTGTCTTTTGAAGATTTTCCCCTCGAGAAAAAAAATGTACTCCCATAAGACTTAATCTAATGGATTTATATCTTGACTACAAGCAGACAAACGCACTAGTAGGTAAAAAATACCGGAGCTCGGCCTCCCTCCATCACTTATCCTTTGACGCACGTCCTTGAAATCCCTTTGTTGCAGTAGACTGCAAATTAAGTGATCGGGCCTCGGGAACCGATTTTTAAAAACAAATTCAAAAATTAGCGGACAGATTTTATTGTGCAAATACAATGTTTGTGGCTTAAAGATGCGAGCAGAACCAATCTAAGATATTAACAAATGAACCTACATAGTTAAAAAGCTTATTAAGCATTCTGGAAACTATGGCGTAATACTTTACTGATAATGTGAAGCTAGCATACATAACTCCTCCATCATTAAGAGGAAAATAATACGGTTGTATTATCAGTATTATTTTCTAAGTCATTTTTGACTCTACAAGTGTTATCTTTCCTAAAATAATTACGTATATTATTATGATATTTGAATACTAATTTGACTGAAATAAAAATAATCACTAAAGTCATTAAAACAATGCAAATATAAAACACAATATACTGAGTGTTGTCTTCTTCAAGGGCCTGTAAGCGATGAAGTTGAGTTCTTTCAGCTAACTTTTGAAGTCTTGTGAGTCCATCCAGGTTGACTCTATCTGCGACCTTCAGGGGTTGATTTTCGGGATTGCCTATAGCCATTTTGATTTTAGGCAAATGAAGAGGGGTTTCTTCAACTGATGGGGCATCGTTACTGTACACCTTACTATTTACTATAATGTTACATTTATAGGGTACATGGATCAAATGTGGCTGGTAGATTTTTTCGTATCCATGATGTACACAATTTTCTTCGATCGTAGTGGCTTGTACAGGGATAATAATGACGTAAGCATTATTGATTGGTTCCACCACATCTTGGTCCAAATGGATTTGGAGTGATTGGCACTGGTGATTGGTATCTCCATTTAACAATTTCGGGAGACAGTCGGCATTGGTAATTTGGTTTTCTATATGATATAGACAGGTGTCTTCAATTCTGGTGCATAGCTCATCCTCGTAGTGGTGATAAGTCGAGTTAAGGATGATGTAAGGTTTTAAAGGAATAACGGCTTCATCGAAAATTGGAATAGGGAATAAATGGTAATAATCGTAAAAATTTTCTTGCAGTATTGGAAAATGAATAACAAATAAAATTTTGTCTTTGTTATGATGAATTTCGGCTTTTAGTAATCTATAATATGATTGTATATTATTGAAATATGGTAGACTTTCTTTATACAATTTGAACATTATATTAATTAGTTCTTTGAGTTCTGATACTGATAATATCGCACTATGGATAATATTTAATTCAGCAAATAATATCGAATCTTCAATATTATTTAGTATAGATAGGATGTTTTGACAGTCAATTATTATTGTATCTAGTGAGTTCTGTAGGCGTAAGAATAGCGTGTATTTATTTAGACTATTTACAATACTTTGTATTTGATCACCGATTAATTCTTGATTTTTGACAACTTTTTGTAAGGTGTTTGTAATTTCATTCATAAACTGTTTTGTAATAGTTAAGTAATTTTCCAAATCGTGATGTAATATATTTTGATTGTTAGTTAAGGTGGTAATAGCTTTATTGTATATTTCTTCATCCTCATCATCTAAAGTTCCAAAAAGCTATTTATTTGCTCTACCTACTATATTAATAAGACCACGTTTAGATCGATTAAATTTTTGAGGTTTTATATCAACTAATTTCAGATTTATTTGGTCTAGTAAGTATGATAAATGATTGTGCATATGATGTAATTGAGGATATAATTCGTCTTTGATAGATATAAGGTCAATGATTGATTTTGCATTATTATTTATGCTATTGATTGGAATATCGAATTGTTTTAAGTCGATGAATTTTATAAAAGTATGTTTGTTAATAGTAGTCCTTGCTTTTCCAAGGGAAAACGGAAGGATAGGATTATTTACTTTCGTTAGGGTTATTTGTTGTCCTGTCGTTGTCAGGATTCCGAGAAGTACTAGGTACGCAGTTATCATCTGAAACAATTTGTTTTCGGATAATTTTTCGTTGGGGCTTTAATTTACTTTTATGATACTTTGATTTTCTAGTTTTAACCTTTATGCCACAATCTTTTGTAGGTTGTATTTTCCTATAAAGAGGTGACAATTTATTTATTGGTGTTTCTCTAAGAAATACATTTTCGTCGACATTTATTTCAGGAGGGTCTTTTCTAATAGAATTGATATTTGAAAGGTCTTTTGATTTTTCGTTATTTTGTTTTATTTATTCATTTAATAGTCTTAAATTTCTAGAGCGTTTTTGAATATAGTCAGAGGTGATTTTGTCTAGAGTAACATCGAATGGGTTTTGATATTCTACATTTCCTTTTACAATCTGAAGGGGTGTAAATTTGGTGGCACTATGGATTGTATTATTATATCCTAAAATTGCATATAACATTTGTGTCGTAATTGGTCGATTTGCTGACTCAAGTTTCAATGCTCTAATTTCTTCTATTAGTGTAGAGTGTAACCGTTCAATGGGACTATTACTATTTGGATTTTTGGGAGTAATATAATGTAGTGTAATTTTATGGAGCTTGCAAACATCTTCCACCAAATTATTTTTAAATTCAGTGCCTGAATCACAAGTTATTTTATGTGGAATACCATAGTGAGACATAAATTGCAATAAACCATCTAAAATGTTAGTTGCATTTAAATGGATTGGGTAAGCTTGAGCAAAACGTGAAAAGCTATCAATAATTGTCAAAAATTTAGTTTTATCTATAGAAAATGTATCAATATAAATGTGTTCAAATGGGTATTCCCCTATAGGTGTTGGTTTAAATTTTATGACATTAGGGTGTCGTTCATATTTAGATTTTTGGCAAGTAACACATGTGTTTATGTAATTTGTTACATCATGTACCATGTTTGGCCAATAGTATGTTTTTGATAAAGATAATTTTGTTTCGTTAATACCTCTATGAGTAGTTTTTACTTCATGGTGGTACTTTATTTTGTCTAACTGTTCATTTTTGTCTGTCAGGTCTTTTAATAAGAGATTACTTTGAATTAATTTAAAAGCAGAATTTTGGAAATGTTTTTGAATTAATGGGATTATGGCTGTTTTTAGACATTCCTCAAATAATATTCCATAAACGGTTTTTGGTTTTAGGTATTCTTTAAAAATTCTTACTAAATCGTTTTCGAGATTTCTGGTTGGTATTACAATTTTTAGACGGGTTTTATCGAATGGTTTTATTATACTAACGCGAGGTGAAATTGTGTCGCTGCTACGTATAAGCAGTATTTGGTGTTTGAATTTATTTAAAGGTTGTTCCGAAATCGGTATTTCTAAAATTGGATTTTTGCGAGACGAGTGTTGTGTTTCGTTGGAGTTACTTTCTTTATCTGCCTCTCTTTCTTGTAGAGGGATGACTATGTCTGAAATCACGTTAATTCGATTATTGGTGTCTTGTTGAGCTTCATTTCGAATTATATCTGGAGTATGATTTAATTCTTGTAATAAGTTTTCCAATTCTCTAAGGTCATCGTCTGATATTCGGGGAAGTTCTTGATCACTTGTAAGATCTACGAAGATATCTGTGAAGTCTTGTTCAACTCTGTTCTCTTCTAAGGGGTCGGCATTTGCTATCATCGATTGGGTTTCTATCGGATTGAGTTCTATTCTTGATAAGGCATCTGCAACGGAATTGTTCTTACCTTTTCTGTACACTATATTGTAATCGAATTCTTCTAATCTCAATCGCCAACTTACTAGTCGTGAATTGGGGCCTTTAAGGTTAAATAGCCATTTTAAAGGTTTATGGTCGGTAACAATAGTGAATTTCCTTCCGAATAAATAGGGCCTAAAATATTTTGTAAAATTTACAATTGACAAAAGTTCTTTTTCTATGACCGAATAATTTTGTTCGGCGGGGTTTAATGTCCTTGATGCATATGCGATAGGTTTATCGTTTCCTATAACACCTTGTGATAAAACTGCACCGATTGAGAAGCGTCTGTTGATAAAATGAAATCATCATCATTAGGTCATCAGTCCTAAGACTGGTTGGACGCTAACCTCCAGCTTCTCCTATCTTGTGCTAACCTACGCATTTCGCTAATTGTGCTACAACCTACATCCCTTACTATTTGCGAGCAGTAGTCTAATCTAGGCCTACCTCTGCCTTTCTTCACTCCTATTTCTGCCTCCAAAATATCGCGGACTATTCCCCCATGTCTCAGCAAGTGGCCTACCATTCTATCTCTTCTCTTCTTTAAGTTTTTCCACATACTCCTTTTCTCGCCGACTTTCTCCAATACTTCTTCGTTTCTAACCCTATCAGTCCATGGTATTTTCATCATTCTTCGGTAACACCACATCTCAAAAGCTTCTAATTTCTTCCTACTTGCTTCCCCTACCGTCCAGGTTTCGCAGCCGTAAAGTGCCGTGCTCCATACATATGTTTTCAAAAATCTCTTCCTTGTTTCTAAGTTTATTACCCCCGAGCATAAAAGTGCTTTCTTTTTGTTAAAAGCTACTCGACCCTGCGCTATTCTTTGTTTTATGTCTTTATCGCTTCTTCCATCCCAATTTATTTTACTTCCTAAATAAGTGAAGTCTTTAACTTCCTCCAATCTTTCATTATTAATTTGTACTTTCGTTTTTGCTCTGCTCTCGCGCCCTCTGCACACTAACACTTTAGTTTTGTTTTTATTCACCCTCATTCCGTATTCCTCTGTCAACACTGCCTCCATTTCGTTCAATGCTGATTCTAGTTCCTCCTTACTAGATGCTAATACTGCTATATCATCCGCGAATCTCAGCATTTTTAGTTTCTGTCCCTGTACTTTAATCCCGAAATCCACTCTATCTTTTACCACATTAATCGCCTCTTCGATGTACAGATTAAAAATTAGTGGTGATAGCGTACATCCTTGTCTTACTCCTTTCCTAATACCTACTTCCCTTTTCTCCCCTTCTACTTCTATAACAGCAGTTTGCTCTTTGTATAGATTGTGTACTACTCTCCTATCTCTATACTTCATTCCCGCGCTCTTTAGTATCTCGAACATTTTTTCCCATCTTACGTTATCAAAAGCTTTTTCTAAATCTACAAATCCTATATAAGCGTTCTTTCCTTTTTCTATTGTTTTCTCTAACATTACTCTTAGCGCCAGAATAGCTTCGCGAGTTCCCCTATTTCGCCTAAACCCGAATTGGTCTTCTCCTAGTATTTCCTCTGCTCTATTTTCCATCCTCTTCTGCACTATTCTAGTTAAGATTTTTGACGCATGGGAAGTTAGGCTAATCGTTCTAAAGTTCTCGCATTTGTCGGCTCCTCTCTTTTTCGGTATAGTAACGATAATGTTCCTCTTATAATCCTCCGGCATCTCGCCCGTTTCGTATATGTATTTTACCAGTTCAAACATCCTATTTGCTACTTTCTGTCCCGCACATTTCAAAATTTCCGCCTGTATTTTATCTACACCCGGCGCTCTATTATTCTTTAGCCCCCTTAGTGCTATTTCAAATTCCTCTCTCAATATAGGTTTTCCTACATCTTCCCTATCGATGCTAGATTCTTCCTCTAATATCTCTCCTAATTCCTGACCCTCGTATAAATTTCCTAAGTACTGCTTCCATCTATCCGCTTTCTCCTCTCTTCCTATCAGTATGTCCCCCGATTGACTCCTAACATTTCTACTTATTGTTCCTACATCCCTGAAGTTCCTCTTAATTATTTTGTAAGCCTCATCGGTCTTACCTACTTGCAACTTATCTTCTACTTCTTTGCATTTCTCCTCTATCCATTGTTCTTTCGCTTTTCTACATTTTCTACTGATTTCCCACTTTATTGCCTTATACGTTTTCAGTCCTTCTTCGTCTCGTCTGTTTTTGTAGCCTCGTCTCTTTTGCATTAAGTTTAAGATTTCGTCCGTTATCCAGGGCTTCCTAGCTTCCCTTTTATCGTGTCCTAAAACGTCCGTAGCCGCGGAAGCTAGACTATTCTTGATACCCTCCCACTCAGTTTCTGCGTTCTTGATTTCGTCCTTACTCGTTTTATTTATTAATTGATCTGTTTTCTCCTGGAACTTATCTTTCATATTCTGATCCCTCAATATGTCTACATTTATACGTTTCTTATCCTTCCGGGTTTTCAGATTTTTGAACTTTAATCTAGCTTTCATGACTACCAAGTTGTGATCGCTGTCTACATCTGCTCCTGGATAACTCTTACAGTCTTTTACTTGATTTCTAAATCTCTTCCTAACCAGAATGTAGTCTATCTGATACCTGTCTATCCTTCCTGGCATTTTCCATGTGTACCGCCTCCTAACGTGATTCTTGAACAATGTGTTCGCGACTACCATCTTGTGCTTCTCACAGAATTCTATCAGTCTGCTACCTCTCTCGTTTCTGTTTCCTAATCCATAAGGCCCTACAAATTCTCCTTCTTTCCCCTCACCTACGACTGCATTAAAATCTCCTACTATTATTAAATTTTCATGACCCTTTACAAATCCTATTACCTGCTCTATGTCCGAATAAACGGCTTCTAACTCTTCCTCACTATGGCTAGAAGTAGGCATGTATACTTGCACTATTACTGTTTCCACTGGCTTAGAATCTAACCTAACCATCATTACTCTCTCGCTGTATTGTAGGTAGCTATCTACACACTGTCCTGCGTTCTTCCGCATAACGATCCCTACTCCCGCGTTTCCATTTACCGATCCTGTGTGTATTACCCTATAGTCACCGCTCCAAAAATCTCCTACTTCCGGCCAGCGCATCTCACTTATACCTACTATATCTAATCCTAACCTATCCATTTCTATCTTCAGATTTTCTAGCTTCCCTGCCTGTCTCATGCTTCTGACATTCCACGCTCCGACTCGTGAAATGCTACACTTCTTATTATGATTGCACTCGATCACGTCTCCCGGAACAGTCCTCACCCGGAGATCCGAACGGAGGACTATTTTACCTCCGGAGTTTTTTGTCCCAGGAGACGCCATCATTAATTTAGGATAAGCTTTCTGCTGATAAAATGAAAGATTTACTAAAATCTGGATATTGAAGAAGTGGTTCATTCGTCAAAATCTGTTTACATTCCTCAAAAGTTTCTAAAAATTCAGGAGTGTGTACAATTTTTTCGCCTTTTTTCAAACAACGCGTAAATGATTTAGTTAGATGAGCAAAATCTTTTATAAATTTACGATAGTATCCCAACAATCCAAGAAATGATTTAATTTCTCTTGCTGTGGTTAGCAATGGGAAATTGGTTATTGATTTAATTTTATTAGGGTTTGGTTTTATCCCTTCAGGAGTAATTACGTGACCTAAAAATTCGACGTTTTGTTTTAAAAATTCCGACTTATCCAATTGAATTTTTAATTTGGCTTCGCGTAATTTTTTGAAAACTTGTTTTAAGTTATTAATATGTTCTTGTAATGAGGTGGAGAAGATGATAATATCATCCATATAAACTAGGCACGTTTTGTTTTGTATGTCCTTTAGTACATGGTCCATAACTCGCTGAAACGTCGCTGGCGCGTTCTTCAATCCGAAGGGCATTCGCAAATATTCATAATGCCCATTTTCTACGTTGAATGCTGTCTTCTGAACAGAGTTTTCTTCCATTTCTATCTGGTGAAACCCTGATGCCAGGTCCAAAGTTGTGAAGTAATGGCATTTTCCTAATTTATCTAAGATAAGATATCATCGATATTGGGGATTGGGTATCGATCATCGATGGTTTTTTCATTTAATTTTCGGTAGTCCACTACGATTCTCCATTTTTTTCTTCCCGATGCGTCGGCTTTCTTCGGTACAATCCAAATGGGACTACAATATGGGGATGATGATGGTCGAATGATTCCATCATCGAGCATTTTATTTATTTGTCTTTTTACCTCTTCTTTATGACAATAGGGGAAGCGATATGATTTTGTGTGTATAGGTATTTCGTCGGATGTTTTAATATCATGTTTTATTTTATTTGTAAATGAAAGATGTCTATCGTCGTTATGGAAAATATCAGAAAATTCGTTACATAATTTTAAAATTGCATATTTCTCTTCCGGATTCATATGATCTGTTCGAATATTGTCAATCATTTTACTTATTGAATTATTATCCATACTCTCGGGTAAAGCGCTTTCAATATTATAAATTTCAAAATGATTTTTATTGATTTGTATTGCTGGAAAAGGCTCGTCCATCGTTACAGAAAGTGTCTTGCCAGTATTATTAAATATTTCGAAAATAGCTCGATAATTCGAGGCATAAGTTAGAGTTTCGGGTATAAATAAATTATCGATATATTTTTTTGTGATTATTATTTCACCTTCGGCAATATTGACTGGAAATTTCCGGATTAAAGTTTCATTAGGAGGTATTTCAATAGTAAATGATGTTTCGTTTGGCTGTCTATAATAAAATGGAATTTGGACATAATTATTTTGTAATATTTGATTTGTAAAATCGATGTTTAGATCAAGATTTTTCAATTCTTTCAAACCTAGAATGCCATCGAAAAATTCGTGGAATTGGAATAAAACGTATTCGATTTCATAAGTACTTTGAAATTCATCAAATGCTGGAATATTTGCTTTAAATTGAATTTCCTTTTCGCCTAATGATGTTTTTAGGTGACATGGTTCCCTAAAAATTTTGTCAGGATAATATTTTTCTACGACAGGTCTTAACATAGAGGTGTGACATCCGGTGTCAATTAATAATTTTACAGGAGGATTCTGAATTTGAATGTACAGAAGTCCGTTAAAAGTTGCTGAATATAGTTCTATCATGTCGTCTTGTTCGTTGGAGGCTGATTGTAAAAAGTTTCATCATTAGTTTCATAAATTTGAGATGTTTCGTGTGTGAAGTTATTGTCTGATGGTGATTGGTCATTAGTAATATTGACAGGGTATTGATTGTATTGATTGTCTAAATTGTCTTGGTAATCCAGAGGATTTTGATAATCGACAGAGTATTGGTCAGATGTAATGTCATATTGATCATCGTTATGATTATATAATTCCTGATTAAAAAATGTTTGTCTATTTTCTTTATATGTAGGCATTTGATTATTGGCTTGGGTTCTATTCGTTCTTTGAATCGAAGGTATTCTAGATGTAGTGGACATTGGTTCTACAGTTCTTTGGTCGGGTTTATTAGATGGTTGAAAAACATTTTGGGGTGGTCCGAAAACTTGTCTGTTTGTTGGAAATCTCTGTGGAATGTGCCTTGGCTGAATGGGTATTGGTTGACTAGGAAATGATGGCCTTTGTGAATATGTACGTTGGGGATAATTTGGGTTTTGATTTTGGAATTGGCCAAAATTGGGTGCCTGATTTCTAAAAGTATATTGATTCTGAAAGTTTCGGTTTTGAAAATTATTTTGTTGGAAATTCGACTGAGGGTTATTTATCCTAATTGGTCTTTGAACTTCCGGTCTACTAGTGCTTGGACGATTTTGAAAAATTAAATTTTGGGACTGACGAAAATTTTCGTCTTCCATGACCAAATTCATTGCTGATTCGAGAGAATCGGGGTGCTGCACAGAAACCTTATCTTGTAAACGAATGTTTAAATTTCTAAGAAATACTTTTATAGATTGTGACTCATATTGCTTAATATAAATTAATTTGGTTAGTTGGTCTATGTCAGTCATCGAATTTAATTTGAATATCAATTTACTTCGTAACACTTGAATTCTCTTGGCAAATTCTAAAGGATGTTCACTCTTATTAGGGATTAAAGTAAATAGTTGTTGTTCTAGATTATCAAGGCTTTGCCTATCACCAAACGTATTCCAAGTTCTTGTTTAAGAAGATTCCAGGTGTTTAACTCTAATCTGGAGGCGATTAGCATCTGGGCTCTATCTCTTAATTTACCTATTATGATGCTCAAAATGCATTGGTTAAGAGTAGCATCATTACTGTTGTACCTATTATAAAATTTATCAACCGCACTGATAAATATTTCGAGGGTATCTGGGGACCCATCATATGTTGGAATGGTGTCTGGGTAAATTTTTAATAGAGTGTAATTAATTTCGGTGGACATATTGGAAACAATTAGTGAATTAAATGACTCTGCTAAATTTTCAATCTCAGATTCGCTCATTAAATTGTTGCAATAATTTAAAAAATATTGAATTTAATTCAGAAATCTGTTCAGTTTAAATTGCCAAAATTAATAGCCAAGAAAAAAGAATATTTTAAGTACGCCTATGGTAGTATTTTATGGACTAAGAATTAATAAAACTAATATTACCTTAAAGTAAAAAATTTTGTTTGCAAAATTGTTAATTTGATTCTAGGAACTACTACAAAGTTTGATATTTATGAAACAACAAATCTACAAAATAAAACGTCTAGAAATAACAATGTGCGATACAAGCTATTCTTTCACTTCTTAGAATGCAGTTCGAATAAAAGTGCTTTTTCCTTGAGAATGTTCGCTACTGATATAACAACGGTATCTCGGTATCGAGTTGCAAAGTGTAATTATTGTCTTACGTACTAAGCGCAAACTTGCGATGTTTTTGATTTCTTCCAAAGTTTATTTGGGAAAATAATTGAGTTTTAAATTAATTGATTGATTATTTAAACTAATTAAACTAATTGACTTCTATAGTCAGTCTACCAAATTTCAATTATGATAAGAGATAAATTGGTAGGTTTTTGCCTTAATCTAAATGACTTCGATAGTCAAAAATTTCCCGAAAATTCCCTAAAATCTTTACGATAAAGTTTTTTGGAAAAAATCTGGGGAAGCAGAAAGGAAAACTCGACTTATCTTGATGGTGTGCCGGGATGTGCCTTTCTGGAGTCTACTGCAACGGTCACTGGATCTGCTGCTTCAGGTTCCGGGTTGGTTTTGGAGTTGAGGCTGTTTTTTTTTTTCGATCGCGGATAAACAGTGAAAACTGACGAAACTCCCGATTGACTTTCTTCCGCGATCCTACCGGCTGCGCCAATTAAGTGAACCGATCGGGCCTCGGGAACCGATTTTTAAAAACAAATTCAAAAATTAGCGGACAGATTTTATTGTGCAAATACAATGTTTGTGGCTTAAAGATGCGAGCAGAACTAATCTAAGATATTAACAAATGAACCTACATAGTTAAAAATCTTATTAAGCATTCTGGAAACTATGGCGTAATACTTTACTGATACTTTAGCATACATAACTTGCAAGATCGAGCGTTATCTCAAACTATCATTATATGATTGGCCACTTCTATTATTATAATATTAATACATTTTAATTTAAAATCCATAATATTCGTCATCGCTAGCCTTATAAGTTATAAGGAACTTTTTGTGGTTAAATTAATTTACATGTACATTGTTTGCAAGATTTTCTTTTTTCAAGATTCCCTGTTGAATAATAATGCCAGGTAGATACGAGACTTAGTTTTTGCGTAATTTTAGTTTTGTAATAAAGATAATTCAAATATCTGTTAATATACAGGGTTCTATTTTTAATCGAGATCTGGGAACTAGGCAAAGTACTGCCAGTGTCATTATATGCTTGGGTTTGACTCCCTATGGGGAGAATTGGACTTTCTCCCTGATCATAGGTGTGCTTGTTTTCGTCGAGGTGGTCACCAAAATCTTCAGCTTCGTCTTAACAGGATTGCTTGATTACTAATACGATTATTAGTAATCGAAATAAGATTAATAAGGGAATTATTTTAATAATTATTATTATTAATACAATTGATTGATTAATACGGGGAACTGCGAAAGTAATTATTATAGAGGTCACAACCCCCATCTTACGCTGATGGCCATTTAATATAATTTTTGTTTGCATGTATCTGTATTTGTTTCATATTCATACCCCACAGATACTAACTTAATTAACAATAAGTACATCAATTACTAAAGCTATGGTAACGTATGATTTTTCTATGGTATTCTTGGTTATATCATTATCATTCTTCCTCTATAATGTGTTATATTCATTTACTACCATAGCAAAGTGACGGATTCTTCAATTTTAGATTAATTAAATAATAATTATAAAAAATATTTTACAAAAATTTGTCGGACATTTTTTAGGTTTCGTATGTATCTGAATCGAATACTGACATCATGAAAGGGTTACCAATATTGATTAATTAAATTTTAGATCAATTCAATAATTATAAAAAATATTTTAGAAAAATTTGTCAGACATTTTTGAGATCCTGTATATATTTGAATGGGATGCAGACGGCATGAAAGCCTCACGGCAACCGATAACAGTTTATTAAGGTCTTACGCCATCCCTTTTTCATATAAGGAATGAAAAAGATATCACCTCATATTACTTTAATGTGCAAAAAACTGAAAGGTAAAATTTACCTGACGTTTTACTAAATAGTCGTTAAAAGACGAGTCTTTATGCAGTGCGGTAGTGATTTTTCTGTGTTCAATTTGATTGAAGTTATTTTAATTAAATCGAGAATATATGCAGTGTAAATATATAGTGTGTACATAAACAATTTTCTGGACATATTTTGTGATCTGTGTGATTGTGTGTGATGGAAACTGGTCTAGACGACTGGACTTAGGGAAGGAGTTAAATAGGTAAGTTAAGTATTTCGTATTTTAGTTTTAATTAAAATACAAAACAGTTTTTGAAGAAAAAAAATAGCAGGCGAAAGGAATTATTATTTTTTAAATTAGGGTGTGTGTATATATAATGTGAAAATATGATACATATATTGCGTATACAATTTCATGAAGAATAAATATAAAGATATTCTTTGTTAATCAAATATTATGACTGGACTTCAATGTAGACTTTTTGTGGACTGTGCAAATTAAAATATACTTTGATTTAGATAGACATAATACCAGTATATGAATAAAAAAAACAATCCAACAATCAAAACAATAAATTGTATTGGTGGTATTAATTATATTGTCTATAAAATAATTATATATAGATTTATAATTATTAATTATGTAAAAATATATGTTTCTTTTCAGGTAGGTTCCGAACGAGATGGACAGCGTTTTTCGTACAAGGTAAGATTTTTTCCTCTAATAGGTGTGTAACGAAATAAATAATAAAAAATATATATAGAAAAACTACTATAGTTGTAGTAGTCGATGTACTCTTTGTCAATTATCTATCTACCGGGTACGAATATGAAAAAATACAGCCTACATATATTTAGTGGCTACCAACGTAAGATGTGAGTTGTGACCGCTATAAGAATAATTTTCGCAGTTTCCCATATTATGTTAAAACGTCATTCAATGGTTCAACGATGAGCCTCTTTAAAAATGCATGTATAAATATGAAAAGCACAAGAAATACATAATTTATATAGATGTGAGTTATTGGTTATGACCAATTTATTTAGTTTTAGTCTAGTCTGATATATTGCAATCGAGTTTGTTGTTACTATACGCTTAAATGTTATAAAGTGCGCATATGCATATGAGCTAAGTTATAATATAATCTCATAACTACGAGTATATTATAATAGAATAAGATCAAACGTAGTATTTTAGCAGGGAAGTTATTTATTATTGACCGCGTGAAATAGGGAACAAAAACGAAGGTGATATTAATAGGCTTCCGGGGGTCTATCGGATTGGATAGTAGTAATTTAAAGTCTCTAAAACTATAATCCTGAATCTTTATTAACAATAATAGTAACAATGGTGTGCTATTTTAAAATTAGATTTTTTGTTAAATATTTAGTAAATAGGATGCTTGAACTGGTAAAATACATATACGAAACGGGCGAGATGCTGGAGGATTATAAGAGGAACATTATCGTTACTATACCGAAAAAGAGAGGAGCCGACAAATGCGAGAACTTTAGAACGATTAGCCTAACTTCCCATGCGTCAAAAATCTTAACCAGAATAGTGCAGAAGAGGATGGAAAATAGAGCGGAGGAAATACTAGGAGAAGACCAATTCGGGTTTAGGCGAAATAGGGGAACTCGCGAAGCTATTCTAGCGCTAAGAGTAATGTTAGAGAAAACAATAGAAAAAGGAAAGAACGCTTATATAGGATTTGTAGATTTAGAAAAAGCTTTTGATAACGTAAGATGGGAAAAAATGTTCGAGATACTAAAGAGCGCGGGAATGAAGTATAGAGATAGGAGAGTACTACACAATCTATACAAAGAGCAGACTGCTGTTATAGAAGTAGAAGGGGAAAAAAGGGAAATAGGTATTAGGAAAGGAGTAAGACAAGGATGTACGCTATCACCACTAATTTTTAATCTGTACATCGAAGAGGCGATTAATGTGGTAAAAGGTAAAGTGGATTTCGGGAATAAACTACAGGGACAGAAACTAAAAATGCTGAGATTCGCGGATGATATAGCAGTATTAGCATCTAGTAAGGAGGAAGTAGAATCAACATTGAACGAAATGGAGGCAGTGTTGACAGAGGAATACGGAATGAGGGTGAATAAAAACAAAACTAAAGTTTTAGTATGCAGAGAGCGCGAGAACAGAGCAAAAACGAAAGTACAAATTAATAATGAAAGATTGGAGGAAGTTAAAGACTTCACTTATTTAGGAAGTAAACTAAATTGGGATGGAAGAAGCGATAAAAACATAAAACATAGAATAGCGCAGGATCGAGTACTTTTTAACAAAAAGAAAGCACTTTTATGCTCGGGGGTAATAAACTTAGAAACAAGGAAGAGATTTTTGAAAACATATGTACGGAGCATGGCACTATATGGTTGCGAAACCTGGACGGTAGGAGAAGCAAGTAGGAAGAAATTAGAAGCTTTCGAGATGTGGTGTTACCGAAGAATGATGAAAATACCATGGACTGATAGGGTTAGAAACGAAGAAGTATTGGAGAAAGTCGGCGAGAAAAGAAGTATGTGGAAAAACATAAAGAAGAGAAGAAATAGAATGGTAGGCCACTTCCTGAGACATGGGGGAATAGTCCGCGATATTTTGGAGGCAGAAATAGGAGTGAAGAAAGGCAGAGGTAGGCCTAGATTAGACTACTGCTCGCAAATAGTAAGGGATGTAGGTTGTAGCACAATTAGCGAAATGCGTAGGTTAGCACAAGATAGGAGAAGCTGGAGGTTAGCGTCCAACCAGTCTTAGGACTGATGACCTCATGGTGATGATTTCTTAAATAGTCAGAAGTATATGAAGTACCATAGAAAATATATCTTTTATTAATATTCTAGAACATCTAAATTTAATAACAGATAATATTACAAAGATCTATAACAATAGAGATGGGAAATAATACGCTATACATATATGTAAAATGTAAAAATTGCTGTAAGTACTGTTCACAAGAGAATAGAGATGACATCCTTACGTGTATAGTATATAAAACGATATATCGCGAGGTTTGACTTATTTGAGGAAAGCACGGACACTCACCATACATTAACACTTAGTCTGTTAAATCTTGAGAATTAGAACAAAAAAAAACCGTTATTTTTATAGAAACATTGACAGAATGGTGTTCAGATACTACATAGTATCTGAACTCAGATACTATATAATTGACATAGACATAATTTAGCATAAAGTGGTACTTAATATGCTACAAATATTTAAATGTAATTTTCTGGATATTTATTAATTTAAAACCAAACATTTTGCTTGTAATGACATTTCATTTATAATAATTTATCGTCTTAAAAAATGGGTATCCGTTATTTCAAACCAACCCTCTATAAGATTATATGTCTATTAAAATAAACATCCTATGTTATATACAAAATGTTGAAGTTGAGTTAACAAGTAATACAATTTTAGACAAACGAAGGTGTCAGTGTTACCACGAAGAACAACATAATAGTTCTTCCTCTAAACAAGACAAGATTATGACAATCGAAGAGTTTTTATTAAAAACAGCCAACGTCAAATATGTATTTCTAGAATACTAAGAAAATTTTTCCAAGCCGATACAATATAGTTTATACTTTTTTTAAGTTAATATGGGTAAAGGTGATACTTACTTTTGAGTGATTTACAATAAATCTTATACTTATGCATTATTTAGTTAACAAATAAAAAAAGACAACTATTGGACATTGGTTGTTTTTGGCTATAATAAAAAATAAAAAATCCTTCATGTCTTAAATTATTTTATATTTATAACAGAAAATATTTATATTAAACTTTATTTTCTATTCGCATTCATTGCTGTTATCTTTTTCGTCAATGTCAACATTGCCACCAGACATACTTTTTTATTTTCTCAGAAGATGGGATATCTCCTTTCATATAAGGGCTTCATATTTATCAAATTCTCGAAAGTTTTTTTATTTCGAAATACGCAGTCTATTCGTGGGCCAGAATAAGTTGCTCTAGTTTTGACATAGGGAGAATGAGCAGAATATACTTCAATGGAACGGGTTTGTCTCATGTGTAGACTTGGTTTTAGATTTTTCAAATGTCCAGAAGAGAATATGCATTTTGAATAGGTATTAATAGATATATACTGTGTCATATTAATCAATGTCAAAGAAGATGGATTTTCCTCGATCCTATTATTAATAAATCCCAATCTTCTAGAACCTCCAGGCAATCAGTTCATTATTATTTTTTATAATCATCATCATAAGGTCATCAGTCCTAAGACTGGTTGGACGCTAACCTCCAGCTTCTCCTATCTTGTGCTAACCTACGCATTTCGCTAATTGTGCTACAACCTACATCCCTTACTATTTGCGAGCAGTAGTCTAATCTAGGCCTACTTCTGCCTTTCTTCACTCCTATTTCTGCCTCCAAAATATCGCGGACTATTCCCCCATGTCTCAGCAAGTGACCTACCATTCTATCCTATCTCTTCTCTTCTTTATAATAGCAAAATTTTGATCATTAGACAGCAGAGAGTGGTGTTTTATAGGAAAAATATGAGTTATCCAATACCAATGAATGTACCAATATATATTGAAAATATACCATTACATGATTCTCGTTATGTCCAGAATATCCATCACTAAATATAACTAGGTGGTTATGTACTACATATATCGGCTTTATACGGCTAAGCCGTGAATCCTAAAGATCACACATCACAGAGTTATTCAATCTTTAGTATCAATAGCTAAAAAAAGACAAAAATGTCCTTGATTGTTCTTGATAAAAGCTCTTCAATTATGTCCATGCCTGTACATCCACTCTCATTTAAAGAGATAGAGGTTTATTGCTTACACTTACAAATGTGATATTAATGTTATTCTTTCCTTACACACGTAATATTTTCGGTACATAAATAATTATATCAAATCCATACATTATTTTTGTTATAATCGACAGTACATCAATATATTATGGGAGAAAAATATATATGAAAAAATTTTTTTATTTAATTCTTTATCTAAATATATTACATTGCACATGAATATAAATATATAAATCTGCGTGTCAAGAATAGTGACTTCCACTGCATATTTGAAAAATGTTGTTTAATTATTTTCGACTTAATCCAAGATATATTTGGACGTATAATAATTTTATTATGTGATAAAATCGCACGTCAGTTCACACCAGCTGTATAAAACCGGTATAATCATTATAAAAATGTAAAACAGTATGTGGTTATAAGTTTATCTAGCGGTACGAATATTAATAACATCTTGTATTCGCATAACCTACAAGCCAAATTTATAGCCCCTGTTTAAGATATAAAAGTTTTTATGTGAATTATTTTAGCAGTCATTCAAAACTTTTTGAGGACAAGGAATATCTCTTTATCGTGTTCCCGTTACCGATTGTTTATAAAAGTTGTTTTAAATTAAGTATAATTTCAACAATGCCAACTAATAAATAACTGAATCTACGTTAAACAAGATTATTTTCATTAGAAAACGGTTTATTTTCTGTATTTAACATAATTATCCAAATACTTAGTCAGGGGCGGCTGGTGTATAGGTACTGCCGAGCTGCAGAACTGCCAAAAGAATTAGATATTTGTAAATTTCGCGACATAATAATTACTAAAATTTATTAATAAAATTATTTGGTTAGTTGGTGCAGCTAACTAAATTATTGCGTTAAAGTCGGATTCTGCCCGCCGTCCTCTATTGAGTAGTAGACCAGATGAATTATCTGGGTCTCTACGCGAGCACGTCGCAGTACATTGAACTGGGCCACACGAGGTAGTTCTCAGCAGGGCTCGGCACACCCGTCCTCCCTCTCAACTCCCGCGACAATCCACACTTGGCGCTCGTAAATGCGCGAATTTACACGGTCAGTGAGCTGTATTTTTTCCACCTAAGGCAACATCAGTGAATGTTTACTCCTTCCTACTCCTCAGGCGGGCGTAAATCGTACCTATTTCGTATTTCGTGTTAATTTGAAATTTTAAATACTGTTTTGTGAATTTGTGTAGTGATTTATTGTACTAATTATTAATATTTATATACTGTGATAGTGACAATGGATTTAGTTTATAATTTAATTTATGTGAAGCGATTTTTTAAATACTCTTATGAAGAAAAAATTGATTTAAAAAACAATGGTAGGCCCGATATTGTTATTGAGATATTGTTATTGAGACTGCAGGTGTTACCCGCGGAAAATCATGTAAACGTCAATTTAATAGAGAGATTTATTCGAAGAACAATTGGATTTGTAGGTGCAACAAAAACAATGCGTTATTTTCTTTTCCTTGTTTACTTTTTGGCGGTGATAAAGCATGGACGGAGGTAGGGGTGACAGATTTGGTGCACTTAACTGAAAAAATAAAAAAGCACGACAACTCCAAAAGCCATCTACATAATACAATGGAATTAGCTTTATTAGGAACAACTAATATTAAAGCGCAGCTAGATTCAGCTTATTGGATAAATGTGAAAAAGCATAATGATAATGTGACAAAAAAGAGATACGTTTTGTCAAAAATTATAACTACATAAAGTTTTGTGGGGCCTTTGAACTGGCACTGCGAGGACATGACGAAGCTGAAACCTCTCAAAACCCGGGGATATTTCGTGGTTTGATAAATTTTTCTGCTGAGCTTGATGTAACTTTAAGAGAGCATCTACAAAATATTTCAGTATTTAAAGGAACCTCTAAATAAATACAAAATTATCTTTTAGACTGTATATTAAAAGTATGCCATGAAGAAATAATTAAAGAAATTAACAAACCTTCATTTTTGGCAGTTATGGCAGACGAAACAACTGATGTATCTGCAAGAGCTCAGTTAGTGGTAGCTTTAAGATATATTCTCGATGGTGAACCGATTGAACGTTTTTGGACATACCTGAAACCTACAAAATGTGACGCTGAAACTATTTCGGAAAATATTTTAAGTGTTATAGACCCTCTAGTAGAAAGTTCACCTTACAAGCCTTTTCTCTTAACCAAATAATATGACGGCAAACATGAATGTTCTTCAAAAAGGTATTAAATTCCAAAATTTTTTCTTATGAAAGTCTATATTTTTGTATAAACGGATTTTACATAAAAATTGTGAAGTATCAGGAAAACGTGTGACCTTGAAAATTTTCAAAATTTTCACCTGCTGCGCAATTTTTTGCGGCCTCTACGGCGCCACTACTTTTGATACGTTTGAAATTTGCACGCGGGCGACCAATACCCTAGGATCGGCCCTGTGCACAACACCCGTTTCATTTCATCACGAGCCTATAGTGTTGTCATAGCATTAAAAGAATCAATCATCAAGATAATGCTATGGATCGATAAACTTCTTATATTGGGGTAAAATAAGCGCCTAAGTATACAAAATAAATAAAGTAGAGAGATAGTACGGCTTAATTGCTTTTCTAAATTTAATCTACTAAAGTAGTAGATATTAAAATTAAATATTAAATTTTTGTTTGACTGAAATCTTGTTTGACTGAAATTCTTGAAAATAAGAATTAAAAATGTTAAACGAGTGAATATTAAAACTTAAATTATTGTAATTCAACATACATATTGTGAAAAATAGAGACTAAAAGAAATTTTACAAGTCAACTGTTATTTACAAAAGCACGCAAAAAATGAACTTAAGACTATCTATTCAAGGCTTACGGTTGAGTATGATTAAAGTTTACAATTACAAAATTGCACAGTAAATTTTTAACTATTAGACCAGAGTTAAATTTTATATTACACATGGAAAATTTTACATCACTTTCATACTACTAAAAGTCATAAAGTTTGTAACATGAATGTTGTACTTTATTATGTCGTTCAGTATATATGTATGTAAATACTTATGTTCGTGCAGATGAAGGTTTTATGGGAGGGGGTTGGAACCTTCGATGTGGTAATTAAAAACAAGAGACCAGTTTCTCACAAAAACAAAAGATTACACTTTTCTCGACACGCGTTTCGTAGACTAAGTTGGCATCATCTGGAGGTAGTTAAAACTGATTTTAAGGTCTAATCATCTCCCGAGGATATCAAGCTACTTAGCGAAACGTGCGTCGAGAAACATGTATTCCTGCGGTGTTCGAGGGAAACAAGTCTCCTGTTTTTGAAGGTTTTATGTCAAACATCAAATTGCTTGTGAATCAGATAAAGCCACATTCATTAATCACGTTATTAAAATTTAATACACACTAGTATAGTAACTTATGATTTTTACATTAATTAACTTTGCAAACTTGTAAAATACCAAAAACGGAAAGTATAACCAGTTTCAATTACAAAAATCTATAATAATACATATCTTTATAATTGTATTAATGTTTTTTTTTTTAATATCGAACGTGATATATTTTATAGTTGCCGCAGAAGGCGTAGTGACTGCCAGGATTTTTAATCAGCACCACTGTTGTCAAATATTTACAGATCTATAACAAATGAAAATAATTGGTAACAATAAATTTCATTCGTAAAATATAATTTAGGTGATTGTCAGTTATAAATTAATGAAGAGTGTCGCTTCCATTGTAAACGACAGCAGTCTAAAATGTCAGTAATTAGTTAAACTAGATTTTGTTATATCGGCGCTTCTCAGTGTGGCATTATTCTGGTTATTCATATCATCATTATGACATAACTGCGCAAGAACCTTAATTAAGATACATATTTGACAATTAATTGACATATTTTTTGGTAGTCTGAATCTAAAAAGTAATTCTCAATGGAAAATAGTGTGTAAAGGTTTGTACTTATCTGGATTTAGTTGGCTTACTGAGATAATACTCTCACATACATAACGATTTTAAGCTTTCAATGTCTTATTGAACTATTATAACATTATTGAAATAGTACTTTATTGCGTTAGTATTCTGAATTTATCTATATTTAGAAACTACCATTCACTGGAAAGGAAAAACAGCAAGCTATAGTTAATGGTTATGGATTATTGCTGAATGTTGGCGCTTGTTAACAATGTTTGCTAAGATACTCCACACGCGTGTCATCTTCCGAATTTGTAAGAAAAACTCAGTTGCTTCTGCAGCTTCAAATCCGAGGCCGCATTGCAGGGAGATTAGTGGGTAGCTTTTAGGTAGAGGACACAGGTTTGTGGATATGGAATGAGCTAAACAATAACCAAACTGTGTAAACCTTTTCGCTATTGAAAAAAAATCCAAAAGACTTCTTATATACCATAGCCCTTATCTCAGATAAATTTGGTTGAAATGAAAATAATTATGAATCAAAAACTTAATAAATAAGGATTTTTTTACTATAAATAAATGGAATATAAAATTACAAAGTCAGGCAACAATAAAATCACTCACTATCAGCACCAATTTCCTGGGTAACGTTACATCTTATTTTTTAACCATTATTTTTTAAACAAAGTAGATACTCTGCGTAGAATTAAAAGTAAGAGTGGATTTGCGCTGTGGAAATTTTCATTAACATTGTGATCTTCATTCGACTTTTACACTAAAGAGAAGGACAAACCATTTATGAACCTACCATTTTTCGTTAATTAATACACATTCATTTGTTCAGATAATTGGACAATATAAAGCATAACTTTTATTTCTGATTTGTAACTAATTTCAATACTTAAAATTTCAATAAAGGCTAAGAATTGCATAATTACACACAATTCAAAATTCAAACATAACAATTAGTGTCAGATCTTTCCACTTTCATTTACATTGCAGTTAAAAATTGACTCTTAATGAAAGTCCAAAATTAATATAAGTTGCATGAAGGAAAATATTAATATATGATGCAACTTTAACTTGTTAGTGAAAGTTAATAAAAATAAAAATATGTGCTACATAAAAACATATTATTTATTATCTATTATATTCCACCCCCAGTAGAAATAAATATTGGTCATACTTCGACGACTTATCCATTACCCCTGGGTAAATACACTACCGCACTCCAGGCCGAGATAGTGGCAATTACATACGGTGTTCTGGGGGCTAGTCAAAATCGGACCCAGGAGAGAGTATGTTTCTGCTCAGATAGTAGGGCGGCGTTGATAGCCCTGAATTCAGCAACGATAAAGTCGAAGTTGGTCTATAATTGCTATGAAGCATTGAACTACTTGGCAGGGAAGGGACAGGTGGAACTCTTATGGATACCTGGGCATAATGGCATTAAGGAAAATCTAATTGCAGACGACCTTGCCAAAGGAGGGACCAAGGAAAACCTCTATAGACCAGAACCTGCAATGGGAATAAGTCGGAATCTGATCAAAGACCGCATCAATGACTGGGCAAGAGACCAGCATAGAGAAAGATGGAGAGGAATAACGGGTTGTCGAATAACCAAACTCTTCATCGAATACTCAGAGATTGAGAAATGGGCCCAAGAATTCATTGAATTGAACAGGAAAAAAGCCAAAACCCTGGTAGGAATCATAACGGGCCACCATAGTAGCCTGAATGCATATAAGCACAAGCTGAGGTTGACTGACAGCCCGGCATGCAGATACCGCAGAGAAGACGAGGAAACCTCGATTCATCTTTACACCTGCCCCACACTGGAGGAGAGGAGGTACCTTATATTAGGGACCCCTGTTATCCTAGAAGAGGCGAGGCTTAAGGCGAGGGATGTGCCCAAATTGCTCCTTTTACTACCCATGCGATCAGTGGCTGATGAGGCCCAAATCCACAAATCATAATAATAATATCCGTTAAACCATCACTATTTGCTTTATATTTTCTGTGATTTACTATTAATGTTTCCAAAATATTCATGTTGATATCTAATTTGGGAAATAAAACCAGTTTCATGGGTCCATGTTATGGCCAATTTAGCTAAACGAATGACATCATGCCAGATGAGTCGAGGCGGCTATCTGAACGATATTCTTTTCCATTTGTCGCCGCATGTCTCCATTTTATGTTGAAGAACAAAAAACCTCAGTTTGTCAAATATTATTAGTTTTATGTCAAATCACATCCTTTATAAATACTTTCCTATTTGCTTTACGACTGCATTTCTATACGTGCACAATCGTATGTAATGGAAGAGTTTTAATTAAAATATTTTGCAAGTGATAATTTTGTTTTGTAACATACATCTATAATTATTACGGAATGTATTGTTGAAAAAACATTATTTTTAAATTTTCAAATAACTATTGTACAATTTTATACTTTCCACAAGAAAATTAAGGGTAATTAAAGGAAACCTGGCAATTGCGTTTGTTATGTTATAACAGATAGGCTTGTTGTATATATACACATTATTTAAGAGAAACTTATACCATGATATACCATGCCATATATTCACATTTAAATATAACGAATTATGCTATTATTTACACTAGTTGCGTAATAACGATAATGGGCAGTAAAAGAAAATAAACATTGTAAAAATAGATATTACAGTATGTCGCACTAATGATTTGAATTCTGTATAACTAGCGGTTACGTTAAAGTTAGCGTACCTATATTTACAAAGTTATAGCTCCGAGAAAATATAGCTCTAGTAGACTAAATAAAAATACAAGGTTCGTCCGAAGTAGTGAGGGGCCGCTTTTGTTTCCTTAAATAGTCTTTTAGAAAAAAAATCTAACTTTTAGGAAATTAAGAGAGGCACTTTTAAAATTATTGTTTTAATATACATATAAGGGATTTCGACTAAATCTGACTCTTTAAACTTACATTTTGTTATATGTAACGCTCTATAATTTTGTACGTATTCACATTAGCATATCAATTAGGGACATCATCATGTTGATTTTGCAACTTGCTTGTTAAGTAATTTAACGTTTTTAAAATATAATTTAGTTCGTTACAAAATATCTGAAAAAATTATAAAAAATTATCTTACTCTACTTGTTCTGTAATTAAATAGCCACTTTTTAACTGAAGAATGTAAACATAAAACAATACAAATAAGCCAAATTTGTAAATATATATGTGGTATTATATTAAAAAACAATGCGTGTGACACTTATTCAAAACACGGTGTATATAGAACAGCTTCAAAGCATACCTCGTTCCATCTCTCATATTTTTTTATCTCTATAGGCATTATATTACCATATATTGTATAGTTTGTTTCATCGCTATTTGTCAAAAAAAAAATCTCAAAACATACCGTGGCTTGTTTTTATGGCTAGGCTCAGGTAGACTGTTCCATTTATCAGCAAGATAAGAAGTTTTGTATTTGGAAAATAGAGATGAAATGAATAGTACACAATATAGTAAATTCTTCCAAATAAATTCAGTTTTTACCCTTATGCATGGAAGATTGCTTATGTAGTCCTGTTGCCAATAAAAAAATTTCCAAGTTTGCAAGATTACAGCTCTACTAGTATCGTACCGGATTTACATAAAATTTTATAAAGTATTATCAGTAAACGTATCAGACCATTTTTGAATATATATGATCTCTAATCACCAAGTCTGATTTCCGACCTTTGCATGGTTGCAATATAACACTACTATAAGTATCTGATAGTACAGGTTGGGGTATAGCAACCTCACGATTTTTTAAATGAAATAACGTTGAAAATATAAAACTTTTTGTTCGGCGTTTTCTACCAATACAAAGTTAATTCCATGCCATTTTAATTTTCGAATACAAAGTCGTGTAAATTAAGTTCTGTTATTGAGTACACATTGCTCTAATCAACCTCGAAAATTTCCTATTACTTTCCTAGTATCACTGCGTGAGTATTCGGTGCAACCTCATCTCCGATAGGGATGAAAATGACAAATTAGCATTTAAATCAATCGTAAAAATAATTGTGACAAAAAATTCATCTTAAGATAAAATTAACTGTAAATAAAAAAAATGGGTAATTTTTCCTTTATAGATTTGATGTCTATTTGAACATCACAAATATCGCACCTTTTCTTTAGACTTTTTTTATCGTTTTAATTTATTTAATTGAGGTCAATATTAAATGTAATTAGTTTCGTGTCATAACGTGATTCAGAGAAATTATGTCCCAAATTTTTTTTATATTTGGCTTCCAAAGTACTATATTCTTTAAGTTTTATAGTTATGGCTTTATGATTATGACATATTTTACGTTTATAATATAACCGCATTCTTTTGCTTTCTCTGCTACATGACCGAAGTATGTTTGTAGTTGTATAAATGCATAATTGCAATACCCGCTGCATTTGGACCAATCGGACAAAAAATTAAACTTTCAATCCTCATTGTCGTCTGTCAATTGTTGATATTCAACTCTCTAAATTCATAATATATAGAGTGTTTCAGTTGGAACTATAGGATTTAAGTTGAGCGTAATTTGTGTTCTATCAAAAATAGAGCATCAGTATTTCACGACCGTACTACATACTACATACTATGTGACGTCAACGTATCTGGCTATTACATTTGGAATTACGGGATGTGATCTGTGAATAAAACTAATAATATTTGACAATATGATATTTTTTATTCTAATTTTCAACATAAAATGGAGATGATATAATCTTGTAGGCTAATTGATATCAGCATTTCGCTAGACAATATGATCAGGAGATTTGGTATACAATAGGGTTATGGTTGCACGTGCTGTGTGACACGTTGAACCGTTTTTCTGAGACCACACGTTCTTCAAATCCAAATTAACAGTTTGGTGAAAAAATGAACTATTAACATATCACGATAGTGTTCCCCATTTACTGTAATAGCCAGTACCACCTTAATTTTCAAAGAAATACTGTCCAATTACTCTACCACTCCAAAATGTGCATAAAACCGTGCATCTTTGTGGATGCATTTCTTTTTCGTAAAAGCATGTTGATTTTCAGCACCCGAAATTCGACAATTTTGTTTGCTGACGTATCTGTCAAAATAAAAATATGCTTCATGGCTGAAAAAAAAAATTCGAAAAATTCGCAAATTGCAAAATCGGCATCACCGTCTTCCTTTTCTAATACCCAATTAACAAATGTACGACGAAAATGGTCAGCTTTTAACTATTGTGTCAATCACAAATCCGATGAATAGTTCTTGATAGATTCAACTGTGGCGCACGACGTCGAATTGATGGGTTTATACATTCCCGTACACTTTCTCTTAGTGCAACAATATTTTTATCTGACCGAAAAAGATGAGGACGTGTTGGTGTTGTCTTATTAATAACAGAACTCATCTCTACAAATGTCCGGATTAAGTCTATAATCGTTTCGCGTTTATTAATTTTCTTGTAACTATAAACTGACTGTAAATGATTGCTCGCTTTCGTAGAACAGTTTTACACATACTATTCGTTGTTGAACTGTTATTCAGCATGTTGACGCCCTATCTTTGACAGAACACAAAAGGCGCGCAATTTAAATCCTACAGTTTCAACTGAGACGCCCTATATTTGTAATATGCAATTAATAATTATTCACATTCTAACATGGTGAGTGTCTGAAAGTGTATATTTAACTACAACTAATACACAAACAATAACATTTGATATAGAATCTCCAATACATTATACCAAAAAAATTTTACCTACTGTGTCCTAAGCAAAACATTCTAGCCAAATAATGAACTCAATCCAAAAAGTAGTGACCGTATTTTTCTGAAACACTACTCCTTGCAACAGACGGTTTGTTCACAAAATGCTTGTGAATATTGACAAAAATTATACATTAAATGAATACATGAAATCGATAAATATAAATAATAACGAAACATTTTTAACGAAACGAAATACATATTTGTCCATATACATATTATTTGAACATGACGTACTAAACTTGCCTGATTACCGAAACAATTTAGTCACATAATTATCTCTGGTCTTGTGGACCATTGTCCATAATATATCATTTGAGGACATAATATATCATTTGAGGACAAAAAGATGGGAAACCAATTTTCATAGACAAACCAAATCATAGACACTGAAAGATTATACTCACTCGATGTGCGAGTCGCCAACCAAATTGCATAATCAGGGGATGGTTAAAAGTAACTATTAAACTACTGCTAGCATATTCATACCTGTATTTTTTTAGGTTCAGTAAACCGATAGGAATAAAGTTTCTATTTGTGTGTACCATTCACCGACAACCTCATTGTAACTATTTTATTTTTTCATGATTAGGGAGAAGTAAAAGGATAATATGTTCCGGTTTACTACAGCACTGCTTCTAATACCTAATCTCTTATAATGATACATTAATATCGTCACCCACTATATTACCCAGAAGAAGGGACAGTTAGGTATAAGCTTTTTGACTTTATTCATGCTGTTATCACATTTAACTATTTTGGTACTTTGCAATCAGTAGACTATTTTTGGTTGTACCTTCAACTTACTTATAGCACATAGTTACTTAATTCTGTGATTATATTCAAAAGAATGATGGGCAACGGAATACATTTCTAGATTATTCTACTGTTCCATATTGTAACTGTGCTTCTTAAACCTAGTTACTACTGCTATTAGTTTGCCCAATATACTTTTGAATACAATCTTGATAACTTATTTCATACATCTCGGACTTTCTGTAATTTAAATTTTATGTTTGGGATTTCCTAGAAGTTGTAATTTTTGCAAAAGTAATTCACTAATGTCATGCCCAAATATTTGAAGACTCAAGTCTTGAGTATTCTAATAAACTGTGGCTAATACGGAATGGACACAATTTTGTGATTTTGGAAAATTTCTCGGCAGGTCCTGGTGCTATCAAGAGCTGAATAGAGTTCACTGTTCTCTCTCCTGTTCACTGTCCTGTTGCTGAATTGAAGATTTCAGCCCTTACTTGGGATCAGGTTCAAGTACACAACATACTATTAAAAGTATTCTATTATTTCGTAGTCTACCGAAGTGAATCCATCTTTAGTAGAATTGGTGACAATTGCACTAAAAGCTCGGTATTCTTAGTGAATTTCCCCACACTTATCACTAATATTAATTACTACAGCTGTAACAAAACTTATAGAAAATTATAAATCCATTTTTCCACATATAGGTTGATTGGTCTCGATTAATACAAAATATCTATTATTTCATCAAAATGAAGAGACAGCTTGTTTAGAATAATATGCAGTGGTGGAATATACGCACTGTTTAACATTTTTGAACACCCTGTAAAAATATATGTGTAGGGCTGCTTCAATGAGAGCAGATTCGGCTGTTTGGAAATCGTCATTGAATACTTCAAAAAAACAACGCTCTTAAATATCAGTCACTTGTTTACAAAATATAAGAGGAAAATCAAAGTCAAAATACTCGATTGTTATTTTTCTTAAAATTTGTTAACTATGGAAATCGTTTGAACAACATATTTTATCATGGTACATAAAAACTAGATTCATATTTATACCAATAATTGTATTTTATTTATTAACATATGAACTAAATAAAACTTTCTTATGAAACAGAAATGAACAAATAAAATAAACTAGCAGTAGTTAATCGAATCATAGTTAGTGGGCATAGCAAAATCCTAAGCATATTACTGTGAACGGTTTGAATGCAAATACTTAAACTTAAAACTTAAATTTAGTTCTACAACTTTAATGATGGATACAAAGTTTATTCTGAATAATGGAAAACTTGCTGATGTGCCTTTGTAGATTGAAAATACAATTTTTTAAAAGTAAAATACTGTAGGATATAAAATTTACACATTCCATTACAATATTACAAGCAGAAAATGGACCTATCACATTATATGTAATGTGTTAATCTATTAATCTATGACTAGTTGTGATACATGCTATGTGTACATTATTAGATTAAAATTTTTGGTTTAATAATCAGTTGGCTATTTGAGTCATAATACTCCGAAAATATATTTTAAGTTTTCAGTAATACCATACAAAACATATTAATAGACACATTATAAATAGTAATGTTAATGACAATCTGGATTTGTTTGTGAATAAGCTCCTCTCTATTTAGTAAAAATTATTATATTACACAGTAAATAATAATAATTTAAATAATTGAATACACTCAGAAGATCCATCTACGAGAGCTGATAAAAAATACGGTGAATAATTTTATTATGAACAAAGCAATAAGTTAACTTCAAATTTGAACTAATCTCCTTCAAAGTACTGTCTATGGATAGCGATGTAATTATATCAACGTTGACTGAAAGCATTTCTGGAAAGCTTCTTTCGGAAGAGTGTGCAGTTGCTTCGTCTTGGCGCTCTCAATGTCGGGAATGGTGTCAAAACGTTTTCTTTCTAGCATTGCTTTGATTTTTGAAAAGATCCAGATGTCACATGGCTAAATCTACAGAGTATAGCAGATGTGGATAGACAGTAATCTTCTTTTCAACCAAAAACTCGCAGATCACTTGTTCAGTTCCTCGTTAATCTCTCGAATAGTCAATCACCTCTTTGAAAGAGTCATATTTTGCACTTTTGCAATGTTTTCGTCTGTGTTTCAACTCGAAGGACGTCCTGACCATTACTTGTCTTCAACCCACTCATTTACATGTTAAAATCGCTCATACCATTTATAAACAGTCTTCGTAGTCACCGAATTATCATCATACACGATTTTAACATTTTGATGAGATTCTTTGGCACTGTTTAAACTTAAAACAAAACTTGATGTTAATGCGTTGTTCGAAATCCATGATGCGCGACAGACACGTAAACACGTCCTCACTCTTCTGGCTCTGGAAGCGAATTGACAAGTCACGACTTGTTCAAACTTGACACTGACTATCTGAAAGGATGAGGCTATCGGACACTCAAAGGATGAGGCTATCGGATGAGGCTATGAATCACACTGATGTAACGTCAACAGTTTCTGCTATAAAAAATTTTTCACCGTATTTTTTTATCAGACCTCAGGGTCAAGTTTATCATAGCCTCATTTCTTAAATAGAATATTTTACAAATGATAGTAATACTGCAAATGATGGACTAGGAGCATTAGTACCATATAATTTTAAGCTTACTTGTGCACTGAAAGCTTATCCTCTGCTTCTTAAATTTAACAATGCCACAATTATTGCCTAAGTCTATGTAATTTCTCGAATTCACTACCATATAAGCCTCAATAACTCTTGATTGAATTTACATATCGATACAAGTCAATTCCATTAAATCAGTATAGCCAGTAAAACCTCCTGCCATTGGCAACAAATATGAAATATATTTTAAAAGTGGAACTAGGTATCCTACATCATTGAACAGTGAATCGATAACTAGTAAATGATGTAGCATTACTATATTAGCATATTGATACTAATTGATGAACTAATATTTAAGTTTTATTACGAATAATATTTCTTATCATCCAGTCGCCGTTTATGACCCGATATAGATCACTATTTGATGAACAATTAATTACAACTTTAATTACATACGATATGAACTGCACTTTAGACGGTTGAAATATGTGTTTGTTTCGAGAAAATAAACTCATTATAATATTATATTGTGTCAAATTTCACAATATATTAAATAGAACATAACAATAGATCGTCACATTTCAAACGTTATAAAGTATACGCATTAGGTACAAATCATATTTACATTTAATTCATTAATTCATTTTAAGAGTATGGACATGTAATACAAGAAATTTATGAATTTGTATACGTATCGTAGGAGAAAATTGTTTTTGCACGTAATTAATTACACAAATAGAAACTACAACCTGTTGGCGCGTTCTTGTGAAAGTTACAAGATAAAATAAAATACCACTCGATAACGTCTTGATCATACAAACGGCTTATCAACTTCATTTCATTCAATGAAAATAGCTATAAAATAAAAGCAATAATATTCATTACAGCATTCAGTAAATTTCGACGTCTGTAGTAAGAGTTAGAAAACAGAACTGTGTTGATAATATTCTGTTCTTCACAAAATTGAAACTTTCGACGTGTAAATTATTTATTATTTTTTGAGTCAACGTGTCCTCCAATATGGATATTTTCTTGAGCAACCAAGATATGATTTGATTCGAATATTGTGTCGTTACAATTTTTATTTAATTTTTGTTATAATTGTTTTTATGATGGCCAAAATATGTCAAACAAATACAACGAATACTACAACGAAAATATATATTTTAATAATAATAATACTAATGCGCGAGCTCAGTTGTTTATTATAAAAGCTCTATTATCAGATTTTCATATTGAAACTTTTAATAATACGAATTCCAAATCAACTGCGAAGCCATATTGATCTCTAAATACCATGTCTAAATACCATCTCTACTACCATCTATCTCACCATCAGAGACAGGTATGGTCCCTATTTCCAAAAACATATAAAATAAGCTAAGTTCCTTATTTAATTTACTCTATAACTTGTAACAGAGTGTAGAGAATGTAAATAAATTAATTAACTGTATTAAGAGCGTTATTTCAAAAACGCAAAATCATATTAAAGCATCTCGTTAATGTCCATATTCAAGATTTGGGTACTTCGAGCCGGATTCAACAAATTGAAGCCAATTTTGATCATTTTTGATAAATTTATAAAATAGTTGCTAATTAAAATTGTTTCACCAATTTATAGACCAACACCTTTTGAACCCTTTAACTTTATACTACTTTTTCTAAGAGTCAAAGGGATCCCTAGATACAGATAATAGCTCGTATTTTACATGTGCAATTATGCACGTATGAACGTTCAAACTATTAATTTACTCCTTTCGCTTTCACGTTTTAAAATCGTTATTTAATTTAATTTTGTAATGTTATTAAAGAACCACATCTTAATACAACTCAAAAGGAATACAGGTTTTATTGATTTATATATCCTTGGTATGTTATAGAAAATTAACGAGGGAATATATGGATTTTAATTAAATTTTTTTCTGATATTTAATGGTCTATTTATGACTGAAATATTTCACTCTACAGCATTAATAAATCGGTTATAATAGTTTCTTAAACTATACACCAGGAGACAGGATATTACATATTATATATTAACTAATAATTTTCATCCACTAATTAATAGATTACATTAACCTAACTTGACAAGTAGTCATAATTAGTTAAAATCAATTAGCATATCGTTATACTAAATTTTTGGTTGCGAGGATATATCCGCCAGTTCCGTTGTGTATCGCTCAAAATTCACAGGGATTTATGGAAGTATTTGTATTTATTATAATTTGAGTAAATACATAAATTATAATTTGAATAAACTAATTTAATGTGGTGCATTATTAAGCACCAGTAATATGGAAGTAATCTATTTAAATAAATGAATTATTTCCATTAGGGTACTTATACTTTAAATAAAATGTTCAAATTGCATGCACAAATACCACTACCCAATTTTGAAGAAAACACATAAATAAAGTCCATAATGATAAAATAATATATGAGAAAACAAGAGAGCCAGTATACTGTCTAAGTTATCTGTTGAATTATACGCCAAGGGTACGATTTTATAGCAAGACGGCAGCATCTTTATGCATAAGATTGAAAGTCGACTGAAATTTCTTGAATTATAACTCAATTTCCAGATTTTCCTTAACTGATCTAAAGAAATAATATTTCTCATATGTGCAGTGATCTACTTACTTCATAATATATGTAGTATAAGTAACATAGAATAATATTATTTAATGCTTATATTATATATTAAAACATTTTTAATTTAATTCCTGTCTCTGTGGAAAAATATTAATTTTACATTAATAGTAAATAATTAACCTTTAGATTATCTAAAATAACTATCAAAATAACCTATAAAGGCTAGTTAAGTTACCAAATACTACTAGTAAATTTTAGTATTTATTTAGTATTCAATTTGAATTTTATTTAATATCCCTTTTAACATTTTAGTATATTAACAGACATTAGATAATAATTAACAGACATAATGAAGAAAAAAAACACAACAAAACAATAGTTACAATATCTACAAAATTTCGTCAAAAAAATAAGTTGCAGTAAAACATAATTCTTCATTTGGAAGATATTCTAAACTATGCACATATTCGTGTAGTATATATGAGAATTTTCTGAAGTAAATATGTTGTTATGTGATTTGAAAATAATAGGTAATCATGAAATAATAGAAATAACACTCGGTTGCCTTTTGTGTATCATGTTCGAACAAAACAATTTTATATTTCAGAAGTAACGATTTCTTATTAATTTTTATTGAGGCCCACGAAATATCATTCCATATATGCAAGCAATCAATTTTGTCAAATAATTATTTAATTTAAGTGACCCGGGTATATGTAATATTTTTTTAATTTAGATGATGTAGTCTACATTACATATGTACATATGTAGTAACATATTTTTGGCAGTCTGGAGTTGTTCCTTGATAGCAGATTTTCTAATCAGTTAAGGTATTGCTTCAAAACCACATATTCTAATTTTATTGTACCCATCTGTAACCTAATTAAATGATCTGATGTATGCCTTGGTAGAAGAACATTTTGAAAAACCTAACCTGAACTCTCTTAATAAGATATATATATATATATATATATATATATATATATATATATATATATATATATATATATATATATTTTTTTTTTTTTTATATCACTTTTTATTTATTTTTTTTTATATAACTTTTTAAAAACAATTTATTTTTAATTTACTATTTTGAACACTTTGCTATGTCAAAAAAGGAGTAACCGACTTTTATAATTTAATTTGGACTTGTTCGACGTTTACTCGATGACTAATTGAAGATTACTGATATGTGAAGTTACGGACTACTTCTGATTACTTAATATGCGGACTACTGAAGCTACTAATGGTTGTTTCTCTATTTAAAACATTTCTGTTGCTGATGGTACAGGAATGTTTCTAAGAAGTGTTTCTCTTGAAGACTTTTAGCAAGTTGCAATAATTGCGATAAAATACAATGTAAGTTTATGATAAGCACAAAAGGTTTTTAGTTACACGATAACCGCAGTGACTTTGGTATACTCTTTTCTGGACATAACATCCTGTATGCTAATGGCCTGTTACAATGTATATTACAATATTATAAAATACAGTATTATTCTAAGTCTTAATCTAATATAAGAGAGGATTCTATATTATATATATATATATATATATATATATATATATATATATATATATATATATATATATCTTAAGCCCCAAACGGCTACACAAAACATAAGAGAATTAACAATTATGGCATTGTAAAATTTCATTTTCGATTCTCACGAATTTATTTTTGTGAGAAAGAATAGTGTCATAACAGCACCAAATGATTTCTTACCTTAGTACTGGCAGCAACAGTCATTTCATGAAATAATAAGGATGCTGAGAATAGAACTCCCAAGTATATATATTTGTTTCCTACCTCTACCAACTGATTTTTCAGAACTGTGTTTACCAACCAGAAATTATAATTTTTCGATCTTTTAAATCCACCTTTAGAAAATTTTACAATTTTAGTTATTTTTACATTGACATTCAGCTTTAAATAGTTTAATTGACAATAGTCCTCCTAAATTTTTAATTCTGTATCGCTTAGTATAACTAAGTCATCTGTATACATTAATAAAAGTAAATCATTCTTCTCATTTATGTTAACCTCGAAAACACCTCTGAATTAAGAATTCAGAGATCAATAATGAAAGAAGCAAAGAACTCAAAGGTTCTCCTTGAAGAGCGCTCTCAGTAATTTTTGTGTAATTCTTTGGTAAAACTGTTTTCAACTTTAACCTGAACATTAATATGATAAAATACATATTATGAATTAGATTACTCCTAGATCTGATTTAAGCAAAGCCTCATTAAGCAATAATATTTGAAACACAATTACAGGAAAACAAAATATTGCAAATTCAAGTTATAAAATCGACAATTAAAATTATTCAGTGAAAATCTGCATAATGAAATGTCAGTCAAGTGATGTGTACAAACAATACTTCGAATTCGATTTGACATGGATGTTTACAGATGTGGCCAGATTTTCAGAGGATAATTTCTCTCAATTACATCGCAGAAGGTCTTCAAGTTCCCTGAATTAACCTGCGGTAATGATTCCAATCGCTTGGAGCTGGTCTAGGTTACCGCCTCGGAGTAATCCGTGAATGGATTCGAATCCCACATAAGTCGGCTGTGTGTGTGTGTGTGTGTGTCTGTGTGTATTTCTGTGACTATCCAGGGGAGAGTAACTCTGAGCTAAGCTTCGCCCTCGTAGAATCAAATGTTAAAAAAACATATTATGTTGACTAAATAAAGTCCTTTTTTTAATATACCTCAAGATTTTTGACCACGAGCGGTCCCACCACTTCAATTTTAACTTAGAAAAATGCATTTTTTAGATTTTAGTCTTATCATAGATGACAAGCTAATAGTGGTACTTAAAAGTAGCAGCCGCATCTGCATATTATAATTATGTTACTTTCTTATAAGAACAAATTCATGCAATATTTAAAGGCAAATGCAAAAACATGTACAGGGTGAGAGAAACTCGATGCCTCAGCTCTACCATAAGAAAAGCAAAAACGATAGAAAAAATATGAAAAGAGATTTTTAAATGGGATTGAGTAAGGTACACTTTAAGCCAAATTCACATATTTTTCCATATTTGGAAACTGAAGTAATAACGTCATTGTATATTTTTTTCCCAGAAACATACCTATATTTTGGCATATTTAAAAAGAGCTAATTTTACTGAATACATTTTGTAAAGAAAAAAATTGCTATATTTTTCTGTTAACAAATTATAAATATAAAATTTGTGAAAAAAAAGTATTATCAAAAATTCACAATCTTCACGATTTAAACAAGTAGCCTTTGGAAACAAATAGCAAAGTCGCATCTGTCAATAAATAAACATTATTAACTAGTATTACTTATTAATTTAATATTACAAAACACATAATATATTACAACTATTACCAAGAAAGAAACAAAGTATGTAGGCGATCACTACAACAAATTTTCAATGTGATCATTTCCTACTTCTAAACACTTAACCAATCTCTGCCTTACTTCTCTCACTGAAGCCTTACGAAACATTTCTCTAGATAGTTCATCGCAAGCATTTCTGATTTTTTCTTTTAAATGTTCCAAGTTAACAGATGGCGTTCTGTAAACTTTATTTTTCAAGTCCGGTGATTTAGGCGCCCACTGTATCGGTCCATTTATACCTAAGTATCCAATTTTCTCTGTAAGTTTCATTTAAATATTGTTTGACAATTCTTGCTTTATGTGGTGAAGCTCCGTCATGCTGGAAACACATGTTTGCTCGCAGCTGTATTGGCACATTTTTGAGAAGCACAGGAAGTTGTTCTTGAAGAAATTGCAAATATCGGTCACTATTTAAAATTTCATCGTAAGAATATAGACCATTCAAGTGCCCATTAATAATACCACACCAAACGTTAATTCTGAAGTGTCCTTGGTTTTCAATCGGATTAACAAAATGTGAATTTTCAGTAGCCCAAAAATGTTCATTTCTTTTATTGGGCTTACCATTACCAACAAGACGGCTTTCCTCCATCCACAACACATGCTGAAGAAACCGATTATCATTGATCTCTAAGTTTACCATCACTTGGGCAACATAATTAATTCTTCGTTGTTGATGTTGATCTGACAAGTGTTCTAAGTTATGAATTTTATAATCGTCATAACTATTTTCTTTCAAAATTTTTCGTACCGAACTATACTTTAAATTCAACTCACGACACGGTTGCCGAATCGAGTTCCTTGGATGGTCTTCAACATACTACAAAACAGTGGCAACAGTTTTATCAGAATTGACCCTTTTAACCATCTTTCATCCCTTTCGAGAAGATAGTGCCTCGTCATTTGCACGTAAATTACGTTCCAATCTTGCAAATATTTTTAAGCATGGAATAACACGTTCGGGGCGTATAACTGAACTACTTTTCTAGGGTTATTTTGAGATTTCCCATAAACTAGTATCGACTTTTTTGTTGTGCGTGAACATTTTTCAAAGTCAAATGACAACAAAACAATATTTGTCAACCACTAGATTAATTATTGACAGATGCGACTTTGCTATTTGTTTCCAAAGGCTACTTGTTTAAATCATGACGATTGCGAATTTTTGATAATACATTTTTATTATAAATTTTCTTAAATTTTTTTACCTGAAGAAGATAGCAATTTTTCTTCTTTACAAAATGTGTTAAGTAAAATTAGCTCTTTTTAAATATGACAAAATATAGGTATGTTTCTGGGAAAAAAATATACAATGACATTACTTCAGTTTCCAAATATGGAAAAATATGTGAATTCGGCTTAAAATGGACCTTACTCAATCCCATTTAAGAACTTCTTTTCATATTTTTTTTTATCATTTTTGCTTTTCTTATAATAGAGCTGAGACATCGAGTTTCGCTCACCCTGTACAAATGTAAAAGCAAAGCAAAGACCTCTCTCTCTCTCTCTCTCTCGTACTCTTTTTTTATTGCATATATTTCTATTTATTAAGGTAAATAAAAAATTCCTTTATTGTGGTTCATATGATTGATATATAAGAAATGATTAGATACTATTAAAAAACAGAGAAAAAGAAGAAATATTTAAGAGAGAAAATATATATTATTGAATCACTGTGATTTGGGGTAGCACTATAAGCAAAAACAAACAACAATGAACAATCAGTGTAAGTTTATTACTAATAATTATCTGCTATCGTAAATGGGCCTGGTACGGCGATGAATTTCTCTTTTATAATACGACTTATTGTCTACAGTTTCAGATGTATGAAAACTATCAGCTGAATGAATACATCGCATAATTGAGGAAACCTAAATGTAAATTAGTTTTGCAATAACAATAAGCTTCCTCTGTTTGTTATTTTTAACAGTATCTTTCCTTCGTCCCTTACGCTATTAAGTCGTGCCGTATTCATGACGCAAGTCTCAAACAATCGGATTTTATGCAACAGTGAGATATAATAAATAATAATTTGGAACAGATTTGTGGAAACGAGATGTCTTAATTTTCAAAGAATAATAAAACTGGAACAAATGACTATTATTTAACAATATTTATCATAATTTGACATCGGCGTGTGAAGTAGAATACAATTAAGTATACAGATACATCACAATGTAACACAATACATTCAGAAAATTGTACCATATAGTGTTTTCAGTTGCAACATCAATTGCAAAATTCTTACTGCGATTTGGAAAAGAATCCAAAATTTTTTTGAGATTGATTTTTGTCAACTAATTTTCTTCATATTATTATTATGTTTCTAATAATAGAGATGAACATCAAAAATGTATTAAGTAATATGTTCAAAGACAGCTATATTATTTACTTTGTGTATAAATTGAAAGTACACAGACTTCGTCATAACAATTTTTAATATCATTTGTTAACACAAGAAGAAACACTAGCCTTATTTGTAGAGAAGATTTTTAAATCGAATAGTCCAAACTTTTTAATTAAAATCGTCCTGGTGAAAGTATAAGTCACTAAGGTACAGTTTAGTTTATTAGATATTTTAAGATAATGGTTGAATATAACAGTTTGTAATAAAAATTTCACAAACCAAGAGCTTTGGATAAATAAATCATAGTCATAGTTTTTGATCATGTCTTTGTCAATTCTACAACGACTGTTTTAGAAGCAGATAGTTCTATATATATGGTGTACAAAACTTTTTTCTTTATATACACTACAAGAGCATACGATCTTCTAGGATATATGTATGTGTGTGAAATGTATGCATCATAAGGAACATAATATTCTCTCGGCATAAAATGCATTTTTAATAACCTATTTGCGTGGGTTATTAAAAAAATGATTTTCAAGAAAGTCGGCAATATCTCCAGATTTGATTATATTCCTTAATTTCCTTTATATTTAAATGTTTGTGTTTACAAGGCTCAATAAGATATTGCCATCTATTGACAAATTCAGAGCTAGAATAATTCCATGGGCACTATTATGTAACAGACAATGCGTCTTACTTTGAATATTCAATAAAATTATGGTTTCTTATGGACCTGATGACCTTCTTTAGGTATAACATAAAGTTTTGAATTAAAACGGATATGAAGAACATTCAGCCCATAATTGTTCTAGTTTCCATTGAATGATATCATGATCTATAAATCATATCTTATTAGAATTAATTATTTCTTATTGTCAATTTTATGACAAATTAAAAAAAAACCACTAGTATCCCTTCACAATGGTTCTATTAAATTTAGCAATTCTGATGAAAATACATTTCATATACAATCAATATTGACATGGGATCAATCAGTCATATTTCTACGATGCCATTTCAATATATACAAAGATGAATAATATACTTCTACAATATTCAATTGCAACTAAAATACATCACGTGTTTATTAAATAACACGTGGTATATTTCATATTCTAATTAAGTAGAAGCATTATTAAAGTTTGTACTTAATTAATAGTAGTGCCTTTGAAGTAAGAGGGTTTGCGGATAACCATATTATGGGTATACACAAAATCTTTCTTGGCAGTTAAATTTTATGGGGCTATCTATCTCCTTTGTATTATGTTTCTCTACTACATGTTATTTAGAGGCCTAGTTAAAGTAGCGTTTTATTCCTTTGAGATAAATTGAAAACA
Source organism: Rosalia funebris (assembly GCA_037954035.1). Classification (NCBI taxonomy): domain Eukaryota; kingdom Metazoa; phylum Arthropoda; class Insecta; order Coleoptera; family Cerambycidae; genus Rosalia; species Rosalia funebris. The sequence goes on along the minus strand of JAZFAV010000010.1, from coordinate 4,408,802 downwards.
AATCTATTTTATATTAGTTATCTTTATTTCAGAAATCGCAAATTTTTAATACATACTTTTTTTGTGATATTTAAAACTAAGCATTTTTTAATTTGCTATATCTGTGAGTCTAGTTACTCCTGTTCATCATTTACATCTTCCTGCCACCATTGTGCTTTTTCATGACTCATGAACATGGTAGAGTGTCTTCTATCCACCTCAAAATCAATAGGTGGCGTCTGGGAGACGTTATCGATCAGAATCAGTCAAAACCCGATCGATCCGACATGATGTAGTTGAGTTATCGTGTTAACAAAAGAAATTTCTCAAATAGTCCACCGTCGTGCTCTCTCATGACCCATGGACAGGGTGGGGTGTGTCTTATCCACCTCAAAATCAATAGGTGTCGTTTGGGAGACGTTCCCGATCAGAATCAATCAAAACCAGATCGATCCGATACGATTTAGTTGAGTTATCGGATTAACCAAACAAATTTCTCAGATAGTCCACCATCGTGCTCTCATGATTCATGGACAGGGTGGGGTGTATCCTATCTACCTCAAAATCAATAGGTGTCGTCTGGGAGACGTCCCCGATCAGAATTAGTCAAAACCCGATCGATCAGACACGATTTAATTGAGTTATAGTGCTAACAAGAAATTTTAATACCGATGATGACACACACACGCACAGCAAAAGTGTTTTAAAAATCTTTTTTTGTTTTTGGTCCGAAAAACGAAAAATAAACCCAAAAAAAAATTTTGTTTTTTCACTTTTTCTTTACACGATTACATTACTTTTCCGCTAGTATAGTGGAGTGCGGAAAAGTAAAACATACTTATTTAGTTGCTGTTATTCACAATATATTGTCTTATTGTTTGTCCATTATATTAAGAATTTATTTTTTAAAGAAATCTAATTACATTTTTTCTAATTATTTGAAAATGGAGAAAATAGTGCTTATATTTATTTATAAAGAATGGCATAAACTGAATAAAAATTATAGAGCTACTACTGTACCATGGACTTTCAAAATTTAAAACAAATTTTTTCTACATAGATTATTACAATTCCTGGAACAAAATAATTTATTTTCAAAGAATCAACATGGTTTCTTAGGAAAGTCGACAAGTATAGCAATTTACTAATATTATGATAGTATCGTTAAATAAATTGAGTCAGGTGAATGTCCTATAACAATATCTTATTTAAATAAGCCATTAGACTGGATCCAGGATAACTTAAGATTAAAGGTATGTAATTTGTGGAATTCCACCAAATTGGGTAAAAAGTTTTCTTGAAAACCGACGGTAACGTGTTTGCAAAAATATCGATATTGGAGTGCCATAGGGTTGAATATTGGATCCTGTATTTTTTCTTATGTATATATCAACGATCTTGATACTACATTTGGATTCACATAAATCATTTTGTATGCTAATGATACATTAGCATTTGTTATTAAGAATTATAAATTAGACCAAGATCTAACAGAAACATTTTATAAAATTCTATTCGATATGAATGAATGATTTAACTAAAACTATTTTTTCTTAAATATCGAAAACACGAATGCATTTTTATAATAGATAGAAAACTTGTAAAAACATTGTTTTAGATAATAATAATTCTATAGTTTCTAGTAGAAATAGTCTAAAAACAATAGAATTCTTGGGCATAGCCATTAATGAATGTCTAAGTTGACAAGTTCAGTGTTTTCTTAATACACCTAATTACCAAACTTAATTCTACATCTTAGCAAGTAAAAAATTTAAACGCAGACCAACTAATAAAATTATATTATTCATCGTTCTATTTAAGTGATTTTATTATTGCCCTAAATAGGGTATTATATAGGTAGTATATGTTAGGGATATTCCCTGGAGAAATGTTTAAAGATATTTTTATATATTTTAATATTTTAATACTCCCTTCACAATATGTTTTCAAAATGTGTCTCTATGTGTATATGAATAATAAGAAATTTCTCCGTAAAAGTGAATCTCACACTTCAAATACTAGACAGATGTCTTTTAAATACAGACTACTTTGTGGTTTTAATGTGACTTACTCGTATAGGACATCTAACTGCTTAGGATTGAAAACGTTGAATATGTTACGTAGTCATATAAAACACTATGATAAATTAACAATATTGAAAACAAGATTAAAATTTTGTTAAAGATTAAATTTGTTGTCTTACTCAACAAATTTTTTACTATGTTACTACTTCAAAAAATGTCTGTTTAGATTTTAAGGTACTGATTATTCCTTAGTTTAATTTGCATTAACTTAGTATCAATAATAATATAAAAAAAAATAAATATTTTTATTATTATAGATGCAAGTAAGAATTTGTAAATTATCAATATTTCTATATTAACCAAGTACACTGTTATGGATAATACATTAGTTATAATATTTACATTAAGTATTAGTTATGAACATAATTAAAATTTTAATTACTTATCAAACGTTAATGGTCAATTCAAGTTTTACAAATATTTATGTCAATTGTACTAGACACATATTCGGATGTGAAAGTAATGATAGCGAAGTCTTTATTATTTTCAAATATATACTTTGTATAACACACATGTGCTTATTCTTCTTTGAAAATTATGATATATGTTGAAATTTCTCATTACATTTATCCTGATCACAATGATTATTTATCAGTATAAATTATAATATGCGTTACATTATATGCATAATATACAATTACAATATAACTTAAACCATATCCCGTTGCGTTGTGTCAAATATTAACTTATATTAGAAGTGATTGATAAGACTAAATAGGAAAAATGGTTTCAATGCATATTTATTGACAGCATTTAATATAGTAAAGTCAAGTAGTCTTTTATTTTTAGTTTAAAGTTTACCATGTTATGTGAGAGTTGATCAATATCTAATCACGCAAAAGTATATAACTCTTTTTAAGGAATCTCTCGGTGTGCAAGGCATGTTATATTGGTATTTATACGGGCCAATATATATTACCCAGAGGGGTTATCTATAAAATATAAGCTTAAAAGCTTATTAAGGGGGAACTCATCAAGCGACTTAAAAATTACATGATTTTCTTCATTTCTCTTTTCATAGAAGGAAGTAAATAAAGTACTAAAAATTGTTTATACGTATTTATCAAGTATTCAGGTGTACAAAAAAATTTGTTTTATTAAAAAAAATGACACGGTACTTAGTTATATGCTCGGTAATGTGACTGTCCCAAAAAAGGTGTCCAATCGGTGGGAACTCAAGCACTTGTAAAAATCCTCTGAAATAAAAATTTCAAAAAAATTTATAAAAAATATTATATTTGTTGGAGCTTATACCAATAAAAAATAAAAAAAAATCGAAAATTAACAAAATGGCGGACCTGCCAATTTTCGGTACCGATTTTTCACTTATTTTTCGCTCTTTATAGTGTTATAAAATAATTACAGCGAAATCAATGTTTTCTTAGATATATGTTCCAATAAATTTAATTTACTTTAAAATAAAAAAAGAATCAAGACAATCCGTCAATTAGTTTTTGAATTACAGTTCCCACCAATTTAAAAAACATGGTTTCGATCAGAATCAGTTAAAGCCCGATCGATCCGATACGATTTAGTTGAGTTATCGTGCTAACAAGAATAAATGCCGACGACAACGACAATGACAACGACAACGACAACGACAGCGACAGCGACAGCGACAGCGACGAAAAAAATTTTTAAAAACCAACTTTTTTTGGTTTTTAGGCTAGAAAATGAGAAATAGACGAAATTTTGTTTTCCATTTTTCTTTACACGATTACATTACTTTTCCGCTAGCATAGTTAAGTACGGAAAAGTAAATATATTTGTACAGAGTTTCACTATTTGCACCACATGTAATTATACTATTATAATTTAATGTTTGGACCCCAGTCTCAACTCATATACTTAACCAACCAACCATAAAACAACAACTAATATTACAGTATTATAGGTTCTCATATTTCAAATTATGCAGCATATGCAGTTATTGAATTTTATTGTCATCATAAATGAAGATTAAGATATTTTGTGGAAAATTCAAAATTCTATTAAATTAGTTTATTTGTTACGTAGGTGTTTATTGCTTAATTTTGGCATATAAATGTATTTTCTTGTAAAACAGTTTGTATAATTAAATTTATGAATAAATAAGCATTTATAAACATAAATGTATGCGGATATACTAAAATAAGTAAAATATGTTCAAGTGGTTGTTTTATTTATAATATTATTTCGCTATTTATTCTTACACAACTATAATACATTGATTTAATTATTATACTTTTAATGTTTACATGTACAACTAATATATATGCAGTAATTTCATTTCAAAACTACCCATCCCCCTTATTTTTTTTAGTAAGAAAAATGATCTGTAGACAAAAAAAAACGTAAATATAGATATCACAGGGGAAGTTTTAAACCAGTATCCGTTGTAGTTTTCTCCCAACGTTGTAAGTTACCCCCACCTACAAATTTTCAATGACAAACCAATCTTGTAATACATCCTCCAAATCGGTTTATCTGTTCTCGTAACAGAGGCAAAAATAAAATTTAAATAAAACAATAAAAATTATTTTATTAATTTACTTTTGATAAGACGGTTTTTAATATTTCTTGATTAAGTACTCAAAGTTCCTATCATTATTGACTAAAAAGAAGTTCCATCTATTCTCGAATTCTTGTTTTTAAAATGTCTGTAGTAGTTAGTCTGCATGTATTGGTAATTCTATTTCTTATGTATTGATTATTTTCAGGCGAAGTTTCGTATATAATTATCTTTGAATAATCGCAGAGAATTAAAATTCAATTAAGATATATGTAGGAATCTCGCAGGTCATTCCAGTGCACCTCTTATTTCACTTTGAATACCAGCGAAAGAAAAGTGATGTATATAAGGAAAATAACAAAAACATAAAACTTATTGATGTTAAGTTTTGTGTAACTACTCCACAAAAATTATGCCCTCCACTTTCATTGATCTAACAGCAAGGTCCTTAGAAATTCGATTAATGTATATAGTGTTTTATTGAAATTATTTTAGTTTTGCTATAACGAGTAGGAATCAATCGACTTTTATAAACGGAATAAGAATAAGAACTATTGAGGCCTTTTTTTTCATATTATAAGAGGAGGAAGCGCTATATAAAATTTTTAAGTGGGGGTAAGGGGGTGAACCTTAAACTCCAGTGGAATCTGATTTTAAACTTCACCTTCGAGATTTCTATTTACATGTCTCCTTGTTTAGAAATAATTTTTTATGAAAGTAAATAATGGGAGTGTGTAGTTTTGAAATAAAAACGCTGTAAATTGGTTTCATGGAACAAAAGTGAGTAAAAATATCGTTGCACTACTATTACATATTCATTATCTCCTACCCAGTATAAGTACGCCCATGGTTTTTCATAGTCATAAACGGATGTCGGATATGTAAAACTTACACAATTTAAATTCGCAGTGAATGAAAACATCCTAACTGCTATTTTGAAGCAATGAACTAATCAATTCCGAATCAATTGCAACACTTCCGGTTGAGATATTTATTGTAGGTATTATCCGGTGATGTATACCTTTCTTCATCCACGTCTCTGTTTACAGTTTTAAATTTTTATACTGTTTATGGTTTGTTATAACTAAATATTAATGGGAGTGGAATTTTTTTATTCCATGAGCGTCGGATTTTATTCTCTACAGATTTACTATGAGTATAAATGAAATAATGGGCTCCCTTGTAATATTTATCTGCTTTAAAATATATAAAAATATAAAAATATAAAAACAAATATAAAACATAATACACTTTAAGTCTTTCATCTGATATACATTATTTACTGTACAATGTTTATTATGTATTATTAAACGATCATTTCAAATTGTACTTACAAATTTTCCCAAACCCCGAAGATTTTTAAGATTCGAAACTTTAAAGATTTAAATAAATGATGTACAAAGTCATATGGTGCACAAAGCCTTCTTATAGGTGTCGATGCCAGTGGTGGACTTAGAGGATTCCCCTATCACTTTATTAAATATAAAGAAAAATAGTATGGTCCATTAAAAATAACTTTTTTCAAATCTTTGGATAAAGCATTTAATTCTCTACAAAAAGTGCTACTCGACATATATTTGTAGTTGTCATAGCTTTCCGGGACAAGCAGACATTTGATAGACTTTTTTCCACATACAGAAGTTAACTTCTTTTACCTAACGCTTCAAATTTTAGAAATGGAAAGGTACACTTAGAAGTGAAAATAAACATACGTATACTCAGGGAGAAGTACCAAACTCTCCCCTTTCAGATTCATACCCAAGCATACAACTATACCCCAATACTAAACCCTGTCTGTCAGTTCTAGTCAGAGTTACAGAAACAATATTTTAAATTACTGTTTGAAATGATACAATATATTTTAAGAATTGTTGTTATTATATATAGTCTGTTGGTTCAGTTCGAGTAGCTCGTCCACTCTATCGAGCACCATTTGATAGAATGTGTATCTATCTTGGCCACCTCTGTGACCGTGCTCGTAGACGCGTCCACCAACTCGCTCTCCGTACCCGACTCCGTGGTGCTTCTGACATTATTTCATGAACTTCGCCAACGACATGATCTGTTAATGGATTTCGAAGATCACTCTCTTCTTCTTCCTAATTTGGTTTTTCTCCTTCTCCTCTGTGTCATCAGGTTTTGATATATTGGGCGTCAGTGTCAATTTTCTGTTGTTTCCCTTATATTACCCGACGTACAGATAATTATGAAAATATCGGACATAATATAGTGTGCATATCTTTGCAAAAGCTGCTTCTACATTTTTTCAACATTCAGAACGAGGTATTAGAACGTGATAAAAATCTCAAGAATAAAATTTTATGTTTAGTTCTTGTCCAATGTTACAGTTAAAATATTAATTTGCTGTCGTCTATTTAGTCTCTATTTCTGTCTCTATTTAAGCTGGTTGTAGACGATGGTATTGAGTTGAGGAAAATGCTCTTGTTGTCTATTAATCACTTTACCAACGCAAATTTAGTTTCAATGTCTGGCAGGTAATAATAGGTGGCAATATATTTGGATATACTTTTTTCTGAAGGAACATAAATGATTTTTTTCAAAGGGAATTCCTTTAACCCTTAGATATACGTCCCACTTGATATACGTTCTGCATGTGGTTTGTGCTTGACGATGTACTATCGTATTTTAATCTTCTAACTAAAAAATATTCTAAATGAATGAGTTTCTAATCAATGGTTAGGTATTGCTGATCTAAGAGTTTGGCCAAGACACCCACGAGATTTAAATCCATTAGATTCTTACATCTGGAAATACTTAAAAACTATAGTTTATTTTATATTATTTAACTGAAAATATTCAAATAATTTGACAACGCATGCGATAGTCAATGCCATCTTAAAAAATTAAATTGATACGTTTGGAGTGTAAACAAAATGATATAATAACAAAATTATGAATATTGTGGAAAGCTTTATCACCACGCTATATAATCTATATTTACAAGATTGTCTTGTAACTATACATCTTTGAATTAAACTTATAATATTTTAACAGACCTCCGTCGCTTACCCTTAAAGATTATTTTATTAAACTTTGACTACAATATGATATTCGTATTCAACATATCTTATTATCCATTGATAAATCTTCATTTAGATGATGTGCCTCAAATGACCTGAAATCAAAATTACAGATACGGTATGCATGTACTTCAGAACCATTGGAAAACGTAATTAAGGAATTTCATATATACTGATCTATTACTGATGAATACGGAAAACACCATTCTCTTGTTTAATATCCACATTTTATAGTTAATGATTAACCAAACGGTTGTTAATATATAGTTTTAATATTTGTAATTGCAGTTAGTAACACTGGGGGACAAACATATTGTTGCATTTATTACAGTATTTATTCTTACTTAATTTGAAAGCGCTGAGTTCATATCTATAGGTAATTTTGCTCTGTAATCTCTAGATATTTTGTAATTCGGCATTATTATTTTCGCAAATTTTGACAATTTACGCTTATGGCTCTTGCGCCTGTAGGCCTTCTCAAAACAATCTCGTTGGATGCCCCAGCAGTAGTCTACCATCATATGTTTGTTCAAATGCCCTTGATAGTGTTGTTCCATCGTCAAGAAGTCTCGATGGAAACGCCCCTGTTCGCCACTTACAGTGTCAAGGTTCTCTGGAAACTGATCGAGATGTTTAAACAAGAATGGAGCTTGACACTTATATTACAACCAAGATTTTGAAAAGATAACAGCATGGCAATAACGAGAACTTCATTGTTATAATCTTTTTTGTTACCAAGAAGGTTTTGTATAACTGTCACGAAAGTTAGCCACGCTGTTTTCATTTTGTCATTCATTTTTCTGACAAAATTCTACTTATGCAGGTCTATACTACATATATAATTACAAATATACACTCTCAAACATGTAAGTACAAACTACTTGCCCATAAGCAAGCAGAGACCTTTTTAAATTTGGACCACGCCTCAGATACCCACGTTGAATAAAAGTAAAGTACCTAAAGAGTTTTTTTCTTTAAATTAAACTATTTAACATTTAAGGCTGTTAGTACAAAAATATGCTATTCTTAAGGGCATAATACTATTCTTAAAGGCATTAATTATTTATACTCATTTGGGCCAACATAATTTTTGGTATTGTGGAAATCGGGGTACAGAAAGATGATTCATATTTAGAAAGACATGATACATATAGAAAGATGATTCATAATTTTTTTTAATTATTTTTTCATACCTTATCCTTTTCAATATAGTAAAGTTAACCTTCTTATATCATAAGTATTTCTTTGTTTCTGTAACCACTCGATATAATAAAATATAAACAGTTGCATAATAATAGGCAGTCTTAATTTCATGCATATATGTCAGCATGTTTTGTAAATTGAGAAATATAATAAATTATAGTGTTGATGTCGGCATTAACCAATTAACAAATTAGTTACGGTATATAATTAACGATATCCCACCGTAAGATTTCTGGCTTGCAAAATGTATAATATACTATATTTCGGAAAGACAAATTATTCGAGTGAACGAACTCGCCCAAATGGTCTCTTGTTTTACGGCGGGAAGTTGTTGACTTTCTTTCTGTTAGGAAACCTATTCAGCAAGCGCTCATTCACTCAACAGTGCAAGGCACTATACAGTGGCGCAAAAATGTATTTATACGCTGTGTACAGAGTATGGGGTGGGGATAAAGAAGTGGATGGCAGCGCTTGCAATGTACACAAATTGCATTAAAGTAGACTGGCAATAGTAGGTTGTCAGGTCATATGTGTTTTTACAAAAGTTAGTTCATAAACGAATCAGAAATGAACCGTCATAGTTACTGTGTTGTAAATTACAATAATACCGGAATAAATAGTAAATGCAAATTTTATAGATTTTCTACGGCAGCTTGGAAATTAAAGCAATGCAAAAAATGGATAGCAATGGACAAAAGTGGATTTAATAAGAAGTTGCTTATTGGTATTACTCCTGGAGGCTTTATTTCATTTAAGTCTAAAGTGGCAGGTGGAAGGAAAAGTAATTTACAAATGACTGCAGAAGCTGGATTTATAAATTATTTGGAAGATGACTACATTATTTTGACGGGCAAAGGGTTTGCAGTACTAAAACGAGTTTTGGACGAAGCTAGAAGCAAGCGAGGATAGTTATGCCACCTTTTCTATAGCACAAAAGTCACCTTTTCAGAGAGGAACTCAAGAAACAATATTGTCCATATCAGAATTCATGTCGAGAGAATAATGCAAAGACTAAGAACTTATCAGATTTTAAATAAAATTAAGATGATCTATTGAACCACGTTGATGCCATTATACATATGTGTTGTGTATTGATACATTTACGATAAATAATTAAAGAAAAAATAAAAAATAAACGTTATAATCATTTCTATAAATATTTCTTCTTATTTATTTATTACTTTTCCGCACTCCACTATAAACGGAAAAGTAATGTAATCGTGTAAAGAGAAAGGAAAGAAACAAAATTTTTCTTGGGTTTATTTTTCGTTTTTCGGCCTAAAAACCAAAAAACATGGTTTTTAAAAATTTCTTGGTGTATGTGTGTCGTCGTTGCCGTCGTTGTCGTCGGCATTTATTCTTGTTACCACAATAACTCAACTAAATCGTGAGCGATCGATCAAGTTTTGACTGATTCTGATCGGGGACATATCTCAGACTATACCTATTAATTTTGAGGTGGATAGCACACACCACCCCTTCCCTTGGGTCTATTTGAGAAATTTGTTTTGTTAGCACAATAACTCAACTAAATCGTGTCGGATCGATCGGGTTTTGACTAATTCTGATCGAGGACGTCTCTCAGATGACACCTATTGATTTTGACGTGGATAGGACACACCCCACCCTGTCCATGGGTCATGAGAAAGCACTATAGTGGACTATTTGAGAAATTTGTTTTGTTAATACTGTAACGAATTTACTAGAAAGTTCTTTATTTCTCGAACACTTATTTACAACTCAATTATTCACAAGTTGAACTAACTAACTAACTTTCTTTCTACTTTAACTTAAAAACTAATTTTCGCACTGTATATCACTTTCGTACTGTATATCGTTCACTATCGTGGTTCAAATTCAACTAACTGCTGGCCGGACGTCACAATTCTTATATAGGCAGTGGAACGTTTCTCCAGGCGTTTCTAGACAAAGAACTTTGGCGAACCTTCTAGTATAGAACGCGCTGGAAGTTAATACTGCACGCTCTCAAGGTTTCGAATATACCTGGCATTCGGGATCGTTCGAGGCATTCGTGACAATACGATAACTCAACTAAATCGTGTCGAATCGATCGGGTGTTGACTGATTCTGATCGAGGACGCCTCTCAGATCACACCTATTGATTTTGACGTGGATAAGACACACCCCACCCTGTCCATGGGTCATGAGAAAGCACTATAGTGGACTATTTGAGAAATTTGTTAATACGATAACTCAACTAAATCGTGTCGGATCGATCGGGTTTTGACTGATTCTGATCGGGAACGTCTTCCAGACTACACCTATTGATTTTGAGGTGGATAGGACACACCCCACCCTATCCATGGGTCATGAGAAAGCACGAAGGTGGATTATTTGAGAAATATTTTTTTGTTAACACGATAACTCAACTAAATCATATCAGATCGATCGGGTTTTGACTGATTCGGATTTGGGACATCTTCCAGACGATACCTATTGATTTTGAGGTGGACAGAGCACACTCTTACATGTTCATGGGTCATGAGAAAGCACAATGGCGGACTATTTGAGAAATTTGTTTGTTAGCACGATCACTCAATTAAACCGTATCGGATCGTTCGGGTTTCGACTGATTCTGATTAGAGACGTCTACCAGACGACATCTATTGATTTTGAGGTGAATAGGATGCACCCCACCCTGTCCATGGGTTATGAGAAAGCACGATGGTGGACTATTTGAAAAAAGTAAAGCTGTCGCATAAAACACATATTCTGCATTTATGAGTTGGTTTATTTTTTCTCGGTCACTCAATTTCGAGATAGAGATATTCTACGTCCGAAAAAATCCTTTTTAAGGTTTTAAAACTGTTTATTCTTATTTATTTGGTATTAAAATATGATATAAATATAAATTAAATTATATAAATATAAATATGAATATATTAAATTGCCTACATATTTTCCAGTGAAACTTCGTTTTTCATGTCTCACATTATTGGTACCAGCAGCAGTATTTTCCATATACAACGCTTGTAAATAGTGTTCAAAATTAAAGATTTCACTACAAAATATTTTATGTTTTATGAAACCTTCATCCCTTTGTTGAATGAAAACGCTTGCTAAGGTATTTGTCCACAAAAATTGATGCAGTGCAATTCAATTTAATGCCATTTTACGTGTAATTTTAATATTCCCAATTTAATCAGAATTTCTGACAGACACATGATAGCCTACAGAGCTGTGAATGCTAGGCGGCGTAACGGTGCTGATATCACGCACATAGCGAATTGATCACGGCGAGGTAACAGTAGAGGTAACAGTATCCCAATTGCAAACAATTGGAATAAATTGATATCAATTAAAAACAAAATATAGTTTTTAGTATCCGCTTTCAAATAATATATATTTTATTACATATACAGAACTCAAAGTATTTCTGACAATATGTATCAAATATGGTGGGAAAAAAATATTCATACACCACGAACTTTGAGGAACGTACGAAGAAAATAAAAGAGTTAGAACCTGGTAGGATATTCTTTTGAGTTCACAATACCTGCTAACCATCTTAATATCGAATCTACTAAGATACTTATCACGGCTCGATTGTATTCCATTCTTGCATGAGTAACGTTTTCAAGTGATTTTCGTTTGACATCGAATATTGGCGAATACGACGGTTCAATTCTTCCCACAAATTCTCTATCGGATTAACGGCGGAAAATTGTGGAGGTTTGCGTAGCATGTGAGGAGTGTTATAAAGCAATCATTCGTGAACCGCATCTGCTGTATGTCTTGGAGCATTATCTTTCTGGAAATAATATAAACTCTTAAGACTAAATTTTTGAGAACTCGCTTTCAGACTTTCCCTTAACATATTTAAATACATATTGTCAATTATTCCGTCTATGAAAACTAAATTACCCACTTCACGTACTGCCATACATCCCAATACTAACATACTTCCTTCACCGTGTTTAACAGTGGCCCCGAAGATTTTTTTCTTAAACGTCGTTCCTAGTGCTCTCTACATTAATTTTGGAAAACATACTATTTTCCAAAAATATATTGGCTTGTCAACGTACACCTTTGCAAATTGAGCCTTTGTTCTCGGTTGACTTTAGTCACTAATGAGTAACGTTTTCCTCTAGTTACTCGTACCACTAATCTATATTTTCTCAAAGTGTTTCTAATAGTTTCTAATAGTGTAGTAAACGTGTGGTGTAACAGGTCTCCCACTTCCTTCGTATATAGTAGCGATGACTACTATATAGTCGAACTTCCAAATGGATTTGTTGTTATGCTTTGTAAGATAAAACGATCGCCTCAATCATCCAGTTTAGGTGATCTTCCTGTATAATGCTTATATTCGAGAGTTTTTTTGATTATATTTTTTACAATGTACTGTACTATCACGTGACTTTTTCCTATCATTTAATTATCAATCACCTAATCATTAATCTCCTTTCTTCGGTTGTCGTTTTTCTATTTTTTTTTTACTCATGTTGCATATCTAGCTTTATTTGATCAACCGCGTACAACTCATGACATTAGCACGGACGAGTTGAAGCGTGAAACTAATAGATTATGTCATCCATTTGTATTATTCAGTCGCTGATTCCCAAATCTAACTGTATGAATACTTCTTTTCCGCAGCATGACACTTACCAGACGCATAAGAAATAGTGGATGCAAAGAAGAAATATTTTGCATTTCGTAATACCTATATGATTTTTATTTCAATAAAATATAAATCATTGAAAAGCTTACACCTTAAACCATATTCTAACGTATATAGATATTACATTATTACGTCACCGTGGTGTATGAATACTTTTTTCCATCACTATATAAATCCTGAAGTTTATTTCCGATGTATTGATTTAGCTAATTTCTATGAGAATTAGGAATATAAATTATTAAGACATCGAAGAACTGAAATATACATTAGTGAGTCACTTCTTTGAGATATGTTCAACAGCAGCAGCATATTTCGAAAGGAATTATTTGTATTCAAGATGTAGGCTAGTTTATTTATATATAAGATATGCAATGTGTATTAACCTACCCTGACCTAACATAACCTAGCCTTTGATTTGACGTTGTAAGAAAATATTTTTAAATGCCTGAAAGAATACAACACTTATAATTACTCTAAGTTATATGTCTTTATTGATTGAGTTCATCATAGAATTAATTAATATATTCACATGTTATATAAGATATACATATATAAAATTATTATTCATATTGCTGCAAAAGGACTCAATATTTATTTTTGATTTAATTAAGTTTACTACGCCAAATATACCAACGAGTTCTTAAGGAACGATAATTTCTGGCTAGAGATCTAGGGATCTTAATGAGTTGTCTCACATTACACTGAAATTATATATAAAATTATTCCAGTTAATGGGTTCATTACATGCGTGGGACACACACAATATTGTCAAAAGTTTAATGTTATTGACATCATGAGTCAGATCACATTATCAGATGAAGTTGATTCTAGATTAAAATTTCAATAGATTGGTTCAAAGAATTCTACCCTTCTGGATTAAACGTAATTTAATTAAAACTTAGTGTCAACGTTTCTCAATTCCTTTAAAGTGATTTCCTCAAGATAGAAACCTTCTTTAAGAAGCTAAATGAAAGTAAACAAAATATAAAAAATATTTTAGTAACTAATATGAGAAATAATTGACCTATAACTAGAATATCGTAAATAGGAAGAGCTAATTCTGTTTTGAAGAGGACTAACAGCGATCAAAGCAGTGGGCATGTATATGTTTATTTATTAATGGGTCTTATAATTATTTTTACGAGGGCGAGTCGTAGCCTAGTTCTATTCTTCCCCTAACCTCCGGAGGGTCACAGTGGTATATACAGACACAACCGACTAAAGCTGGAATCAAACCCACGCTCGAATTACTCCAATCCGGTAATCTAGGCCAGCTTCAAGCAAGTCATCCTGTGAAAAAAAATACTACACAACAGTAGTTCACAATTATTATTGTTCCTTATTTTTGTATATATGCAAGATTCATAAAATGTTATGTATTCTCGACAAATAATGTAATGAGACACTTTTGATACTTTACCTGAAATATAGGTAAAAGTGAATTAATTTTTATTAAGTTAATGACGCATTTGCTCTTGTGGGCTTCTAGCATCTAACTCCGAGGGTGCACTAAGAAATCTAATAGAACAAAGTACTTTGCAGCATCGCAAATGCACCATGGTGTAACCGCAATGAAAACATCCATCGCGACCTGAAGATACCTATAGTCAAAGATGATATCAAGAGGCTTACAAGCAAACATCAGAAAATATTAGAAAATCACGTAAATATCGAAGTAATATTGCTACTCGATAACAACGGACCTGTCCAAGGGCTATACTCATAGAAGCTAAAACCGTTCGAATTGGTGTAGTGATAGTGAAAGGGCCTAGAAATTCTAAGCATATGTTTCTCATGCGAACAGTTCTTAATATTATGTGTCGCTGGATGTTCTACTAAACAGCTATCTAGATATTAGGAAAAAAACAGTTAAATTTCATCTAGTTACAAATCAACGCCCTCGGGGCATGTATCTAAAAAATTGCCCTTTCTTAAAAAATAAAAGACGAACCGTACAGTTATTCGCGTGAGGAAGTAACTATATAAATTAATTCATAATTATCTGTATTTAAAAAGAACATATCGAAAGTGTCTCATTAGTGTAGCGCAGAGAATGTCTTTCGTGATGGTACGTATATTTCCTGAAATGCTTCGTGCGGAACAGTGAAGTAAATAAAAATAAATATATCACATTCAGTTACACAATGCGAAGATTAAGTGTTAACCCCCCTCCCCGATTCTATTTAATTCCTTCCTTGTTTTAATCACAACGGAAAAATGCTCGAATTGGTCGATATTTGTTTTGATCAAATCATGATTTTATAGACAAACTTAATTCACATCACGAACCCCTTCCATGCAACAACTACCTTTTAAGTTTTTTAACAGCAAGGAGTATCAAGTTGTACCTTTTTAAAAAGAATATAATATTATGGATTAATCAGTATGAAAAAATCGAAATTTCGTCAAACATTCACTGAGATATTTTAATAAATAGCTGTGCTTAGGGCAATAACTACAAACGTTCAATATACAATATTCGCATGCATTGTTTTAATCTAAAAAATGTTCATAACATTGACCGTTCCTTTATTAGAAAATATGTTTTCTGTTGCCCATGTAATTCTTTGGAGAGCCCCTGCTGACTTGAATGCATTCTTCAACAATTATCACCGTAATAATATGTATATGCCCTCATAAAAATAAATCGAGAAGACCCACTTGCGCTCGATCCATCTTCCCGAAAAAAAAACATTAATTAATTTCGTATTTACAGTACCTAGTGCGGGGGTGTTTCGTCTTTTAGAAATATTATGTTTTCGGAAAACTCCTGTGAATTATTTTCGCCAACGTTCACTATTAAGACATATATTAATGTCTCAAACATATTCAAATGTTTATCAAATTTCCCAGAGTGAATAATGAACCGATAGCATTATCTTCAAATATATCTGCTCAAATATTTAATTTGGCAGGAAACTGAGTATGAATTTCGCAAAATAGCTAAAAATTTTAGAAGACTAGTATCTGAAATTTATATGAACATGACAATTTAAAACAATATAGATTCATAGCTGAAGCAAACATGAAACATAGTTAAGATCATGCAAACTACTGTTGGTCATATGTTTAGAATATTCAGTTCGTGGATGGGCATCATCTTCTGCTAGCTTGTAAAAGATTCTCATGTTATGGGGCCAAGACTTGGGCTTATCTAGCTTGGGCTTAGCGACCAGTCCGTGTTTTTATTTCACGTTAAAAAGAAGTTAAGGGAGACTTCTACCTGGGAATACCATTTTTTAGGTGCTCACATATTAATTTATTTTGGGGAGACAAATAAACATAGACCAATTCTGTGTCTTTGGCATTTATTGTTTAATACATGTTTATCGGAAACAAAATTGTTTGAATGAAAAAAAAAAAAACAATATGGCCGTCATCGTAGCTGCTGTAAATAAAGCCTGCTAATCTGCGGGGGCAAACGGTGACCATGGTTAGACATCCCCGGTTGATCTGAACCAAAAATTAATGAACCCCTTGGCTATGGTCCGACTCAGTAGATTTTTTTAACTATGAAAATAAAAAATGGCGGCAGTGTTTCATACATCAAAAGGAAATTGATGCATGAAACATCTGTCTGGACTTTTCTCAGAAACGCTAGAAATGACACATGCTAGAAATTGGTAGTGCTAACAGCGCTAAATTAAAAAGCGTTAAGACTACCGAAGATGATGAAATTTGAAAAAATCCTTCGACAGGCTAAATTGTACTTACAAATAGATTAAGAATATGCAATAAAAAAGTCGATTTTCTTCTGACAAACTAAGGTAGAGATCTCCCTTAAACAGGGGGCAACACTTAATCCTAGCATTGTATATTTTTCGACTATGATACGAGAATAGAAAATATCACTGAATGATAGAAATGCAAAACGGTTATTTGTGTGGAAAACAAAAAAGTATTCTATTTCCCATAACATAATGCATTGTATTTTTGTAGTATAGCAACATAATGAATTAAAATAAGTAAAATAAACACTTGAAAATTAACACTTAAAAATTTTAACTTGAAATCTTTATTTCATTTATTGATATTAATTGACTATTTATCTATGTTAATAAGTTATCTAATAATAATCATGATGGTAATAATTCCCTGCCAACTTAAGATAATATTGTACATTTAATCGAAATTCCGATAGCATTTATACTGGTTATTTTATTTATCACTCATGAAATATGTATTCATATTTTTATAAAACTTGATACATATGTATATATAAAGTGGGTGTAATATTAATTAAATATCCAGTTGGTGACATCTAAGAATAATTTATTATAGCAGTTTAATCAGCTTTATTATCAAACCATTTAAGAGAGTGGTCGGTATATTTCTCTTATTGACCGTCAGTTTTCACTTTTTATGATACATGTTTAAGTTATAAATTCCAAATAAATTACTTGGCAATGATCAATATTTTTGTTTTATTTAGAAAGCTTAGAAAAAACACGTGAAAGTCTAAAAGATGAAAGGAGGAATAGGTGGTACGTGATAGTTGGAAAAAATATATATGTTAATGTGTGAATCGGAGATACAAATAATAAACTATGTTTCCAGTATCCCGTCTGACTATTTCATTGTTAGCTATTTTAAATAGTTACTTCGTCCATTAAAAATTGTAAGGATGAAGTTAATTTAGTATGTTATAGTAATTATTTCTTGTATGAAGGCAAAATAATAGGGCAATATATCGAATATGTCAGTCAGTCAGTCCATAGCTGAAGTATTTTAAATAAAAGAAAAAGTAACAACCAGACTGTGCTTCGTTAACCCACCCTAAAATGGTTTATCATAATACTAGAACTATAATCGAATTTACTGTAGTGCATAGATATTAGAAACGCAGTTATTTCACGTTAATTAATTGTAGATATTGATATTGAACTATATGATTCATTTTCTTGTACTTGAATACACATGTTACCACCACATTTTTCTTTTCCGCACGTAGAACATCTCTATCTGGAAATTCAGTGGCCGAGAAAAAATAAACCAAGACATGAATGCAGAATATGTTTTATGCGACAGTTTTACTTTCTTCAATTTTTCTCAAAAAGTCCGCCATCGTGCTTTCTCATGACCCATGATCAGAGTGGAGTATGTCCTATCCACCTCAATAAATGTCGTCTGGTAGACGTCCCCGATCAGAATCAGTCAAAACCCGACCGATTCGACACGATTTAGTTGAGTTATCGTGCTAACAAGAATAAATGCCGACGCCAACGACGACAACGACACAACACATAAAATGTTTTAAAAATCATTTTTACTTTTCCGCACTCCACTGTACGTGGAAAAGTAATGTAATCGTGTAAAGAAAAATTGAAAAACCAAAATTTTTTTTGGGTTTATTTTTCGTTCTTCGGCCTAAATCCAAAAAAAATAATGGTTTTTAAAAAATGTTTGCTATGTGTGTCATTGTCGTTGTCGTTGTCGTTATAGTCGGCATTTATTTTTGTAGGGATGTCTACCAGACGACATCTATTGATTTTAAGGTAATAAAGTAAAGCTGTCGCATAAAACAAATATTCTGAATTTATGTGTTGGTTTATCTTTTCTCAGCCACTCAATTTCGAGATAGATATGTTCTACGTGCGGAAATGTCCATTTTAAGGTTTTAAAACTGTTTATTTGTTTTGGTTTTTTGCCCGAAAAACGAAAAATAAACCCTAGAAAAAAAATTGTTTACACGATTACGTTACTTTTCCGCGTATAGTGGAGTGGGGAAAAGTAAAATGTTTTATCTTTGACTTGTATCAAAAAGTTTGTAATATCTTCTTTAATAAAAATTTTAGTTTTTTAAACCCGTGCTCATCTTACACTTCAAAAATGCAATGAAATGTACGTACTGCTCGTGAATAATAGGAAAATGTGTGAGATTTCTTTATGTATGCGTAGAAGGAAGAGTTAGGGCAGCATTCGGCTCTTTACCAGGCTATTTACCGCATACCTCATGGGCGGTCCGATAGAGACTTGTTCTTATTGTTGACGAACTAGTACTTACTAATATTCATATTTTTTTAATTGACAAAACGCTTAACATTGAACATGTCTACAGACATGTTATTCTATGTCTACTTGTAGACAATCGTCTTGTAGACATGTTCACAATATATCTACAAGACGGTTTGTTCTTTGCATAAATATTCAAAATACGTGAGTAAAATTATCTCATGTGTTACATTCTTTGTACCTTTATTATACACCATTCCTCGTAACGAGTAAACGCATTTTTTGGTAAATGAGAACTCCCAAAACTTCCAGAAATTCGAAAAAACACTCCAGCAAGAACTTCGAGCAATTTCCTCCGTGCTCCGTGGGATAGTAAAATATTATCTAAATCACTCATTTTATTAAATTACAACGAATTTTCAACAACTCAACAAGTAAATATAGGGATGCTACTTTAAAACTTGTATTTTTAAAAATTTGTAAAAATTTTGTCTAACAATATGTAAGCAATTCGATTGTTGTCAACTAAACAATCAATTAGCTTACCATTTTCAAATGAAATGAAACTAAATAAAATATGCATAATAACTATTAGACAACTAATTGTATATACTTACTTTAGATAGAATTACATAGTATCAGAAATGAGATAATTATCATGAACAAGAAATATATTAATATACGAAACATAATTCACACGTTTATGGAAACAAATTAAAATAAATAATATATATCAACATTGAGTAGTAAGAAAGAAACAATTTTTGAGCTATATTTTTCTCTGAAAACAAAAATAATATTAAATGTCTAAATAGAACAATAGGAGAGATGGTGTTATCTAGTTAAAAAAACTAGTCCGACAACTGGTGATGTCAGCAACAATATAAGTTGAAATATACTAAGAATACTTAAAAATACATCCTTATATATATATATATATATATATATATATATATATATATATATATATATATATATATATATATATATATATATCATAAGTCAAATAAGACGGTCAATTGAAGTTATACTAAGTTACAGTAAGATTAAGTTTGAGGTCGTTATACTTGCGATAATTTAATGTATCTTAACAAAATAATAGGTATATCTTTTAAAAAATATATATTTAAAAAAATATATGTGAATGAATTCTTTGAGGTGAAGAAACTACGAATAAATACTAAAGGAGAGAAAACTGAAAAAACATGATTTATTAATTTGTAAAAATAATTTTTTAATTTTTGGGAGTTGTCAGCATCTCCCAAACCCAACATTGGGTTTGGGAGATGCTGACACTTCTTCCCTGAGCATGGGTATTCTCACCCCTATGTGTGACATTTACTTTCACAGTTTAAGATTTTTGGAGAAGGAGGTCAATTGCTGTTGTCTGTTAAACTTTTTTTAAGTTACTAAATCGTGTTTATTGCAATAATTTTAATTGTGATACTCAGAATATGTTTTATTTGATGATCAACTCAAACAACTAAAACAAGAGTACAAAGAGCAAATGTAGTAAATTGGAGTGGAATAGTTATTTAAAAAAGTAATATAAAAAGGCCTATTTGGTTATTTGATTTATTGTAGAATGAAACAAGATGTTATAAGTTATGAAGTTTTTTGGCGAATATAATTTTAGATTAAATATGAGGAAAAAATAAAAAAAACTGTTGTTGGTACTATACTTATTTATAAATATTGCTCTAACTTTGCACTGCACGTAATACTAAAGAGTACCTACGAATTTTAAAATAAGTAGCAGATTTTCATAAAAAATAGTAATTGTATTTAAACACGTATAATCTGAAGGAGATTTTTAATATCAAAGTTGGATTTACTCATTAATAGTGTCAAAGAGCATTAGCTTACAATTATAACCAAAATTGTAATAAAAAATATACTCTCGTTGTTAACTGTTATACAGATAGTTTCAAAAATTTATGTCAATGTTTCATTAACATATAGAATAATATTTTTATAACCTTATGTCGATTTATATTTGCTGTTTTCTGAAAATTTTGCCCCCACTCCTATAATGAGATACATTTTTATTGCCCAGTATGTAATAGATAAGGGAGGTAGTATTACATACTTTTCGAGAGATCGTATATCTTCTGTACAAACTTCGCCTAAAGTTTTGTTGCTTCGGCCAGTCTACTGACATGCAAGTCGCTAGAAATTATATATAGCTTATTTTATTTAATAAATAAATGACATTAACTTGACTCCACAAATAAACCCATTGCTCTTCTAGTAAAATAAAAATAAACCAGTTCTTAAGAATAATACGAAATATGTTATTTTTCATCAGAATTAGATTTCCTAACATTTATAAAAACATATGTTATATTTATATTTTTAATATATATTCCCTTTTACCTAAAATTTATTCTAATCTAAAATTTATTTTTAAAGTCACTTTAATAACTTACTTCATATTATTTACATATTAACTGCTGTATGTTAGGATATTATTCAAATAATTTGATATTAATTAGGCTTGTAGTTTCAGTGCTATTGAGTGTATTCTTTCACATACCATCACAAACGGTTTAGAGCAAAAGAAATTCATTTAAGTATCCTTTACAAGCAAATTACATTATCAAAGAAAACTTAGTTAACTTCTCTTAGTGTATAAATAAATATTACGTCTTTTAATTGAAACTATAACGTTGATGAAAATCTGCTAATAAACGCAGACTAATAGATATTACTAACACAGACCGCATATTTTATTGACCATACTCATTTACACTAAACTGATCAAATAGAAATGGCTTCCGTTAAATGTATATAAAAGCAATCATCATAAATAACCTAGCATATATTACTCAACAAAATAAATCACTTTCGTTTTCGCCCAACAATAAAATGTTACTTATTTAATATAACACATATATTATGCGTTATCTCAAAATGTACACTATAGTAACCTTCATAAAATTAGAAAGGTCAATCAAGGTTTATCAGATAATATTGATAAATTGCAATACTATAAGATAGTATACGA
This sequence comes from Rosalia funebris, assembly GCA_037954035.1. Classification (NCBI taxonomy): domain Eukaryota; kingdom Metazoa; phylum Arthropoda; class Insecta; order Coleoptera; family Cerambycidae; genus Rosalia; species Rosalia funebris. The sequence continues at coordinate 4,386,403 of JAZFAV010000010.1, read as the reverse complement.
TAAGTTAGTTTTATAACAATTCAATATTGTTATAGTATTAAGGGATTAACGTATTAATCTTAATCATGGTATTTAAAACAAACTATAGTGATCAGTACAAAATACCCTTAAAGTTTTCGTAACCTACTACCGCTCTTTCTTATGAATATTTTTATTTCAAAATCTTACCTTACAAAGAACATTGCAGCATTTTACTACTCTGTACGATCTCCTATAAACACTAATATCTACCCCAATAACATTTTTTGGACCTGATACAATATGAGTTGCTGTTGAAACTTGAAGCTACATTACTCTACAAATGCTCTCCAAATGTTATGGCTTTATTACGTATAGAAGATCCACTGGAGGATATTTTCTTCTGATATAACATTATGGCTACTGCACCATCCAAACTCGCTTATGTTATTATGAAATGGCTATGAAGTGGCGTAGGTACCGCTACTTTAATGGAGTGACTACGTCACCTCTTCTTTGTTCTGTAGGTTAAAAGAAATACTGTTATTTTCTACACACACAGTCGAAAAGTCCATGATTTCTATGGTTTAATTGAATAAGAAAGAAACTAGTAGTCTTGTTTCAAGGCAGTTAGAGAAATAACATCCGTGATTCCCAATTTTAAATATTGTTTTCAGCTTAACGTTATTGTTTTGCTTGATCTTACATTAGTTATACTCGATCTCTATTATTTATATGAAATGATATGCGTTGGTTTCTATTCTTGGAATAATAATGCACACTTTTGAAATCAAAGGACCTTGTTTATTGCTAAATATCAGCAATTAACGAAGCAACGTCTTGTCTTGATCGGGGGTTGTAAGCGTTCTCGACTTTGGCAACAGACTGCCATTTTAAGCAAGCTTAGACGTTCATTACAATACACAAAACATTTTTGAATAACACATCTGCAGGTGAAGGTACACGTAGAAAATCATGAAACGATGTAAAATCTAACCGTCTCTCTCTGTCGTTATTGGTATCTATTAACTTATTTTATCCTCCACATGTATATGTTGTAGTACATATGCACTTTCAATCATCAATACTTCCTTTCAATCAATGCATAATTAAAGGTATTATTTTTTAATCCTGGTTACCACAAAGCGACGAAATGTCCAATATATTTCACATGAAATGTCAAATATGCAAAGAAAATGTTCCATGCTACTATATAGTTTCAATATACAATGAGAAAAACTATATAACTACTATAACACTCTGTTTTAAAGTTAAATTTTACCTGTGGAATCATATATTTATTACTAACTATGTAACAGTTACTTAGTAGAAATTCAGTTCTCATCAGCAGCATCTAACTAGCACCAACTGGGTTGGTGCTAGTTAGATGCTGCTGTATTATGTAATTATACTGTATACTGTGTATTATGATTTATACTTGTATAAATCAATTTTTAAATATTTAGAATGAAAAATAAATTGTTTCTTGTAAATCAGAATGCTTTTGCATTAAATAAAGCAAGAGGTAAATTATGAAAATTAGGAGTAAAACCAAAACTTAATTAAGATGGTTAATTTCAATAAGATGACTATCTTACGTAGAAACATCATCATCATTAGGTCATCAGTCCTAAGACTGGTTGGACGCTAACCTCCAGCTTCTCCTATCTTGTGCTAACCTACGCATTTCGCTAATTGTGCTACAACCTACATCCCTTACTATTTGCGAGCAGTAGTCTAATCTCGGCCTACCTCTGCCTTTCTTCACTCCTATTTCTGCGTCCAAACTATCGCGGACTATTCCCCCATGTCTCAGCAAGTGGCCTACCATTCTATCTCTTCTCTTCTTTAAGTTTTTCCACATACTTTTTTTCTCGCCGACTTTCTCCAATACTTCTTCGTTTCTAACCCCATCAGTCCATGGTATTTTCATCATTCTTCAGTAACACCACATCTCAAAAGCTTCTAATTTCTTCCTACTTGCTTCCCCTACCGTCCAGGTTTCGCAGCCGTATAGTGCCGTGCTCCATACATATGTTTTCAAGTTTAAGTTTATTACCCCCGAGCATAAAAGTGCTTTCTTTTCGTTAAAAGCTACTCGACCCTGCGCTACTCTTTGTTTTATGTCTTTATCGCTTCTTCCATCCCAATTTATTTTACTTCCTAAATAAGTGAAGTCTTTAACTTCCTCCAACCTTCCATTATTAATTTGTACTTTCGTTTTTGCTCTGCTTTCGCGCCCTCTGCACACTAACACTTTAGTTTTGTTTTTATTCACCCTCATTCCGTATTCCTCTGTCAACACTGCCTCCATTTCGTTCAATGCTGATTCTAATTCCTCCTTACTAGATGCTAATACTGCTATATCATCCGCGAATCTCAGCATTTTTAGTTTCTGTCCCTGTACTTTAATCCCGAAATCCACTCTATCTTTTACCACATTAATCGCCTCTTCGATGTACAGATTAAAAATTAGTGGTGATAGCGTACATCCTTGTCTTACTCCTTTCCTAATACCTATTTCCCTTTTTTCCCCTTCTACTTCTATAACAGCAGTTTGCTCTTTATATAGATTGTGTACTACTCTCCTATCTCTATACTTCATTCCCGCGCTCTTTAGTATCTCGAACATTTTTTCCCATCTTACGTAATCAAAAGCTTTTTCTAAATCTACAAATCCTATATAAGCGTTCTTTCCTTTTTCTATTGTTTTCTCTAACATTACTCTTAGCGCCAGAATAGCTTCGCGAGTTCCCCTATTTCGCCTAAAGCCGAATTGGTCTTCTCCTAGTATTTCCTCCGCTCTATTTTCCATCCTCTTCTGCACTATTCTAGTTAAGATTTTTGACGCGTGGGAAGTTAGGCTAATCGTTCTAAAGTTCTCGCATTTGTCGGCTCCTCTCTTTTTCGGTATAGTAACGATAATGTTCCTCTTATAATCCTCCGGCATCTCGCCCGTTTCATATATGTATTTTACCAGTTCAAACATCCTATTTACTACTTTCTGTCCCGCACATTTCAAAATTTCCGCCTGTATTTTATCTACACCCGGCGCTCTATTATTCTTTAGCCCCCTTAGTGCTATTTCAAATTCCTCTCTCAATATAGGTTTTCCTACATCTTCCCTATCGATGCTAGATTCTTCCTCTAATATCTCCCCTAATTCCTGATCCTCGTATAAATTTCCTAAGTACTGCTTCCATCTATCCGCTTTCTCCTCTCTTCCGATCAGTATGTCCCCCGATTGACTATCATTTCTAATTTTTGATTGACAGAATTCTATCAGTCTGCTACCTCTCTCGTTTCTGTTTCCTAATCCATAAGGACCTACAAATTCTCCTTCTTTCCCCTCACCTACGACTGCGTTAAAATCTCCTACTATTATTAAATTTTCATGACCCTTCACAAATCCTATTACCTGCTCTATGTCCGAATAAACGGCTTCTAACTCTTCCTCACTATGGCTAGAAGTAGGCATGTATTCTTGCACTATTACTGTTTCCACTGGCTTCGAATCTAACCTAACCATCATTACTCTCTCGCTGTATTGTAGGTAGCTATCTACACACTGTCCTGCGTTCTTCCGCATAACGATTCCTACTCCCGCGATTCCATTTACCGATCCTGTGTGTATTACCCTATAGTCACCGCTCCAAAAATCTCCTACTTCCGGCCAGCGCATCTCACTTATACCTACTATATCTAATCCTAACCTATCCATTTCTATCTTCAGATTTTCTAGCTTCCCTGCCTGTCTCGTGCTTCTGACATTCCACGCTCCGACTCGTGAAATGCTACGTAGAAACATAGGAGTACAATAATAATATTAATTACACTTACATAATAAAGTTTAAAAAAATAATTGCTGACCCTCATCAAATGAATTATCTTTAATACTAAATTCTAAATTTAGCAAAAGTATTCTAAATCTATGTAGATAACGACATATAGCGAAAATAAAATGAATAATTAATAATTTTATCTTAACTACTTATAATCTTCATCTTTCATCAACTTTTAGGAAATATTTCCTGTTTATATTCAAAAGTTTGGAAACACAATCACTGTCTATACATCTAATCACCTAAAGTACAGTCACCTTCCAAATATTACATCATTAGATGTCGACCGGTCGTCCTCTTCATATAATAACATTTATTCATAGTAAAAATTTTTTAACCAACGGATTTTTATTGCACAAATGTTTTGAATCCTATAATGAACTTAAGGAGTCTGTACATATTACAAAACTTTTTGCGCCAGTGAAGACATAAAGACTACTGTCTGCCACATTGCATACAGTTCTGCTGTGAAACTGGAAGCGTATCGACGAAGAGTTCATGAATGTGTCGTTCTGGTAATACAAAAGGCACCTTATACTCTGTGATCTGTATTAAATCCGCCTATGAAGATAAGATCAGTTGGCTCCTTTGAAATTTATCTAAATATTTTAGGTTCATTTTGGGAGTAATCCATAATTATATGTAAAGCAATGTCGGTTAACCTCTGATTATACTCGTATAATATATGTAGGTAAATTTAGAAAATATTTATTTAATATCTCAATTAATTTTTTATTAACAGTTTATTAATAGAGAAGAATAAATCCACTAACAACAATTTATAAAATACTATTCATTATCAGTATCGTCAGGCTTATCTCATACCTGTTTATCAAGTTTAGTATTATCATCTGTTATATAATTCTTAAAGTTCACATATACCAGTAATGCGAAAATCAAACTTAAAGTACAAACTGTGACAACATTTTAATGGTTATAAATATATTTATACACAATGTGTATAAATAATACATAATGTGTCACTAATGTAGAATTCACTTACCTTACAGAATTCACTTGGTCACTAAATTAAAGGTATTCTACCTATTTATATATCTACATGTACTTTTCTACACTATAGGATGTACATCCTATTTATATATTAAACTTATTGATATATCTGTACGTATCTTGTCACTCATTGTTTCTTTTTTATAAAATATGTTTTTCCATTTTTTATGATGCTAACGATTATAATAACACAACTCCGTAATTCGTTTAATAAAATACATGTACATTAGTTATTCAAAAACGTTTTTACGTTTATTGTGTGCGAATATATTTATGGAAGTTGTTCATCTCAATTTTACTTTTCCACTCCACTATAAGCGGAAAAGTAATGATATCGTGTAAAGAAGAAGTGAAAAAACTAAATTTTTTTTTGGTTTATTTTTCGTTTTTCCGTATAAAAACCAAAAAAAAAATGGTTTTTAAAAATTTTTTGCTGTGTGTGTGTCATCGTTGTCGTTGTCGGCATTTATTCTTGTTGGCACGATAACTCTACTAAATCGTGTCGGATCGATTGGGTTTTGACTAATTCTGATCGGGGACGTCACCCAGACGACACCTATTTATTTTGAGATGGATAGCACACACCATCCCCTCCCTTGGGTCTATTTGAGAAATTTTTTTTGTTAGCACGATAACTAAACTAAATCGTGTCGGATCGATCGGGTTTTGACTAATTCTAATCGGGGACATCTCCCAGACTACACCCATTTATTTTGAGGTGGATAGGACACACTCCACCCTGTCCATGGGCCATGAGAAAGCAGTGAAAGCACGAGGGTGAACCGTTTGAAAAAAGTAAAACTGTCGCATAAAACACATATTCTGCATTTATGTGTTGGTTTATATTTTCTCAGCCACTCAATTTCGAGGTAGAGATGTTCTACGTGCGAAAAATTACGTTTTAAGGTTTTAAAACTGTTTATTTATATGTAAGTTGAGACTGACACGTTATACACAATCTTATTTTATTTGTTTCAAATATTTGCTTTAGTACGCATCTTCACGCTGAAAATCCGAAACAATTTGTGAACGTTAACTAATGTTAATGACGTAACGATGTCATCAATCGGACGTCGAATGAGTGAATAAATACCGTACTTTCTAAATTTAATTTAAGCTTAATTAAGTGCGAAATAATCACAACGTGCACGGAATCTACTCATTATTTAAATAAACTTGAAGTATTCACGGTGAATCGAGTTGGAAATAACGTTAAGACTTGTATAAAGGAGTGAGAGCCTAGTTCTTTCAAATATAATTTAAAATTACTATAAAGCTTTTAATAAATTATATTACTCGGCATTAAATCTATTTTTACTTTACCTCTTACTCCAAACCTTCTCGTATACCAAATTCGTACTAATGCAATGCAGTATTCACAAGTCTTAGTCCCTTCAAATTAGACAAAAAATCACTGATTTTGAGAAATTTTTCCTACAGCTAAGTGACCTATACAGAAAGTTGTGTTGGGGTTGTGTCAACATATTTTTCACCTAGCGCATGATAAAAAAGGGTTGTTTTTTAGGTATAGACATATATATATATATATATATATATATATATATATATATATATATATATATATATATGCGTTTTTTGCCATTTTTTCGGTTTTTTGCATTTTTCTGAAAAACTATGCAATTTTGGGAAAATATGACCTGATTTGATGTTGTAGATTTTGCGATTCTCCCCAATTTTTGTTCATTTTCATGATGAAGCACGCTGAATTATTTTTGAACTGTTTTTCGATTTTAAGCCAAAACTATGCATTGTAGAGAAAAATATCAAGAGATCATAATTGTAGATATAAAAATTTTCGACACATTTTATTTTGTTTTTTTAAGTCGCACGGTTTTGCCACTATAGGGCCCCGTTTTCCTTTGTTTTTGTAATACTCTTGTGCAATTGAAAAAAGCACTCTAGAGCATTATTTTTGATTTATAGGCAAAACTATGCTTTTTTTTAGAAAAGTTCAATCACATTAAAAGTTGGAGAGCAAAAAACTTCCTACAAATTGTATTATACTTTTACAAAAAATGCATAGTTTTGCCTATAAATCAAAAATAATGCGTTAGAGTGTTTTTTTTATTCGCACAAGAGTATTACAAAAAAAAATAAAACGGTTTTCGCCCTCTAGTGGCAAAGCCGTGCGACTTCGAAAAAAAAAACAAAACAACAAAATGTGTCGTAAATCTTTATATCTACAACTTTCATCTCTTGATATGTTTCTCTATAATGCATGGTTTTGGCTTAAAATCGAAAAACAGCGCAAAAATATTTCAGCGTGCTCTAGCGGCGCAACTAAGCAGAATTTTGAAAAAATTAAAAGAACAAAAATTGTGGACAATCGCAAAATCTGCAACATAAAATCAGGTCATATTTTCCCAAAAATGCATAGTTTTTCATAAAAACGCAAAAAAACGAACAAACGACAAAAAACGCGTATCTAACAACCATTTTTTTATCATGCGCTAGGTGAAAAATATGTTGACACAACCCCAACACAACTGTCTGTATAGGTCGCTTAACTGTAGGAAAAATTTCCCTCAATTTTTCTAATTTGAAGGGACTATCTATTGATATTAGATAATATACTATAATGATTTTAAAATTAATGCGATTTTTAGCGGCATCATTACGGGTCCTTCTACGCTTCACATTAAGTAAAAAAATATGTTGTCATCACAGAAATTACAGGTGCATGGGTAAAAGTGAAGCATGTCTAGCCTCACAATTACATATATCGCTTACTTTATATATTTGGTAAATGCACTTTTATATCTAAATTTTGTGGTTTAAAATACATCATAAGTAGCATTACTTATTGGATTAAGAGCTGCTGATAGCTTTAACCAAAATACCGTAAGTTATATACAAAATCATGCCATTACAAGATATTCATTTCTGATTTATTTATTATGTGATATACGATGATACAATAAATTTTAGATAAGTTAGTTTATTCTGTAAATACATAGAAGTAACTCGTCGAGCTATCCTAGCAGTGTGGTAAATAGTTCAGGCAACGAAGGAAAGATAGAGGGAATAATTCATGTAGAAGCCAATTTCTGCACAGTTGTAGGGGAAGGTGTCCTTAACAACATACTATAAGTACTGATGGGTGGAAGTGAAGCTAAGGGGAGGAGGAGGGGTTATAAAGGTCCCTTTTTTCAGTTTTTTGTTAATAACTCGAAAACTACTGCCTCTAGCGAAAACATGCTAAATTAATCTACATAAACTTCTCTACAAAAAAGGTCCTATACACTTTTTCGCTAGAATTAATACTTAAGGAGATATCGAGGGGGAAACATTGAAAATTTTTAAAGAAATCTGTTTTTATTGTTAAAAATGAAATGTCTATTATTAAAACTGAAATAATTCACTAATAATAAATAATAACAATAATAATAATAAATGAAATAAAGAAATTTCTGTCCAAGGATGTATCTGGAACATAAATTTTAGTCAAAATCTGAATTTACATCATCATCGATGCTGTCTTCGATGGGGGCTCCATTCGTACATGAGCTGAGGCACACGCCACAGGCACCGGAGCAGACAATCCCTGCTTTGCGGCAACCGCAGCGCGCCCTCACCCAGTCGTGCATCGGCAAAAGATCATATTTAAAACGGAGTGGGGTACCACAGGGTCGTTCGTGGTAACTGGGTTGAGGATCCCATCTTCTCTCCTGACCCAACCCAATTGGGTAGGTGATAGGGGATTGCCGAGCCACTGTTGTTTCTGCAAGAAAGTAATCAGACCAACGTAAGTATTTAGTACAAATTGATATTTGTAATTTAAAGAAACCAGTATTTAACAACTATATATAAATGGATTTACCTGTAGATATACTCTGAGCGAGTGTTGCTTTTGATGCTCCTCTGGTTGAAGGAAGAGTGGAAAAGTTTGGTTTGGGCATCGTTGACGCTTTCAGAAATGCTGAGTACCGATGTTTGTTCAGGTTGCCTTGATGTGCAGGCGCTTGATATACAGTCAGAGAAAGCTTTTCGCCAGCCTGTTCGATGTCCTCAGTTGATGTTGAGGGATATGTGAATATTGCTGAGATGTCATGGATGAGGCCAGGATTTGCTGTGAATAGCCTAGAGATTCCCACTTTGCTCTTTCCATGTATCGCCGAGGTGGTTTCGCATCCGGAGAGGCTATGAAGAAGGAGGATCGTCTTGGCGAAAGGAAGCTCTTGAAATTGTCGCACCGCAAATAATTTTGTCTCCACATTCCCACGGCCTGGCTTCATGAAGTACATGTTGATAGATGGTGGTGCCAATACAATGAGGAGAACTATCAAGTCCACATCCTCCCCAACTATTGCTACGGTTGGATGTACAGCAGCTTTATCCAACCCGCACTATTGTGAGATAGTGCCATCAGCATCCCCTGTTGCAACAGTTGTTTCAATCTCTGCTGCTGTCATTTTCTCGGTAAGCAAGTGGATCAGTCTTGTTTTGTTCCTTTTATTAGCAAGAAAATGCTCCTGTTGAACTGTGATGGTCGTACTTTCGTTAAAGTTGATGTCAATCGAAATTTTTGTGTGCCCTCTTCGCTTCTGATCTGCTTTATGCTGTTGACATAACTGTAACCATCAAAAACCGCCATACAATTTTCACCGTAATGTTTCTTTACATAGGCAACGAACTGATGGCAAATTGAAGAAATGCAGAAGGACTTTTTCCACTTCATGCGGTGGAGAAGGAAACCACCGTCTACCACATTGGTGCTTTGGGTGAGATCGAGAGTTGCGTTGTCCTCTAGTGGCAAAACATCGCCGAAAGAACACTTCTTTCCTTTTCGCATTCCGCCCTCATTGAACAGAGCCATAGGGAATGGAGTTAATTCATATGTCAAAAGCTCTGCTACATATTCGTCGCTCTTTTTTGCTATGAGAGTTCTTTGAAAAATTGTCAGAGGATTAACAGTAACTGTCTCACCATTGATTTTGATGGTACTGCTCATACTGGCTAGTGATAAAACCACATTCTTTTTAGACTGCTTCATGTCACCAAATTTGCTGCCAATGAAACTTTGCACGGTTTTGGTTCCAATATCCAGGGCTTGGTGGCAGTTTACTTTGGAGTTTCCCAGAATTCCCGTTGACAGCGACATGAGGGAATTCAACTTTGGAAAAGGGAGATGGTCATTGAACCATTCCTGAATCTTAGCTCGATCTCGTGAATCTCTCTTTTGCCGCGATACACGTAAATCAACGTGCTGCTCTCCACTTGCAAAAACTCCACTTTTATCTAAATTAATTTAGTATATAAGCATGTTTTCGCTAGAGGTAGTAGTTTTCGAGTTATTAACAAAAAACTGAAAACAAAAGATCTTTACAGATCTTTACAGTCCTTTGTTAAGGACACCTTCTCCTACAACTCTCCAAAATTGGTTTCTACATGAATTATTTCCGCTATTTGGCCTTTTTTTTATCTTCGATGCGTGGACTAAAAGGTAAGCAGAGAACGACATAACAAAAAGTATAAATCTCTATTGACGATACATGTGATACAATAAATAACAAGGCGATGGTTGTATGTATGTACTGAAACTAAACAATATTTTTTAAATCTAACAAAAATTCACAGAATATTTGTCATACAGTACTATTAAAGTAATAACATTTCAGTAAAATATATCTTATTGCATATTATAAGATATACCTTACATGTTATTCCGATCTTGTTATTGTCGATGTTCAACAGTAATTCTGTTATTCTTATTTTAGTATAGAGCACTAAAAGCCACCTGAAGCTTACCTGTTGATTAAATAAATACCTTGCAACCTTATGAAAAGCTATTTTCATTAATACATTAAAGTAAAAAAAAACATATTGTAACATGCAAATCAGGTAATATTTAGGCCCTATGCACACAAATTGTAGTGTATTAACTGACGTGAATTTAATTGTACTTCAATATTCCGACAACATTGAAAATGCAGTTTTAAACTACAAATCAAAGTTTATAGCAATGCATATTTTTTACAAAATATAGATGCTTTATTAATTACACAGCTATTTGTATGGAACAAAAACAGCAAGTCTACTCTTCACAGCCATATAATAGGAACGGAGTCTATGTGTTCGGTTATAATTACAGTCGTGAAAAAAGGACAGGACATATATGTATATGTACATATATATTCATTATTTAATCCCACAGTTAACGTACATTGAAGTGTTACTAACAATAAGACAGCCAAGAGCTTTACTGACAAAAAATTAGAAAACATTATAGTTTTGTCCATTTTAACTTACATATATCATCCTTTTGAAATAATTCTTTAAAATATTATCAAATGCACATAAAATAATAATGTGCTGTAGTTCTAGTTCGAAAGTGTAGTGCTAGTTCGAAAGTTAAAATGAAAGAGCCGTAACAGTTTAATTAACAAAAAGGCAAGTAATGTACGTCTTTGTCAGTACACAAATACATCCACAGACAAAAACATTACGTATTTTATTTTATGTAAGTCATTATTTTTTTTTTCATTAAAACTTTTTGTGTTTTTTATTGCTAGCTACCCTACACTGGAGTGTTTTAAGTATACTGAAATTTGTTTCGAATAAAGGAATGTTTAGACATAGCCTCTACAGCTAAATAAGCAATAATGTTATAAATTACAAACATATCGTTGTCTACCTTGGCGACTAACAACGACTACTGTTTTGTTTGTTGTTAGCAGAATGACATTCTTAGTTCTTTAATTACTATTTCGGTAGTTTTTATTAGTGGGATATTACATTTAAGCGAGTTAGTTTCTATTAAAATTGCTATTTTAGCCAACGAGGGTTACAGACAAGAAGATATTGCAAGGAGATTGCAACTTCATCAATCGACTATTTCTCGTATAGTAAAACAATACAATGAGACTGAAGAATACAAGAGACGGCCTGGCCAAGGACGTGAAAGATATACAACGCCAAGAGGTGACCAATATTTGAGAAATCTATCCTTGCAAAATCGCTCACTTACAGCTCTGTATCTGAAAAATGAATTACTGATTACAAGACAAGTCAATATAAGTGATAAAACAGTAATAAAGAGGCTTAAACCCGAAATGTCCTGCTAAAGTTCCTAGGCCTCTTTCACGTCACAAAACCACAGTTACAATTTTCAAGAGCCCATTCCAATTCGAATGAAGATCAATGGAGAAAAGTCCTTTTCACAGATGAAAGAAGTATACAATTATGGAAGTCAGATAGACGTTGTCGAGTATACAGAAGGTCTGGGGAACGCTTTGCAGACTGTAATTTTGCATAAAACGTTAGCTTTGGTGGCGTTCCATTATGCTAAGAGGGTATTAATTGAAAGAGTTGTATGGAGCTTGTTGAGGTAAATTTAAAATGAATGCTGACCGGTACATACGCAACATCTTTAAGGAGCATGTTTTTCCTTATGCTGGTGGGTACGATAACTTTGTGCTAATGCATGATAATGCCGCTAGAACAGTGATCCAGTCCCTTGAGGATGTCGGGATTGAGACACTAGACTGGCCACCAATGAATACTGATACTAATCGCATAGAACATCTATGGGACATACTGAAGCGACATATATGAGCACGAAATCTAGCTCCTAACTCAATTGCAGAATTAAGAATTGTTGTACAGGAAAAATGGATTCAAGTTCCGCAAGGAACCATCAAAGATCTTCTGCGGAGCATGTCTAGAAGGATGCAGGCTATCACTAGAGCTACAGGAGGAAATATCAAGTGATAAATTTTTGTTATGTTATCTTAAAGTATTGTTATATTGTCGTTATTGCTTACTCTTTATAGTTAAATGTGATAACCAAATTCAGTCTATTTTATTAATTCTTCTACATATCTGTTGTGAAGCTTCAATATGTAATTTATTTGACTATAAAACACTCCAGTGTAATATATTTAGTTAACAAAATATATAAATATATATTATTATATAAATATATTTAGTTAACAAAAGACACAAAAAGTTTAAAAAAAAAATAAAATAGAAATAGTAAATTAAAATAAAATGTGCAATATTTTTGTCCGTGAGTAACTTCTCATATAAAATGTCCTGATGTGGATTCATTTTAAATGGACGCATATCCAAGTTCATCTTTACAATGGTTCAGCGTGTTCCATAAGACCCAGTTTACTGAGACGTGTCAAAGATTCTGTAGGGTCCTGTTTCTTAAATTGACGAACGTCATAAATAACTTATTTTGTAAGAACAGTTAATCTACCAGCACTTTATTTATGGCTTCCATAACCAGTCTCGTGAACATACCAACAAAATTTTTAGAACGCGCTTAAAAACTCTTTAGTATTATTCATACATCTAGAAAGTAGTCTCGAACATTGTTCAAACATAAACGCTGACTGTAATGCAACAGTCTGTTAATTAGCACGCCATTTCGAAAATGATTCTTAATCATGTAATTTTAAGCCATGATAATTCAGAGACCGCTTAAGACTACAATAACAGGAAAACTTCATCAGAATTACTTTCTAAATTTTGATAATCAACATGTGATTGATATATGTAAATGCACGATATTAACTCCAATAATTATTTTAACATCTACGACCAGGTGGGACTAAAATAATATTTGATATCAGTAATTGTATCGAAAAGAAAAATAATGTAGTGTCGTGAACTTCAATATTAAAAGTAATATTGAGTATTAAAAGATGAGATTTCTTCTCACCCTGTTTCTTAAAGGAATGGAACTATAGATGAATATTGGAGTAACAGCCAACAATAAACAGGAGAGCCGTATGGATCGCGTTTACCTAATTGAGCTATAAATGTAGTAAATAAATATTTATTTTTTACAAATTCACACAAATGTAATTTTGACATAAATAATTTCAAAAATGTTGTAACATTGATAATGAATATCATAATAATAAGTGTATAAAAAAAAACTAAAATAAATAAAAATATTAATGCCATCTCACTGTCGTCACCTGAATATCTTCATTGGGCTCAGTGCCCAATGAAGATTGATTACCATATAAAGACAATATACAAAGTGTTAATATTTTTGTGACAGTTTGATGACAATATATTTAAATTTGAGTTAGGAATTCCGAGACCAGTGATATTTGGCAAAAGGTAGAACATTTTACCTTTTACTCATTGTTTATAAGACTGAAAACTATATCATTTCTTTATTTATTTGTTGAGTATTGTTGTAAATTGAATGAATGAGTGAATTTGTTATACATTGAATTTTCTAATTCTGATTTTCACATTCCAGTTTCTTAATTTTAAGTTTTAATAAATGATAAAAAAAACAACGTTATATGTAAATCAAAAAAATCCATAGTATTCATGATCATAATTTACGAAGATATAGGCCTCAATTTAATTGAACTTTCGTTTAGTTGTTTATAATAAATATACTTTAAACAAAAGTGGTTTGAACAAATTTTATTTTATCTTTATCTATATCTTCAAAAACATATTGCATTATCTTTAAATAAATTGTCTGAAATCTAAACAATATGAAACTAATATCCAACTAGATCAAGTATATTAGAATTAGGATACATGCAAATTTTTAACAACATTAAAGGGTATTGAAGGATCTTAGTTAATAATTAACTCCGTAATTAACATTCCATATAATTATAAAACACCAATTATCCATACTTGTGAAGGTAAATGAATCCTATATTGGGTATAGTAACACATTACTCGAATAAAGGTATTGTTCAGGTTGCCTTTTTAATGAACGTGAGTTATAGATTTGTTCGACAGAAAAAGTATTGTACATATTGGCATATTGTACATTAATGAATTATTGCCGCGATGGTCTAATACAGTGAGCATGCTTCAAAGAGTCAAAGTAAAACAGGTCATGGAAAATGTAAGTCTAAATAAAGTGAGTCGTATCAGAATATATCCAAAAGTAGATAACAGCAAAAAATAAAATTACTGACAAATATCCTTTTTTGTTATCCTGTCTTATATAAGATATGGTCATCTAATTTTGTATTCATCAAATAATATAAAAAGCAAATAAATATAGAATGTATATCCATAATTTAATATCTCGCTTTGGTAGGGAATATAAAACAAAATATTTTCTACACATAGACGTAAATTTAAATCACAAATATTTAATATGCAATTCCCAGGTACGTATTTTATTATGTAAAATATTTGTACAAAATGGAACATAAAATTATATCTCGTCTCTATGAGGCACCATTTTCCACAATATTATAGCAGGTAAAACATCTGGAAAATTTAAAAGGTGTGTCACTGAAAATGACATCGCCCACCTGAAAAAGCAGTTGTTTCTGATAGCCGTTAATGAGTTTATGTCATCTCACTTTGTTTTTGATGTTCATTCTGTGTAAATATCCGTAAATAATTTCATAACCTGGCGTACCTAAGAATTATTTTAATTTCTATTATAAAAAAAAATCAGAGAAATTTTGATAAAGAAATTTATAAGACACTTTTTAACTTATTTCTCAGAATACATTCTCGTAATATTCAATAATAATAATAATCCTTTATTATAAACGATTAAATTGCTAATAAACATGTTAATTAAATTATTCAAATCATATTCAGCTATTAAGCAGAGTACCACTATTTACGAATTCAGTATTTAATGGGGATTATATTACATTTTGTAATTATTTTTTCCCTTTCTATATATTTCTATGATGTTCCAAATACTAAACAATAAATTTTATCTAGAAAGTGGCTTTATAGAAGTAACAGAACAACGATAATGTCATGATATATGGTGAAGAAATATCTAAACGTATGTTGTTTTTTGATATGAGAAAGATGAGAGACTGTATTGTTGGAAATGAGTCAAAGCAATTTGGTGTTTGCTATAACGTGTACCCATTTTCGCCTAGCAAACTTACTTCATATTCCCACTTACAGCGGTTCTCACTGGTTATCATTACGTTATGTAAAATAAACAAGACTTTATTCCTGTGAAGTAAGTAGCTTGTCATCAAGTAGATTTTAGGAAAACAGTAATAAGATTTGGTCGGTCCACTATACGTACTCGTATGGTGGACAAAGCTGCAGCCTTTCATGATGATATCAGAGATTATATGCCAAGTGGTGGCAAGAATTGGTCGAGGGTTTTTGTACATAACTTGACTTTCGATTCGAATCCGAATTGACATAGATGTTTATCCAGTAATCGGACATGGGTTTGATTCCCACATCGTCAGCTTGATGTATTTGTGTGCTCAGGGGTTAGATAGAAGGATAGCATTAAGTTAAGTCTCGCCCAGTAAAAATAATGGCGCAGAAAAAAGTTCAAAAGTATTCAAAAATAATTTAATTAACTTATGTATTATTTAAATACTTAGAAATAGTTTTAAATAATGAAGTACAATAATAACATTATATAATTGTAAATTATATAGCCATTAAGTGTATATATATATATATATATATATATATATATATATATATATATATATATATATATATATATAGAGTGTGCGAATATTCCTCCTGAAAAATTCAATACCACACAGATCTCCAAAAACAAAAACCCATAACAAAACAAGTCTCGAAAATAATTATTAATTATGGGATTTTAGATGTATATTCCCTATTTACAATATACACATACAGCGTAGTGATTAAGTTTCACGTAATATTCATAATTTTATTATAAAATGATTGTTTGAAGAACTCTGAAATAAATCAAGTTAATTTTTTTAAAGAGACATTGACTAACGTACAAGTTTTTTTCAGATTTTCTGTTTGAATTATATTTCATTACAGCACTTTTTTAATTGCTACCCATTTTCTGAACAAACTTAAATTCCTTAACACATTAAGTGTCAATGGAAAATTAGTGAATTAGTGAATGGAAATTTAGTACCTAGTAGTTTTGGCTTTCAAATATTAATAACACCTGAGAAATTACATTTGAGTTTACCTGGTAAATGAGTGTCTGCTATGTATACAAATAAAAATAACCTTTATTACTCCAATAGTAATTTTTTCCCGACTAAAATTAACATGGGTTAATATAATATGCAAAATAAATATTAAACCTCGAAATTGTATATTGTATATAAATAAAAATCAGTTTTATTACTCAAAAGTGATACAAGGTACAAAATCTTTAATAAATATCGTTGTAGTAGTTATAAAGAAGACCCATACATGTATCTATAATGTTTCAAAAACAATTCACAAAAATAATATTTGTTTATATGCCCTTTTATACTATGGTACCAAAGAAAAATTATAAATTATGTGTTTTTAGTTTACATATTCACTTTTATTATATTGTTACCCAAGGCAAATAATTGTTTGCTTTTATAAAAGGTAAAGTAAAACGAAAACGGGGATTAGATTAATTTTCTTTTTTCAAAACTGTATTATATATACAATATTGAATTAAGTTCATAAAAGAATAATAACAAACTCTTTTATTGCCCTCCCAAAATATCTTATTTCTATATCTTGAAGAAATATAAAAATCTTCCTCAGCATGCCACCGATGAACTATAGGAAGTTCCATGGTGGTATACAAAATTTATATAGAGCTCAACAATGGATAAAAACTATGTATACAATATATGCGTGGCACATTTATACCATGCCATTTTACAATAATATGTGGCAAAACTATTGTATATATGGCGCTCAATGTGTTAAAGTTTTCCGAATACAATGGTATTACATATTAGGAGTTTCCTGTTTACCGTCTATAAGAGGGTGTTAAATTTAAAATTATAAAGTACCGTAGCAAACAAAAATGCTTTGCAGCTGTAGAAGTATCTCATATTAGGACTCTGGTAGACATTTCGACTAAACATTAGTTTCTGCCGTATAGTAATATTATTTTCAAAATTAAAGTCACAAATAAAATTAGTTTGTGACTAAAACATGTAAATTAAGGTCTAATAAAATATTTTTTATTCATAGTCGAAAAGTAACAAATACTATTCCAAATCAAAATTATTACTGTTATCAGAGAGTTTTTAAAAATTGCATTGTTACTGTAGAGTTTTTAAAAATTGCATTTAATAAATAATTAGGTGTGAGCAACACAAACTCGATTAACTGAACGAGAGACAATTGACGTATTATGATGGTTGAGTATGATGATATGTAGATTAAGATCTCACTGAAGAGGCTTGACAGTTGATGAAAAACGAGTAAACATATCGCAATAATATTGCGATGCCCCCTCGCTCATATCAAAGGCACTTCCGGAACATGCCTCTAGAGACTTCGAATCAAAACACAAAAACTTGCTTGTTACCACGTTGCTCGCAAGGGTCAATTTACTATGTTTATTTTGTCAAAATGCCGAAATTCGAACGAAAAGCATTTCGTACATCGACCTATAAATTTCGTGACACCCACACAAAAACAGCCATTTAGTAAATATAGATATCCTAATAGACCACTTATTTCAAGATCAACAGTAATTAGACTAGTTAGAAAAACTTCCTAAACTGTTAGTGTGAAACATTTCTCAACATGACGGATCTCAAATCAGTGAAAGCTCTAAATTAGTATTGAATTTGAAAAATATTCTCATGCTTCTATCAGGTAACTAGGTTTAATTAATCGTGTCAATCATTCCCCAGCTAAAATATTGTAAAACAATGGAAAAAGTATTACTTAACTTTAACGAGAGTTAAACGATAGTGATCAAGATCATCACATATCATTTTGCGAAGATATCATGTTACGTTGTGATGAGAATCCCAAAAGAAGTTTGTGGTTTTTCCGGACAAAGAAAATTTTTCTTGAATAGAATAATACATCACCATATTAACTCCAGATATTGATCTTCTGCTCTGGAGAATTCTCATTCTAGAATAGCATAGCTAATGTCAAGTAAAGATATGGGCAGAAATGACAAATTCGTCTTTCAAGACGAATCAAAAATTAAAAATCAAGGGCCATACGCAGAAAATACAACGGCGCCTTGGATTACGCTTAACGAAGTTCACGTAATTAAAAATTCTGTGTGATCAACAAGTGTGCCACGAAAGTGTCACTGTCAAATATCATACAGTTTAGTTGTGTATACAGAAAAGTGTAAAGCAAGAGACCAGGAGTGTATTAATCCATTCACAGGAAATTAGCTGTGTACTTCAGATTTCGTTCTTGATCCATCAGCATAAATAGCGACTGCGATGCTATAACTGCTTATACACACTTGAATATATATCGTACTTACTCCCAATGAAAAATAAGTAAAGATAGCAACATGTTTAAAGGATTTTCCAGGGCGATAACTAGAACTATTTAACTTTAAACATGTAGATATCTGAGAACTGAGGTCGAAAAGAGCTTATAAGATCATGCGGTATTTTTCAATTTTTTGTAACAATATTAAAGTAATTTGGCATATAAAATTTTACCTGAATTATTTTCATTGCATGTAATATTTAGTAAAAATAGTTAGGGGTGTCTTAAATTAATTTTCAGAGAGAAAGTAGAGTTTTAAAATATTCAGTACAAAATATCAAGGTAATAATATTAAAATCTTTGCGTAAAACGCATGAAGGATTCAAACTCTAGGCAATTGACAGCGGCTGAGAATGTGTAACATAAATAAAGTCAACGACGTATTTATTTTCGATAAGCAATTACTGCCTTTATAGGTTAAGGTTTTATATGGAAATAGAGTCGAGGAAACTTCAGCAAATATTTATAAACATTAAAAATAACATCGAATTGTCGAGATCGCGTATGTTGTTTCACCACGTCTTAGTTATTTCCGTCGCATCAAGGGTTTTAACAATCTGTGTTATCCCTCATAGGGAACGACTTAAACTTTTGCTTAAATACGGATGCCGGCGAGGTAGACAGTTTCAAATTCGTCCGAGGAGAGTTGAAAACCAAACCGAGATAGTTTTTAATTAAACCATGAAGAAGCAGTTTGAAGTTAGTCCAGGAAGAGTAAGCCGAAGAATACCAGAAGAACTAAAGACTCGAAGACCCGAAGACTAGAAGAACAGAAGATCCAAGGAATAGAATAACCGAAGATCCGGAGCCCAGTTTACCACCTCGCGGGGATGCGTCGTTTGAAGTACGTCGTTTGCCCACTCGCAAATTACGGGACCGGACTTCTATATACTCCTGATGATAATCCAACAGTTTGTCGAATCGTCTGGGGTTTTACATTCAGAAATGTCATTGAAAGCTGAGCTTGCGAACCTGGAGGAGAAGCCTCCGAAACTGTGCCTATCTGCTACTTGCTAGGTGAGGGTTATTTAATCACTCATATTTTCTTTGATATTCAAATTATCGTGTACACTCAGTATCGGTAAAAGGGGGATTTATTTAATTAATGACTCTATATCTGAACCGTTATTTCACTGTTGTACTCAATTATAATTCAATACTTTTTAGGGAATTTCTGCCATAATAATAATTCACTGCTCTAGTTTCAGTAACAACGACGTACAGTAGCTAGATACGTCCTTGCTTTTCATTCATTTATAATGATTTCTTCTACCGGGAACTTAATTCCCAGTATTTATCCCATTTACGCAAGTGTAAATTAACATGTACTATGATGTTCTTGATAGACTAATAACCTTCTGTTCTTAATTTATTTCATTCTGTAGACCAGATGCATTTTGTAGACCGACTCATAAAATTATATTAGCAGTTACTACACGTGAACTTCGTTTGGTGGTTTATGCCATCGATGACGTTTACCTGTTGTTTAAAGTGATAAAGACATTTAGTACTTATCGTCATAGGATGTGTACTTTGCCTACCACAGAAGGGTAAAACTTCTCATCGGGCTAGTTGTCTCTACCTGGATAAGTTGATCCTGAGTTTCCTTTTATTGCCTCTGTCATGTATTAAACCAAATAAAATAAATCAGACTTAAGTTCAAGTAAATAAATTCCTACATTAAATTAAATAGAGCATACCATAAATGAGAAAATTTAAACAAGTAATACCAAACTTTATATAAATAATCTGAGGAATAATAATTAAAAATACAACGTAGCAAGGTTCTCACCACTAGACAAAATCAAATGATCACACCAAATCTTCGAACTTGTATGTCCACTCTCTTGGGAAGTGTCAAGCAGAGATAACGGGGATTCGTTCGTATCATGTATCGCAGGTATGATATCAATATAACCCCTGAGGGTAGAACGATCTCGCGAGGGGATGTTTTTAGGGAGTGTTCATATAAAATAACATAAAATAAAATAAGAGGAGGGTATGGGATATAACACTGGTGCCGTGACCAAGATGTTTTATATTCAGGATTTCACCAAAACTTAAAAACTATAAACAAACGAGGGACGGGGCATGGGAATGTTTCAATATATTAAATTGATAATCACACTATGCTGTCTTAATACCTTCAAAGCCATACAACAGTCTGTTATTGGTGGTACATCCAACTACTAATTAGTTAAAAGTATAACAACTAACAGACCATTGGAAACATTTTAAAATATCAAAATAGATAAATCTGATATACCTACCGTAGATGTTTAAAAATATATATCTTGGTCAATATTGGACGCAACCAATTTGATTAACTCTACAACATATTCGCGACCACCCATATTTCAAGGGACCGTATTGGATGTGTCTCATTACATTTTTCCTCAATAATAGCATGCCTCGACCTTTATATAAAACCAAAAAATATGTTTAGCAATTATTTTCGTGCACATGAGACTTTTCTTCGCATTTATTTAAAATTTATATTGTCCATTAGAACCAGTGAAGGGAATCAAAGCGGGCTAAACTGAAGAATAAAATGAACCAGAAAAATACTCCGGTCAATTGAAATGTCACTTGCGTAGATAGCATTATTAGATCAAGGAACGTATGTGGGTTTCATAATTGCAATTTGAGTGTAATAATAAACAGGGTAATTTAACAGGGTAAACTAATGAATAGGCAAGCCTAATGTTAATGTTGCTTCGGGCTGTGGTAAAGATTCGCTCACTTCTGAATCATGTTCAGGTTCATTCACCTTTCAATGGTCGCCGTTCCTCTTCAAGATTATGTTTAATTAGACCTACAGGTATATAGATGTACATAGGTATGGTTTCCTTGGTAATTCTCTGAATTTTATTATATGATTTAGTTCTTTAATATACACGCACAACGCATTATATTTCTGTAATTATTAATTTGAAATTAATTCAACATTTATTACCGACTTTATTACACTTCCTAGAAATAAGACAAAATACAATAATAAAAACCTTGTAAACCATTATATTTAGGTGCTCAGCACGTATTTAAAAATATAATAAATCCTAATGCTAGAACGAATTATATTATTTATGACAGGAAATAACGACACAAGAAAAAAGAACTGTTACAATTATTTAAATCATTGTTTAATAACATTGTATAAATACGACATAAATATATATACATATTTGTTAAACGCAAGAGGACATTAAATGAAGGAAACATAAACTAAATTCCGTCTAGAAATACCTTATAAAAAGAGGATAATAACAAATAATTGCAGGTTGTCCGGCGGAAGTTTGCAGAACAATCTTTGTTTAGATACATATATTTTAAATATGACTTGATGTTATTTCAGGAGACTATTAATTAAACGTATTCAGGTAAAAACGTTATGTTACCTGTGTCTGTAGACTAACCAAATTGTATTTGAGGTTGCCTATACACTGGCGCAATTCCGTTACTTTTCCGCACTCCACTATGCGCGGAAAAGTAATGTAATCGTGTAAAGAAAAAGTGAGAAAACAAAAATTTTTTTGGGTTTATTTTTCGTTTCTCGGCCAAAATAAAAGATTTTTTAAAAAATTTTGCTGTGTGTGTGTCGTCGTTGTCGTCGGCATTTATTCTTGTTAGCACGATAACTCAACTAAATCGTATCCGATCAATCGGGTTTTGACTGAGTCTGATTGGGGACGTCTCCCAGACGACACCTATTGATATTGAGGTGGATAGAACACACTCTACCATGTATATGGGTCATGAAAAAGTACAATGGTGGACTATTTGAGAATCTTTTTGTTTGTTAGCACGATCACTTAATTAAATCGTGTCGGATCGATCGGGTTTCAACTGATTTGGATTAGGGACGTCTACCAGACGACATGTATTGATTTTGAGATGGATACGACACACCCCACTCTGTCCATGGGTCATGAGAAAGCACAACGGTGGACTATTTGAAAAAAGTAAAACTGTCGCATAAAACTCATATTCTGCTTTTATGTATTAGTTTATTTTTTCTCGGCCGCTCAATTTCGAGATAGAGATGTTCTATGTGCGGAAAGTCCGTTTTAAGGCTTTAAAATGTTTATTTATTATATAAACGATTTTACATTTCCGCGATGTAGGTAATATAGATCTTTCCCAGATGTGTGAGGTGATAAAATGTTTTACATGTTTTTAGTAGAATACTAAAAAATCAATTGTTATCGAGTTGAAGTTCAAACTATTTTCTTCTTATCTATTACACTGGGGAACAACAAAAAATCTTTTATGTTACCACAAATTTAAGATGAGTTTCTGAGTACTCGAGGATACTAATTTCACATTATATCTTCATTTTATCTAAATTGACTACGTTCGTTAAAATAGTGGAGACTCCTGAAATTGCTTACATTCAGCATCAGTAGTTTGTTTGTGTCGATTTGAAAATAGCCACCATACTTCTTGAACAGCAAAGTGGACATACCAAATATCCTTGTCACCTCTGTTTATGGTGTGACTTATTATTCTCATTTAGGTATATTGTGATTCACTGTTCGCATTTAAGTTATAATATTACTCAAAACTACATTTCCCTTTACAGTTATACAAAATCAACCAAACCAAATACCAAATATATTTTCTATTCGTACCAATACATGTTCCCTTAACTAAAATGGAAAATCTAGAAGAACTGAAAAAGTATGGTCAACTTTAATGATTTCTATTCCCAAGTGTTTTTATTTTTTCATGACAATTAAAATCTTCAGCTGGCATTGCCATCACAGTAGAACTTTGCGATGTAGTACTCTGAAATGAAGCCCCACATCTTTCAGATACTGGATATTAGGATAGGTCGACAAAATCGAAAACTAGTATAGGTAGTATCTCTGAGATCAACTTCTGTATAATTTATTTATTTCTTGTGATTCCACAATGCACTCGAAACTTCAAAATTTATTAAATAATTTTTATTTTGAAAAGTACATTTAATAGATCCAAAAATTTCTATGAGTCCTTATCAACGTGTTTACAAAATTCGCGAGGTTTAATTGATGTTTGTCGATTCCATAGACGTAGACGGATTTGTGCAAGTCTTAACCTGTCGAAAATACGATATAATTAGTACTTTCTTTGTTTCTCACCAGTTTGTGTTTACTCATTGGGCAATACAGTTATCGCCGCGTTAAGCAATATCTTATAGAGACATACCTATGAACTATGTTGAATATATTTTGTGTGAAAATACGTCTTAACTGAAACAAGAGACAAATTGTAAAACAATTTTATAATATCGCCAATTCCAGTAGTGTTTTAAGGCGAGCCTCCATTCGTTGTCCAGTGTTTGGTGATTAAAAGGAATTATGGTGCCCCGTACTACCCACCTATAAAGACGTGATGCTGTAATACTTTGTATCAGAAATGAAATTAGAAGCTAGGCACGATCTGATTATCCAGTGAAGATAATAGCTGTCACTAATAATTGTTCAACTGTCGGAGAATCTATATCAACGGTAACCAAACTAGAATTACTTAACATAAAATTACTAAGAGTATTCAAAAATTATGAAACTTTACAAACAAAGGCATAATCTTTCGAGCTACAAATTTGAAGAGGATATTAAAAAAAAACTAGTCGACGTAACTGCATGTAAATGTAGATCTTCCGCGTGTGCCTGTGTCATAAGTCGAAGAGTGCAAGAACAATATTTTCTATCCAGCCAAAGAAGTAACAGATATATTATCATCGGGCCTGTCTATGTACCTCTTACCAAAAAAACTTATGCAAAGAGATTGGAAAGGATATCAACAAATTGGCTGGTAACGCGCGCTTACCTGCCAATGTTATTGCCATATCTTTACCGAGAAACAAATAAATCAGCGGCTACTATGGAACATGTGCCAGGTAGTTCTTTACGGCACAACTGAAGAGATAAATCTATTGATAAAGAATAACGAAGCAAATGAGATTAGCTTTATCGTTATCGTTATCCAGAGCGTTAAACTGAGAAGAGAAAGAAGTAAACTTATACATTAATTTTAACAACACCCAAGAGTACAGATTTAGTTGGCCTTTACTTTGACGGACGCCGGACGTAAGGAAAAGACTCTCATTCGAAGAAAAAATAGGAAATAAACTTCATCAGAAGACAAAATTAGATCAGCCCATTTCCTTGGTGCAAAAACGAGATTTACCCTACTTGGGTCCTTACTTCTAACTTTGGCTTATCAGGTGACATTTGTCAAAATATAATTGGTCATTTAAATCAATTTAATGTGTCGACTTAAGAGATAGTTGCGATTGGTTGCAATAGAACCGTTGTTATTATCGGGAATGAAGCAGATATGTTAAAATTACTAGAAGCGGAACTTCAGAGACCGTTGCAATGGTTCTCTTGTTCACTTCAAGCCAACAAACTGCCGTTGTGCCATTTGTTTAATAAGCTGGATGGAGTCTATCACATAGTAGATAGATAACAGCTGCCAACATGATCATGCTTCTCTACGTTTCTGCAGAAGACTCTTCTAAGGAACTTAAAATTCTTGCTGAGTTTGTGGTTAAGGTGTATGCTAGAATATCGTTCAAAATCATTACTCCGTATCTGAAAGTCCTTTTTCACAGACGGAGCAATACTGTGAGAAATGATTCAGTACTCCAGTATCTTCCGATAGACGTTAGGGATATTATTTGACCCTATCTTCCAACGAAACGCGTTTCTCGCCCAACCTGAAAATCTTCTCTTAGTCATTATTTCTCACCAACGAGCTTGTACTGAGGCATATGGTTAAATCAAGATAAGATAGAACAGCCGAAGTGAGAGTTTAGAATTCGGAAACTTAACTTTAGTGCACTGAATTATGTACATATGAATTATGTACACACTGATTGAATGGGATGAATGCAAAGTAACTGATCCATCCATCCTACGTAGTACTTCAGAGGAGATTCTATATTCGTGTATCTCAAGTTTCCTTGCCATACACAAGGTGTGGAACGATATGTTAAGATAGTTAGCTGCCGCCTAGTTTTTGAACCTGAAAATCTAGATGATTTCAGTAGGAGCAGGTTGCATTCTAGACCCATAATTCTTCAGTTTAAGTACAAAACCAACTACAAAATATTAGGTTCTATAGAATTCTATAAAGGTGCCCCAACGGAAATATGGTTTGGAGGACACGGGCGGGACTCGAGGCACAGCCACCTCCTCGTGGTGAGCCCTGGATAGCTTTGAAAAATTTCAAGGTGAACTAAGAGCTGCGCAATTACTCATTTAATTGACCCATATAGACAACTCATTTAAATTGTAGTAGTCAATTTTTTAAAATACTTTGAATTTTACGAAAGCATAAGTAATTTGTGGAACCGCTAAACATGAATTAAATTTCGCGTATTATTGTAAAGATGTTGACAAGGACGAAATGCGAAATTATAGATTTAATTTGTGTTAGTTAATCTGAGTTAGTAAAACTATGTTCCAATATATGGCGCGCGCGTTGTTTCACCGAATGTGTGAAGTTCATATTGTTTAGCAGCAGTTCGTATATTTTCGGTGTTGCATCAATTATAAATAGCGGCATTTCAGATCGTGCATGATGTAACAATATGTAACAAGTGGTGATCGATTAAATGTCATCGTGCTAAAAAAAAATTCTCAAGTAGTCCACCATTGTACTTTCTCATGACCTATGTACATGGTAGAGTGTGTTCTATGCACCTCAAAATCAATAGGTGTCGTCTGGGAGACGTCCCCAATCAGAATCAGTCAAAACCCGATCGATCCGACACAATTTATTTGAGTTATCGTGCTAACAAGAATAAATGCTGACGACAACGACACACACACAGCAAAAATTTTTTAAAAACCATTTTTTTTGTTTTTAGGCCGGAGAACGAAAAATAAACCCAAAAAAATTTTATTTTTTCAATTTTTCTTTGCGCGATTACATTACATTTCCGCGTATAGCGGAGTGTGTAAAAGTAATAAACATGACTTAATATTTTTTTAAGCGCACTTCTCATTTTCTACATTAGTAAATTGCACCTGTGCGAAGGCGGGGCGGGTCGCTAGTATACTATATAACAGCATCTCATGAATTAAACCTAGCAGAATTGCACGTATGATATAATAGTTCTTAATGTCGTTTATGGTGTAATTTAAATAATTTTATAATCTTCTTTTACATATAGACCAATATAAATTCTTGAGTACATATATTCATCCATATTCTATCCATATTACTGAAATTCTTATTGGCACTGTGATATCGCTCTTTAATATAAATAATAATTGTACCACAAACAAGAAATGTGCAAATCTATCTCAGAGATGTTTACTAATTGTGGTTTACAGACAAAATATGTCATTTACAGCTCTTACTTCATCTATAACCAAAAACGTATTTTTAGAAAAGTGTATAGACAAGTAATTATTGGTATGTGTATATGTATGATTTGTGTATATGTATTTGTATATGTACAAATGTATAACATTTTTCATAAAAATAAAAAGGAAAATACATACCAGCTCCTGAAAATTTAGAAATTTTTACATTCTCCAATTGCTTTCCAATTTATATAAGTTTTTCCAATATTTCAGATTATTCCTTTGTCAATATACTTTCAATTTCAGAGATTTTTCATTTCTATCATCATTTCAATCAAGACTTTAAAATGTCCCTCATCAAATAGTCAAGGTTATAAATCTCATGCCCAAGCACAACTATATCCGATGTTATGGATATTAAACGATTTCGTTAATGGTTAATGGAACAACAATAAATTTTCATTGCTAACGTTTATGTGTGATACTGTAAATCACCTGTTAACTTGTCACGTTTATCTACTGCTCAATTAATAGCTGCTAGGTACACGTAATTTATCTACTCAAACATTTCGAGAAGTAATTCGAAGTAATAAATCATTGCCTGTAAATAATTTGCGGTGAGAACAGTTGGGAAATAAAGAAGTTGCGTGGGTGCCTATTAGGGGAGAAAGTACGAGGATGTTTCACGGCTGGTAAGTGGCATCTCAACACACTTTAAACGTCACCTCAATCTTTATCAGAAGATCAACATATTTGCACTACTTTATCTAAAGTTTTGTAAACTGAATAATCCATAATATGAAAGTGGCAATTACGTAAGTGGATGTACCAAGTTGAAATCATATTCATAATTTTATGTCTGTGAAGTTATTGAAATACTATGGATATTACGTTCTTTCTTATATGATATTAATCATAAGTATACAGGTTTTAAAAATTTTAGGGTTTTAAGTTTCTGGAATAATTTTAGCAGGACAGTGGCCCTACTACCAGAGACCTAAAACTTTAGTTGTAAGGCAATTCAGTAAAAAATAAACAGTTTTAAAAACTTAAAACGGACTTTCCCGCACGTAGAACATCTCTATCTCGAAATTGAGTGGCCGAGAAAATTAAACCAACACATAAATGCAGAATATGTGTTTTATGCGACAGTTTTACTTTTTTCAAATAGTTCACCCTCGTGCTTTCTCATGACCCATGAACAGGGTGGGGTGTACCCTATCCACTTCAAAATCAATTGATGTCGTCTGGTAGACGTCCCTAATCAGAATCAGTCGAAACCCGATCGATTCGACACGATTTAATTGAGTGATCGTGCTAACAATCAAATTTCTCAAATAGTCCAGCATTCTGCTTTTTCATGACCCATAAACATGGTAGAGTGTATCCTATCCACCTCAAAATCATAGGTGTCGTCTGGGAGACGTCCCCGATCCGAATCAGTCAAAACCCGATCGATCCGACATGACTTAGTTGAGCTATCGTGTTAACAACAAAAATTTCTCAAATAGTCCACCGTCGTGCTTTCTCATGACCCATGGACAGGGTGGAATGTGTCCTATTCACTTCAAAATCAATAGGTGTCGTCTGGGGGACGTTCCCGATCAGAAGCAGTTAAAACTCGATCGACCCGATACGATTTAGTTGAGTTATCGTATTAACAAAACAAATTTCTCAAATAGTCCGGCATCGTGCTTTCTCATGACCCATGGACAGGGTGGAGTATGTCCTATCCCACCTCAAAGTCAATAGGTGTCGTCTGGGCGACGTTTACAATCAGAATTAGTCAAAACCCGATCGATCCGACACGATTTAGTTGAGTTATCGTGATAACAAAAAGAATTTCTCAAATAGACCCAAGGGAGGGGGTGGTGTATGCTATCCACCCAAAATCAATAGGTGTCGTCCGGGAGATGTTCCCGATCAGAATCAGTCAAAACCCGATCGATCCGACGCGATTTAGTTGAGTTATCGTGCTAACAAGAATAAATACCGACGGCAACGACGACACACACACACAGCAAAAAAAAATTTAAATACCGTTTTTTTTTGTTTTTAGGCCGAAAAACTACAAATAAACCCAAAAAAATTTTGTTCTTTCACTTTTCCTCTACACGACTACATTACTTTTCCGCTTATAGTGGAGTGCGGAAAAGTAATAAAAGAACCTCATGTTCCCTGCAATAAAACGCCACTGAATCTAGTCAATAAAATAAATTGTTAGGTTCAGGGTTAATACAGCCAGTGTAGTGGATATACATACTGATATCTCGGGTTTTATCGACTATAGACTAATTGCCACTTTACACTAATATCTCTCTTCCACTAGTGGAATAGTAAGTTATTTTGATAACACGTTCTCATTTTGACAATACTTACGAAGTTAAAGCAGTCACATCAAAATGAAGTACAAACTTAAATTATTTTCGCAACGTAAATTTTTTTCGAAAAGAAAAGCAATGCCTACCACATTTTTAAACAATACTGATGTTGTCAGCTTCAAATTGCAAGCATGTTAACTGGTGAAAAACTTATATTTTGAACATCGCTGAACTATTTTAATCGATGTTTAACTGTGTTATTATTCTCACGAGATAAGCGACCTACATAATCTAAACATTGTCTAAATCAACCTAAGAGTAAATCTAACCCAAAAAATTTTATCGCATATTCTCGTCGTGCAGCTACACTATTTTCATTATATATACCGTAAACTAGCAGAATATCTGCGTATTTCTGATGAACATAGTCTGCCAATTTTAATATTGCTAAGTTTGAGTAGTTGACAACGCCTGCACCCTACTAAACAAACAAAACTCGGCTTATTTTCAGGAATTCAGAATAGATACGATGTTACACGACTTCGCACGAAGGAAACAATAAATATTTATCGTGTTCCTACTCACTATTTGAATAGGTAATGAACTAAATTGCTAATTATGAATGTACAATGATCTACTATGACCTGCTCACTGTATGTGATGTTGAGTATGTTACTATGATTATTACCATTAGCGTGGAGAAGATTAATTACATCTTTTCTTTACTTCGTGAAGAATTTTTTAGTTCTTCTGTTGTATCATAGTACCTAAACTATGTATCTTTAAAGTTATGCCAGAAACCATCCGGAAACCTTATATAGGGTGGAAATTATGTGAAAGATATAAAGAAAACGCTCAGATAGGCGAATTTTTTATCGAACGCGAGGTCGGAATTAAAAAAAATTAAATTAACATGGTAATTAATGTAATTGCAGTACAAAAGAAATACTTATTTGGAACACCTTGCTTATTTTTATAACACTAAAATTTACTTAACAGTTTAATATCATGAAACGAAAATGATTTTTCTACAATGCCCATTGTGGTGCTTAAGTTCACACCAACAATGAATAGAATATTTGCAAAAAAATGTTTACTGCCAGGTAACAATAAACAATAAAATAAAGTCAGTAAATATGCATACACTTAGATAATGTGCTTTCGGTTTTTTCTGAATCAATAATGATTCTAAATTAATATTAACTGAATATAAAAAGTACTGGACAAAATTAATGCATCAGTGAAGCTCCACATTATTACTTTTATTTTTTTGAAGATTTAAATTATAGTACTTACGTGATAGTATAATTAACTGATTTCAACTAATGGTTAAGGAATTAGAATAGTATTATTGGGGAAAAACATGAATAAATAATAATCTCAAATATAACGGTGTTAATGAAATTCCCCTTTAGCTGTTCTCACTGCTTCCATTCGTCTGGGAATGCTGTTGAATGGCTTCCCGAGGAATATTCTCCCATTTGACAAGAATGGCTTGTTCGAGTTCCCTAAGGGGCATAGGAGCAGGTATGTGGCATCTAAGTGATCGTGTTAGTGGATCCCATACATGCTTTATGACGTTCATATCTGGATTTTTTGGTGGCTATTTCATATTTGAAATATTCACAAATCGAAGGTAGTTCAGTGTCTTTCTAGCAACATGGGGCCGAGCTTAATCTTGTATAAATTGTCTCCTACAAACGGGACAAATAGCAATACATGTACTACAATATTTTTTACGTAAAAATCTGCATTCATGGATACTCACACCGTAAAGGAACCAAATCCGCCCCACCATTGACACAAGTTCCTCACCAGAACATTACTGATCCATCACAAAGTGGGATTCTGAGCGAGATATCCTCTGGCCTCCTCCAGACTCGCTGACGTCCATCAGTCTAGTAACTCTAAGCTCTCTAGTGAACAATGATGCAATGCTAGTCTTCTACTGTCCAATCCTCCTTCATTAAGTCTTCTCCTGGCCGTTCGTCCAGAAATTTCTATATTTCGGACTACTGCGAGAGCTCTAATTAGCTATAAACTGGTAGAATGCCTTTTCTTGAAGCTACTTGCATAATATATCGCTCATGTCTTCCATCTGTATATTTCTTACAACTTTGTCTTGGGGTTCTATAGTAATTTCCAAGTTCATTGAAATGGTTAATTCGACTAATTATTGATTGTCATACATATCGCTGCCACATATCGATGGCTACGTCCCTCGTTAACCAAAATTTCACTGCTTTCCCTGTTTTATCTTCTCCTAAATTGCATGGATGATTCATTTCTCCTACTCTAAGTATAATGGATACAATATTTCATTCACATGATATTAAATTTAAAATAATCACTTGCGTAACTGAATTTACAGCCTTTCATAAATCACTTTAAACAGCGTTAAATGTATTATTAACAAACAATTACAAAATGTTACATTACATCTATCAAATAATTGCAATTGTTTATTAGTAGTAATAGAGGATATCCCAAGTTACCTATATAAAATGTTTAAAATTTTAAATTTCGAAAAATTATAGGAAATAATGTAAAGTTTTGCTGATGCGTTATTTTTTTCCAGGAGTGTATTTATATGCTATAGGATTTTTTCCAAATCCGTGATTTCCTCTCCAGCGATTTTAGACAATAAATAACGTCATTCATATAAACTGTGTGATAAGGAATATATGGGCCACTAGCGACCCATTTAGATTTTTTTACTGTTCATTTTATTGTGTTAGAAATTGATGAAAAAACCGAATGTCAAAAGCATCCGAATCGGATGTTTTCATTTTTTCCGGGCACCGATTTTCATCGGTGCCAACGTACATATTTGTAAACGTATGCACCATTAGAGACACAGTAAAAATTTCGATTGGCAAATATCTCCGCTGAGGTGTCGCAAAAAGCTTCTCAAATATTTCTATTAATAAGTTATTTTCTACTTAATAAATAATGCGATATTTAACAGAAACTTATCGAAGGATAGGAATTTTTATGATAATCTCTTAAACGCCAATTTGTGTTAGCTTATAATAATCTCTTAAAAGCTAATTTAAGTCGAATGAAAATTGGTAATGTTTTTCGTCAGAAGTAGCCTGGTTTACCTAATATAGTATCGTTTCTAAAAAGCGTGCATAGTTCAGGGAATTTGGACGTAAATGCGTTAGAATGAAAAGCTCGCTTGATAATGTTCCGGCGGGAGGAATATGAATCCAGACACATTCGGGCGCAATACATCTGAGAGATCCCATAATCAAATCTTACACACTTTAAATTTCAATAAGGTGGAGACTTAATTAAACGCTTATTTTAATTAATACGATGTTTACTGCAGAACCAATACAAACATAAATTAGTACTGAACAATATTTTGAATACAGAAAACAAACCACCTATATTTTTATGTAAAATTCATAAACTTATGGTATATATAAAAAAATATTGGACGTGAATTACAAATAAAAGTTATAAGTAACTGCATATTTTAAGTGTAAATAATTATAAATCCTCTTCATCATTTTAGTATGTTCGTAACAACAATAAACGTCACATTTTTGGTAATGATATTTAGTATAAACCTACAATTTAACACCCATATGTATTAATTTTGAATATTAATAACGTAAAAAGCCAGAATAAGTAAGTGTAGATATTCCAAAAAATATTATTAAATTGAATAATAAAAGAAATTTAACAAAATATAAAAGTTAAAATAACGACGTAATCAGGCGCAATGTATCTAACAGAACGGGACGGCCCGAACAAGGCCAGGGAATGCATTAGAAAATATCGACACCATATCGAGAAGAGTGGTTTTGAGCTAGGAAGCTATGAAGGAGTTTAAGTTAATATTCGTACTACACACGAAAGAAAGAAGGAAAAAGTGAATTCCGCATCTCACAGTTCACTTGCGCCCGACGAGGAGAAATAGACGACGTGGAATACATATTATTGTGTCCAAAATAATCCAATAAAAAATTTGCGCCAAATTATCCTAGAAAATAACATTAGCCGTAGAACCGTTTTGAAGTAGGGTAAACACTATAGTCGTTGGACATTTAAGGGATTATTTTAGTTGAAAAATTTAGAAAAAAATATTATTTGTATATAATTAAAAAAAACACATACCAAATAAACACTCAAATTTCAGGTTTTAATCCTTTACATTTACATTTAAGAAAATAGTACATATAAAAAAATATGTAGTCTCTAACATAAAATCCAAAAAAGCACAGTTAATGGACACATTTTACAGTCATTGGACAAAGAAAATATAGTTATTGGACGCACTTTTTATAAACCTACTGCTAAATGGAACGAGTTCACTGCTAAATGGAACGAAAAATACAGATTTTTAACAATGAAACGCACAAACCCAAGAGGACTAACTTAATGAACATATTCAATGCAAACAAAAACAATTAGCAGTTATTCTCTTTCTGCGCTGACAGGTACATAGAATAAAGATCTTCGATGTCATTAATGTCATCGTTTGCGCTCTCATTTAAATCGTCACTACAACTATCGTCAGTATTCTCTTTATAGTAAAAGTGGCACAAATAGTCATCTTCTTCATCGTCTGGTATATGCTCACGATGTTTAGTAGGAACACAGGATCCATGGAAATGTTTTTGGCAATTAGAGCATGTTAATCGTGTTTTTGTCATTTTCTTGAGACACATACCGCAAATAAAATCGGTTTTCCGCTTCTTTTCAATACCCCAATTTGATAGAACAGATGTCACTATTTTTTCAGGGATCCTTTGATATGGGTGTCTTTCTATTTCGGCTATCATTGGTGGACAAGTATGGCCAGAGGCAGAAAAGGCAAACATAATGGTTATGTTTCTTTTGAGTATCCTTTTTCTACGGAATACACGTTTTTGGTTCCTCTTTCGGCCAATACTTTTCCTGTAGATGGGCATATTTGAAAACCAGTTTCGTCTCCATTAAAAATACATGATGGATTACTTAAAACCGTTCCCAAATCTTTTTCTGTGAAATATTGATTCACTTCTTGAAACTATTTGTGTATATTGAACTCAGTCACACACGCACTTGCAGAAGAGATAGCCTCACTTTGCCTAATAGTTGGATTTATTTTCAAAATGATTTTAAGCTAGCCTTTGCCTGGATGATTATTGCTAAAAGAATTCGGTCTTGGATTATGGTCTAGAAAGTTTTTTACACTTGATGGGAGATCTTCTACATTTCTGGGAAAGCTCCTTTTTCCTATACTAGATATCCAACTTACTAAACGTTATTCTTCATCTTTAGACAGATACGGTGTAGGTCCAAAAGTATTCTAGCTGTTAGGATTTTTAAACTTAAAATGAATTGTAGACTTCGGAATGCCATATTTTGTAGAAACTGCCTGCACTGACAATTTATTGTCTTGCAGCTCCTGAAGCGCCAATTCAACTTTTTCTGGATTATGTTTTCGCTTTGGCTTGTCGCATCCTATACCTCAGATTTCTGAAAACAATTTTATTTGTATTCTTCAGGATCTCATACAGCAACCGTCCGAAAACTGTCCATGATTATTTCTACTGAGAATCTAGTAATTGGAAACACTGTCCAATTACTAAAAACAGATTAACATTTTGTACAATTATTGGACATGAACAAATTCCACTTTTCAGTTCATATACACACTTAACCAATAAATAATACATATAATCAACGTCTGAACTTACCCTTGAACGTAGAAGGATGGTATTATGAATCAAAATATATTGACTATAAAGTCAATGCAATTTTTTTGTCCCTTAAGGAATAATTTACTAACTAAGAATTTGCCATCACATAAACATTTGACAAACACTTAAACACACCAAACTACTTTTAGGCGCGATTATTCTGCAATTACATCAAGAAAACGTGCTGGTGTATTCATTTATTAACCAGTAGCCACAAATAGTGCATGGGAGACTTAAATATAGGTAGCATTAATGCAAGTGTCCATTAACAGTAGACTGTCTAACAATTATGGTGCTTACCCTATCTCCATAAAGAAACACTTTACACCGTAAAATGACATTTACCTAAGACCTGACCTCAAACCTACAACAATGTAGGTTTGAGTAGGTTTTGTTTCTGCGAAGAAGTATTAAACAAGCTGGACCTCAGAGAGGTAACAGTTGGCACCATTTTTTTCTTTCTCAAACGAATAAAGTTTTACTTTCTATAGATAAGTAAATCGAAATAACTGTATTAAGTGGTGAATTGATTAACACAGAATCCTCAGTAGATTCGCGAGACACATACATAATGGTGATGTTATGTATGTGTCTCGCGAATCTACTAAAGATTAACATTTTTATTGAACAGAATTTAACGGTTGAGAAATAATTAGATCTAATGAGAAATGAAGATGTTCGTACTCTTTCCAACTTATATGTATACACATGCAGTAGATCAGACCCTATCAGATGAATTTCATAGTTTTAATAGATGATAGGTTAGATTTAATTACTGTAATTGTAACAAAGTATATAAACAAAACTTTTCCTAATAAATGAATTGAAACAGGAAATATTATTCAGCGGCTACATGGATTACCCGGTCTTACCTCGTTATCTGTGGAGTTATCTTAAGGAAAAAGTATATTAGCCCAGTACGTAGGTAGTTTTGCCATGCAAAAGGTGGTGTAGTAATAATTTTTTAATATGTTGTTCAGGTCTGGGCCTTGACAAAAAATAAAAGTTTTCGACATTGGTAAAGGTACAAAAAATTAGTTTTTTGAAAATAACTCCTCAGCGGTTAATCCAACGACGAAAATACCTCTAACCAAAGTAGTGAAAGAAGATAAAATTTCACATATAAAATCCTCACATTTTTTGTATTAACATTTTTTGTAAGTCTGATATGTAATGAGTTACAGCGGAAGAAAGATGAACATTTTTCCCAAAAAATAGTAAAACCCCATTTTTGACGGTAAATTTAGTAAGAATAAATTACAATTATTTTTTGTTTTTTTCTATAAGATTATACAGCGATATCTATTTCAAATTACAGTGATTTTTTTGTTACATATAAATTATCTTACCGCCGCAGGAGGGTAATATAAGTTAGTAGTAGCTATCATTTTGAAGCTTCATTCTGGTTTGTGCACATATTTCCTAAAGCGTGTGTAGCAGGTATAACCGTACCTCGTAAGGGCAGCCCTCTCTCTTGTTTTGAAGGAGGGGTGGGGCAGGGTTTCGCGCGCCTCGTTACAGTGAAAAAGAATACCAAGACCGCAGAAAGACTTCATCGATCGAAGAAGCATATGTCTGCGGATGCCCTTTTCGATGAAACAATGCCGGTTCAAGTTTCCCAAGAACGATTTTTAGCCAGTGAAAAGAATAAAGCCCGTCTAATATCGATGCTGACAACAAAAGTGAAACAGACTGATATTACTGTTAAACAGGCGGAAGAAGATGCTAATGTGTTGATTGTCAGCACAGCGATATCCTTGTGCTCAACATTTGATGATGTTTTCATCGTCGGCGAAGACATTGATCTTCTTGTTCTGCTGACAGCATTAGCACCATCTCAAAGTAACATATACCTTCGCAAACCAGGAAGAGGCAGAATTTCTGAAAGAGAATACGCCGCGAATAGTTTGAAGCGCAAAGAAGTGGCTGAGAACATTCTGTTTCTCCATGCATTTAGTGGCTGCGACACGATATCGTCCATTTCCAAGGAAAAACAAAATTGTGTTCGCTTTTCCAGAAAACCGTAGGACTCAGTGCCACTATTAGCATATTCAAACATAAGGATGTAACACCAGAGCACATCGCAGACGCTGGAGCACGCGTTCTTGTTGCTTTGTATGATGGCAATATGGAAGAGGAAACCTTGGACGAAGTCCGGTACCAACGTTTCGCTAAATCAACTACAAAAAGCAAATTCAATCTTGCTTCTTTGCCACCAACAAAGGACGCTGCACGATATCATGCATTTAGGACATATCATCAAGTCCAAACATGGTATGGGATTAAAGAAAATCCAGAAGACTGGGGCTGGAAACTTGGTAGCAATGGGCTCGCGCCACTCAAAATGACAGAGCAACCCGTGCCTGAGAACTTGTTAAAGTTCATTTCATGCATGTGCCGAAAAGGATGCGGTGGAGCATGTGGTTGCAGGAAAGCTGGGTTGAAGTGCTCTATTGTGTGTGGCTTCTGCAGTGGTCAGTCATGTGAAAATATACCAGAGGTTCGTATTGACAGGGAAGACGAAGATGACGAACAGTCAATGGAAGAGGAATGGATTCTCCGAAGCATCGATGACGATGGCATTGAGGACGGAGATACTGAAGATACTAAAGACGTCAACAACAACCAGCGACCAGAACCATCAAGAATGTAATTAAGATGCCGAAGCTGTGGATTAGGCCTATCGGGGATACCACAACAAAAAAAACACGCCATTTACTCTACCTTAAGGTGGTGTGGAAATGAGTATACTTTGTATTTACAAAAATATTATAACTATGTAATACAAAGCGAGAAACAATCGAATAAATCACAAAAATAAATAGTTTTACTATTTTCTGTCAAGGCCCAGACCTGAACAACAATTTAATAAAAAATTATTACTACACCACCTTTTGCAAAGAAAAGGTCTTTTTTGTCCCCTACGGACTGGATTATATGCAACAGAGCCAGATAATATTGATAATCTCAAAGAAAGAAAAATAAAGAAATGCTCAAGTTTAAGAAAAAGTTAGAAAGACTAGGTTATTGTCAACAAACAAATGGAAAACATTTTGAATATTTTAATTTTAATTTAATATATTTAAATAAACAATAGTACTGGAATAAAATATTCTAACAACTTCACTAGTTTATCACACGTAATTAATCAGAAAATCAATTAGATCACAAATGTTATAGGTTATTGAAGGAAGGTTATTAGGTTCAGCTGATCAAAAACAATTCAATAAAATAAAAATATGCAGGGTGTTCCAACAATAAAATCACATATCTTGTACTGAATTTACATGAATCATCCTATATCTGTTTGATTCAAAATCAACCTGCCCCAGAATTTCCCAAGAATCACTAAAATAATATCAAAAATAATTTTATTCCACAGTTTCTAGTCTGAATGTTTCGTTACTTAATCTGTTCTAACTATTGCTAATTAATCATGGACTAAAAGGTAGATAAGTAAGTCAAATTTAGTAACAGTAGAATAATTTTCGAGCTTCGAGATTTTGTGGTTTCACGTTACAAAACTCTTTATGTTTATGTCTTTCGAAAACGACTGGATAACTCTACTCTACGTGTGTTTTTAAGTTTAAAGTATTGATACCTAACCATAATGTCTACATGTAGTACAGATACCGTACATGTACATATATAGCCAATGTTTCTCTAAAGGTATAATTTTTAAAATGTCGCCTCTAACACATAACCATATTTAGCGTCTAACAAACATGTTTGTGGAACTGGATATTTGCACATACATTTGTGAAGTTTGGCAGGGGGAATACATCTTCATATTATTATAGAGTTTAACATAAAAACTTGTATTAACAAATTTCCTATTTTATAAAGACATCAAATTTGTCTTTATTTTGTCTACTTTACTGTCATATATTAATTCACAAATTACCTAAAAAAGACTAAACACGTGCTCTTAAAGCATATAATTTTTTGTATAATTCAATGGATTATATAATTTAACAAATAAAATTGTCTGAATCAAATATGCTTTTTTTTTCGCGGATATAAAATATTTAGAACCCCCTTCCGATTGAGAGGGTTTTGAATGGGCTTTCCTCAGCTATTATAATACCATTAATATATCGATAAACTACTAAAGCACGTCTAAAACTATTTACATTTCTGATACCTAGACCAAAATTTTCGCAACTTGTAAATAATAATTAAAACCATTTGCATGTGTAAATATTATTTTAATACCAAATTTATGTTATTTTAATAAATACAAACTGAACCAATCAGGTTTTTATATATAAACAAAATCAGACTCATTAAAAATAATATACTAACAATACGTTTATGAGAACATGCAAAAAAAAAATAAACACTGAGAAATCAAGAAATCTTTGTTTTGCGAATAACATGATTTTCATATCATTATCTTCTACTCTTACCAGGTTTTTTTAAATATTTAACATGTCAAGCTCAATTTACACTCTTAATATAATAAAATAAATAATCGAATAAAAATCAATTACGGTTTTACTTACATAATAATTCCATTATATTTTTGTACAGTGACTCACCTGAAACAAGATAAAACTGTTTGAATTTAAGAACTATAATTAATTACTACAATTAACACCATAATATATTGCCACGCTGAGTGTGACAAAAATATTATTAATAACAAATGTTTGCAAAATAAATGTAAAACTTATGCTAATTCACTAAGTGAAAATCAGAAAAATAGTAGTTTAATAAAAGAACTTAGACACATAATAACAAAAAGTGATTTTGTACTGTATGTTGCACCAAAATTGCGAATAAAATCAAAACACATAAGCAAAATATAAGTGACATCATGTAAATTAAAATGAAAGTAAACTAAATCAAATAAACATATAAAAGCTTAAAACAATAATCCGAGGATAAATTGCGGATTTAATAAATTACGAGTAAGAAAAGTACAATAAATATTAAAAAAATCAGGGTAATGTACATATATGATGTTAACTTTCCATTAGACAAATTGACTAAACCATCAGCTACTAAATACACGATGGAAACCTTAATTGGAATAACTTCTGTACCTCAAATATGGAGGATTTCAATAACAATTACTGAAGGAGCTTGATGGTATTTAAGTTTTGTTGTTAGATTTTGCTACAAAAACCTTATTCTTCAAGTACCATTACAAGAAAAAATCAAGTCCGAGTCCGAAGATATTTGTGGCCAGTCAATTGGACATTGTCGATCAATACCTATTTGGGAATATCTTATCTAAATATTAACAGGTGGTTACGACATAGTGGGGTGGAACTTTACGTTGATGAAACTAAATTCTGACATCAGGTAGATTTCAATGGGAAACAGAATCAACAAAGATAGAAGCAAATCTAGTTAAAGACAATTTAGATATTTTGGATCATCAAGGTAATTATTAAAAAAATCTGTGTCCAAGAATCGGTTACCTGTCATTTCAGAACACACAATTATTTTGTTATTGTCGGGGGGTGGTGCATACTATGGGGATAGCGTTTAACCCAAAAACAACAAAAATGTTGATTAAGTTCATTATTTAGAGTAAATATACTTTAATTAGGAAAAACTGTCCATTCTAATGATGTTTAATTAGGGACAACAGACTTATTAGCTCCCAAAATTCAATTTTGCAGTCTGAGTCATCTTCAGTAAGTTTCTGCACCATCTGTATTTTATAAGGATGTACTTCTTTTAATAATTTCGACATTATGTAATGAATGACTGATATGAAAATCAGTGACCAGTTTTCGAGCTGGAGTTATGGGATTTTCTTGAACAGCTAACAATATATTTAATTTGGTTTCATCATCAGCAATGATTTGCCTTCTTTTAGGTACACCTTTTTCATGACCAAACTCTCGGTAATGAGACTGAATTTTACTGACTGTATCTCGACTATTTGGTGGTAGTTCTGGATGTTGGTCACTAAATACCAAATTATAATTAAAATTTCAAGAGAAAGAATTGCACTGTGCAATTATGAAAGTTAAGATCATATTAACAAATTTATTTAAACTGAGTTTAAGCAAGGTTTCAACAAAAAACTAATATAGATAAAAAATCGAATACAAGAAATGTGCATTACCAATATCCCTCATAACAGAACATGTCAAGAAGAAAGAAACAGTATACATTTTATACGCCTATTGCAGTGCAGTGAATTATAATAAAAATAAGTTCAAATTTGTTTTGTATGATAATTTCAAAATTTTAGGAAACGATGTATGCTTTTTTATTTCTCTCAACGCGACTTTTCAAATGACGTATCATTTGAAAAAAGTTGGGTGCGGTTACAGCCCTTAGGGTGCAGTTAAGTAAATCCCTTAAGTGTGAGTAAGACAAATTAAAAATTGACTTGTGTCAGGATTTTTTTATTGGAATTCTCCATATCCGAGTTTCAGAATTTATTCCAGTTAACCTTTACACCCTGTATATGTTTAGTAGCCGATGCGATTTTTCACCCATAAACATAATTCATTTAAAAGCTGATATACCCAAATGCAAATATATTTTTTAATACAACACAGATATGTCCGACCATATATATACAAGAATTTGAGAAAAGAACTACTACATAAATATATTTTTGATCACTAATATATATTATAATATATTTTATTAGAAATAATTATTTAATACAGATAACGTTTATTTTTATTTATTAATATTTAAATAAATAAAAAATTAACATTATCTCTGTTTAAATAATATTTACTTTTTTAAATATATCTTTGTAAAATCTATAAGTTTACTTTTGATAATATTTCTATTTTCTAAGTGTTTATTAAAGTAGTTGAAAACTAGTTGGTATAAATGGTTGGTATAAAATACTTGGTATAATATGGCATTGTACAGAAAAAGGGCAGACAATGAATTGAAAGATATAGGTTCAATAAGGATGGTTGATTTTTAATTGTAAATAAAATAAGTTGTGTATGAGATATCCACTCAATTTCTTTTTTACTTTAAAGAATATTTTATGGCATTAAGTATGGAGTAAAAGTCGTTTAAATGTCCTCCTAGAGTTTGTTTAGTGTCACATATTCGGGAGGTCCATTTTTCAATGATTTTGTCGCATAAATCTGGCTGAATTTGTTAGATGGCGTTTGTTATGTTGACTTTGAAGGCATAGATCCTTTGCGGTTTATTCCCATAGACCTGCAATTTAAATATCTCCAAATGAAGAAGTCTAAAGGCATTAAACCACGCGATATCGGTAGCCAGTTAACGTCGCCGCTGCTAGAGATAACCATGCCCCCAAATCGCTCGTACAGAATATCCATCGTGACATGCGCTGTGTGGCACGTAACG
Organism: Rosalia funebris; assembly: GCA_037954035.1. Lineage (NCBI taxonomy): Eukaryota > Metazoa > Arthropoda > Insecta > Coleoptera > Cerambycidae > Rosalia > Rosalia funebris. Next base: position 4,343,762 of record JAZFAV010000010.1, on the reverse strand, counting down.
CCGTCCTGTTGGAACCAAATATCGTCGGTATCCATATCATATATAGTGCTCGCCGTTGTCGGTTATGGCAATGCCAGTTTTTATTTGTACGAAGCATGGACCGAAGATTCCGCCAGAGCATAATCCGCACCAAAACAGTGACTTTCTTGAGATGCATTTGGTGCTGGTGTATCTCTTGTGGATTGGTATCATCCCAAATCCGACAATTTTACTTGTTCACATATCCATCCATCAAGAAACTGGCCTCGTCGCTAAAGATGACTCTTTTGGCGAAATTTGGTTCAACTTTCAACTGCTCCAGAGCCCATTCAGCGAACACACGGCGTTGTTTATAGTCGTTTACCTTAAGTTCCTGGGTTAGCTGGATTTTATACGGTGCAGACCCTAGTCCTGATGCAAAATTTGTCAACTTGGAATCGAAAAAAGGCCAAGTTTTTGTGAACGACGAGAAATTGACTACCTTGGGTTTTTCCGTACACTTCCACGCACAGCAGCGATGTTTTCAGCAGAACTTGCGTTTCGGTAACGTACGAGTGTTGGCTGATTATTTATCATACCGGTTGACCCGAATTTGGCTACCAAACGTCGAATAGTCGACTCGGCGGGACGGTTGTGTCGAGGATAAAAACCATGTAATGCGCGGAACGTTCCTTGAACGAGGCAATGATGATTAGCATACATTGTTGAACGCTACTATCTTCCATGGTCATTTGCCATCCACTATTGAACAATTCACAATAAATTTGATAGATGTTGCTTTAATAACATGACCGTTATAATCTAACAAATTTTGAGCCTCCATATGGAAAGACCCTATACATAATTTGAGAGCACCCATTATTACTCTTTTACCTTGATTGGAAAACAACGTTATTACTGTTTATACACTATTATTACCGAGAATTAATGAAACCCACACCTATAAATATCTCGATATTAGATTCATCCACCACTAATAAATCAATCTCTATATTATCCTTAATATATTGTTATGCATGTTTAAGCACACATATAAATCATTACCTACAGATAGAACGACTATAAATATTTTACGCACGATTTCCATTTTTGTGGAACATGACACAATGTACTCTCACCTTGTTAGGAATGCAGAATTTTTTTTCAGGGCAATTACATGTCTGGTATTGACGACTACGTCAGCATGAGTCGTGCCTGATTGTCTTCTTGCCTTGAACTAATTCAGAGTTTGATTAAAGATATATAGAGTGGATAATCGAAATAGATAGCAATTACAATATTTACAGAAACATTTGCAGTATATACTAATCTGATTTATATATCGTTTTGTCTGATCATGAAAAAATATTATAACTGCGTTATACGTAATATAAACTTATTTATATTACGTATATTACGACCATAGTACAGTGGATATGTACTTATGTACTTGTATGGGGTCTTTGAATAGGGACGCTCGAAATTTGTTAGGTCATAGATGTTGTTAAGGTAGTTTCTCCGGAAACCCACTTTACTATACATTTTCATCAAATTTCAGGTACACATAAAGAATAAACTTCCCGAAAGAAATTACTGAAATGAAAAATTTATGCCCGTACAATAAAGCAGATAGTCACTATCAAAGTTGGAACTTTTTGCATGGTTTTAATGTACCAGTTGACTAAAAGTTACACATTTTCCATCACAATTTGAAAATTTTTCTATAGATTTTTTGCATAAACAACTCATCTATGCATTGGTTTACTACGAATATTTTGAATTAAAAAAATCGGTTGTTGCCCGACTTGTTAAAAAGATAAACATTTTTAAAATATGCCAATTTATGCTTTGCTCGGTAAGTCGAGAACTTCTCAATTGGCATCTGGCAATGATGCGGCATACATTTTATTAGTCGCCACTTATGTCATTACACATTTGTTACAAGCAATATCTAAAATTGAGTTTAATCCTAAACGACTTATCTTTTTATTTTTTCAAGTGAAGAACGTTTTTACATTCACAACATCATAAATGCGTGCCAAACTTGCTCAATTCAACAATACATCGTTAAATGCTTAGGTTGGTTACTCTGTTTACTTTTCGCAAGAGTTACTTTTGCATTATAATTTAAAGGTTTCTGTCTTACTTTCTGCTTTTCAAATTTTCCTTTATTGTCCAGCAAATGATCACGACAAAAATTCATTTTTAATTTTCAAAAAGAATTTTCTTTCACGCTTCCAAAAAGTTTAAAGTTAGGTTAAGTATAAGATAGAACGCAACGTCGCCATGTCTTTAGTTTTAACCAATAAACGTGTAATTGTGCGCATACGTACACATGTAGTGTCTGGGTAGAGTATAGTCTCTGAACAAAAATAATGAACACTAGACTACTGATATTTCATATATCTTATGTTTAGTCACGAATTTATTTTTGGACCGAACGGTTCTGGAGAAACTGCCTTAAAGCAACATCTGTCAAATTTATTGTGAATTGTTCAATAATGTACGGCAAATCATTATAAAAGGTTATAGCGTTCAATGACGTGTGCAAATTATCAAATTTTATTTTCAAAATCAGTGCTCCAGTCGAGAAACCTTCCGCATATTACGTGATTTTTATCTTCGCCACAACCGTCCTGCTGGCTTCGAGTCAACTGTTCAACGATTGATAGCCAAATTCGAGTCAACCGATTTGATAAATATTCAACCAACACCCATATGCCACCAGAACGCAAGGTCTGATGAAAATATCGCTGCTGTGCGTAAGAGTATACGGGAAAACCTAAGGCAGTGAATTTCTTGTCGTTCACTGGAACTTGGCCTTTCTGAGACTTCAACTTGGCGAATTTTGCGTCGCGATTTAGGTCTATACCCATATAAAATCCAACTGACTTAGGACCTTAAGGTAAGCGACCATAAACAACGCCGTATCTTCGTTGATTAGGCTCTGAAGCGGTTGAAGGTTGACCCAAATTTCGCCAAAAAAATCATCTTTAGCAACGAGGCCCATTTTTGGATGAATGGATATGTGAACAAGCAAAATTGTTGGACTTGGGACGATTCCAATCCACACAAGATACACCAGCAACAAATACATTTCGAGAAAGTTACTATTTGGTGCAGATTTTTATCTGGCAGAATCATAGTTCCATACTTCTTCCAAAACGAAACTGACATTACCCATAACCGTCAATGACGAGCACTACAGATCGTTGATAATCAACTTCTTGTGGCCTAAACTGGATAATATTCATTCCGACGACATGTGGTTCCAACAGGATGGCGCTACATTCCACACAGCGCATGACACAATGGACATTCTGTACGAGCGATTTGAGGGCATGGTTATCTCACGCAGCCGCCACGTGAAGTGTCCAAAGAGATCCTGCGATTTAACGCCTTTACTTCTTCCTTTGGGACTACCTTAAATCGCAGGTCTATGCGAATAAACCGCAAACAATTGATGTCCTCAAAGTCAACATAATGAACGCTATCCAGCAAATTCAGCCAGACTTATGCGACAAGGTCATCGAAAATTGTACCTCCCGATTACGTGCCACCAAGCAAAGCCGCAGCGGATATTTGAACGGCGTTATATTCCATACCCAATGCCAGAAAGTATTCTTTCAAATTAAAAAAAAATGAGTGGATGTCTCACACACAACTTGTTTTATTTAGACTTAAAAATCGAACGTAATAATTATTGAAAGCCCCTTTATAAATGGAATATAAAAGGTAAAAATAGTCTTAGCAACCTTTTTAATAAGAACTTCAATGTGGTTTTCCTCTAAGCTTTCTTAACTTAAATGTTTTTAAACTGGCGTATATCGATTATGTATTAAATGCATATATGATTCTATGAAAACCTTCCTACATAGGTTAGTCATAAGCGTTTACAAATGACAGGTCAGGATAACTTATTCTAAGGTTTACATAAAAAATTGAAGAAAATTTATCTTTTATTACAAACTCTGAGATTAAGTAACGAAGAAGACAATATATGTGCAGTCAAGAAACATGCTTATTTTTAAGTAGAGCATCCTGTATAGCCTTATGTTATTGAATTGTCCTTGGTGAGCTGATTTGCACACTTAAATGAATGGATAAGATGTTAAATTTATGTGACAAGGTCAAAGTAAGTAAACTAAAAATATTTAAAGCCAAGATGACTTTCGCAATACTCGTCCTGCTAACCTAAGATTATTCCTCACGATTACCTAGAGTCAATATATTTACTTACACAGATAGTGATATTATAGTAAATTGTCTCTCGACAATTTATTTTGATACTATTGATATTCCGAAGGAGGAAATACAAATATAAATAAGGGATAGTTTGCTTCACGTTTTAGAGAAAATTAGGCGTTTTTCCACAGATTAATATTGCACTTATTATCAACAAGTGATGAAATCTTGTATATTTTAATGTAATAAATTCAAATGAATAATCAGTTTTAATCATCTCATTTAAAACTCAGTTTTAATCATCTCCGGATGATGCCAACTTTGTTGGCGAAACGCGCGTCGAGTGTAGGGTACAGTGTTTTGGTGTTTTGTGGAAAACTAAGCCAGTTAATGTTCAAATAGAGTCTTTCAGCAATCTCACAGTTTAATGCCTACAATTAGGTTAATCAATCAGTTAGATGACAAGTATTATAGGTTACTGAAATTATTAAACGCTTATCAATTAAAAGTCAATAATGTAAAAATATGTGAAGTTCAGTGAAAACAATATATCTCTTGTACTGCGGTTATATGAATAACTCTAGATATTTAAAATTTAGTCTAGAATGTACTCGTTAGACTAAAAATCGACTTGTTAGATTAAAAACCATGAATTCTCATAAATCTTTAAAATTACACTAACAATAATTTTCTTCCGTAAATGGCTTCCACGTAAACTAACATTATAAGATATTAATAAGTAAAATTATCAATAAGGACAGAATAGGAGTGTTGCTGGAAAAATAAGAAAATAACCCATTAATTATTAATATTTCTCTTAATATTATTTTAATAAGGGAATACGGTAGGCATTTAGGTAAGTTGCCAGATGAAGAGATAATAAAAAAGCATCAATTTTGCTTTGCATCCACAACATGAGTAGTTCTACAGATTTATTTGCAATATCATTCATAATGTCGTATACGAGTAGGGTGGCGGACTAGGCCCAGGTGAGGGTGTCATTGTATGCTTGAGGTCAAATTCTAACGGAGAGAGTTTGGAGGTTCTTCCGAAGCATGGATGTATCTCGCCTCGTCTCTGTACCGCCTTATTTATCGCATGAGAGTCGATCTTTGTATACTCAAACTTTTAATATCAATAATTGTCTTTAAAACTTTTAAATATTATTGTATATGTTGTTTAGTCTACTCAAAAAATCTATAAGTTCACCCAACATTTATTTCATAACAAATAATGATTATATCAGAAACTGATACTAATATAATTAATATCAATTTATATATAATATAATTTTTACTTGCCCAAAATGTGTAATATGAAAGTTTGTGAACACTTTCAATGTTCACTGAGACAATGTAGTTCTGGATACAAAATCTCCTAAATTCTAAATTTATTGATAATAGTAATGTAAATACATTAAACTTTAACCACTCCTCGAAGCTAAAATGCATATTATAATTAGCAGCTGCGGCACTAGCTCCACGGGCAAAACATTGAGTGAGAATAATCGATTATTGGATTGGAGCTCATGTTCGGGTTTCATTCCTGGCATTGGCACTTGACGCCCTTAGGTCTCAAGATTTAATCGTTTATTTTTTTTTAATGTGGATTCCCCTATATATTAATTAAATCCATTATTAGAGAGAATGTATATCTATATGTAATTTGTTGTTATGCATGTAGATAGGTTGCTTATTAACATGTTATATATTGTTGGTAAAGTGTGCAAAAAGTGCCAATCTGGGGACTAAATTATTTCTCCATAATTTCAAGAATTTTTCAAGATTTAATATCATTTCACTGTTCCAGAAATGTATCGAAAGGATTCATATTCCATTGGGCTTCTGCCAATTCTAGGAAGTATTATTTGTTAGGGATACCTCAATTTGAATATATCGTTTTTGGATTTACTGTAAATCAAATGATTGCACTGAAAGAAATATATAGAGAATTATCGTTGATTGTCTATATTTACTAAACGGCTGTTTTCGTGTGTGTCGCAAAATTTTTAGGTCGATGTACGAAATGCTTTTCGTTCGAATTTCGGCATTTTGACAAAATCAATATAGTAAATCGACCCTTGCGAACAACATGGTAACTTTTGTTTTTTGGTTAGAAGCCTCTAGAGGTTTTCTCCGGAGGTGTCTTCGATATGAGCGAGGGGCGGCGCAATATTATTGCGATCTGCTTACTCGTTCGTGTATTATACATTCACTAGTAATTTTTTCGGTATTTAAACGATCTATTAGAATGTATGTATGCAGACGATGAGATGATAGTGGTATCCAAAATTACACCCCTATTCTATACGCAAATACATCATCAACATTTTAGTTCCGTTGACTCAGAATCAACTTACTTAATAACTGACATTGAACAGTTTCGGTTGTGCTGTTAAGTCAATAATGTAATTATTAACTGAGATAAAACTTGATTTAATTTACTGATGCATACAGGTTCCCATGTAAAAAAGGGCTTATTGTGAATAATTCTACCTACTATTACATAGTGTAAAATTTCTGCTAAACTAAAGCTATGTGTATAAATATATGATTTCCATTAAATTTTGAAAACTAGCAGGACAAAATTTTAAATGAAATTTACTATAAAACTATTTATTATTACGTACCATACGATACCTCTCTTAAACACATGTAGTACATAAATATATAAAAAGGATTCAGTTGGAACGATAGAATTTCAATTGCGCACCATTTGTGTTCTGTTAAAGATAGATATAGTGAATATTTAATGACTGTCACCTACAAACCACACGACGTCAACATGCCTGGGTATTTCATTTGGAACTGTAGGATGTAATTTGTGAATAATACTAATGATATTTGACAAACTGGGGATTTTTATTCTGAACAGGTATTGAGGTGAATAGAGTGATTTTCAGTACCTGAAATTAAACAATTTTTTTTGTTGACGTATCCGTCAAGATGAAAATGTTCTTCATCGCTGAACAAAATTTTGTTACAAAAATTAGCATCACCTACTTTTTTTTCTAATACCCAATTGACAAATGCACAACGTAAATGTTTTGTAACTTTTAATTGTTGTGTCAACTGAATTTTGTATGCTGACAGATGCAAATCTTTCTTTAAAATTCGATGGGTGCTCTTAACAAATTCAATTGTTCTGCGCGACGTCGAATTGATGTGTTTGGATACTCTCGTACACATTTTCGTACTACAGTAATATTTTCATCTGACCAACCACGACGAATACATATTGGTGTTGCCTTAGCAATAATAGAATCCGTCTCTACAAATTTCTTATGTTCTGAACTATTAACTCTATAGGCTTTTTGTCCCAATTTTGTGAAAATTTTTCTTAATGCAACTGTAAATGATCGCATACAACGTCGACACAAACTATTTAGTATTGAACTGTTAATCGCGACATGTTGACGTCGTATGGTTTGTAGATGACTGTCGTTAAATATTGAAGGCCTATCTTTGACAGAACACAAATGGCGCGCAATTTATGTCCTATAGATCCAACTGAAGCATCCTATATATGGTTTGTATAATGATTATTTGCGTGTGCATCACAGGTAACAATCGTATGAATCAATCAACTGACATTTTTGAACAGTGTCGTACCGAAAACACATTTTAAGATAACAGTTAGTACAATAAAAACCCGTCAACCTATGATAGAGTAATGAAAAGGTTTTCCACAAAAACATTCAATGGAAGTGATTTTCCCTAAAAAAATAAAATAAATTCAACAAAAATTACAATAAATGAGACAAAAATTAAACAAATTTTACAGAAATATTGAGACGCCAATGAATCAAATTATACAATAAATCTAAGACATGACTTGCATTTACAACATGCGACATGACTTGCAGAATTGCATTTTGTTCGGCAAATTATTAACTATCTATGCCGTACGTAGTTGATTGGAATATATATGTCGCTAGACATACGTGCTGGTAATTATGGCGTAATAGTAACAATTGCGAGTGGTGTAGCATGTGATATGTGGGTCGTAACTAAATTGATACACGCGCAAAGACTATACTTTAACTTTAAGAAACTAGGGTTGGTTTAATACGTCTTGATCTATTAAAATCTCAGTGAAATGAAAGAATAAAGAATGATGTCTTAATAGACATTCATTTATTAAATTAAAATTGAAAATAAAAAGATTAATTTATGTATGTATATTATATCTAATAATCTAAAAATGGCCGGGTCCATGAAGCCAATTACATCAAAATGCTTTATCATGTGTATATATATTTTACATGTAAAACTAAGCATGTCTATAATTAAGATTTATACAGATAATAAAGTGAAAATTGGTCGAAGTGGAGGGGCCTCAACTAATTTTACCACCACGAAGGAACTTGTTCCTTGATAAAAATTACAATTTTAGTTAGCAAACACTTAATTTTAAACCATTTTGTAATATTGCATTGTTCATTTTGTGTTCACTACTATTTATGTATCTCATCTACATAAGTAATTGTCAATTTATCTTTACAGTTCAATTACATTTCAAATTATTGCTTACTTAAACCCTTCGTTTGGTTCACTGTTTTTTATATTGTTAATAATTTATTTGTATTTGTTAAAATATTGTAAATATTGTTATTACTTAATTTTTATTTTCAGCGTCACTATTAGCACATCCTTATGAATAATTTTAGAGTAAGATAAGTAACTTAAGCATTAAAGAGTAATAATGCGAGGTGAAGCCGAGTAATTGTTTTGGTCGGAGAAAAATCCAAAAACAGTCAAGGTAGGAGAGAGGATGGCTTTTATTTCTTGTAAATGAAGACCATCATTACAGAAACTTTTACGTAATAATACCCATAGTCAGTTAAATTTGTGTAAACTATTTTTCATAAATTTCTACGTTCCTATAATACCAATAAATATTACATAAATGTAACTAATTCATGGCATCAATTATTTAACATGTTATTAAATATGTACATTCCAAGTAGCAACCAACTTGTCACGCCCAAAGGTGAATGGTTGTCGGTATATCTACAAAGTTAATATCCATAAAGCTTTAATCTGAACTTTATGAGAACACCAGTAGACCAATTAAAATTAACATATGATGTCCCTTTTAATTGTGTAGGTATCTTAGAGAACTATTGATTATATGAGTATATTTGGACATCTCTTATATTTCGCGACAGATAACTGATAGTATTTACGTTATTGCAAACATTTTCCTAACATCGATTAAGGAGAAGTGTGACTTGTTTCAAACCCTATTTCATCCGCAATCCCACAGAAATTAAAGTTTATATTAGAAATTAAAACTTTTAGAACTAGTTCAAATATAAATCTAGATGATTCCAAGGAATGTCGGCGAGATATATGACTCTCCCGACATTGGAAAACAACGAATAATGTTTTTGATAGCTCATTCCAATAATGATATGTAATCTAAAGATTAATGGTGATTGTAACAGAACTTATAAGACTATATAGGATTAGAATAAACATAAATGTAATAAGAGGAATTATAAATGCGTAGATAACAGAAACATAGATAAAGTCGTCCCATAATTTTACAAATAAAGCAATATCATATTTATTGTCAAAATCTGGTAGAAAAATTAGTCTATTATGCCATTAAAGATAATTATTAATGCAATTTCATTATAAAAATATATCTGTAGATATATTAGAAAATCATTAGAAAATATCATCTGTTAGCATATTAATATAATATAAATTTCGTACAACATTAGCACAAATTATGCCGACGCAATGACAACAATAATGTGTTGACTTGAGCCAATGGCAAACTAAGATTTTGCTGTAAATAACCACCTTAGTTTTTCATATACATAGATCTTCTGTCTAAAAAAAATCGTCAGACTATATACTATTCATTTCATCGCTATTTGCCAAATAAAAGACTCTCTTATCTGGGCGATAGTCGGAACAGTCTACAAAATAATAAAATTATTCAGGAACAATAAAAACCGTTTCTCTCAAATTACATACATTATGGAAACTTGGGTAAAAATTAGCCACTGCTATTTTATATGGACTTGAGCATTTGTAAATGTGGGGAATTAAAATGTTCAAGATAGACAGGCAGCCCATTTGAAATTTCAGCGAACACAAATTTTATAAAAAAAAATCTAGTATGAAACTATAAATTATATTTTAACACGTTTATAATATATTCCAGTTAATTAAACAAAACATATTATAATGTACAGCGTGTACATATTACGATAGTAATATTTACTCTCAGTAGGAAATGTTCCATCTCGTTCGAATGTGAATTATACCTAAATTCACCTAAACAATATGTATGTCCTTATAATATTGAGTTTGTCAGATTTAATTCACACCATATGTGAAATTTCTATTCCCCAGCCCTTCTTGGTGATATTCCAAGTATACTTGGAAATAGTTTATGGGTACATAAACATGTCATAATAATGTCGAATCAGAAATAGTATTTCCTGCTGAAGATAATATTACTTTTGTAGAAATATATATATAAAGTAAAATGGCAATAATAATGAAGGCCTTTATTAACAGTTAGTAAAAAAAATTACACAACTACCTAGTAATACAACAGGGTGAACTTCAGTTCAGTAACCTAATCAGGTAATTATCTAATGAAGCTGACAACTGTATGTTCTTCCACGCAACCCCACAAAGGATTTATGAACACGTATCACAACAGTAAATTCCATATTACTTAATCGATTACAATGAAAACAAATAATATTTTATTTTTAGTTTCGTATTTGTTCTAATATTTCAGAAATGTTATTTCTAAATAATACTGAACTAGCAGGACCTAGCACGAATGATGGTAACTCTTGATGTGAATTACATAAGTCATATGAAAAATATCTCTTAAGGAACTGGGTATGATGCTTTGGCGTAGTTACAGTATTCTTATGTCTAAGATTAATATTATTCAAATTAAATTTTATTATATAAATAAGATGAACTTTTAGTTGCTAAAATATTATGAAAGAAATAAACTAAGTGAAGATAGTGACGAGTTTTCATATTTAATCAGTTACACATTTGAAGAGTATGGTTTATACCGTGTAACCCATTTGATGTGGAAGTAAAATTATTAGTTTCCAAGCGATTAAACTGAACTTTTCTTTTTACAAGTGAAGCACAAATCTCTATCTTTGTACAATATTATAGAATACTTAAAATTATCAACGCGTACTTTGACCTTTTTTTTTTAAAGTAAAAGATACCAAAATATATAGGTCGAGATGTTGTTATAAAAGATTACTACGTCACAATATTTGGAAACTATTAGAACAAGTTAATTGAATGAAACCAATTTTCATTACAAAATATGTACTTTAAAAACTTAGCAATCAAACTTGGTTACCATGGAAAACACTTTTTTTAGATTGAAGGTGATTCCAAGAACCATAAGTAAAGAAAGCGTTTGTTTGTTTTGTGTGTTAACCTTTTTTTTAAAGGTAAAACTAAATTTACAATATAATCAATACAAACAAAAAATTTCAACAAATTAATACAGCATTAAATTTAAATTAAGGAAATAAAATAAAAATTTAAATTTTAGCAGCTTCAACTAAACCTCCATCTAGCTCTATGCATTTATCATATCAATTACGAGTATCTGCTGAAACATTTCGTAACTGTCGGTGTAATTTCTGTTTAAGTTTATTGCATTTGGACATATAAATCGTCTTTGTTCCTTAAACGATTTTTGTAATTTTTATACGTAAGATACCCTGCTAAGAAAAGGCCAACGATGTTAGTTAGATCTGGGTGGCCACTCGATTAATGGATCACCTCGACCTATTTGTTGGAAGAATTTTCGTTGACATTGCTTTATAACTCTTGCATTATGCATTGAAAAAGCGTCGAATTCTAAATGCAGATTTATCCTCTCTTGAAGTGAAGATCGTCTATTTTATTTGATAAAATGGTACTTCAAAAATTTTAAAAGCTTCCAGCACTGAGATTATCTTTAAAAAAGAAATGACAGATAATCCTTTCATTTAGTATCCCATATCAAATTTTTTTTTTTTTTGAAAATACTGGCTTCTACAGTTAATCACTCACTGTGGGTTTTCTATTGCCCAATGCCAACAATTTTGTAATGATACAACTCCATTTGTGGTTAATGTGGCCTTGCCACTAAATATTATATTTTTTAGAAAATATTGGTTGTAATATTTGTTTGGTTAATGAGAATAGAATAATGGTGTTATTATATTTGTGAAACCTACAGGTAGACTGTCGACTGTGAGTAGTTTCAATATTGGTTTCTAGATTATATGTTTATCAAGTTCCATTGTGTATGAATGGACAAGGAAAATTAAAAAAGGACATAAATATAATATAGCTATAATGTTAGCTCTATATTGCATTAAGCAAATTTTATATAAAAATTATTAAAAACAAATTTTTCAAACTAAATTGCATATATCAAATTCATTAATGAACCAGTTATAGAACAGAAATATAGTTAAATATATCTAGTTTTAATAAAGACTACTATAATGACTAAACAACCTCTTTGTTCTAGTTCTTGCGAATTAGCTATTTTTACAAAACTTTTGACGACCACAGTTCATAGTGGTAAGGAGGCCTTGGAAGAAACCCACTTTTGTATGCAAGCTTATCAGCCGGTTATGAATGTATATGTGCAACTGTTGTATATATAGATGGAATGTATATAACGCCATAGTTGTATATACCGCTTTTGTATGTATATGTACTGTTGCATATACATGGAAGAAAATGTCGCGTGTAATATGTGCTGTTGCATTGTAAGACCGGTGGTAGTACACAAAATGTCTGCGTTGGTCTACTGGAAAAAGAAATTGATGCTGTTCCATCTTAGATATATCATATCCAAGTTCTTTATAATTATTCGGCATATTCCATAGATAAGTCCAATTTCTTGAGACAGGCATATCAAAGGTTTTGTAAAGGTTGTTCCTCTATATGTTGATAAGCGTTCTTATTTTTGAACTCCTGTATTAACGATTACTAATCTACTAGCACTATTGTTATAACAAATCTTCACAAAGTGAATTTCGCAAACGCCCAATATTTTTTTTAAGGTTCGCATAGAAATATTTGATGCTCTAAAACCATAAGTAATTTGATAACGCAGCTTGATATTGTATAGTCCATCGATAATTCAGTTATTATATGCACGAGCCGGTAAACAAATAGGTCTGGTAATATTCTTTTCTATAATCAACTTCAAGGACTAAAATACACCAAATTAATTTATTAATTATTATTTTTAGTTTTTTATATAACACCAAATAACAATTTGTGAAAGGAATAAGGCACGGGTTATTTTTTCTCTATAGACTTTACCCCTAGTGTCTGCTAATAGTAATAACATAATAATTATGATTCAGTTTAACTACCTAAATATAATAGTAATTAAAGCAGGTGCAAATATGAAATATCACCTATCTACAAAAAACTTCAATAAATGTGTTAAATAAATATTTTAAATAGCCTTCAAAAGTAATATATAATTTTAAGTAATTAAAAAACTGTGGCAGTAAGTGTTGCAAGTATAAATTGTTTTGATGTCGATATAACATTCTCTTAAATAAACATTTTCTCAATAACTTTTTAAGGGTTGAATTAAGACAAATCTTATGGAAGAAATTTGTGAAATAGTGAATTAAAATAAACATAAGTATTTGTGCTTATTTCATAAATTAAAAAACATTTCCTAAAATAATATTTTTTGTTTCACATATATTTGAATCTTATTACATTTATAAGACAGAGTTATGTATAGAGGTTTGGTAAGCATGGAACTTCTTTTATGATAGCTACAACCATTCAAACAATTAAACATACGCTGAGAAAAGGATTGTTTCATTAAAAAAATCTGCGTACTTCAAGAAAATACCATTTTCCAGTAAACATTCCAATAAAACTTAATAATAAAATACTAAATGAGTTTCTTCGTATCCCAGACATAATTGTTACTATTTGTTAAAATTCTTTGTTGAATAATTTAATAATTATTTATTTATTTAATTTAATAATTTAATTCTATTTCGTAGTAGTTTTTTTAGTTCTACCTTATTAGTAAAATATTATTAACAAAAAAATAATGCTCTATATAACAATATATACTTAATAGGTATAATGAAAAAGGACAAAATATTTAAAATGCCCTTTAAAATGTACAAAATAAGAAGCAACTTTATTGAAAGTAAACTGAAGAGCTGATGTAAGAAACTGAGATTTCTTATGCATATTGAATAACTCTACGAAAATATTCCGGTACAGAATGGCAAAGTCTTATCATAGATTAATATTATATTTAGTGATAGTATTGTAGTAATAACTTCTCCATTCTTAGCTTTTCTAAGTATCGAGAGAAATTTCTATTAACAATAATTCAAAATGAATTAAACCCAGAATAACTGCTTTAAACAACAACTGAACAGACCTAAAAAGTTAATCATAATTTTGCGTATTGGGAATCTTGGTGAAGGCGCGGGTGATTTTTTGGGCACCCGGTGGCCACCACCAAATATACCATCGATTGCAGGATAGTTTGAATTACCGAAATTAATTAAGATTTAACTAAATAAGTTAATTAGAAGGTTTTTAATAATTTTTATTCATTAAAAAATTGACAAACCGGTAGAAAAGTTACATCGGTTCAAGAAATATTTAGCTTATCGTTATTAGTTTTTAAAACTAATAACGATAAGCTAAATATTTAATAAATAATATATTGAAAAAAATAAAATATAACATTGACCAATATTCAATTACACTCATTATTTCTCGTTAAAAATTAAAAGAAAGTCAATTTCAATATTATTATATTGAATATTATTTATATATATATATATATATATATATATATATATACATATAGATATATATATATATATATATATATATATATATATATATATATATATATATATATATATATATATATATATATATTATTTAATAAATCTCCACTTCATCTATCCGTATTATACATATTTTAAATTTAATGATACTTTGAATTTATCGAGAATTATAATAATTAAAAGTGTGAGAAATTCATTATTTGTTTAATGTTGCGTAAAAGTAATAAAAAGTATGTTTTTGAACAAAATAATAAAGTAAAATAAATAATATGGTATTTTGATATAATGTACTTTTTTCCTACATTAACAACCAATATACTTTATTTGCTCAAACAAATGGTGGCAACCCTAAGCACAACGGTTAAGCTGTAGAATTAGTTTCAGTATTAAATATGCGTGTCCAATGGCTTTGTCGAGTCTAGTTAGAAATAGAGCTGTGGTGTATCTACAGAATTCATGATTGCTCTAAAATCTAATAAACACTCGAGCTAGGATGATAAAAGCATTCATTTACCGTACCATAAGTTCGTGCTTTTTACCAACTAATGAGTGCGTATCAAGGACCCTTACTTACTACGCAAAGTCGTGTGTAGTCTTGTATTGAGAGTACGGTGGGTATTTATATAAGTTCTTCGACGCGCAGCTAACAAAGGTTCTGCACTTTGCTCTTCATCCATCTTTATGAGTGATCTGTGGTATTCTCTTCGAGGTATTAATGACAATGTAATTCGTACTGTAGTCCGGACTGGATCCAGTGTTGGAAATATCATTGACTGTTTGGGTTTGAATGGAAGGCTTTAGGGGAAGGCAGTGATTCGTGTATGTACAAACTAATCAGTGGTAAAAAAATGCAAAGAATAATGTTTCGGTGCAGTTTATGTGATTAGGAAATATAAATGGTGATTTGACTTTGCAAAAGTGTCTTCTAATTGTTCTAATTGACATTCAAATAATTTAAAAATGTAAGTTATACAGACATAAAGACATCGCCCTGTATATATTTTTACCAATCTGAAATTGTGTCCACATAACAATAATTATTATATATATCCAGCAGCTTACGCTGCGAAAGATAAAGTTTATCAAAGCTTATAAAACAGAAACTCTTGTGAAATCTTGTCAGAATAAAGCGATTCTTGTTCAGTACAACTTTGTTTGTGATATATCCCGATTAACCGAACCTACAAATATCACTTGTATGTAAATATATTCATAATAAAATATATATTTATTATAATTCACATAATATTAACAAATTTCTTTACTTTGTCCCTATTTCTATCAGTGTGGTTTTTACTTTTTAATTACATGGTATTAGGGTATTTATTATACACTCAAATAAGTAATATCACTTCATATGTAGTTTCTAACCAATATATTGAAATTATTTTGTGTGGCATACAAAACCTGCGAAACAAAAACGTTGTCGTAACTTTTAGTCAGTGTTAGGATGTTAGAATGCACGTATTTACTTCCATGTAAATCATAAATAGTATGTGATATATTTGGTATAATATTTTTTTAAACCAACATCAGCTTTAATTCGATATTTGTTTATAGTTTATATGTATAAACAACTATTTTTTGTGAAGTTTTTAAAAATGTTGTACCTTATTCATTAGTAATTATTGCTATTATACCGAGTAGTAAATGAGTGAAATATGTATTACTATTTAAGGGGTTACACCATATTGAGATTTTCATAAAATCGATGTTTTTTTTAACTAGATTTATTATTTATATATTTAAGAATATTTTAAACATTATCAGAGAACTTGAATGTACATAGAATATCTACAGCCAACATGAGGGCCCAACAAGAGGCTAAAGAGGTCAGGAAGTTGAAAAGAGCTGCTTAAAAGGAGCCGGATGATATCGCGATGTCAATGAAAGACCTCATGTACTGTCCAGAAATCACAGATTAAAGATATTTTCTTTTAGCACTAAAGGTATTTGATCGCAAAGTCCTACGCTGACGCGGTATATTTTTTTGAGTTTTTCTCGAAACTATTTATCAAACTGGTGGACAAGATATCTCGAGATTTAGCGAACCGATTTGGATCAAATTTATTCCACATATGCTTTATGATATTGTCTAAGATGCAGCTTACAATTTCTTTGACTAGATGCCTGGTTATTTTTTTTATAATATATTAAATCTCAAAATGTTGGTAAAAATTTGATTTTTTTTCTCGAACAGCTGTCATTTCTACAAAAAATCTTAATAGAAATTTGCCCTATGCTACATGTTAAATACTACCTTTCTGAATAAGAATAGAATTCCACTGTCGGCAAGAATTTTAAAAAGAAGGTCTCACTTGACAGCTAATATCTCCGTCAATTTTTAATTTTTTTATTCGTTTTTTTACTTATTCAAAAAACTATAATGTATAAATTATTAAGTAAAATATAAATTATTTTATATATTTAATAGCTGCGTCAATAAATATAATTTTGTACCCATTTTTCCGAGCGCCAAGGTTGTGTTAGCGAATCAGTTAAGGGGTTTTAACTGATTTTACGATTCCCTTTTTACCACCTTTTGCTGCCAAATTACAGATATTGTGCGGGATTTGGTATATATATATATATATATATATATATATATATATATATATATATATACATATATATATATATATATATATATATATATATATATATATATATATATATATATATATATATATATATATATATATATATATATATATCGCACAATGTGTGAAGAAGATTAAAAAGTTGGCAAAAAGCAAATTGGTATGACAACTTTAGAAATATGATTCACAAAATTAAAAAACATAGTATTCGACCAATATCCCAATATTACTACATTTTTCATGTGATGCTCTGTGATTGCGATTTAATGTTTCGTTTGCTAAACAACCCACACTTTTAACAATTTTGGAAGAAATACATATGTACTCGAATTCGAACTGCCACGTTCCAGTTACACTTGGAAAGCCTTCGTGCCTTAGGCACTCAATACCATTATGTATAATAAAAAATCATAAAAGATGGGACGTATAGAGTATTGTAGACGAAACAGTTCATGAACAATAAATAAAACATATACATATTTACATATTTTTCTGCGCCTTTAGAAGTTGTTTTTGATTAGGGAATGCAAAATAATAATTTAATATGTAATAACAACTATTTTGAGAAGTGGTTATTAGTATTCTTGTCAAAAAATATATTCATATCTCACCTCGTACACCATGGCTACAAAGCAATCAAACATTATTGCATATTTTCAGTGAAACGTCAACTAATCACTTCCAGTATTTAAGTCTTACATAAAAGTTTAATTTAAAATTATTTACTTGTATACGAGTAATAAATAGGTATACATTCTTTCGAATTCTTTATTGTCTAGCTTACAGGAACGTGATATAATTTTATTAAGACTAATACGTTAAGAGTTATAATAAAAATTCTTGTTAAGGTCGTGTTGTTTACTGTATATTTTTGTACGGATATAAATTATTGCTGACTCTTTATTGTAATAACACAATACATGGGTGCGACTTCAATTTACAGCTAGCAAAGTACGCTATCGCCTCAGGACACACTATTATTTAAATAACTTTGGAACTCTACTTCAACATTAAAAGGAGACACTGTTTCAATATCACTTATAATTTGAATCAAATACAAGGATCAGAGGAGAATATGAACGCCACATCAATACAGAAATATTTGTTCTGACGATTATAATGTGAAATTAAGTAGTAACGAGACTTTTATTTTAAAATAAGTTTTTATTAATATGTACATGGCTTTCTTTTTGTTAATCTCTTATGCAAGATTATTTCATAGTTATATAAGAACATTCTGAAGAAAAATCAAGTGACGTATACAATCCTAGATATACTTCAATATCTGGCTAAACAGTATGAAATGTATAAAACATCATAAATTATCATAAGAATGTAAGCAAAAAACCCGGAAAATGCCCCCTACATACTAATATAGAATCGAGTAAACGAAATTTCTTTAAATTAATTTATAAATCTATAGTGGTCATAGAGGCGTGTGAAATGATATTAGTTTTATATTTTGCTATAGCTAAGTTTATTTAAAGTAAATAAAAAGCGAACAAGCTAGTACTCAAAGAGGAAACAATATTTCTGTTAGTTATGGAGTTATGGGAATTGACAGACTGACTTAAAAGTTGCCCCAAAATAATAATAACACAAGTAAGTTCACGGCCATCAATAATCATTTTGATTGAATTAAAAATGCAGTTTTAATAGTTTAATGGTATCAACTTAATTGCCGAAGCGCGCGCCATGTTATGTAGAACTTTTCGATGTTTTCTGAGAATTGGTCTCCTATGTTTGTGTTACTGCATCGAAGGATAAGTTAAAAAATATATAAAATGAAGTGTTTGCAAATTTGTCATTTTGGTTACAATAAACATTCAAATAATAATAAAAATTCATGATGATTCATGCAAGTTGATTTACAATTATTTTAAATTTTTAAGGTATAGTTTCTAAGTAGATTCGATATTTATGGGCTATTTTGAACTTCCAGATGATATATCGACGACTACTCTAAAGCATCAGGCTATTTGCTGTTGTTGAGTTACTATCTATAGAGTTTTTGGCAATATTAGATTTGATATTTCTATGTTAAAAAGATATTTACACTTTTCTGAAGAAAAAATATACGTAGTCAGTGTTTGAGTTATACTTTTATTTACCAATGATATACTTTGGCCTAAGGAACAGAATATTTCTTTTCTCAAAAAATAAAAATTAAGAATATCAATTTTTTTTTAAAACATCTTGACATGTTGGTTATTAAAAAGTTATTATTGGACATATAAAAGTAGTGATGGATTTTACAATAAATAAACTTTGTTTTTTATTTTAGATTTTTATTTAGAGAATTAAATTTTATTAAGAAAAGTGTAGATATAGAAAAATGTAGGTGCTTCCTTGACTTTATGATACCTTTGAAGGGCAGTTTCATTTAGGCTTTGAACGTAAACTCTGTAGTTATTAGCCTATGAGCATTGCGTGTATGTTACGGGGCTCTATTTATCTTACCTTATTTGAATTTAAAATATATTTCTAATCATCTATTTTATAGCCAAAATATTAATTATAATATAGAGCTTTAGTAATAGTATATGCTAGTAGAATGGTTTAGTAAATATGTATTCGGGCTCAGTTGCATAATTGATATACGAGTACTCGATTGAGTCGTTCTCAGAATGCGAAGCAAATGTTTGGAAATATTTAAAATTTTCAAGTCTGTTCATACATCATATATTAGATGGTGATGTAATGAGTCCGGCAACAGGATTGAATGGTTTCTAATAGGCCACTGTTAAGAAACAAAGATTACATTTGGACTAATTATTATTACAACTGAAAACATAATTCTAAAATTTCTTATAATACTTAGTTTGCAAAGATCACATCCCTAACATGATCACCGTCTTCTTCTATACATTGCTGTATTCTGTTTCTGAAATTGAACATAACGCGTCTAAGTAAATCTTCGTTTATCGAATCTGTCTCTTCACGAATCCTTTCTTTGAGTTCCAGAAGTGTTTGGGGACGGGTAGAGTACACTTTGGACTTTAAGAATACACACAGAAAATAATCCGGGACCGCCAGATCCGGTGATCTTGCGGGCCATGCAAAGTCGCCAAACCTTGAAATTAGGCGATTCGAGAACATACTCTGTAAAATAGCAATGGACCGTCTAGAAGTATGCGCTGTGGCGCCGTCCTGTTGGAACCATACTTTATCTTGATCCATTCTTTGAAGTTCCACAGCCACCAATGTTTCCAACATCTCAACGTACCGAGCTGAATTGACTGTGACGGTGTGGCCGTTTTCTTCAAAAAAGTATGACCCGATCACACCAAATCTGCACACTCCACACCACACCGTTACCTTCTGATCATAAAGTGGGTGTTCATGCATTTCTCTTGGGTTATGTTCTGTCCAGTAGCGAAAGTTCTGCTTATTAACGTAACGAAGTGAGCTTCGTCGGACATGACCAGTTTATTAAGAATTCCTGCATTGTTGTTCAATGTTTCAAGATATTGTCTACATAAATTGAGGCGATTAACTTTATCAACAGGGTTCAGCCTCTGGACTATCTGTACATTATACGGATGAAATTTCAAATCCAGATTTAAAATTCGTCGCATACTTCGCTCTGAAATTCGCAGTGCAATTGATTGCCGAACGTTTTGGATTCCGTTCAACGGCTACTCTGGTTCTTTCCTTGTTATATTACCTTGTGTACGAACTGTACGTGTACCTCCGACACATTTTAAGTTTACAGTGTCAATTTCGTCGAAATCTCTTACCCATTTCTTGATGGGACTTCAGCGCGCACTGGCAAACTAAATTCACTTCGAAAACGCCTGTGGGTCTGCACGATGGACTGGGTCAGGATACATGATTTAACAGCAGAGACCCGTTGATTAACCGGCCAATTTGCTATTGTAACACAAAACTTTCGATAATACAATACAATTTTATCACTACATATTTGACGTTTGTCAAATAAGCCGTATTTCCACAGCAACCTATTTAACAACATTCAATCCTGTTGCCGGACCCAGTATAATACACAGAATAACAAATATATGACATATATGATGTATATGGAAAATATTAAATATAGAAAATATTAAAAACATAATTTTTTATCTTCATAAATCATAAGTCAAGCTGAAGTTTCAAATTTCATCAGAGGTGTATGTGATTATTTATTCACAATCTACGATATCGTGAATAAATAGTTGTAAATGTTTTAAATGTTGTAGGAATTAGTTGGACAATACTATAAATATTTCAATTTATGGTCGATGAATTATATTATAATATTTATAAAAGATAAAAGTATTTGCTTTTCTAATTAATTATTAATCACTAATTATCTGCACGTATATCTAATTCCAACTAGTAAATTTACTTACTATGGTAATGAAGCCCTAAACTATCCATCATAACCAATGACGGCAATTGTCTAACTTATTCCATAGTAATTATTTTTCTCAATAATAATTAGAATTATATTAACATAATCAATGTATTACTTGGGCCAATGTTTAATGCTAAATAAATTACATAAAATTTGATACAATTTATACTATTAATAGAACGTAAAATTTGTAATAGTAAGAAAACAGATTAATAGTAATGCATATAATAATTAACCTTGCAAAAAATTGTATTAAGAATGACTTGCATTAAGTAGAAAAGTGATTAGCATAAATATTTATATAAAATGGCGTATTTTGAATATATTTATAACAGATTATTTATTCTGCTTATTTATTCAATGAAGAGAAAATGGTGACAAACATAATATACATTATATAATAAACTACCTATATGTAATCTATTTGGGTTCATAATCAATGAGAAATTGATTACAGGCCCTCAGTAAGAAATTCCACATATAAAAGTCATGTTGAATTTTCATCGGATCATTATTTAATACAGAAAGCCCATAAACAAAATGTCATGAGTTTATTTTGATATAAAAGAAATCCGAGAATATATTTTGAATGTTTTTTTATGTTCATATATTCTGTAATAAATTTATTTGAAATAACACTTAAACTGCTATATAGTCGTTAAGTAATTCTATAATTTTCTCATAATAAATGTTTATTTCTTTCAAAATCCAGAAAGAGTTGAAAGAAAATAATTTTAAATACTATCTTCTATCTATCTTCTAAATAAGGGCAAGTTCTCAAATCTGTTTATACATTTATTTGGCAAACGAAGTAGGTACAACATGCGTTTACATTTCCCCAGAAATAGTATAGTCTATGCGTTAGTTCAAAACAACAATATATATTCTTTCAGAATATCTGTCAAGCAGCAAACGATTGAATATCCAGTGAAGATGATTTCCTAGATTTTGTAGTTTTAATATTTAATCAAATCTTGAATTTATACTTTTTAAAATACTCTGAAAAACTTTTATTAGAAAACTATTTTTATATAGTTTTAAAGCTATTAGAGAAACTATAAGGATAGTTCTAATATTCCTATTTTTAATTGATTTATCCATTAATTTTGGTAAAACTCAAGTAACTCTCTACTTGAATGTAGCAATTGAGTTTTTGGTTATAAATTAAACCTTTTAAGAATTATGCCTTTTGGGTAAATTATATAGATCGAACCACAGAGAGAGAATCAACTTATATTGAAAAAGATATAAGTTGATGGTTATATTTTAATAGAATACACCCATATATCTTTTTATATACACATATTTTTGTACACAATAATACTGATAATGAAATTATAGGGGATTCAAGACGATTGTGAATAATTTCAGTAGTTAATTACTGGTTATACATTACATTCGGTTGATCTATGATATAATTACATGCATATTGGATTCTAATTGACTTTCTGCTTCCGGTATGGCCATAGAATAGAAGCTTTCTTAATAGAAATAGAATTAAAATATTAAATAAGCTTATTTCTGCATTTGAAGTTTGCATCCCATTATGACAACAGGACAAATGTTAGAATATAGTTGGCCATTCTATGAATAAAGAGAAACGCAAACAGTTAAAGAATATTGATGAAATTTACACATAAGTACTCATATTATCCCTATTACTTGTCTTCCTCATTATACACAGATTTCTACTTAATGAACATTGTGAATACGGAAACAATATTGATCCGAGGGGCTAATATTTACAAAGCAGAAGATTGGTCAAATAAGTTTCGTAGCAAAAAATCTGACAAAATCACAGCTTCATGCGGCCACTATCACGTAGGAGAAGGATACTGTTGGTGCTTTTCTATATTTGGAAATATTGTACCACGTAAGTTATAAACTGAAGATATCACTTCGCTGGAATACTTTTCCCTCATTGTACAAATGACAATATGCAACGCTACGGAAATCAGTCACTATAATTATATTTATATAGTTGTCTATAGGGCATCTATATTCGGTTTGGATTGCAAATATTGTTGTAAATACCATAAATACTTTCTTAAACACACACCCGTTCAACGCTTTCACAAACTCTTTGTGGACATTGGATACACTCTTACTGCGTACCATACAAATATTTATAGAATTGCATTGATAATTAATTATCACTAATTAAATTTCGCAACTCTTGTCGATTCGTGATGCTGAAGTACTATGACATCTGTTATTATAATTATTAAGATTCGTATAATTACATACATCAACCAACGTCTGTAGGAAATAGATGGGTACTTAAAAAACGCGTCATCTTTATATATTCTTTTGTCTATAGTTTAGTAGTGTAGCAAAGGCACAACAAATTTAGACGGAAACAAACAACAAACGTGTAATAGTTTTAATATATTCATAAAGGAATTTGAGACAAACTCAAATTTTTGATAAGAATAATGTAGAATAAATACACATAATTTGCTATGCACTGCAAGTTCTGAGAAAATTCACTACATGAAAACAATCTCGTCATTCGATAGTTATACGTATCGGTCGTTTTACTACAAGTTACATAAGTTTAATTAGAAGAAAACCCTGTTACTTAATAAAATTAGCATGACTCCACAACATGGAGATTAATTGGTGTTTCCGATTTCATTTAGAATAGGTTGAATGACTTAAATTATTCTGGCCCAAATTTCTCTAGTTTCACTTGATTATTTAGTAGGCCGCAATCATTACCAGCTATTAATTTGTCACGTCCTGCTTTTATAGGAACCGGCCCATGATAGAACCTAATCGCCCGGAAGATAATAAAGTTCCTGGAATGGTTAGGTTAAGTTAGGCATCGATAGATTAGTTCGTCAGTTCTGGGTCCAATAAATGAAATTCTTATTCATCTGATGTTGCGATTTTATTTTCTTTCCTCTTAGAGTCTAATAAGAAACTACAATTTATAGCTACGATAATATAGCATTTTGATTCTTTGAGGCTCGATATATATTTCGCGGATAATACAGTGTGTCCTTTTCTTCACGCGATTTCTTGAAAGAGGCGTTTGAAAGCGAGAAAGTACCTATGAGAAGTAAATCAGTATAAAGCAAAAATATTGTTTTACTAAATTTTAAATTAGAAAACCTAAAGGTTCTGAATTAATTTAAGGATACTTAAAACAACTTTGCAAATTCGGATATGTTCTATCTATATTTTATTTCTTCGTTGCCATTATGTATACATGGATATTGGTGATCTTGTTTTCAAGGTGTAGGTATGTGGCAACTTGACTTGCCTCAAGCTTTTTGTCACAAAATTGTCCCGAGCTTCTTTTGGGTCTTTCTCGTCACCGCCAATAAAAAGACTACTAGAATATTCGAGAGACATCTTATGTTATTCCGCCATTAATATTTTTTGTTTATTGAAGTAAAGATGGTCTTGAAGTAGATTGATCCCTAAAGGGAACTGAATTATTTCGAAAATCGTCGGTAAATACTTAATTCTTATTTTAAAGTTGTTCGATGCAACGCAGAATTAATGTAATTGAAAGTAATTAGATTCCTGAAATAAAATAGAAGGTATGAAAATTTTCGAAAAAGTGACGCAACTGTCCCTCTCCGGTTTTGATAAAATTTTGTATGCAGAAAAAGCAACGATAAATAAGAAACACGTATTTCTTTCTAACATAACCGGTTTAAAGTGGTAAAAACAACGTCCGAAGTCAATAGACGTATTTGGCCATATCCTAGGAATGAAATGAGATATCAACATGAAACAAATACCATAAATTCCACTAAAAATGCACTTTCAACTAATGTATAAAGATACAGCACCTCTCTCACTATATTGTTATTGCATCTTACATAACAAAATTTGTATATGTAAGTATTGGTCGTTAATAATAGGAAAAAGTGTGAGCACTAAATTAACTGCTGTAGATCGTTCACATCAAGTTTGTGCAAAATGAGGAACATTAAGTTTAAGAAGTTTAAAAATTATAATAAAAAAATACGTGTGTATATGCGTATGAGCTATTAAAAGTCACCAATACTTACAACATATAAGTTTAATATTTTATTCAAGAAACTCTATTTGTATTTGTTGCTTGGGATTTGTGCGTTATCAGAAATAGATTTATTGTTATCAGTGTAACTATTTTTTATGTGTAACTATCATCGATAGCACCTCACTTAGCAAATCCATGATGACGAGGTTGCTACATTGTGAAGATAACGAATAAATATACATATTTACAGTATATGCTCACTGCTCACAAACATATACCTACACATGCAGATACTATTTCATTGTATAAACAAGTATTTTTGTTACATTCGTTGTAATTACATTTTGTTGTGTTGTTGTCATTGTCGTCGGTATTTATTCTTGTTAGCACGATAACTCAACTAAATCGTGTCGGATCGATCGTGTTTTGACTGATTCTGATCGGGGACGTCCCCCAGACCACACCTATTAATTTTGAGGTGGATAGAACACACTCTACCATGTTCATAGGTCATTAGAGAGCACATGGTGGACTATTTGAGAAATTGTTTTTGTTAGCACGATCACTCAATTAAATCGTGTCGAATCGATCAGGTTTCGACTGAATCTGATTAGGGGCGTCTACCAGATGACATCTATTAATTTTGAGGTGGATAGGACACACATCACCCTGTCCATGGGTCATGGGAAAGCACGATGGTGGGCTATTTGAGAAAAATTGAAAAAAGTAAAACTATCGCACAAAACACATATTCTGCATTTATGTGTTGGTTTATTTTTTCTCTACCACTCAATTTCGAGATAGAGAGATTACAGTAAATATTAGATATTTAAAGACCATTACTGGTCCAATTGTAAAATGGTAATTTTACAATACTATTAAATTTTGGAAAAGTGGACAGAGAGGACGATTGGCATTACAAACCATCCAACACGATTACCGTAAGGTAACGTGATTGCAACAGTTAAGACGATGGGAACAACGAATGCCCAAATTATACCAACTATGCGAATATATATTCTTCAACCAATTCGATGGCACTACAGAACCTCAAATAATTATTCGTGACTACAATATACAGAGGTGGGTATTCGAAGAATTTGATGAAAAATTACATATTCCCAATTAACGCTTGGGTGGATACGTCAATTCAAACGAAATCTCAATGTAATTTCCTGAAGGATACGAAATTTCGAACATAAACCCAAGCAACTATCGTAAAAATTGCTACAGAGGCCATAGGTTTTCTCCAAAGTATATACCGTTCAATGCCTGGATATGGATTAGACCATATTTATGACACCAATCAGAGTGGGTTTAATCAGAAGGGTGTAGTGATCGAACACTGGCTGAATATGGAACCATGAACGTGGAAATTGTGGTTCACCCTGTTAGTATATTTAAAGTATAGTAACTAGTATAGTAACTGTCACCACTGTTAGTATATTTAAAGGAGATAAGTAGCCAAATAGGAATAGAATACAACAAACAATATTCATTGGCCAACTGTTTACATTATAGCCACAATATCCGGGAAACTAACAGAACAGCTAGTAAGAGAATGGACAACAAAGTATTTGCTCCTCACGTCGGCCACAAAGTACTTCTAATGGACTCCTGGCTAAGCTAAAGCTTTGGAGACATCGAAATTTTTGTATAAAGACATCAAAGATGTTGTGCCACCTACGTAGACTGTTGCAGGTAAGACAAAGGGTGCTAATGGTTCTATACGATCTATAGATGTATAGGTATATAGGTTTTCGATCACTTATCAGATACAATTGCTTTATTAACATTTTCTATGTAGCTACATCACAGAGATAGTGTTATACGTTTACAAAGCTTAATCGGTCTTAACCCAGTTCTCCTGACAAATATATAAAAGATTTCATCAAGTATGCTTAGCACAAAGACGGTTACCTTGAGGAACATCCGGTAATATTTTAAGCACCAGTGAATTCCTCATTCTACAACACAGAATTAGCACATTGGAATGTTTATGAAGCGACGACTATAATAAATTGTGGGTGGTGTAAATAATATTTATGCACAAATAAATTTTTTAAGGGCTATAATAATTGTGCAGACTATCAACCCTAATTACAGTATATAAAAAGTACCAGATATGTAAATATGAAACAGGAATTTTTTGCATAGAAAATACACGTATACTTATTGTATGAAAGTGATAAAAAATATTTTATTTGAAGTATTGCCCATTGCTAGCTATACATTTTTCCCATCTCTATAACAATTTGTAGGTTTCGTGCGAAAAACAATCTTACTCTTTTGGGGCTAACCAGTCATCGAGCCATTTTCGTAGATTTTCGCAAGAAGTGAAATGCTGCTCAGCAAGTGCGTGTCCCGTCGATGCAAATATGTGGTAATCGGACGGAGCCAAGTCTGGTGTGTAAGCCACATGTGAAAGTATTTCCCAACTAAATGCCTCAATCAATTCTTTGACCGGTTTTGCTGTGTGTAATACTGATGGTGCATGACTTTGTGTTTCCTTTGTGTTTTATTATTATTATTTTATTATTATATAGTATTAACGGTTTGGCCAGGTTTTAGCAGCTCATAATAGATCACACCCTTCTGATCCCACCAAATACAGTTCATTGCATTATTATTGCTATCTACTTATGGCTTTAAAAAAATTAAAATGGAAATTCAATTTACTTTTATAATAATTTAGGGAAATAATTTACCACATAAATTCACTAATGAATAATGTAAAATAATTTCTTCGTGTTTTATTTAATTAAATTTTATCATACACCTAACGATATTTTATATTTTATACACGTTTATTTGCAATACACAGACACTTGTATTTTTATGCTGTACGAATGAATATGAATCGTATGAATTTTTAAGCTGTACAACACCCAAAGCTGGGCACATTCTTCATTTTAACTCCATGAAATCCTATTAGGATCGATAGAGAAGTTAATGGTTTGAAAAATGAGATACATTTTGTCTCACAAAAGGTACGCACCTGTTGATATGTGTAAGGAAGCTTCCATGCAAGGCATAATAAATCAAACAAAATTTCCGAAATAATGGCATATACACTTGTTATACATATACGCACCCTCGAGAGCAAAGTAAATGAACTAAAAGAATGGGACGAAAAAACTTCTGATTATAGCTTTTTAGTGAATATATACTGGCGATACTTTTGAGGAATATGTTTTGTCTATAAAAGACAAATAATAAAATGTGTTTCTCTTACTAGAGGGTGTTTTAGTTGGAACTATAGGACGACAATATTTAACGACTGGCATCTACGAACCATACGACATCAACATGCTGCGATTAACAGATCAACAATAAATAATTTGTGTACAACTGTTTTATGAAAATACAATCATTTAAAGTTGCATTAACACTCCGTCGGTCGCACCTCTTGGAGTCTCGTGGACGGTCGTACTGGATCTATGAGATCCATTTACTAAATTCTGATATTTACGGAAAAAAATTAACTATTTTTTCTTTAAGTCATAAAAAAATGCAAATAATGTTTTTATAATTTTTATTAAAACTTTTACTAAAAAGAAGGTTACTCTTTTTAAAAAAAATGTTAGGTCCCGCATTGGAGCCAAAGAGTCTACTATCTTCCGTTCTTGACGAGTATCACGATCATCAAATCGAATTTTTCCTAACCAAAATTTAAATATTTGTAACGACATAGTCAACCTAAATATTTCTATACCGAAACCATCGGTGCTTCAATGATATTCACAGTTGTTTCTTACAGCTTTATTATCTCCGGAAATATACAGTAAGCCGATAAAAGCCTTAATTTAGGTTTTATTGGTAGTTAGTGCATTCCGAGCCCGAGAAAAATTGTCATAAATTGTGATCATGTGATCATCAGTATAATTAACAATCATATCCAACACAGTGACGTCAAATAAGTATAGCCATGTATCCAACAGGGTTTTATATTTTTTGCCTTCCCTATTACACCAGGAAGTCTATGAAGTTTTTTTGAATGGAGTATTTTTCCAACTTATGGTCTCAACAACTTTCTTCCCGATTTTCCTTTTGCAAATATAAAATGAGTCGTCGCCCTCTTCATCTTCAGAACGCGAATCTACATCACTCTGTTCAGAATTGAAGTCCTCTTCATGCACTTCTATTTCTTCAGTTTCATCCATATCAGAAGCTTCTTCATCTATATCGTGACGAAGGTTCTTCCGATTGAATGACGAAGTGTTTTGTGCAGGTTCATCATCATCACTGTCGTCCAATAGAAGTGCATGGATTTTCAAAATGTCCTCTACATTGTGAAGAAAAAATATATTTTCTGACGCCATTATGGATCTGGGAAAAAAAGGAAAAAATTGTTCATAAAATAAAATAATTTTTTTGAAAAAGTACAAATTAAAAGAACACAACGTGAACGGTCGCATTGGATCTAACAGATCCAGTGCCCATATAATACTGAAGTACCTTGTACCAAAGAAAACGATTCTTCTACGGTTAATTATATACGAGATTTAAAAATATATATGAGAATGGGAAAAATTGTGTAAAAAATGAATACTCACAAATTAGGTCGCGTGGGATTTGATCGATCCAAGTGGTTCCCAGTCAAACAGCGCAGTCAGTTTAGGGTGGCAATTATACTGAATTATGTGGCTTCAGGAGGATAGGTGGAGGGAGGACTTCCCACCACCCAGCTCTACTTAGATACATACAAAATACTACTACGTCAATCTCAGAGATCTGGAGCGACCGACGGAGTGTTAAGAAAAATTCGCACAATATTAGGACAAAATGAAGGGCTTACAGAGTTAGTAATTCGTAACTTAATCAAAACACTTTAAGGGGCGGGTTCTGTTACTGATATGGCAACACCAATACGTCTTCGTCATGGTCGGTCAGAAGCTGCAAGATATTGCTGCAGTGAGACAAAGTACAGGGGAGTATCCAGACATATTAATTCGACGTCATGCACAATAATTTAATCTGTTAGGAGACACCACGTATCGGCTTTTAAAGAAAAATCTGCATCTGTCAGCATATTAAATTCAGTTGACATAACAATTAAAAGTTACAGACCATTTACAATTTCGTATATTTGTTAACTAGGTGTTAGAAAAGAAATAAAGTGATGCTAATTTTTGCAACAAAATTGTGTTTAGCGATGAAACACATTTTCATCTTGATGTATACGTCAGCAAAACAATATTGATGAATTTGGAGGTGCTGAAAATCTCCATGCCGTTCACGAAAAAGAAATTCATCCACAGAGATGCACGGTTTGGTGCACATTTTGGAGTGGTTGGGTAATTGGATCTTACATCTTTGAAAATGACGTTGGTAATGCTCTCACAGGCATGCTGACGTCGTATGGTTTGTACACGATAGTTAGATATTGACATCCTGTCTTTCAAAGAACACAAATGGTGGGTAATTCAAATCATATAGTTCCAACTGAGACACCCTATACATTTTCCGATCATTTTGATTATATGTGTAATTAGTCTTTATTGGAAAATATTAAATAAAATATTTGATAGTTTACTACATTTATGTACACATATGGTATTTCCACTCATATTTAAAATATTTTAAAGAAACAAACATACATCTGTAATAATTATTGGAAAACCATTCAACTACAAATACCGTACTGACACGATGAATTTTCCATTTCATGAAAAAACAGTAGTTATAATTATCCAGAGTAAAATTCTTATGTACAAAATGAAAAGCTCACCTTTTATAAATTCCATATGGTATATATTAGTATTAGTCTGTTGTCTTTTATTATTTTTGTATTGAGTGAGTGGCGTTTAACTATTGTTGTGTATTTTCCAAAAACGCCCTATATGAAAGAAGTTACTTACAATAAATAAATACTTTAAAAATTATTATTATGAAGTTTTTAGGGACATATATTCTAAGGGTTTGGCCATAAACTAACGACAATGATGGTAATTAAACAACGAAACGGAAAATTGTTTGTTAAATAAAACAAGTTCATTGACGGACAATTATGTTATTAATTTAGCCCTACAATAGGACTTGAAGTAATTAATATCTTAATTATTAAGTGTATTTTATGTATAGTAAGATGCACATTTTTACTTTTTAAAGTTTACAAAAACTGTTTTGTGATAGTGAATAACATTGTCAAAAATTGAACACACACGAATGCTTTCCACGAAGAAATATTCCAACACATTTCGTCTGAGTAAGTTTAAATATTTATATATAATATCTATAAGACTATATCGAAAAGGAGAGGAGCCGACAAATGCGATAACTTTAGAACGATTAGCCTAACCTCCCGTGCGTCAAATATCTTAACCAGAATAGTGCAGAAGAGGATGGAAAATAGAGCGGAGGAAATACTAGGAGAAGATGAATTCGGGTTTAGGCGAAATAGGGGAACTCGCGAAGCTATTCTAGCGCTAAGAGTAATGTTAGAGAAAACAATAGAAAAAGGAAAGAACGTTTATATAGGATTTGTAGATTTAGAAAAAGCTTTTGACAACGTAAGATGGGAAAAAGAGATACGTTCGAGATACTAAAGAGCGCAGGAATGAAGTATAGAGGTAGGAGAGTAGTACACAATCTATACAAAGAGCAAACTGCTGTTATAGAAGTAGAAGGAGAAAAAAGGGAAGTAGGTATTAGGGAAGGAGTAAGACAAGGACGTACGCTATCACCACTAATTTTTAATCTGTACATCGAAGAGGCGATTAATGTGGTAAAAATTAGAGTGAACTTCGGGATTAAAATACAGGGACAGAAACAAATAATTCTGAGATTCGCGGATGATATAGCAGTATTAGCATCTAGTAAGGAGGAATTAGAATCAGCATTGAACGAAATGGAGGCAGTGTTGACAGAAGAATACGGAATGAGGGTGAATAAAAACGAAAACGATTATTAAAAACGAAACTAAAGTGTTAGTGTGCAGAGGCCGCGAGAGCAGAGCAAAAACGAAAGTACAAATTAATATTGAAAGATTGGAGGAAGTTAAAGACTTCACTTATTTAGGAAGTAAAATAAATTGGGATGGAAGAAGCGATAAAGACATAAAACAAAGAGTAGCGCAGGGGCGAGTAGCTTTTAACAAAAAGAAAGCACTTTTACGCTCGGGGGTAATAAACTTAGAAACAAGGAAAAGATTTTTGAAAACATATGTATGGAGCACGGCACTATACGGTTGCGAAACCTGGACGGTAGGGGAAGTAAGTAGGAAGATATTAGAAGCTTTCGAGATGTGGTGTTACCGAAGAATGATGAAAATACCGTGGACTGATAGGGCTAGAAACGAAGAAGTATTGGAGAAAGTCGGCGAGAAAAGAAGTATGTGGAAAAACATAAAGAAGAGAAGAGATAGAATGGTAGGCCACTTGCTGAGACATGGGGGAATAGTCCGCGATATTTTGGAGGCAGAAATAGGAGTGAAGAAAGGCAGAGGTAGGCCTAGATTAGACTGCTGCTCGCAAATAGTAAGGGATGTAGGTTGTAGCACAATTAGGGAAATGCGTAGGTTAGCACAAGATAGGAGAAGCTGGAGGTTAGCGTCTAACCAGTCTTAGGACTGATGACCTCATGATAATGATGATATAATATCTCATTTGGAACTATAGGAATGATATTATTTGTGAATACAACTAATACTATTTGACAAACTGAGGTTTCTTATTCTTCAACATAAAATTTAGACGATACGGCAACAAATGGGAAAGGTTATTCTTTTATATGGTCGCCTCCACTCATCTGGCATAATGACATTCATTTATCAAAATGGTCCATAACACGGGCACATAAAACTGGATCTATTTCCCCAATAACATGTTGAATATTTGTTTTGAGGTTATTGATTGTTGCTTGCTAGGCGACGCGACGTACACTTTTTTCTTGACATAACCCCAAAGAAAAAAGTCTAGTGTTGTTAAATCACATAATCTTGCAAGCCAACTGATGTCAGCATTCCACGAGACAACACGATCAAAAAATTTGGTGTGCAAAAATGTTATGATTGCACGTGTTGTATGACATGTTGGACCGTCTTGCTGAAATCACATGTTCAAATTCAAATCATCACTTTGGGGGGTAATGAAATGTCACGATAGTGTTCCCCAGTGCACCCCACATTTGACAATTTTGTTTGCTAACGTATCCGTGAAGATTGAACAACATTTTGTTGCAAAAATCAACATCACCTTCTTTTTCTAACACCCAATTAACAAATGCACCATGTTCTACATGGTCTATAACTTTTAATTGTTGTCAACTGAATTTGTTGTGCTGGCAGATGCAGATATTTCTTTAAAATTCGATGCGTGGTGGCTCTTGACGGATTCAATTTTTGTACACGACATCGAATTGACGTGTTTGGATACTCTCGTACACATTTCCTCACTACGGCAATATTTTTATCTGACCGACCACGATAAGGACGTATTGGTTGCCTCATCAATGATAGAACCCATCTTTTCAAATTTCTTAATTGAGTCATGAACTGTTAACTTTATTCTCTCATTTTGTTCTAATTTTGTGTGAATTTTTCTTAAAGCAACTGTAAGTGATCGCTCACTTTCATAAAACAGTTGTACATAAAATATTAGTTGTTGAACTGTTAATAGCGGCATATTGACGTGGTATGGTTTGCAAATGACAATCGATATTGACACCCTATCTTTGACAGAACACAAATAGCCCGCAATTTAAATCCTATAGTTCCAACTATAGACACCGTATGTATTACCATTCAAAATCCTCCACTATATTTAAAAAAAAATAAAAAAATCGACAAACCATTTACATAATTGGTATAGTAGCTATTAAAAAACGCTAGTTATATTACTGTTACAATATTTCAGAAATATTATATTATATATTAGTTCTCAAGAATGAAAATAATTGGCACATTTATTATCCAGCCTCACAGGAACCAGCAACATAAATAAATATAAAAGAGCACCGTGATTAATGTGCGATCTATCGTATAATTTCTGCTTCTTATAGTAATTAGTAGGATCGCCGTCGAACTGTAAATGTAATTAAATTATTTAACCATGCATTCATTTCCAACTGCTGTCATTAACAGTTCCATTAGAGCTTCGCATGGCCTTATAATTTTAAGCTTTTATTATAGAGTGTGCACACGATAGAGTTAATTACAAGATAAACTGTTTTACCGCTTGTGAGAAACACACGCCAGAAGCGTCTAACGAACACATAATTAAACAGAATTTGTCTAGTGTTAATTCGTCTTCAGTTGATCTATTAGCAAAGACAAGCGAGAAGCATATAGCACGATTCTAATAAAAATATAAATACGACCATTAAAATATGAGTATTGACATATCCTTAAGAACGCGGTTCGTTGAAGTACTCACGTAATATAAATTTGAAATATCACATATTAGTCTATCTGAGTGCAGTGATTCAAATATAAATAATTGCAGGTTATGTTAATTGTCATTAAAAAAAAATTGTCTAAGAAAATGCTAATTATATACTACTGTGTCATTAAGAACTAATTGAAACTGTTCTCTGCTGTGTGAAATGAAGATGTACGATATGGAATTATCTCTGAAGATCTAAATCTTGGAGCCAGTGAGTCCATATGTCAACAGTATTACAATCTCAGGTTATGGAGGAACGTTAGGCGGTCATAGAAACCACTAATCATGAGATTAATGATAAAATCATCGACATAGTAAGGCCATGTTTATGGCTGTACATAATTGCAGGACTAATTCCTTGCGGATTCTGAATTGTAAAGATCCTGGATTGAATACCTCAGGACAAAAAAACGTCACTTTGGGTGAAAGGAAATTTAGGGCATAGTGGAAACTAGAAGCTAGGAACGACGGGGCTCTAGGACCTTTTTGCTAAAACTGGAACCAGCAATAGCGCTTAACACAGCTACTCGAAACTCCGTAACAAAGGATTACAGGCTGAAGCGTCACAAAAATAAATGGGTGAAAACTAGCAGTTGCAGACAATCAAGAATCATATTAACTACGCCTCGCGGCAAACTAGCAACATATTACTTGAATGTGTATCGTATAAATCTACGAATACTAATAGGAATGTTCGAGGGACGTTGAAGGCTCAATAAGTACCTCCATCTTAAGGGATGTACCGTTACTCCTATCTTATCTCCTAGAGGATACAATCTCGGATGAGCCCGCGCAACATATCCTAAAGAATTAATTCGCATTCTTAACAAAGCTAGGAGTTACATTGAGGAATTATGGGGCGGAAATGGCTGGTCTTTGTCGATTACCATCAACTGCCCTCCTTCAATACATTGACGCACTGGGATGGCTGAAGGAGTGAGGTCGGTGTCTGGCAATAAATTGCCGGTTCTGATGGAGGTAGCACAATAAATCTGATGTGATGACCTGAATGCATATGGACTCTCCTTCTCGCTAAATTTGACTATTATAACCATAAATATCTTCATAAATACCTAAAATAGTTAAGGTCACTGTGATATTATTTACTATAAAGTAAATAGAATTAAAATTATGGTAACTCTTAATAAAATTGTGAAACTGTTACAGTTGGTTATTTGAATGGTTTATAGAGCAATATAAAAACATTTATACAGTGCTATTCAAAAGTCCCCTCCCCCCTCTTATCTTGGGAACGATTATACATAAACAAGTGAAATTTGGTAACTGAATATTAAGGGTTGTAAACTTCCCCACTACTGATGATAGATGACGTATGCGTCAAAGATGACATCACAAGGTCATTGTGACCAATAATTTTAAATGGAACCCTATGGCAAGCGACACCTCTTTTAAAAGGTATCGAAAAAACCTATTCAATGATACTAATATTGTGTCTGTTTACGGCAGTTTTGACAACTGGCTTTCAAAAACCGCAAAGCTGTGATGAATTAAATCAGTTAATAATAAAATTTAAAATTCAAGCTCCGTCACTGGATACTTGGATAGTAAATAATCTGACGTTTTTGCAAGTCTCCCCAATTTGATGTTTTTTTAGCTGTCAAAGTTTTTATACATTTAATAATTTGTGTATTGTTGATCGAACGTTTAACTGTTTTAGTACCTTGTGGTAATTTTAAAATATTTGTACATTCAATAATTTGTTAAACTGTTGTGAGCTAAACGTTTAAGTGCTTCAAGAAGAGAAATGGTACGTGTTTTAGGTGATAAAGTAGCAGCGATCCTAATACTTGGTGAAACTGGAGAAAATATTCATGCAGCAGAACGCATTTTTAATGAACGGTTTCCCGATCGCCCAGTTTCGAGGACTTATTTGAGAGAGCTTCTTCGTAAGTTTAAAACAACGGGTAGTATTAATGATGCAAAACGATCTGGCAGACCACAAATTTCTGACGAGAAAAAAATTGATATACTGGCAGAAGTAATAGTAAATCCTACTTCTTCAACAACTCAAGTTGCATCAGCCTGTGAAGTCAGTCAAAGTACAGTGCACAGGGTGTTGAAAAAAAAAAACAAATTTCACCCATACAAATTAAAAATGGTTCATCAACTCTCAGACGACGATCCAGACCGAAGACTGCAATTTTGTGAAAATATGGAGACTAAAATTAACCAACAGCCAGACTATGTCAAAACAATTTGTTTTAGTGACGAAATCACTTTCTATCTAAATGGAAATGTAAATACATAAAACGTGAGATATTGGAGTGACGCAAATCCTCACATGTTTCGTGAAACACATACTCAGTATCCCGAGAAGGTCAATGTTTGGGCAGGTATACTGGGAAACCACATCGTTGGGCCTGTTTTTTTAAATACCAACTTAACCGGTGTATCTGCAGATGTTGGAAAATGCAATAGAACCGTTAATCCTTGAAATTTTGGAAGATAATCAAGATGAATTCGACATTTTGGAAATAACATACCAACAGGATGGTGCTTTTCCACACTATTACGGTGCAGTAAGACGGTATTTGGATGAAGAATATCCTGGTAGATGGATTGGACAACGAGGTTCAATGGAATGGCCGCCTCGATCACCGGACCTCACACCTTTAGATTTTTTTCTGTGGGGGTATCTTAAATCGAAGGTTTACGCCACTCAGCCTGACAATATTGATATTTTAAAACAACGTATTGTTACAGAATGTAGGGCTATTTACGCAGACACATTTGAAAAAAGTACGAGAAGAGTTTCGCAATAGGATGTTTTACTGTCAGGAAGTAGATAGAGCTCACTTCGAACAATTACTATAAATAGGTACTGATTCTTGAATCTGTAATTAAAGTTATTATCCAAGTTTACTGATTACTGATTTAATCCATCAAAACTACCATAAATACAAACAATATTAGTATCATTGAATACGTTTTTTCGATACCTTTTAAAAGAGGTGTCGCTTGCCATAGGGTTCCATTTAAAATTATTGGTCACAATGACCTTGTGACGTCATCTTTGACGCATACGTCATCTATCATCACTAGTAGGGAAGTTTACAACCCTTAATATTCAGTTACCAAATTTCACTACTTTATGTATAATCGTTAAAAAGACAAGAAGGGGGGAGGGGACTCTTGAATAGCACTGTATATATTTCACGTCCTTTTCACAAACTGTAATACTCATTTACTAAACTTAGTTTGGTATAGAAAAATATATAAAGCCTGCTACAGAACAGAAATTGTCGGTTTTTTGTTCTATTGTGCTTTTATTAACTTATATTTACCATCAACCAACGGCACTAATGTTTTGAATTATATATACGTGACTCGAATACCAAGTATTACCACTATTCACTATTCATTGTCACAAACTGTCATGCACTAAACTTGTAATGCACTTGTCATGCATGCACATTGTCATACACTAAACCTGTTTGGTATAGTATAATGTGTTATAGAAATAAATATTGTATATTCTGTATGTATTATCACTCATTGGGTTTGAGTCATTATTTTTAAATTTATGATACCAAACGCACTGCCATCGAATACCAAATCTTGCCACTATTCATTGGAATCTTGCTTCGCGTTGTTTTCATTATTCACATGAACAAGAGAAATTAGTGGATGTATTTATTTTCATAATTACAAGCGATGACTTTTAAAATAATGCGCCATCTAGTAGCAAACTAGTAAGTTTTAAAAATGATTGATACTGCTCAAAATTTTTGCTTATTTTAAGTACTGGAAACATTGAAGCTAATTTAGGAACACGCCAATGTAGATTTTTCGATTCTTCAGAATAAATTAACTGATAACAGCTCTTCATAAGAACTATTAATTACGTACCTTAGTTCAAACTTATTAGATCAATGTAAACTTATTAAAACAGTTAATATAACTACTAATACTGTAATAATAGTTACGAGCAGTAATGTCAAAATGAAGAGTTATAT
This sequence comes from Rosalia funebris, assembly GCA_037954035.1. Classification (NCBI taxonomy): domain Eukaryota; kingdom Metazoa; phylum Arthropoda; class Insecta; order Coleoptera; family Cerambycidae; genus Rosalia; species Rosalia funebris. Next base: position 4,304,456 of record JAZFAV010000010.1, on the reverse strand, counting down.
TGATCAAATGGATATGCATCTAGTACAGAATTATGGAATATTGTAAAAGGCCACACAGGTTGCTTGTCCGCGTGTCCACCACGTGTCGGACACACAGATAAACAATCAGCAGTAGAACACCTATGTACCTAAAAACCAGAATTACATAATAGATTATAATGATGTCAAAATATAGTAAATAAGTTATCATTATTACTTCACGCATATTAGAAAGGCACTAAAATTTTATAGAATAAAAAAAACATTGACTAATATCGCTTTAGCAATACTTAAAAATTAGTTTTATACATAATCACAGTCATAATCAAGACGAGAATGACTATCACCATACCGTCTGCCGATATTATGTACATCCATATGTGATTAGAGCGGAAGCTCCATGAACAATGTACATCGCAGGATAGAACATAACAACATCGGCCTTTACGTTCTTCTTCGGTCGTAGCTTCAACATTGTTAAGATTTCTATTTAGTTTATGGCAGTGAGTTATTAGGGTCACTGTAAATATTTAGTTCCCTTAAAAATGTACCTATTTATCATGGGAACGGTCGGGTTGGCTGCAGTTTTTCGGAATCATATCTTGCTGTGAATAACTATGTTGAGTGGCACAAAAGCCGTCACCGTAGCGTCACAACCAGATGTGAGGAAGAGGCTATAAAACATATAACCGAAAGCCGACCACATGCATTGCTACAAAATCCACTGCCTATGTAACTTAGGCACTAATCAGTTTATATTCATTATACAGAACATTTTCTTTAAAGTGTTCACACCGTTGTTGCTTAGTTTTAATAAATCTATGTATTGAAGTAAACTCCACTGTTTATTTCACAACCGTTAAGGCAATAACAAAGATGTGGTACAACAGTACGCCCTAGTGATACGAAACAAGATCACGATCAAAAACAAACATCGACCCCTCGATTCAACGACAACCAGGGTATAACTCGAAATAATTTACTTGGATATAATAATAATATATATTATTATTTTCTGGTATTGAAATAAAGTTTTAAATGATTTAGCAAGCAAAATTACAAGTTTTGCTATTAAAACGACATCTCAGACAGAATTAATAATCAACCATGTTGAATAGAATAAAATCTTCCAAAACTGTTCTCAGTTAAACAATATTGCATATTTATTTAGTAATAACGGAGATACCAATACAATCCCATGTAAAATGGAATGCAGCGTATATAGATTTTATTTGTCTATAACATTCCTTACATTAGCAGGTCCGTAAAAGTAAGAGTAATAATTCTGACGTTATATAACATTAGAAATCAATTTATTTCAAGCATCTGAAACCTGCCCGTATGAAAGCCTACTGCAGTCATAATAACTATTAATTTGAAGTACAAAAACATCAGTTATATTACACATCGTCTACATGTTTCAGAAGCAGTCTTCATAAATGACAACCCTACGTGTGTTTCCTTAGCCCTATAAGGAAAGATTTCTTTAAACTGGAAGTTCGAGTCTCACATATTGTATGACATACAAGGTGGATTTTATAAATTTTACGAAACGTATGTGTTTGCATATTTAGGTATAACAAGTTATAATATAGACTAGCATTAATAAAAAATGTATATCTTCCACGACAAGCATGTCATGTCGAGGAGAAAACATATTTTAAAGCAGGAAATGTCTAGTGCTGCATTTAAAGAAATTATATTTATTGCATGTATATACAATTTGCTCAAAATGGTGTTATGTATTCGACAAAGTGGAACTATTATTCTCTCTATATGTTCATAATAATAAATAAGCTGTAATATGATACCCATGCTTATACCATTCCTTTTATTTTTGATAACATATCTCTTGGCAATATTACGCTTAACGTAATATAATTATTTGAATCATTTATCTCAACAGAAGCTGACACAGCCCTTAGATAAGAAACTTTATAAATACTCATTTCTGTCCTTCATTACTAACAGTGAATCTTGTAAGTTTGAAATAAACGTTTTGTTGTGTCAACCCCGTGTCTCACTTGTATTACTGGCGCAGTCGGTAGTGGATAGTCGTTCAACGTTTCTGCTGTGTATCGAGCACTCTTCAATTTCCCGAAGAATCAGAAGTCGCTGATCGTCCGTCTCAACGGTTCAACTATCCAGAATCTTCAAAACGTAATCCCAGAGCACAACGGCACCAAACGTAAGTAAACTTGCATTATTCCTGTTCACCCGTCCCTATTCTTGCACTGACAATTTTCAAGCTACTTTTGGAAAGTGTGTAATTTTAGTGACAACCTCTTGGAGTCCCGCATCGTGCGATATTCTAAGGGAAGCTTTTTATTTTTTGTATCGTACAAATTAAAAAGATTAGGTTAAGATTTCAAAAAACAAGAAATTAAATTTATTAAAACATTTTAATAATTTTAAAGATAACTTCAGTAGAGATTAAATAATTACCATTTATTTTACTGTTTAAAGAATTTTAATTTTTAATTTTTCCTTACTTTTATTTTATTTTTATTTTTTATTTACATTGCTAATAAATTACCAGTTGAATTTTTATTTGTTATTCTATTTTTATTTACATTGCTAAGAAATCACCAGTTGAATTTTATGACAAGTTTATACTCTTCAGAAGACGAAGATTATTCTCACACTTTAAGTAAAGACGAGATTTCGGATATTTCTGATCTTTTGAATAACACTCTTTCATTTAACACGATGTCTGAATTAGATTTGCACAAACTTAAGAACATTTCTGAATTTGTTCCGATTTTTTCTGGCGAAGAAACGGAAATAAGTAATTTCTTTGATGCTGTTGAAAATCTAATGGAAGTGTGCAATTCAAATGTTCCCCTACATATTAGAATTGTAGTAAGCTGCATAAAAACTAAAATTAAGGGCAAAGCTCTTCAACTTTTGAACAGTAGACCTGATATTCAAACATGGCCTGAAATAAGAAATCTTTTCTCCACTAACTTTTCAGATCATAAAAGTTTAGAAACATTACAGCTAGAGTTACAAAATTGTAGATTAAAACCAAACGAACCTTTGATTAATTTTGGCAATCGTTTAATTGAACTTAAATCTAAAATAATCTCAAAAATTCAGTTATCAAACATACCAATAAATGAAAAGGCTGGGTCTATAGCGTTTTATAAGAACCAAGTTTTTAATATTTACAAAATGAATATGCCCCTTAATTATGAAAACATGCTTAGGTATAATACCGCCATTACTGAATTAGAACACGCCATTACTTTTATCGACGAGCAGGTTAAATACGATGAGTTCAAACGCTTTGCGTTCGGACGACAGAATACAACACCTCGATATCCCATGTTACCAATGCCTAAACCACGCCAACAAACGAATCAACCGGTGCGATTACCAATATTTCAATCTCAACCCAATAATTATGCAAACAATTTTAATAACCCTGGTAATTTTAAAAATCATAATATACAACAACAACGCCCCTTTGGCACCCAAATACAACAAAACCAAAATAATAGATCCAACGTAAATGTGTGGAGACCAAACCCGAACCAAAAATTCGCTAGACCTACCCCAATGTCTGGAATCAGTGGAACGAATGCAACTAGACAACAGCCTAGTACATCAAGAATTCAGAACGCCCCAAATCACAACTGGCAACCAAGATACAACCAGCCGAAGTACATGGTAGAAGAACTTTTTAATCAAGAAACGGATCCTACATCGCAGAATCCCTGCTGGATGGACAATACCCCACTGACACCTTACGACGAACCCTCAACAAGTCAAATGGACCTCCCAGAAGAAAATCCACAAGGAGAAGAATGGGTATACTTAAACGACGGAAATGGAAACGAAGAGAATATACCGAATGATTATGAAGAAAGTCAAGAACAAAATTTTCCTGCAGCCCCGAATATAAACAACCGGACATAGTAGAAATAAACTCTGCTAATACACCGTGTTCGCTTCCATATATTAATATTCGAGAACCCCCTTTAAAATTATTGATCGATACCGGATCATCAAAGACCATAATTCGTCCCGAAATAATTCAAAAATATTACCCCAACCATATTTTCTCTCATGAAACACTTATCAAAACTTCAACCGGCAAATCGACTTGTCAATTCCAAGCAAACATCCCTTTATTTAAAGAATTTAATATAGACTTCGATTTAAACGTACTTCTGTATGATTTCCATGATTTCTATGATGGCATTTTCGGTTTCGAAGACCTACAAACGTTAGGTATCCAAATAGATTTCCAAAATCATCTTATCTATAATGACTACTTCCAGATTCCAATTTCTATTCGACAACCCGAAGAAATTTCACGTACTTATTCTTTAAACCCCGTCGAATGTATTGTTCGAGAAATCCCTGTCTCTATTGACAACGGCGAAATTGTCATCCCATTTCAAAAAACCGACAATTATCTTATTCCTTCTGGTATAAGCAAAGCCAAGAATGGCCTAGCTCAAGTCGAAATATTTAACACCAACACTTACCCTATCACGGCTCAATTCGATACACCAATTGATGTCCAACTCTATTCCGAGTATACTGGTTTTGAACCCCAAATTTCAAAAAACGATAAGCCAACTCATAATTCTCTCAATTTCACCAATCAACACATACAAAATCTTCTACGCACTGACCATCTCAATGAAGAGGAACGTTTTAACCTTCTTGAACTCTGTAAAAATTACTCACACGTATTTCACTTCCCTAGTGACAAATTAACTTTCACAAACGAAGTCAAACACCAGATAAAAACTACGGATGACACCCCCGTTCACGCAAAATCATATAGGTATCCTTATGTCCACCAAAAAGAAGTACAATTGCAAATTGATAAAATGTTACAAGATGGAATCATTCGACCTAGCTCCAGCGCTTATAGCTCCCCCATTTGGATCGTGCCGAAAAAACTCGATGCGAGCGGCAAACAAAAATGGAGGCTTGTGGTCGACTACAGGAAATTAAATGACAAAACCAAGACTGATAGATACCCGTTACCTAACATAGCGGATATACTGGACAAACTGGGCAGATGCCAATATTTCACGACTCTCGACCTCGCTTCAGGGTTCCACCAGATTGAGATGCACCCTGACAGCATAGAAAAAACTGCTTTCAACATAGAGAATGGCCACTTCGAATACGTACGGATGCCATTCGGCCTCAAGAATGCGCCTGCAACGTTCCAGAGGGTGATGGATAATATATTAAAAGATCTGCAGAATAAAATATGCTTCGTATACATGGACGACATCATAATTTTCAGCACGTCGTTACAAGAACACCTACAAAACCTGGAACTGGTATTTAAAACCCTCGAAAAAGCCAACCTGAAGATTCAATTGGACAAATCGGAATTCCTCTGTAAACACGTGGAATTTCTTGGCCACATTATAACCCAAGATGGTATCAAGCCAAACCCGAAGAAGATAAAAGCCATTAAAGAATTTCCAATCCCAAAAACGGCGAAGCAAATCAAGAGTTTCTTAGGATTGCTCGGATTTTACCGCAAATTTGTACCCAACTTCGCTCGTGTAACTAAACCCCTTACCAATTGCCTCAAAAAGAACCAAAAAATCGAGTTAACCCAAGACTACCGCAATTGCTTTGAAACTTGCAAGGATTTACTCTGCAATGAGCCTATCCTAGCTTACCCCGACTTTAATAAAACATTTACTCTCACTTGCGACGCATCCGCGTATGCAATAGGAAGCGTACTTTCACAAGATGGACACCCCATCAGTTATTATTCCAGGACATTGAACCCTGCTGAATGTAATTATAGCACAATTGAGAAGGAGTTACTAGCCATCGTAAATTCCGTTAAATACTTCCGACCTTACTTGTTTGGCGTTAAATTTATAATTGAAACCGACCATCAGCCTTTGCAGTGGCTGTTCAACCTAAAGGACCCTAACTCGCGACTAGTAAGATGGCGTCTAAAATTGGAAGAATACCAATACGAAATAAAGTACAAAAAAGGAAAAACAAACCAAGCTGACCCGCTCTCGCGTATCAAAATTGATGAACTTAACGCAATAGAAGAAGACAATATGTCAATGATAAATAACGCCCCCGATGTAAGTACTTTACTCGATAATCTACCAGAACCAGACCCAGAAAAGTTCCAAGAAGTCTTAGACGACTTAAATTCAATAGACGACCCGAATCGCGCGCCGCCCTCAAGAACTAACCAGACTATTCACTCTAGTCACGAAAACCCCATTCTAGAAGTCAAATACTCCGAAACACCCTTAAATAGGTATAACAACCGATGGATCCTCCTGGAAAAGGATAGTAATAAAGTTAATTCGCATTATGCAATACAGCCTTTCCCCAAAGTTAAAGAACATCACTTCCACCTAAAATCACGCTCATCCGACGAAGAAATTTTTAAATTTTTATCTCCATTCGTTCAAAGTAACACCACCATACATGCTCTATACTTCGAGCAACCAGAGTTAGAAAATAAGATCATCAGAATCCTTCAAAACCACTTATCTCATTGGCTCAAGTTTTTAATTTGCAAGAAGAAAGTAAAAGACGTAACATCAGAACAAGAACAACAACTGAAGATACGTTATAACCACGAAGGCAAAGTTACACACAAAGGAGTAACGGCTACCCACCAAGCTTTAATTAAGAAATTTTTCTGGCCTAACATGTTTGATCACGTACGGGACTTTATCGCCAAATGCGAAACATGCAAAACGTGTAAAACTGACCGACACCCGGTGAAACCAATCTTTCAATATACTGAAACGCCTACGAAACCCTTTGAAACCATAAACATTGATACTCTAGATATCCAAGGACAAAAATTTATAACGATCATTGACACCTTTTCGAAAATAGCTCAAGCCTACCCCGTCGAAACTAAGACAGGCATGTCAATACAACGTGCGCTATTGAAATTTATCGAACATCATGGACTACCCTATGGAATCCTGGTGGATACTGGCCTAGAGTTTAACAACTCGATGATGAAAGATTTCTGCAATCTGCACAAAATTAAACTAACCTTTACTTCAATACAAGGACATAGTAGCAACGGCAACATCGAACGATTCCACTCTACTTTATTAGACAGCGTCCGATGTCTTAAACATGAAAACCCAAATGCACCCTTAGACTATCTAGTACAAATCGCAGTTATAAGTTACAATCATACAATTCATTCAAGCACCAAAATGTGTCCTATCGATATAATTCGTGGAGACGAACGCCCTGACCCTTTCGATATTAATGAAGAACGGATACTCTCAGAGTACATTAACACCCATAAAAATGTTCTAAAAAACCTTTACAATCAAATAAAAACCAAGTTAGACAAATCTAAAATGCGAGTCATAGAAAAAGCCAATGAAACACGCGAACTACCGGAAACTTTTGAACCCAACGAAGACGTATATATTGCAAATCCAGCACGCGGGAAACTAAACGAAAAATTCATTCAAACTAAAGTAGTAGAAGACTTAGGTCCCACTCTAAAACTGTTTCAACGTAAGGCACATGCTGAAGGCAAATATCATAAAGCCTATATCAAACGAAAACCCAGGCTTAAGAAAAAGAAAAGCGAACAAAAGGTTAATACTGAACCTTCTTTACAGGAAAAACCCCCAGAGGAAATTCAACCTATTGAACTAAGCAGCGAGACAGATGAAGGTGTTGACTTTGAGGATAAAATCCCTCCAATTACAATTAAGTACCAACCTGGTCCTTCTCACTCTTATTCACTACGCCCCCGCGATCCGAATAGAGACTATACGAAACTCCATTCACATAAATCGCCTAACATGTGAAACTAAAATAATACAATCGCAACATGACTTTATTCACATTATCGAATTAAAGGACGTAACAAACAATTTATACAAATTAAAATCCGACCTAAGCTTTTTCCAAAATAAACATAAATATTCTAATAGTACTATTAATCAGCAGTTAAAATACCTCGTAAACTTGACCGAATATAAATTAAATAATTTTAGGAATTCTGAAGTCAGACTTAAACGTGGACTTATAAACGCTATAGGTTCCGTTCAAAAAATATTATTTGGTACTGCCGATGACAATGATGTGCAAGAACTCCATTCTAAAATGGATACATTAATGTCCAATCAGGAAACTCTAACGCACGAAATTAATTTAAGAACTTCTCTATTTAAAGCTCTTAGCGACAAAGTTAATCAAAGTCTAACCCAGATAAACGCGAATATAGAACTACTCTTCAAAACGTTCAAAGAAGTTCAACAAGACTGGTCATACTTTGAAACTGGTGTCACTATAAAAAACGAATTTAATATATTTTTAGAATTATTAGACACTTTAGAGAATGCAGTCGCCATGGCTCAGCATAATATCATTCACACTTATTTTTTGCCAGTCCCAAATATACAAATTATTTTAACTAAACTCTCGAGTCTATATAAACGAGATCAACTGATACATCTTAGTAATATGCATAGTTACCTTAATCTTTTTCATATCTCAGCAACGGTTAAAGATCTTAAAATCTACATAAAATTGTCAGTGCCAATAGCCACCCAAGCACCTTACTATACTTACCATTTGATTCCCACGCCTTACCAATCCAAAGTTCTTATACCAACCAAACCCTATCTCATTGCAAGTTTACGAACCAAACTCACCTTTTGGAAAGAGGACTCCTGTCCACGGCTAGAAAATGTATGCCTGTGTAGAAAGGATAGCCCATACAACCACGACGAGTGCTACCTTCCTATTCTACAAGGAGAAAATCCACGATGTAATCTAACCAGCGTACGACTCGGAGCTACCATAGTTGAACAAATTGCAGAGACACAACTCATAGTCGTCCCAATACAAAGGACCAGAATCGAAGAAAATTGCAACACCCCCATGGACCACTTTATCGAGCAGCCCTCAATTGTTACTTTAGAGAGCTGCCCCGTAATTATCAACGACGACATCTTCAACGCCAATCACGAGCTTCCCGACGAAACGTCCCTGGCGTTACCTACCTTCAAATTGAACTCAACCCCAACCGCGGAACTCCACCTTCAGGACATCAAACTACAGGACCTAGCAGACCTTTCCACCCAACTTGGCAGCCTACACCCTGTGCGGATTAAAGACTTTGAAAAAAACAATTCTCAGAATACCATGTTTTATATTTTATTATCTATACTGTTCATGGGCTTGCTTATTTATATATACCTCAAGTTTTGCCACCAAAAGGTAAAAATATTACTTCTTAAGAAGCCTACAGGTCCTTCAGAACCTGATAGCCTTCCACCTAGGGAAGGAGGTGTAATATGATACCCATGCTTATACCATTCCTTTTATTTTTGATAACATATCTCTTGGCAATATTACGCTTAACGTAATATAATTATTTGAATCATTTATCTCAACAGAAGCTGACACAGCCCTTAGATAAGAAACTTTATAAATACTCATTTCTGTCCTTCATTACTAACAGTGAATCTTGTAAGTTTGAAATAAACGTTTTGTTGTGTCAACCCCGTGTCTCACTTGTATTACTAAGCTATCAATTTATTTAACATATTAAATCTAACATGATTTAGGTCAGTTTATTTATTTAATTAGTTTTTTGTATTAATTAAATAAGTACCCAAACAAACACAAGAGTCTAAATAAACATCCTATTTATATTTTGCAATTCAAAACATCAAGTTAAGTTTAGTACACGTAATGAGATAATAAGAAAAGTAGATATGAACATAAAATATCTCCTATAAAATTTCTTGAGTTTGAAAGGTAAAATATTAGATACGGTGCATTTTGTGATCAAGAATTATTCTAGAGTTTTCTTATACGAATTATAATATTAATATTAATCAATCAATTAAATATTATATGGTTTATTACTTTTCCGCACTCAACTATACCAGAGAGGAAAAGTAATGTAATCGTTTTTTGGTCTAAAAACTAAAAAAAAAAAATACGGTACAAAATTTGAATCTGTGTGTGTGTGTGTATCGTTGTCGTCGTTGTCGTCGGCATTAAAATTTCTTGTTAGCACGATAACTCAACTAAATCGCGTCGGATCTATCGGGTTTTGACTGATTCTCATCGGGTACGTCTTCCAGACAACATCTGTTGATTTTGAGGTGGATAGAATACACTCTACCATGTTAATGGGTCATGAAAAAGCACAATGGTGAACTATCTGAGAATTTTTTCTTCGTTATCACGATCGTCACTCAATTAAATCGTGTAGGATCGATCGGGTTTCGACTGATTCTGATTAGGGACGTCTACCAGACGACATTTATTGATTTTGAAGTGGATAGGACACACCGCACCCTGTTCATGGATCATGAGAAAGCACAATGTATATGTTTATGTTCATTCTGAGATTTTAAACATAAACATTTAACGCGTTGCTGATTTTGCATTGAACGAAAAAAACATATATTCGGCCTGTCTTATATACGAATGAATGAGAGAAAAAATAATTTCGTTGGATCACAAACGTATTGATACGGCACTGAAGCAGTCGCCAATGAAAAAAGTAAAACTGTCGCATAAAACACATGTCTGCATTTATGTGTTGGTTTATTTTTTCTCAGCCACACATGTTCGAGATAAAGATGTTCTACGTGTGGAAAACTCAGCTTTAAAACTATTTATTTTTTATAATGACTTTAAGTAGAATGATATTATTTAACTACCTACTACCCATTAACTATTCACTAAGATCTTATGTGACGAAGAATGAATATTGGCAAATAATTCCTAAGTAAGTAGTTTCATCAGAGTGTCACTTATTGAAAAACTATTTTACTAGATATTAACGATAGTTTAAATATCTACGTCTTAAATTACGACAAATTATCGTATTTATTTTCATAAAAAAGACTATATTTATGTCTCTCACTTAATGCTACGTAAAAAATAAGGTGACATTAAGAGTTCTCTATAATTACAAAGTGCATTCAAATAAAACGTAATAGAAGTAAAATAAATGTATTTAATAATTCAGAACCATATACAAAAATATAAAATTTATGTTTTTTTGGTCTGATCACTCAGTAACAAGTGATCCTAATGCATGTGGTTATAACACATGCCACAATCGTTACTTATTTTGATATTATCTACAGTTTAAAAGTTAAGTTGAATATAAAGGATGTTACAATGTGAGCGCAAGATTTGAATTGCACACCATTTTGACTGTCATTATTCGATAGGTCAATAATTGTGACAGGTCGATAGGAAATAGATAGGAGTTAGCGAACATGATACGCTACATAATACACCGCGTCCTTATTGTTAAACACTACTATCATAATTCTGAATGTTTGGTTGCTACGATTCGTAAACTGCGTGCAATTTTCGGTAGCAATATTATTAAAAATTTATTAAACGTGAAAAGAATAATTAAACAATTCGAAAGTACTGGTTCAGTTATTAATGTGAAACATGACACAAGCTTGTAGTGGTCGTTCAGAACAAAACGTCACGGCAGTTCTCGAGAGTATGACAGAGAGTCCAGGGACCTCAATTCGTCATCGTGCACAAGAATTAGAAATTTCAACAGCCACTCTTCACGGTATTCTCTCTAAAGATTTACATCTTCATGTTTCTAAAATCCAATTGACTTAACAACTTCTGCCAACAGACCATTCACAGCGAAGAGAGTTATCTTTATCCTCAGATGAAGAAAAAAGTTAAATTCATCCTCAGTGTTTTAACGATGTTTGGTGTGCATTGTGATCTGAAGCGATCATTAGACCATTTTTCTTCGAAAATGAGCCAACATTATCTTCTTCTTCCTTCTTATGTATAAGCAATTTGCTTGTTTTTCTTCGTCTCTTTACCTGGTTTCAGTCTATTGCGAGGTTGAACATCCATCGTTTACGGAGTCTTCTGATGTTCCTACGTCTTATTGGTGATTTGTCCCTCGTAATATTTACTATTCTGCCGTCAGTCATGTGGTTGATGCGTTCGTTCCATTCCCTTTTTCTTTGTAATACCCAATCATTGATATTATCGATTTTACATATTCTTCTGATATCCTAGCTCCTTTTTCGATCCATAAGTGTCTTGCCAGTTATTTTGTGCATCACTTTCATCTCTGCTGTTTCCAGTATTTGTTTTGTTTTCGAGGTTTCTGACCTGGTTGCTTCAGTGTATGCTAGTATGGGTCTGATTACTGTTTTATAGATTCTGGATTTAACTTCGATTCCTATACGTTTATTGTTTCATATGGTACTATTAACACATGCGACTATTCTTGATGTTCTCGTGGCTTGTCCCCTAACCTCCGTTTCAACATCCCCGTACCCGGATATTTCTATTCCGAGATACTTGAACTCCATTTCCTGTTGTATACTTGAATTGTCTATTTCTAATTTGCATCTGAGTGGTGTTCTAGATGTAGTCGTGGCTTTAGTTTTTGTCGCTGATATATTCATTTTAAACTTTTTCGCTGTTGTGTTAAATTGGTGCAGTAGTCTTTGCAAATCGTCTTCGCTTTCAGCTATTCATACTACATCGTCACGGCATAGCACAGTATCTTTATTTCCCTATTCCTCATTTTGTACCCTTTTAATTTACGCACCTGCTTTATCAGCTCGTCTATAATGATGTTAAATAGTAGACGGCTAAGAGAGTCACCTTGTCGGATGCCATTGTTTACTTCTATTTTTTCGGTTAGCTTCAATCGTATTGGCCTGATATCTATTTTCAATCATTTTGATAATGCTTTGAGGTATTTGTCTGTTGTCTGAGCAAACATCATCGTAATTTGATAATCCAGACTCGATTGGAAGATATTGGCTCTTGAAGACATGTGGTTTCAATAGGATGGTGCCACTTTCCATACCATCCGTGAAACATTGATGATCTTGCACGAATCAAAACTTTTCTGTGAAATTTCTCAGGTTTATGCCAACAGGCCCACGACCGCCCAAGCATTTAAGGCCGAAATTGAACGCTGTATCACCGAAATTCCACCACATTTATGCAGAACTGTTATTGAAAATTTCTCCAGAAAAGTACTGTTATACCATCAAAATCATGACTGCCATTTTCTGGATGTGCTGTTCCATATGTACATAATTTCCAAATATCTACATTATAAATCAATAACTATTTCAATACTTTGCTACGGAAAACTATGTTGTTAAAATTTACATCTTGCGCTCTTATTGTAACATATTTTATTAGTTAGTAATTTAATCATCAATAGTTTAAAAAATGAAGAAAACCACCGTGAAACATGATAAAAAAGATCCCTCGAAAAATAAGTATTGTGGATGACAATCTTTGTCATCTTTCATATAATGAAGAATGATTATATAAAAGATGATAGATAAGATTATATGGAAAAATATATGCAAGATTATATGCAAGGATTATACTTTCATATGATCATTAAATCATGAATTATTCCTTTCGATATAATTAACATCATTCATAAATTATTGATAGCTTTTAACCAAAGTACGTATGGTGAGAAGGTAATAATTGAAATTGTATTTTAGCCAGCAATAAAATACGCAAGTATTGTGTAATCACTAACACTTAATTTCCCCAGTACAGAAACAATGTTACTGTATTAAACATTGAAGCAACGCGAGTAAATTGATGTCTTATAAATACGTCGACTCGTATATCATTTTCTCCTCGTGCTGTAATACGTAAAGTTATAACTATAAAGAATAAAACATTACCGAAGTAATGAGAGTTCTCCAGTGTACAGTTCTGTATCATTCATTTGTTCAACAGTTATGTAAGTTTATGTTTCCTGCTCACTTGAGGCTGATGGTCACCCGGTAACGCAAATACCCTAAATATGTTACGGTAACCCGGTAACATACCTCGGCAAATAAGAGCCTTCAGCCTTCCAACTATTATTACCGGCGTAATGCTCGGCTTGTTACAGACTACTTGGGATGCCTGCCCCGTATAATTACGGTGGCAAACGTGTTTTTTAATTCGCAATCACGATTTCAATGCAAATGCAATCATTTAAATGGATATTAGGTTGCCGATACCGGACTATTTGCTGTAATAGAATGAGCACAGAGTGATAATGGTACCTTCCTATATAATCAACTATAGAATAAATTGAATCCTCAAGGAGATTCGCCGACTGTAAAGAAAAAATGCTATATTAAATCAGCGGGGATTAAACAGCCGGAGATCCTATTAAGTCAACGCTTCTCAATGTATTTAAATTATACACAAAATGTAAACGTTTAATCTATCTGAGAGTACGCAAATTTGCTTGAAAAAATGGAATCTAAAAATACACAAAGGATGGCTTCAAATACCTTGATAATTACAAGCGTATAATACGACGTTAAGAGTTTTGTACAAGGTTGGTTAATTTTCAAAAGGAAGGAAATATTAACAGTTACTTGGGAATTTTATTTATATAAAACCTATCTGAAGCTCGACAATAATATATATATATTTACTAAAGGGCTGTTTTTGTGTGTGTGTCGCGAAATTTTTAGGTTGATGTACGAAATGACTCTCGTTCGAATTTCAGCATTTTGACAAAATTAATATAGTAAATAGACTCTTGCGAACAACGTGGTAACTTTTGTTTTTTGATCCGAAGCCTCTAGAGACATACTCCGGAGGTACTTTCGATATGAGCGAGGGAGCGATGCAATATTATTGAGATTTGCTTACTCGTCCATGATATTATTTCTCTAAATATTTTAGCTATAAACATTTAGTATTCTCTATAACATTTTTAGATGTGACAAGAATGGTGGAGGTGGTGGGGTCTGTCTATTGTTCAAATCTTCATCGAACTGTAGGGTAATAAATAATGTAAAAGTAGGAAAGGTGGAACAAATTTGGTTAGAAGTAACTTCTAGATATGGAAAGGTTGTAGTTGCAATTATTTACAGGGTTTAAAATTTTATACCTAGCCAATTTCTTTCGGATTCTGAAGATAATTGAAATATATTACTTCTTAAATATGATTATATAGTATGTGGTGGCAATCTCACTATTATTTTTCATAAATTTTAAGTACCGTAATTAAATTCGTATCCAATGTCTTAGACGTTCATGAATTAAAGCATATTATTGAGCATTTACACGTATTACTAAAATTATTTATACTTTGCTTGATTATTCAATATGTTCCTCAAATTTAAACTCTATTTCTCAACTATAAGAACATACATTTCCAAAATATCTGATCGTTATACTATTTTCTGTGTAGCAGGCGAACTCGAAATTCAATCAGAACCCATTATACGTACATATATATTATGAATTTCAAAATACTGACATAAATAATCTTATACATTATTTTCATGGAATGCTTATCTGACGCATCTATCAGTTAAAAATATTAATTTTTTCAAAAAATAAAACCCGCCACAGGTAGGATTCGACATCTGTCCCGGATCGGAACCGAACGACATACAGCTGTTTCGAACTTGTTAGTTCTCATCAGTGCCATACAGGGTACGCCGATTCAGGACAAACGCCGAATGAACTTTATGGCGTATACATCTTTATCGATACGATCTCTGTCAGTGTCTCGATTTCCGACTTATATGTTACTGAAAAATATTAATGATAAAATAAACTTGTTCTTGTACTTTGCTATATTACATACTTTATTCCATAAATTTAACAGTCATCTCAACTACAGTAGTAGACATTTCCAAAATCTCTAATCAATATGTTGTTTCCGCCATACAAAATAAATCAGAACCCTTTATGAATATTTATCATGCCTTGCAAATTACTGCCAAATACTCGAAAATTAATTGTAAATAACAATCATAAAGTAAACATATTCAATGATATTACTATTAGTAAATTAAATAGACATATACCCATAAAATAGTTTTTATACATAATAATGAATGTTCCTGAACGACAGGTACTCTAAGGCAGACGATAAGATTAAGAGTTAGGGCATTAGTAAAATAAAAAAAACATAATTAACATCTCACTGGGATTACAACAGCGGCAAGTAAAAGAGAAAAAAGCATATCCAGAATATTCTTTAAGAAGGAATAATGAGAAAAATATGTCGCAGGAACTGAAAATGCTTAATATTTATTCTGATATTCTAAAATAAAAGTAATAATTGAATTAGATATGTAGCTGATAAAAATTCGATATGAGTTTATGAAACCAATATAAAATCTGAGATTAACAAGTTTATTGAACTTAGATTGAACTTAAAACTTTACATCGAGCTTGGCAACGTAAACGTGGCGTCCATCGTATTGTAATTAGAATGCTTATATCCACATATTTTATCGTTAAGAATGTGATTATATAACATCTATGCTGTTGAAAGTAATGAACGTTATTATTGTTTCAACATATATTAAATAAACTTACAGTTTTGAGTTTGTTGTTCGTAAATAAACTGTTACTTTTCGGGATAGGGAATGGTATTGAAAGTTACCTCAAAATGATGAGTAGAATTCGAATCTGATATAAAAAATATGGTATGCCATTTAAAATAAGGATGTTGTTGCCGAGTTCCGGTATAGCAGAAAGTGTCACATAATTGGCATTATATTCATTAAATAGAGCATCGCTAAAAACCCTCACATACAAATTCCCAGTTACCAATTATTTGTAGTTTCCCGAAAACGTCTAATAGGCCACGCATCGTGAAGTACCCTGTATAAAAGCAGAATCATTTTCCGTTGGGCCGAATGTGTATCATAGACTAGAAATGAAGGCTATGACTTCATCACAACACAATGGAGTTATAATAGCGTTACCCATGTTGCACTAAATTTGCATTTTATAATTGCTGCTTTTCTATAGTTTGCTCTAAGCGAACAAAAAAAATTAAATATTAATAAATAAATCTATTTCATCGTACTTCTATTGAGAATCAGACAATTAGACAAAAAGAAATACAATATTATGACATTATAATAAGAAACTTGCAAACCGTAGTTGTTTATGCCTACAACACAAGCGTACATTATATTTTTGTTCGGACGAATTAACGCCATAAAAGGATTTTAAGTTATTTCAAATTTAGTTTAATATCAAGATTCACTTGTTAGTGATCGCTAGACTCTAACAAGTGAATCTTTTTCCAGGGCAACTGATTTGTCAAAAATACAAGAAAAAAGTTTATAAAACTATTCGAACTGAAAGTAACTAAATCAGAAAAGTAAATAGATAAATGTAGATTAAAACTCTTTAGTTTTAATTTAATTATCTCCTGATGATGCCAACTTGGTAGTTATTATTTGTCTTTAAGTATGTGCTTTAATATAGATTTGTTTAATCTACACTTTTTATACGCTTCTTGGTTAAACTGTCATTGAAATTTCCTTGCTGTTCTACACTTGCTTATTATTCATAGTCTTCAGAATATTTCAAGCTAGAGAAAACTTTTTATGCAGGTACTTGCTGCGTCACTTAAAATGCCATTTTATTTAGATCACATAGTGTCTGTACGTACTACAGTGTTTGCTCTCTCATTGTAATTGCAATCCATCACAGTTTTTCTGTAATAATGTCACCAACCTTGAAAAACCAAAACCCCTTAAGTTGTGCATGCGAATTAAAGCTAAAAAAGTTCAATCTCTTTACCGAACCTGTTTAATACAGACCGAGCGGAATGTTGTATTGTCGTTTTAAGTGAACTTACTTAGCTGGTTACTCAGTATGTCCACTTGTTTCTTAGCAATAGCCCAACCCATGGACCAGATACCGAATAAAATATTTATGAATATTAAAAAGTAAGAAATCGCATCTGCATATTAGGTCAGCAGAATTATTCTGCTATTCCAGTCCTGCAATGGTTAACTTCTAAATTATTAGGTATAATTAAAGAGGTCCAGTGTCCTATTTATTAACTTGTTTGGTATATACTCACAATAATTTGAGTAAATTTTCATGTTACAAATATGTTTAAATACATTTAGTATCAAACCAAACTGTAATTAACTTATGTATTTGAAGAGGTCAATCATACGATATGTTATACTAGTAATTCTCCATACATTATTCAATACCTACGAGTACACTTACGTGAACAAAAAATATACGGAGAGGTAAATTTAAAAATCAGAGTTCGCGAAATTGAGGGTCTATATGAAATCTAAAATTAACTAGTTTTTCAATAACATTCGCAATATCAAAGCGATATAAAAGATAACTCTCGAAGATTTGTATGTTCATAAATAGCAAGAAGGGATCCTGTAATGTTTTTTAAACGAATAACCTATAATGGAAAGCAATTGACGTTTTTGTTGAAATTCTTAATACATATACTATCTTCCCTTCAAAATTTTCTGTCTCAAGTATGATATCAAACTCTACCGAGTCAATACCGAATCTCAGTTTCTGTTAAAGAATTGCACAAGCATATAGACACTTTTTTTGAGATCTAATTTATGTCGATATTGTATTAATAATGTAAATATGATATCCAACATATTCGATCCATTTTAGTTATATCCAATTTCCCTAAAGCTTAGTTCTATAACTTGACATGGTTTTATGAGAGGGCTACAGTAATCAACTTTGTTGGTTGGTGGGTTTGTTTTCCTCTGTCAATTGTCGAATCGAGCGATAAACAACAATAGATATATGTTATATATACTGATTTGTATGATAAACTATTAGCCTTTTTCAATACAAATTTGCAACTGGGATACAATATGTTGCATTTAATAGTTTCAAGTCTATTGAATACCTAGCAACGTCTGTTTTTCTTCAAGACTCAATGTTTTGGCCTCTATTGTTAATAATTTGCATTAATGATATAATGAATGTTTAGATGTAATTTGTCTTGTATATGGTAATGATTTGAAAATGCATACTGTTGTACTGTATTTGTACAGCATATATTTTTATAGAATATTTAGCATTTCACAGTGATGAACATTTAAAACTATAAATCATATCTGCGTTTTCAAAATAATATTCAAGAAATTAATAAATGTTGTGATGTTAATAAATCGCTATTAAATATAGAAACATATAACTACGACTGTATCACAGGCAATTAGGTTGTAAAGATACCCACTTCCTTCAGAAACCTTGAATTTATTTATTTATGTATTGCACTATTGATGTTTTAAAGCCCAGTTACAGAACAAGAATCAAAATAAATACAAACTAAATGCATATAATTATTATATAAACATTATATTATACTTATATACATAAGTATTTTATGGAAGCAAGTCTACAGTCAAAAATATCTTTGCCATCATGAAAGTTTTTATAAATCTATTTGTCCTAGGTTTAGATAGTTGAAACAAATGAGTTTGTAGGGATACTGTTCTGTGACCCCTGTGAAGTTAGCACCCCCAAATTGGATTTTTCAACTTTTTTTCGTTTTTCATTTTGACCAAGTTTTGACCAGTTTTCACCAGTAAACAATTTATTTTGATCACCGTTTGTTTGAAAATTCGGAACGAAACTAATTTTTGAGGTCTGTGAGGTTAGCACCCCCAAATTGGATTTTTCAATTTTTTTCGTTCATCATTTTGATCAAGTTTTGACCAGTTTTGATCAGTAAACAGTTTATTTTGACCACCTTTTGTCTGAAAATGCTGGGCAAAAACAGTTTTTCGAGCTTTTATTGGTCCACAACCCCAAATTAGAGGTTTCTAATGACTTTTGGGCTAATTCAGTTGACCAAGTTTTGACCAGTTTTGATCAGTAATCAGTTTATTTTGACCACCTCTTGTTTAAAAATGCGGAACGAAACTAATTTTTGAGCTCTGTGAAGTTAGCACCACCAAATTGGACTTTTCAGCTTTCCTTTCATTCATCATTTTGATCAAGTTTTGACCAGTTTTGATCAGTAAATAGTTTATTTTGACCACCTTTTGTCTGAGAATGCTGAGCAAAAACAGTTTTTCGAGCTTTTTTTAGCCCACAACCCCAAATTAGGGGTTTCTAATGACTTTTCGGCTAATTCAGTTGACCAAGTTTTGACCAGTCTTGGTCAGTAATCAGTTTATTTTGACCACCTCTTGTTTAAAAATGCGGAACGAAACTAATTTTTGAGGTCTGTGAAATTAGCACCCCCAAATTGGATTTTTCAGTTTTCCTTTCATTCATCATTTTGATCAAGTTTTGACCAGTTTTGATCAGTAAATAGTTTATTTTGACCACCTTTTGTCTAAAAATGCTGAACAAAAACAGTTTTTCGAGCTGTTTTTAGTCCACAACCCCAAACTAGGGTTTTATAGTGACTTCTGGGCTAATTCAGTTGACCAAGTTTTGACCAGCTTTGACCAGTAATCAAGTTATTTTGACCACCTTTTGTTTAAAAATGCGGAACGAAACTAATTTTTGAGGTCTGTGAAGTTAGCACCCCCAAATTGGACTTTTCAACTTTTCTTTCATTCATCATTTTGATCAAGTTTTGACCAGTTTTGATCAGTAAATAGTTTATTTTGACCACCTTTTGTCTAAAAATGCTGAACAAAAACAGTTTTTCGAACTTTTTTTAGTCCACAACCCCAAACTAGAGTTTTATAGTGACTTCTGGGCTAATTCAGTTGACCAAGTTTTGACCAGCTTTGACCAGTAATCAAGTTATTTTGACCACCTTTTGTTTAAAAATGCGGAACGAAACTATTTTTTGAGGTCTGTGAAGTTTGCACCCCAAATTGGATTTTTTAACTTTTCATTCATCATTTTGACCAAGTCTTGACCAGTAAGCAGTTTATTTTGACCACCTTTTGTCTGAAAATACTAAGGAAAAATAGTTTTTCGAGATTTATTTTTAGCCCACCTAGTATGTGAATTATTAGATGACATAATTTCTGCGAGCAGATAATTAAATCCACAATGAAAATTTAAATTTCATACAAAAAAGTATAATATTTGACGAGTCCATGTTCTGTCTAATGATCAGATCTCTATACAAAATTCTCAGAAAATTAATGTATGAACAGGAACTGCCCACAATAAAATTCTAGAATATTAGCCCGAATAAACATTACTGAAACAGAAAATACTACTTAGGGTCTTTTTGGTTCGAAAATTATTAAAAAATAAAAATTTAACTTCAAAAATTGATTTAAAATGCATTGAAGGCAACAGGCAACACAGTAAAGATGCCTTATTATCCATAGATAATATTGACCGTTAGTGTAGTAAGTTGATATTTCATTCATTTTCGTACATTTTTACAAAAATGGTTCATAACAAAAATTTTTCTGAAGGGATTTACTGGTTACAAATTTTTACAAATCCATATAAAAATTCTGGATGCTGCATTTAAAATAACAACGTTTGATGATAATAAATAAAGTTTGGTAAATCTAATTAGCTTTTTTGAACAAAAATCGCCTCCCTTGCGAATACAAACGTGATTACCATTCAATCCACGTGTCAGTTAGAAAATTATGGATGGTTTAGTCTCGCCTTGCCGTCTTTAAAATTGCTAGAAATAATGAGCACACTTTTTTTTAAATTTGCATACATTTGCCTATATTTAATGTAATTTAACACAAGGTTCATTTATATAATAATGTAATTATAGTTTTTTTTCGTCACGGTGGCCAGTTTACTTTTCTTTTTATATTACAGTATATGATTTATAAAAAACAAAGTGATAGCAAATAATTATTGCTATACTTCGTTATCAGATTAAAAATATTATTAATATTTACACCTGTGGAATTATGTTAAACTGGAACAGAATTATCGCTGTCACGCTGAAGGTCACTACTAAGTGAAACAAGTTTTAATAATTTAAATAATTTATTTCGTGTTTATAAATAATACCACAAATATTATTTTGTGAAGGAGAACCCGGTATAAATCGATTGCACTCTCTTTAATTATTCGCAATGAAGTACCTAATACAAGAATAGGGTTAATTATAAAAGTTTTATTTCGAATGTTAAATCCGAATGGATAACACTGGGAATGTTGTTATCTAAATGGATAACAACAATTTCTTTGCCATTCGCTGTTGCAAGAGCTTTTTAAACTGATTGAGTAATATTTTCATAGCTGATTTCAAATCTGCTATTCGATTTTCTCTACATGCAGTATTGGTGTTTGTATGTATTGGCTCTTGTGTAAGGTATGCTTAGAAATGCTTCGTTTATTTATTAGCATAATATTTGTACTAATAGCTTTAATATGAAATAGTTTCATTTAAAAAAAATCTATTAGTACTCCACTTTTACTCAACACGGGCATCTGAGGTGTGATCAGTCCTTAACCAGGTCTCTACTTGTTTTTGGGCAAATAGTTTGTACTTACAGGTTTAAAAGTGTTTGTGTGTAAATAGATAGTATAGGCTTGTATACAGCAGGATTTTGTCAGGAAAATGAGTGGCAAGGAAGGAGCAGCTTGGTTATCTTTGGTTTATACAAAACTTTCTTGGCAAGAGGTAAGTGATGAATAAGGGGAGCATTTCCATCAAGACCCCTTGATGATGAAAGAGTGTTATCAAGGCTGTGGGAATAAGCATATAATGGCAGACTACTGCAGGAGTATCAAACGAGATTTCCATGAGAAGGTTTACAGGCCCAGGAACTACAAGCGTAAATTTTTGCCCGAATAGGAGCAAGTATCTATCCATCAGTTGTAAATTATTCTAGTGCAGAATACATATGAACAAAGGTAGATAAATAATCAATCATATTTTTATTTAAATAGTGGATTTTGGAGATAATATTACTGGGAAATAAATTCACGAGAGGAGACAGGTGGCTTAAAATGAACAGTTTTAGACAAGAAAAATACTTTTAAATACATCTTGCAATAAACTAGTAAAATATTATTTCAATCTCTATCATACAAATCTATGAATGCTAATAGGATTGTTGACGGGACGTTGCAGACTAAACAAGCATTTTCATATTATGGAATGTACTGTCATTTCTACGTGTGTAAGATGCAATCTGAAGGATAAGACTGCAAAAGATAGAGCCAGCTAAAGAACTGCCTCGCATTCTTGAAAACATAAGGAGGTAGCTTGAGGAATTATTGACCGAAAACGGTTGATTATTGTCGACTACCGCCAAATGTACTTCTTCAATACATGTCGGTGTTTATTGACAAATTGGCAGCTCTAATCGAGGCAGTACAATGGGCCCGATATGATGTCTGAGAGCATGCGAACTCTTTCTATCCTCCTCTTTATAGAATCCGAATTCAAACGTCACGAGAGTAAGATTATTTACCATAGTCAACTTGATAATATTAATATCAAGTTGAAAAGTATATCATTGTACATCAATATATCAAAATATGGTTTTCTCTAAACAAATGGTCTCAATAGTCCTTAGCTTAAACGTCTTGACAGTTTTTGACCTGATATTATCCTTTCAAATAATCTGGTAAAAATCCAATATACGTCCATCAAATGTACATATCCAGTATGTACATATTTAAATACATGCTCCATACATTTGAGCTTTTATTTCATCTTCTTGAATCTTTTTACTTATATAGTTTTATTCATTTGTGCACACGATATAATACCACTGGTTGTAAAGCTACTGGCATTAGAATCAAATAACCAGCCTTACTTATTCCTTATCGTTGTAATAACGAGGGCAATTCTAATTAAAATATTAACCTCTGTTTATTTTAACTGTATTTCAGTTTTAACTAATATTTTATTATTTATAACAAAAGACCACTCTATTAATTTGTATTTCTGTGTGGCTATGTTACTTGTTCAATATTTATTATAAATTCACAAGTTATCGGTGTTTCCTTCTAACTAAATGTGAAATTATATTCCAAGTTACTATATTAATAGCATTCGCCTTTTGAATATCCATTAATATGTGCTAAAAGGCTTGTTAATGTCAATTAAAAATGATTTGCTATTAGTTGAAATGTCATTAACATAATTTTGTTAATTATTGTGGATCTATAAAAAATAATAGCTGTTATATTCAGACAGTATGTGAGAAACAAAAGTTTTAAATAACACTGAGAATTTCGTATAGTCTTCAGACATTTCACTTAATTGAAAAGAATATGTATGTGTTAAGAATTATTCTTTTGAAATTTAAGTTTCCATTTTTCGTTCTTTAGTATTTAAATTTCTATTTGCAGATTACACATCAAGAAAGTCATTATCTGGTATGAATAAATATTCAGCTTTCAAATATATATTCAATTTTCTAGACTTTAATTTATTATTTTCGAATTAATATTGCATGCTTCCATACATGGTACTTACTTATATAAAATTAAACTAGGATGAAGACATCAAAAGTTTTTTGAGTTTTTAGAGAGATTTTGAAAACTTTACATAAGGTGAAATCAGTAGGTATTATCAACTCTGTACTAATTTTGGTACAGGATATGCAGTGTACATTGAAAGTGAATCAGAACTATGTTGTCCTTATTTCAAATAAAATTTTTATATGTTTAATTATACAGTTCGCATCTAAAGTATCTACTCTCCGTTTCAACTTTGACTCCGCTTCAACTGACATACTGACATACCATAACTTCAAAATATAAAAATATTTTTGTTAATAAATAATTGTAATGTAAACATCCAAGATGATTTTGAAAATTACTGGCAGTATGCGAGTATAACCTCATTCGAAAATAGCTCTAAATATTTATTGAAACATACGCCATTTTAAAAATGAAGGTAATATGCAATTTTAAAAATTATTTTTAAATAGTAAGAGTATGCGAGTAACACCTCATTTTAAGGCTGCTTCAAATATTTCTTCAAACGTTTTTAATTACCTCTTTAACGTATTTTGATTTTAGAAAAAATCGCTAAATATTAATATCGGCTACACATCAAATTTTTCAGGCAGTGCATTCCTATAAGAGCTAAGTGACAATTTTATTTTCTGGCAGAAGTCATACAAAATGCCGCTTAAACGTTTTTACATTTCTAAATTTTATTTTGTGCGTATATTAATCTTAGGTTAATAGAAAATAATACATTTAATCTATAATTAACAAAATGATAAAAATAAAAGTAGTACCAAACTGTTTTCTCACTCGTTCAAGTGAATCTGCGAAAATTAACCTACACTCTTCAATAATTCTCCACTTCAAAACCTCGATAAAACGCCGATGTTATGTTACGTATCAATAACCGAGTTACATAGCATATAGCGAATTACATAGTGTATATAGTAAGCGGGTTATATAATATAAGTTTTAATTATTTCCATAAAACAAAATCTAACGGCGTCAGATCTGGAGATCGAGCAGACCACTCTATTATACATTGGAGTCAAGTTGACACGTACTGGGGTACTATTCACTGAGATCAACACTTACTGCGCCATGATAGTGTGAAGCAGTACCATCCTCTTGAAAAGTAATTTTTAGATCTCGTAATTCATCAGGATTTTCCTCTAGGATCTCCAATATTAGCAGCTCAACGGCATTCTGCTACATGTCCAAATACCCCTCTTCCATTATATTTCGATTTAAGTACAAATATTCAACTATGTAATTACCCAACATCTCTCTCCAGGTATTGACTTCATCTGGAAATTGTATATGACTCTGACGAAAGATATGAGGATTTGTATCACTTCATTACCTTAGATCCTCAGAATTTAACGTATTATGTAGGAAAAACGTAGATTCATCGGTAATTCAGACGTGTACTGGTATATTTATTATCAGTAACAGAGTTTTAAATTTTTTTCGATTCGTATTTTACACTTACACTACTACTCAAATCAGCGCCGATGATAAACTTAGCGTGCTAGAAACGCAAATCATTCCTACATATGCGTACGTTGGAAGAAATCGATCAGCAATTTCACATACGATGTATCATTAAGGAAAACTAATCAGACATTTTCTATACGCTTCACTGAAAGTGTAAGAATCCATTTTAGAGTTAACTATGCTAAAATCATTACTATGTTGAATCAAAGATATTCTTAACATTAAAATTAATTTATTATTTCTTATAGATTCTGGGAAATGTATCGCAAGTGTCACCATATTTTATTTTTCAATGGTACAGGTGATTAGTTAATGATGTAACAGCTAGATCGCACAGATATAAGCCAGAGGCATAGCGTACATTGATGCGAGTGATGTGTCGCATCCCTTAAAAAATTGGC
The DNA here is from genome assembly GCA_037954035.1 of Rosalia funebris. NCBI lineage: Eukaryota > Metazoa > Arthropoda > Insecta > Coleoptera > Cerambycidae > Rosalia > Rosalia funebris. The sequence goes on along the minus strand of JAZFAV010000010.1, from coordinate 4,278,441 downwards.
AAATTAGTGTTATTTAAAACTTCAATCGATTTATTCAATTATTACAATTTTTTAATTATTCTAAACCGACCGCACACATACATTATTTACTTTAAACGCTACCATCAACTTTTTTACTTCAAATCGACCGTGAAGGCGCCCGAAATTATTGGACTCCCGCGTCACTCGGTGCAGTGCTGAAATGCGATGGTCCAAGTTACATCCAAGCTACGCGATAGATGAGCGAAAAGTCAGTGATCTTACGCAGTCAACAGTGGAACCTCGAGTGGGTGTTGTCGTTATTTCCGGACTCAGTTATGCGATTATGTGAACGCATCTTGGTGACTGTCGCCATAACATAAGGAAGATTTGAAAGCGCTGTTTCAGGTAATTGTGGAAAATGAAAATGAGGAATGGGTTCGAGAAACCATTATTTGTGCTAGAAGCCTGTTAACTTTATTGATTTTAATTTTTGACTTTGATATTAATTTTTTTTAGCAGTGTTTTTTGCAATATTCCCACATTCTGAGAGTCTGTTTAAAATTCTACAGACAAAGATATCAGATATTAGTTACTACAATAAAAGAATCGACGATTTTAAATCACATATTCAAAAAATTAGAAACGAGTTTAGTGACATTTGGGATCGTATAGACAGATTTGTGTTAGAAAATCAATCACCAAGTAAAATAATGCGTTTGGATTTAATTCCCGGAGAAGATAAGAAAAGCACCTATGCACGATTGTTTTATGTAATTTTGGACGTTATTACTATGAACATTAGTGAACGATTTAGTGAAATTTCTAAACTGAAATTCTTAAATCTAGATTCCACACAATTTACTTCATTCGTGAAACGTTTTCCTGACGATTTTTTTTCTTCTTTAATAGATGAATATGGAACATTCTTTGACGCAAGTCGGTTAAAAAGTGATTTATGATCCCGATATGAAAAAGAGCACTGTGTTTGAGCTTTACCAATATATTATGTCCATTCAATTATCTTCTGTTTTCCAGGAGCCATCAAAATTGTGTCGTTTAATTTTGACTCTTCCTGTCACAAGCAGTTCCGCCGAAAGATCATTTTCATGTTTAAAGAGAATAAAGACTTATCTGCGAAATTCTCAAAAGCAATAAAGACTGTCAGCGTTAGAATTACTAAATATTGAAAGTGCCTTGTTAGAAGATATGAGATCGTCTCCAGCATTTGAAGAAATAGTGATAGACGTTTTCGCTGGAAAAACAAAAACCGAAGAATTGATTTTCATTTTAAAAATTAGGATATATATCTCAGCATAATCATTTTAGGTTAGTGTCCTTTTTTATTTTTACCATTTTCATATGGCCTACCATACATCTGAGTATACCTCTTCCCCTTATAACATTTTTATCACATTCCTAGATTATTTTCTCAAGCTACGCCTCTGATATAAACAAATACATACTGCAACAATATTCATGTTAAAGCTAGTTATAAAAGGCTGTGTACAGTTATAGAAGGTCTTAATGTTTATTTTTTACAATTATTAAGAAAATATATATACGAATACACTAAACAATTTCCAAATTAGTTCGATCAATGTATTTTAAATTAAAGTATGATAAATTTATTAGTAAGGTTGGCACAAATCTATATGCCTCTCTACTGAATAAATATGTATCTAATGACCAAACAAACTATGCTACCGTATCGAGACCCACTCAGTTACAACAGGACAATTTAATATGTTTTGGGTAGGGTTGTACCCACTTGTGATTCCGAACATTGTTGCTCCAACGCTATTTTAGTATCATATTACCGAACTAATGAATAGTATCAATATTTGTAAAATGTAATTAGTTCCTTTTCGGAAATCAAGAATATGCTAAATTTAGTCATTATTTATGTATCCTATCAAATTACGAGTCACGATTTGCTATAATAGTATATTCGCATATAATTTAAAGCATTTTTAATTTAACAGTGTCATTAAACAGAGTGTGTCTGTTGGTTTTATAGTTTGTGCTGCCGGAAATGTTTATTACAGAAAGTAAATATAAATGGTATTTTCCAATGGCACCATTTTTTCAAATCAAGTTCACAACCGACTGGTTATTTGTTTCAGTTTAGACATACTCTTCCCCTTCTAACTTGAATCCAAGCATATAAACTTGAAATACTAGGCCCAATCCATTACCCCAAAGTACACTAGGAATATTACTGTTGGATGTAATCTAGGAGGATACGTTAGATACAAGAGCAAGTGCTCTTTTTTGAAAAGTGCAAATTTTTGAAAAAAAAATATATGACAATGATTTTTATTTTATTTTGTTTTTGTATTTAATAGATCACCAGTTTCGAAAAAGCTTTTGATAACGTAAGATGGGAAAAAATTTTCGGGATACTAAAGAGCGCGGGAATGAAGTATAGAGGTAGGAGAGTAGTACACAATCTATACAAAGAGCAAACTGCTGTTATAGAAGTAGAAGGGGAAAAAGGGAAGTAGGTATTAGGAAAGGAGTAAGACAAGGATGTACGCGGGGATAGACGTATGTCTATCACCACTAATTTTTAATCTGTACATCGAAGAGGCGATTAATGTGGTAAAAGAGAGTATGGATTTCGGGATTAAAGTACAGCGACAGAAACTAAAAATGCTGAGATTCGCGGATGATATAGCAGTATTGGCATCTAGTAAGGAGGAATTAGAATCAGCATTGAACGAAATGGAGGCAGTGTTGACAGAGGAATACAGAATGAGGGTGAATAAAAACAAAACTAAAGTGTTAGTATGCAGAGGGCGCGAGAGCAGAGCAGAAACGGAAGTACAAATTAATAATGAAAGATTGGAGGAAGTTAAAGACTTCACTTATTTAGGAAGTAAAATAAATTGGGATGGAAGAAGCGATAAAGACATAAAACAAAGAATAGCGCAGGATCGAGTAGCTTTTAACAAAAAGAAAGCACTTTTATGCTCGGGGGTAATAAACTTAGAAATAAGGAAGATATTTCTGAAAACATATGTATGGAGCACGGCACTATACGGTTGCGAAACCTGGACTGTAGGGAAAGCAAGTAGGAAGACATTAGAAGCTTTTGAGATGTGGTGTTACCGAAGAATGATGAAAATACCATGGACTGATAGGGTTAGAAACGAAGAAGTATTGGAGAAAGTCGGCGAGAAAAGAGGTATGTGGAAAAACATAAAGAAGAGACGAGATAGAACGGTAGGCTACATGCTGAAACATGGGGGAATAGTCCGCGATATTTTGGAGGCAGAAATAGGAGTGAAGAAAGGCAGAGGTAGGCCTAGATTAGACTACTGCTCGCAAATAGTAAGGGATGTAGGTTGTAGCACAATTAGCCAAATGCGTAGGTTAGCACAAGATAGGAGAAGCTGGAGGTTAGCGCCCAACCAGTCTTAGGACTGATGACCTCATGATGAGATCTCCAGTCTATATGTCCGTATTATACATATTTTAAATTAAATGGTACTTTGAATTTATCGAGTATAATTAAAAGTGTTATAAATTTATTATTTGTTGAATATTGCTAAAAGTAATAAAATATATGTTTTTAAAGAAAATAATAAAGTTAAATAAATAATACTTTATTTTGATATAATGTACATTTTTTTCCTAGATTTAATAACAACATTTAACAACATTCCTACATTTCCTACATTTAACAATTTCCTATATTTAACAAAAACCAATTTTATTTGTTCAAATGAAAGGTGGCAACCGTAGTCTGAAAGGCCACCGAATTAACCGTAATAATCGGAGAATAACTGAAAAGTGAGAAGTGGAAAGCAAAAAAAGTGAGGTGAAGCTTCATCAGCATGTAAATTTTCTATTTGAACACAAACGAAAAATTATAAAAATCCATGAAAAAATATGGAGTGTATAGAAACAATTGATTGTTTTAAGGCTTTTCAAAATTGTTTTTGAAGATTTTATTCCATTTCATGTGGTATATCGCAAACCCTAGATACTTATTTTTATTGTCCATATTTTAAAATACGTACTTAATATAATTAAAAACTTAGTACTATCTTCGTTTATAACAATTATGCCTCTTATGAATAAACCTTTATGTTTTAAAATTTAATTATCCCTCTGAGCATACACTCCGAGGTTGTGAAAATATAATATATTATTTCCTTTGTCACTATTACAAACCAAAAACTCAAATGTCTTCTACAGCAATGAACTACAACAATTCATTTTGAATAGAACACAACGGGTTCGAGGAGCTTCCATAATTTACATCACAATTGTAGTAATGTATTATCAAACAGAGCAGCTGCATATTTTTGTGCATTACTTAATTACCAGGAAATTTTGTTGGTGTTTTATATACATGATTGATCTTTTTTTTTTTTCTATTTAATATCCCCATACGAACGGCCTTTAAATAACCATTTCAGTAAGATATCGTCAGAAGTTATCAGCCTGATTATATTTTGCATATTATAAGAGGTTGTAAATTCCAGTTTAAGTATAGTAATATAGCATCAACACAACCTTAAGTAAAGTAATTTAAAGTAGTACACATTACAGGTGAATGTTATTGAAATATAAAGAGGACTTTATTGAAATGTATTAAGAACAATACATTTTTCATTAAAAATATAATTTAAGTACCTAAATATTATAATAAAGATTATATTAATAAAAAAAAATTTACTAATTTCTTGAAAATATAATTAAATTGTTATTTTACCTTAGTTGTAAGTATCTTGAACATTTAAACTGCGTATAATTTAAATGATGAACATTTCCATTTACATATGTAATATCGCATCTTATTTGGATTTCCCTAAATACTGAATCGATATACTGAAACGTTGCAAAAATATCTTGCAAAACTTAGACTATATGTGTGTACGAGTATTTATATAATTTCAAACGAGTGTATCTTTTTATCAAGACCAAATATGGATTGTTCATACAATGCAACTATTTTACACAAAATTTCGTTAATTAATTTTTTATGTTCTTAAAAAAATATATGAGGATTGCTTATCATAAACGAATATATATTATATTACATAAACTAACAATGCATTGTATAACTTTAACAGCTGGATAAAAAGTTACAGTTAGTTAATTTGATGCTACGTAGTTGCAGTAGTATCAAATTATTTCAATGAATATGATACATGCAGTTACGGTTATTTATAATTTGATACCAAATTACAAATCTTAAAGGAAAATGTTCAATTACAATTATAAAAAATTACATACTCTATAAATCCATCCGCAATAATGCACTGTAAGTGGAAGAATCAGTTGTATAGTGTAATAATAGATATTAAAAAATCATTGGCCATAGTAAACCTAATATAAATTGCAATTGCGTCTACTTCCAATAAGCAGTTGGGTCTCCCAAATATGAAGCTAATAGAGATTTGGATGCATTTATACAATATATATATATATATATATATATATATATATATATATATATATATATATATATATATATATATATATATATATATATATATATATATATTTTATTGAAATTTATTTACTTCTGTAAACTATATGTAATCTTCATATCGAATAAGGATATCGATTGATTGATATTAACTATACATTTATATTGTTATAAGTTATAGTTTGATATTCAAACATAGTTAGAAAAATAATTTCACGTAAGTGCACACCTGTGTTGTCATTTTATTATTTTATTCAAGCGTTAACTCTTAGTAAATGTTCGAAGAATAAGAAAGAAACAAAAAATATACTGCTGGTTTTAATCATAAACTAAAGACGTATTTGATTTTGCTTTATTTTATTTATTTGGCATTTAAAAATTTTGTAACATTCCACGATAAAAGTTAAGGCAGATTCGAGCCGTATGGATGATGTGTTGTCTTGATTTAGTATGATTTAATAATTAAATATATATTTCATATAAACATATTGTTTTGAAATTTCAGAATACTGAACGCGTAAACGACTAAACATCTGTGGTCAAAAATAGACTCATGAAATGAATAAAATTAAATCATATTAACTACTAAGGTGCTTGTAAAAGACTTACCTTGACTGTTGAGCTGAGGAACCATCTCTCTTATCCGCACAACTCGAAAGGCAATAACTCCGCTTTTTCCTCTTTTTTAAGCACAACACATTAGTCGCCAACATGCTGTCCGATTACTTTTCACAGAGAATGCAAAAAACAAAACATCAGACGACAAAACAACAAGAGCTAACTACTAATGAGTCTCATTTGCCGAGGCAAACAATATGCCGTTTGCAGATATCGGCGCTGTAGTAGTCATACCGCAAGGTGTACTGCTTATGCATCGTTAACAACTTCAATTTAATTGGAAATTCAATTAAGGTAAGTCGGTTCTTATTGGACTGCCCGCCTGTAAAGAAAAACGTAATTAATTAACATTATATATATACGAGATAAGATTTCTATGTTAATGTAAAAATTCCACACTTCGAAAATGACAAACTTATTTTATCACACAGGACCGATTTGACTTTTCGAAAACGCAAAAAATGTTAAAGGAGTAAACTTGTAGGTATATTAAAAATATATGTATATTTTTTCAGTTATTTCAGTTTAACGACTACTAATATCAGTAATTCTGAAATTATGTCTTCTGCTATATCGACATATTTTACATATTATATTGCATTCACTTCGATGTATATGTTTATACATGTTTAATTAAATGGAGGTTGTAATTGGTATATTTTAAAGAGAACTTATGAATTGAATATTTTAAGTTTTGATAGATTTATATTGGAGTATTTTATTTGAATTATATTTATCATCCTATATATCAACGGGGATTATGCGGGGGATGCGCCGTAATTATTTTTCATTTTGACAGAATTAAACATATTTTTAAACATATTTTTTGATTGGCTGTAAATTATAATTAATAATTATTATAGATCCTGTTAGAATTTGAGGTAAAATTTCCTATATTTTTTTATATAGACTTTTTAAATTAAAAATATAATCAGAATATGTTTTACATCCGTTTTACTTACTTTTTAACAATTCTATATTCCAGTTCTTGCAAATTAGCTACAGCAGTTCTAAGTATTCTATTTTCTCAAGTAAGGGAACATAAAATAATGCATAATGCGTAAATACGAACACCTCCGAGGAAACTCAATTCGAGTATGCAAACTTATCAGCAGTCATCAAGAAACTCGGGGAGAAAAGTTAAATAGTATTTTGTGATATATGTGCTGTTGCACCATTTTATTATAAATGGTCTTCTCGAATTCGTTATTGTGTATTTGTTATAATAATTAAATTTTATTAACAAATTGTGTAGTCCCTCTCCGCTTTTGTCTTTGGAATTGAGAGACTTAAAATATCAAACATTAATATACATACGATGCCTTGCACTAGAGATTTAGGCAGCGAATATGTAGCAGACATTTTCTGAGCCCAAATTACTTGCTCATGACCATTAATAATTGATTTTCGCATATCGTCACTTAATACCATGTCGCTTGCCATTTTTTTTTTTAGAAAATTTTAGCAGACACGTCCAAAAGAGACATTATAATATCTGTTTCACTTTTATAACAATTGAGATTCTATTTTGTTTTAAAACCACAGTTTAGCCTATTACGCATTTCAGCAACTGGCTCAACGATTCTGATTATGTTTTTTATTATATCATATCGTATCGTAGTAATATTCCATTGTACTTAAGATAGAGGTTAATACTTTATTTCAGTTACCAATGTTTCTCTTTTTATTATTTTTTATTACTTTCATTTGAATATATTAGTTATAAAATTACTACTGGGCGAACTATTATGAGCCTGGGCCCGTACATAAAAGTTTAGAAATAACGTTTCAGTTAATAAATAATAATATACTCATCAAATATGGCGTTGCAGGACTATTTCGAAAACTATTCTTAAATGGTAACAGTGTGCAAATAACACTTCATTTGCAAGCTGATTCAAATATATATTCAAAAGTTGTTTTTATATAGACATCTGTTTTTGATTTTTAGTAAAATATATGAAATTAAATATTGCAAATATTTTAGCCTCCCTGTAAAAGTGTCAGTTTCATTCAGTGAGGTAGTACCTCCATGTAAAAATATCACTCAAAATCGTGTTATTGAGACATATGTATTTGCACATCCGAATTTTGTTTTGTTACAATACATTTAATTCACAGATAACAAAATGATAAAAGTAGAAAGTAATACAAGGCATATTTAAAAAATTTTAAAATAGATGCTAAAAATGTACACCTCCTTCTTGTTGATACTATAAAATCCTGTTCTGAAACTCCTTTTCAAGTGATTCTAGATAAATTGTTCTAAATACTTCAGTAATTTTCTGCTATTAATATTAACGAATTGCATAGGGTATATCTTACATTTTAACTAGCCCTAGAAAAACTAAGAAAATTATATCTGGAGGCCACTTTACCTGTATTGCACCCCAGCGTCCAATCCACCCAAAAGAGTTGGTTGAGATAAACCCTTACTGCAGCATAATACTGCGAGGAATTACAAGTAACCATCCTATTGAAAAGTTATTTTTAGATCGCGAAATTCATCAGGATGTTCCCCTAGAACCTCCAAAGTTAGCTCTAATATAGCATTCTACAACATGCCCAAATACACATATCCCATTAAATTTCTGTTTCATAACACAGGTTCAGTTATGTGAATATCTAAAATATCTGCTTACACGTTAACTTTTTTTCAATGATCTGAATTATCTTCTATGAGCTGATAAACCATTTGTAATTTGTAGGGGTGAAATTTTCATTTGCTTAAAATCCTCTGAATAGTCTTTGCAGATACCCCACAAACAGTTTCAGTTTGAAACATACATTGTATGGGATTCAAGACTGTTTTAGTGACAGTATTTATTTGTTGGTTTGCTGCAATACTTAGGCATCCGGTCCTTCTTCCTCCTGAATACTACATGTTATCTAAACTTCTGTAGTATATGCCATAAGTAAGCATTAAAGACAGGGCGATCGGGATATATCTCTCATTGAAAATTATTTTAACTGCATGTCTATTTATTTCACTTTCGCCAATAATTAGAATCACATTCATTTTTTTTTCTTTTAAACTATATGCCATAAGCTATTAATCCGTCAAGTACCCTAAAGAAAATTTTTAAATAAAAACTCAAACTAAAATTCGGATATGTAGGACATCTATGTGAGTTTTTGCGTGATCTCTGTCAGACGGAACCTAACACTTACCTTTTACATATGGTGGGAGAGAGCCTGTTTAAAGTCGGAAGCCAACAGAGTTAACAAGCCAACAGGATTGATTCCAAGAAGTATAACCGGAGCCTCAAGATCAACACCGATCGAGGCGATAGGGATACTGACGGGAATACCACCTCTTGATGTCATCCTGAAAGCGGAAGCCGCAAAGGCAATGCATGCCGCAATGCAATGGAGCCAAGAGTGGGAACAGAGCGAGTGCGGGGGTGTATAAGCGACGTGATAGAATAGGTAAAACTTTTCCCCTGAGCAAATACACTACCGCACTTCAGGCCGAGCTAGTTGCAATTACATAAGGTGTTCTGGGGGCCGATCAAAATAACCCAGGAGAAGGTATGTATCTGCTCGGATAGTAGGGCGGCGTTGGCAGCACTGAATTCAGCAACGACAAAATCGAAGCTGGTCTATAATTGCTATGAAGCACTGAACCACTTGGCAGGGAAAGGACCGGTGGAACTCTTGTGCATACCTGGGCATAATGGCATTAAGGGAAATCTAATTGCAGATGAACTTGCCAGAATAGGGACCAGGCAAAACCTCTATGGATCAGAACCTGCAGTAGGAATAAGTCGGAATCTGATCAGAGACCGCATCAATGGCTGGGCAAGAGACCAGCATAATAAAAGATGGAGAGAAGCAACGGGTTGTCGAATAACCAAACTCTTCATCAAATACTCAGAGATTGAGAAATGGGCCCAAGAACTCATTAAATTGAACAGGCACAAAGCCAGAACCCCGGTGGGAATCGTAACGGGCTACCATAGTACTCTAAATGCATATAAGCACAAGCTGAAGCTGACTGACAGCCTGCAGATACTATAAAGAAGACGAGGAAACCTCGATTCATCTTCTTTACACCTGTCCTGCACTGGAGGAGAAGAGGTACATTAATTAGGGACCCCTGTTATCCCAGAGGAGGCGAGGCTTAAGGCGGGGGACGTACCTAAATTGCTCCTTTTATGGGATAGCATTTTTGGATAATGACCCGGATAAGAGGGGATCGCCAAGGGACTACCCATGCGATAAGTGGCTGATGAGACCCAAACCCATATACCATAATGTAATAATGTAATGTACCTTTTACATGAACGCGCACTTAGCATGGACGCCCTACTGAAAATATTTGACCAATATTAAATATGCCAATATTTAATATTGCCAATTAAAGATTGCCAATACTAAATATTAAATTAATAGATTTTTTCAAAAATTAAAAGACAGATTAAAACAAAAAAAAAAAAATAGATAGTTCTGAATTGATATTTGCATCAATTTCCAATTGAGGTATTACTCGCACACTATTGCCATTTAAAAATAATTTTCAAAATTGTGCATAATGTCGTCATTGATGATTATATCATCATTTATTGGCGAAAACATTATTTTTATACTTAAGCGTATAAAAATTTTCCTTAATTTAGGGATCTCATCCCCACAGTCAAAGGCAAGCAGGATTTTAAATGCGTACTGTATAATAGAAATAGTGTAATAGTACATGTATTATTTAATGCATGCATTTATTTTATGTTAAATATTATTTTACTATTTTGGCTGAAATAAAAAAAAAGTATATTACAAGTGTAATGCTTAATTAAAAATTTTACCAGCCTGGGCAAGAAATGCAAATTTTGTACAAAATATTCCATTCGAAAACTAGATGCGATTGATAAATATATCACTTTCTAGGTTAATATACCTAGTTTATTTTAAATGGAATAATCACAATGACAAATATAATTAATTTGCATTTCAGCAATATTTATATTCGTTCTCAATTTATTAGGTACTAATGTTTCAAAAATTAAATCAGGTCAATTGATTATCTTGAAAATAAAAGTAAAATTTTCATTTAAATGTATTTATTCAATTATCGTATTTAATTGCTGATAATTAATATTTACACATAGCTTGTTCCTAGCAATGAAGTCTCTCTAAACTATAATTTCTGATTATTCATTAATTCTGTAAGTGTTATTATAATATCTACAACATGTGCTGATCGTAGGCAAACCATCAAATGTAGTCATGCAGATGATTATTACATTCTTTATTAGGACGTGAATTAGATAGGAAAATGGATTCCGGTTTTCACTCACAAATTGGGGTTCAGCCAGCTACCCAGCTAATAGGTATACTTATCAATTTACATAAATCATCACGAAATGTTCTATTTATTGAACCATAAATACATTCTCTTTACTATAACCAGTGGCAGCTTGTACATGTAGGCAGGTGAGGCATTGTTTTACCAATAAAAGACTTACTACTACATAATACTTACTGATATTAAAATAACTTCGTTGTTTTGATATTAAGTTTTATTTATTTTGAATCGTACTATTTCATATACTTATATTTAATTAATAAAATACCAAATTGCATTTTAGATTCAATGCCAAAAATTTGTTAGTAATGCATTTAAATATAGTGCTATATTAATATATCTAGTGCCAATGATTAGGAACAAGCAGACATTTATTTTAACGAGGAAGGATAAGAGGCAATCATCAGTCCACGGTAGAACATTATTGGAATGAATAGTTAGTTGTGCAGTCGAGCTACGGAGGGTACGTGTTTCGTCTTTGCGATTAAGTTTTATTGTAGAACACTTTATTTATTTCTTGCTTCAAAATATTGAGTTATTGATTATTACAAGCTGGATATCTGTTATACTACAGTTGTAATAAGTAGAAAATGTTCTTATATTTTTGTTTGTTTCTCAAGAAGTCAGTGCAGTGTCAAATAAAATATTTTGTTGTAGTTCTTGTTATTTTAAGATTTACAAACAATGTGATCGAAATGGATACCCTAATTCGACCAAATCTATATGATATACTGATCTTAAATAATTAGCATGAGTAATAAAACATATTATAAATGCTTACATTATATTTAATGTTCCTATAGATTAAATGTTTAGGAAAAACAATATATTGCAAATTTTCAAATACAATGTAAATCGTAAAAATAGTTGTAAAATTGATATTCAAGTTTATTCTGTGAGAATCTGGTATAACGAAATATTTAGCTCATTAAATACTTCTTTTCGAAAGATAAACTCACTTAAAAAGAACAGCTTAAGCATAGACGTCCCTTTTCAAAGTACGCCTCATCCAACTGTTGGATTATGAGTGGCCTCTGACTATAATACAGGTTATTATAGAAGAAAGTTAGATAAATAATTTCTAATAGTAAAAAAATTAAGGCAATAGGGTTGTCGACAAAAAAATAAAATTACTCATCTACAAATCATCGAAACACTACGAAGGGGTATCCAAAAGAAACCAAACTGACGTTATGGAGGGCGAAGTTTTTATGGTACTGCATTCTGCCGCTAGGAGCATATAGAGCTATTCCCGAATTAGTAAGCCAAGTGCCTTCGCTAAATTCCGTTCTATTCGGCTTGTGTGATTTTTTTAGTAAGAGTTGTTTTGTTTGCTCATCGTTTTTGCAATGGCCGATTGTGAACATTATGCTTCTTGCCCGGAAAAATTGGCACAGAAAGTCTTGAAATGTCAAAGACGGCCTACAAGTATGATGATATTGGCAAAACCCAAGTGTTTGTGTGGTTTTCCCGTTTCAAAAGAGGTGAAATGTATATTGATGACAAACCTCGCTCTGGTCGTCTTTCCACGGCTCGAACCGGTAAAAATGTTGAAAACATTCGCGAAATGATCCTGGAAGATCGACTGTAGACCATTAATGAAGATGTGGAGCTGTCTGGAATAATTTGGAGTTCATTTCAGTGAATTTTAACAGAAGATTTGGGGATGAAAAGGGTGGCTGACAAATTTCTGCCTCGAGTGTTCTATTTGTGCGCTAATTTTTGACGAAAATAGCATGGCCCCTTTGACCCATCACCCTATTTTAACCCGACCTTGTCCCCTTCTCTTTTTATTTCCCCGATTGAAAAGAGACATGAAAGGAAAGCGTTTTGCCGACGTTGCTGAGGTGAAGAAAATAACGACGAAGGATCTGTTAGGCATCGTAAAAGACGAATTTCAAAAATGTTTTGGAAAATGGAATAAAAGATTATAGAAATGTACTACTACCAGTGGAGAGTACTTTAAAGGGGGTTGAAGATTTTTGGTGTAAAACTTAAATAAAAATTCGGTTTCTGTTGGGTACCCCCATGTATGTCATGTTACGTACGCGTCTCGTGTATATCTTAAACTATACGTTATAATATTGTATATATTTACTACTACAAACTCGCAGACTTTGGCATCATCAGCATATGACTAATGCTCAGTTATCTTCAAATAGTGTCAACTATTAATCTTTTTAATTTTTTGAAGAAGTTTTAGAAATGCAAATAGAAATGGAATTTCAAATTCATATCCCCTGAATTTCCTTTATTGTCGTTGCTTGTGTAATCAGTACAAAATAATTAAAAATACAGTTCTTTTAATATAAAATATAAAGATAGATTTAATGTATTAAGAATTTTAGGATATGAAATAAAAAAATATATTTTTGTAATTTTATTTTCTCGCGTACGTTTAAATAAAAAATACATACAAAATAACTAACTAGAAATACTATTTTACCATTAGCTATTAACGTCGTATTAAATTATCTGCTGATTTTAAAAATGTCACAAGGTAATATACATACATATTCTTAAGTATCCGTACTACCTATATTTACTGTTAATATGACGTTCGTTGTTAATATAAAGTTATAATTTCATAATTGCTTAATACACAATAACACGTTGTACATATATAATTAATGATCACAAATAGGTTATAAAAAAAAAACAGGAGGACAATTTTCTACAACGAGCGAATCAACACATGTTTCGAATATTTGAAATCTCGTGTTATTTGTAGCTGCATCGAAAGTTCCAATCCTTTCCTAGATATAGATTATAGTTAGTACAGATTTTAGATGCAACTAATAGATAAGTCAACAACATATTTTAATAGAAATACAGAAGAGAATATTTCCAATATCAGAAGTATCGTTGAAAGAAGTCAGTAAGACATTTACGGAGGAAAATATTTTAAAAGATTGTGACCAAGTTATTTATGAAAAACAAGAAAAATCCAGACCTAAAAATACCTAAATTAAAAATATTGCATGAAAAATATACATGATATCCACTTTCAAATAGAGAAGAAAATAAGAAAACAGTCATTCAAATATAGTAAAACTGTCTTCATTCAGAATTTAATACAAAACGAAAATATTAAATCTCCAACTATTCTAAGAGTGATAGCTTCATATTTTACTTCTTGAAACTATAGCACCGTATATATTATTGTCGTATATAATAAAAAATATTTATTATTATAGTGAATACGGATTTTAAGCTCATTTTATGGTGATAAAATTTGCCCAATATTTAACATTCTGTTACTACATAAATTTTGTTTAAATAATGAACCACGTAAATATAATTTTTTTAATTTTATTTTTTTCAGATTTTATATTAGAGCTATGGTCCACAACCATGGTCTTCTTTAAAGGTCCATCCTCTATATTTTTTTAACAAAAACCAAGTTCTTAAAATTTCAAACATGTTAATAAAAATACTATATTAAATAAACAGTTTTAAAACCTTAACGGACTTTTCCGCACGTACAACATCTCCATCTCGAAATGAGTGGCCAAGAAAAAATAAAGCAACATATAAATGCAGAATATCTGTTTTATGCGACAGTTTTACTTTTTTCAAATAGTCCACCCTTGCGCTTTCTTATGACCCATGAACAGGGTGGGGTGTATCCTATCCACCTCAAAATCAATAGATGTCGTCTGGTAGACGTCCCTAATCAGAATTAGTCGAAACCTTATCGATCCGACACGATTTAATTGAGTAATAGTGCTAACAAAAAAATATTCTCAAATAGTCCACCGTCGTGCTTTATCGTGACCCATGGACAGGATGGGGTGTGTCCTATCAACTTCAAAATCAATAGGTGTCGTCTAGGAAACGTTCCCGATCATAATTAGTCAATATCCGATCGATCCGATACAATTTAGTTGAGTTATCGTGCTAACAAAAAAAATTTCTCAAATAGACCCAAGGGAAGGGGTGGTGTGTGCTATCCACCTCAAAATCAATAAGTGTCATCTGGGAGACGTCTCCGATCAGAATCAGTCAAAACCCGATCGATCCGAAACGATTTAGTTGAGTTATCGTGCTAACAAGAAATTTTAATGCCGACGATAACGACAACAACGACACACAACCAGACAAAATTTTTTTTAAATCATTTTTTTTGCTTTTTCCATTTTTCTTTACACGATTACATTACTTTTCCGCTAGTACAGTTGGGTGCGGAAAAGTAAAATATAAAATAATAAATAATACCACCATAACCACCTCAAATAAAAATGAAATCAGAAATTTGGTTATCTTATACATATATATTTTTTATCAGTAGTTAGTAGAATATTAATGATATGTATTACGAATATATTATGATGTTATTCAATTACGTTTTAACAAGTACCTGTCTTTTATAGGTACTATTAATATTTATATAAACATTAGAGATTTATACAAATATTTGCAAATTTATTCCTTAACAAAATCGGCTTTAGATTTTCATGGACATCGGCATAAATATCACTACAGCTGTAATTCAGAAAATGTTAACCAAACAACTACTAATTGATAATGATATGTGTGCATATTGGGACTAGCCCATTCCGAGAACAATGGTCGTTGATAGTCGAGTGGGAACAAGAGCACTGAAATAACATGAGGTCTACATACTTTAAGTTAAGGCACATTTCATTCAAATTATATTATAATAATGGACCTTGATTCAGATGGGATCTATCAGGTGTTACGTTATAGTCGATAGTAATTACTACAGGGGCTGTCCCATATGTGGACATATGTAATATGTCAACATATACACATGAGAATTAAGTTACAATCTAAATACTCAATCATTCATGATAAGCCGTTATATCGTCTACTCTATATATTCCGACCACGGATGGTCTCATTGGGTGAGTCAGGAATTGCCAATGAAAATATTCATAAACTTTTAGAATAATTTACTGCATTAGTTCTAAAGGAAAATAAATTCAAATTGAGTTCAAAGTATTATGTAAAATTTTATTTTACAATTTTGTCATTTTTCTACATAAACTAATGTTAACTGTTTATTATGACTGAGCATAAATTAAAATAATGTTTAAAGTAAGCATTAAGTGAAATTTCATTTTAGAATTTTGGATTTGTTTTCTACATTTCACAAAAAGCAAAAAAAGTTATCTACATAATATTAACTGCATATTCTCCCACATTTAAATACCTGTATTAAAAATACCGAAAAAAAAATATTTACAGGGTGATTTTTTATATATTCGAAAAATTTTACTAAGCTCATCCGGTGCTGACTTTTTCTTTGGATTAAGTAAAGTTTAAAAAACCCTACAAAATACATAGAAACTATACGGACTGATTTGGCCCGAATTATGGAATCACCCTGTGCATTAAGAAGTTATGGAATTTTTATAAGCTCCAATAATTATCAAATATTTCAGACTATACAGTTTTATTATTTTATATTAAAAGTTAAGTAGAGAAATATAGCTCTAAGAAAAATTACATAAATTTAATAACAGTTTCAATTAAATATATTAATCTTTCAGTTCTTTATAAACCTGAAATTGTGTATGTTATATACTATAATGTACAAACTAGCAGAACATTTGAATAAATTAATAGAACAACATATAAATTAAATATATAATCTATCCATTTCTTGTTATTTAAGTATATTCTGGCGTAATGGCGCAATTCTGAAGAAATCAATTGAAATGAAGAATATAATATTTCAATGCTTTTCAAAAACAAAAACTTTAGAATAACATACTTGCAAGGATCTAATAATCCGATTAATTAGTATTATAACTGTCAATCATGTAATCATAACAATCATAACAGTTGTCAATAGTTAACAATCGCAGCCGTAGTTCGTGCTCAGATATATTTTGAATTTTAAAATCTTTAGGGAAAAAACAAAATGTTGAAACACAAATAAGGTCCACCTAATACTGTAATACTATAGTACAGATTTCTTAGAACAATTTAAACTGTTTTCAGACAAGGTAATGGAAGTGTAGAGACGAGGCTACAAAAACAGACGAGACGAGGAAGGATTGAAAACTTATAAGTCAATAAAGTGGGAAATCATTAGAAAATGTAGAAAAGCGAAAGAACAATGGATAGAGGATAAATGCAAAGGAGTAGAAGATAAGTTGCAAGTAGGTAAGACCGATGAGGCTTACAAAATAATTAAGAGGAACTTCAGAGATATAGGAACAATAAGTAGAAACGTTAGGAGTCAATCGGGGGACATACTGATCGGAAGAGAGGAGAAAGCGGATAGATGGAAACAGTACTTAGGAAATTTATACGAGGGTCAGGAATTAGGAGAGATATTAGAAGAAGAATCTAGCATCGATTGGGAAGATGTAGGAAAACCTATATTGAGAAAGGAATTTAAAGTAGCACTAAGGGGATTAAAGAATAATAGAGCGGCGGGTGTAGATAAAATACAGGCGGAAATTCTGAAATGTGCGGGACAGAAAGTACTAAATAGGATGTTTGAACTGGACAAATACATATACGAAACGGGCGAGATGCTGGAGGATTATAAGAGGAACATTATCGTTACTATACCGAAAAAGAGAGAATCCGACAAATGTGAGAACTTTAGAACAATTAGCCTAACTTCCCATGCGTCAAAAATCTTAGCCAGAATAGTGCAGAAGAGGATGGAAAATAGAGCGGAGGAAATACTAGGAGAAGACCAATTCGGGTTTAGACGAAATAGGGGAACTATTCTGGCGCTAAGAGTAATGTTAGAGAAAACAATAGAAAAAGGAAAGAACGCTTATATAGGATTTGTAGATTTAGAAAAAGCTTTTGATAACGTAAGATGGGAAAAAATGTTTCGAGATACTAAAGAGCGCGGGAATGAAGTATAGAGATAGGAGAGTAGTACACAATCTATACAAAGAGCAAACTGCTGTTATAGAAGTAGAAGGGGAAAAAAGGGAAGTAGGTATTAGGAAAGGAATAAGACAAGGATGTACGCTATCACCACTAATTTTTAATCTGTACATCGAAGAGGCGATTAATGTGTTAAAAGGTAGAGTGGATTTCGGGATTAAAGTACAGGGACAGAAACTAAAAATGCTGAAATTCGCGGATGATATAGCAGTATTAGAATCTAGTAAGGATAAATGAGAATCAGCATTGAACGTAATGGAGGCAGTGTTGACAGAGGAATACGGAATGAAGGTGAATAAAAACAAAACTAAAGTATTAGTGCGCCGAGGGCGCGAGAGCAGAGCAAAAACGAAAGTACAAATTAATAATGAAAGACTGGAGGAAGTTAAAGACTTCACTTATTTAGGAAGTAAAATAAATTGGGATGGAAGAAGCTATAAAGACATAAAACAAAAAATAGCGCAGGGTCGAGTAGCTATTAGCAAAAAGAAAGCACTCTTATGCTCGGGAGTAATAAACTTAGAAACAAGGAAGAGATTTTTGAAAGCATATATATGGAGCATGGCACTATACGGTTGCGAAACTTGGACGGTAGGGGAAGCAAGTAGGAAGAAATTAGAAGCTTTTAAGATGTGGTGTTACGGAAGAATGATGAAAATACCATGGACTGATAGGGTTAGAAACGAAGAAGTATTGGAAGAAGTCGGCGAGAAAAGAAGTATGTGGAAAAACATAAAGAAGAGAAGAGATAGAATGGTAAGCCACTTGCTGAGACATGGAGGAATAGTCCGCGATATTTTGGAGGCAGAAATAGGAGTGAAGAAAGGCAGAGGTAGGCCTACATTAGACTACTGCTCGCAAATAGTAAGGGATGTAGGTTGTAGCACAATTAGCGAAATGCGTAGGTTAGCACAAGATGGGAGAAGCTGGAGGTTAGCGTCCAACCAGTCTTAGGACTGATGACCTCGTGATGATGAATGGAGGTGTTCACTAAAAATATAAAATTTAGTTTAAACATGAACTTAGATTATTCTACAAATCTAAAATGCCTAATTTCATGAAATGTATATACATCAAATTCTTATAGTTTTCATGATTAAGTTATTCCACAATATTATATTATTATTATATTGTTTTCTTATTATACTATATTACATCAGGTTATCGAATTCTTTCGGAATATTTGGCGAGTACGAATTCTACTCAAAACTTGTTCAGTTAATATCAGACTCCGATATTGTGACTCAATACTCTGTTTATCTATTGTTAATTATTTCCCAGTTTTGCATATATATTAGAAAACTCCAAGTAATTGTCATTAATACTTTAGTTAATTATTTGCATAAAATATTCGTATTAAATAATATCACCCTAATTACCAAACGTAATTTTTGTATTTTTAAAGAGACGGTGAAACATTTAATTTATACGATAAGCCTTCAACTTTGAGGATGTCAAATTAATATACGTGAATAAAATGTGTATATAAGTTGTTATTCTATAGTAATTAGGTTAGAGCTAAATTAAAACTGCGTGATTTTTTTCAATTTATTATACTATATTACATTAAGTTATCAAATTGATTTACATTTAGTTAGTACGTATTATACTCAAAAGTTTATGACCCTAGTAATTTTATTTAATCATTATGTACAGCAAAGTTTTGAGATTGTTTCAAATTATTCACAATGAAAAACAGATCGATGATAAGTAACTTGTCTATTCAATCAGAATGTAATTGACATAACAGAATTACTTGAGAAGGAGATGTAGTATACTTATATAGATTGTTCTAAGGCCCTTGACTATATTAATTATGTCATACTTATTTCAAAATTGGCGAATTTTTGATTTTATTTTATTTTCATTTTTTTCATCGCACCTAACAAACACCGTACGTAACAGACCTCTATTTTTGCTTATAACGGTTTAAGTCAAATAAGTATATAGCTGCTTAGGTCTAATCTTAGACCACTAGACTTATGTTATGTTAGACTTGTTATTTTTTGATGATATCACTAACATTATTGAATGTAACAAACTTGTACTTACAGATTATTTTGAAAATATTTTTCAAAATAATGTCTTTGTACGATTGTTTGTTCTAAATCGCAAAGTTATTTTATCATAATATTATGTCCTCCAAGTTACTTGGAGATTACAGTTACACAGATAAATATTGGAGTTTCACAGGTACTATACGTTCCATAAATCTACTGCTAGATCAAGTATTTTTTTAAAGTCAGCAATAGAAATGTGTAGTTAGTATTTAATAGTATGCAGTTTGATGTCTTCATATTTATCAAAAATATACTTAAAAGTTATCTCTTACAAACCTGAAAAAGATAACTATATTAATAATTTTTATATTTCTCATTAACACGTCGTTAGTTTATATCCACTTTTTATAGCATATATAGCGTATATTAATATTTAATTTTCATTAATTAAATATCACCTAAATGTCATACTAATCAAAATACTAAAATTAACAAAAATACAATATTCATTAATTTACGCATGTTTAGAAACACATAGATGTGTGGGTACTTCTTAATAATCAATAACTTCATTACGTTAACACTCCTGAAGCTTATGTCTAAAAAATATGTGTGAAAAAATCACTAAGAGATTCGAGTAGCCTGGACTGGAAATAATCAATTCTTTTGTGAGCAACTCAAGGCAATTGATAATTAATTTCATTAATCTACAGTATAACAGTTTCTTTCTGTTAGCATATTAGATTAAAATAATTTATTTATAATGTTGGCAAAGATAAATAATACGGCAACACCGTGCTACATTAATTATATCGACTTGTCCTAATGATAAATTAAGTATATATGTTGTAAACAACCGTGTTAATATTTTATGTACTCTGTTACTTTAATAAAATTCTCCTGTCTGAATTAGAATACCAGATCAAGAGCAAACGTTGTCCAGCGTTACGAGCTAGGTGGGTAATATCTTACTTTAATGTACAATTTAATTTTTTGCATTACTAATTAATCGAAAAATAGATAACTTTGATAACATTAAAAGAGTAGAGCTCAAAATAATAATGGAATATTGTAAGAAACAAAATAATTAGTATTTCAGAAAACAATAACTCATTTTATGTTTCATCTAATTAAACACAGACAGAGAAACTGTTAAGAAACATTAAAAACTAAATCCACAAAACTCCATAAACTATGAAAGTTTATGTGAAAATTAAACAGTAATATATTAGATAGAGTTTGATATTTTTAAATGTGGTGATTTGACTTTTCAGAAAATAATTTACATTTTTAGCAACTTCAGCTAAATCTCATGTTAAGAAATGATTTCCATTGAAAAGTTGCAGTTTCAGCGTTCATAATATATTCATTTTGACTACAAAAAATGTTTTAATGTGCTTATGTATACATATTTTGATAGCAATATTATCCCTCTCATTGTCAGAAGAAAATATTATTTTTTGCTCGTATACAAATTCGATACGATTCTCTATTTTCTGCTACTTACTTAAATTTAAAATTATTTATGTTATGCTCTTATAACATGTGTTTTTCGATTTTAATTATCACACCAGCACATCAAGAATACGTATTCGGCAAAATTATCAACCATGTACTTACCTCTATCAGTACCCCTTTGTGATATCTCAAATATATTTGGAAAAGTTTAAATGTGCATATGTGTCATAATAATGTCGAAAAAGAACCAGAATTTCCTGCTGATGCTATTTCTAGTCAGTATTTCCATAGAAATATGGAGATACATTAAAGTGTTGTTTGCAATTAAAGCGAATATAATAAATATATCAACACTGTCCATTGTAAGCACTTTTTTATATTATTATCCACATTGTCATATTTGCTAAATTTCAAATAGTGACACTTGTATAGATAATTGACTCCGTATGAATTATAAAATTATTTTTTCTTGTCGTATGCAGTGTGTATTAATATTATAGATCGTACAGTGACCAGCTATATACATGTAGTTATCAGTATTTGGATTGAAAGAAGTGTTTGGGAACGTAACTCTAAGTATATGAGTAGCATTCGAACGATGATCGAATTTGGAATGTCGCCAAAGGACATATAAGATACTATCGTTCTTTAACTTACTACTCCTTTCTATTCATCCGACAATGTAGCGACATAAGGAGTCGATTGTTCATTATTTTGTGTTAGTCTACTTTAGTCTACAACATTATCCCTTAAATTTTCCGTACGTAGATTTTTTATCTGATTTACTTATTCTCTTCGGTAGCTACAACCTTGTCACTTGATTACGTGTAGCAAAATGGTTATTGAAAAATGAAAATACCCTGTCACGATAAGATTTTAAAAAAGAGCAGTGTGTTATATTTCTAAATAATGCTTTTCATAATGATTAGTCCTACATTCCTTTAAAATTCTCTTCTGATAATACGGACACACATCTAGTTCTAAGTAAATATGTATACGGAAATTTATTGTTGACCATTTTAGGAAATAAATAAAAAGAATTACATACATAATCTGAGTCATAATAATATCTTCTGATATATTTTTAACTCAGAAAGTTATACAGTGAGTATGACAAAAATTCTCGGATAAGTCGATTTGGTTCTTTAGATGCTCGTTTTTTGATATATTCTTTTGCCGTCATCACTGTTACAGTTATGCCAGCATTGAAAGTTTTATAAACGATAACACCGCCATTCAATGATGCCATAAGAGATACACATTTTCACATATTGTGTGTAAAATTTTGTGATAGATTAAATAATAACTGTTTCAAAAAAATTATTAATTTATTTTTATAGCATGGTTTTGTATTCTTTCATTCCGACTCTGGATGTAACCGCTGTTTTGAGAATTCTATATTTAGCTGTTTTCGAAGGTTGTTACTACAAGCAAAGTTTCAGAAAGGAAAACCCGCCACGGGTAAGATTCAACATCTGACCCGGATGGGAACCAAATGACAGACAACTGTTTCGGACTTATTAGTTATCATCAGTGTCATACACGGAATGCCGGTCCAGGATAAATGCCGAATCAAATCCGTGGGGTATTCATCTAAATCGACACGACTAACATGAACTAATTACACAAAGTGTGCCAATGCTTCAGGAAGACGCTTTCTCAGGTACAGTCTTTGGTTTCTCATTTGGCAAGTTTATCTAATTTTAATATTTCTAATAATAGTATGTATGGAGAAAATCAAATGCTATATTTGAAATCAGTCATGTCAGGCCAATAGTGAAACATGGTGGCGGGAGCGTTTTAGTTTGGGGCTGCATGTAGTGGAATGGTATTGGAAACTCATGTTTTATCGAAGATATTACGAATGCAGACAAGTATATTGACATTTTGCGCCATAACTTGAACAGCAGTTCTAAAAAGACGGGCATCAGAGCTACACTTATCTTCCAACAGGATAACGATCCGAAGCATACCGCCAATAAGGAAAAGGAATGGTTACTTTATAATCTTCATAGACAAATCAAAAGTCTTTCCCATCTCCGGATATAAATCCCATAGAGAATTTGTGGTACTTGCTGAACTTGAAGGTCGAAAAAAATAATTTTTCTTCGAAACAGCATCTACGAATGTTTTTATTACAAGGCAATCATCAGATTGGACCTGAAATAACCCAGAACTTTCTAGCCTCGATGCCATGAAGCAAATGGTATGGTAACAAAATATTAAAGTGTAAATAAGTCTTTTATGAACTTGTTTGAATAAAAATTTTTACATTTCTGACCCTTGAAAATCATATTCTTATTTATTATTCCTGTCTTACTTCTAATTTGCTCAATCTATTGCCACCAAAAGTTAATAGTTGGATACTAGTTTTTAAATAAATTTGGTATCAAACAATTCACCTTTATATTTTTGAGATTTAATAAAAAAAGTGGGGTGTGTCAATACTTTTTTGAGCCACTATATGTTAATGTCATAGATACTAGTAGTATACATATATCCAATTCCAAATTAACGAGGTACCACTAAAACATGTTCTAATGGATTTGATGACATCTTATCTCTAGATCATAAAAATAAAGTGGTTGAAGGTACTCTCAATACCATTTTAGTAAAATGGACTAGCTATTTTACAGAAGGTATTATTCAAAGGTAGTTATAATAATTTTATTGAGAATCTGTGGGTGACGCCAAAACTATGTCTATAAATAATTAAATTTTGATAAAAGTTGAATCGTATAAAAGGGAACGTAGATGAATATTGGAATGGGAATAGGATATTGTCATATGTCCCACAATAATCACAGTTTTTTATTGCAAAATTAAACAGAACATAATTTTTAACTAATAATTTAGAAGTACATTGATTTAGTAATAATTTAAGACCTCCCAGGTATATTTTTAAATGGCTTATGTGCACACTACAAATTAGCCACATAAGTTTAGTATTATCGTTATAATTAGTTGTATTTATTACATTACACAACTCCTTAATTAAACAGGATACAACATGACATTTTCCCCTAATTTAAGATTCTCCTAATAGCTTTAACGCAACATAATTTATTTTAGAACTTTAATCCACATGTTTATGTCGACAAGGTTGAAACTTGAAGCAGTTAAACGACGAAATCACTCTTACAAATCTCGGAGCACGTATTTAAGATGTAAAAGCAGTTACTAGCGCATGGTTTATTAATACGGTTTCCTCTTCGAAGGTTGCTGCAACTACCGCAGTGGAACATATCACACAGACTGACATTCAATAGAGTGAAACGACCTTACACATAGTGTTATGCATATATACTGTTATTGTTTGTTTTATACTTTAAATGACACACTTATTATGTATGATTGTTTGAAAAATGCATATTCACAGGACACCGAGACTTTGCGGAACTATATAAGTTAGTTATTCAGTTACAGTTGTGAGTTTTATGGGAATTTTAATTAATGTGCAAGAAGAGGACTGCTCGCTATATGTTAAGTAATAGTGGGAAAGTAATGTAATTTATTTGGTCTACATTCTTAGTTCCAGTGTTTAAATTTTATTACCCACAATTCAGTAATGTAATCAGTTAATGCACTGCGGCACTGGTGAAGATTTATTTCTCCACTTCCCATTACTTTTTGCCTGCTATAGAAATAAACTAAATTGAATATAAAATTCACTAACTACCTATGTTATTTGCATAATAATATTATAATAAATTTGTAGCTTCTAACGATTACAACTAATCTTGTATTTCACAAAATTTTATGATTTGAAAGTAAAAATAATAAATAAACGTGATTTGCCCATTAATATGGTACTGGAACGAATCATTCCAAAAGCCATTGGAAGATTAATGCCCGTTTGTTTGAATTTTATTTTTTCAGAATAGATGTGCCAAGATGTGCAATAATTGTAATTCGTTTTACCCCAAAATGATTGGTAGCTCGAGTAGTAAGCAATATTTTCTTTTTGGTAAAATTTTCTCTATCAAGAATTTATTTGCTCACTGTAAAATTATGGCTTATGTTAATTAGAAAATTATTATTCTTTTCGTATGATTCTATCACTTATTTGTGTGATCAGATCTTTCTTTCAAAATACAACATATAATTTTTCATTTGACAAATGAATTTCTTCTTTCGTACTAATTTGGTTTTAATTAACCATGTGTTTCTATCTATTATGTATTATAATTATTATTTATTTTTATATATAAGAGATGCCAACTTGTATCTGTATCTAAGTACCAATAGCGTTGAATATCTGTTAAGTAATTCAATTAATTCACGACGTGTGCCGTTTTATAATGTGCTGATATGAGACACATGAAGCACTACATAGATACGATAGTGTGGGAGCTATTAAATCAAACTAAGCATCTGAAATTAAATTGTAATACAAGAAATGTTTTTCTCATTTGTTTGTTGAACGTCTCGGAAAGTAGTAGTGTTAAATGTGCGCACGCATGTGTTTGGTAGATACCATGCCTCGGATATCCAGTCACAATGGATTGTTTCACCAGTGAGCAACGTGCCATGTGTGTCAGAAGCTTTTATGAGAATCATTGCTCTCTCATAACAGTTCGTCGCCTATATCGAGCGCACTACCTCCTTCACGATACTAATGAAGCTCCTTCAACAAAATCAATCAAAGTGTTGGCGGCTAAATTTGAAAGAGAAGCAGCCATTTAAAGAGAATTTTTATTACCATTAATAAAGAACCAATGGGTCGATCTAGAAGAGCAAGGAGTGTTAAAAATCTCGAGCGTGGTCGTGTAGTAGTACGCAACGCCTTCTATGCGAAAACATCCAACATTCTTATTATTTCGAAAACCATGATTCACAACATCCTGGCAAAAGATTTTAACTTTTATTCCAAAGATTCAAATGGTGCAAGTTTTGAAGGTTGAAGATTACATTCGATCTTCCTTTGGAAAATAATTATTCGAACACGTTGAAAATTTTGATAATATCATATTCACCGACAAGGCTGGTTGTATAGAAATCCCTGGAGAGCAGCATCAAAATCCCTCTCATTCTCCCAAACTAACGATATGGGCGGCAATGAATGGATCTGGCATAATCGACCCGATCGACTTTTTTTTTTTGGTACCAGAACTTCAAAATTTTGGTAGATTTAATGAGGACGTATGATTTCAACAAGATGGATTTAGTAACATGTGTTCCATTAAAAACATTATTCTCTATTAAATAAAGATAATCGCAATACAGAGTACAATACGGCAAATAAAAGTTATATAAAAGTTATATAAAAGCATAGGTATAACATAACCACTAAGAAATACGCAGGATTTATTCAACTTTATTTGATGATATATGTAATCCCCAAAAATGAGAAATATTTAAAGCAATATTTTAAAAATAAATTATCATTGATAATTATTGATCAATATTTAACACAACAATAATTTTAGGGAAACACTAGGAGAATCTAAAAGAAAATACCCATATATTGTATTTAGTGTTTACCAGAATATATAGAAATAGCCTATGTTATAAAACTACATCTTAATAAAAAGTTTAGTATGCCAATTGCATGCACTTTACATTTAAATTTTTATCATTGTTATTATACAGCATAAAATAATATTTTTACTACTCATTTGGTTCTGAAACAATATGGTAATTTAACGACTATATTTTATGTACACGAAACACTAAACATTTTCACAAATTTCACAAGCTTATTTTCATAATATAATAAAAAAAATTTACTGAAGATATTTCGATAGCAAGTTATATGTACAGTACAAACATTTATGTATGTTCCAGATTTGGTTAAACGGATTTCTTTCAGTGAACATCTAGTAATGTGTTGTCATTAAGGTGTTCTATTTAACCGTTAATTATGATTTTGTGGAGAATATAATGTCACAATATTATATCAAACCTTCTGTTTACTAAACAGATGTTTTCGTGTGTGTCTCGAAATTTTCAGGTCGATGTATGAAAACTTTTCGTTCGAATTTTGGTATTTTGATAAAATCAATATAGTAAATTGACCCTTGCGAACAACGTGGTAACTTTTGTTCTTTAATCCGAAGCCTCTAGAAGCATGCTCCGGAGGTGCCTTTAATATGAACGAGGGGGCGGCGCAATATTATTGAGATTTTCTTACTCGTTTTACCATCTTAACGCTGAAGAAAAATAGGTAGTTATCTCCTTACCTTACATCAGCCTATCTTTTGATATTATAGAAAACATAGGTTATCTGCATTTAGCAAGAAAATGAAGTTTCATGTTTATCCTACATATTTCATGATCGATATTTGAAGAACGCTATTTTATTCCTAAACATTTTTTAGTTTAAAGTTGAATATAATTCTCCTAATTTAAAAACTAAGTCTTAAAAATACTTAAGATATGAGAAAGTTGAGTTGTATATATCGAGCAACTAATCATCTCTAAAGATTCAGAATATGCGTTACCGATCAACAGGGGATATAATACAAATGTTGCTATGTAGTTTGAGATCTTCAGCTTATTTACAACTTGTTAGTAATAAACTTCGCCCCTTCATAACATTATTCGCGTACTATGAACGATAGTTTCCAAATTTGTTTTTTTTAATGCAATAGGATCTCATATTTATTTGTCAATTCTTCTGAAGCCGAATGAAGCTATCATATAGCTTCATTATAACCCTAATAATGAATAAAATAAAGCGTAAAACAAAAAATAACCAAGACCTTACTAAAACTTAATTAACCTATTTGAGAATATCGCAAGCATTCAGATCAGGTGTCCAATGCAGAGGTAATAAAACTACTACAACATGGATGAATGGGTGACCTGTTATATCCTATGGAGGTGTCTACGATAATGTCATTCCTCCGAGGTGCTGAATATCTTGGGAGTGTCATTGTATTCGTGGATCCAAGTTTCAATGGGGGTGAGTTTGGCGTCTCTCTATGTGCAAACTTCCTTCTTAATTCCTGTAGACGAAGGTTTTAGGGGAAGGATTTCGAATTATATGTGACTACAGCCAGCCAAAAAGATGTTGTTAATCCATGATTGATTGACTAAATGGAATACTACTTCAGAAGGTATATTTTATCCCGTCTGTTCTAATTTAGGTAACCAATTTTGCAAATTAATTTGGATTTTTAAAGTAATTAATACCAACGTTCTGAATCACCAGTTTATTGATACTATTTCTTGCATCACGATTTTGTTTTTAATTCATTTAACATTAAGTTTATTCATTAAAACTCTAATACTCGGTAACTATATCAAACATAATAAGATTATTTCTATGCTGTTATAATCATCATTGCACGTTCAGCGGGGATTTGATTGTGGGAAATCTTGGAGAGACTGCAATGCAACCTGGATAAATAAGTCTCCCAAAGTAAGATACGACTTAATATCCCTTTCAAAAATTGATACAAATAATATGATTAGTAAAAATTAAACTTTTTCTAATTCAAAATGGCTTTTCTCTAAAATGTCATACTGAATGAACATCATCACATCGCTATAGAAATTTATACTGACTGTGAGATTAATTCCTATACTAATCTAAAGCAAACCAATGAATAGGGTGTGCTCTTTCTTACAGTGAAAGAATACATATCTGATCAATTTCCTATAGCTAATGTATATACTACAGAACTTTATAGCATATGGCTAGCTCTGGGATTTTCTGAAATACTATTCACTCTACAAGCTTTGAGCAACAATTTTACCAAATATCCACTAATCCAAAATATACTCTGTCTGTTGGCTTTGATCGATAAAATAACTAAGGAAATTACTTCATGTGGAGCCCTAGTCACAGTGGAGTAACGGAAAATAAACTAGCCGATAAAGCCGCATATCAAGCAGTCAACACAGAATATGTAAACTTTATTCCAAGACAACGGTCAGATATAACTGGCCTTATATCTGTCCGGTTAGTTGAAAATTCATGGTAACTGGAATGGAGTGGAATTGAAAGTAAACTCCATATTTAAAATAGTTAGACCTCATGTTTCCAAATGAAAATCCCCATATAAACTCAACAAACAGGAGCAAGTAGTATGACATTCTGAAGAATGGTCCATTCACACAACACATCATTTCATAATTGTGGAGTGAAGAACAGTCGCAGTGTACTAAGTGTATTGTTAATTTGACCACCATTTTACTAGATTGTGACGAATGCAGGGAATATAGACAAGGCATTGGTATTTCAGACAGTATGAGTGAATGTCTAAGGAACGATAAGATTAAATCGAAAAAATGCTATTATACATGAAGAGAACTGATCTATTTCATAATACATAACGTGATAGACATAAAAAAAGGCTCTCCTATATTGAATTTCCCTAGAGGAAAATGATTTGGTGAATTATGTGACTAATGACCATTGATGTCGATGCCGTAGTGGGTAAAGGAAAATGCTCTTATAGAGTGATTTTTGATAAAGCAGATCCAACGACTACATAAAATCATCTTCGTAATAAATAATTTATAGTTTACAAAAATGCCATAATAGTTATTTGGTTCTAGAAGACAAATAAGGTAAAATAATTCTCTTTACATATCAAATATAAATTATTTCTGAATATGTGCATTTTAATTAAGAAAATAGATACAACCCAAACAATTGCAAACATGTAAACGGCTTCTGTACAAACAATTTATAAAGTCTGACACCTTCTTGATATCATTCTGCATAATCCAACTGGTTATGACAGTATATTTTATGGTAATAGCACGTATGATATGTGTCATTAAATTTGTTCACAAATATAACTAATACGACCCTGATACAACAGACTGGGTGGCCTTTGAAGGTAATTATCGAGAAGCTCATAAATAAATATTCATAACAATTCTTACACCATTACAACACGGAAACCATGCTTACATACGGATATTCCGCGCACATTTAATTTCCAAAATGCTATTATATGCTTATGTCGGTATATAAATAATTAACACCATAAATTATGCCCCACGTAATAATTCGTGACATAAAGTAATTACATATAGATCTAAGATATGACTAGGGAGAAACTTGATTTAGAATTTCATCTTGGGATGTTCTACTGCGAGTATGAGATGTATTTCAAGGAAACGGTTGCAGTTCTACGTGCCTGAATTATCTTATAATAAATTCTGCATTTATGTGTTGGTTTATTTTTTCTCGGCCATTCAATTTCGAGATAAAGATATTTCACGTGCGGAAAAGTCCGTTTTAAGGTTTTAAAACTGTTTATTTATTTTGTACTGTTATGATGCCGCAATATTTTTCTATTAAGGAATATAAAATTTAATAAAAGAAAATGCAAATACCATACATTTAACATATCTACTCTCAAAATATTGAATAACATGTAATTATTTGAAATCATAATTTTGTTCTACCGGCCTCTCTTCTAAACAGATTTGTGATCTCATAATATGGGCTATGACAATTTTGAAAGAATAATGTTCAGTGAAATTACTGGATATTTAATATGTGGTTACTGTTTTAAATATAAACATAAAGATATTTATTGCTTTTATAAAATAAATAATGTGACTCCTTGACGATTTTTAATATACAGTGGAGATAATATAACCTTAAAATTCAAAATAATATTATCTTTCTATAATTTCCCAATAAAAAGCCATTATATGATTTCTACTAGGTACTGGCTTCTATCTCATTTGAGTGATATTGTAGAAATGCCTTTATCAAAAAAAAAAAATAACAAAATTTTAACTAAGAAACCTCAGTACCCAATCATCAGGATCCATGAAGACTAAAGTGGAAGAAAAGGTGGAATAAGAATAGTTCCTATTCACGAAAGTCAATGGTTTAGCAACAATAGTCCTGCCATATAGTACTTCACTTATTCATATCGTATGCCATTATAAAAGATAAATATGGAGTATCCAAAATATTGAATATAACAAATTCCTTTCCATTCCACAAATTTCTTCCACAAGTTAGTAAGTAATTTTTAGCGATATATGAATTATACATAAAGTATATTATAGTAGGTGAAGTTACTATTGATTAATTTTTTTTATAATTCGTTATTTTGGAAACTTCATACAAAATATTAAATCTGACTAATTTTATTTTACCAACATCCACTTCTTTTTTACAATGATATGTTTTGAAACGCAATAGCAGAATCGTAGAACATAGTAGAATTTATGTTATAATAGAGATTATTTAAAAAATATAAAGAGAAAATGGATAGACCCTCTCACATTGGGTGCCGTCGATTCCATGGTCGACGGTTTGACGATTGATTACTTCCTTGTATTAACCTTCTGTGTAGGGCGCAGTCAATCTGTGAGATCCGATAGTTATTTTTCTCTTTGCCCTTTGGTGTGTATTATGAATATTAACTCGAATTTTCTTGTAGCTTCCTAGCTCCAAACCACTCTTCTCGATGTGGTGTCGTTTTCTTAGTGCATTCCTTAGTCTTGTACGGGCTTCCCCGATCTGTCAGATGCATTGTGTCTGATTACCTCATTATTACGTCTGATTACTTTTATATTTTGTTAGATTTCTTTTAATATTTAAATTAATAAAATGTTTTGGGATCTCTACACTTACTTATTTTGGCTTTTTATGGTATTATTATTCAAAATTAATACATTTGGGTGTTAAATTATTGGTTTATACTAAGTATCGTTGCCAACAATGTGACGTTTATTTTTGCCTGGAACATGCTAAAATGATGAAAAGGATTTATAATTCTTTACACCTAAATTGGCAGTTACTTATAACATATCTTTGTAACTCTACCAATGCTGTTTCTATATATAACTTTATCACTTTTACATGAAAAAATAGATATGTAGTTTATTTTCTGTATTCAAAATATTGTTCAGTACTAATTTATGTTTGTGTTTTGTCGCTAAAACAGGAAGAAATAGCTGGTTGGCCTGTAGTAATGCTCCAAATTTATTGTTTTACATTAAATGAGTTCCTTTATGTAAATTATATTATTGAGATTAAAAAATAGCGTGAAATATTTATTATTATATTGCATTAATTAAAATAAGCGTTTAATTAAGTGTCCACCTCATTAAAAACTAAATTGTGTAAGATTTGATTATGGTATCTCTCAGATGCATTGCGCCCGAATGTGTTTGGATCCATACTGCGCCCGATGGAAGGTTAAAATTGTCTCATTATAGAACACGGACTGATGTGTCAACTCGATGAGTCCACACATGACTTCCTCATAAAATGAGAGACATCATTTTATGGGGATTTCATATGTCGACCGCTGATATACATATAATATGATACGTCGATGATGTTTTACATGATGATGATGATGATATGAAACAAGCAATATTTCTCATATTCAAAAAAACTGTTTTCGTCTAGCTGTGTTTTCCGTAAATTGCGAAAGTATAAATACAATATTCGAGCACTTCTATAGAAGCAGTAGTGTAATTTTTATAGTTTTAAATACCAGGTTTTAACTATTTTTTTATGTATTGTGGACACCTTGATATTATTTTTGGGTATGATTTTATTACTATGGTACTTTCTTTTAATAGTAACGTATACATTTTTTATTATATTTTGAATCAGTACATAGTGTCTCACATGACTCCATAAAATTCTCATTGGGTTCTATTGAGAAAATTTTAAGGACTATTAAACTTCAATATTTCACATATAAAAATATATGTGAAGTATGATTACTACTAACTGAGTTATAAATAACTGTCTTAATGTCTAACCTAGATGAATAAGATAAGTAATGTACAATACACAATGCATTGCTGGTTGTATTGTTGGTTGTTCCTTTTATATGCTCTTTTTAGCCTCTGTTAATGACGCAATGACCCTTTTTTATAAATTTCCCGACCACTAGATTTACTGGAACATTCTAATAAAAATTCACAGTCGAACTAACAGTGACTTAGTTTTCCATAAAACATCAAAACACTATACATTACACTCGACGCGTATTTAGCCAACAAAGTTGGCATCATCTCCAATGTTTTGTGGAAAACTGAGTCAGTGTTATTTTCACACTAAAGGTTCCGACATACTCCAGTAACAGTCGAAGTAGTAACAAAGTTGAAGAGAATTTTTACATAATAAAGTGTAATTTAGGGAATCCAAAACATTCGCTATGAATCTTAATAAATGCATTGCCATAAACGAATATAAGCCTTAACCCAGATGTTACTGAAATTTTTCTGTAGCATTTTTAATTTTTATTTCATAAATATTACATGATTTCCTTTATAAATGTACAAAGAAAATAAAAATTTTTGTATTTGTTATGGCTAACTCAGAAATATGAGGTGTTTTTTTAAAAGGACGGTAGTAACATGAACTACTACTACTGAACTAGTTTTTTTTTATTTTACAGCATAACTTATAATGAAAATACAGTTATAAAAATAATACAAATAAACTACCAAAGGGTGTGGTATTTTTTAAAGCAAAACTTTGGATGGAGTGGCACATTACATTTCTTACAGCGAAACTGGACCTTCTTGTAACATTCTCCACATCTGAGTTGAGTTCCTTATATACATATATTAGGCAGAGTCTCTGATGCACCTTGATATGGAGAAAACCAGACTGTATATCCGAAACGTAAAGGGCCAACCCAAAGTTTATACCCCCACCGTATTGGTTTGCTTCTAATAAATTGCTTGCAAGAGTGCCTTCCAAACTATGGTACCATTACTTCGTCGATGCTGTGGTATTGCTCCAAAGTCCAAAAACCTTTTATTTAGAAGACTGGATAGAGGACGAAGCTTAGCATACTTGTACTTTTTGTCACGATTATCATTATCGCAAACATGTAGCATTTTCACAATATAAGAAAATCTATTTCTGGATATAGTTGTAGTCACTAGGATATTGTTGGTGTCACTCCTGTCGTCCCAATACCTGTATTTTCTAGGAACATCTACATAACCTCTGAAAATTAAAACCCCCAAAAAACATTTCATTTCTTTAGTGGATACATTAGCTTCTACATTTTTCTTCAAAGTATATCTGTTGGAGGTCACTAGCATATCAACTACTTCAGTGTTAAAAAAATAATCAAATAATTGCAAAGGTGTAAGCTCTTGAACTGGACCAAGAGTGTCTTCCCATAAATCAGGTTGAGGGGTGATATCTTCTTGAATTCATAACGTGTTTTTTTACCTTTTTTGTTGGAGGTTCATAAATGGATCGGCCATTACCACTGGGTGGCAGAGTTGCCCCAGGATAAAGTTGAGCCGTTGAAATGTCGTTATCAGAATCATATGCATTCTCATTAGATTCAGAGTCCTGTAGAATTATTACCTCAACGTCATTCCTCAGTTGGCTCCCTGAGAGATTATTTAGGGTAATAAGTTCTTCATCCCCAGAGTCACAATCGGTGATGTCGTCATTTGCATTTTCAGGGGGGAACAGTATTATTTCATTTGAAGGAACAGGTATTTCGTCGAGATTTTCTAGCTCATCAAGTAGCTCGTGCAGTTTCAACGGTCTTCTTAAATAAGAAAAACTTATTACAAATATGCAGTAGTATATCTTACTAGCGTTCTATTAAAAGGATGCCGCCATTTGGACCACACTATATGCACTATAATAACCTATGACGTTTCATGACTAGAAATATAGTGTAATTATGTCCTAATAGTATCTAAATATCATGCGGAATGAGACTTTACATATTTAGATAAGTAAATGGACTTACCTCCAATCATTCATGATCACAGTACATAAAAACAAAGTTTAAAAATACATTAAATACTAATAAAACTCTAGGTCAAATGGAATCACCAGACATAAGTGACATGATCTGATCTTTACGAATCGGTAATTATCGCGATATCTATTGAAAAATTGATGGGGCTCAGTCAAGCGACCTATAAATCGAGTGCCTTTTAAAAGGAGGGTAGTTACATCTGGGATAACAATAACCTATTATTATTTTCGCATTATCTGAATTTCCTAAACGCTCAAAATATATTTAATACTATGTGAAGAAATGAATAAAGAGAATTGTTGTATACCTGAATTATAATAATTTAATAAAGCGCCTGACATTACTTATAGCACCCGTTAAAGAAGGCGATGTAATACTACCACACTATTAATTACCAAGTATTATGAAATAGGTGCAAAAGTCTACGAAAGTATTTCATAACCCACTATGAATTACTTGGTTATGCTATAGTAAGAGATATTCGAACGAACCGGTTTCATTTTAAGGATCCCTCCAGCATGTTGGCACCTTTCCAGCACAGAAACTTCGATCGTCGTTCGTTTTCTCCAACGGCAAGTTTAAACCTCTAAAGATTAAACTTATATAATTTATTCTTAGATTGTCGGCGTGCAAATCATAATAATTATTTTAAATTGTGGTCATCGACTCGCCGAGGATATAACTTTGAGCATATTAGTCTTTGAATAGATCGTGCAAGGAAAATTCAATACAACCTACAATTATATTTCCTGCTGTTCGCCGTTATAAATATTCATACTACATCATTTAATTAATTATTGAAGTGCGCACAAATGACTATTATCCTACTATCATGACTTCCAAGTTGGTATACCCTCAAGGTATGATAAACAGTGATTTGACTTTCTGATAAAATATAAATACACTCTGGTACACTATAGAAGTAACTATATACATATCCCCTATCATATTATCAGGACACAAGTAAATCTTTATTAAAATAAAAATAGAGATACAAAGATCTAGTGTCTGAACTGAATATAATGTTTAGATGACATAACAATAGAAGCGCAGGATTTGAATTGCGCTCCATTTTGGCTGTCATGATTCGATAGGTAATAATTCTGACAGGTCGTTAGAAGACATATAGGAGTTAGTAAACATGGAGCTCTAGAGGATACAGCAACGCGTCCTTATTGCTAAACATTACTATCAAAATGGTGAAAGTTTTGTTATTGCGATTCGTAAAGTACGTCCAATTTTCGGTAGAAATAATGATCCACATTTATCAAATGCGAAAAGAATAATCGAAAAATTCGAAAGTACTGGTTCTAAGTTACTAATGTAAACCAAACAACACGAGCTCTTAGTGGTCGTTTAGAACAAAACATGACGACAATTCGCGAGAGTGTGGCTGAGAGTCCAGGAACCTCGATTCGTCATCGTGCACAAGAATTGGACATTTCAACAGCCACTCTTTACCGTATTCTCACTAATGACCGTATTCTCACTCTGTATAGTACAACAGGGAACGTCGTCCGGTTATTAGGACCAGGGGGCTTGCCTTTTGGCCTGCAAGGAGGAAACCTCAATAACAAACCGACAGTGAAATCGTTAAAACCTGTGGGGCACCTGGCGCATCCCACAGTATGTAGCCTGACTTCCAGGATGGGCGTCACCTGGAAGTGGACCTTTTGTTACAACCCATACTCGTGGGACCAATTATGGAACTAAATCTAAATACAAAAGGAAAAAAGGATGGAAAAAACGTTGACGGAATTGGCAAGACAAAGGAAGTTGGGAGTAGTTCAAACATTAAGAAGGCGGAGCAAATAGAAAGTGACTCACCGGGGAGGCATAGGAGCAATTCATCGGCGTATAGCCCCCCGGAATAACCTTGTTCTGGATTTAACCTGGGACGAGGACGAGGGTAGATCTACGAAGAGGAGGAGGGCGGAGACAAAGGAGTTACCACAGGTGGTGATAGAATCCACCAATTGACCGGCGACCATACGGGGCCGGGTTAAGTAAGTGGATAGGTGCTCGAGAGACCTGAGCATCCTAGTGAGAAATGATCCCAATATAAAGCGAGACATCAAGGAAATGGTGGCGAGAATGAGAAACCTGGTCAGCCCACTAATGATCGATGAATTGCAGGTCACGCTACAGACCCTGGGAAGGAGGGTCGAAGGGGAAGAGGATGGGACCGCCGGTGAGAGGCCAGTTACGATAGAGGTGGGGGTCGGGCCTAACGAAGTTCAGAGCGCGGAGGTGGCCACCCAGACCTCGAGCGAGTTAGAAGACATAGAGAGGATCCGGAGGTCCCTTGCGGAAGTTAAAACCTTTGAGGATCTGGGGCCTATTATTAGAACGAGGTGGCCTGAGGGAGCCTTTAGAAGAGTCAGGGTGGAAAAGGAGAAATTTGGCCCCCCAATTCCAGAGTGGGATTTAGTTTGCTGCGGCAAATAAGTGTATAAATGTGGGCGTGTTGAGGTAAATAAGAGAAAGATTATATGACGGAGCGGAGCTGGGCAACCAGAAGAAAGCTGTGGGCGGGGTGGAGTATCTGCGGCACTCTACTGCCAGGCCGTCTGGTACGGGGGAGCAGGAGATGACCTACAGCAGGTAACGCCTACCAGCTGGTGGTCACCGAATCATGGAACACCCCATGGCAGTTGAAGGGACTGGTCCAGACCCTCTGTAATCTAAAGAATATATGCGCTAAGCAAGGGAGGAAGAGACTAGTTCTCTTCCCCCCACAAGTAGGTTAGTTGGACGTTGTTGAGGAAGGCGGTCGAATATGCGTTCCAGGGAGAGGAAGAGGGTAGAGTTCCTCATATATCCGCCGGGTGAGGGAATGCAGCCTCAGGATGGGCAGCAGGAACTGAGGCCCAAGGAGGGGAGTGGACGACGGTGGTTGGAAGAAGGCAGAAAGAAAGAGCGGGAAAGGAAGAAGAGGATCTGCAGAGCAAGGAGAAGAGGGGAAGTAATAAGCCGGCGGCGGTGGTAATAAAGGACACCGGGAGCGGCACTTTCGCGGACGTGCTGACTAGAGTCAAGATAAATATAGGGTGTGGAGATCACCAGCCTCAGAAAGACCAGGGCGGGATAACTCCTTTTGGAACTAAAGGAGACGGCCAAAAAGCCGAGACTTTAAAAGAGAAAATCCTCAAGAAGGTAGAGGAGATGGAGGCTAAAGCACTCAAAATGTCATATAAGGTTGTTATCCGAGACATAGATGTGGTGGTAACCAAGATTGACGTAAACGAGGCTATTGAGGCAGAGATAGGTGAGCTATTTGTAACACCTTTTATATACACATTTACTTCATGTTATATTTTTTTAAATGTAATAGTAAAATATACTGAGATATTAAAAATGATATTTGTCAAAGGTGACCATGAAATGGAAAATGCCCATCTTAGCTCATATCATAATGTTTATGGCAGTAATTCTGTTAAAGTTTGTCAACTTATGTACCATACTAACACAACATCATCGATATTATTGCAAGTTAATTTCGATATAATACATATAGGTACTACTTTTAGTTGTAATTTTGAAATATAGGTGGTTGTTTAACCATTTGTTTATATTGTTTGCTGCACAGAATTTGACAATTTTTAAATTCTGCAAACGTGAAACAGTTTTACTTTGTAGATGCATTTTCCTGCAAAAATTTGTCGAATTAGTATATGGTATCAGTATATCCGTGGTTGTCTAATGACGTACGGGAAAAATTGTTTTATTTCTAACAGTTGGTAGCATTAATCGAAATAGATTATTCTATAATTTAGGCTATCGTTTTTATTTATGTAAATTAAGTAAATAAATGTCTCTATAAAGCATTTCCTGTAACAACTACTTCTAAAGAAGCAACTCTCTTCTAAATGCCTTGTGCTATAGCGCAAATCCTCTGAATGTGAAGTCATATATTTGATAAAATAATTATTTGAAGGATATAAGAAATCTTGGGGTCTATATCGTTGTAGTGAATTGCTGTAAGAATAGTATTTTGATAATTTTGCGATAAGGCCCAGGAATTGGCTGGTTTAGCAGATCCATTTTGCCAACTTCGAGTTTGACACTAGAATTCTTCAAATTCTCGTGAAGAACATCATTAGCTATTGTAGATCAGGATATTCTAAAGTCATGTGTCCAGAAATAGAATTATTTAGATGTGTGGAAACCTTCTTTACTAGAGGTAAATTAGTTTCAATAAGCGGAGTATAAGCCTCCACATTGTGACTGTTATATATATATATATATATATATATATATATATATATATATATATATATATATATATATATATATATATATATATATATATATATATATATATATATATAATAATATTCATAATATATTAAGAGGTGATAGAATTTATACCAGACATCATGACAATTTATACGGAAATTTATACGAGGGTCAGGAATTAGGAGAGATATTAGAGGAAGAATCTAGCATCGATAGGGAAGATGTAGGAAAACCTATATTGAGAGAGGAATTTGAAATAGCACTAAGGGGGCTAAAGAATAATAGAGCGCCGGGTGTAGATAAAATACAGGCGGAAATTTTGAAATGTGCGGGACAGAAAGTAGTAAATAGGATGTTTGAACTGGTAAAATACATATACGAAACGGGCGAGATGCCGGAGGATTATAAGAGGAACATTATCGTTACTATACCGAAAAAGAGAGGAGCCGACAAATGCGAGAACTTTAGAACGATTAGCCTAACTTCCCATGCGTCAAAAATCTTAACTAGAATAGTGCAGAAGAGGATGGAAAATAGAACGGAGGAAATACTAGGAGAAGACCAATTCGGGTTTAGGCGAAATAGGGGAACTCGCGAAGCTATTCTGGCGCTAAGAGTAATGTTAGAGAAAACAATAGAAAAAGGAAAGAATGCTTATATAGGATTTGTAGATTTAGAAAAAGCTTTTGATAACGTAAGATGGGAAAAAATGTTCGAGATACTAAAGAGCGCGGGAATGAAGTATAGAGATAGGAGAGTAGTACACAATCTATACATAGAGCAAACTGCTGTTATAGAAGTAGAAGGGGAAAAAAGGGAAGTAGGTATTAGGAAAGGAGTAAGACAAGGATGTACGCTATCACCACTAATTTTTAATCTGTACACCGAAGAGGCGATTAATGTGGTAAAAGATAGAGTAGATTTCGGGATTAAAGTACAGGGACAGAAACTAAAAATGCTGAGATTCGCGGATGATATAGCAGTATTAGCATCTAGTAAGGAGGAACTAGAATCAGCATTGAACGAAATGGAGGCAGTGTTGACAGAGGAATACGGAATGAGGGTGAATAAAAACAAAACTAAAGTGTTAGTGTGCAGAGTGCGCGAGAGCAGAGCAAAAACGAAAGTACAAATTAATAATGAAAGATTGGAGGAAGTTAAAGACTTCACTTATTTAGGAAGTAAAATAAATTGGGATGGAAGAAGCGATAAAGACATAAAACAAAGAATAGCGCAGGGTCGAGTAGCTTTTAACAAAAAGAAAGCACTTTTATGCTCGGGGGTAATAAACTTAGAAACAAGGAAGAGATTTTTGAAAACATATGTATGGAGCACGGCACTTTACGGCTGCGAAACCTGGACGGTAGGGGAAGCAAGTAGGAAGAAATTAGAAGCTTTTGAGATGTGGTGTTACCGAAGAATGATGAAAATACCATGGACTGATAGGGTTAGAAACGAAGAAGTATTGGAGAAAGTCGGCGAGAAAAGGAGTATGTGGAAAAACTTAAAGAAGAGAAGAGATAGAATGGTAGGCCACTTGCTGAGACATGGGGGAATAGTCCGCGATATTTTGGAGGCAGAAATAGGAGTGAAGAAAGGCAGAGGTAGGCCTAGATTAGACTACTGCTCGCAAATAGTAAGGGATGTAGGTTGTAGCACAATTAGCGAAATGCGTAGGTTAGCACAAGATAGGAGAAGCTGGAGGTTAGCGTCCAACCAGTCTTAGGACTGATGACCTAATGATGATGATGATGATCATGACAATTTTACCGAATTACTGGTATTTTTATCTAGGAACTCTAATAAATGACGTTTCGTCATTAATATACATACTACAGAGCGATTACTATCCTGGCTGATGCAACTCATTGAACTCTTACCTAATCATATATAAAGAAAGAAAGAATAGGATTAACCACTGTCTTATTGTGATAGAGATTAATTATATATACAAGATAATTCTTTAGTACACTTGGTAAAGACACTTGGTTAAAGTCAGTTGTTCGTTGTCGATTTTATTTATTAGTTACATTTTCAATTAAAATAAATTTTTAGTTAGTAAACAATACATATAATTATATTTTCAATTAAATTTGAAATATAGTTAATGTAATAAATATAACTACTAAGTATCTAATTCTCATCAAAATGATTTTCATCGCCTAGTTATATTTTTATACATATATGACGTACTTTATTAAACGTACTTTTACCAAAAGATGTATAGGGAAAGAGCACATTATTATTTTTCGATCCATCATCATTATATCTGACAGCGAATATAATGATTCTAATTCCAATTCACTGGTTATGAACAGATATTAAAATATTTAGTTCATATCTAGTCTTATACAAAATTACACACTAATAATTTTGAAAGGCCTGAGTGAAACGCTAGGATGACATTAGACAAATTTTAGAGAAGGGGTGGGGATAAAAATATTATCGGTTATCTAACAATTGTTCCAATATTGCATTTTATTACGTAATATAACAAAAGTAACAAATCGATAGCAAATCCCGCATTTCTTACTTATTTGCTTCTTACTTTTTAAGTGTTTCACTTAAGTTTTGGTTATGATCCTTATCCATATTAAGCACAATAAGTATTATATGTGTTCACTTAATGTTGTAAATTGTAAGTTGTATAAGTACATAAAGGGCGCACAAAATTTCAGAAATTATTTATTTTGTATTTCTAAAGCATTTATTTTCTTAAATTGTATACAGCATAACCATAAAAAACCTCATTCATTTGTCTTATATTATTTTTGTCCTTCTAGTCTGTCAAGAATTATCCTAACTTAATATTTATTAAAATTAATGTCATATATTTCTACAAGATCGTTGAGAGGGAACAGGATGCATTGAATGCAATAATTGTCCTATTTTTCAATATTTTAAGTGGTGAAATATATTTAAATTATGACCATAGACTCAAAATCCGCACATACTATAATACAACAATGACCATATTTGGCTCAGTTATTATCATTGTTGTGGTATGGTTATGATGCAGCCATAATTTCCCCAATTAATAAACAAGAAAGTGTAATAGCTAAATAAAATTTTGTTATTGTTATATTTTCATTTAACAAGATATATTAGGTCGCACCCTTTTAATTAATTTGCACAGTTATCTGTTACAGTTCTTATGACATCACCTTTATACTCTTCGAATGCAAACCCATTAATTGCGAATGCAGTCATTCATCTATAATTAACACATTAATTCAGTGATCAGATTTATACAGCACCGTAGTTCTACACAATTCTTCTCTTTTATTTCATTTTGTAAATAAAACTGTAAAATATGTCCTGAAGTTGTAGAAGCATTGGACACGATAGTAACGATAATTTTAATGTCAATATTAGCAGTAATGACGATGAAATTGAATTCGGTATTTTTATTGAAATGATTATTTTTTATTGTTAAAATTAAATAAAAAGGGGAGAATATTACCGTTTTAGATTGTACTGATAGTGAAACAGTAGTGATAATGAAGCAGTTGATAGAGAAACAAGAATACCCGATATAAGGGATGTAATACGATGATAATGGATAAGATGAGGATGATATTTCTGATGAGAATTCCGAATTTAAAGATGTCACAGAAGTTACTGATATTCAACCCTAGATGGAATACTTTTAAAGGTTCCACTTCCACAAGTCCCATCTCAGATAAAAGAAACGTGATAATTTTTAAGCAACTTTTCACAGATGCAGACGAATTAATATAATAATAAAAGAAGCAAATGTTTTTTTAGTAGAAAATATATGTGTTAGAAATATACAGAAATGAATAAAAATAGTGTAGATAAGGCGATTGCCAGGGAAAATACGTGTGACTAAATTTTATGGCGATACATATTTGCATCTAAAAATCAGATATACATATTGAGAAATGCTTAAAAAAATAAAACAGTCTAAAATAATATAAAACAATCATCTTATTATCTTATTACTCTGAAAGCATATGAATAAATGTCCACTAAAAATATTTTTTATATATACATATATGTATATTTAATACAAAAATTGTTGGAACATAACTGTTTTTTTGTATACAATATATTTTGCTTGCAGCAACAATAAACTTATCGCTATTTTTATCGAAATACTTTTAAACTC
The DNA here is from genome assembly GCA_037954035.1 of Rosalia funebris. NCBI lineage: Eukaryota > Metazoa > Arthropoda > Insecta > Coleoptera > Cerambycidae > Rosalia > Rosalia funebris. The sequence goes on along the minus strand of JAZFAV010000010.1, from coordinate 4,234,721 downwards.
GTTAAAGGTTAAAATAAGAATGTAACACATTCTGAATATGTATTATAGTCTAAACAAAAACTATTATCCCTAATATATACTGTCAGTACTAAATAAAGAAACGAATAAAATAATATTTATTTCTTTATTTGATACTAACAATTTATTTTATATATAACTCTGGTTTTGTTTCCTTCTTTATTTTTGATCATAGTTAATGCCCTATATTTGTACCATAAACATTAGATTGAAAATATTACAGATAATCGACCACTCTAAGTATATATTATATCTTGCACATAGAAACATTGCTCATGTTTCTGTAGTTGATAATTTGTACTTGAAATGATCCTAAAGAAAGAAGAACTATTATGAGAACTTTACCAGACGTAGTTTACATCAGTATAAATCTCACGTACATGCAGATTACCACAATCATGCAGTATATACCCAAAATTTATAAACCTGCTTTCATATACTAGTTTTGTCCGTATAAACTCTAATGGATTCTAAATTGCCTTCAACATTTCCGGTGAGACTCCCTTATAAAAATTACCCGACTGTTACTTCATCCTGAATCCGCTGCCCTTCCGGTTCCCTCCACGGTATTTCAGCACAGATTCTACGTTCAATAATGCTCTAAAGATCTAATTCTGCTTGATCAAAGTGTTAATTGAACTTCTTACAAGCACCACTAATATTACAAATATCTGTTGTTAGAGGCGCTCTCAGATATTAAAAATTTCAGGTGAAGATAAAGTAATTAATTTATTTCAAAGTGATACAGCTCTATTATATGATATTTATAATCACTTATTGCTGGAGATGTTCCAGAATATAAAATCTTTATCCAAACAATAGCAGATCCTAATCTTACTTTTGGAAATTTTGAACATATTAAGTAATCAGTCATTATTTATCAAAAGTTGGAGAATGTTAGCTATACGCCCTTAGTTTGTTGTTTACGATTTGTGATGTAATCTGTAGATGGATGATGTTAGTAAACAAATCAGAAAATCTTGTCAATAATACAGCAGGTTTTCTACACCGGCAGTTTTTTACCTTTCAATGCATTCAACTGAAACTAAACATAACATAATGCTCGTAATGTGCAAATAACTCACTAATCAGATGACTAGTAGTAATCGGCATGTTTACAGCCAGTGAGGCCACATTGATAGTTGTGAATAATTGCAAAACTGTTACTTTATGTTGAATGAAACAATAAAGAGGATACCTAGAAGCTTTGCTGAAACCGAAACTTGCAATAGCAATAAGCGACGCCACTAGAAATTACTCCTATATCATAACGGGCTATACGCTGAACTGCCATAGACATAAGTAGGTCTGAGCTAGCAGTTGTAGACAAGCAAACATCTATTAACTACACCTCGCAAGAAACTAGCAGAATATTGTTTGAATCTGTCTTGTACAAATCTACGAATCTTAATAGTATTATTAAAGCGACAATGCAGGTTAAAGAAGCATCAGCATATTATGGACTGTGCTGTGCTATCATATGTATAAAGGATGCAATATAAAGGATGAGACGGTGGAATATATCCTATAGATCTCTCCTGCACTCTCAAGGAGATCTACTTAGGAATATTTGGCCGGAAAAGACCGATATTCGTCGTTTACCACCGAGTACACTTCTTCAATATAATCACGTAGTGGAATGACTGAGGTTGGTGTTTGACGACAAATTAACAGATCTGATCGAGGTAGCACAATGGGCCCGATATGATGGTCTAAGTGCATATGAACTCGACTCCCCTCTGTCTAAACTCCCTCTTGAAGAATCCGAATCAGGTGCGATAATAGTAAATTTCGTCTATTGTTTATGATTCGGCTGAAAGCGGATAATGTTAGTGGCTAAATTCAAGAAATCTTGCTAATAATTTCTATTGATATCTTCAATATCACACTTTTTCTATGCCATTTTTTCATCTTTAAATAAGTTTCATGAAAACCAAAGATAACACAAACGCGAATAATATTTTAGGGTTTAAGGATATCAGTTTGCCGCTTTTAGTGTGTTTTTATACGTTAGTTAATGGATGGCGTTAGTGATAATATAAGAGCTTATAATATAAGAGAGATATAATATAATTCTAGAAAAAAGTAAGCATACATAACTATCAAAAAATATGTTTATATGAACACTTAGATATTAGAATATATTTGGAATGGTCATTAAAGACCTTCTAAATTGAAGTTATTGATTATAAAGATAAGCCCAATATAACAAATTTTTCGACCAAAATAAATATAAGTAGCTATTAAAAAAATATAATTAGAACACTTTAACTTATTTGAAATCTTCTGTATCGAAGTCCAATTAAACTAATGTTTCTATGCAGTATGGAAATGCAATGGAATAATACGCAAAACAATGTAAATTAAAATATATACTTTGCAGGGTTATTAAAGAACCACCATCATTAGTTAATGAATGCGCTATGTTCATTAGTTGTAAAAAAGTTCGCAGAAGACATAATTCTGAGAAAATAAGGTACTCTCGCTGTTATCAAGAACAATATTCATTGAAATTAGATTCATTTACAATGAAAAGGAAATTTTAAACTTAGTAATAACAACATTTAAAATAATTATACAAGACATACATATACAATAGCACTATGGTTATCTGCCTACTAAATAGTAGCGGTATACAGTAGGTATGTCTTGGATATCCGACCCAGAATTACTTTAATATTCAGTAGGTAGATGGGCATAATGCTATCGTATATGTATGTACATCTACAACCGGAGGTGTAAACCCTCCTTCTAATTTTCGTGGAACAGCAGGTTTATCACGATATGTAGTTCTCATGCCTCATGTTCTCTACCGGGAATAAATTACGCAGGAATAATTCTCCTGTACAATGTAAAATATACAGATATAAAAGCGGCATTACGACTACGAAACAACTTAATTTTCCTTACGACTACTTATATTTTGTTTTGTAAAATTTAATTATGTTTTCATATAAATCTACAATTCAATTCGTATTCTTAAAAAAAAAATCGTACACAATTCCTATTTGCTTTTACCTTTGCAACATTTTATAAAGATTACAGTATGAGTACTTCATACATACAGTGCATTGGTGAATTAATAAATAAATTCGTTAATAATTCAAGATAATAACTAAGAAAAATTTTCATACTCGTCAAATTTTATTTTGAGTTGCGCATATTTTAAAATATAATTAATACCTACAGGGTGATGGCGTCATCGATATATTTTAATGGCAATCCTCTCTTTTATTACCGAATGTGAATGAGCACATTTTTTACATATGCTACGGTAATAATCACATTCGAGTGAGTATAGCTTAAATAAAACAAAACGAAAAACGATTTTGTAATTTCGAAATACTAAATTCAATGGCAATGGTTATTTATAGTATCAACTAAATCAATTTTTCAAATTTTTACTTTTAATTCTACTAAACTCTTCGGTCTAATAACCTATACTTCCTTTCTAAGTACCCTCCATAAATAGTAATCTAGGCGTATCAAATCTGGTAATCTGGCTGGCCACTCAATCAACCCCTTTTCCCGACCCAAATATTCGGAAACATCTCATCTAAATAAGCGCGGACACGACCGTTCAAAACAAAGGTAGCCTCATCAGAAGAAATTATGTTTCCGTTAAGAAATTATTATTATTATTGTACATCTGTTGTATTTGATCGCAAAATTAAGTTCAAGTCAAAGTCATCTTCAGACACCTCATAAAGTCACCTTCAGACATTTTTATAAGGCATACCTTATAAGGGGGTGCTTTGCTTTTTTAAAAATTTGTATACTGCAGACGATGTCATATTGGAATCATTTTTACATTTCCAACAAAATATTAAACTGATCGTCTTATAATGGTGAGGATCGACTAGATTTAAGAGTATCACGACCAAACACAACCAAATTCGCGGTATTTCAACTCAACATCGCTTACTATGTTTTGGTTAATGGGTTGCCGATTAGGATTAGATATATTATACAATTCAACTATTTTTCTTTGGATGCGCATGCTGTCTCCAAATCCGACCATACAAGGAATTTAAATTCTTTCGCGTTCAGCTAATTTAACCATTTTTAAAATATGCCAAAGTTAGTACTCAATAAGCAGATAACAAGTGTATTATTTAAAGAAATAACTCCTAAAACCAAAAAACTGTTTTTATCTGATCTCGATAAGAAAACAGTATCCGTCGCTAAGGCTATTGCCAAGCAGTCAATGGTGCACAATTTGAACATTTAGTTTGATTGATTTTTTTAACCCTTAGTTGATGTACCAGGGTCAAATTGACCCGGGAAAAAGTAGTAACTGCATTGCGCATTTACGCTATAGCGCGCCAGTGGTCTCGGTACCTTCAAGTTAGTTGAGACTGCACTCTGAAGTGTGTCGATCGCTTGTTTGCTGCCATGGCTTATATCAATAGTAAATATCGTAGGGTCAAATTGACCCTGGTTCACTAAAAGCGTTATAATTCTGCGAGTACAACGCGGATTAATTCTTCAGGATAAAACTAAAATGATGGCTAAAAGTACACGTTTTGGCGATTCTAAATTCGAAACTACTCTATTATAATGGTTGGCCGAAGATGGTGATACAAATAAGTTTTGTGAGCATTGATGCAGAGGATGAGAATGTTACTGAAAGCGAATACAATTCTGAGAGTTTGCAAACAGCATCTAACTTAGATGAATCAAATAAGGAACATCCCGGTCCAAGTCGTTTTGTATAAAAAAACTTCGTTTTTATGTTTATTGTGCAAGAAACTAACTTGTAATGACTACAGCGAGCACATTTTCAAAGAATAATTAAGAATGCATTATCCACATTAAGTTTACCTTACGTTAAAATTGCACGTTTTTTTGTAGAAATTAATTTCGTTCATATGTTTATATTTTCTTAAAATGACGCCTTTATTGTTATTATTAAGATTTTCAGAAGGTCAATTAATAATTAATTTGTTATTGTAAAACATTAATTAAACAAATGTGTCAAAATTAACCAATAATTTATATTTCTTTTTGTATCAGAAGCTGTGTTTATTCTCTTATAACGTCATTTGATTATTTTTATTTTAAAATATACTACTTAGGCATCTAATTGCGCTATTTGTTTAAAAGTTATCACATTTTGTCAAAATTCGTATTTTAAATGACAGGGTCATTTTGACCCTGGTTCACTAGGTATGTTGCTAAATACAGGCTCACCGACTAAGGGTTAAAATAATCATTATCATTAAACTTATTATTTTGAAATTGCAGAATCACTTTTCTTCATTTTTTTTATCTAAGTTCTATCCACGCTAATGTAATCATTACCATAGCGTATGTAAAAAAATGTACTCTTTCACATTCCGTAATAAAATAGAGGGTTACCAATAAAAAAATTATGAAGACAAACTTCCCACATGAATCAACCTATATGTATTAATTATATTTTCGAGATTGCGCAAATAAAAATAAAATTTTAGGGGTTCGAGAGTTTTTCCACGAATAAATACCTTACGAGAACACTGTATATTTCCTTATTGATTTAAATGGTAATGTGTATATGTATTTAAAAATGATAATGTGAACTTTGCATTATGTGTAAAATATTGCAAACTAGAGCAGTAAGAGGAAAGAAAAAATCTTAGAGGATATCTACTTTTAACATACACGCTATATATATTTTTTAGAGTTGGAAATTATACCTTGTCATTACTTTACTATAACATTATGTACTTACTTAACTTCCATTTGTAAATTAGCATTATAAATAACTGTAATTCCGTTACAATTCTGTTGTTCGTCTCGTCTACATACTTAAGTTAATCTGTGATTTGTGAAGTAGAACTAGCTGGGGATGGAATACAGACATTATCTTCAAGGTGAAAATATATATATTAATCATACACTGCAATTACAGTATATAATTTAGTTGGTTAATTACATCGTTTACAGCCCTCAATATAACGCTCTGAAGTAGTTCACGATAATTAAAAATATTTTACAGTGTATAGATGTCAATGTCACATTATACGCAGTAACCGTGTCTTTATTTATTTTACAGGTTTATGCCATGCTATTATTGCAATAAAAGTAACGAAACTATGTTATTTCCGTGATTCCATAAGTGAAGTAAAATAAATACATCTACAAATATTACACTGGCGACCAGTCGACTTTGACTACCTTACTACCCTTGATGCTGAGAATGGGATTAGTTTTTCTTGATTAATCTAGTTTCTGAAATAAATATATATGATAAATATTAATGCAAAATAAGAAAAATAAAATACGTAATTAATCTAGTACTGGAGTAGGTTGGAACCTTTGGTATAAAGATAACACTAACTGAGTTTTCCACAAAACACTGTACACTACTCGACGCGCGTTTCGCTAACAAAGTTGGCATCATCTGGAAATGATCAAAACTAATCTTATGCTAACAATGTATCCTATTTATGCCTTAATTATTGACTATAGCTCAGTGAATCCTGACCGTCACGGTTGCGGCTCAGTGAGTTGTGAGTAACTAGCCAATTGAGTGGGATAGGCGCTCTATCACTATTCATACTATTTTTACATTTTTCAATTTCTAAACTATCAAATGCATCCAGCTGTCTTGCATTTGTTACATTCCTAATTAATCTTAAGTTGCTAATATCTATCTTATGGTTGTTCTAGATCTATTGATCTATTCAAAACATGTTCAAAGAGCACATGGCACATCTCAAATATGGTAGAATAGATAAGTCTAGTGTTGCCCTTCGAGAACAACCATAAGATAGATGTTAGCAACTTAAGATTAATTAGGAATGTAACAAATGCTAGACAGCTGGATGCATTTGAAAGTTTAGAAATTGAAAAATGTAAAAATAGTATGAATAGTGATAAGAGGGCTCACTCGACATAGCCCGCTCTATTGGCTAGTTACTCACAACTCACTGAGCCGCAGCCGTGACGGTCGTAGTTCAGTGAGCCACGACCGTGACGGTTATAGTTCAATGAGCTACAACCGTGACGGTCAGAATTCACTGAGCTGTAGTCAATAATTTAGGTATAAATAGGATACATTGTTAGCATAAGATTAGTTTTAATCATCTCCAGATGATGCCAACTTTGTTGACGAAACGCGTTTCGAGATTAGTGTATAGTGTTTTGGTGTTTTGTGGAAAACTCAGTTAATGTTAATTTATGTTGTTTTTAATTCTTTTATATATGAAATCGAACAAAAGATATAGATGCAGATAATGATGCAGAAAATATTAAAAATTATAAAAAAATATTCTTAATATATTCTTGCTGTAAACAGTCCCTTTGCAGATTCCCTCTTTCTTGACATCTTTCCCTTATTATTCGAATATCCTGATGAGATCGTTCACATTGATCCTCACTATCATCTCCTAAGTTAGAAGGGAACTATCTATATCACTATGCAGAAAATCCTAGAATACGGGATTGTTTTGCCAAACATAATTACGGGACTATCGTAAATTTTACTACTCAATAAAAAATGGTTTTATTTATTTCAAACTTTTATTTTTAAAAAATACAAGAAAAACAACGTTTTTTTATTATCAAAAGTGACTTTTCAGATTATAAAACAATTTTTTTTTATTAATTTTCACAACATACTCTACAAATATCTCCTCGATGTTATCCGCAAATCGGCTTTTTGCACTCCTTACAATAACTGGTTGTAACACGCCTTTCTTTGCTTGGACAGTAGAAGCAAGTATTCCTTTTCTTTTCTTGGGGTGTGTTGGCAACGTCTTTATTTGGTAAACCCAATATGTCAGTTATATCTTGAAGGATATTTCAACGTAGAGTTAGGTTGTTATATCTATGCAGCTCTTCTTTTGTCGTTGGGGAAACATTCTGATTGCCGCTGTGTTTTTGGACCTGTATGGCAATTTCTGCATTTGCATGTTGCAAAATAATATCAAATATATTGTCAGAAAAAATATGCGAAAAGTAATCATCCAGATTATAACAGTCTTTCACATTCCCTCTAGGCCCCGATATAAAATGAATAATATTCCTAGCAGCTGTTCCTTTGGATTTTTTAGGCAATTCCGTTGACCATTCTTGCCCTTTAGGCTTTTTGTTTTGAAATTTATTACATATTTTGAGCGTGTACGTACTTGTGATAAAGGAATATCATCTTCATCTAAACTAGGTTCTATTTCTTCTTTAGATTGAACAGAGCTATATTCTTGTTGTATGAAAGGATCAGCCGAATTACTACCGACATCATTCTCACTATCAGACCCACATGATCGAGTTTCTAAACTGTCCTCTTCCCAATAACTGCCACTGTCTTCAAATGGCTCTGGATCACCTTCATCCCCACACATGATACATGCCGCTCCCCCCTCAAGTCGTTGTTGGGTCAAAAATTTTTGATTTGACGTCTTAAAAAATTTTGCTATAAATATATATCTAAATAAGAAGAATATGAAATGATCTTACCTCAAATGTATTTTACTAAGCACTGAAAAACGATACAAAAATAAAAATCAGTGGAATTTGAAAAACTACTTACACACGGGACTTTCGTAAAATTTACGAATCTATCGCCAAAAAATCGCTTTTAAGTCTGAAATCAGCACGACCGCATAACACACTGTCTAGCTTAATACTAGACTGGAAGGTACTCAGATGGGCGATTGGATAGAATAACCGAAAATGGGGAAAAAACATGTTCGACGAGTGTCGTAAAATTTACGAATGAACCGTGTTCTAGGGTTAATACACATATGAATCTGAATTTTTAAAAACATTTTAGTATCTTATGTCCTACTTCTTGTTATTTGCCCTTTGATTGCCCAAAAAATTTTGCGTTACAGATATATAATTAAGAATATAAGAACCATGTATATATAATATAAGAACCATGCACCAGATTCTATAGTGGTCATATATGTGTTAAAATTTTAACCAGTTTCAACCAATTTTTCACCAGTTTCAACTTTTGGGCCTTCAAATATCTCTGGTTTTAATTTTTCATACTCAGTGCTGGAAAAGCTTAGTAAATTTAAAATTTGTTTAAATACATTATTTTCTCTCTATTTATTAACGGCTCGTGAACAATATTGGCTTTTCCAACGGCCTCAGTCCAATCATAGCATCTTTTAAAGATCAAATAGTTTGCTATCAATGCTGCACCAGAAGTGACAAGGATATTTGGTATATCCACTTTGCTGTCCAAGAAATATGGTGACAATTTTTAAATTGACACAAACAAACCACCGATACTGGGAATAAGCAATTTTTTCTAATACCAACTTAATACATTCATATAGTTTTAAAATTTTATTGAATGGCTGACTAGAGGAGAAACAATTTAGTCAATTTAATTTAAATGAAGATATAATGTGAAACTAGAGTCATCGAATATTCCGAAACCGATCTTAAATTTGTGGCCACATAAGAGTTTAATTTTGTTCCCCAGTATTATTAATGAAACCTTAAGTAAGTATAATAATGTAAGAAATTAATCGAGGAAGCCGTTACTCTGCGGTAGTTCATAATTCACAACGGAAATGAGTAAAACAACTACTAAGTTTTATACCACTATATTTACACAGACACATGACTGCAGTTTTAGTTGAATCTTCTTCTCATCTTCATCAAAATCATTCTTAGTTGAATCATCGTTTTGAAAATGACATAAAATTGTCGAAACTGCAGTCACGTTTCTGTGTAAATATAGTGGCATAAAAATATAGTGGAAACCAACGGACACATTTTTCATGTTCCTTTATTATCTGTCTTCCTGCAAATAAAGCGGGAGATTCATTTGTGGTGTTTTCTAGGCCCCAGTAGCAAATAAAACCGAGCTTATAAAATTCCGAAGCTTCACAAAAAAATACGACTCATTTCGGCTCTTCATATTTTACTTCGTTTTATTACACATCGCGCAAGAAAATAAGATGGGAAAATACAAAGGTTTTATTTATAAATTTAAAAAAGTAACCTATCTAAAAAGCAAGGAATAAATGTTTTCTACAACAATTTAATGCTTATTTGTTGTTCCGTTTAATGTAATTAAGAAATTATTGTTTATTATGTAATTATTATTAATTGTTTCATATAATTTTGAAGTCGATGCCAAGTAAAACATAAAAAAAATATATCCCTTGCTATTATAACAACGAGTTTACATTTAAAATTGCCGAGGGCTACCATTCACATTACTACTCGTCATTATTGTATGAGACCGACTTCAAAATTATATAAAGCAATTACTAATAATTACATAATAAACAATAATTTCTTAATTATATTAAACGGAACAACAAATAAGTATTAAAGTGTTGTAGAAAACATTTATTTATAGATTTTTAGTTATTTTTAACTCGTTTTTGAAAAACTTATTATTTTATGATTTTAAGTGATGGGTAGACCTACTGAGGATGCTTTGCGAATTAGAAAACGATGGCTAATTGAATAAGAAGTTCCGTTGTGTATCTTCGAAGTCCAAGGTCCAATACCAATGAAATTAAGATGGAACCATCTTGGAACTATACTGAATCCAACGCAAAAAGAATAATTAACATCGATTCATAAACACAAAAGCTGAACATACCTACATAAAAAAAATGTATACAGACGAATTGAGATTATTCCGCCTTTTTTTTTAAGTCGGTTAAAAATAGAAACATTATGAGAAGCAAATATATAATTGTAATAAGTAAAACATACAGAAAAAATAATTATATTCACTTTAGTTTATTTATAAAGAAAAAGTCATTCAGTCAACTTCTCTCATTTTGTTAAGCATAATTAATTTCTACAGAATTAACCATGTATTTGACAGACTGGCAGCAGTAGGCAATAAGATACCGACTAATAATATGAACATATTCAAAGAGAACTGAGGCTAGATGATTACTTTGAAAAATAGAAATCTCCGAGGAACTCCAGGACAACAGGACACATCAAAGAGATATTAAGACGACTGAATAAAATTAAATATTAGAATAATGCTAATAGCCAACTGTGGAAACATATTTTCTTTAAACCTGGGAGAAGGAGAATGATTAAAAAAACTCGCAATAAGTCAAAGTGACTTATTGCGAGTTTTTTAATCTGATAAAGTTATAAAGTTAAAGTAATTTTATAACTTTATCAGATACGATACAATCTTAAAGCTAAATGCTAACTTGTACAAGAAGTAGGTGCTTGCATTGATGATTTGGGATTTGGATAGGTGAAAATCCAACGAAGTCACCTACGTTTATATTTAACTCTGCTGACCAACATCTCTTCAATCTTCGGTTATCAACTGGAGGTAATAGTGTTTATATGAGGAGATTGGAATGGGGCTCGAGTTTTAGATGGTGATTATGGATTCGGTCTTTGATGACTTCGCTTAAATAGGGGATATCTAAGTCTGTATGTAACATGTGGTTTGAAACATACCAGGATGCGACTGTTATTATATGAAGAACCTTCGATTGAGATCTTTGCCTTATAATAATGTGCCTAGTAAGTAGTTTATTGTCTATTGACAATTTGGATTTTCATCTAAACAGCCAGTTAATTTCTATCATTTTTAAGTCAATTTGACTTATTTTTGGATGTTTGTTCCTCCCAGGTAATTTTTCTATCTAGGTGGAAACCAAGGTTTTTATATAACGGTTGTTACTTGAAGTATTATTTCCTGGTTGAGATGAATTGCAGGACAACGTTCTTTTCTAATGGTAAATTTTACATTTGAAGATTTGGACCCATTTACTTCTATATTTCACTTTTGTAACCATTCCTCAAGTATTCCTAGACAATACTGAAGATTAAAGTTGCAACATCAATTGTATTTTCTTTTAAAGAGCCACGAATGGGGTCTAAAAAACTTCTGGAGTATTGAGTACAATACCTATGTGTACTTTAATAAACTACGAATAAGCAAATTGCAATAATATTGCACCGCCCCCTCGCTCATATCGAAGGCACCTCCGGAACATGCCTCTAGAGGCTTGGGATCAAAAAACAAAAGTTACCACGTTGTTCGCAAGAGTCGAATTGATTTTGTCAAAATGCCGAAATTCGAACAAAAAACATTTCGTATATCGAACTAAAAATTTCCTGACATACACACGAAAACAGCCGTTTAGTAAATATAGATAATCCACGGAAATAATACACCATATCAAAAGTGTCAAGTAAAAGTATGGCTATTCATGAGAATGTCGATTTTTTCCTTATGTTGCATAAGTTTAATGTTGCTAACTGAACTGATAAGTTGAATCATTTTGACTGTTGAAGAGGATGTTGCAGCTAAATTTCCTCATTGAAACTCCTGATTCGTGAAATACGTGACAAATATATAGAAATAGATGGGATGACAGCAAAGGCAATCATCATGAACAGACAGCTGAAAAGATGGATGCACAAAAACCATGGTATGCAAGTATAGCCCTTGCGGGGTATGCATGTTGCCCCGTATGATCGTCGGAAGAGGGAATCGGGTTCGACGATAAAAACGATAACAAAACTTGCTTTCTTCTTTCAGAGTTGGACCTGCTTAGAATTATAAAACCCTACAGTATATTTTCAAGCCATATCGATCCATGTTCCCTTGGACTAACAATCAGGGATAAGAATAAAATGAGTTCTAATAACAGAATTATACCTCATTCAAAAGTATCCTGAAGGATCTCTTAGTCTTTCGTATAACATGAAGTACAATTACAATATGTATCCAATGAATTTAGTCAATAATAACCATCTAACTATATTTAAAATTTAGTCATTGGTATGCCATGAGTAGATACGTTTTAATAAATACAACAATATATAAAGAATACTGATTATGAACAATTTTAAACGTTTCTGAACCAAACCCATTCCTGGACTACTGGTTACTGCATAACAAAAATAGTTCGAACCATAACACTTACAAAAAGAATCTAACAAATTTGATTTACAAATGAACTTTTTATAAAATGATTTCATTTAGATAACGATTTCCTGTATGAAAATCAGTTTAATACATTGTGACACAGAGTTGGAAACATTGAAGATATTGATCGTAATAGATATGTATGTACTATGAGCAACATGATAGGTCCCTATTTACATAATAATTTTAGGCGTAATACTTAATTATTTTGGATATGCGAACCGTTGTTTACTATCGAGTCTATTTGTGTATTACGAAAATTGTTTCTCGCACGAAGACAATTAGGTAACACGATAAAATTTAAACAGACAACAAACTGATCGAGAATCATTAATTGCACGCTATGGTTACATTCGACAATATTAAAACACGCATACAAATCAAGAATTAAAAACATGGGCAAAGGTCTATTTATATTACAAACTAAACTATAAGACATTAAATGGCGGAACTACATGTGAGATATCAAGAGTTTAAAGAAACGTAGTACATAATTAAGACAATTTCCAGTTTTCTTTTATGAAACCAAATTATGCGACAGAAACCTACTATATTTGACTAGAATACTTCAATGTGTAAGAGTTTTGATTATAGACTAATACTCGCATAATGTTGTCAAGAAACCCACTCAGTTTTAATGTGGGATTTTTCCATAAATGTGGGCTAATTTAGAGAAGCATGTATATATATATATATATATATATATATATATATATATATATATATATATATATATATATATATATATATATATACAGTGCGTCTATAAAGTAACGCATAAATTCATTATTAGCAAAATAAACAATATTGTTGAACATTCCCGAAATAGGTCGATTTTTGATTTTAATTTACTGTTTTCTCAAATAATAAATTAATATACAGGGTGACCTACCTTCGAGTACTGACGTCATCAGCGGTGTTTTTAAATGGAACACCCCATCCTTTCCCCAATTTCCCGATGTCCATTGCTGAGCTGATTTCAAGAATGTATCACAAGTTGCTTCAAATTGGTGTAGGGTGGGCAACAATACAAAAGTTGTTTTATAAAAATTTAATTAGAAAGTTATACGTTACTCTATTTTCACAAAAGAAAATTTACAATAAATGTTCAAATTCTTCCCCATTGACCGCGAGACAATGGCCTAACCGGGCCAATACATTCGTCTCTGGCATTTTGTAGCACAGCGAGTGTTATATTCAACATTTCTTGCCTAATTCGGTCTTTTATCTCACGGATATTACGAGGTCTGTTAGTATAAACTTTAGATTTTAAATAACCCCATAAAATAAGTCTAGTGGGCTAAGATCAGGTGATCTATCGGGTCATTCCACTGTTCCCCTTCTTCCTATCCACCGATCTGGAAAGGTTCTGTGTAAAAAGTCGCGCACAGCTGCAGCGAAATGTGGTGGCGCGCCATCCTGTTGAAACCAGATTCTGCTGTCTAAAGTAGTGGCTATTTGAATATCAGTAAAAAACCGTGTCAAATCGGGAATTAATGTATTTTATAAGAAATTCAGATACAATGCTCCTGTCAAATTTTCATCAAAAAAATATGTACCAAGAATTGTATTTCTTACAATTCCAGCCCACACATTGACCTTTTGTGGTCGTTGCGTATTCTTGCATCCACTGTGGATTTTCCTGAGATCAATAACGGGTATTTTGCCGATTAACATGCCCGTTCAAGTAAAACGTTGCCTTGTCGGAAAATACTACGATAGCAATGAAATTGTTATTTCCATTGTTTTGGTCCATCATATACTCGCAGAATTCAGTTATTCGGTCAAAGTCTTCTTCAGTCAATTCATGGATGAGACCTACTTTATAAGGATGGTATTTTACCTTTTTAAAAATGTTCGACACTGAAGACTTTGCAATATTCAAATCTCTAGATACTCCCCGCACTGTACAACGTGGATTTTCCACTGCCGACAAAATTACGTCTTGTTGAATATTTTCATTAACTTTAGGTCTACCTTGCTTTGGTGCATCCCTCACATGTCCTAATTCTCTGTATTTTCGCTCTATTCTGCTTACTGTATATTGTGAAATAGGTTCACGATATGGGTGCATTTCATGGAATAATTTGCATGCCTCTTATTGAGTCCGCATCCTATAGCCAACACATCATTAAAATATCAATCCTCTCAGTTAAAGGCATTTTCAAAAACTAGTTTTTATGATAAATTAGTTTTAGATTTCACGTAAACGTACCTACTTTGAAGCGTTAACAATACAGAAGTGAATTTTTTATGGCAGTTTTTAACGTCAATAAAAAAAACAAATGGCAAAAAATACCTACTAACAATAAAAATAGTACGGTATAGTCGAGGGGCAAAGATCACTAATAAACGTGGTTGGGGTGTTTTTAATAGTTTATTAAAATAGTTGTATCACAATACATTAATTTCATTTAATTTTTTAGTACGTTCCTTCATCTGTAAATAACTTGTAATTTTTGTATTGTTGCCCACCCTATACCAATTTGAAGCAACTTGTGATACATTTTTAAAAGCTCAGCAATGGAAATCGGGAAATTGGGAAGAAAATGGGGTTCTCCATTTAAAAAACCGCTGATGACGTCATTACTCGAAGGTAGGTCACCCTGTATATTAATTTATTATTTGAAAAAACAGTAAATTAAAATCAAAAATCGACCTATTTCAGGAATTTTCCGTAATATTGTTTACTTAGCTAATAATGAATTTATGCGTTACTTTATGGACGCATTGTATATATATATATATATATATATATATATATATATATATATATATATATATATATATATACATATTTTATATCACTTAAATTAAATTTCACTTTTTAAAAAATATTTTATTTTATTATTTAAACAATTGTAGATACGACTTGGATTTATAATTGAAAAATGATAAGTTAAAGTTTAAGAACGAAATGACATGTAACAAGTGTATGACTTTTTGGTGTAACTTATATTTATAACATTTCTTTGTTAACGCAAGCATAAGCATTCTAGGAGTTATATGCTGTGCTTGCGTTTCATATGAGAATGATTTTTGTCGTTCAAGGACCTTTATTGGAAAATGTGTTATGTTTGCATTTCGCATGGGAAATGCTTTTGTTACTGAGGGAGCTGTTATCGCTTGATAATAGGTTTCATATTACGCAATATTTGACATTAATATGTCTAGATGGCTTAAACTTGTATTATATTTTAGCATATAACAACTCCCCTTTTTTTTGAAAAGTCGGTGTTATTAGCCGACTTTTAGGGAAGATCTTGCATTTCTTCTTCGGTGTGTAGATGGGGTCTTCTACGCAAAAGGGTATTAATTCTTTTTAACATCTGGTTGGAGGTTGCTTCCTTAGACTTTCTAGAGCAACAGCACTGCTTCTTGCATTTCCAGACGACGTAGATGATGAGGAGACAAACTACGGCACCAATGGTTATATATGTGGTTAAGGCAATATGTTTCGTTAAAAATGGTTCGTTTATTAACTTATCCAGGTCGCGGGAATATTGTTCCAATTTATGATTAGCTATATCTAGATTTTCTACGTTTAGGTGGTCGAACTGGAGAGGTTCCAATTTGGGCAATTGAAGTTTTTCTGGGATATCCTTACAACAGTCATAAGGTATAACCACGGGGTGTGAATTGTCTGTAATATTAATGGTGTTGCGGCCTTCTGCCTGAACTTTTGTTATGCCGACAAATGCGTAACAGTCCGGTTGTAGTTTTAATATAGAGTTTTTATTTACACTGGTAATTTTAGTGTCCATTGAATCACAATTTACAGTAATATGAATAGGTTCAGAAACAATTATTAACCACACATTGTCCTGTAGTTTCTGCACGTTGTAGCCTTGTCCATAAATTAGTGAACTTTCACAGTTTTCCGGGATATTTCTGAAATTTTTCAGTAGTTGAGCTTCGCATGCTGCACTGCCGTCGATCGGGTAGGCGTAAAGGTCAGAACATAATTTTCTGCGAGCAGCTAATTGTTTACATGTACTCAAATCTTTGACAGGGATGTACATTAATGAATCATCATTACGCGCTATAAATTTTTGAGAAAATGACAAAACGTGATGTAGGCCAGTTCTATTGTCTAGAATTGGGATAGGATATAGATGATACAGAGTATAAAGTTGTTGTTCCACTAATGGTATTCTTAGAACAAATATAAGATCAGATTTTGACTGAAAAGCCTCTAATTCAATTATTTCCAGGTATTGAGGGATTTTTGAATATTTTACTGGAAGGGGTAGATTATTTTTGACTAAATTCTGAGAGATTTTCTGAAGTGCAGTAATCAAATTTTCAGGTGTAATGATCGAAGAATGTATTATTTTTAAGCGGGCAAAAGTGATTGAGTTTAGAATGTCATCGAGGTTGCTCTGAAGGTACAAGTAACTTTCGCTTAATTTTTCGCATGTTTCAACAAATCTTAATTCAGCCTGAACTAATGCAACTTTATCATTTACTTTGTGCAATGCTATTTGAATCTTTTTCATGTCTTCATTAAAGGTTTCAAAGTTAATTTGTAAATTTTGAACCGTTTGGTTAAAGGTTTTTATAACGGTAGAAGTAACAGATATTTGATTTTTCATGAGATTTTCAATTTGATGTTGGTCATTATTTAATTTATTAATACTATCTGTAAAGAATTGACTGTCTTCGGCATCTATATTGCCGGTGATTGCTTTGAATATACTACCTACACCATTTAATATACCACGTTTGAAGCGTTTAGTATTAACAAGGATTTCTTCAAATTTTACCTTAAGGGAAGTTGATATTTGATTTAAAAGTGTTATGTGCGTTTTGACTTTCACCAGGAATTCTTTTGTTTCACATGTGTCGACTGCAAATATACTAACAATGGATTCTAAAATTTTGTTGTTGTTGATGTTGTTGATAAGTTTTTATGAACTAGAAGAGTCCATCTGTCGTTGGAAATTACTATCTTCGTCTCGTCATGGTAATAGACTCCGACGGTGTTATTGATAGGTATTATCTGATACTGGCATATTGCTGTTCCAATCAGCAAGGTGAACCTGCAAGGTAATTATGTTTCAAAATATGGTTTTAACCTATCAAAATTGACTTTGGTTTTTTGGTTAGTTTTTGGGTTAATTAGAGTAGCTGAATTTTTATGGAGTTCCAAAATTTCAAATGGGCCGTTAAATTTGTTTCGTAATTTATCGGTGATTTGCGATTCCTTTAGGTAAACTTTTTGACCAATTTTGTATTCCGGAGGTTCTCTTGAGACATGAGCGTCAAATCGAACTTTTGATTTTTGTTTCTGTGCATCCGTTCTTGCACGCGCGACTTTATAATTGTAGGAAAGACGATTATTCAAATCTCTAACGTATTTAGTGACTAGTTCTTTTTGATTATATAATGTCTCGGGTGGTCTGCTGGACGTATGTCCGAAAACCAACTCGTAGGGTGTAAACCCATGAGTTTTGTTAGCGAAATTGTTATAACATATTACAGCATAAGGTAATATGTTGAAGGGATGTTCGTCGGGATGTTCTGTCATATGTATTCTAATAGAGTGGAATGAAACCTCTCTAGGGAACCGTTAGATTGGGGATGTCCTACACTAGAGTATGTTAATTTGATATCATAGAAAAAGCACAAATCTCTTAGGATGGCATTGTCGAACTCTCGGCCATAGTCGCAATGGATTCGAAGGGGTGTTCCGAAATGTTGGAAATAGACTAGGAGGGTGTTTGCGACTGATTTTGCCGATTTATCTCTAATAGGATATGCTTGACTAAATTTTATCAGTTCGTCACGTATTGTAAGTGCATAATTTTTTGTGGGGATTTCGAGAATGTCAATATTTATACGTTCAAAAGGGACCTTTGGGGTTTCTGTGATAACTAAAGGTGTATCTAAATTTTTGCGACAGGCTTTTGTTTTTTGGCAGGTTTCACAACTTTTTATGTAACTGTCAACGTCTTTTGTCAACCCTTTCCAATTACATTTTTCTCTAATGCGTCGTATAGTCTCATTTATTCCTCGATGGAGATGAGTTTTACCAGTGTGATACTGGCCGATAATTATTGGAATTTGATCGTCACTAGGCGTCCTAGTAACTTTTAAAAATAAAAAATTTTGAGTTTTACGTCTTTTTCGGATAACAAAAATGACAAAATTTTAGAATAGGTAGGTCAATGTTATTTTCAATATAGTATGTTTCAGAGTCCTTAAATGTTTCACGACCATTGTATAATGTACCAAACAGGTGTTGAATAACGGTATCAGGATCATATGGTAGAGCTACGATAAAATAGTTTCTATGTCGCACTGACTTACTGGATAATTTATTTAATTCTAAACTCCGAAAGTCTGCGTTTTCTTCGAACAAGTCTTCAAGGATTTTATAATGAAAATCTTTGAGATTGTTTTGTTGGGAAAACGTAACTATATTTTTGTTAATTTTGTCTAGGAGTTGTCCGTTTGAAAATTCGATTTTGGAATAGTCGATGAGTGATTTTGTTTTGTACAAATTTATAAAGGTTTCAAATTCTTTTACGGCGTCGTTTTCGGTTGTTTCTGTCGTGTCACTATGGGTATCAGAATCGGGTTCTTTTGAAGTCGAGGGTCTTTGAATAGGGTACGCTGATAGTTTAAATTTAGCTTGAAAGTTAGAGTAGTCTTGAAGGTGATGTATTTTTATACGAGAAAGAGCGTCCGCATTTTTGTTAATGCGACCGGGTTTATACTCGATTTCGTACTCGTACTCTTCGAGTTTTAGTCGCCAGGTGCTAGGCGGCTACCGGGATCTTTTATGGAGAAGAGCCACGTTAAGGGTCTATGGTCGGTTATTAGCTTGAATTTTCGACCAAATATGTAAGGACGGAAATGTTTCACGGCCCAAACAATGGCGAGGAGTTCACGCTCTATGGTCGAGTATTTGGTTTCGGCTTTACAGAGTGTCCTTGAAGCGAAAGCAATTGGTAAATCTTTACCGATGGGACCTTGTGAGAGCACAGCTCCGATGGCAAAGGCACTTGCATCAGTGGTGAGTAGAAAGGTTTCGTCGAAATTCGGATAGATGAGAACTGGGGTAGAGATGAGAGATTGTTTCAATTCATCAAAGGATTTCTTACATTCGGAATCAAAAACAAAGGGGACATCTTTTTGTAACAATTTGGTGAGGGGTTTAGATAGCTTAGCGAAATTATTGACAAATCTTCGATAGTAGCCTGCCAGACCGAGAAAGGATTTGATCTCTTTTTGGTTAGTAGGCTGGGGAATATTTTGAATGCATGATATTTTATCGGGGTTTGGTTTAACTTCTTCTTTAGTTATGAGGTGGCCCAGATACGCGACTTCTTTACGGAGGAACTCGCACTTATCTGGCTTTATCTTTAAATTTACATCGCGAAGACGTTTGAACACTTCTGTTAGACGAGAGAGGTGTTCGTGTACGGTTGGGGAGTATATGATGATGTAATCCATATATACGAGACATCTTTCATTCTGGATACATAAAAGGATATTGTCCATCATCCTTTGAAAGGTGGAAGGAGCATTCTTAAGTCCAAAGGGCATACGAACGAATTCATAATGTCCATTTTCCACACTGAAAGCGGTTTTATCGGCGGGGAGATATCTTTTGGCTCTATTTCGATCTGATGAAACCCAGATGCCAAGTCCAATGTCTATTTCTGTAGCTACCAGTATAGCTTCAGTATTAGTCAAATGGCATTTAAGTTTGAAAATTTGTTCCGTACGCGGTTCTATTGAAATTATATTTGAAATGCTATGAGTATTATTAAGAACGCTTGGGTTTGTAGAATTTTGTATGTCTGTAGAGAGAGACTGGTCTGTGACTTTGTTCATCGAAATCGTTTTAAAATTAGTTATAAGTTTTTTATTTTTTATGTCAATTATACACTTATAATGTTCCAAAAAGTCAGAACCAACGAGACCATCGAATTCTATGTCAAGATTGCAAATGTATATTTTAAACGGGTTATTGAGATCAAACGGAATATAAACAGATTCATTAATAATTATTTTTTGATCGGTTATACTTTGGATCGTTACATTTTCAGGACATCTCATACTATAATTTTGACAAATTTTAGGTTTAAATATAGATAGACCTGCGCCTGTGTCGATCAGTAGTCTATGTGTATTGGTAACGTCGTAGATATAATATAAATTTTTTGATTTAACAGATAATAAAGGACTTATAGAAACTGTTGTTCCGGGAAATTCAGATTCGGGTTGAAACTGTCTAAGTTCATGTTGCCGAATTGGGTTTTTAATACCGTCATGTTGGAATCTATCGATTTTTGATAAGGTGGGTCCGACTGGGAAGGTGGACCTGTTCGAAAATCCTAATTGTTTGTAGGCGTCGTATCAAAAGAGGGTTCATTAAAATAATTTTCGGAGGAACTATTATCAGTATAATAGTTTATATAGGTACCATCGTGTTCCGAAGTATTACCAGTATAATAGTTCGGATCTGTGGAATGATTATTATCTGTATAATAATCAGAGTTATTATTTTCATAAAAAGTTTGATTTGGTTGTGTATTTTCTATTTCACTATTTTGGTTAATATGTAGCGTCTCTCTGGTAAAATTTGGCTTATAATAATTAGGATTCGGTTGAATCGCAGGGGGTCTTGAACTGTTAAAGTTCGGGTTTGGTGTGATGACAGGTGGTCTTTGTTGGAAATTTTGTGAATTTCCAGAATTTTGATTATAATACTTGGGTCTTTGTTGAAAATGTTGTGAAGTTCCGGGGTTTTGAGGGTAATAATTAGGTCTAGAAAAATTTTGAGGGATGCCGAAATTAGGGGGTCGAGAACTTTGCTGTCTCTGACGGCACTCACTGGCGATGTGTCCAGTGCGCTTACAGAATGAACATTGCTTTGGAGGCAAAGACGAATTTGTATTGCGTATATTATTATTACGATTTAATTTCTGATTTTCAAAATAATTTAGTTGGAGCGCTCTACGAACTCTCGTAATTGCCGTTAACATATCCGCTGAATCGCTTGCCGTAACAACATGCGCAATTTTAGGTTCTAACCCTGTGAGTAGGGTATTTAAAACCATACCTTCGGTTAACTGAATTTGGGCTTGTTTTTGAGCTGGTGTTAACCGTTGTTTATGCACAGAAGCGTGCATTTTCGCTTCATGTGTCTGTAGACGTGCGATAAATGTAAGCGGAGATTCACCGGGAAGCTGTCGCATCCTTTGGAAATCTTGTATTAAAGACGTTAAATCTCGGCTGTCATCGAAATGATTTTCTAACAAAGTTTTTATTTCATCTCATGTCACTGGGTTTCTAGAGTTGACTAGTTCAGATGCGCGACCTTTCAATTTATTTTTTATGTGAACAGTTAATAGTACCTTCTGGTTACCAACTGACATGTCATACGCGGTTTTACAAGAATTTATAAATGTATTTAAATTAATTTGATTACCGTCGTATTCAGGGACAATAGAGAAAATTTCATTTAACTTATAGGGTTCAACAACTTCTTGCTGAGGCTGGTTTTGTTGCTGTTGTAGAGCCATATTTCTAGTAATTACTGGCATAAACTAATTTAAAAATTTAAGTTTATTTATTTATTTATTTTAAATTGCAATGGGGAAAGACAACAGAATTGTATCTTTCGCGAACAATTAATAGACACAATTATTAAATATATATTTTTACACTTAAACGTGATGATTCAATAAGTACTTACACGAAGCTATTCATATGTTGGTTCTGTGGAAGTTGGTTCTTTCTTTGAGTAAGGGATTGAATCCGCCACCCGTACTGAAGTTCTCCTTATTCTGGCGATCCGTTTCCTGGAGTTAGGCACTTCTGGAGTGTTGTCCTTGTTCTTCAGGTGGGTTTCGACAGTTAGGCTCCTATACAGGGTGTTCTTCAAATCCGCACGACTGCGCCAATTTTATATCACTTAAATTAAATTTAACTTTTTAAAAAATATTTTATTTCATTATTTAAACAATTGTAGATACGACTTGGATTTATAATTGAAAAATGATAAGTTAAAGTTTAAGAACGAAATGACATGTAACAAGTGTATGACTTTTTGGTGTAACTTATATTTATAACATTTCTTTGTTAACGCAAGCATAAGCATTCTAGGAGTTATATGCTGTGCTTGCGTTTCATATGACAACGATTTTTGTCGTTCAAGGACCTTTATTGGAAAATGTGTTGTTTGTATTTCGCATGGGAAATACTTTTGTTACTGAGGGAGCTGTTATCGCTTGATAATAGGTTTCATATTACGCAATATTTGACATTAATATGTCTAGATGGCTTAAACTTGTATTATATTTTAGCATATAACATATATATATATATATATATATATATATATATATATATATATATATATATATATATTTATATATAAATCAAAATATAAGATTAAAAATTGAACAGAAATAAGTCTAATGCGAAGCCTTCATATGAATTTTTGAACGCTCTTCATACTGAGTTAACCCAATTTATATAATTTTTAGATAAAGTTGAATATTTTGGGGATATTCGTGGAAAATGATAGGTTTTAATAAAATATATTGCTGTACAATCACGTGTATTTTTTTAACAAGGGAAGCACGAAAAATCCAAATTAAAAAAAACATTTCCCGGCATGTAGAACTCACTAAGTTGAGAACTACATAATTTTAATTAGGTATTCAATTTCTAATGATTGTCGTCATCTAATTTGATGGATAAACGTCTACAATGGCTGAAACTATTGTATAATCTTGTTTGAAGTTTATTAGAAGAATACATTTTCTGTTAGGTTTCCGGGGTAGTTACTATCTACCGGAGTTACCAAAACGTTACACAATTCTATTTCTATCAGGGAATCTTACATAAATAAACAGTTTTAAAACCTTCAGACGGACTTTTCCGCACGTAGAACATCTCTATCTCGAAATTGAGTCACCGAGAAAAAATAAACCAACACATAAATGCAGAATATGAGTTTTATGCAACAGTTTTACTTTTTTCAAATGGTTCATCCTCGTGCTTTCTTATGACCCATGAACAGAGTGGGGTATGTCCTATCCACATTAAAATCAATAGATGTCGTCTGGTAGAAGTCCCTAATCAAAATCAGTCGAAACCCGATCGATCCGACACGATTTAATTGAGTGATCGTGATAACAAATAAATGTCTCAAATAGTCCGCCATTGTGCTTTCTCATGGCACACGAACATGGTAGTGTATTCTATCGACCTCAAAATCAATAGATGTTGTCTGGGAGACGTCCCCGATCCAAATCAGTCAAAACACGATCGATCCGACATGACTTAGTTGAGTTATCGTATTAACAAAACAAATTTCTCAAATAGTCCGCCATCGTGCTTTCTCATGACCCATGGACAAGGTGGGGTGTGTGCTATCCACTTCCAAATCAATAGGTGTCGTCTGGGAGACGTCCCCGATCAGAATCAGTCAAAACCCGATTGATCCGACACGATTTAGTTGAGTTATCGTGCTAACAAAAATAAATGTCGACGACAACGACAACGACGACAACGACGACAACAACGACAACAACGACAACAACGACACA
The DNA here is from genome assembly GCA_037954035.1 of Rosalia funebris. Lineage (NCBI taxonomy): Eukaryota > Metazoa > Arthropoda > Insecta > Coleoptera > Cerambycidae > Rosalia > Rosalia funebris. The sequence goes on along the minus strand of JAZFAV010000010.1, from coordinate 4,210,253 downwards.
CACACAGCAAACATTTTTAAAAACCATTTTTGTTTGTTTTTATGCCGAAAATCAAAAAATGAACCCAAAAAAAAATTGGGTTCATTTTTTGGGTTTTTTCACTTTTTCTTTACACGATTACATTACTTTTCCGCTTATAGTGGAGTGCGGAAAAGTAAAAAGATTACAAGTATTTTACAGATATTTCTTTGTATTTTTAAAACCAACACAACTAGAAAACAATTAGCAAAGTAATTATTCTACCTCCATTAAGATAATAGAAATGTTTTAATAATTGCTAGAAAAATAATTTTGATTTTACGAAAACCATAGTAATAGAATATAAGAAAAAATTAAGTACTAAATCAAAATTTAAACTACCTAACAATGCGTAGTATGTGGAGTACTTATTGCGGAACTTAATATACTCCTAAATTTAATTTAGTGCATAAAAATAGTAAAATAGTACTATTATTATTACTAGAGATCCACTTAGTTATTAACAAAAAAAAACTAAACCTGCGAAGACATAAAAAAGTAAATATCTTACAAGGTTATTTATTAATACAATTACAGTATTGCAATATGTTTCAGTTTCAATATAACCTGGCATCTTATTGAAGTTAGTGACGCATTCTTTTATACATCGTCACATCCAATATCAATTATATGTATTATTTAATTACTTTAAATTGTGAACTGTAATTTTTTATTTTTTATCATTCCTGTTAACTATTAGAATCAGGAGTGATGATTCACTAGACCGATCACTATTTCACACATTTATTCACAATATATACACTAATTTATTAATTTATTCTACTGTACAAAAAATTACGCCATTATGCACGATGTTAAGTTACATAGAGGGTGTTTGTTTCCCTGTGTGGTTTAAAGATTCGCACATGTGTATTGGATATTATGATGATCATCTAATCAACGTGAATTCATATATGTAAAAATGTAATGTTATGCCGATTAAATAGTCGCACTGAATTATGTAGATTACATTGTCCTCAACACCCATTAATTATTGACTAGAGTCAAATGGTAAACTTTAAAAAATGAATGCAGATACATAATAATGGAAAACTAATTACTAAATTTTCTTTATTTAGTTTAAGAAACAATCCTTTCATTATATACTTCCATCACACTACATTTCTTAAAGCAGACATTTGCAAACCATGAGACAATTATAATACGTATTACTGATTAAAAAAGGTTTAATAAAAACCACGAAAAGTTTATGCGTGAATCCTCCTTGAGCATATCGCTTAACCACTTCAGGTTAATCCTATGATACTACAATAATTATATATAAATATAATTATATATAAATATATATATATATATATATATATATATATATATATATATATATATATTATATATATATATATATATATATATATATATATATATATATATATATATATATATATATATATATAATGTATGTATGTATGAGATCTTTCTTTTGAGATAAAATACGTTTTAACTAAGAGAGGATTAATCTCTCAAAGTTCTAATCAATCACAAATTAGAAAGATAATAAGTTGAAGAGAAAGTTTTTAATGTTAAAAAATATAATAGATTCGAACAAGGGAAGAATATCTCGAATATTGATGTCATGAAAGGAGTGTTAGTTAATAAGTAAGTATCTGCAGATTGTTCTTCGATACGAAATGAAGGCAGTGTATTAAAATGACTTCACAGAGGCAATATTAGTGGAGTCAATGTCGAATACATAACAAACATATATAATAATTGACGACTTGTTTTCACCTTAATTGAAGAATTTGATACAATTTTCTGTGGTTTGTATATATTTATTAGTATATATCTCTTATATATATATATATATATATATATATATATATATATATATATATATATATATATATATATATATATATATATATTCTCCGTTGTTGCAACTAATTCATAATATTATTTTATGATCAGAATCGCTTGAGTATTAAATCTTTCCCATTATATTTTATACATGCTTAATAGAGGTTAAGATAAAATGAATTTTAAATAAAAATAAATTAAGATAATATGTTCTGTACATTAACATATAAATTCACCATTTGCTATTTTAGAACATTGTCTATCAGATTAACACCTAATAAACACAAATTAATGTACTTAAAATACAAACGCCTCGGTTTGATAATCCACCCTAGTGCTAAAATCGAACGTATCACACCCTTTCAATTTTAATAAGCTTCAGAGGCTTTTAACACATATTTTTGTTTAAAATATTGTATTTGATTAACTTATAGTAGCTTGAAAAAGTTACTATAATAATAATGTTCATCATTTCGTAAGATTTTATTACTGAATTAAATTATTAATTATCAAATTAACGTAGTAATAGAGTAAAAGTAAAATAAATAACATATAATTCAGTCTTATACTCTGGCCTAATTGTAATATCGAATTTATTATAGCAATTCGAATTTCCAATTTTGCTAGAGTTCACAGCTTTTACTTGGTGATAATAATTAATAATTTGTTTGTAAAAACAGTGTATTTTTAATAAAAAGCTATATTTATGGATATTAGTTAGAATGAATAAGCATAATAATTTAATGAGGATATAATGCATTTTCATAGGGTTTCTAGTGACTGCTTGGAACATTGTTTTCCACAAAATTTGCCTATGTCATGATCTAATTTCTCATATGATTTATTTATTAATACAATAATTAATTAGGCGAGTATATAATGGTCAGTCGATAATCTTTTAGTCTATTAATATGCAATATAATAAATAGTTAATTACATAGTTCATTAGGAGTTAAACTAATGATTTAGAGATTAATCTGGTACTTTTTCAGATCTTATCACTGATTTTAATAGTTATTTGACCGAATTCTATCCCTAAATTAGTTATGGGAACGCCTGTCTTTAATCCGCCTAATATGTAACATGTGTAAGATATATTTTTACATATTCGATTAAAACCATATAAAAATAACTAATATTGCAAAATCACATAAATTCTGTGTCGGACTTATAAAAGCATATATTAATAACTTATATTGTCCTAAGATTCACATATAGTGAAACCAATATTAGATTGGCATATCGACATATGTAATCTATAGATAACATGTCAGAAGCTGATCAGTTATTAATTCAAAACTATAAGCAAGAAAATGCATGCCAGACTACTAGGGGTGGAACATTCACTTATTAAATAATAATATCAGGTATAACATTCACTTATTAAATATTAACAATACTCCATACAGTAGTAGAGTATACTAATAAATAGAACATCAAACAAAAATTCTATCTTTGCGCGTGTATCAATTTTGTGACGACACACGGATCACATGCTACACCACTCGCAATTGTTACTAATATGCCATAATTATCAGCGCGTTTATCTAACCACATATGTTTTAATCAACTACGTACGGCATATTCAGTTAATAATTTGTCGAACAAAATACAATTATGAAGTCTTAGCTTTATTGTATAATTTGATTTATTGGCGTCTCAATATTGTAAAATTTATTTCATTTTTGATTCATTTATTTTGATTTTTGTTGAATTTATTTTATTTATTTTGATGGAAATATCACTTCCATTGAATATTTTTGTGGAGAACTTTTCATTACCCTGTTATAGGTTGACGGATCTGTATTGTACTAACTGTTATCCTAAAATGTGTTTTCAGCGTGTGTTTTCACTGTTCAAAAATGTCAGTTGATTGATTCATACGATTGTTACCTGTGACGTAAACGCGTCACAGGTAAAAAATCATTATACAAATAATACACACCAAATTTCACTTATGCAATCAATTTTATTTAATTTAATTTTCAAGTCTCTAAGGAACTAAATGAACATTTCATGCTTATTTATTCTATTCTCGCAATTCTTCCAATAAGAAAATATATTTGTATCTAATAGGTACTACATAGTTTTAAATGTTTTAATTTATCAAGAGTGTTAACTTGTTCAGGTATTTCGTATTTTTTATATGATTTTAATTCACTTTAAAAGAAACCATTTACAAAGAATTTTAATTCTTCTGTAGTCGACAATAATTCAATTACTGTTGTAAAATAAGGAGATTTAAACCATAAACGCTATAAATAATTGACCACTTTCGTAACCACAATAAAATTAATCCCCTGAAGACAAGTACTGAAAGCAAAGTAAGCTTTCTACCGCCATCACATTTTAACTTACGTATATCACATGATCAGTTTGTTTCTGTATTTAAAAAGTTTAAACGCAAATATACATTGTACAGTGGTACACTACTAAAATAATTAATAAAATTAAACCGTAAGCTTACCATAACAACAAATTTAAGAAAAATCATCACAACCGATCCTATTGAATTCAAGAGATTACGAGACATTATTAAATAACAAATAATTAATGCTTACACTAACTATTTAATATACATTCAGCAAATCATTGAGAGTGATCCCGAAAGTTTTTAGTCTTATGTTCAGAGCAAGAAAAGTTCGACGCGTATTCCATCAACGGCTCTCTTCCACGGGAAACCATTTCATGTTCCAAACGAAATTGTCGATGGATTCGCTAGATATATTTTAGGTATCTTTTCCACAAACGATATGCGGGCCATAAATGCAAGTCCTGGCAGTAATTCAACCTGTATCAATATAGTAAAATTTACAGAAGCGGATACTCGTCAGTCATAACCAAAACATAAGAACAGTATGACCTGTGGGGATGATCCCGAGTATTCTTTTTAAAGATTACTCAGGAGTCTTCACCTTCAATATCACTCATATTGTTTAATCTAATACTCTATATCGATACTTCCTCAGGTCTGTAAAACAGCAAAGATCGGCCCTATATTAAAAAGGGGCAATCTATCTGATAAAAATCGAATTATTATTTTGTCAAGTCTTTTCGACATGGTATTGTACATGCACATTTATCTTGGTGTGAAATCTGTTTTATCTAATAATTATAACATAGGTTCGTAACAAACCGCTTCACAGTTTCAAGTTTAACAGAATTTACCCAGATAATCGCAAATACATATCACATAGATAACAAAGGTCAATTGGATGTGGTATATACAGATTTTTTGAAGATCTTTGACAAGGTGAATAATAATATATTATTTTCAAAATTAGAATTATATTCATTCAGTAGTAGTCTTCATCACTTAATGAAATCATATTTATCCAGACTCACATTGTTTGTTTCATATAATGGTTTTATATTCAGGACCCTCTTAGCGTCTCCTGGAGTACCTCAAGGAACAAATTTAGGACCATTATTCTTTATTTTATTTATTAACGACTTGTCTCTAATAACTATCTCATATCATCCCTTTTTTGCAGATGACTTAATTATTTTTAAGTATAAACTATATAGATGATCAAATGAGGTTTCAAGAATAGGATGTTTGCTCCTGTACCTTAAAGAAGCAATCATTAATATTTGATTATTCAAGTATACACTCATTCACTCATAAAATAGGTGCAATGGACAGAATAAGAAAAAACTACAAAAACGTCTAACTGGTAATTGAATAAGCAAGAGACAGTAACATCTAGTCCGAATATATAATTTTTATAAAATATTGTGTGTATGTGTTATTAGTTCCATTATTTATTTTAACTCATATGTTGTTGGAAACTGCAGTGTTCATCCACAAAGATACAAGTTGGAAAAATGTTCTCCTCAATTTAAAATTGGAGATCGTCATTCAACTATTCAACCACAGAAAATTTATATTTTATCTGACGTCCCGAAAGTGTATATTCAGTAATCTGTATCTAAAGAATCTCTGTAAATCTAGATAAAGAAATACACATAGATTTGTTATATGATGCATTATGTACATACAACTTTCTCGCTGCTATTGATAAAGTGAATCATTATGGTCCATTTTTTATAATTTCAAAACTCAATATAATTTTAATTTCACACTAAACTGTTAGTATTTTTCATCACATCTTACAGCATGCCATATTAATGATGCCGTAGGGAAGCAATGTAGGCCCTATATTATTTTCTATTAAAAATGTATATAAATAACTAAACTATGATATATTGATGCAGATAATATCATAGTTTAGTTAAGAAGAAACACACTGGATGACTTGTATACATATTACCAAACATTTTGCATTATCAAGTTTCAACTCTGTGAATTATTTTTTCATGAAAAATTTTATGTTTGACTGTTTTTAAAGGGTGTTCACTTTATTACTATCAGTACTGAAGAAAACCATCATAAACAACAAAAGCGGCCAGAAACCTAATTTTGTAAGTGAGTAGATCCAGAGTAGTGATGCTGATTGAAGGGGATTGTTCTCAAAGAAAAGTTACTGCATATTTGGGAATGACTTAAAGGTTATGTATGCCGAAATTGGATTCGGTTCAGTCATGGATTCAATTGGTCTAGTTCATACTAATGAATAAAATACATTCATGTCCAAGAAGTGGTAGGTTATGTATTGGTAATGTAAATTCTGATATCATTAGCGGTCTGTCTGAATCATTTTCATGGAGATTTTTAACCATTCGCAATATTCAAAAAAATATACATGGTACTGGTGTCGCTGTTGTAAGAGATAACTTGCAACAATACAGATGATTATCTAGCTTTAGATTATATCGTAGGAGGCCTCCAGGTGTACTAAAGTTAATATTGTAATACCGGTAGATTCGATTATAGTTGTGTCGAATATTCCAGAGACGAAATATGAATGTTTGGCGACACGTAATGTTTTCAAATGAAACTAGTGTTTGTCTAACTTTCAACAACTTTAGAGGCTGCATTTAGAGATAGTCTGGAGATTAATATGGACTTCCATATGGTGTTGAAACTGCTCCAACTCGTGAAGGTCGTGTTATGGTTTAGGTTTTCTACCTAAACCATAACACGATCTCCACGAGTTGCAATCAATATATCATATTGATTGGTAAACGAAGACCACTAGCTCCAAGTCTGGGTAAACTAAATGTACAAAATTAAATTTCGTTTTCTAGAGACATATTCAACAATAGAAAGGAGCTATTGGAGGTAATTTTCTTTTTAAATCTCATCCAGCATATATGAATAATGCAGTAATGGATAAAATATACCCTAATACACCATCGAATTCATTATGAGCATGGAGAGATAAATTCAACTTTGCATTAACTCGAGATCTGATGATACGTTGTAGTAACTATTGTTAATAATTGTTTAATAATAGTTATTAATTCTATAAGGCACAGCCGAGAGCGCTCATTTTTTCGAGCGGATTGAAGGCTGATAATTTCCGAATGTAATTCAACGGTTTATCCACGACCACGGGCGAAACTTGTCAATTAGGAGGTGAAAATTTCTGGTTTTGAAAAACTTCCGATTTGACAGATTTGTTTTGATCGAGAATATTGATTTTGAGCTGAAAACTAGAAAGTCTTGGAGTCGTTGCAAGGACATGCGTTTATTTATTTGTCAACAAGACCAAGATTATTTGCAAAATCGACACAAGACATGAGTGACAATACCGAATATTCCTCCATTCCGACTGAAATTATTTGCAAAATTGACACAAAAAGTGAGTGATAATGCTGAAAATTTCTTCTTTCTGACTGAAATTCAACAAAACGCTCAAGAAGCAATATTACGTTTGTTACCAGCAAAAAGTAAAAAAGGGACATAGGAAAAGGAACAATTATAGAACAGGTACTACTATCCTACTTTTTCAATGTGGAGAAACGGTTTGCTGTCTCTTCAATGTGGACAAAGTATTATATTCAAAGCGTGGTATTATGAATTTTAATCCACTAGTGTATTAGAAGGCCTCTAAATCCACGAAAAGCAGACGTATTAAACTTTCCTAATATAGTGGTCGTGGAGAAAATATCTAATGTATATTTTTAAACAACCGTGAATACCAATTATGAACACATTAAATTAATTATTTGCCAAAATCAAATAAAATAAAATTTGCCACTGAAACTGGACAGGTTTTGCCATATCGAAGAAAAATGAATTCAATGGACTATGTTAATTCGATAGATATAGTGTAAAAAATTAAGTAATCATTTAGAAAAATACTTTAATTTTGAACATACCAAAATAGTTGTACAAAACAGTTACCTATTACATACTTTGCACTTTAATTCATCTAAGTTTGAATGAAATTATTCTTTTCAGAAGAGACTTTCCTGGCTAGAATATTTAATAACAAAATTAATATTCTTGAAGTTTTAACTAACCTGCATACCATAAGTGCTAATGGCCGTATACCAGGTATGATTTCCCAAAGTCTCACATGATAAAATCATCGATGATTTATGTAGCTTTAATTTCTTCGTATTATAACATAATATATTGTAACGTGTGCGAAGATAATATGTGACTGCATATAAATATTTTAAGATTTCATAATTTAAAAGGTTCTTAATATAAATTCGCAATAGAAATGCATTATAACTTTTATCCTTAAAGAAATTACTTGCGAACGTGTTTGAACTTAAAACTGTAAACGACGTTAAATTATTATATTAATCACTCCACTGATCAGTAACATAAAAAACGTTTTATTTAATTACTGGCCTACTTAAGAGCAGGTTAATAAAGTCTGAATTACCTACTTAAAATTAATACACTTGTTAGCCTTAAATAATGCATATCTTTCTACATATGACATGGCAAATAGAAATAAACGGATAGTGGCATAAATAACTGTGACCAGCTAGTTTTATTAATTGCGAATATTTAGAAACTTTCTAATATGCAATTAATTTATGTCCATATATAGATTGCAAAGATAAAATTTGGTTGCACTTGAAAGACTTTAACTGCTAAAAAATGTAAAATCTGAAGGAAATTTATTTTTCGATACAATTTGAAAGACCAAAACTATATGCTCAAAACATCTTCCTGTTTGGGTTATATAAATATATTAATATTTATTAACTTGATGTACAAATATATACAATGCATATGTATTCATTTAGTGGTATGATACGTTTTAATACCTAACTCTTGCGATGGTGAAAAACTAGTATTCATGAGGGTGGTTTCAAATTAAACCAAACTTTTAATATAAAACTTTTATTTCAAGAAAATATTTACAAAAATACGGCTATTATTTTTCAATTGCCATCTATTCCCGTTTCATAGGATGAACGTAGCTGACTCAAAAATCAGTTTCGCACATACATCATCACCTCTATATTTATTTATTTATTTATTACAACTACTCTACAGGAAAATCCATTGACAGAGCAGGAAAGTATAGCGAGTATTCACATTCAATTAGATTAATAAATTTCGCAAACATAACAATCAAATTTAATACAAATACGTATCTACATACTTAATACCGAGGTATATGAAAGAATATATGACAAATAAGAAAAACAAAGATGCGTGATCAAGCATAACAATGTTTAATAAACAAAAGATTGCAGTTAAATATATCGAATTTATCACAATTGTTGCTACATTTAGTGCACATTAAAAACAGGGATGAGAATTTTAGAATATTAGTACGCGGAATAGAAAGGTAACAGCTTTTGGATGTTCGAGCATGCAATTGAGGTATATAAAAATTTTTCCTAATAGGTTTTGACAGTAAAAGCATATTGTGTAAAAGCTTATATAGAAATATTTGAGAACAACATTCCCACCTCACGTCAAGTGCTGTCATCGTAAATCTTGCCAAATGACCATTCTAAGAGAAACCAATAGGTGGATACACAGTGCCTGATTGGAACCATAGTAGTTTCAGAAACATTCTTCGAACCATTTCCAAGCTGTTAATATGGCATTAATAATAAGAATTCCATACTAAAGATCCGCACTCAAGTTTAGATCGGACAAAAGCAAGGTCAGTAACATATAAGTCGGAAATCGAGAAGGGAATCACCAAGCCGCCAAGTGGTTATCAAAGTAGTTCCCGAATAGCAAAGCTATTACATAATCCCTCTAGGAAACAATTACTCCTCGGGCTAAAGCCCCGCCAGGCATTAAATTATACCCAGAAGCGATCCCTTTCTCGTATTTCTGCACGATCAGATAAGGTTTCAAAAAATAAAACCCGCCACAGGTAGGATTCGACATTTGTCCCGGATCGGAACCGAACGACATACAGCTGTTTCGAACTTATTAGTTCTCATCAGTGCCGTACACGGTACGCCGATTCAGGACAAATGCCGAATGAATTTTATAGCGTATACATCTTTATCGATACGATCTCTGTCAGTAACATATAAGTCGGAAATCGAGAAAGGAACCACCAAGCCGCCAAGCGGTTATCAAAGTAGCTCCCGAATAGCAAAGCTATTACATAATCGCTCTACTGTGTAATAAAACTGTCGCATAAAACAGATATTCTGCATTTACGTGTTGGTTTATTTCTTCTCGGTCTCTTAATTTCGAGATGTTCTACGTGCGGAAAAGTCCGTTTTAAGGTTTTAAGACTGTTTAAATTAGTATGTTTAAAAATAATATAAAGGATAATAGCATTTACCCTTTATACAATGCGCGTCTACAGTTCCTTTTCTCCCTTTTAATTTTGGAGCTGTGAGACCTAAAATAGTAAAAATTAGCATACATACATTAAAGTGTAAAAATAATATTTTAGTTAATACATGGTGATATAATCATCAAAGATGACGTTGTGGAGCCATTTTGAAAATCAAATGATAACAGTGTGTAACACCCCATTTGAAAGCTGCTTCAAATATATATTCAAACGTTGTTTTTATTTTGACATGTATTTTGATTTTTGAATAATTTGATTAAACGTCTGAATTTTTTTATGATTCCCGTCAGAAATACCTTTTACGCACTGCCTAAAAGGTTTGATGATTTGCCAATATGGAACTAAATCCATTTTTTCATATATCCAAAAACAAATATCAAAATAAAAATAACACTTCAAAATATATTTAAGATAGCTTCCAAATAAGATATTAGTTGCATACTGTTACTATTTAAAAATAATTTTCAAAGTAGTTCCACAGCGTTATTTTGAATGATTACATTATTATTTATTAACTAAAACATTATTTTTATACTTTAATCTACATATGCCAATTTCCCCTCTTTTAGGTCTCAGTTTAAAAGTTAAAGAGGGGAACTTCAGATACGCACCGTATAATTAAGATGTCTTCATGATTCAAAGATGGGTTTTGGTTTAACACAAATTAGTATTCCGAATAATTCACATCAATACATATTCTACTTTATAATAAAACAAAAGCCTTCTTGATACCTTATACCTAACAAAATACTAGTTACCATTTTTAGTAAATATTTTTTTAATATAAATAGCAAAATACAAATTATATATAAATAGTAAAATACAAATTATATTAACTTTATGCGTCTATTCATAGATTTCTTTAAATATATCTGATACGTATAATAGATATATTTCGTAGAAATCGATAAAAACTACGTCAAATTTAAAACTATTAAATTTATATTGTTATTTATATTTGCATGCTCACTGTCTGTAAATCTCCTGTGGTTAAATGTTATTATAACTTTAATGGCACGAGATTTTCATGCTACGCTTACTTGACTACTTTAAAGTTTTTGTTATAATATTTATTGAGGTCTAACGAACGCATACCACGTTATTATTATAAACTAAAATTTGCGTCATAATATGTAGATGGAAATAAACTGAATTCAAAGCTAAAGAAACACCTATTTATTAAACAAATTATGTTATTATTCATACCGTTGTAATGTGCATTTAAATGTGTCATTGTATTATATAGTCAAAGGGAGTAGGATATATTATACTCGTATGCTTTGTAGCATAGTTATGCTACATGATCTACAGTTGTAGATCGTGTCCCAGGATAGACATAGGAATGTAATGGATAAAACATTTTTCTCTTCCTGAGCTGGACTTTTGGAGAATAGTTGTTTGGTACCCTATATTATATCCAACAATTTCAACCATACAGGGAACTTTACAAAGATATCTGTAAAAATCATTACCAATGAATTTCCCAATAAACTAATTAATAAAATATCGAATAAAATAGTAAATTCATACACAGAAATAAACTTTACACCCCCAATTATATATTATATTTTTTAGAGGGAGAATACACGAGACAAAAACGCTGGATGTACATCACTGACTGGGTAAATCTTAATAGATCAAGATGTAAGATAATAATATTCTCTATTTTAAGCTCTATAAGTAATTTTTTTAGTGATTGAAAATACTTTAATAATATTAATTCAAATAAATGAAAATATCACCAAAAGTTACCGGATGATGCATTTTATAAAAAAAAATAGACAATATGTTCGGGATTAGAGTTACATATGTACTAACCTCTCTTATGACAAGATATTAGGACAAGTCGAAGTAAGATTCAGTCAGAATCTAAGGTGAAATTTAGATTGGATTTACAAATTTATCTATTAAGGTTTTCTAGGAGATTATGAAAAAGTGACAAATTGTATATGCTATTTCTCCCCGAAGATCATTCAATACAATTCTGGGGGTTTTGAGAATAATAATTTATTATTTTAGTACATTTTCTAGGAAAAAGTTCGTTGATGAAGACAGGCATATTAGCTAGGTGTGTAACCTTCCAAACAAAATTATGGACGCTATATTTAGTTTTTCAATTTTCGAAAATTCTTAAGCATAGTATTCCACTAACTGTTTTGCACTTCCATCATTATCGACTTTGTTCAGGTGAAGAAAATATATTGTTTTTGTTTTGATCCATAATGATCCTTAAAATGTAAAATTCTCATACTGAAAAACTAAATATTTTTATTAGTGGACATTAACGTCAGTATTATTGCTTATTTGTATTATTGTTGAAATGGTTCTAAGATATTCTAATGAAGCAGAAATAGATATAAGTGGATTTTTTTTATATATTACACAGAAATGCCAATGGCATAGCCATTGCATATGCAGAAGATATTCCCCAACGACAATTCAGACAAAAGACATTTTTGATTACAAATTTAATACAATAGAGATCTGCTAAGGAACTAAAACATAAAACATGCTAAAGACAATTGCACAAAATAAACCAAAAATAAAATTATTTAATTAAATGTTCATGTCTGCCCCCATTCTCTATTCACTTTGGATTTGAACCACTCACGGACACTCGCGGTAATACCGTAATGTAATTCTAATTATGGATTGTAAAATACCTTACCTTGTCCTCCAAAATGACATGAATTTGTGATGGTTCTAACAGGTGACCTAATTTTTCACATACCCTCATAACCAATAACGAAGAGGAGTGATATCTGGTGAATTTCTTGAAATGTATTATATTGTCGTATTTGCATCAAGTTAAAAAAAATATATTTATTGTATTATTTTTGAAGCCCAGGCGTCTACCATTTCTGTAATAGTAGGACACCCTCTTACATGATACTTTTGTAATACAATGTAATAGGTATATAATACCTTACATTTATCTATAACTGATGTAATAGTTATATGTAATAGTCATACAATAGTTTGTAATATTCATGAAATACTATCATAGTCGATGTAATCGTTATGCAATAGTGATGTAATAGTTGTGATAATTTGGTTAATGAAAATAAACAATATTGACATCGATGCAATACTTTGCATAAAAATTGCATGTTCTATATCTAAAGCACAACATCTTGTGTTAAGACTAGTATAGGGAGTCTCAGTTAGAACTATTGGACTTAAATTGCGCGCCATGTATGCTTTGTCAAAGATAGGATTTAACGACTGTGATCTAAAAATCATACGACGTCAACATGTCACAATTAACAGTTCAACAACGAATAGTTTGTGTACAACTATTTGTTGTACAAAAATGAAACTGAGCGATCATTTATATTTACATTAAGAAAAATTCGCACAAAATTAAGACAAAATGAAACGCTTACACTGTTAACAGTTTGTAACTTAACTCAATCAATGATGAGAAGGGTTCTGTTATTGACAAGGCAACAACATACGTCCTCGTCGTGGTCGGTCAGATGAAAATATTGCTGCAGTGAGAGAAAGTGTGCGGGAGTATCTAAATACATCAATTCGACGTTGTGCACAACAATTAAATTTGTCAAGAGCCACCACGCATTGGGTTGTAAAGGAAGATCTTCATCTGTCAGCATACAAAATTCAGTTGACATAACAATTATGCAAAAGTTACAAAGGCAATTTACAACGTCGTACATTGGTTAATTGGGTATTAGAAAAAAAAAAGATATTGATTTTTGAAAAAAAAATTATTCAGCGATGAAGCACATTTTCATCTTTGTGGATATGTCAACAAACAAATTTGTTGAATTTTGAGTGCTGAAAATCCACATGCAGTACATGAAAAAGAAATACATCCAGAGATGCACAGTTTGATGTGCATTTTGGAGTGGTGGGATAATTTGACCGTACTTCGTTGTCCTATAGTTCATATCCTATAATTCCAAATGAGGCAGTTATTAAATATTCACAAATTAAGAGAATACAAATGGCATGAAATTCAAATCCTGTAGTTTCAATCAAGACCCTACCTACTTTACTATAGTTCCAACCCTATAGTAAAACTGTTTACTTAACGTAATTCTAGATAATATTTAGAAATAAGTAACATAAGAGTATTCATTTGCCTTACAATATATTTTTAGCCGAGTCTTCCTACGCGTGGCTAGAATACTTGAAATTGTTTCAATTGTAAGCTACCGCACATATATTCATTTTTCTTTCATTTAAGTCATCTGGCTAAGTGAGGTTGCAAAACATGCATTACTAGTAGTACCTATAAAATATGGCTTTGAAGTAAATTGGTAAATTAGTTTAGTTTGGTCATTAAGTAGTCTTAGAATGTTTGAATTCAACTTATATATAACTTCACTTATGAGATAAGAGCAAATAACTAACGTCCCCGTTACATGTGTAGTTATGGCGCTACCACTGGTATTAAACTACGCAACTTTTGTTTCATGTATTTTAACAGCAAAAGCAAATCCACTACAGAAGATCAACTGAAGATATGACAATTCATATCCAAGAAGAGCCAAGAAGAGAACATTAATGTTATTGAATTTTCTTCAGATGGTGTCCTAAGGCTATTAAAAAAAACGTTAGGTTGAAAATCAGAGTACCTAGAAACTGAGACAGAATTGAAACCCTAATTAAATAACAAAGAATAAATTTAGTGTATACTATGTATTGATAATAAGATTAATCAACAAGAAATGAAATTTAAATACCTCGACATAGAAATATCTGGTTACGGAGATATTGAGACTGAAGTAAGAAGCCAGGTGACAAAGGCTACAAGAACGACAGCATGTTTGAATAACATAGTATGGAGAAACAAGTACATAGGAATCGAAGCAAAATCTAGGATATACAAAACAGCGATCAGACCTATTATGACATACACAGCTGAAACCAGACCCGAAACAGTTCAAACAAAAATAATACTAGAAACAGCATAAATGAAAATAGTAAGCAGGATAGCTGGCAAAAAATTGATGGATAGAGAAAGAACTGAGGATATTAGGGAAATGTGCAGGATAGAAAACATGAATGAATGGGTACTAGGTAGAAAAACAGAATGGAATGAACACATTAACCGAATTTCAGAGGAAAGGCCAGTAAAAGTAATTAAAGACAAGTCACCATCAGGACGCAGAAGCATCGGAAGACCTCGGAAACGATGGCGCGACAATATTCCAAACAGCCAGATTTAGGCAAGGCGATGAATAAAAACAGGCAAAATGCCTATATAAAAGAAGGAAGAAGAAGAAGAAATTTAGTGCCGATCGATGGACAATAAGTACTGCCCACTTGGATCTGATTAGTGGTGGCGTCACTTGTAGATAACTACGTGTATGTTATATTAGTTTATATAATATTTATTACTACATTTAGCTAATATGTAGGTGGTTAAACATGACACCAAAGCTAAACTCAATTGATTTTATTTACAACAATTCATATGTCCACGGCACCTCGGCTGCAGTGGAGTTACCCGGGTGTAATACCACTTATGCATCACTCACAGCAAGAAGCTTTAGTAAGTAGTTTATCTTAGTCATCTTCAAATGTTAATAGAAATTAACTCCAAAGATAAACATAAGCTTAGACATTCCTATTTGAACCTGAGAGACAGAATACACTGTGCTTATACAGAATAACTACTAAAGTGTTATATTCCTGACAGTGAAGGTACATAATATGAATTTCTAAAAATGTTCAACCATAGTACAAGCTCATGTCTAAACTACGATTTGGAATTATTCCATTAAAAGGAGTATAAAATATGGTATTTAGTTTGTTGCCTAGATAACGATTCTTTTTTTTTATTTTAAATCATAATTACAATATCTGAAAATATGTTTTCACGCTAAATTTTCACGATTAAACTTGCATTGAAATTAATGTTCATTCTATTGTCTATAAAATGATTTACCTGCGTGAAGAGAATCAACCAGAGAAGTTGTTACCTCATTTGTTAACTATTCAGTTGTTAACCATGTGAAAATTCTTTCCTTTGTCATTTATTTATTCAACTGTCATTAACTACTACAGTATGCTAGAAATTATGTATAGAATTAAACAATTAAAATTAAAAATGACATTATTATTAAATAATCACAAAATTGTGTTTCCCAGTCTTAACTAAATAATTATACACAAATTTAAGAATAATTCATGGTAATACTGAACATGTATTCAGTATAGTGCTATATTGGGACACTTTATTTAACAGTGGTAAACCCCTCCTCTAAAACTGGCCACCGTGAGTGCATCAATTATGTTCGCAATGATAGGAACAGCCGACATCGAAGGATGAAAAAGCATAAATTAGTAATTTGGTTAACTGGATATTATGAAGTTACTACGAAACATACGAAACGTATTTATTGTATAAGTGTCATTACATAAAATTCTAATCAGGCAATTTCGCGGTAATCGAGATGCCTCATGTACAACCACACATACCTATCGATGTAGGTACAAGCAGTTCAGTGCAATTCAGCTTAATTTTGCCATCGTGTTTCACCACCGACATATTCTATTAATATAGCAATACACGTTATATAAATTATTATAAATTATACATAGTTTCTTATGTACGACGCTGCTGTTGATGAATCATTCAAGTGGGCAGCTTTAATCAGTTTACGTTGAATACCAATTTAAGTTGAATACCATATCGGAGTATTTTACGGCATGACGTTATTTTCCATTGAAAAAATTTATTTTTAAATGCCTGATAATAATTCAATCAATTTGAGATTAAACGTAAGGAGAAAACATACTTTGGGATTTAGTTTTAAATAAGCCCTCGAGAAAGAACAGCGCTTATTGAAGTTATTTATTTATCAAATCCGCAAGGCAGATTATCCAATTATTTCCAAGCAAAAATTACAAAGATTTACTAATAGCTGGTTTATTAAAAACTGATCAACCCTTATCAATTAACGTGTGGCCTAACGATAACGTTCTTGACTTTGCAAGTTACTGGGAATCAATTCGATTCCAATGCAATGTTTTTTTTTATGTTTTAAATTTAAATTAAATATGTATTATTTATTTACATTTAAGATTTTTCATATCTTTTTTCTTCTTCGTACTGAAATGTTTTAAAAACATTTGTACATTATTTTGCGTATATATTTTTATAATAAGGTGCATAGTTAAATATTACTGTTCACAATATCTTCTATTTCAAAAAATAAAACCAGCCACAGGTAGGATTCGACATTTGTCCCGGATCGGAACCGAACGACATACAGCTGTTTCGAACTTGTTAGTTCTCATCAGTGCCGCATACGGTACGCGGATTCAGGACAAATGCCGAATGAACTTTATGGCCTATACATCTTTATCGATACGATCTCTGTCAGTAACTTATAAGTCGGAAATCGAGAAAGGAACCACCAAGCCGCCAAGCGGCTATCAAAGTAGTTCCCGAATAGCAAAGCTATTACATAATCGCTCTAGAAAACAACTACTCCTCGAGCTAAAGCCCCGGCAGGCATTGAATTATACCCAGAAGCGATCCTCGACCCCTTTCTCGTGTTTCTGCACGATCAGATAAGGTTTCAAAAATAAAACCAGCCACAGGTAGGATTCGAAATTTGTCCCGGATCGGAACCGAACGACATACAGCTGTTTCGAACTTGTTAGTTCTCATCAGTGCCGCATACGGTACGCCGATTCAGGACAAATGCCGAATGAACTTTATGGCCTATACATCTTTATCCATACGATCTCTTTCTTTTCTGGTTCCTTTCTCGATTTCCGACTTATAAGTTACTGACAGAGGTCGTATCGATAAAGATGTATAGGCCATAAAGTTCATTCGGCATTTGTCCTGAATCGGCGTACCGTATGCGGCACTGATGAGAACTAACAAGTTCGAAACAGCTGTATGTCGTTCGGTTCCGATCCGGGACAAATGTCGAATCCTACCTGTGGCTGGTCTTATTTTTTGAAACCTTATCTGATCGTGCAGAAACACGAGAAAGGGGTCGAGGATCGCTTCTAGGTATAATTCAATGCCTGCCGGGGCTTTAGCCCGAGGAGTAGTTGTTTCCTAGAGCGATTATGTAATAGCTTTGCTATTCGGGAACTACTTTGATAGCCGCT